>CM053026.1:582936958-584224413 GCA_028564925.1 Lithobates sylvaticus | reverse complement strand
ATAGCAGCCAACACAGTTCGTTGATTAGCAAACAAAAAATTAAAAGTCCAAAGTGTGGCGCTCAAAAAATCAGTGTAAACCAAAGTGAAATTATATGTGCTAGTCCATCAATCGATTTTACAGATGATATGATGAATGAAAAGATAAGAATCCTCCACCAAGCTTCAGTGCATATAAGAAAGCACACCGCACCCAAGTGCTATCAATCTTCTTACTAGAATGATGTAAAAACCAAGCAATGTAATCATATCATGCATCCGGTCAAGGATTTAACTTGATTGATGCGATAGGTAGGGCACTATCCAGGTTCATCAAAATACCAGCGGATGGCACAAACTTACAACGGCAGGTCAATGTATTATGTTATATCATCTCCAACAAAACCAGCGTCAAATATGGAGAAAGGAAAAGCCACAATAGTGAAGCCCGTAGATAAAAATATATAATTTATTGGTAATCTACTTACAGTACATAAAGGACATCAAAGCATATAAGGAAACTCAGTGGATCAAAGCTTACTTGCATCAGCCAGCCTGACATGTTTCATCCTATGGGGATATCATCAGAGGCGTGGCTAATGATGCAAGCACGCCCAAATTAATAGTACAACTTCCTGTGTCACGCTGTCTGATGATTGGACAGTGTGACTTGATCCAGATCAATAACAGCTGGTTGCGCCGATCGCGCATGCGCACTACCGCTTTAATGTGCAGTATAAAAACCGGGAACCGTCAAATTACTCCGGTCACGCATGTGCAGTGCGCCGTGCGGTTCACAGAGACACACGACGGAGCCACAGCGCGCCACGCGCCATGTCCGGCGCACGCAGTGTCCTCACCACAGGCCGCACATGCGCAGAAAACCAAAGGCTTGAAACGTCATATCCGGCAAGCGGCAAACCACGGCCGGCCGGAAATGATAAAAAGGGAAAAATTCACACATGCCCAGTGCACACTGGGCTAGGGTTGTGGGGAAGTGGACCATGCCTTCCCACACACACTGATTTAATGGCTATTGCAATACCAGAGCAATGACAGCATTTGATTGGATGCCATCACTGTTCAGCCAACAATTTTCACGCAGATCCTTTGATTTTCCCATGCAGTCAAGCTGGGTGGCTTCAACGGTGCCAAAATGGCTCAAATTTTAGCCCACGTTCATATTGGGCCGGTTTGACATGTCAAATCGCATGCCAAATCTGAGCCTATTGCCAGCAATGGCACTGTCCGAATCGGTGTGACGCCGACTTTGCGGTGCCGCACCGATTCCCAAAAGTAGTTTCTGGATGAATCTGCACAGATACTGTGCAAATCGCCCCTGAAGTCAAATTGAAATGCCAGTTTGAAATTGTGCGAGTTCAGTTAAACTTGCATGATTTCAAACCCACCCTCAGTGTGGGCTTAAAGAAATCAGACAAAATTCAAATGGTACAAAGGACAGACAAAACGCCTTGAGGCGATTCAGTTCGCATTTGCAGCGCTATACAAATCATTCATCCATTCATTCATATGGACAGCTTAAAGGATTGGACTGAAAGCATTTTAGGAGGGAAAAAGGAAGAAAGGGAACCGTAAAAAAATCGACTGTTACTGTCAATGTACATTCAGCATGTAATAAATGCAAACATAACACTAATGGTTAAACAAAGGAAAGTATTATGAATATAATATTATAGGCTATCAGGAAGAATTTTAGAAAAAAATGGGTTAACTGCCTAAACTGCACCTAATGTAAGGCTTGCCAGTTTAATGCGGCGCATTGTTTAGTAAATTAGCTCAGTTGGCAAATGTATTGGGTAATGCATAATCTTAATGGCTAGTTTAAAGTGAAAAACATTGTTACTGTACTCCATTAAGCATCAAATTAAATCATTGTTGTTCTTTCTACATAATTTAAACTGTATTTTACACTTGTATAATGGACAGCAACCACAAAGAAATCCATTACATTTCTTAGGCCTAGACAATGCATTCACTAAACATATATGATTGATTATTATTATACATGCACATGGCAATTTGTATAAAGCTCAGTGCAGATATATTTTTATAAAGATTAGGTTCTTGCACTTAAAGTGGTTCTAACCTCAAAAGTATTTTCTTTCCTTAATGCATTTCCTGCTCTAAGGTAAAACACCTTCCAATACCTTTCTCCCCACCCCATCCCTAAACATTTACCTGAGTTCTCTGATGCTCAAGGGCTATCCTGGCTGCAGTGCCGCTGCTCTCTCTTTCTAGTCTCACAGGATACGCTGAGAGCAGCAGTGTGCTTATGGATGCACATAGACCAGCCCAGGAGTGCACCTGCACAGGTGCCCCCTCAACACATGGCTTGCTGAGGTACACATGAAAAGGAGTGGACAGCGCTAGCTGGGGACTCCAGAAGAGGAAGTAAAAGAAGAAAATAATAGCCTGTACAATCACTTTAACTTTGTTGGCGGTCTACACATGTGTGAAATGCATTCTGACAGTACTCAGGAGTGCAAATCACTAGAAGGTGCAGAATCAGGAGTGCATATCACACAGGCTGCAGGACTAGGGAGTGCTTATTGCACAGGGTGAGGGACTCAGGAGTGCACATTGCTCAGCATGCAGTGTGCAAGAGTTAGGATGCGGGACTCATGAGTATGTATCGCACAGGGCTCAGGACTCAGGAGTGTGTATCACACAGAGTGCAGGACTTAGGAGTGCATAGTGCACAGGGTGAGGCACTCAGGAAGGGCATACCACACAAGGTAAACCTAGTTAAGACTGATAGATATATGGCGGAGATGATTCCCCATGGCAAAACAGTACTCCTGCCACTCTAGGACGCACTCTTCCTTGTCCAGGATCCACCTCGTACTATGTAATGAGGAGGCTTTGAAGATAATAGAAGAGGTGGAATATGAGCCAAGGGGGATCTCGGATCGCTCACCAGTAACTGTTTTAATAAAAACTGGGATAAGTTATAATAGAAGGGACTGGAAGGTAAACCCCTTTTGGTTAGAGATAATGGAGAACATAGAGGAGGTCATAGTTAGCTTGGTGGAATTTATAAGTATAAACGCAGGGTCTACGTCATTGGGGATAATGTGGGATACCTTAAAAGCATTTCTTAGGGGGGTTTTGATAAAAAAAATATCTCAGACTAAAAAGCAGGCAGCAGCAAAAGAAATAGAAGCAAGGGAAAAGGTAAGGCAGGCAGAAGTGACATATGTGAAGGTACCAACTACAGACAGTCACAGGGAATGGGTGGAGAAACAAGTAGAATATAAGAGAGTACTATTGGAGAAAGAGGGAAAAAAAAAGATAATTTCAGAGACAAAGCCTGTTTGGAGAGGGGGAACAAGTTGGGACAGTTTTGTCCCTAATAGCTAAAGCCAATGGTCCATCCGCCAGCATACCAGCAATCCTAGATAAAGAAGGCAACATTAAAAGGTCTACCTTGGAGATAGCAAATTAATTTAAAATATATTATAAGGAACTGTACAAAGCCCCAAATTCCAATGTAGAAGGAGAAATGTGGGATTATTGGGGAAAATAAAAATACCTCAATTATCAAAGGAAGATAGGGAGTTCCTGAAGGCTCCATTGACGCTAGAATAGTTACAGAAGGTAACAGTAGAAATGACAAACCAGAAAGCCCCAGGACCGAATGGTCTGCCAATAGAAATTTATAAAAAATTTGGGGATATATTATTGCCCAATCTTTTGCAGGTGTTCAATGGAGCCTTCGAGGAAGGGAAGGCCACTATAGTTGTATTGGCAAAATAAGGGAAAGATCAGCTGGAGACATCTTCATATAGGCCTATATCATTACTATGTTTAGCCGTAAAAATGTTGGCAAAAATATTGGCAACAAGATTAAAAAAAATAATAGCCAAAGTGGTACATCCAGATCAGACCGGTTTTATACCAGATAGATCTACAAGCGCGAATATAAAACAAACATATTTAAATATGCAGATCCCAACAGAAAACAAGAGAAATAGAGCAATCAAAGCCTTTGATAGCCTGGAGTGGCACTATCTATGGAGGGTATAGGTGGAATTTCAGTTCGGGCCTAGGTTTGTACAATGGATAAGATTGCTATACACGGGACCTAGGGCGAAAGTGAGGATAAATGGAGAGTGTTCTGATTGGTTAGAGTTGGGGAGGGGGACGAGGCAGGGGTGTCCGTTGTCGCCCCTGCTCTTCGCCCTCGCAATGGAGCCATTGGCCATTGCCCTGAGAAGTTCACAGTAGGTACAGGGACTTAAAATAAGAAAGGGGGAGGAAAAGGTCGGTATGTATGCAGATGATGTGTTACTGTTTCTTGGGTATACAAGGTCCTCGCTGGTGGCAGCAACGAGGACAATTAAAGAATTCGGATATTTTTCCGGATTGGAAATCAACTGAGAAAAAATAGTACTTTTGCCAATAGATCCCTTAAAGGAACCCTTGCCACAACAGGTATCCCAAATAAGAATAGTTAGTCAAATGAAATACTTATGCCTAAATATGACAAGAGACCCAGGGCAGTATATAACAGGAAATATAGTTCCACTCGTGACAAAATTTAGACAAAAAAGCAGAGTGTGGAAAAACCTTCCCCTATCGGTAGCCGGAAGGTTTAACTTAATCAAAATGGTGTGGATGCCGCAAATACTTTATGTGGTACACAACTCGCCGGTCTGGATCCCCAAGCATTGGTTTAAGAAAATAGAAAGTGTGTTCAGAGAATTAATATGGAAAAATGGTGTCGCAAGGATTCGCCTACAAGTGTTGCAGAGGCCAAATGAAACGGTGGCCGATTGTTATTGTAAGGCGATGGCGTAGGCATGTTCCCCCCTTGTAACAACATATTTTGTGGTTGTTTTTTATTTATTTTTTTCTCTGTGTTCTTGGGGAGAATGAAGTATTTTATATAAAGGGATTTGTCGCTGTAATATGGTTGTAATAGAAATGCACTTTTTCAAATAAAAAAGGAATTGAATTTAAAAAAAAAACCTAGTTAATCACTCCTAATAGATGACCATCAAAATAAATATAAATATAAAGTGACTTCAGTGCATAAAAAAAATGAACATTACTGGGTGTAACCTCAAGGCTAAAAGCAACCACTCTGTGATGCCCCTAGTCTTCCAGCGATCGCCACACTCTTCAGACTGTGTTAAATCAGCAGCAATAGAAAATAGGTGTATAAACATGCAATATAAATACGGTAATGATCCAAAACATGTAATAAAAGTGATCCTAGTGCATAAATAATAACTTGTGTCTCAAGGCTGGACACCTAACACACAAATCTAAACAACAATATAATGGTGCATGTCTATCGATACAAGTCCTTATATAAAAAGTCCTTTTTGTGAGGTAGTGCATAATATCCCTACACCCTTAGTGGTGGTTATTCATAATATAGGTGACAATCTTGCTCCCACATCACCTCTGTGCTCTCTAGCCTCTCACCTCAGGTAAGTATTAAATCAGCATAGCCTATGGTTCCTTGGACGGTGTACTGGCTTGTAGTCACCTCTTGGGGTCCTGTTTTTGATGATCTGCTCTCACATATGTTGTGTCTCTGTTTTCTCCCAGGGGGTTCCCTCTAATGTCCTTTCAAAGGGGTATATATAAAGGAAGAAGAGTGTGCTCATAGTGTAGGTAGAATGAATTTATTAAAATCATAACATCATACAGTGCAATCACATTAAAAAACTGAGTAATGGCGTATATCCATGAGCTCAAAACTTGTTCCACAATCGTGTAATTTCCGATATGCCTCCACTCGCGCCCTACGTGTTACATCACGGTCACGTGACTTCATCCGGGGATTTTTTTTTATACAAAAGGTTTTATTGATAATCATAGCAATTTCACAGTTTAACAGTGTAGAGAATGCATCATGAATAAACATAACATAAAATTTAGCATATTATAAATAAAATGAGTATGCTAGTAAAACAAAACAATAAGAATATAACAGAGAATGAAAACAGTTGTACGTTGGAAACATGAAAGTGATTAGACACATTAAGGTTTCAGGAATGCCTGTAGGACTGCATCCAATTTTTAACAAGTACTTGAAGAGTTTGTCTCAACAGGGGCCGACCTGTAAATAGTCCATAATAGTCCATAATCCATAATCTATCCATGTAACCATCTCATCCAAGGCTATGCCCAGTGGCCAGATGGATTCTTAAGTGCAACTGAGAAGTAAGAGCATTGAGAGGGAGGTTAAAGAAGTACTAGGGGTTGAGATTAGCTAAGAAGGGAGGAGTAAAAAATAGGGGTGAAGGAGAGAAGAGGAAAAAAAAACAGAGGGAGGGTGAGTCCTCGCGGTGGGGAGCAAGAGTGTATTAAATCCGAAGAAGGGTGGTATCAAATCTAGTGGGTTTAGTATATTCAACCCATGGCCTCCATACCTTCAGGAACTTATCATGAGTGTCCAAAAGGACAGCAGCAGTCAGCTTTTCGTTAACCATTATATCGTCCATGCGATTCTTAACCGCCTCAAAACTAGTGCCTGTGTCTTCCATGCCCTAGCTATCGTTAGTTTGGTTGGTTAAAGAGATGCAGAGCCAGCTGGCGCTCCGGGCGAGGCAGTTCTGCAATTGGGTTGCAGAGAAGTGCTTCGTATGGATCTTTTTTGAGGTCAGCATGGACTATGTTTCGGAGGAAGGAGTAAACTCTGATCCATAACCTGCGTACCCTTGGACAGGTCCACCAGATATTCGTCATTGTACCCTCCTGGGAGCACCCTCGGAAACACAGGGGGGAGTAGGCTGGAATGAAACGGGCCAGTCTGGCCGGTGTGTCGTACCACATGTAAAGTACCTTATAGGCATTTTCTAAAAAGATGACGTTCTTTGAGCATTTGGATATCGTTAAAGTCATGACCTACCAGTCCTCCGGACCTAGCTGTTTTCCTAGTTTCCTTTCCCATAGAAGGTGATAGGGACGTGTCGGTGTTTTTTTAAAGGTAATAATAGAGGAATAGATCAGTGATATTAAACCCGAGGTTTGGGGTCTTGCTCTGCAGAAGTTCTCAAAGGGGGTCAAAGTATAGGGGTCGGTCAAACTTTTATAAGCCCCTGGAGAAAATGGCGAATCTGTAGGTAGCTGTAGTGTTTGCGTAACGGGATATCGTGAGAGGAGCGTAGAGCCTCAAATGATATTATCCTAGTGGGGGTAAAAGAGTGGATGTCCGTGAAACCGTTTGTCTTCCACCAGCAGAACTGCTGGGGATTTTCGCAGCCTGGTGGGAACAATGGGCACTGGAGAAGTTGAAGTAAGGGTAGATGAGGAGAAATAAGGCCGGCCGAATACTTGACCGAGTACCATATGCGAAGGGAATGGACCAGACATGGTCACAAGAGGGCGATGTGTGGGGGGAGCCAGGGCAACGAGGAGATGGGTGTTGGGTGCGAGTCCACCAGGTCTATAGTGGCACATAGCGGCATTTGGTGTTGTGCATGGAGTTTGGATAACGGGGCTATGTTTGCAGCTATATAGTAGGTTTGTAGGTTAGGGACTGAGAGTCCTCCATTGATTCTGAGGGCATATAGTATTTGCTTATTGATCCTGGGACGGGTAGAACCCCACACAAATTTCAGGATTTTACTCTGATGTATTCGTAGGATATGCGGCGGAATCGGGACCGGTAGGATTCTAAAGAAGTAAAGTAATTCGGCAGGTATGTCATACAAATTGCCACAATCTTACAGAACCAGGATAATGGGAGATGAGCCCAGGAGGACAACATGTCTGTCAGCTTCTTAAGTATAGGAGGAAAGTTTGCCTTATAGAGTCCCACGTAGGTTGGGGTGAGCCGGATCCCCAGGTAGGGTAATGAGGTCAGCCATTGGAACGTGAAGGTGTTTTTTAAGGTTATCAAACCTGAGGGCCGAAGATTGATTGACATGGCTTTTGATTTGGTGGGGTTAATGGACAAGCCAAAGAGGGAGGCAAAAGAGTCTAGTAAAGAGAACAGGTTAGGTATGGTGATTCTAGGGTTCGTTAGGGTTAGAAGGATATCATCTGCGAACAGTAATATCTTAGGGGGTGTGCCTGCTATTTCAACACCAGTCATATCTGGGTGAGATTGGATCGCCTCTGCCAATGGTTCCATGGCCAAAATAAATAGGAGTGGGGAGAGTGGGCAGCCTTGCCGAGTTCCCCTCCTGATGGAAAAGGGGACTGATTCAAACCATAGTATTTGACCTTAGCGTGGGGGGGAGTCATATAGTGCCATTACCCATTGCAAGAATGACAATTCAAAGCCATAGTGACTGAGTACCGTCGTCAGGTAAGGCCAGGACAAAGTGTCGAAGGCCTTGTTCATGTCAAGAGACAGTAACATAGTTGCTATAGACCGGCTATGGGCTATGTGCTGAAGTTGTATTATATGTTTGATAGCGTCTCCTGCTTGTCCCCCTGGAACGAACCCCACCTGGTCCTTTTTGACCAGGCGTGGTAAGAAGGAGTTTAAACGATTGGCCAGGATCTTGGTCAGTATTTTAATGTCTACATTAATAAGTGAGATGGGCCTAAAATTGATCCAAGACGAGTGGTCACGGTCGGGTTTTGGAATCATAACAATATTATCGGTTAAGAGGTTAGGGGTGAGTGCATGGCCATCTTTTACTGCATTGAACATAGTCGTTAAATGGGGGGCTAAGACGTCTGCTAACTTCCTATAATAGTGGGCCATGAAGCCATCCGGGCCTGGATGTTTGCCTACTTTCAGTTCTTTTATGCCCTGTAATACTTCTGTTAACTGAATGTCTCGGTCCATTAATTAAGTGTGTGTATCGGACAGTTTAGGCAATGTCAGTCCTGTCAGGAAGGATGTCAGGTCTTGGGTAGGAGGCTGCGTGAGGGCATTGTAGAGGGTGGTGAGGTGGTGACTAAATTCTTCCAACACTTTCAATGGGTTACCTGTGAGGACATTATGTCTAGTGCGAAGAGTGATAGGGTTGTGTTTTGGGGTAAAGGTGCGCAGCCTGATGAAGGAGCACGCATGCTCTGAAGCACCGCCCACGTGACCCGTTCCCGGAAGTGATCACAACTAAGCAGGACACAGCCTCCACAGTCTGCTCTCCAGCCACCCGGAAACGCTGGGAACCCACAGCGCCACTGGACCAGCCAAGAGACTAAAAGACACAGGAGATAAAGACATCCAGTGACCTTCGCTTCACTCGGGATAACAAACGGATAAGGAATTAACCCCTGATATGCCTTGATACAACATCTCCTTTGTGAGTGTTTTTAATTCATTTGCATTAAATTGATTTTAATATTGTTACAGTAGTAGGGGACTGTTTAAAAATTGTGGATAGGGAGTCTAGGTGCGCTTCTAAAGAGTGCCGCATTGCTATTTGTTCTCGCTTGTACCACTTTGTATACACTTTGTATGCTTCCCAGAGAGTCACCTTGGAGGAAACCGACCCAGTGTTAAGCCTGAAATATTCCACTGAGGCTTGAGTAATATTGGTGAGGACTTCCTTAAAAGATAAGAGTGAGTCATTCATAGTCCAAGGGGAATATTGCGGTTTGCTGAGTAGTGAGTGGCATATGACCAAAACAGGGTCATGGTCTGTCCAAGGAGTTGCTAAAATGGAAGCAGATACAACCAGGGGGAGATGTTTCCTCAGAACAAACATATGGTTAATTCTGGAATGGGAATGATGAGGATGGAAGTAATGAGTATAGTCCCTGCCAATGGGGTGTAGCTCCCTCCAGATATCTACCAGGTCATGACTTTGCAGAGAATGCGTAAACTTTTTTGCATCGGCCGATGGAGCTTTGTGTTCCGAGGGGTACTTATCCAAAGCAGGGTTCAGCGTAACATTAGAGTCTCCCGCTAAGAGGAGTGTGCCTCTCTGGTGGGACTGTAACAGGGTGCAGATATGGGAGAGGAAAGGTCCCAGATTATTATTTGGAGCATAATACGTTAGGATGGTGACCTCCGTGTCCTGAATAGTGCCTTGCAGTAAAAGGTACCTACCATCTGGGTCTGCAATCTCTCCACGGCAACTGAAGGGGACCGACTTGTGTATGGCAATCAAAAGCCCCTCTGTTTAGTCGGGCCATCAGCCAGAAAAACTTGAGGGTACAGGGCATCAAAGTATTTAGGACAGGAAGAAGATGAGAAATGGGTCTCCTGTAGGCATGCTATGTTCACTTCCTGTTGCTTAAGATATTTCAAAACTTTAACCCTTTTTTGGGGGGAGTTCATTCCCTGCACATTCAGGGATAGCCAGTTAAGTGTCATGGTACATGGGAAGTTAACCATAAAACAACTTTACTCACCCACCGTGAGGACCTGAAAAAAGAAAAGGGGAGGTAGAGAGGGAGTGAAACAAAGAAAAAAACAAGGTAGAAGGGCATACTATAGTACACATAATGGCCAGTAAAAAATTGTAGCATATAGTACTGAAAAAGTATGAGTGCAATTGGTTGTGGGACTAAAAGCCCACAAGGGGGTTGGATGTTGGTCGGGACTAATGTCCCAGCCAAGTGCCAACACATGGGGGGGGGGGGGGGGGGGGGGCAGGGATCCAACGGAACTCGGCTTTTTTATAATAAAATTAACTGTAAATCTTTTTTTGTCACTTTATTTTTTATTGAATTTAATTGACAAACAGAAAATCAATAAAGTATACAGTACATTGTTAGCAGTGTCATCATTATTAACATTAGCGTTCCTCGATTCCTATATTCCATGCAAACTCGTATTGCATTATATTCTTGTACTAGTATCAATGGTCAACGTATTAGGTAAGAGGTAGCATATTAACCTTATGTTGTTGCACAAGGTTTCAATGAATACCCACTTGCAATCACTCTATTTTGTCGCCGTGGACACTCTACTAGTTGGTTTTGCCAACCCCTCACTGTTTAGCTATCATTAGTTTATGATACGGAACTAATAATATGAACATGACAATATAACTGTAAAGAAATTCCATCAACATAACCAAAAACAAAGGACAGTCAAGGTGATTTCTGTTCAATCCATTTGTGATCTAGGATTATGTACCTTCCACGTATTATAACCAGTTTAAGCTCTCCGATTGTACCAATCTTTCCATGGGTCCCAATGTTTTTTCACCATTGCATAATTCCCTGTAGCTGATGCATGTAGTACTTCATAGGATCCGTTAGTGTGTATGATTTGTATTATTCACCCCCTTCCAACATATTAAGATAGATAATCTGGTGGCCAGTAGAATGTGGGACACCACCACTCTGCAGGGTGGGGGTATACAGTGTAAGGACAATAATGCCATCCCTGGAGATAACGATTGTTTTGTGCCTGTGATATCTATAATTAACCCCTCTACTTAGGACCACAATGACCTCAGTTTGGGACAAAACCAGAGTATGTGGATAAGTGTACCCTATTTCCACAATCCCTTCAGCAACCTGAGGAGGCACCTGGAAATATTTTTGCTATGCGATGGGGCGTCAGGTACCATCTTAATGATATCTTTTGTTGCATTTCCCCTAAATTGGTGATTTTTGTGGAGGAGTGTAGAAAGCGTAGTGATTTTTCCCAGTGTTGAGGTGTATACTCTGTCCCTAGCTCCTGCTCCCATGCTAGCATGGATTTGGATTTTGTACATATATTTTTTTCTTGGAGTCTCGAGTATATGAGCGATATACCTTTGCCTTTATCTGAACTTGTTTGATAGAATTGTGCCAGATTATCGGGTAGTGTTGTGGTTAGATGAGGGTTCCTTGTTATTAAGTGGACTATTTGTGTGTATTTGTAATGCTCTGTGCTAGGTAGCTGATAGTCTTGCTGTAGATTAGAGAATGGCTTTACTGAAGGGCCATCCATGATTTCGTCTAAGTAATTATTTCCCCTTTCCTTCCAATTAGATAGGTTAATGTCAGGGATCATGCGTGTTAGTGCTGATATGGGGAATTTCAGTGGTGTCACTACGCCACTCCAGTTTTGATAGCTGCAAAGGTGCATCCATGCTCTCACTGATGCTAATGTAGGAGGAGTTAGTTTTTTGTGTAGTGATTTGTTTTGTCGAGCAGTTAGTAGGAAGTCTTAAAGATTTCCTTTGGGGATTTGTGTACGTTCTATGTCCTTCCATAGTGTATTGGAGTCCTCTCTCATCCAATGTTGAAGCTGTGCGAGGATGGTAGGAAATAATAATCCTGCAGATGAATATGTCCTACTCCCACCGCTTTCCTATGTTTGATCAATCTACTAAAGGCACATCTAGCTTTTTTCCCCCTCCATAGGGATTTATTTATGATAGGTTGTAAGGAATTGAAATATGAATTGGGGAGTGGAATTGGCAATGTTCTGAAAAGATATAGCATCTGAGGGAGTATCTGCATCTTAAAGGCCGCCAGCCTACCAAGCCATGACAACTTACTATGGGCTATTGCGTTTAATATAGCCCCCATTGAATTTCTGAAGTGTGTGTAGTTTGCTAATATAAGGTCCTCTGTTCTGGGAGTTAGAGTTATACCTAGGTATTTAATACCATCTTGTTTCCGGATATAGGGTAATTTTTGTTTCAACTCCTAGCTATCCTTTCCTGATATACCTAGATTTAGTATGTAGGATTTTGTTTCGTTAACCTTATAGTATGATACCTTATTAAAAAAGAGTATTGCTTCATGTACAGAGGGAAGAGAGATACTCGGGTTGGAGAGCATTATGGTGTGGGTTCTCGAGCCAATTTGTATGCCTGTTATCTGTGGGTGTGAGCGAATGTGGGAAGCAAGTGGTTCCATCAGGAGATTAAAAATTAGTGGGGAAAGGGGGCAACCCTGTCTAGTTCCATTAGTAATTGTAACTGGAGTAGACAGAGCCCCAGAAATGTAAACTCGTGCCGATGGAGAAGAATAAAGCGCCATTATTGCATTGTATATAGGCCCACAAAACCAAATTTGTTCAGTACCAATGCTAGAAACTCCCAATGTATCCTGTCGAAAGCCTGCTCCGCATCCAAAGCGAGGCGCAGAGAAGGCGTTCAATGTTCCCCAGTCACATGGATAACATTTATCAGATGCCAGGTAGCATCGGCTGTCTGTCTACCTTTAGTAAACCCAGACTGATCCATATCAATAAGAGAAGGTAATATATTTACTAACCGCATTGCTAATAGTTTTGCATGTATCCTAATGTCGTTGTTCAACAACGATATGGGTCTGAAGTTTTGTGGGGAGTCAGGTTCCTTTCCCTTTTTCGGTAAAGCTACTATTAAAGCCTATAACATCTCTGGAGGGAAAGAGGAGGAGGCAGCAGCAGAGTCAAACACCTTTACCAAATGTGATATTAAGATGTCCTGGAATGTCTTATAATATTCTCCCGTGAACCCATCAGGTCCAGGGGGTTTGTTTGTTAGAAGGGATAGTGTTACTTTTCTCACTTCTTCAGCTGTGATGGAGGAGTTTAGGTCTAGGAGATGTTCCTGAGTGAGCCTAGGAAGATTAATTTGTTCAAGAAATGTTTTAATAATCTCTGGAGTTGGCTGTGATGCCGTGGTGTCGTTCTTAACCACCTCACTACAATGCATTTTCACCCCCTTCCTGACCAAGCCATTTTTCAGCTTTATTTTGGTGGTATTTGATCACCTCTGCGGTTTTTTATTTTTTGCGCAATAAACAAAAGAAGAGCGACAAATTTAAAAAAAAAACTATATTTTTTATTTTTTGCTATACTAATATCCCCAAAAAATATATAAAAAAACTTTTTTTTTTCCTCAGTTTAGGCCGATACGTATTCTTCTACATATTTTTGGTAAAAAAAAAATCGCAATTAGCGATCATTGATTAGTTTGCGCAAAAGTTATAGCGTTTACAAAATAGGGGATAGTTGTATAGCATTTTTATTAATATATTTTTTTTACTAGTAATGGCGGTGATCAGCGATTTTTATTGTGACTGCGACATTATGGTGGACACATCGGACATTTTTGACACCATTGTCATTTATACAGCAGTCAATGCTATTTAAATGCATTGATTCCTGTATAAATGACACTGGCAGTGAAGGGGTTAACCACTAGGGGGCGGGGAGGGGTTAATTATGTTCCTCTGACAGGACCGTTGATCTGTGTGTTTACACACACAGATCCACAGTCCCGCTGTGTTACCGGGCAATCGCAGGTGCCCAGCGGACATCGCGGCCGCTGGGCACGCGCATCGGGTGCCCAGTGACACGGCGAGAGTGAGCTGTATTATTGGCTGAATGCATCCGTTAATGTTATAGAGTGAGCTGTATTATTGGCTGAATGCATCCGCTATTTGTTGTGAGTGGTATTGTTTGTTGTGTGTAGTGGAGTGTTTTATAAAGGGAATTTGAGTTTTATATCTCTGTCTTTTAAGTTTATTGGCCAGTAATTTCCCTGCTCTATTGCCGCTGGTGTAGTAGGATAGTTTAAGTCTACTAGTGGCCTTTTCAAAGTGATCCATAAACAGGAGTCTCAGATGAGTACGAAGGTGTGTTAATGTTTCAGTTAATTTAAGGGAGGTATTTACCATGTTTTGTTTCTCAAGTTGATCTATTTGGGAAATTAATGATTCAACGTGTTGCTGCCTCTTCCTCTTGTTTCTAGCCCCTTGTTGGATCATAATTCCCTTATGAACGCCTTATGTGCGTTCCATACGACAAAAGGACAAGATACTGAGTCTTGGTTGTACTCAAAGAATTCCACAAAGAATTCCACCAGTTGTTTTTCAATTTGATATCTGGTAGGACCATCCTGAAACAGTTTAGGGCTAGCCCTCCACACAAAAGCAGGTCCGTGCATAGAAGGGTCGCCCACCACTAGTTTCACCGAGGCATGGTCCGACCAGGTAATATTATTAATTTTAGCTGTTTTACATTTGAATAATACCCTTTTATCCCCCAAGAACAAGTCAATTCTGCTATAGGATTTGTGGATAGTGGAAAAGAAAGAGTAGTCCCGTTTGTTAGCATTGATACATCTCCATGCATCATATAGCTTGTATGACCGTAATACAGCCTTCAGGGATGGTGGCGAGCATTTTGGTTTGGATGTCGAGTCCATCGCTGGATCCGGAGTAACATTTAAGTCCCTGCAAATCACCAACAGTCCCTTTTGTGCCTTGTGCATTTTTCACATTGTCTTGTGGAAGAATTTTATTTGCCTGGTATTACGTGCGTATACGTTGACAATCGTGTAGGTGATGGAATTGATGTCACAAATCAAGATTATAAATCTCCCTTGTGGATCACAGATAGTCTCATGGATTTTGAAAGCTATGGTGTCCCTTATTGCTATCATCACTCCTTTCTGTTTAGTTTCAGCGTTGGCGTTAAAAATGAATGGAAACTTGGGGTGGATACATTTAGGTGGTGATGTGGCACAAAAGTGCGTTTCTTGGACACATATTATGTCACATTTGTTTTGAAGAGCTTCCTTCCAGAGGGATCTCCTCTTTGCCGGGTGGTTGAGTCCTTTAGCATTAATTGTTAAAAAATGAATAGCCATGGTGGGTAATCAGGCGGACAGCAAACGGTACCAGAGGATTAAGCAAAAGCATAGTCAGACAGGCCGAAGTCGGGTGCAGGCAGATAACAAGGATGGTCGGAGACAAGCCAGGTAAGGTAATCACAGGGAACAGGTTTTCAAGATCAGGACACTCACACGCTGTAGATCAGGCAGCAAGATCCCATCCCGGGCGAGCGAGCAGCGGAGGTGACAGGGTGACTATTGTTAGCAGGATCTTCCTGACAATATGTGATTGCCTTTTATCATAGGTCTCTCTGTCGCTCCGGGCCCCCCCTTCACTGTCGAGGGGACCCATGGTGAGCGAGAGACCAAAATGTCATTGAGGTAGTCCCATATGGCCACCAAATATATAGAGAGGGAGAGGCAATCAATATCAATAAAAATGTAAATCGTAACACAAACAGGGTGAGGAAATGACAACATATTTTGAAACCCACCCACCTCCCAGCGGGGACGAGAGACTACTGTCAGCAGTCCGCAGCACATTGACGGCCGCCGGAGAGCTGAGAGAACCAGCATGTTTGCATCAGGTAAAAACAAAGCTCGACAGAGCAAGATAGAACAAAGTAGAACCTGTCAGAGTACTTTTATTTCGCTGATTAACAGGGTGTGAGTGCACCTCTCTACAGAGGCGGCTGTGAGCAGCCAGCTAAACACTCCCGGCCACCACGTAGAACCCCTGCAAAGGGGGCCAAAATGTCATATCAGATTAGGGGCTCAATGTCTTGCATCAGTAAGGGGGGGGGGGCCAGTTCTGTGAAGTTCTTGCAAGAAGTTGAGTGTCAGGCTCAATAACAGCATGCTGAGTATCAGCGGGTGCAGCACACAGAGCCGATCGGCCCTATAGGCACACAATGCAAGCTGCTTAGGGCCCCGCTGCTGTGGGGGGGGGGGTGCCCAAGACCCAGCATCCCCCCCTGCACCTCTGGCTGGCCGTTTTAGAGTGCAGTGAGGAGAGGTGGGAGAAGGTGGGAGGAGGTGGAAGGCGGCGATCGGCAGCTCTATGGTGCCTGAGTGGGCAGCGGGATCTCCCTGGGGTTTGTAGTACTCTCAGTGTATACAGTGGAGAGGAGAAGGGAGGGCCTCTGACCCAGGCAGGTATCAGTTTCACTTTCACTCTGCTTAAACACTGTTGCTGATGCCCGGGTCAGAGGCCCCTCCCCTCTTCACTGTATACATTCGGAGATAGAACTACAAGCCCCAGGGAGATCCCCCTGCCTGTGGACACCATATAGCTGCCGATCGCCGCCTCCCACCTCCACCAGCCAGGTACAGGGGAACCTCTGCAAGGGGGGGAGTCAGCTGTTTGGGGGCCCAAATGTAAGAGGGGAGGCTTTCTGGGGACACTAATGTAAGAGGGGGGGCTCTCTGGGGACACTAATGTAAGAGGGGGGCCCTCTGGGGACACTAATGTAAGAGGAGGGCCCTCTGGGGACACTAATGTAAGGACGGGGCCCTCTGGGGACACTAATGTAAGGACGGGGCCCTCTGGGGACACTAATGTAAGGATGGGGCCCTCTGGGGACACTAATGTAAAAGGGGGGCGCTCTGGGGACACTAATGTAAGAGGGGGCCCTCTGGGGACACTAATGTAAGGACGGGGCCCTCTGGGGACACTAATGTAAGGACGGGGCCCTCTGGGGACACTAATGTAAGGACGGGGCCATCTGGGGACCTTGGTGTAAGGAGGGGCTCTCTGAGGACCCTGATGTAAGGGGGATCTCTGAGGACCTCATTCTGTTCTATATTGTTGTACTTATTCTTTGACTGTTTTTTTTAAAGGAGGGAGGATTGTATTGGGTGCACTGAAGTGTCAGGTGTGACTGTGTGGCAATGGCAAATGGTTTACATAGCTCACGGCATCACGGGTCAAGTAGAGGGCCCCTTAGCAGAATTTTGCTTAGGGCCCCAGGGAGGTCAGGATCGGCACTGGCTGCACATAGTGTAGGTCCGAAAGCAGTAGGAGGCAGGCTTAGGGTTTCATGGAGTCATTCATAACTTTTCTTAATAGAACCGTCAACGTGAGAGGTTACATTTCATGCGCCCTTAGGGCCCGCTATGAACCTTTGGGCCTGCAGGTCACGCAAGGCCTGCGAGCCGGGTTGAGACCTTCGGAGGGGCTGGGGGGCCTGGTGAGGAGGCTGGGAGGATCTGGGCCAGGACGAAGAAGAAGGTACATCTCCCTGGGAAGGTGGTACGTCCAACTGCAGTTCCTGGAAATGGCGTTTCAGGTCGGAGGGGGAGGATGCGTGGAATTGGTGACCGAGATGCAAAAATGAAAGCTTAAAAGGGAACCCCTATCTATATTTGATCCTTTTGGTCTGCAGGATCTGGAGGTAGGGTTTCAGGCCCCTTCTCCTAGCAATGGTTACTGGAGAGAGATCTGCAAAAAGCTGAAGGGGGTTACCCTGGAAAGAGAGGTCTTGTTGTTCCTGTGCAGCTTGGAGGAGCCGCTCTTTGGTGCAGTAAAAATGGAACTTGATGATAACATCTCTTGGGGGGCCTTCAGACGGTTTGGGTTATAGGGAACTGTGTAGACGGTCAAATTACAGTCTCTCCAGGGGTATCTCAGGTGCCAGCTCCTGGAAAAAGGCAGTTGCTGTACCCTGCAAATCAGTAATTTTTTGTGGGATTCCACGGATACGTAGATTATCCATGCAGGCCCTATTTTCAGCATCTTCTAGTTTGTCTCGCAGGGACTCTAGCTCTGCAGACATTTTATCCACCTCTTCTTCATGGCCTTCAAGCACAGTGGTTCCCAAGTCCATTCTTTGCTCTAGCTGGTTAGTGTGGTGGCCTATCTCGTTAAGTCCTTTTACAAGGTCAGAGGAGAGCGTGTGGAGGGTGGTCTGGGAGGCCAGGATTGAGCGCTGGTAGCGCGGCCGGGTGTAGCAAGATGGCCGCCGCTCCCAGAGCTAGGCCGGAGCCGCGGCCTGTCTCCCAGGTGGCCTCAAGCACTGAGAAACGCTGCAATATTAGCTTCGAGTGGCGCCCTGGCCATCTAGTAAGCGTTGGATGCTGTGTGGGGAGCAGGATCGCTGTGCTGGAGGACGGATGCCAAGGATGCTGCAGCAGGATGGCAGGAGCTCTGTGGCTACACGTCCTATTCAAACCCTGGTCAGGCCACGCCCCCATCAGGGGCTTTTTAATGTGAGTGCACTATATGATGTTATGATTTTAATAAATTCATTATCAGAGGTGATGTGGGAGCAAGATTGTCACCTATATTATGAATAATCACCACTAAGGGTGTAGGGATATTGTGCACTACCTCACAAAAAGGACTTTTTATATAAAGACTTGTATCGATGGACATGCACCATTATATTGTTTAGATTTGTGTGTTGGGTGTCCAGCCTTGAGACACAAGTTATTATTTATGCACTAGGATCCCTTTTATTACATGTTTTGGATCATTATTTATATTGCATGTTTATACACCTATTTTCTATTGCAGCTGATTTAACATAGTGTGAAGAGTGTGGCGATCGATGGATGACTACGGGCATCATAGAGTTATTGCTTTAAGCCTTGAGGTTACACACAGTAACGTTCAAATGGCTATTGCACTGAAGTCACTTTATATTTACTTTGATGGTTATCTATTAGGAGTGATTAACTAGGTTTACCTACCACAAGAGTTCACCTCACATATTGGTTAGCTTGAGTTAACTGTCAGCGCCTCACTATTCTCTAACAGTTTATTTATGAATAGTCAAGGATAAGCTATTTAAGTAAAGGCAGCAGGCTTGCTATACATTTTTTTACCTCACACACCTAGTGGTAGCGCGAGAGTAACACATAACACATACCACATAAGAGCGCAGGGTTCAGGAGTGCTTATTGCACTAGGCTGTGCAGTGCACAGGACACAGGGATCAAGAGTGTGCATTGAACAGAGAGCAGAAGTCAGGAAGGCAAACTGTGCAGGGACAGCAGAGACATTTCTATAATGCAAATAGACATCCCCATATAGTAAAGAGACAGCCAAATCTAGCAAAGAGACATCCCCATATATATAGCAAAGAGACATCCCCATATATTCAGCAAAGAGACATGCCCAATCCAGCAAAAAGACATGCCCAATCCAGCAAAGAGACATGCCCAATCCAGCAAAGAGACATGACCTAACCAGCAAATAGACATGCCCCCTCCTGCCAAGAGACATGCCCCCTCCTGCAAAGAGACATGCCCACTCCTGCAAAGAGACATGCCCCATCCAGCAAATATACATGCCCCCTCCTGCAAAGAGACATGTCCAATAATGCAAAGAGACATGCCCCCTCCAGCAAAGAGACATGCCCCCTTCTGTAAAGAGACAGGCCCCCCTCCTGTAAAGATACACTCCTGAGTCGAACGGCTTACATGGAATCTCCCACTGTGGCCGACCCGGTACAACCTATGTTGCAGGCCAACCCTGCTGCTGCTCCAGTCTCTGTGCAGGCACCCGCCTTGAATGTTACCTCTATAAGAGGTATGTCTGGTCCCGCCATGCTTCCCCAGCGATTTGGGTGCGTCCCAGTCCAATGGAGTCATGCAGAATCACTGAAAGCTAAATGGAGTGCTCAGGAACACATTGGAGAAAGCAGACTGGAAGTGCACAGATAACTGAAGCAGACTGAAGGCTAGACTGAAGAATGCACAGGTGCTGGTAACAAATGGCAGGCTGGGGCACACAAAGAACCATGAAGGTATAAGGAGGCTGAAACTAGGCTTAGATAGACAAGGACACAAGAGGTATAGGTATGTTGGTGAGCTCAGAGGATATGACAGGTGCAGGTAATTAGGTTGCAGGCAGAAGATCACACTGGAAGTCACTAGGCAATTTGGGAAGTCACAGGGAACATGAGGGGTCCAACTGCTAGCATGCGGACGTATTGCTTGAAAACGAAGCAACACATGAACTGTCTGTTTAAGGCAGAGCCTACCCACAGATTGGCTAATGCTAGAGGCTACTGTTTGACTTCATGCCAATGACCTCATACAGGAGAAAAGACCCAGCACTGGAGCATGGAAAAGGTAAGTGTGCTTCTGAGGCTTGTATTTTCCATCTCTGCTCAAAAACTTATTGCTATGCTGTGAGCTGTCTGAATATCTGTAATTTAGTTAATTGCTTTATAGATTTATTCACACACACAGAACAGAATGACTTAAAGTAAGGACCGACTTTCCTCTCTAGCCTGTGTGGATTTTCAGCTTAACAATGGCAGTTAAAATTTAAGCATCCCGTCCTGAGCTGTGTTTTTGGAATGTCTGTGGTATACTCTGCAACCTAAATATTGTGGAAGCACTCTGTATTAAATGTTTATGCATTCAGTGGTCCCATAAAGTGATATTAAAGCTTGGTATTTGAAAAAAAAAAACATGTTATACTTATCTGCTCTGTGTAGTAGTTATCCACAGAGCAGCCCGATCCTCTTCTTTTCGAGTCCCTCACTGGCACTCCTTTCTCCCCTCCCTCGAGCAGTGCCCCCAGAGAAAGCTGCTTTCCTTGGGGGCACTGCTGTGGGATCGCTCCTGAGTCGCTGCTCTATGTGTCACATAGAGACACATAGAGCCATGGCTCAGCCCGCTCCTCTCTCTCCCTATTGGCTCACAGGCTGTGATCGCTAGCAGTAGGAGCCAATGGGCTCTTGCTGCTTTCTCAGCCAATGAGGAGAGGGAGTCCCGGGACAGCCAAGTCTCTTGAGCACATCGCTAGATCGAGAGGGGGCTCAGGGTAATATTGGGGTGGGGGAAGCAGCACACATGTATAGAATGCGCGAAGGTAAAAAAAACTTCAGTCTTTACAACCACTTTAACATCTGGAGTACAAGTAATGCCCCGTACACATGGTCGAAAATTCCAATGGAAAAAGTCCGATCAGATTATGTTTTTCGGAAAATCTTATCATGTGTGTGTCAGCTATGAGTAAGCACTAAGCATAGTGCGAAACACGTCAGCTTTATACCCCCCCCATTCTGCTTTGCTGTGCTGTGGATTGATGTGATTCCAGCTTTTTAAATAAATTTATTTGAATTTTATCTCTTCCTGGTGTGCGGCTGTCCGGAGTTCTTCCTGATTTCCAATCTACTGTGTTATTAGCCAGCACCTGGGGCTCCCAAACAGGAGTAGGAGCATTTGCAGTGAAGGACTGTCCTTGAGCGGTGGTTATCTCTTCCTATCATGTGTGTGCTCTATCGGACTTTTTCCGTCGGAATTTCCGACGGAAAAAGTTTGAGAGCTGGATCTAAAATTTTCCGACAACAAAATCCGATCGGACTTTTTCCGATCGTGTGTAGAGAATTTCCGATGCACAAAGTGCCACGCATGCTCAGAAAAAAATTGGAGACGAAAGCTATTGGCTTTTGGCCTCTATGTAGTCCTGTTGTACATGTTGTACGTCACCTCTTTCAGGACGATCGGATTTTCCGTCAACTTTGCACAACGGTGTGTACGCAAGACAAATTTCGGCCAAACTCCGTCTGAAAAAATCAGACGGATTTTGTGGTTGGAATGTCCGACCGTGTGTACGGGGCATAAGATGACCAACAGGAACCTAAGATTTAATTATCAATGTGCTCTTGGATATGAATTAAGTTTGTCCCTTGCGCAAATAACTAGATTTAAACCTTACCTGAAATTTTGAATCTGATTGGTGGCTGTACAGAATTTACATATTTGTTTATTTTTGTACATATAGATGACAAGAAAAATGCTCCCCATGAATAATGTTTACCTTTAAAGATTGATAGTTGTTCTTGTAAGGTCTGCTTACATTATTTATTACAAACGTGTATATATTATATACCAAAAAGTTTTATTCTTTACAAATTCAAGTTACCTTTTCTGAAACCCAAGATATGTTGCAGTTATTTACTAGATGCTCCTGAGAGACAACCAGTGGGAACAGACAAGCGCTTTTTTCTAATCTACTGAAAAAGTCCAGAGCTTAGTGTAGATCAGCTCAAAAGCCAACTCTTGGAATTGACAAGGAAACACTAAACTTTTAACAAGGTTTTGTTGTTTTCCTTATCGTATTTGCCACAGAGGAAACATTTCATGCGATACCTGTGTTTTGGGCACTATAATAACCACTTCTCTGGTGGGAACAAGCTGTGCTTTTAAGATGGTCAATGGTCTCTTGAGCCTAGTCACAGTTTAATGGGAATTCGTATTTGCAGACAAAATTCCACTTGGCTTTAACCCAGCTTCCCTCAATGGATTGTTACAGGGACATTTTATTCATCAAAGGCTAAGCATTATATCTATCTGTGCAATCCCTTTTTTTATCTCCTGCTGAAAAGGTCTCTTCACACTTGACCTTTTTGTGGAACATGGCCACTTAATTCCCATGTGAAAGGAGGAAAATACTGAGTTTTATTTTTATCTATACACTAAGAATCTGTTGTGCAGTCCCTTCGAACAGAGCTTCTATAAGGCATACTTACAAGTTCATAGTCAAATATGTCTTTGTCTTCTCAGATTCTGTCTGTTAATGTGAAATTTATTGTAAAAGAGTATTATTATGTTCCTGTGAAATGCATACATTAATATTACTTTGAAAGAAGGCCAGTCTGATTTGAAATTATTTTAAAATGAGGAGTAGGGATGAGCTGAACACCCCCTGGTTCGGTTCGCACCAGAACATGTGAATAGGCAAAAAATTTGTGCGAACATGCGAACACCATTAAAGTCTATGGGACACGAACATGAAAAAAGTGCTAATTTTAAAGGCTTATATGCAAGTTATTGCCATAAAAAGTTTATGGGGACCCGGGTACTGCCCCAGGGGACATGTATCAATGCAAAAAAAAGTTTTAAAAACAGACGTTTTTTAAAGGAGCAGTGATTTTAAGAATGCTTAAAGTGAAACAATAAAGGGATAGTTCAGTGAGTGTAGTGCGACCATTCATCTTTACGTTAGTGTCAATGTAAGGATAGTTCAGTCGAAGAGCTTTTTTTAAATTTACAAAAGCCAATAGAAAACGAAGGGTCGAGAGCAATATTGTCATTGGATGTGACTAAAGCTTTTGACTCTATAGACTGGGGGTATATTTAGCGGATTTTGGAGGAATTTGGATTTGGGCCCATACTGATCGGGTGGATCAAAATGCTCTATGATAGACTGATAGCCAGATTGAAAATAAATAACAGATTTTCAGATCAAATAAAATTAGAAAGGGGGACTAGGCAGGGGTGTCCATTGTCACCTTTACTTTTTGCGCTTGCAATGGAGCCCCTGGCGGAGTATATCAGAAAGAGCTTGGAAATTACGGGCTTCTGTAGGAGCTCAGGAGAGGAGCGTATAGCATTATATGCTGATGATATATTGCTTTTCTTGGGGGATATGGACCACTCGCTGGAGGAAGCAATGAAAGTCGTGGAGAGGTTTGGTAGTTTACCGGCCTAGAAATTAATTGGGCGAAGTCCGAGCTCTTTCCGCTAGCTACGATGAGGGAAGGGATAATTTGGGATAGACCTAAATTATCAGTCGTAGACACCTTAAAATATTTAGGGATTAGGATAACAAGGGACCCTAATCAATACATGTATAGTAATTTAGTACCACTGCTGGGTAAGTTTAGGGAGAAAAAATTGGGATCTGGAAATCCCTTCCATTATCTAGAGCTGGCAGATGTGCCTTAATAGAAATGATTTGGCTGCCTCAGCTGTTGTACGTACTCCATAATGCCCCCACATGGATTCCAAGAAAATGGTTTGATAAGGTAGAGAGCCTTTTCAGGGAATTGGTGTGGAAGGGGGGACAGGTTAAAATAAGATTGCGTACATTGCAGCTCCCGGTGGGGGAAGGGGGACTTGCATTGCCCAACCCCGAGAAGTATTATTTAGCTTCACAATTACAACAACTAGCGGGATGCTGTGCCCAAGAAGGGGGGTCTCCTAACGGTAAAATTCTCTTGACAGGAGCTTTGCATGAGACTATAATAGAGACCCTAGAGGCAGGCTCGTTCACATTTAAAAATCCAACAATAAAAATGGTCAGTAAAATATGGAAAGCTGTTAAAAAAATGATGAAATATAGAGAGATCAATATATACACTCCAATCTGGAATAATAACAATCTACAGGAATTAAGCATAATGGGAAAAATCAGGGAGTGGGAAAATAGGGGAATAAAAAGAGTGAGTCAAGTTTATGAGGGTAAGGTTATTAAAAAATTTGAGGTGTTAAAAAAGGAATTTAATATTCCCCAGCATACACATTTCAAATACCTTCAAATTAGCCATGCCCTAGAAGCCCAATTCAGAAACCAGTCGCTGATATGGGAAGACCTACCGTTGGTACAATGTATTGGGGGGATAGGATCTACTAAAGGATTAATTTAAGCAATATATAAACTGTTAAATAGAGAAACTATAGGAGAAGAGAAGTTAGTGGATGTAAAAGAAAAATGGGAACAGGATATAGGGGTAATACCCCAGGGACAATGGAAGAAAATACTGGAACTAAGCCCGGCGATATCACTCTCGCCCGCACAGAGGTTCTCTCATCTTATGTTATTGAATAGAGCGTACTATACTCCAAAGAGATTATGGAAGTTTGTTAAAAGACCCGATGATAGTTGCCCCAGGTGCCGGGGTCGGGGGATCTTCTCCACATGTTGTGGAGATGCCCCAAACTCTTTCGATATTGGGAAGGGGTGATAGAGATACTGAAGGGAATATTTAAAATTGAACTAGAAAAGGAAGTTAAGCTCTGTATTCTGGGGTATAGACAGAAGCAGGGAGAAATTAAGAGCACAACTGTGGCAATATTACGGGGCATACATCAAGCTAGGAAGATGATAATGATGAGATGGCAATCAAATGCACCACCCACAGTGAAAAACTGGATAGATACAGTAAATGAAACCCTTCCGAAGGAGAGAGTCGCTTATATAAGGAGACACAATCTAAAGGAGTTTGATAGGATGTGGAGACCTTGGATGGAGGGAATACACTTGACATAGATAAAGCAAGAGGAGGGTAGAGATGGGTAGGGGGAGATAGGGGGGGGGGGGGGGGCCTTGATTTATGTTTTTTTATGAAGTGTTGCCTTGTTGACCGGTTCTCTCCTTCCCAGCAGAGGGTTTATAGATAGTGATTTGTCAAGGTTTACATGTCTGTATATACAACTATTTGTAAAAATGTCTTATATGTAATAAGAATTTTTTACTCTGCCTACTAGAGTAATAGGATGTAAACATTGTTTATGGATGGAAAAATAAATAAAGAATAAAAAAAAAAAAAAAAAAGGATAGTTCAGTCAGTGTAGTGGCCATTTAACAGTTTTTTTTCTGTGCGTTACTGCAAGTTTAACACCATATAGTCCTCTGTGTTACTGCAAGTTTAACGCTGTATAGTTATGTGCATTACTGCAAGTTTAACACCATATATTTCATTGCATAGTTACATGGTTAGTAAGGTTGAATAAAGACACCAGTCCATCCTGAGTGTCTACAATTGTCCCTATCCCTGTACATTGTGTCTCATTAAGATGCTAATAATCTATTATTATTATTTATTTAAGGTACCCATATAGCGCAATCAATTTACGCAGCGCACCAGACATACATTGCACACTCACATTGGTCCCTACCCTCAAGGAGCCCCAACTCACATTTATATACTAGGGCCAATTTATTTTGGGCAGAAGCAAATTAACCAATTAAGCAAATTAACTTACCAGCATGTCTTTGGAGTGTGGGAGGAAACCAGAGTACCTAGAGGAAACCCACGCAGGCACAGGGAGAACATGCAAACTCCAGGCAGGTAGTGTCATGGTTGGTATGCGAACCAGTGACCCTTTTTACTGCTAGGAGAGAGTGCTATCCACTACACCACTGTGCCATTACTGAAAGTTTAACGCCACATAGTACTGTGCGTTACTGCAAGTATAACGCTGTATATGAAAATGTATTTTTAACCTTAAAATGTGCTCAATCCAAGGAAAAAATAATGGCACTCTGACAATCACACAATGGTGACCGTTTAAAACTAAAAATAGTGAATATTTCAACTCACACACAAAAATGAATATGTATAAAAAAAATAAAAAATAAAATTAAAGATTAAAAATTAAACTGTACATGTGATAAACAAATATATATAAAAACAATATCACCCAGTGATACATGAAAAAATAAAGTGTCAAATTATATATAAGACAAAATACATAAATAAATAAATCAAAAGTCCATATAGTGTCCACAATGTCTGTTGAAATAATCTGTAAAATATCTTCTTGTTCCTTCCACCACACCACAGTGACAGGTGACTCTACTCCCTTAAGAAATGCACTCACCAACAAAAAGCGCTTTAAAAAACATGTAAGCAGGTGTCAAGACGAATCACACAATATCCACTGTGTATATCCAGAAATTGTCCACATGTAAATAAAATAAAGTGCTCCAATAGTGTAAATCGTATAAATCAATTTATTCATTCACTTAAAAAGCTTCAACCTTTACACTCACACTTTCACAATAAAAAGTCAGCATAAAGCAATCAGCAGACCACAGCAAATTACACTCATGAACTTCACACTCAATGGATTGCAGTCACGGCAGACTTGAGGTGTGCAGGCACAGCGGTGTTTGTTTAAATCTCACCCCTTCCTTGATGCCTGATTGCAGCAATAGTAGTCCGTCTCCACGTCCAGCTCCCAGTATCAAGCTTTACTGGAGATGATCGCCGTACAGCCACCTCCCTGACATGTTTCGTTTAACCAACTTATTCATATATATATACTTTTTAAGTGAATGAATAAATTGATTTATACGATTTACACTATTGGAGCACTTTATTTTATTTACATGTGGAGAATTTCTGGATATACATAGTGGATATTGTGTGATTCGTCTTGACACCTGCTTACATGGTTTTTAAAGCGCTTTTTGTCTGTGAGTGCATTTCTTAACCACTTTCAGACCGGACCAATTTGCAGCCAAAGGACCAGGCCCCTTTTTGCGATTCGGCACTGCGTCGCTTTAACTGACAATTGCGCGGTCGTGCGACATGGCTCCCAAACAAAATTGACGTCCTTTTTTTCCCACAAATAGAGCTTTCTTTTGGTGGTATTTGATCGCCCCTGCGGTTTTTATTTTTTGCGCTATAAACAAAAATAGAGCGACAATTTTGTAAAAAAATGCATTATTTTTTTTTTTTTGCTATAATAAATATCCCCAAAAAATATATAAAAAAACATTTTTTTTCCTCAGTTTAGGCCGATACGTATTCTTCTACATATTCTTGGTAAAAAAAATTGCAATAAGCGATTATTGATCGGTTTGCGCAGAAGTTATAGCGTTTACAAGATAGGGGATAGTTTTATAGCATTTTTATTAATAATTTTTTTTTTATTAGTAATGACGGAGATCTGCGATTTTTTTTGTTACTGCGACATTATGGCGGACACATCGGACATTTTTGACACATTTTTGGGACCATTGTCATTTTTACAGCAATTAATGCATTTAAATGCATTGATTTCTGTATAAATGACACTGGCAGTGAAGGGGTTAACCACAAGGGGGCAGTGTAAGAGTTAAGTATGCCTAGGGGTGTGTTTTTTACTGTGGGGGGGCGTGGCTGTCAGCTAGTGAATGCTGATCTCTGCTCCAATCACAGGCGGCAGAGATCGGCGTAACTAGTTGCTAGGCAGAACGGGGAGATGCTGTTTATCTCGGCATCTCCCCGTTCAGCCTTCCCGTGAGACGATCGCGGGGGTCCCCGCGGCGATCGAGTCCGCGGGGACCGCGATCGGACTCACGGGGGTCCCGACCGGCGCGGGAGCGCGCCGCTCCCAGTGCGCTCCCGATGGCACGGACAGGCTAAAGGAGGGACTTATATATACGCCCTCCTGCCTGTACGTGCCATTCTGTCGACGTATATCGTCGTGCGCCGGTCGGCAAGTGGTTAAGGGAGAGGAGTCACCTGTCACTGTGGTGTGGTGGAAGGAACAAGAAGATATATTACAGATTATTTCAACAGACATTGTGGACACTATATGGACTTTTGATTTATTTATTTATGTATTTTGTCTTATATATAATTTGACACTTTATTTTGTCACGTATCACTGGGTGATATAGTTTTTATATATATTTGTTTATCACATGCACAGTTTAATTTTTAATCTTTAATTTAATTTTTTATTTTTTTTATACATATTCATTTTTGTGTGTGAGTTGAAATATTCACTATTTTTAGTTTTAAACGGTCACCAGTGTGTGATTGTCAGAGCGCCATTATTTTTTCCTCGGATTGAGCACATTTTAAGGTTAAAAATACATTTTAATTTCTATATATTTCAAGTGGCAGCTGTAGTTTAAACAAATTACTGATCAAGGCGCAGCGGTGTGTATTTAAATAAGGGCGGATTAATTTAAATACCATTTCTTTTATAACGCTGTATAGTTCAGTGTGTTACTGCAATATTATAGTGTATCCGTGGAGTGTGTCGTGAATACTCAAATTAAAGTGCACCAAACTCCACTTTCAATTGATTAAAGTGCATCCATATAAATATTTACACATCTTTTTTACATTTTGTTAATAAGCACCCCCTACCATGTCTGGGAGGACAGCAAGGAGAGGCAGATGTCCCCATGGCACTGTAAGGGGGGCAGCTTCCTATTTGTCCACAGGCAAAGGTGGACATGGTCAGTCCTCAGGCAGGGCATCATTTCCTCTGTTTAGTGATGTTGCCGGTGCTATCCAGCCACAGCATACAGAGGAGGTGGCGAACTGGTTTACTAAACCGTCCTCATCCTCCTCATCCTCCGTCACCCAAGCAGAGACTAGTGTGCAGTCTCCTGCAGTTGCCAGAGTGGCAAAACCTGCCTCCTTGTCCACAGCTATTCCTGCCATAGCCCCAGCATCAGGCATAGAGGAGTCAGTGGAGTTATTTTAACACAGCGTCAGCCACTTGCTCCTTGATGATGCACAGCCATTACTCGATTCAGATGTTGGTTCTGAGTCTGAGGTTGAGGAAGGCAGGAACTTGAGCCTACATAGAGGGGAGAACTCTGGTACACAATGTGAACTATGCCATTGAAAACCATATAACCTACTTTCTATGCATTTTTGATGCAGAAAAAAACGCACTGAACTGCATGTGGTGTGAACTGGCCCTTAATGCTTGGGAGTGGCAATAATGAAAGATACATCCTGACAAGTTGTTACAAGTTGCTGCTCAATGCATATTACTCTAGCGGCCATAACCCTCAATAGGGCGGCCTTGACTTTTGGGCTTACCAGTTACCTCCGTTTGGCTTGTTAATCCATGTCCAGGGGTTCCCAGGGTTAGTACCCAACAACTTTGGATGCTGACACCATAAAAGTCTTTGAACAAATCTCTAGCCGGAGATTATGGCAGTCAACACTTTGATCTGGAAACTTGTAAAGTCTCTGACATTGAGTAAACTTTCAACCAAAAGGGAATAGGAACCTTTTCTCAGTACCTGGAACGTTCTTTGTCTCCTTGGCAGTACTGCGAAATTGTGGATTCGTTAGTGTCCATAACAACCCAGCAACCAGACACTTCTTGGGATGCCAGCTTGTTGGCCCTCCTCCAAAGAGTCCTCCCCCGGTTGCTTACATGAGCTGCGGTGCCCCTCCAAGATTGAGAGCACACCCGGACTCCTTGAATCCTCCCTCAGTTACTGCGCCTCGGACCAGCCGGTTCCGAGACTCAGGAACAGATGGATCCTTGCCCCAGACCATGTTGCGGCAACCCACTCCAGATTCAGGAACAGGCAGCTACGGCCGAACCCCCGAACACGTGACTTCAACACCTTAAGTACCCTTTCCCAGACTCCTCAGCAGGGCCAGGCGCACCCACTGATTGGCTCCGGGGAAGACTGATACTCAAAACGTCCAACCAGGCCTGGTTCTGGGCCTGTCATGTGTACCTCACTGTACCGATGACCAGGCAGAACCCTAGTACAGCCCAGCCAAACTGATGCCAAAGTTAACATGCACAATTAACCCTCAAAACCCCACTACTGTTCTGAGGAAACAAATTTATTTTCACATATAGCGGACACCTTGTAAAAGTGTCACCGCTACACACTCCCCCTGGTTATTTCGACGATGTCCTCATCGTCTAGGCAACAACCAGAGAAAAAATCCTAACACAATTTACAAAAAAAAACACATTTAAAACGTTTGACATTTTCACAACAACATGTTTTACATACTATACATGTACCACCCAGACTAACTGACCCATTCTCTGATGAGCTTGACAGTCGATCCCAGTGCATCCTGAAAAAAAACACAACATGCAAGGTAACACTATACACTGTACAATTTCTTTTAAAGATCGAAATTTCACCGCACTCTGTGAAATCCCCTTCTTTAAAGACACATGAGATTATTTTCCTAACATCACTAACAAATGTAAAAGAAAGTTCTCGCTACTGCTGGTTTTTTTTTCTGTTGACTCACGCCACCTAGTGGTCAGAGCCGCTGTAACTGCAAGTCTTTTGAAATCAAAAACTGTGAGCTGGGAACCTGTAGATCTTGACACGTAGTTTCCTGTAGCAACCACCTGCCTATCTATCCCACAGTCCTTGTAACTTGCAGAAAGTCACAAAAAGATGAAGATACAGGAGAAACTCTTTTTGCAAAGATCAAAGGCTTGATTTCAGGAACAGTTCACCAATAAAACCGCAGATCGGGCAAAACGACATCTCTACCCGCTTGAACATCATAAGTGGTGATGTAGTACATAGCACTGTCCTTATCCGGTCTGCAGTTCACAACTTTATCACAATAGATATGCCGACCATAGCTCCAATGCAACAGACATCCTTGGAATTGATCAAACATTTCCCAGGAGAAAGATTTCTTCCGCAGTGGCTTTGGGACCTTAAGGTAGTCCCAGACGTCCTCCGCATACCACTTTTCCCAATTCGCTTCCACAATGTCCATGACTTTCCTAGGCACGTAAAGGAATTCCATACTCTGTTGCCACCCGCTTGTTAAAGTCTCAGGGGCCTAAGCGACCCCGTCATAATCGGGCAGTGTCTATAACACGGGCAACAGATAGATTTAAGCTTTTAAAAAGTTTAAAACTTTTACTCATGGTAGTTTGGGTTCAAAGTACCAATCGTCTCCCTGGTCGGAGCCCGACTCGGTTTGTGAACCAGGCGACGAATCTCCAGCAGGCCGATAACTTTCCCCGGCAGTATTTGCAGCTCCCCGTGGTCGGTGCTTAAACACTTTGCTCCAAATATCTGGTCTGGTACCTTGTGGGGGCCTGTTGATTTGCTAGGTCCACATTATATGAATATAACTGTAAAACGGTCAAGAAAGTGCATACGACCTGTTTGTCTGAACATAGGCGTAGATATTTGGGCCGGAGCGGTGACACATGCTGCTCACTTGCAGGAATATCTGTCCTCTAAGTAGGATTATACACTTGCACCAGTTATTCCGGACTTTAGGTCCGGAGGGGGATTTCCCCCATTTAGTTACTACTATACTCAAGCTTACTAGGTTTGAATGTCACGGCCTAAGGCCGTCAAGTTACCTGTTTTGTATATACTGGTTTCTCACTCTCTCTTTTTCTACTCTTCTATCCCCTTCCCAATGAGCTCTGGTCCAACGTCCCACCTGTAGAACAAAGTTCAAACAGAAACAAAAGAGGTCAGCCTCAACTACTACAACCCTTCCTGACTATCGGCTGATAAAAGGTAAGAGTGCTCTGCCCTACCACGATGGCTAAGAAATGCTCCACTGACTATTCAGTTATAACACATAATGTACATGGATTTTATTCCTTAACTAAAAGAACAAAAGCATTCCAATGTTGTCATAGACAAAAAGCTGATATCCTTAATGTAAGATATCCACAAATATTTTTAGCCTGTGGCCCCCAAAAAAAAGGAGGAGTAGCAATCTGCTTTGCTAAATGGACCCCTTTCACTCCCACCTCAATATTTATAACTTTATATCGTACTATGCCCCAAATACAGGGCAACTAGAGTTTTTCAAACAGATGCTAGAGATACTAATGCCCAAGGCTCAGGGACAGGTAATAATGGGTGGAGACAGCAATATCCCTTTAGACAGAACCATGGATAAATCTGACAGCATGAGACCGATTTTGTGCCCCCCCCCCCCCCCACTGACAGCAGCAAAATTGCCCGTCTATTTCACTATTATGATCTCATTGACACTTGGAGGGAACGCAACCCCACAGTCAGAGATTTCACATTCTATTCACAGGTACATCATACTTACTCTAGGATTGACCACTTACTAGTACATACCCCTCTACTCCCATTCATTACATCGGTCAAAATACTTACTACTCCCTGGTCTGACTATTCCCCGATAAAACTCACCACAAAAGGAATTTGGACTAAAGCCAGCCCATCATCGTGGCGACTTAATACTAGTTTACTCGCGGACCCTATTAATTATGCAGAAATTGAAAAAGAAATACAGAACTATTTTAAGATGAATAAATCTCAAGACACCTCCCCAGTAACTAACTGGGCTGCCCATAAGGCAACAATACGCTGCAAATTGATTCAGATTGCGGCCAGAATGAAACGAGCTCGGGAACTCACAATTACAAAGTTGGAAACAGATCTGGAAGAATTATTGACAGAACAACACAGGAACCCCCAGATTGACCTCAGTAACAAAATAGATGAGGCTAGACTAGCATTAAACCTTAGTCTAACGACACAGGCGGAAAAACATGTCAGCTGGTCAAAACATAAATATTATACTATGGGAGACAAACCTACCACAAAGTTAGCAAGAAAGTTGATACCGAGACCATACATGGCAACGTTACCCAAATTAAGAGTGTCGTCCGGCCACCTTACCCAAAATCCAGAATTAATCATTAAAGAATTTTACAAATTCTATACTAAACTATATAGTCCACAAAAATTACCCGAACAGTCTAAAGTTAGTGACTTTTTTCAAGATATACAGTTGCTAAAATTGACCCGAGACCATGCAGCCCTAATGAATGAAGCGATAACAGAAGCAGAGATACAAATGGCCATTAAGGCTAACCACCCCTCCAAAGCACCCGGTCCAGATGGTTACCCTGGGCAATATTATAAAAAATATCATCACATACTTACCCCTCACCTTTGTGCATACTTCAACGACCTAAGACGTGGCACTAGACTCCCTGATCACGGAAATTCAGCTTATATAAATGTAATACCAAAACCGGGAAAGGACCATACGGACTGTTCAAATTACCGCCAGATCTCACTGATTAACACAGACCTAAAAATATTGACTAAGATCTTGGCCTTAAGACTAAACACCTTTCTCCCACACTATATTCACCCTGACCAGACAGGATTTGTTCCACATAGACACGCATCTGACCAAACCTGCAGACTAATAAATCTAATATCAGCAGTACAGTCTAATTGGGATGGAGGGGGAACTAGAAAAGGAATGCTGTTATCGTTGGACATCCAGAAGGCGTTCGACTCCCTTTCTTGGGACTATTTGTTTAAAGTATTAGGACGTTTTGGTTTTGGCAAGCACTTTCTGGATCTCCTCCAGATACTGTATGACACTCCACCGCCCTCTTTGATGCTTCGGGGTTACTCTTCTCAACCCCTGGCCATCAGGAGGGGAACTAGACAAGGGTGCCTGCTGTCACCCCTACTATTCGCTTTGGCGATTGAGCCATTGGCAATAAAAATTTGAACGTGTCTAAACATAAAGGGAATAGTTTGTGGGGGAGTGGAGCATAAATGCCTGCTATTTGCAGACGATTTACTATTGACTTTGACATCCCCGATTACATCACTCCCCAATCTGTACAGAATTATAAATCCATTCTCAGAGATCTCAGGGTTACATATAAACCATAGTAAGTCCAGGGCATTAAACATATCACTCTCTAAATCGACCCAAATGACACTTGAGCCATCACACCAATTTAGATGGGAACGTGAAGCTATCCCATATTTGGGCATAAACTTGACCTCTTCTATACAAACAATCTACAAAAAGAACTACCCAGCTCTTATTAAAAGGCTAATAGAGGACATGGCGAAATGGCAGATACAACCTCCATCGTGGTTTGGCAGACTGCACTCAATAAAAAATGAATATATTACCAAGGATTCTATATTAATTTAGGACAATACCTGTGGCGCTATCAAGTAATGATTTACAACAGTTACAAAGGAAGATTCTCCAGTTTGTATGGGGAGATAAGAGGCCTAGGGTCAACAAAAGCACTATGTACACTCCGAAACGGAGGGGAGGACTCGGTTTGCCAGATCTACAGAAATATTTCTATGCAGCCCAGTTAGCTCAGCTAACTAGATATCACTCAAATACACCACACACAATATGGATGCAAATAGAATCCTATTCGTGCCATCCTGATCCAATATCCCACATTATGTGGCTCCCAACTAGAGAACTTCTTCCTAACTTCATTTCACCCTCCTAGCTTTTTTCTATCTTTCATTTGTAGAAACTCATAGGCTCAAGTTCAATAGCACTTTAAAGCAAAATTAAGGACCATGGGGACCCATGCATGAGGAATTAAACATAATTTGGGCCTTGGAGCCCCGCCTACATGTGAAGGACGCTCGACACCCCCTTTTAAGCGTGATGGGGGGCGGGCTCATCCCTGTAGGGGGGGGGGGGGGTGCCGGGTCGGATGTAAATGGAAAAAAGCTACAGGGCCCCCAGGCCAGAAGTTATATATACAGGCTAAACTGTTATAATAATTTTTACGTCACGCTGACTAAGCAGGTGAGAGATCCTTTTTCCTTTATTCTTTGTTGTTTATTTGTTGTTTTAACATGAAAGTAAGCAATTATTCTCTTATGACCATGCATGCTGTACAAAATGTTTTATTAGCTTATTGTACTGTACTGAAAATAAAAAAACTATTGAAACTAAAACCTATCTGAGAGACATAACAAAAATAAATAGAAATCACTCTAAAGTAAGAAGAAGGCCAGATTTTTAAAATTTTCATCACCCCTTTGCAAATAATACTGTTAGCATTTTAAATTCTTCCTTGCTTTTTGTCTTAGTGAGAATGGTCATCAGGACAAATTATGGGACAGAAGTAGTAGTAAACACTTGATGGCATTTGTAATCATTCTACAAAGTTAGAAAACACATTTTATCCTGAGTTCTACTTTAAGAGTACCCTTTGAACAAATATCCTTCCTATCAATTATTATCATTCTTAATGCAAAACATGGTAAGCTGTCAAATCTTCTGGAGCAGGGACTGAACTATAGATTCACAGGAAGTCTAAGAGAATCATTTTTGACGGTAATAATTTTGTACAAAATACGAGTCACTTTAAAACTCTAAAATTATGCCAGAGAACATTTTCCATTATTGAAATGTCATCCAGTCTTTAGGCTTACTGCTCTCTGCAATGCAATACATTTTATAATAATAATGGCCATTTATTTTGTTTTTGTAGCCTGTCCTCCTGGAGGCTCATTACACAAAGTGCTCCATCAGGGCCATACACACTTGTGAAGCTAGGGTAGATTTTGGCTAATCATACTCACACACTCATTCCTGAAGCCTCTGGCAGTGCTAAACTGCCTCGGAACAACTGGTGTTCTCACAGGCAAACACAATACAGGTGTTCTCTGACTTGTTGTTCCTGTACAACAAGAACCAAAATAATATTCTACAATGGAGAAAAATGAAAATGGTATTATCCCTGAAATAATAATACTGAAAATGTCTACATTTGAAACAGTACTTAAGAATAAAAACTGTTTAAAGTTCTGTGAACATTGAGTCAGTGGGTAAAGAAATCTTTTTTTGTCAATTTGAAATATACTTTGTATTTTAGCACACAACTTATATCTACATCAGGCAACCTCATGGGGAAAAACACAGTTTAAGGCTGGCTTCACACTAGAAGATGCAGTGGCTCACAACAGGAGTCCGGTGCGTCTACGATCACCATTTCAGGTCCGATTTCAGGCCAAATTTTGGACTGAATTCGGACCTGAAACAGACCAAAAGACGCACAGGGCCTGTGCAATGTGGCTTTTTTGTGAGTATGCTCAAAACTTTTTCTTTTAATAACATCATGCCATGTTGAAATTTTCACCCGTTTTGATGTTACTTCATGTTACTCTGTATATTATGTGTTCATGCTAACTTATGGTGATATGTCACTATTATACCGTCAGAAAAATACAGTCTGCTTTGATCAACCCCTGAAGAAGGAATTCATTATATACTGAAACATGTTGGGATCCTCTGTAATTGAATGTCGTTTGGCCTTCCATCATGAGACCAACTGTATGCTCAAGGTACCAGCTCTGTATTGGATATTTATGGCTAGAATTTCTATTTTTAACGCTGTTATGTGATGTTTATACCACCATTTTTATATATTATAATAAAACATTTGCATTTTATTATACTTCCCTACTTTTTCTTCTGGTTTGACTACTGCTTATAAAGTCCCGTGGGCATTCTTTAGTTTTCTCTTTTTCTCCATTTGGGATGTGGCAGTAAGACCCCATACACACTAATAGATTCTCTGCTGATTTTTTTCTTCAGATTTACCAAAACCATGTAGTGCAAGAGCCTGCCTGATTGCATACACATTGAAACTCTTTAGGTTTGACCTCATATTATATGGTTTTGGTAAATCGGACAAAAATCAACAGAAAATCTAATAGTGTGTATGGGGCTTTAGTCTCCAGCCTTTTTACAACCAGCTAGCTTTTTTGTTATATTCCCCTAGTCAAAGCATCTCCCACACAGTGAGAAAGCACAGGCTAGGCACACATTTAACCCTTTGATAGCCCCTGATGTTAACCCCTTCCCAGCCAGTGTCATTAGTACAGTGACAGTGCATATTTTTTTAGCAATAATCGCTGTATTAGTGTCATTGGTCCCCAAAAAGTGTAAAAAATGTCAGTTAGTGTCCGATTTGTCCGCCGCAATATCACAGCCCTGCTATCCCTGAGCACCGCAGAAGTGATGTAACATGGGACAGTAGGTGGCATAAACGTCAAACATACAAAGAACATTAGGCACACCAAACTGGATTAATAATGGCTGCAGCCTTGCTTATTGGTTTCCACAAATATAAACAATTAACAATTCACCATAACTCTTTTAAAGGACTGTAACAATCAGTTTTTTTTTTTACTAGAAAATTAATTAGAACCCCAAACCATTATATATATTTTTTAAAGCAGAGGCCCTAGAGAATAAATTGGTGGGTTTTGGAATTTTTTATGTCCCACGGTATTTACACAGCGGTTTTTCAAAAAAATACACTTTTTTTTAAATTTGAATGCAAAAAAAAAACATAACTCAATTTTTAGCAAAATATAAAAGTTGATGTTACCTTGAGTAAATAGATACCAAACATGTCACACTTGCTTACTGGACACTTATACCCCCTTCCTGCCCATGCCGATTTTCAGCATTCAGCGCTGTCGCACTTTGAGTGACAATTGCGCAGTCATCAACACTGTACCCAAACAACATTTTTTTATTATTTTTTTCACACAGGCCACAGGAAAAGAGGGGGGATGAGAGTGCCCCCCCCCCCTCCCTCCTGAACCATACCAGGTCACATGCCCTCAACATTGGGAGGGTGCTTTGGGGGTCTGTGACCCCTCAAAGCACCATGTCCCCATGTTGATGGGGACAAGGGCCTCGTCCCCACAACCCTGGCCGTTGGTTATGGGGGTCTGCGGGCGGGGGGCTTATCGGAATCTGGAAGCCCCCTTTAACAAGGGGACCCCCAGATCCCGGCCTCCCCCCCCCGTGTGAAATGGTAAGTGGGTACAAAAGTACCTCTACCATTTCACCAAAAAAGTGACAAAAATGTTAAAAATGACAGGAGACGGTCTTTGACAATTCCTTTATTAAATTCTTCTTTCATCTTCATTCTTCTGGTCTTCTACCATCTTCTTCTTCCTCCAATCCGCTTCTTCTTGCTCTGGTCTTCACGTCCGGCATCTTCTTCCACGGCTTCGGCGTCTCTTCTTCTGTGTCGGGCCGCTCCGCGCAATGGGAGGCTCCCGCTGTCCCCGCCCCCCTCTGACGTCATGCAGAAAGCCATAGGGAAGTCTCACACAGCGGGAGCCTCCCATTGCGCGGAGCGGCCCGACACAGAAGAAGAGACGCCAACGCCGTGGAAGAAGATGCCGGACGAGGAGACCAGAGCAAGAAGAAGCGGATCGGAAGAAGAAGATGGAAGAAGAGGATGGAAGAAGATGGAAGAAGAAGATGAAGAAACCGAAGGATGAAGAAAGGAAGAAGACCAGAAGATGAAAGAAGAATTTAATAAAGGAATTGTCGAAGACCGTCTTCTGTCATTTTTAACATTTTTGTCACTTTTTTGGTGAAATGGTAGGGGTACTTTTGTACCCCCTTACCATTTCACACAGGGGGGAGGCCGGGATCTGGGGGTCCCCTTGTTAAAGGGGGCTTCCAGATTCTGATAAGCCCCCCGCCCGCAGACCCCCACAACCAACGGCCAGGGTTGTGGGGACGAGGCCCTTGTCCCCATCAACATGGGGACATGGTGCTTTGAGGGGTCACAGACCCCCAAAGCACCCTCCCAATGTTGAGGGCATGTGGCCTGGTACGGTTCAGGAGGGAGGGGGGGCACTCTCATCCCCCCTCTTTTCCTGCGGCCTGCCATGTTGCGTGCTCGGATAAGGGTCTGGTATGGATTTTGAGGGGGACCCCACGCCATTTTATTTTTGGTGCGGGGTTCCCCTTAAAATCCATCCCAGACCTGAAGGGTCTGGTATGGATATTTAGGGGGAACCCCATGTCTTTTTTTTTTTTATTTGACGCACGGTTCCCCTTAATATCCATAGCAGACCTGAAGGGCCTGGTAATTGAATTTGGGGGAACCCCCACTCTTTTTTTATTTTTATTTTTTTTATCAATGACTTTCAATGAATCACTGTTCTCTATATTACGGGAGTCGGCAATTCATTATAGCTGAGAGTGATTTTAAATAGCTTTTTTTCCTGCAAAAATTACACTTTGTGCAGGGACAGTTCTAAGCAAGGGAAACATGCGCCCCTTTACATGCATACTATACACACCCCCAGGTACGAAATTTAAAGGAATATTACACTTTTATTGTTTCACTTTAAGCATTATTAAAATCACTGCTCCTGAAAAAACTTCAATTTTTAAAACTTTTTTTTGCATTGATACATGTCCCCTGGGGCAGGACCCAGGTCCCCAAACACTTTTTATGACAATAACTTGCATATAGGCTTTTAAAATTAGCACTTGAGATTTCTCCCATAGACTTGTACAGGGTGCTCGCGGCTTTTCGAATATGCCGCGAACACCCCAAATTGTTCGCTGTTCGATGAACAGGCAATGTTTGAGTCGAACATGAGTTTGACTCGAAATCTCGAAGCTCATCCCTACTGGTGGGCACAGAGGAGGAGGCACTGATGAGGCTGCACTGATAGGTGGCACTGATGGGCAATGATAGGTGGCATGGTTGGGCTCTGATAGGTGGCACTGATGGGCACTTATAGGCACTGGTAGGCGGCACTGATAGGCAGCACTGATATGTGACACTGATGGGCACTACTAGGTGGCACTGGTGGGCACTGAGACACTGATAGGTGGCACTGGTGGGCACTGATAGGTGGCACTGGTGGGCACAGATTAGGACCGATATCCCTGTAAAAGAAGCTGGTTGCCAGCATTCTTTTATTCTCCTCACGCTGATCGGGAGGAGAAAAAAAGCAGATAACTGGCTTCTCTTTACTTCCGTGATCAGCTGTCATTGACTTTTTTTAGATTCATTATTATTGTTTTTATTTTTACAGCGTTGCTTTAATTTTTGTTTAATCACCTTTATTGCTGTCACAAGGAATGTAAAAATCACTGTGACAGCAATAGGCATGGACAAGTATTCTTTATGAAGCGATCTGAGGTCATTAAGACCCTAAATCCCTCCTCTGCACTTAAAAGCATTCAAAACACCAAGATCTGTGTTTTTAAATGCTTTTGCATTCGGGTTACCATAACTGAGACATGTTTAAAGCCAATCCCAGTAGGATGGGAGAGACTGAACAAGCCGCGGAAGGGGGGTGCCCCCTCTCACTGCTTGTAATAGCAATTAAGTGGCAAGTTAGCCGCTCTGATTGCTATTACAAGAGAGCCAACCGCGGGCTCTAAAAATGGTACTGGGATGCCTGCAGCTGCTGGCATCATCCCAATACAACCACTTGAAGACTAATGATGTACCATGTATGTGACTGGTCAGCAAGTGAGTGTGAACTGTAAACAAAATGAGCCAAAATCAGTGAGGCGCTCTTCAAATATGCCTCTGTTGACTGGCAAAAACCCACTCCACTCCCCACCAAATAGGGGTCCTGGAAATTTCTAGAATGATCTGGGGTGGTCAGGTGACCTTAAACAACCTATTCTAGAGGACCCCCCAGAACGTCTAGAACATTACCATTAGCTGACCTTTTTTGACTTATCACAAACTCCCCCCATTGAAATCAATCAATTGGGGACTTGAAACTCCTACCGCCATCATCCCATGAGGGAATGGGGACCTTAAAAATAGGCTATGCCACTTTCCTCACATTCTTTTGCTTCCGCTGTGTGATGAGATACCTAGCTAACATGTGGGAAGCCTCACTTTCATCATTCACTGCGTGCGCTGTCATGTCAGAGCTTACTGAGATTCAGAGGGCAAATTGTTGGGACCCGCTTAGCTGGTGCCTCTGTGACTGAAGTTGCCAATTTATTTGCATTGTCACGAGGTACAGTATCAAAGGTTATGATGGCAAATACAGTTACCATAAAAACATTGTCTGATAGGCATAAGCACAATTGACATGGTCAACTGGTATCAGATTCCGTTATCCACCATCCAAGATTTATACTTGTCAATTCCCAGGAGAATTCAGTCCGTCTTGGATGCCAAAGGTGATCCAACACCATATTAGGTAACAATTTCATTCTTTTACCTGGTGTTTGTATTTTTGTGTCCAACCTCTGTATATTGCAAGGATTTAACAACATGAGCTCCGGAAGGTTTTACTTCCTTCATGACCAGGTCATTTTTTGCTATTTAACACTACGCTATTTTAACTGGTAATTGGGCAGGCCCCCTTCCCCCATCTGAAACTGACTGAGGGCATAGATTTATCAGTCCCTTTTTCTGTAGCCTCAGCTGCACAGATGAATAAATAGGAAGCTTTACGAGGCTTCCTGCTTATTCACAAAGTGAAGCATAGTAAACACAGTATACTATGCTTCAGTGATGAATGGACACAGGAGTGATTGGTACCAATCACTCACTGTGTTCATTCAGGAAAGTAAGGGGCCAGTAAATTACATATTTACTGGCCCCTTCCCCCACTTTCCATCTTGAAACATGCCCCTGTGTGACCGCAGCAGCTGCCAACAGAAGAGGATGAGAAGGCAGCTGGCAGTGCAAGGCAGCTGGCAGTGCTGATGGGTAAAGGGGCACACATGGAGGACCGGACAGCAGATGGAGGGGGCGCATGTGATCGAACCAATCCACCGGCAGTGCAACCAGAGGGGGAAAGAAGAGGAGAAGCTGGCAGCATTGCAGGGGTAGGCAGAAGAGAATCTGTGTCTGCAATAAGACAGTACAGCCGGACCTCCTGCTCAACAAGTGCCCGGGCCCCCCTTTTGAAATGATGGAGCCTGGGCCCAGTACAGGAGGGCTAGCTTTACTGCCTTATCAGCAGCCCTGAACACTGTACCCAAACAACATTTTGTATATTTTGGTCGCACAAATATAGCTTTCTTTTGGTGGTATTTGATCGCCACTGTTTTTTTTATTATTATGCTGGGATATAAATGAAAAAAGACCGACATTTTTGAAAAAAATTATTATTTACTTTCTGCTATAAAACATATCCAACAAAAAATAAAATAAAATAAAATTTCTTCATAAATTTTGGCCAAAATGTATCCTGCTACATGTCTTTGATAAATAAAAAAAATCCTAATAAATGTGCATTGATTGGTTTGAATGAAAGTTATAGTCTTCAAACTATGGTATATACAGTATACTTGATTTTTTTTTTTTTTTAATACTACTAATGGCAGTGATCAGCGACTTTTACACTAAAACCCTTTGCCTGCACGCTCCACCGAAAATGGTTAACAAACTTTGTTGCACCTCTTCACAGTTGCAGTAGAACGGTGCAGCCAGCTCCGTTCTATTAGGTAGGGCTTTTTTTTTTTTTTTCTTAGCCTACTGTACTGGATCAATTTGTAAAACAGGTGACCAAATGGAAAGACACAACAACAAGAAATTGTTTTCGTTGACTTTTTATGGTAGGTATATACAGTATATATGCAGTAATTGCTGCCACATTATTGCACTTATAACAAAAAAAGACTGTTATGTTAAAATGATAAAAGGATCACGTACAATATCCAATTGTTAGATACAGTATATTTTCTCTGAACAATTCATTTTATTTGGAAGATTTCAGAACATTGCCTAATACGCTCTTTTGTTTTTTGTTTCTTTGTCATCTACAATCTTGGTAAGAACTTCTTAAGAATTAGATGAAGGCTCTCTGATGAGCATTACTACATTTTTTGCTGTAAGAAATACAATGCATTGCAATGTAAGACTTGAAACCCTTTTTCTTAAGACCCTCGTTAATCTAGATAAATAAAAAGCAACAGAAATGTTATAACATTAACATGCTTTTATATGTTTTCAAAAGGTAGAATTCCATTTTGTTGGAAGTTTTGCAAATTAAAAAAATCTTCCCTGGTGTGTCTTATGCCGCGTACACACGATCGGACTATCCGGCGGACTTAGTCCCGCGGACAATATGCCGGAGTTTCCAGCGGAGGTCCACTGGACTTTCCGAACGAGTGGACTTGCCCACACACGGAGTAAAGTCCGTTCATTTTGAACATGACTCCAGCTAGATGGGACTAGCGAAGGAAGTCAATGTCGCTGCCTCCATCGGCGAGATTGACACCTTGCTAGCCCCGTCACCTGGTATGGATTTAAAGGGAAATCCCTACGCCGAAAAAACGGCGTGGGGGTCCCCCCAGAATACATATCAGACCCTTATCTGAGCAGGCAACCCGGCCGGTCAGGAAAGGGGGTGGGGACGAGCGAGCGCCCCCCCCTCCAGAGCCGTACCAGGCCGCGTGCCCTCAACATGGGACAAAGCACCTTGTCCCCATGTTGATGAGGACCAGGGCCTCTTCCGGACAACCCTGTCCATTGGATGTCGGGGTCTGTGGGCGGGGGGCTTATCAGAATCCAGGATCCCCTTTAATAAGGGGGCCCCCAGATCCCGGCCCCCCACCCTATGTGAATGAGTATGGGGTACACGGTACCCCTACCCATTCACCTAAGGGAAAAAGTGTTTTAAAAATACACAACACGGACAACCCACCTTCACTATATATACGAACAAAACATAGCAATCAGAAATGGCAGACTGGACCGCGCCAATCTACTATGGCTCCCTTGGTCCACGTGGATCAAGAACAATACACAAATTCCACTAACTGAATAGTTCTATACAAAGTTATAGTATCTGCCAGGATGGATTAAGCATACTTATTGACATAATTGTGAGAGTATTGTACAGTCACTACACACGTAAACGGTTTTATAGTTACTGCTTGTTTGAATTGAAAGTTTATTTTGACCCGCGGGGTGGGGGGTCACGCACTCTGGCCACAGTAAGAGCCCATAGGGGGTGGCCGGGGAGTGGGACTACCCTCCCCATAAACTCCAAATACTGGACATGTACCTATGTTTAACTGGGTCCACACGCTTGAACTGCGTTTCAGGAATATTTTCTTGTTCTACACGTTACTGTATGTTAATGTATCATATTCTTGCACTATTGTAAGCCATAGCTTCCACTCGAAGTTTCACTGATTTTGCCAATATCTGGATTTTCTGTTTTTTTTTGTTGTATACATTGTAAAACTCAATAAAAATCTATTATTCAAAAAATACACAACACAGGTTTTTAAAGTACTTTATTAGACAGCTTCCGACTTCAGGGGTCTTCTTCCGACTTCGGGGGTCTTGTCCCACTCTCCATTTCTTCTGCCGGGCCTCCGCTATCTTCTTGCAGCTCTTTTACTAGTGTTGGCCCGGTCTTCTGGTTCGTCGTTGTCGTCACCGCTGCCGCCTTCTGCTTCTTCTTCCTTCTTCTCCCGATGTTGAGGGCACGCGGCCTGGTATGGCTCAGGAGGAGGGGGGCGCTCGCTCGTCCCCACCCCCTTCACTTACCGGCCAGGCTGCGTGCTCGGATAAGGGTCTGATATGGATATTGGGGGGACCCCCACGCCGTTTTTTCGGCGTAGGGATTCCCCTTTAAATCCATGCCAGCTGATGGGGCTAGCAATGTGTCAATCTCGTCGAAGGAGGCGGCAACATTGACTTCCTTCGCTAGACCCGTCTACCTGGAGTCAAACGTTCGAAATTAATGGACTTTACTCCGTGTGTGGGCAAGTCTGTTCTTTTTAAAGCATACAGACGGCCAGATTGTTGACTTCTTTCTAAGTCCCCCGGAGCCCACACAAGGTCGGATTGTCCGGTGGACTCTGGTCCGCCGGATAGTCCGATCGTATGTACGTGGCATAAGTAACAAAAAACTAGAAAGCCTAGAAAGACTGAGCTGTGGGCCAGAAAAACTCTTCTTTTCAGATTGGCAAATCTCTACCATTACCAAACTTCTCTTGCATTCATGTTCTGTAACTTTTTTTTTCATTTAATAAAAAAAAAATCTGCAAAGCAGTAGTTTCACTGGAAAGGGAAATTCTTTTTTTCATGCTAAATTTTGGATGATGTTTCATAGTTTCATAGTTACTAAGGTTGAATAAAGACATCAGTCCATCCAGTTCAACCTGAGCGAGTGTCTACAATTGTCCCCATCCCTGTACATTGCACACTCACATCAGCCCCTACCCTCAAGGAGCCCACAATCCAAGGTCCCCATTCATATACTAGGGCCAATTTTTTGGACAGAAGCCAATTAATCTACCTGCATGTCTTTGGATTGTGGGAGGAAACCAGAGTACCCAGAGGAAACCCACGCAGGCACAGGGAGAACATGCAAACTCCAGGCAGGAAGTGTCGTGGTTGGGATTCGAACCAGCGACCCTTCTTACTGCTAGGTGAGAGTGCTAACCACTACACCACTGTGCTGCTAGAGACTTAGAGACTTTAAGACTTCATGCACACTGGGCATAAAAAAAGGATAACACTGAGCTGCTTCTACAGGCAGAATACGAAACTCCTGTAGAAGCAATGTTTTTTTAAGCCAGTGCACTTGGAGCCTTGGATCAGGGACTTTTAGTAAGTGCCTGTTGGAGACAAATGAAATTGGCAACTTTAGATACAATCTAGATTAGCATAGTAACAGATCATTCGTATTTAACACCAAAATATTTCAATGATGAGGAAGGATGAGATCCTCTGTCAAGTTTATTGCTGTCTATATTCGCATTAGACAGACTTCCCTCACATTCTGTTGTGTTACCAAGACAAGCACTGTTATTGTAGGCCTGTAACATTATACTGTATATGTTCTCAAAGCAGTAGCTGTAATTGTTTTGTCATATGATATTAGTGCAACAATTTAACAAACCCACATTTTCTGTAAAAAAAAGACTCTAAAGTTAGTTTTGGTGCACACACATGCAATATATAATTAAAAGTGAAGGTTGTGTTTTACCACTTCAAGACCTGACACTTTCAACCCTTTCCAGTACAGGCCATTTTTTAGCTTTCAGTGCTGTCACACTTTGAATGACAATTACTCATGTAACGCTGTATCCAAATGAAATTTTTATAATTTTCTTTTAGACAGAGCTTTTTTGGTGGTATTTATTCATCACTGACTTTTGTATTTTTTGCTATATAGATTTAAAAAAACATAGGAAATTTGTTTCTGTTATAAAGGTTTGCAAGTATATCCTCTTTTTTCATAAATTTAGACCAAGATGTATTCTACTCAGGGCTGCTAATAGACCAGTACAACCGGCCCTGTTGTACTGGGCTCAGCTCAGCAGGAGGGGGCTCGGCAGCCTCACAGACAACGCAGAATAAAAAAACAAACAAATTGGCTTTCTGGATTACACCCATACTCAGCCTCTCCTACTAGATTAGGGGGGTGTATTATCTTCCAGGCCCCTCCTCACTGATGATGTGGGAGTGGAGGGACTTCTTTCTCAGTTTTGGGAGCATTCGCAGTGCATTCTGCGCCTGCTCTGCTGCTTAAAATACTGCCCGCCAGCATGCCGCTGCAGCTGCCTGTTTCCTTCCCTGACGAGTGATATTTCTCTGTTCAGATCCCCACTCTGTCAGTAGTTGGCCCCAGAGAGACAGAGAGCGAGAGGCAGTGAGGCTGACGGAGGGGGAAGCCGGAATTTGTGGCTACTGCTGGGGGTGAGTGAAAGCTATACTACAGTGCAGTTTACATTCCTATAATGTCACCATCCCTATCACCATGTATAACACACGGGGAGTAGTCATCAGGTTCTCTGTCACAGTGTGTTACATGATATGGCTGTTGGGTGCTGATTTTTTTAACTCATTGGTCATAAGTTAACAAGGTCAGCACCCAACAGCCATGTCATGTAACACACTGTGACAGTGCCAGCCATGATAAAGCACCTGCTGCCTGCCTGTTTGTTATCATAATGCTGATGATCTTAACCTGCCTGTGCTGCTATTTGTCATTAAGACTTTCACACAGAGTGGGATCCACATGTTCAGCGGTCCACTGATCCCCTGCTGAGTCAGGCAGGCAGATGATAGGTTCATGTCCACTCAGCTTATGTAGAGCAGACACGGACACAGCCCACTATGTTCTAAGGATGGCTGGTGTAAACAAACCAGGCTGTCCATTTACACCCGACTACCCTCCAATCTGCTGGACGGAGGGGAATGGATCCCTTTCCATTTTGTTTAGCGGATTGGATTGGAGGTAGGCAGGTGTAAATGGACACAAGTCCATTTAGATCCATCGCTCTATAGTAGTGAATGGAGGGTCAGATCATGTCTGTCAGAAAAATGGACAGGCAGACCTGATCAGACCTGTCATATGAACCCACCCTCAACCTTTTCCCTTTAACTGCTTGCCATCCACCCTCAGTACATTTAATGCAGCAGGGTGGCATGGGCAGGCTGGATCACATACATGTACTTCATCCAGCCTGTTCATGCTCTTTGTTTCAAGGCAGGGTCGGGGAGGGGCCAGGGGCAGGGCCAGGGGTGGGGTTGGGGGTGGGGCTAAAGGGGGCCCATCAGATAAGCTGTACGGGGCCCCATTATTTTTATCAGTGGCCCTGATGCTGCTACATTTCTTTGGTAAAAATAACTCAAATCAGTGTATATTATTTAATCTGTAGGAAAGTTATAGAGTCTGCAAATGATGGTGTATATTTGAAAATCAATCAGTCCTGATGTACTGACTGCCTATCATTTCTTGAGGCCCTAAAATGCTAGGACAGTACAAATATTCCCCAAATGACCCCTTTCTGGAAAGTAGACAGTCTCAGGTAGTTAGTATGAACCACAAAAACTGCTTTGGCGCTAAAAGCACAAAAGGATATATCATGCAAAAATATATGAAGAAAAGGGGATGAACTAATGCGCAAAAACAAAAGTCACTACGACTGGAAAAAATATGTATATAAAGGATAGGAGAAGCCACCAACATATATAAGTGTTCCCACACAGAAAGAATTATTAAAATAAGAAAGTATGTGGCGCTAACTAGAATAGAATAAAATTAATATATATAGGTACAACACACTATATCATGCAAAAATAGTCTTCTGTGCTTGTATCGATGCAGCAGCTCTGTAGGAAAAAACATTTTAGGAGTTGTTCCATGGCTACTTACTGGGACAACAGGACAACCATAAATGTATTTTTATAAAAGCATTTGTTATTCTGTTACAAATTGGTGGGCAATATATTTCTTATAACACTCTGTAGTTTCAGTAGACAGTAGTTTCAGCAGGGAGCATCGATAATTTCAAAAAACGATTTAGATAAGCACTAGGGTTGAGCGAACCCGAACTGTAAAGTTCGGGTTCGTACCGGACTTTTGGGTGTTCGGGACCCGGACCCGAACCCGAACTATTGGCTGTAAGTTCGGGTTCGGGTCCGGGTCTGGTGGGCGCTGTATTGGCGCCTTTTTAACAGCTGCGGGGCAGCCAATCGACGATCGTTTCACTAGTGTGCCTTAGAAGCCATCACAGCCATGCCTACTAATGGCATGGCTGTGATTGGGCAGTGCAGCATGTGACCCAGCCTCTATATATAGTCCAGACACACAGCACACAGCGTCATTCTGCTATAGACAGGTTCCTGTGCTGCTGAGAGGATTTTAGGAGTTAGTGTGATTCAGTCAGTCAGGCAGTCAGCATTCCTTAACTTTGCTTCTAATTAGTTAGATCAGTGAGTGATCTACATAGCTAGAGAGAATTATTGAAGAGATTTCTAAATCAATTGTACCCTGGAAGGGGTGCAGTGCACAGTCTTTTAACATTGAAGAGATTCCTAAATCAATTGTACCCTGGCTGGGCTGCAGTGCACAGTCTTTTAACAGTGCCATGAGGCCCTGAGGGTCTGTGTGTATTCTGCTATTGGAAAAACATTGCATAAAAATTTAATTTTGCTTTTTTTTTTTTTCCCAATAGCATTTTCTGCGTGTTCATACATACATTATACATACACGCTGTAGACACTATCCGTGTATTCTGATATTGCAAAAACATTTCAAAAAACTTTAATTTTGCTGTGTTTTTTTTTCCCAATAGCATTTTCTGCGTGTTCATACATACACGCTGTAGACACTATCCGTGTATTCTGATATTGCAAAAACATTGCAAAAAAAATTTAATTTTGCAGTGTTTTTTTCTTCCCAATAGCATTTTCGGCGTTTTCATAAACGCTTTATACACTATCCGTGTATTCTGATATTGGAAAAACATTGCAAAAAAATTTAATTTTGCAGTGTTTTTTTTCTTCCCAATAGCATTTTCTGCATTTTCATAAACGCTTTACATACTGTTCATGTATTCTGATATTGGAAAAACATTGCAAAAAATTTAATTTTGCGTTTTTTTCTTCTTCCCAATAGCATTTTCTGCGTTTTCATAAACGCTTTACATACTGTCCGTGTATTCTGATATTGGAAAAACATTGCAAAAAAATTTAATTTTGCAGTGTTTTTTTCTTCCCAATAGCATTTTCTGCGTTTTCATAAACGCTTTAGACACTATCCGTTTATTCTGATATTGGAAAAACATTGCAAAAAAATTTAATTTTGCAGTGTTTTTTTTCTTCCCAATAGCATTTTCTGCATTTTCATAAACGCTTTAGACACTATCCATGTATTCTGATATTGGAAAAACATTGCAAAAAAATTTAATTTTGTGTTTTTTTTTTTCTTCCCAATAGCATTTTCTGCGTGTTCATAAACGCTTTAGACACTGTACGTGTATTCTGCTATTGACAAAAACACCCATTTAGGGCGAGATCATAAATTTTGAAAATATGAGGAGATCATCAAAAAGGGGACGTGGCCCGGGTCGTGGTGCTGCTGGTGGCGCTCCTGTTTCAGGGAGAGGACGTGGTCGTTCTGTGCCAGCTACACGCACTAGTGAAACACCTTCCTCAGGTGCGAGTAGGCGACAGAGCCTGCAGCGGTATTTTGGCACGCCTAATGAGGCTGTACGAATGTTGAGGCCAGGACAAGTACAGGCGATAGTAGATTGGGTTGCTGACAGTGCCTCCGGTTCCTTCACATTGTCTCCTACCCAGTCTCCTGATGAAAGTTAATAATTTTTTACAGAAAGTGCGTATTCTGGGGTATTCCCACCATATGTGCGGCATCGTGCCGTTGAGTTTCTGAGGTTCTTAATGACTTCCTGTACCTCTTCTGCTGAGAAGGGGGCCTCCAGCATTTTATTTTTATTTATTTTATTTTTTTATGTTATTTTAAGTTATTTCCCTATCCACATTTGTTTGCATATCACTTGCCATGCTCTTAACAACATTCTGTTGCCATTTGCAGCCCTCTAGCCCTTTCCATGACCTTTTTACAGCCATTTTAGTGTTCAAAAGTCCGGGCCCTATTGACTTCAATGGGGTTCGGAGTTCGGGGTCAAGTTCGGGTCAAGTTCGGTCCCGAACCCGGACTTTTTTCCGAAGTTCGGCCGAACCCGCCGAACCCGAACATCTAGGTGTCCGCTCAACTCTAATAAGCACCTGAACAACCACAAAAGGGATATACAATGTAATACTAACATAAAATCACACACATAGGTTAGACTTGATGGACTTGTGTCTTTTTTCAACCTCACCTACTATGTAACTATGTAACTGTAACGTATACATAAATATTTACACAACATTCATTTATTAATTAAATTAGCCTTTTGTCCCCAACCTTACCTCTTTCCTCTCCCCTATACCATCAATTAAACCTATTAACCCTTTCACTGCTAGGTCCCGCGCTTCACTTTTAAACTCAGGTGAAAAAAAAAAAAAAATGTGGAAGAAATCTGCGCTCGGAAAAAATTAGGAAATAACCAGAGCAGCTGAACACTATGGCTCTAGATACTAAACAAAAAATAGAAATAAATGTGAAAAAGTGCAGCGCTCAGAAAAATGAGATAAAAAAATGAGATAAAAAAACTTGACCAATAACGGTAAAGGTGAGTGAATCAAGTCCTATTCCACGTGAATGGATACTGGTACTTGCGACAATTTGAGTGCATATAAACTTATAAACAACTTAATTACAGTGCAAACCTAAACCAAATATGTGTTGATATATGTTAAATACATAAACTAACATTTGCAAAAAAAATATGTGAATACCCAAATCTATAAGTTCAAACACATAAGTGCATCCAAATCGCATGCAGTGAAAAACGCAAAAAAATCAATCAAAATAGTCAAACAGAGTCCTCAGTACTGAATATTGAGTACATAAACTAACATTTGCAAAAAAAATATATGTGAATACCCAAATCTATAGGTTCAAACAGATAAGTGCATCCAAATCGCATACAGTGAAAAACGCAAAAAAAACAATCAAACAGAGTCCTCAGTGTTCAGTAGCCTTTGACAGTCTCCTACACAGAGCGCTTCTGAGTGTAATAAGATTTTCTTAAAATTGACCTCACAGTTCCCTTCAAGAGATATAAAGTAAGAAAAGGAGGCTTACCAGATGTCTGGTCTTTACCGCATATATCCCATCAAACGAGGTTCCAGGTACAGCGAATCAGCTGGGCAATTCCTCGCTCATCAGAGCGTGCATCAGGCCCCACCAAGTGCCTATATACCCCCTCTGGGGGGTCCGATCAGAGTCCCGCAGGGATACCAAAAATAAAACAAAAAAGGTCCGGATCATGTAGTATGTTAAAACAAGGGATGCCTTTATTCTGGCTCAATGGGTCCAATGTACAGCACAGATAAGTAGCAATACAAAATAAAAACAGTTTCGCTACCTTGTAGCTAAGAAAGATAAAAACTCCTGGCCTGGGAGTGTAGAAGCGATCGCATATGCGCAGAGCGTGTGGGCGTGACTACCCGACGATCGTTTCGTCACAGCGTGACATCATCAGGGGTACGTACCCCTGATGATGTCACGCTGTGACGAAACGATCGTCGGGTAGTCACGCCCACACGCTCTGCGCATATGCGATCGCTTCTACACTCCCAGGCCAGGAGTTTTTATCTTTCTTAGCTACAAGGTAGCGAAACTGTTTTTTATTTTGTATTGCTACTTATCTGTGCTGTACATTGGACCCATTGAGCCAGAATAAAGGCATCCCTTGTTTTAACATACTACATGATCCGGACCTTTTTTGTTTTATTTTTGGTATCCCTGCGGGACTCTGATCGGACCCCCCAGAGGGGGTATATAGGCACTTGGTGGGACCTGATGCACGCTCTGATGAGCGAGGAATTGCCCAGCTGATTCGCTGTACCTGGAACCTCGTTTGATGGGATATATGCGGTAAAGACCAGACATCTGGTAAGCCTCCTTTTCTTACTTTATATCTCTTGAAGGGAACTGCGAGGTCAATTTTAAGAAAATCTTATTACACTCAGAAGCGCTCTGTGTAGGAGACTGTCAAAGGCTACTGAACACTGAGGACTCTGTTTGATTGTTTTTTTTGCGTTTTTCACTGTATGCGATTTGGATGCACTTATCTGTTTGAACCTATAGATTTGGGTATTCACATATATTTTTTTTGCAAATGTTAGTTTATGTACTCAATATTCAGTACTGAGGACTCTGTTTGACTATTTTGATTGATTTTTTTGCGTTTTTCACTGCATGCGATTTGGATGCACTTATGTGTTTGAACTTATAGATTTGGGTATTCACATATTTTTTTGCAAATGTTAGTTTATGTATTTAACATATATCAACACATATTTGGTTTAGGTTTGCACTGTAATTAAGTTGTTTATAAGTTTATATGCACTCAAATTGTCGCAAGTACCAGTATCCATTCACATGGAATAGGACTTGATTCACTCACCTTTACCGTTATTGGTCAAGTTTTTTTAAACTCAGGTGGCCAGACCATTTTTGCTTTTTTATTTTTCCCTTTCAGCTTTCAGAGTTTGTAAAGACTCCTAAACCATATATTTTCTGAAGGCACACGACCAGTAGAATAAAAAGAAGGTGCTACTGCTTTTTAAAGCCCCGTGATATTTGCGCAAATGTTTATCAAAACTATTTTTTCCGCAAAATCATTATTAGCAGATACAAACAACTCAAATTTTACAAAATTCTTGATAAATTCCTACTAAATATAAAAGCTTAACCTGTATTGAGTTAATAAATAACACATTTTTGTAAATTTTAAATTGAACCTTTTTGCAAAATGGTGAAAATCAAACATACGCAAATATGGAAATAACCAGACTTCTCTAAAAATATGAAGGTTTTAATTTTTCACATGTTTACCAGTCCCCTCACTCTCCATCCTGACAGATTTGTCAGCGGCTGCAGCTGGCAGCAGGGGGAGGAAGAAGAGCGGGCTAGCAGCTTCAGGGTGGGGGCGCCTGGACATCAGGGAGGTGGGGGGCACAAAAGGGGGGGGATCAGAAAGCCAGGGGGTATATTTAAAAAAAAAATCTAATTCTCCTAGGCAGATCACTTTCACAATGTGCTTGAGCATGATATGCATTAGGGAAAGTCCTACACACTGACGTTTTCATTACCGCAGCCTCGTAGTAGAAGCAGTGTTGTTTTGATTGTTCTTACTGGCCATTTTGTACATATGAATTAATATATAAAGAATTACTGCGCTAGGTAAATAATAAATGAATTGGTAAACCAAAAAGTGTTACAAAAGCAGCGGCTCAAAGTGAGATACACACCAATGTAATAGAAAATATAGAAAAAGTGAAATAAATATACAAACAATATTGGAACTATATAAGACACAATTCCATATAGACTCAAATTGTGCAAAAAATAAAAAAAAAAGTCCATATCTTCTTATGTCCCTTTTGGGCTGAATGTAGATGTTGACATCAATGCTTTTATTGACAACTCATAAGGTGACTTGGAGATGTGTGAACTCGATGTGAGCCTTGGGTGGCAGTGTTCAATAGGAGGACACCTGCATTTTTTATCCTCTCATGATAGGTGAATTTGGAATAGGTAACGTTTATATGTACAACTACATTGCGGCATATCATCACTGACACTTATCAACATTCCCTAGCCCTGTGCTATCTTTAGAGGACTTAGGCTATTTAGGTTGAATCACAATATATAAGATCTATTATATGTCTTATGGGGAGGTTGGCTTGGCTTACAAGTCCCTGTATTGAATTTGGATTGTTTTACAATTAGTAATACAACATTATGGGCCTTGGGAGCCTCAGGGTTAAAGGTATAGTTTTTAGTTACATTATCAATGGGGATTAGGTAGTCATGTTTTTTAAGTTAACGGATAATTATTTATATTGCATAATATGAGAATTAAAGTTTGGCAGGAATCTATTCCAGTTTTAACATTTTAAAATCAATTTTTTTATTTCATACACTAGGGTTCAGTACTGAGATGAGTTCTCCTACCCCATGTCCAAACTTTGGTTAACATCCGGAGTTTGCTGTTTGTATGGAGATGTTAGGTTAATTTAGTTTTATTTATCTTTTTGTGTCCTTTGGTTAGAACCCCTCCTTTTTTAGGATTAAGGATTTAAGGTTTTTACCTAGAGTAATTTTTGCCCCTTTTTTAATAATGGTTAGCTTGATGTATGGCTTAGTTTGCCAGACTCCGTTATGGAGTATAGTCATCCGCCGCTTGAGACTCAGAATGATCCGTGGTTCTTCCTGTGTACCATATAGCGCGATGAGTCAGTGTGTTTGTTTGTCTCCCTCTCATGCGCCCTTGCCCTGTTCTTTTTCTTTTTCCCCTGGTCCCTCTGCTTCTGCGTTCCAGGACGCGGCTCCCCCTTCCAGGTCGTGGAAGGCTTGGTTTCACGGAAGGCTTGGTTTCGCGCATGCGTGGTGTGGACGGTGACCCGGCGGCCGCGCAGGCGCTCTACGGCAGGTCGCCACTGCGCAGGCGGGACGCAGTAGTGACGTCACTACGGCAAGGATATTTAAATCCATGTGAGCTCCTGTCACATTGGGGATTCCTGTGGGTAGTTCGCGACAGGTCCTCCAGGCACCAGGCTCTCAGGCTAAGGTAAGCTCCTGCCTGGGGCTATGGTACAGGAGTGGGGGGGTGGAAATGGCTCTTAAATGGGAAGCCCCCTCTGCACTGCTACTTGTATTACTTTCTCCTAGGACATGTAGGTGTTCCTACAAGGCTGCAGGATCGTCACCTATTCGTCCACCAGGGTGCCATGGACAGGTCACCGCCTCCGTGCAGCCAGCCCTCACGCTCTAGGTATGTAGGGCATGAGAAGGGGGGGCTAGGACTTTTTAAAGGAACAAAAACTTACATTTAAATGCCCATCAATGCAGCCTTGCACAGCGTCCATCTGCATGCTTGTCAGTGTCATTTGCAGCCTTGCAGCCTTGTCAGTGTCATTTGCAGCCTTGCAGCCTTGTCAGTGTCATTTGCAGCCTTCTTAGTGTCAATTTCTAGTAGAATTTTGGAAAATGGTTATATTATTTCTATTCTTAGTGTCATTTGCAGCCTTGCAGCCTTGCATCCTTGTCAGTGTCATTTTCAGCCTTCTTATGCCCCATACACACGGTCGGAAATTCCGACCACAAAATCTGTCGGACAAAAAAAAGTCCGATCGGACTTTGTTGTCAGAAAGTTTGAGAGCAGGATCTCAAATTTTTTCAGATGGAAATTCCGACGGAAAAAGTCCGATGGCGCTCACACACGGTCGGATTTTCCGACAATATGGTCCGATAGGACATTTTCCGTCGGAAATTCCGACCGTGTGTACAGGGCATTTGTGTAATTTGCAGCATCCATCTGCAGCCTCCTCAGTGTCATTTGCAGCCTTGCCCCGGCTGCAGTTAAACTGCAGTGACATGTTAGTGTCACTGCAGTCTTGCAGCGTCCATCTGCAGCCTCCTCAGTGTCATTTGTATCCTTGCCCAGCCTGCAGTTAAACTGCAGTGACATCAGTGTCACTGCAGTTTGAAATTGGTGTCATTGGCCGTTCTTGGCACCTTCGGCCGTTCTCGCCCGCCTTTGGCCCTTCTCAGCCACCTTCGGCCGCTCTCAGAAAAAAGCTGAAAAAAACTGTTAAAAATAACCCCATTACTTTTGTCACTATGTAATCACGTGAATTTAATAAGATTACAAGCATTATACCTAAACATCTTCCTATCTTGACCACAGACAAAGACCTTAAGCGGTGTTCCGGCCGAAATTATAATTTTTAAATAAAAATACCCATATAATACACAATCTTAATGTATTCTAGTAAAGTTAGTCTGTAAACTAAGGTCTGTTTTGTTAGTTTTTAGCAGTAGTTTGTTATTTTATAAACTTGCAGCAGGCCGTGGCCATCTTAAGTGTGGGCGTCTGAAGCCAGACTGTATTTCTTCCTGGATCTCATCCTTGCAGATCTCGTACATGCTCAGTGCAGCATAAGCAGTGTAATAGGTTTCAGGTCAGGTATTCCATAGCAACGGCAGTTTGAGAGGAAGTTGCTGCCCCTTCCCAGGAGGCATTGAAAACAGGAAATGATGCGATGGGCCGCGGCCAGGGAGGAGGAAGTGAAAAATGAATACAGCAGAGATACAGTCTGTGCTGAAAAAAAAATAAAAAAAATATCCAATTTGTTTACAGTGCACAGTTTAGTGAGGGATAATGAAGAGTTGTAAAAGTGTGTGGAACTCCACTTTAGCTCTATTTTGGAAGCAGGGTGTAGGTTTTCCAGTAGAAGAGCCAGCACACTGAGAGATATTTTTGTTCTCCAAGCATGTTCCAATCAGAGGCTTATACAAAAACATGGTTACGCACCACAGGCTCTTATGCTCGTGGTGTAAATACCTGTAGGTTTTGCACCAAACATTCTAAAAAATCAGATGTAGTACACTCATGTTACACAGATAACAGCTTTAAAATATGATATTTTATTAATTGAAATGTATCAAAACGCTTTAAATATCACCATGCAGGCAATATGTCATCTTTTACATTTTATGGTTTACAAAGGTAATACAAAGGTCAAAAATCCACCTCAGGGCAGTGACACACACCAGAAGCTTCTCGAACGTGAGGTATGGTGGATCTTTAGCCTTCACACGAGATTACCACTTGGTATGAACAATAGATATGACGTTGACTTATTCCACCATGTAAGGACTACTCTTGAGGATTTACCATTTTCTCCCAATGAAGGAATAATAGATTCTCTTTATTATTTAATTGCTTTTGCATTTCTTTACTACAGATAAAATAGTTTCACTGTTTTTAGATTTCATTGTAATCGTTTTATAGTTTTGTCTGTTTTTAGATAATGATGTATATTGCACATGTAGGGATTGTACACACACACAGGGATGTTACCCATTTACCTTGATTGAAGATAACATCTGATTGGTAGGGATGAACTTCCTTGTGGATATATATATATATATATATATATATGCTATGTGTGTCACTTTAGAATGTGCTGTGAACATGGCCTACGTGCCGAAATGCGTCTGCGTGTTCTTTTTATCATGGTCATACGACAACAATAAAATTGAAGACTGAATTTCCAGTGGTGCAGTTGCTCTGACAAGAACAGTCCGGCTATCACCAAGTGTCCGCTGTGTACTGCGCATGCGCAGCGCATGCGCAGTACGGAGCAGAGGGATTTTCGGAGAATATCCGAAGATGAACGGCGCCTGCGCCGTGAGTCGATGTGTAAGCCCCACCATCCAAGTGGACATAGGGCTACACAAACTTAGAGGGCCCCTCGCGGGCTCGCTTCTCTCGCCAGGCTTCGGGCACGGCCTAGCTGTGCTCGGCTCTTTTATATTCTAACTCTATCTCCACTTGGATGGTGGGGCTTTAAAGTGGACTCACGGCGCAGGCGCCGTTCATCTTCAGCAATTTTCGGAATCTGGTAGTGCTGTGTACTGCGCATGCACAGTACAGAGCGGACACTTTCTGATGGGGGACAGAAATAGTAGTAAACCGGCTCTTCTATGTACTTTTTGTGGTTAGTTTCTGCATGTGGGAGGGACATCCTGAGCCAGAGCACTTGGACTAGGTGTGCCACCGTCCATCTCATGATTTGGCTTTTCTGCTCAGAGCAGTGTGATTTTGTGTTGCAAAACTGAGATATCAGTTCTAGGTGGAATATCATGCATAAAAATTATAGCACAGTCTAATAGCTGTGTTTTTTTTCCATCTACGTTACTGGATAACATGATTGATAACAGATTTTCATTGTGGGTCTTTTTCTTTAATAAAGTAGTTGGTGTGTTTATTTATTATCTAATCTTTCTTTTTGTTTTTTTTTGCTTGGAGCTTCCCAAGGCTTTTAACCACTTCAGCTCCGGAAGGTTTATCCCCTTCAAGACCAGACAATTTTTTGCAATAGAGCACTGCGTTACTTTAACTGACAATTGCAGCATTGTTCACAAATAAAATAGCCTTTTTCACCACAAATAGAGCTTTCTTTTGGTTGCATTTGATCACCTCTGCAGGGTTTTTTTTTTTGGTAAAAAAAAATTCCAATAAGCATATATATCGATTGGTTTGTGCAAAAGTTATAGCGTCTACAAACTATGGGATATTTTTATGGAATTTTTATTTATTTATTTTTTACTAGTAATGGTGGCAAAGAGCGACTTATTGCACTGGACAAATCTGACACTAAGTGACACTTTTTTGGGGACCAGGGACACTAATACAGTGATCAGTGCTAAAAAATATGCACTGTCACTGTACTAATGACACTGACAGGGAATGACATAAGCTATTAGGATGCAAGTGGGCAGCCTGCACAGAATCCACAGCTGCTAGGCTGGCTAGGACACAGACCGGTTGAGTTTTTTTTTTTTTTTTTTTGTTGGGGTGGTCACTCTTACAATCCATATAAGACACTTATCTAGCATACAGGCCTAATATTGAACACCTGCAATCCCATTTGTTTAAAACAGGTTTAATCTGGCATATAAATGTCATTTAGCAGCAATTTAAATGATATTTTTTATTTGCAAATGCTCTTTTTATACTTTAGTACATCCTACAGGTTTGACAATTCTTAGGCAATCTTAAGGCATCCTCCAGGCATGTTATTTAAAGGAATTGTGCATGTCAATGTTTCATTTTAAGCATTAGTAAAAGAAATGATCCCCCATAGAGTATTTAATTATTATTTTTTTTGCATTGGTACATGCCCCTACTGGCCAGAGCCCATTGATGTTTCTTTGACAAGCCTTGCCTATTAGCCTTAGACAATGAACAGAATTGAATTCCAACTCCCAATTACCAATGGGTTCTCATTAAAGGAATTTGTGAATTGAGATTTCTGGATTTTATTGTGTGTTTGCCGAATCTTCCTGCAAACCAAGTCAAGCAGATTTTCTCATCACTAATTGTAAGGTACAGTGCAATATTTATGCATGGGTTAAATGTAATAAAGATATAACCATGTGCGTGTTAAAAATATATGATAGATATATAGGTGGTGACTAATGCCCCGTACACACGGTCGGAAATTCCGCCGGCAAAAGTCTGATGTGAGCCTTTGGTCGGAAATTCTGACCGTGTGTATGCTCCATTGGACTTTTGCTGGTGGAATTTCTGCCAGCAAAAGATTGAGAGAAGGTTCTCTATTTTTCCATCAGAAAAACCATCCAAGATTTTTCAGATGGAAATTACGAACGTGTGTACGGGGCATAACATCAAGAAATGGGAAGATAAAAAAAAAAACGGAAGGATAAATAAGATTGTATTGAAGAAAGGAGCGAGAAAAAGAAAAATAGTTTATGTGAAAGACATCAAGTTGATGTAAATATATGTATACAGTTTTTGGGCTCTCAAAATTGCTCATCAAATATATTAGCAGTATATATAAAGTATATGTATATATAGGCTCTATGTCCTGCTTTGTATTACCGAAGTGTTGTACTTCACTGTTGCTTCTTATAAATTAATTTTATGAATCAGCCAACTAACTGAAAACAAATGTACTTTTCATGTGGCTGGTATCTTATCTAAACTGAAAAAAAATGTAAGTGCAAGCCTGCAAAAAATGAAAGTTATATAAAAAATTACTTTAAGCTAAACGCTACAATGATAGCTCAAAATATCTTTCTACTAAAAATATACTATCCTCTTGTTTGACAAGCAAAAAACACTGTGTAAAGTATAGTCATTATCAACTAAAAAGAAATAATCTTTCGTTATTCTGACTGCACTTAACTACTGAAATACAAAATCATATTGTTATGATGGCATAGCAGAGATTGTATACTGGACCCACAATGAATGTACAATTTATTTTAACTCTACCAACAAGTATGTAGTGCAAGGGCCTGCATTATTCAATACAAATTGATTGGATAGAGTAGGTAGGTCCGCATATTACATAGTTTCGATAAATCTAAAGTTGATCATTCAGAGATTTTATGGTCCAATTTTAACATGTATGGTGAGCCCTAGTAAGGCCAGAAAAGATCATAGACTCTGTACAGATGACATTGCATACTATGTATTTATTTTACAGATTTTGAGATAATGTAATATAAATAACTTTTTTGACTAATGCACAGCATTAGAAGACAAGGCAGTTTTTCTGGAAAACTACTCTAAAGCCCCATACACACGGTCGGATTTTCGCATGGATTCTGTCCGATCGGACAATGTTGTCGAAAAATCCGACCGTGTGTATGCACCATCGGACAGTGTACGTCGGATTGTCCTATCTCCTGCTGGATAGATTTTTGGACAACAAGGTCCGATCACACCAAATCCGATCGTGTGTATGGTAGTCCGACGGACAAAGTGCTACGCATGCTCAGATCACATTAGAAGACCAAAGCTATTGGCTACTAGCCTCTACGTAGTCCCGTCGTAGGCAACAAACGTCACCACGTTCAGAATGATCGGATTTTCCGACAACTTTGTCCGACCATGTGTACGCAAAACCAACATCGGACAAAGTACGACGGACATGATCCGACGGACCTGGTCCTCGGATAATCCGCGCGTGTGTATGGGGCTTAAGAGCTAATTCACAATTATGTTTTATGCTTTACCTTGCATAAATGCAATACATAGTGTTGTGGAAAATTTTATGAAGATGTATTTTAATATGTATTGTCATAAGAGTCCCCCCAGTTTTCGTTCTCGCCAGCCCGCTCTAAAGAGCTGACTGGGGCAGACGGATGCTGGTTGAGACCTGTTAGGTAGTGCTAAATTTCCTGTTGTTTGGAGAGGTGTTTGCGGAGTGAGGACATGTCCGCCAGCGAAGGGCCCTGTGCATTGCACAGACAATCGTCTGAGGGGATATGTTTGCTGTGCAAAGATCGGTTATGGGCCGATGTACACTCATTGTCTCTTCTGTGTCTGATCAGCACATGTCGAGATTCGCAGCGTGCACCTGCTAATAGCCTTCCATCTACAAGGAAGGGTAGCATAATCCAGGTATGCATTGTTCTCTGGAACAATGCATAATAAAATTCCTATCAGCGGAATTGTAGTCATCGTTCATTGGTTTTGTATGGTTTGCGTCATTGAAAGCATTTAGTTGGTTTGCACATGTCGGTTTGCTAGTTTATTTGAATGTATACATGTCTGTGATTGGTTCTTTTGAAGGAATACAAATGTCTGATTGGCTGTCTGCGAAGACACCACCTTCTTTTATATTGAATTGCATTGTATTGTATTGCTTAACTAACCCTGTTGGAAAGGTTTCTGTATTGTCACATCCTGTATTGTCAAATCCTTATATGGTCATTCATTTTCCTGTGAGGTCACAATCTGTGTTGTAGGCTATTGGCTGTTGGAGGTAATACCTCCCCTTTGTAATTTCTTTTGTTGTCTGTGAATAATAAAAGGGAAGCTGGCTGGTGTGAGTCAGGTATGCTGAGATGAGGACGTAAGAAGGTGGTCATGTCTGATTACTTGGATGAGTGGGTTGATAGGTAAGGTATTATATCATTAAGATGAATGTGTTTATTATTAGAGACAGGCGATATGGCTGTGTGCATAGCATACAGACAAATTTCCCGGACAATAGTAACATATGCCATTCTGTGTGATGCCATTCATTTAAAATTGGACCTCAATGAATAAGAATGATAAGTGCATAACACAGTATGCCTGTTGCATTAAAAAATTGCTTCGGGTCCAGTTTGTGCTGTGCTGTGGTGTATTGGCAACTCATTATGAATGTAAATCACAGTAGTTTGTAAATAGAGTGAAACTGAAAGAAAATCCAAATTGCAGGTTGTCACCTGAGCAGGATTAGAGGCAAAATCAATTCAAACTCAATGGATATACAAGTTCTGGTGACCTTGGTGACACCCAGGGATTCTCTCACTTTGGAGGGGTTTTCTCTCACTTCCTGTTTTGCCAATGAAATAGGAAGTCAAGGCAAAACTCCCCAATGGGACACAAATTGCAAAAAAAAAGCTGACAGAGGTTATAATACTCTTCCTTACTCTATTCAAAATAAAAAAAAAAGGTTATACCACTGCATAACTACATATAAAAATGCTGCTCATTGCCAAATCACTAAACAATCATTGTTCCTACATTCCCTTGGGACTTTAATGCAGCAAAATGTATCAATGCGTATAAAATTATCAACAACTTTATTTATACAAAAATAAAAACAATACATATCTTAAAATGTGAGCTCTGGTATACCAACATATTGTACAAAATGATAACCCTTTTAAGTGGCAGGTATACATAACGATTTACAAACAAATTTCCCAAAGGTAGATCCTGCCCAAACAAAACCCCAGCGTGTTTCAATGATACTGGTCACAATCTTAATCAGGGGGATTTGGAATATCAAATTGGCTAGAAACATACAATATTAAAATCTGGTCAAGTACATCACAGTACACATTATACATTTTGAGATATGAAACAAATACCTTACAACATAGAGGTGTTGTGTTGAATATGAACCAAAGCAATTAAAATCAAAGGGTCATTCTCCCGGACAGGGCCGTCTTTAATATGGTTTGGGCCCTGGGCAAACATATTTTTTGTCCCCCCCCCCCCCCAATGCAATTTTGCTCTTCACCTGAAAATCTCAAAAAACAGAAACACACATGGACTTATCTAAAAAAAAAAAAAAAAATTTGCAGACCCCCTTCACAGCAGTCTAAAGGTGTCCTCAGTTCCCTCAGTCACAGCACTCCATTACATTGCAGCCTCTTTACATCACAGCGCCCCATTACATTGCAGACATTTTCACATTATAGTGCCCCTTTACACATAACAGCGCCCCCATTACATTAGAGTCCCCTTCATGTCATAGTGCCCCTTTACACATCACAGCACCCCAGTTACATTGCAGCCATTGTCACATCACACATTCACGTAGGTGTTTTGGCAGCCCATTCATTTGAATGGGCTGACATGCCTGTGTTTCCCTTCAGAAAAAAGGTGCATGCAGCATTTTAAAATTGCAGTGGCCTTTAAATCCATTCTGCTTTTGCACCATGCGACTTACCTGCAGCTCCTGCACACAAAAACGCACTGCGTTTTAAAAAGCGTGGCCTAAACATCTAAAAATGCAGCATGTTTGCCAGTGTAGGAACTACAGGTAAGTCACATGGTGCAAAAGCAGAATGGACAGGCAGTGCTGTATTTCATTTCTTTATGGGCATAGGGGTGTGCAGCCAGGGGTCAAGTCCTGGGGAAAAAAGTGTGGGAACTCCCACCCAAGATCCACTCGCCCACCAAAAAATTAATAAATGATACGCTCATATGCACGAACGCTTCAAAAGTGGTATTTTTTTATCCAATTTTCGTATTGTGTGTATGAAGCTTAACTGTTAGTACAAAAAAAAAAAACAATCCTCAATAAACATAAATACGGTAATTCTCTGAATAATCAGCATTCATTCAATTGTGCTTCCATGCAAATGTGAACATCATGTTCTGATCTTTATTGGGGAATGTTATTTTGTATATAGAGTTTTTATGTGGTGAGTTTACACTTTTCATTGAACAGAGTTTGAACAACACAGGGTTAAATGGAAAGATAATAAATGAACTGCACATTATCTGGCCAGAATGCTTGGGGAGATAGTGATGTGTTCCTGCTTAGGAGATGTATGTTAGCTTGGGGGGCTGCAAACTCTGCAGGGCTCCAACACACACTCGCTGCTATTCCAACTCTTCACAAATTTCCATAAACTTCCCTCCTGGCATTAAACTTTGCCAGGTATTGTGCTCAGCTTACCACCCCAAACTGATGTTCCTCCCTCAGCTCACCTCTCTCCCTGCATGTACTGTGAGCAGAATAGCTGTGCTCCTTCTCTGGGTTCTCTCATCATATGGCACTAAAGATAGAGGAGGGGGGGATTCAGCGGGACACACCGAGCAAGTATGCAGTAGACTGGGGGGGGGGGAGATGAGGAGACAGAAAATCAGGAGGGGCCGGCGGGGAGGAGCGCATCATGAGAGATCTGACTAAATACAATATCTTAGCAGCAGGGACCTGATCTACCCGTCAGCTAGCTGTGATTGACAGGTAGATCAAAGCGGAAGCTGTCATGGGGCCCCCTACTGGCAATGCCTGAATGGTCAGGTGTGCGGCACTTACTATTGCAAGCTGTGTCGGCAGCTGCTGGTGTAGCACCTGCCACACAGCTCTCATACTTCAAAGTCTTGCAGGACATATAAACAAAGAAACGGCCAAGGATCTAACCACTGACGCCACTTCCTGTTCCCGTGGAGCGCACGCTAAGCCAGCTGAAACCTGCGGAAGTATCTGAGAAGTTTGCCTTCCTTTATGCATCCTGTAAGTAGCGCAGAGCGCGCATTTTAAAAATCCTTCTACAACACTTTAAAATTTGCTCTCTTCTATTATCGGTACAATTTCTCCAAGAACATCACTGTGCCTTGTGTGCGTGCATCGCTCCCTGGAGCCTCTCATCCCACTGGCTTGTTTATTCAGCTCTTCTTTTGTGCCTACTTGCTGAACCACAGCTTGTCTGCAAATCTGCCCTCTGCTTTGCTGCTCTTTCTGTCTGCTAGCCCGGTGAGTCTATTCCAAGAAGGTGCTCATATGTACATTTATTTTGGTTCTGGTTTTTTTGGGACAATAACTTGACTTACTCACATTCATTTTTATTTATATACTTTCTTACCACATTTAGGTTCTGGTTTATCACTTATTCAATTTTGGTATCTTGCAGGACATGGCTGCTAATGGGAACTGAGTTCCTGTTGTGGAAAAAGTACAGGAACTCCATTACCATGCGTTCCTGCAGGACTTGAGCCCTGTGTGCAGCCTATTAAATGATGCAAGCACCTTTTTTTGCAGGAAACGCAGGCATGGCAGCCCATTCAAATGAATAGGCTGCTGTGCCTGCGCAAATGTGTGCCACCAAAGCACATACATGTGAACTAGCCAGGCCCAAAAAAAGCCCATCAAGCAGTTAAGACCAATGTTGGTCATCTTACTTTAAAAAAGTAATTTAGTTAAGTTACAAATTACTTCTCCCAAAAAGTAATTGCGTTAGTAACTCAGTTACTACATTGGAAAAGTAATTAGTTACTCAGCAAAGTAACTGACTTTTTTTTTTAAAATATTCTATACGTGTAACTAAGGGGCGGGTCTAGTATTACTGTAACCAAGGGGCGCATTTATTATTGTTATATATCGTGTAACCAAGGAGCTGCTCTATTATTACTCTAACCAAGGGGCAGTTCTGTTATATCGTGTAAGCAAGGGGCAGGTCTATTATTATTACATCGTGTAAGGGCCGGATTTCTACAGAAGAGGGTGAATGTTAAAATAATGGGCAGAGCTCGATATATAACAATAATAATAAATGCGCCCCTTGGTTACAGTAATACTAGACTCGCCCCTTAGTTACACGATAGACGCCCCTTGCACGAGCATCAGGAGCGTGCGGCATCGCCTCGTACAATTACATGTTAACTGCGCCTGCGCTGTGTAGAGTTCACTCAGAGCTGTTTAGGTTCGGCAATTTTCGGAAGCTCCGTAGTCCTTCGTACTGCGCAAGCTCTGCGCCTGCGCAGTACAGGGGGGTCCTTATCCGGCGGGGAACTTTTTTGTCAGGACACCGGAAGTACACTACTGCCATCTAGTGACGGTAGATGTAATTGGGGTAACTAAGCTAAAGTAATGGGAACTGAGTTACCATGAGGGGAAAAGTAATCAGTTAGATTACTAGTTACCCTCTAAAGTAACTGAGTTACGTAACTCAGTTTATTTTAACTCAGTTACTTACATCACTGGTTAAGACCCCTTTCACACTGAGGCACTTTGCAGGCGATATATCGCTAAAAATAGCGACTGAATTCTTTCACTCCAGTGTGAAAGCTCGAGGGCTTTCACACTGGAGCGGTGCGCTGGCAGGGCGTCAGAAAAAGTCCTGCCAGCAGCTTCTTTGGAGCGCATTAGGAGCGGTGAACTCACGAAAAACGACGCAAAAACTACGGTAAACCACCACTAAAAATAGTGGCATTTCACCACCGACGCCCGGGCGCTTTCAGTGTGAAAGCAGCCTAAATACAGTATGCCATGTGCTGTAAATAATGCCATGTGCTCTCCTCTGAGGCCTCACTCAGCCTGGACTGCAGGTCTGGTCAGTGTTTTTAAACTTTCAGGCATGGAACAACATGGAAGGGGGATAGCAGGGCCCATTCCTGTGCCCAACAAGAATAACTGTGAGGGCTTACAGTGTTCTGGCACCACCAAAACCAAAGGCCCGATTTTCTGCCCTTGTTTAACAGGGGCATGTAATTACAATTCTTGATATAATATTTCACAGCAGGGCCCGTTCCTGCACCTAACAAGAATAACTGTGAGGGCTTACAGTGTTCTGGTACCACCAACACCTAAGGCCCAATTTTCTGCAGCGTATATAGGGCAGGCCGTATAGTATATATACTGCTGTTAAGAGTATATAATGCCTGGGGGCCCACTCCATTTTTTAAAAAGTTTTGGTGCAGGTTCTTCTTTAATATCCATACCAGACCTGGAGGACCTTTTGGGGGGACATCCACGACATTTCTTTTGGTATTTTTATCTATAATGCCGGGATCCAACAATACATTACAGCCACAAGCAGTTTTAAATGAAAATTTTTCATTTAGAAATTTAATTTTGCTGTTGCACTGTTATAAACATGGGAAAGATGCGCTACTTTACAGGCATACTAAGGACACCCCCAGGCATGATATTTAAAGGAATATTACATTTTTATTGTTTCACTTTAAGCATTCTTAAAATCACTGCTCCCGAAAAAAACTGCCATTTTTAAAACTTTTTTTGCATTGATACATGTCCCCTGGGGCAGGACCTGGGCCCCCAAACACTTTTCATGGAAATAACTTGCATTTAAGCCTTTAAAATTAGCACTTTTGATTTTTCACATTTGCATCCCAATGACTTTAACGGTGATCGCACAAATATTTTGCCTATTCACATGTTCTGCTGCGAGGGGTGTTCAGCTCATCCCTAAAACAATAGCAGTCAGTGTAAAATGAAGAATGTGTTCACGTTAAACTCTTTATAGTTGTAGAAATATAAAGCTGTCTCGTGCCATTTTTTCCTTGTTTTGCAGTTTTCATAAAATGATGCATACCTATACCCATAACAATCTATTTTCAAAGGAATTTTATCAATTCTATGAACTGCCATTTCTTTTTATGACTGTGATAGAACTTAGGAGCCTGAGCAATAAAATTATTATTTTATGATTTCTGTGGATATGCAGCACAAAAGACAAGCAAATACTCTTTATATTTGACATTTCATTGCATCGCACAGCGGATAAAAAATACATGTTCAATGAGTAAACCTTTGATGTATTTGTGATACATATAAGAAATACTAAAGCATTGTATGCAGTCCTTTCTTTCATTTATTAAAGTATAGCAAAATACCCACTAAATCACAGAAGGGGCTTGAAGACCTGTTATTTTGATCTAAATGTTCTAATGTGCTTGGAAGTTGGCAAATCTTTTAAAAAATAAATATATACAAATATATATATAAAATGGGGCGCTAGCAAAAAATTCAAAAAATATATTAATTAATAACAAGCAGCACTTGCTGGAAGAAATAAATATGGATAATACTTGCTGATAAATAAATTGCCAATAAATAAGAGATCTGATGATTACGAGTACATACAATAAATATGTAAAAAATATGTAAAAAATAGGAAGGTAAAAATATGTGGCGCTTGCTAGTAAGAAGGATGCCAATCCTCAGGGGGGGGGGCTCCAAAGGATTGTTCCCTAAAAGTGTCTGAAAGTTAATGATTTGAAAAATCCACAATGTATAGCAAAAGATAATGCTATACCAATAAACTCAATCATAAAGTGCATCAAATAGTGAAATAAACATTCCTGTGCAAGGTAATATTGTGCAAAATAGACAATAAAGTGCATACAATATCTTATAAAAACACTTTTCATGGGGGGGGGCGTGGCTTGCCTTGAGGGAAGATGGCAGCTTAACTCCTCAGCTCCGTTGAGCCTTAGCCTAACATCAACCCTCTGCGGCGATACATCACTCGATTTTCGCACCGAATGATGGGCACAGCCTCCAGGGGCACATCCACCTCTAGATCCCGATCCCCGAGGGGACACAACAGCCGGAGACCCCAGAATATACCGGAGCTTTTCCGATCCCACAGGACAAACATGGCGACGTCCCCTTCACCTCCCTCACAGACCCAAGACGGGATCATCTTGCTACCGACATCCTCTCCCCCCTCACAGCAGAACACTCAGCCGATGCAGCTTCAACAACCCAGCCTTGCGGATCTCCGCACAGTAGCAGCTGACATAAAGGATACCCTCTCCGCAGCCATCACTGACCTCCGACATGAAATCCAAGCAATAGCGGGAAGGGTTCATGAGGTGGAGAAGACGGCCGCAATCCAACAGACATCCATTACTTCATTGCACCGTACTGTGGACTCTCATACCAGGCAACTCAGAGACTTCCAGAGGCACGTCGAAGAATTAGATAATAGGGGAAGGAGGCACAACCTCCGGGTGAGAGGACTCCCCGAAAGTGTACCAACTGATCGCATAATCCCCACAGTGACAGCCTTGTTCAACCAACTCCTTGAACAACCTGACCAGTCACCCATCCATATGGAACGTATCCACAGAGCTCTCAGGCCGCGCGGGAAAGACTCTGACCCCCCGAGAGATATTATCTGTTGCCTGACTGACTACAGGCTGAAAGAAGACATCCTAAGGCAAGCTAGGATCAAACGTCATGCTAGCTATGATGGACATCTCATCCACATCTATCAAGATTTATCTGCCATCACCCTCCGCAACAGGAGGGATCTACGCCCATTGCTGGAAGTCCTGAAGAACAAGGGAATAGCATATCGCTGGAAGTTTCCCTTTGGGCTATCTGCCTCCTACCAAGGCCGCTCAGCATTACTCAGAGTGCCGGAAGAATTGGATGCCTTCTGCCGTACCCTAGACATCCCCTTCGTTGCACTGCCAGACTGGTATGCGGATTTCAACATCCCCCTCCCTGTCTCTGACCACCGCCAAGCAGAAATGATGGACGCGCAGAACACCCACTTCAGAAGACGCCGCTCCCCATCGCTGACAAGAACGACGACTCCTGGACCACAGCCCTTACTTTACAGCCCTACGGCTGCTCCGCTACCTCGTAGAGCTCGTCGGGACCACTAGCTACATATGCATTCCGCTATACTAATTGACCCCACCGATACGCATATCCCGCCTGTGACAACCGCAATCCACAGCCTCACTACTACTGCAGTGAACGGACCTCCCCATCTGCCAATACACTTGCCTACGATGTCTCCCGAACTGCCGTTTACTCTCCGCCTGACTAGAAGATATGGGTTACTCCTTCAGCTTCCTGCCACCACGCATGAGACTCCCGCACTACCGCACTACATCCAGTCGGTGACACCTGCTTTGTTGAGCACGACTGACACCCCGTAGACTCTACTTGGACTACCCGCTTCTACCCGCTTCTACTTCTGATATGCTGACTGACATCGCTGACGATACAAGCACATCCCAAGAAACTCCTGTACTCATGCCTCACAGGTTTACTAATGTTTTTTTCCCTCTACAGGTTCTGACGGGCACCCCTTTTGGGATTTAAGATGTGTTGCCTTGCATTTCCAGTTTTTATCTTTTTCTATGTATGCCTCTAGTATCTTATATGCCATGCCTGTATTGCAACGTGACTGCCCTTGTTTGCACCTCGATGCTTGTCATCATGCCTCACTTGTTCACACTCTCGGTTACCTTCCTTTGGATTCTGGGGCATACTCTTGTTGTTGCTGATTATTGGAGCAGACACGTTCTGCAGCGTGCTGAACCCTGGTTGTGACTGCCTCGATTGCTGCCACCCAGGGGGGGCCATTGCAGTATGTGCTTACACAGTTCCTACATAAGTTGTCCAATGACACTATACTAGATTGTCACCTAACTACGTGTATCATAGCCAACACCCCTCCAGACCTCTTTCTGGTTTATCTATATAGGATGTCTGCTTCACCTACTCAAATAGTGTCAAACTTTATTTATTTATTTATTTTTTTGAATTTTTTGCTATGTATATTCAGACTACTTTAGGTTCCACAGATAGATTCAAATGTTCGCATTGTTAAATTTGTCTTTTGGACACTGTAAATCAGACTCCCATGGCGTTCACGTATCGGGGGTCTTCCCATGTTCCGTGACCTCCCACATGTATCCGGCTACTTGCTAGGTACCTTGTCTTTCCTTGTTTTTATCGCTTCAGGTCCTACATGACTTTTCCGCCCACCGCGTTCCGGTAGACCAGTGAAAAGTTACACGCACGCCTCTCCCCTCCCCCCTCACTGTTTCCAGACAACCGATTATCTCCTTATAGGCTTATTAGCTGTACACTACCGAATTTGTTCTCCGCTTATTTAACATATCTTGCTGATCCTACCCACTACTCCCATTCCCTACCATATTTCAGACCCTGAATTCGTAATTAATCCAACTATTCTCCGCAGACACTATACACTCCACTCACGCAGGCTACAGGTTTGACGATTGTTCTATTTTACCACTTCTCTCATTCCAAACCACCTCCCACGAAGTGGCTCTGACTTTGACCTATACTCCTGTGACAAACCCATTCTACCATACGCCACTGCTCCTCTCCGACTGTCGCCCTCCTCCCTGTGACAGGTGAGCAGGTTCTCAACTGCGGTCGGATCTCCCCTGACCTTCCGAGTTTTTCCCCTATTCCTATCAGGGGTTTACCCCTCCCCCTCTACATACGTAACCCAATTTTTCCTTATCCACGTCCACCACTGTATTTGCGCTTTTCACTATACTTACCGTATTTGACCCTAATATTCACCACAGCTCCTACAGACTATACAGTTCTTTCTCTTTTTTATTTGTGAGTTTCCTCCAGCTCACTGCTCACTCAACACTACCAAAATGACCACGAAATCCCCCACATCTAACCTTGACCAACTTAAAATTGTTTCACTGAATGCCAAGGGACTAAATATCCCAGAAAAGAGAACACGATTACTATACACCATGCAGAAAAATAAAGCAGATATCATTTTCCTTCAAGAAACTCATTTCCGTACTGACGCCATCCCAAAATTACACAATCACTACTACCAAACGGCCTATCATTCAACCACCACAGACTCCAAATCCAAGGGAGTCTCTATTCTACTCTCTAAAAATTGCCCCCTCTTGGATACATCCGTTATGCTTGACGATGCCGGCAGATTCCTCTTCTTAAAAGGTTCCCACAATGGCAAAAGGCTCACCCTAGCTAATATCTATGCCCCAAATAATAACCAAGTTCCTTTCTTCCGCAATACCATCCAAAAACTGACGGACTTCCAAGAAGGCACCTTGATCTTAGGAGGAGACTTTAATGTCCCCCTGAACCCTCTACTTGACTCTTCCTCCAGCACCTCTTCACTTCCGTACACTGCCCTAAGAGCGATAAAATCACAACTCTAATCTCTCCTTCTCCATGACACATGGCGCACCTTGTACCCAGACACTAAAGATTATACTTTTTATTCACCCCCTCACAACAAATACTCGAGAATAGATTACCTGTTCATCACTCAAAATGACCTTCCTATCGTCCAACATGCCTCCATTGACCAGATGATGATTTCCGACCATCACCCAATCTCTCTAACAATTAAATTCCCCTCGACTCACTCTCGCCCCTTCTCTTGGAAACTGGACCCATCCCTTCTCACTGACCCAGCGATAGCTGCTGAAGTCGAACGGGGTATCACACATTTTTTCGCGGAAAACAAGGCGATCGATACATCCCCACTCATCAACTGGGAAGCACACAAATGTGTGATAAGAGGAATATTCCTAGCAGCCGCCGCTAAACGTAAAAGAGAATCACGTTCACACTTCAATTCCCTCTCCAACAAAATTAGACTATTGGAGAACACACACAAACAGACTAGGGCACAGACCACGTTAACCACACTGATCCAAGCCAGAAAAGATATGTTAGAACTTCTAGGTAAACAACTTAGACGAAAATACATTCTTACCCAGAAGACATTCTATGAATTTGGCAACAAGGCAGGTAAATTGTTAGCGAGAGCCCTTCAATCCAAGAAGGCTAGAAACACAATACATTCCCTTACTGACTCACAGGGACGCAAGATAACCTCCACACCTGATATAGCCAAACTGTTTGTTAATTACTACTCTAAATTATACAATTTATCGGACCCATCTACATCTCAAAATCCGTCTCAAAGAAACCAAATTATAACAGACTTCTTACGTAAATACAGTCCCACCCCAATCTCAGAATCTACGTCTCAAACGCTCGACTCGCCCTTAACTAGAGAAGAGGCTGACAGGGCACTCCAACTAATGAAATCTGGGAAGAGCTGTCAGGAAAATCGTGGTTTCAGGCGGTTGATTGGCGCGCGCCGACGCGCGCCGACGCATGGTGGTGTGCGCGTTCCCGTGAGCGCGGGCTTGCGTGCGCGCGCGCGCTGGCGTCCAAGGGCGCGCGCCCTGTGATTCACATACACCTGTATGGACTGTTGGCGCCAATGGGGCTATTTAATCAAGCAGCACCTGCTGGCTAGTGCTGCCTGATCTTCAGTATACCTGATACTCTGCACCAGCCACTACCTTGTTCCTGTGATCTCTCAGTGATCTGTTTGTTCCTGTATTATACCCTGCTTACCTGTAAAGGCCTTGGCTTAACCCTTTGGACTATCCGGATTTCCGCCTGCCCCAGACCTCTGCTTGACCGACCATTCTCCTGCCAACTCCTTTGTACTGTGCTGTTTGAACGTTGCCGACTTCTGCTTGGATTTGGACTTCTTATATCTCCTGCTCAAGGGACCTGTATCTGCTTATCCTGTATTATATCCGGCTTACAGTGAGTTTCACCACCTGTATTGGGAACCCCATCACCATCCCTTACCCGCTGAGTGACGTGAGTTTACCTACCGTTATTTCACCTTGCTGTCAGTGAACTCTACATACCGGAACCTTACCTTACTACTTGTGAACCCTGCTTACCTGCACTTCACCTCATCAACAGCGGACCGCCATCACCAACTTCCGGACCCCTACATCAGGCTCCCTTACCCTTCCTGACTTCCGTGCCTCCTGTACCCACCTCCAGGGGCCGTCAGTCGGATCCGTACGGGAGACCTCCTCCTGCCCAATTGGACTCATCTGTCAGGTACGTGCCGTTTGTGATAGTATCAGGCAGCCATGACCGAGTCCGGGCAGGGGGTCTCCCCCATGGAGGAACTAGGCAGACATCTAGCAGGTCTCACCCAAGCAGTAAAAGGCCTACAGGAAGGTTACACTCGTTTGATGGAACAGGTTCAGACTTTGTCCGCTAACTCTCAAGGAACGTCTTCCACGGGACTTCCCCAGCCACCTTCTGTAATTATGTTACCCCCAGAACCCAAAGTACCCCTACCCGAGAAGTTTTCTGGGGAACGAAGTAAGTTCCGTGCCTTCCGCAACGCATGTGAGCTTTATTTTGCCCTACAGCCACGGACTTTCTCTCTGGAAGCTACTAAGGTGGGCTTCATCATCTCCCTCCTGACAGGGGAACCCCAGACCTGGGCCCACCGCCTGCTAGAGCAGAAAGCCGCATCCTTGGAGTCCTTTAGTAGTCTCTTCACTGCTATGTCACAGCTATATGAGGACCCTCAACCCACCGTTACGGCCGAAGTCGCATTACAGTCCTTACAGCAAGGTCGCAGAACGGCCGAGGACTATGCCGTCGAGTTCAAACGTTGGAGCTCTGATACAGAATAGATACAGACCCTCTGAAAGATGAACTGGCTCGAGTGGGGGTTCCTCCAACTTTAGATGAACTTATCAACTTATCGGTGAAAATTGACCGCCGTCTCAGGGAAAGACGGGCCGAAAGAGCCTCCGGACCTTCTCGTCCCTTCTGGATGGTCCCCAAGGTCACCGGGCCACCCGGTGTGGCTCCTTCAGCTTCATCTACTCTAGCGACAGGAGCTCCGGAACCAATGCAGATTGGGTTGCTCAGACCTTCTTTGACTCCTGAAGAGAAGATGCGCAGACGGGCCCACAACCTGTGTCTATACTGTGGTGAACCTGGACATTATGCAAGAATGTGCCCCAACAAGACACGTAAGTGCCTGCCCTCTTCTTCCTTGTGTGCACCTGTCTTGCTTCCAACTGGCACTCACCTGGCGATCTCCATTATTTTACAGCTCTCCGGCCGGAGCATTCCAGTATCGGTCATCATTGACTCAGGAGCATGCAGCTGTTTCATTGATCAAGCCTTCGCAACCAGCCATGGCATTCCTCTTCAACCCAAGACCCGAGGTCTTTCAGTACACCTGGCCGATGGATCCACCCTTAGTTCCGGTCCGGTAACCCAAGAAACCACACCTCTATTAGCCACTATAGACTTTCAACATCAAGAATTTCTCTGTCTGGACGTCATACCATCTCCACTTTTTCCAATCATACTTGGAATGCCCTGGTTGCGGGCCCACAACCCCAATATCAACTGGGCCACAGGGGAAGTCCAGTTCTCTTCTGAATATTGTCGGCAGAATTGTCAATGTCAAACCTCTGTCAAACTGGCTCCTCTTCTCTGTATGGGGTCTGATGCTGAACTCCACCAGTCCATTCCTGAACCCTACCGGGACTTTGTGGATGTATTCAGTAAAAAGGGGGCAGAAACTCTTCCTCCCCACAGGCCTTATGATTGCCCCATAGAATTACTACCTGGAACAGAAGTCCCCTTTGGAAGGATTTTTCCATTAACGGAACAGGAATTGGGCACTCTAAAAGATTACATAGATGAAAATCTAGCAAAAGGCTTCATCCGCCCCTCCACGTCCCCGGCCGGCGCGGGCATCTTCTTTGTTGAGAAAAAGGACCACTCCCTACGCCCTTGCATTGACTACCGGGAATTAAATAAAATTACCATTAAGAACAGATACCCTCTACCACTGGTGCCAGAACTCTTCCAAAGACTGGGGACAGCCAAAATCTTTACTAAACTGGATCTTCGCGGGGCTTACAACTTAATCCGCATCCGAAAAGGGGACGAGTGGAAAACGGCTTTTCGCACTCGATTTGGACATTATGAGTATCTTGTCATGCCTTTCGGCCTGTGTAACGCTCCTGCTACGTTCCAACATTTTGTCAATAACATTTTCCACGATTATCTGGATCTGTACGTTATTGTTTATCTAGATGACATCTTAGTTTTTTCTACTTCTTTGAATGATCACCGCAGGCATGTCCGAAATGTTCTTACCCGCCTGAGACAGCATGGATTATACGCCAAACTTGAAAAGTGCAGTTTTGAAATCCACACTGTGCAATTCCTGGGATTAATTATTTCTGCTGATGGAATAAAAATGGACCCTGAAAAGGTATCCGCTATCCTGGATTGGCCAGCACCCATGGACAAAAAAGGAGTACAACGCTTCGTTGGCTTTGCCAATTTCTACAGAAAGTTTATTAAAGGTTTCTCCTCCATCATTTCCCCTATTACCGAACTCACCAAACAGGGGACTCGATTTCTCTGGACTCCCAAAGCACAACTGGCCTTTGAAGAGCTCAAGAGACTTTTTACTTCGGCCTCCATTCTCAAACACCCAAACCCAGCTTTGCCCTTCGTATTAGAGGTTGACGCCTCCGAGATTGCAGTAGGTGCCGTGTTGTCCCAGCGACAGGGTGCCAAGGCCCTTCTTTATCCTGTGGGTTTCTTCTCTTGCAAACTGACTTCGTCAGAACGAAACTACGATGTGGGCGACAGGGAACTTCTTGCCATAAAGGTGGCATTGGAGGAATGGCGCTATCTACTCGAAGGTGCTGCGCACCCTGTTCTGGTTTACACCGATCATAAAAACTTGGAGTACCTGAGGACAGCCAAAAGATTAAGACCTCGGCAGGCCAGGTGGGCTCTATTCTTCTCACGGTTTCAGTTCCACATAACCTATCGACCAGGTTCCAAGAATACCAAACCAGATGCTCTTTCCCGAATGTTTTTGGATACCGAACAGGCCCCACTTCCCGACACCATTTTACCTTCTGGGAACTTCTTGCTCTTACAGGGGGATCTCATTTCTCAGATCAAACAAGCCTCCGTTGGGATGCGTCCTTTGGATGGGATGTCCGTTAAGGACGGTCTGTTCTGGCATGAAGACAAAATTGTAGTACCAGAAGAATTAAGGGTGCGTGTACTAGAGTTATGCCACGACCACAAACTGGCAGGGCACTTCGGCACTCAAAAAACAACCAATCTGCTGCAACGTACTTTCTGGTGGCCTCATCTGACCCGGGATTGTAAAAGATATGTTGAGTCATGCAATGTTTGTGCACGAAACAAAACTAGCCGGACAAGAGCCTGGGGTCTATTAAAACCTCTACCAGTCCCAGAAAGGCCATGGAATATGGTTTCAATAGACTTTATTGTCGAACTTCCCCCATCGGAGGGGTTTTCTTCTATTTTTGTCGTAGTAGACAGACTATCAAAGATGGCCCACTTCCTGCCCATGAAGGGCACCCCGTCAGCCATGGAAACAGCCAAAACATTTATCAAAGAAGTGGTAAGATTACATGGAATTCCAAAAAATATTGTTTCAGATCGTGGTGTCCAGTTCACCTCCAGATTCTGGAAGGCCCTCTGTGGATCTTTGGAAATTGAATTGGCATTCTCCTCGGCATATCATCCACAGACAAATGGTCAGACTGAGAGAACTAATCAAACCCTAGAACAATATTTACGCTGTTTTTCTACTTTCTCTCAAGATGACTGGGCTCCTCTGCTTCCCATTGCCGAATTCTCGTACAACAACTCTCTACACTCATCCATCAATCAGACACCGTTTTTTGCCAACTACGGCTACCATCCATCTTTTCTACCTCAATCAATACCTGAATGTTCAGTGCCCGCAGTATCCAAAACCTTGGACTTTTTCTCCACTAACAATAAAGTACTGCAGGAGACCATGACTAAAGCCCAGGAAACTTACAAAAGAACCTTTGATGAAAAGAGACGTGGGGAACTCATCCTGGAACCCGGTAACCAGGTCTGGTTGTCCACCATCAATTTGAAATTGGCATGCCCTTCCCGGAAACTGGGTCCAAAATTTTTAGGGCCCTTTCCTGTAAAAAGGAAAATTAACAATGTCGCTTATGAACTTGATCTACCCACTTCCCTAAGGATCCACCCAGTTTTCCATGTTACTCTCTTGAAACCCGTGATTCCAAATTCATTTGTGGGCCGTAGGACCGGTCCCCCCAAACCTGTCATTATCAACAACGAAGAGGAATTTGAGGTGGAATCAATCTTAGATTGTAGGAAAAGACGTGGTCAGATCCAGTTTCTCATCAAATGGAAGGGGTATGGGCCCGAGGACAATTCATGGGAGCCTGAGGAAAATCTACATGCCAGTGAGTTACTACGAACTTTCAAAGACTCTCATGCTTCCAAATTGGCGCAACTGGGCATCCGGAGGCTGCCCTTAAGGAGGGGGCACTGTCAGGAAAATCGTGGTTCCAGGCGGTTGATTGGCGCGCGCCGACGCGCGCCGACGCATGGTGGTGTGCGCGTTCCCGTGAGCGCGGGCTTGCGTGCGCGCGCGCGCTGGCGTCCAAGGGCGCGCGCCCTGTGATTCACATACACCTGTATGGACTGTTGGCGCCAATGGGGCTATTTAATCAAGCAGCACCTGCTGGCTAGTGCTGCCTGATCTTCAGTATACCTGATACTCTGCACCAGCCACTACCTTGTTCCTGTGATCTCTCAGTGATCTGTTTGTTCCTGTATTATACCCTGCTTACCTGTAAAGACCTTGGCTTAACCCTTTGGACTATCCGGATTTCCGCCTGCCCCAGACCTCTGCTTGACCGACCATTCTCCTGCCAACTCCTTTGTACTGTGCTGTTTGAACGTTGCCGACTTCTGCTTGGATTTGGACTTCTTATATCTCCTGCTCAAGGGACCTGTATCTGCTTATCCTGTATTATATCCGTCTTACAGTGAGTTTCACCACCTGTATTGGGAACCCCATCACCATCCCTTACCTGCTGAGTGACGTGAGTTTACCTACCGTTATTTCACCTTGCTGTCAGTGAACTCTACATACCGGAACCTTACCTTACTACTTGTGAACCCTGCTTACCTGCACTTCACCTCATCAACAGCGGACCGCCATCACCAACTTCCGGACCCCTACATCAGGCTCCCTTACCCTTCCTGACTTCCGTGCCTCCTGTACCCACCTCCAGGGGCCGTCAGTCGGATCCGTACGGGAGACCTCCTCCTGCCCAATTGGACTCATCTGTCAGGTACGTGCCGTTTGTGATAAGAGCCCTGGACCCGATGGACTGACTGTTGGGTATTACAAGGCCTACGCACATATACTCACCCCTTTCTTTTTGTCGTCTTTTGATACCTGCGTGTCCCCTACTACTCCCCCTCGAGACCTATTAACTGCCCACATCACGGTCATCCCCAAGCCAGGAAAAGACTCCACACAAGTAACAAATTATAGACCTATCTCACTCTTAAACGTTGACCTGAAATGGTATGCCAAAATATTAGCCAACCGCCTCCTCCCTTTACTTCCTGAACTCATACACCCCGATCAAGTGGGATTTATCCCGGGCAGAGAGGCAAGGGATAACACTCTTAAAACACTCAACATTCAACACTGGCTTACCTCTACAAAAAGTAATGGCTTTCTCCTTTCCCTAGACGCGGAGAAGGCATTTGATAGGGTGGCCTGGGACTACATGTCAGCAACGTTATCCTCTATAGGCCTCCCCACCCGAATGCTTAACTTTATCCAAATGCTCTACTCCGCCCCCACGGCCAGGGTTCGAGTCAACGGCCACCTATCAAATGCCTTCTCCATAACGAATGGCACCCGTCAAGGCTGCCCCTTGTCCCCTTTAATTTTTGTGTTAACGCTAGAACCACTTCTCCGAAGTATCAGAGCAAATTCAGATATAAAAGGCATAGACGTCCAAGGACGCACATTCAAAACAGCCACATTTGCGGATGACATATTACTGTTCCTTTCAGAACCCTTGACGTCTATTCCAAATTTACTTAAAACTCTTGACCACTTCAAAGTACTCTCTAACCTCCAAATAAACTTCGCTAAATCTAACGCCCTGAATATAACTTTGCCCGAAGCTCAATTTAAACAATGCCAACAGAATTTCCCATTTAAGTGGAACCCCAATACGCTCACATACCTTGGCGTCCAATTGCCTACCTCTCTTACACAGTTGTACTCCACGAATTACCTAACCCTTCTCCGCAACATAACCCAAGACCTGAAACAATGGTCGGTGGGAGTCTTTTCCTGGTTTGGCAGAGCTGCCATAATTAAAATGAATGTTTTACCTAGATTGTTGTATCTATTTCAAACGGTGCCGATCAAACTCCCGAACACGTTTTTCCGCACAATACCGCAAATTATGTACGGAATTCATTTGGAACAAACTAAAACCCAGATTAAGCTACGAGAAACTCACCACACCCAAACTCAAAGGAGGTCTGGGCTTACCAGACATCAAAAAATATTACCTAGCTTGCCATCTAACAAGAACTATCGACTGGAATATACACGATTCCACCAAAGACTGGGTCCGTTTAGAAAATTCTTTAGCCCCTACTCCTGTAGCCCAAACCCCATGGATGCTGCCAAACCACGTCCCACCCATATATTTGTCACATCCTCTGATTTCCGCGACGCTGCACTACTTTCGTTTGGCATGTCACAAATATCAGCTTTCCTCTCACCGGGGACCTTTGACCCCACTCAGACTTAACCCTGATTTTCCACCGGGAATGCACTCCGCATTCCCTACGGAACTTTGGCCCCACTCCAACGTTACAGCCCAACACTTCTTCGCCAATAACCACTTGCTTTTATACTCCGATATACCGACTAAGCTACCTTCGGATAAATTCCCATTCTGAACGTATGTCCAAATCAGACATTTCCTCACAACCAAAGCTGAACACACAGATTGGTCCAGATCTCTAACTCCCCTTGAAGACATGTGTACTATGCAGGAACCACAAAGACACCTTATCTCATTCACCTACAACTTACTGTTTCCGAGCCTTCAACTCACGGATTCCTGGACCAGGGATAAATGGCATAAGGATCTCTCCACCACCATTTCTGATAAAGATTGGGGAAAAATTTACACAATCATCCACAAAGGCTCCCTTAACGTTTGCGCCCAAGAAAATGCCTTTAAATTGATTTCCAGATGGTACAAAACACCTACAGCATTACATCGCATCTACCCTTCAACATCCTCACTCTGTTGGAGGTGTGAAGCAGATGCTGGGTCCTTGCTACACATTTGGTGGTCCTGCCCCAAACTCCAACCTTTCTGGACAGCCGTACATAGACTTACACAACAAATTTCCACATACACCTTAGATTTCTCCCCATCACAACTTTTACTGCACCTTTCCTCCCCATCTTCCGGGTCTTACCTCAGATCTCTACCCATGCACATGCTCATGGCGGCAAACATGTGTATCCCCACTAAATGGAAGTCTAAAGATCCGCCCTCCTTGAAGGACTGGTTCCGACGTATTGATAGGATCGTTGAAATGGAGGAACTGATCCACCAAGCCAGAGACACCCCCCACAAATTCACTCAAATTTGGTCGTGTTGGCTACTCCCGATTACTCGAATATTCTCTCCTGATTTCCTAATTGGAGCTGTGGTGATTCACGTTCGACTAACCTATCCACGACACAAGGTAACCCCAACCCTTCCTATATGCTGCTCTTTATACTCCACCTACCTATGGCTGGATGGTGGACCTTGTATCTACACCCTACAAATACATATTGGTGATGCTCCCTATAATTACCTAGGTATTACTCTTTCCTTTCGTCCTTTTTCCCATCCCTACTACCGTACATTTAATGCTTAACTAGCTATTCACATACACCATTTCCGCTACCCCAAGTTATGGTGATCCCGATTTATTATACTTCACCACTTTCACTGCTACGAATTTCAGACACCCCTCTTGTCTTGCTTTACCAACATGCTCTTTACTGTGCATAGATTAATTGTGCCTACTGTTATTACTTTGTTGAGTTTTGTCTCACATTGGTTACTATGTTAATTCATATTGTACTGAGCGGCTGCGACCGCACTTTCTTTCTCTTGTTATGACCTTTCCAATTTCAATAAAAACGTTTTAAACAAAAACACTTTTCATAAATACGTAAAAATTCATAAATCGTATAAAAATATAAAAAAATAAGTGAAACCGTAATTAAAGACGGGTATTGAATAACCAAAAAAATTTTGTGCAAATAAGCATGTGCAAATAATGCCAAACGAAAAGTGCAGTAATTGCAAAACAAGTCCAAAATACCATGTGCAAATATGGCCAAAAAGAAAAGTGCAGCAATTGCAAAAAATGCTGATTAGTGCAGTGATCCAAAATAATTGTGCTCAAATGCAACAGTCCAATGCAGTCTCTATGTGTGGTAATTTCTTATGAGAACTGAATCCTCCAAATAGCAGTAAGCTCCTTAGGCTAAATAGCAGTGATCTCCTCCATGCAGTATAATGTGCCAATCTTTGTTGTTTCCCCCAGCCCCTTACCTTTAAAGCGGAAGTAAACCCATCGATTTAACAGTTTAAAAAAAAAGGCATGCCGTGAATACTAACTGCACATTGGCTGTGTCAACCAAACAGTCAAACCATCCAATGGCTGGTGTCATAACGGATCACATGTGCAGCACTGTGGCAGTTGAAGATTAAACAGAGGCAAAGATGGCGGCTTCCTTGGCTGAAAACGATAGGGGGGTTTACTTCCACTTTAAGCAAAGGTTAAAACAGCCTAAAGCCCCATACACACGGTCGGACTTTTTCATGGATTCTGTCCGATCGGACAAGGTTGTTGAAAAATCAGGCCGTGTGTATGCACTATCGGACAGTGTTCGTCGGTTTGTCCGACGGACAAAGTCTTATCTCCTGCTGGAAAGATTTGCCGTCAACACGGTCCGATCACACCAAATCCGAGCGTGTGTACGCTTGTCCGACGGACAAAGTGCTACGCATGCTCAGAAGAAATTCTGTGACGGAAGCGCTCGGTCAGGTAAAACTACCTTTCCTAATCGACACAGCACATTCGTCACGCTGCAATGTTAAAATGTCTTTAATGCAGCGCATTCTCTTTTTCTTTACAATGCAACAAGAATGACATGTTTTAGCTGCTCCTATTCACCCGCACTTCTCACAAACTTACTTCTTTCTTACTTTGCAGCATTTATACACTACATGTTTATTTTGACTGTGAACGGAAAATAATCTTTGTTATTTTTTTACCATGATTTGTCTTTTTTTTTTTTTTTTTTGGGGAATACATATTTGAATGTTTTTTTTTTTTTTTTTGGAGGGGGGTTGTGTGTCTCAAATTACCAAAAACACATTATTAACATTTGTATTTCTTGCTTACATTTACTAGGAGGTTGTTTGTTGTTGGTGCCCCTTGTTAATTCTACTTTAGGATTAGTGAAATGTACCTGCCTACTCAAAGAAAAACTGCCATTGTAGAAAAGTAAAACACAATAGTCAATGATTATTTCAAATCAAAAAAACCTTTATTTAGGTCACACCAACAAACCAAAGAGGAACGCAGCCATGGTGAAACTTGGGGAATTTGCAAAGTCTTGGCCCCCCACGGCAACCATCATTGTTCAAGCGTAGAAAATTGGGGGCCTGAGGAGTACGTATATTAAGGGGAGTGCAATCTGGTCGTGAAGTCCAAAGTATCCGGAACTGCAGCAGATGCCATCTAGGTCCCCAGGCTCTGGTACTACAAGAGGCTCCATCTTCTCTCAGACCAGACTGATTGCAGGTCGTCACTCTCAGGTCTTCCTTCCACGCTTCCTTGCACGCTGTGGCTGTGGTGCTGGTGGGGTGGCAGAAGGAGGAGGAGGAGGAGGAGGAGGCGGAGCATGGTAGCTATGGCAAACATGTGTGACTGGGGTCATCTCCCCAGCCCTACCCTTATTTAGGACATGGAGGATGAGCCCCTCACACATGTTGCGTTGCCTCACCTCCATACCCATCATTTTTGTGACAACCACCGAGCCAAAGGTCTCCTCGTCGGCGGGTGTGGCATGTAGGGAGTCTGAAGCCTCTCTGATCATGCGGAGCGCTGACTGTGCCGCATAACCCCCCCTTCTCGCCCTTTTGTACGGAAGGCGGAGGGGAGGGGTTTGGGTGTCAGTCAGGCTCCGCGGCCTAGCCCCCTCTTGGCTGCCACTACCCAGCTGGTGGCTGCCACTAACCCCTGCCTCCTCCTGACTGCCACCTTCCACAGCCACCTCCTGGCTGAGGTCTTCCTGTGTATGAAAAAGGGACATAGTTTCAGTTATTTGTTCATCAAACACACACAATTCTCATCTAGTGACTGTTGCAAAATGTTTACAAATAGAAAAACATACAATTCTCAGCCCTGCAGTTTAGATTCTTCCCAAAAATGTCTCCAACACCACTGTCTGTTGATATGTCAAACACGTTAGGAACTAAGCAATTGGGGATCCTGAATTAAGTGAACATCATTCATTATTCCCATAAATGGTAACAAAAATACTATACCTGGAACAAGCTGGGCTCCTCCACCTCTTCCATACTGGAAGGCCCAGGTTGCTCCTCGGAAGCCTCAACAGGGGTGGGCTGCGCGCAAGGAAGCGTGGAAGGAGGAGTCGAGGTTGGCTCCGTGACATCAGTCTGGTCTTTCAGAAAATGGAGACTCTGATAGTACCAGAGCTTGGGCACATAGACCTCATCTGCTGAAGTTGCAGTTTCCTCAGACTTCACGACCTTCTTCTGCTCCCTGATATACGCACTCCTCAGGCTGCCAATTTTCTTTCTTAGATCATCAACAGTTGCCGTGGGGAACCTTGGCTTGACAAATTCCACAAGTTCCTCCAGGGCTGCGTGCCTCTTTGGTTTGTTGGTGTAATGTGGGTGTTTACCCTGCCATAAAACGGGAAATTCCCTGAATTTGGCAATGAAGAGGGGGAGAAAACTCATGTCGTTGAATCCCTGCATAATCTCTGCAAGACACAACACCACACAAAACCCTCTAAATTATGTCAGGCTAAACTCTCCTAATCTTCTCCATAAAGAAGCCTCAAGTTCAAATCAGTCTAGGCTAGTTATGTACCAACGTCAAATTGTACCTTCGTTTGTAGCGATCGTCTCGTGTGAGTTTTCTCTCCCCTCGTCTCCCAGATCGTGGCTACGACACAGGCGTGTGACGTTTTATATACAGTGCGCATGCGTCAAACTCCGCCCGCCCCTGACGCCATCTTTCTCGTCTATTCCCCACCCTTCTCTTTACGGCGCAGTGGGGAGAGCACATGGCGTGGACACAGCAGGTGCGCCCAAATATCCCACCAACGAGGAGGAGGACGAGGAAAGTCCGGAGGCAGAAACGTCCCGATCCCGGAGCCTGAAATTCAAGGCCTCCAATATGTCATTTGGAGAAATGTTGGAGATGGTGGACATATTAAAGAGGAGCGACTATGATGGGAAGTATGGGCCTTACCTCAACCCCAATGTCCGCAAGGCCAAGATCATGTCTAAAGTTGTGAGGAGGCTGTACAATCAGTTTGGGGTACAACGATCCAAGGAGCAACTGAGGAAACGCTGGTCAGACCTGAAACTGAGGGAGGCCGATCAGTACAGAAAGATCAAGCGAATTCTTCAAAAAAGTAAGTAGTTGTGTTTTGTGTTTGATTTCTTGCTTGCATACTGCTCCATTGTGGTTTGATTTTTACAAAGTTGTACATTCCAAAATGGCCACTTTCAGGTTCGTCTGTGCATTCGATCGTACTCAGCCTCGATCTTTCTGCCACTGTCATGGTCGTGTGTGTGTGTCCATTCGATCGTACGCAACCTCGATCGTTCGCCCACTTATAATACGATGTTTGGTGTTTTTTTGGGGGAAAGGAAGTTTGTTCTCACTAGAAATGTCATCAAGAATGTAAAGCCAATTTATTCAATGTAAAGGAGAGGTCACCCAGTAGCTGTTTACCCATCTGGACTCTAGAGCACTAGTGCTGGGACACCCAAACCCCCTTTTTATTAGGCTTTTCCACACATGTGCTCCAGTGGATACTAGAGGGGGGTCTCCATCACACAAACTTCTACCAAAAAGCTAGTCAGTTTAGCACCTTTACAAAGTGACTACATTCATGTAGTTGGCATTTGTAACTGGCCAAACTAAAATAGTGTCCGTCACTTTCAACCAATGTTTGTCATTTCCTATTTCTGCCCTCAATAGATTGTGTTGCTAAATCTTCCTTTTGTACATTCTCATAGGGGAGCGAAAACTTGGGCCGTCTGAGGAAACCCCCAAACCAACACCTCCCAAAAAAGGGGAAAGAGCAGAAGCAGAGGAGGAGGAGGAGGAAGGAGAGATCATCGAACTTGGAGAAATTGTCACCACAACAGGTGAGTGTGGGAGAACACAGCTACTGGTAAGCTAATCCATGTATGGCTGCCTCATTTCCAACACCCCATTTTTGTTTGTTTGTGGTTTTTAGGTGACGTGGATGTTGTGGAAGAAAAATCGCACTTTACCACAGAGAGTGCCCACGTACTCATCGGAGAGATAATGGTCTGCAATAGAGATCTAGATTACATAAAGCAAAACATCAATGATGTTCAACAAAAATTGAAGAACATCATTGATGTTTTAGGAAAAATATGAAAACGCACCAAGTAATTAACACACATTTGTGCCAGCTTCTGAACACATTTGCAACTTAAAAACTGTGTGAAATTTGGAACATGCACACATTGTGTCCACATGTGCTAGCTCCCATCATGGTGGATGAATGCCAATGTTTTTTTGGGGGTGCAAACACTTTACGAACTACGAAAGTGATTGTGGTGAAGGGGTTGCACCCCCAAAAAACGTCCATTCATCCCCATGATGGAAAATGGCACTTTTGAAGCTTCTAGGCATGTGTTTTACCATCTTTTGACCATTTTCAGACCCAAATTGTGTGCATGTTCCAAATTTCCACTTTTCGGGGGTGACCCCCCCATGTGATGAAGGCAAGATCAAACACACTTTGAACATATAGTCATGTCTGATCTTGTCTTCACTTTACAAAGTTGAACTTTCCTAGTTCATAGGTTCTGGTTAGCTCCATGCCTGGTTTTACCAATTGCGGAATGTTTGTAAACAATGTTGTAAATAACCAAGATGTTGTCAGTTTTGGCGTGAAGATTGTAAACGCACTTGTGAATGTTTTCCAAGTAAACTTTTTTATTTTTCGAAATGTGTGGCTTCCTTATTTAAAAAACACAATGCATTATGTATGTAAAATGTAAAGGATATGGGGGGCAATGGGTGTTATTTACTAAAGGCAAATCCACTTTGCACTGCAATTTCCTTTCCCAGGGAACTTTTTCAATGCACTTGTAGAGCATAGCGGATTTGACTTATGTAAATGACACCCACAGTGCTTTGTACGAAAACACGGAGCACAGCATTTTTCAGAATACACACATGTCAGACCTGGTGATGAAAAGGAGTATTTTGGCTGTCAGTTATGCAGGACAAACCTTCTCTAGACCAAAGATTAGGTAGCAAACACACAACATGAGAATAATCTTTTTGGGAAGAAGAGACTGTTACCTCCTTTTGCCCAGAAAGTGCATTCCCACTGTCGAAGGCAAAGGGAAAAAATGTCAAAGTAAAATAAGCTAAAAAGAAGACTGAAATGACAAGAAATCAGAGGTTGGTTAAAATATCAGATTTATTAAAAAATGCCTCTCACACATCGTCAGGCAGAGCAATGGCCCCCCTACCCACAAAGTACTCCATATATTGCTCGCGGACCACGCGGGCATTTAGAGGGGGCAAGCCTGGACGTGCCACTTGAAGGGCTGTGAGGTCCGCATTTGGAGGGCCCTCCACATCTGGGCCAACGGGCACCACATAGTTCCTGTTATGTCTTTTGAGGAAGTTGTGCAATATGCAACAGGCAAGAACTATGTGGTTCAGTTTGTATTCCGCCAAGTTAAATGCCGCCAGGAACAGGCGGAAGCGGCTGGCCAGGATGCCAAAAGTGTTCTCCACCACTCTTCTGGCTCTGGACAGCCTGTAGTTGAAGACCCTCTGGTCCGGGGTGAGGGTCCTCATCGGGAACGGCCTCATCACATGGGGAATCAACGCAAACGCTTCATCTGCGACAAAGACGAAGGGGAGTCCTTCGGCATTCTCCTCTGGAGGTGGCAAGCACAGACTGCCACTTTGGAGACGCCAGTAGAACTCCGTGTGCGTAATGGCACCACCATCCGAGATCCGGCCGTTCATCCCCACGTCCACATACATAAACTCGTATGTTGCCGACACCACCGCCAACATCACTACACTATTAAACCCTTTATAATTATAATAGTAGGACCCCGAGTTGGGCGGTGGGACGATGCGGACGTGTTTCCCATCAATTGCCCCTCCGCAGTTAGGAAAGTCCCAACGGCTGGCAAAGTGGGAGGCCACAGTCTGCCATTCCTGTGGCGTGGAAGGGAACTGTGGAGTGAAACAAGAAAAAAAATTAGTCACTTTGCACTTAAACATTGCAAGCAGATTAGACAATCAACATCTTGGAACAAGAGCATTGTATAAAATTGGAGGCTGGAAAGTATTTGCACAGAAAAGTAGAGGCTCCCCTTCACAGATGACTCACCCCCCATCAATCCCCCCACTTCTGATGGGCCATTGGCAATAACTAGGTTTTGGGGGGGGGGGGGGACAGGTAACCCTCTGCACTTCATTGATTGGCAAATGGCTCAATAATGTGTGCTTGTTTGGCCAGACCCTCTGTACTTAACACTATTGGCTGCCCCCAGGAAAGATAAAATAACATTTCAACCCCCCCCACCCCAAAAAAAGGAAAGCACATTGTGACATTCTGAACTTACCAAGCAAGCTAATAGGAGGGAAAGAAGACAAAAAATTAGGGAATGGAATGTATGGAGGCAGCCCCTTGCACTACATGCTTTGCTGAATTCATCCCTAAAGATGCCCACTATAAAGAGGTAGGTATATAGTGTGTATGGACCTTGGAAAAGCCAGCAGATAAAGGATTGGTACCATCTGACAGAGCAGTTGGGGGAGGGGGTTCCTAATGAGTTTGCCCCCCCCCCCCCACCAAAAAAAAAAAAAATTCTAAAGGGGCTCTACATGAAGTAAACCACACAGCAAACATTTGTGCATATTTTAGGGGGTGTTTGGGGCCAAACAATACTATGCAGCAGACAAAATACATTGCTTAAGTGACTAGGCCATAGGTGTCTATTGGGGCAGAAGAGCATGCTGGTAAGGTAAGTGAAGGGAAAAATGCATGAAGGAGAAAAGGGGCACAGCATATTAGAACATATTGCAATCATGGTAATTAGGGAAGGAGGTCAAAAATAGAAGACATTAGCAAACAGAGCATACATAGAAGGGAATAGTAAAGTATAAATGTTACCTTAATATAGTCCTCCTGCAGGACCTGGATGATGGCAGAACAGGTCTCTGGAATAATGATTCCCAGGGCCTGGGGAGAGATACCCGAAGAGAACTTCAAATCCTGAAGACTTCTCCCTGTCGCCAAGTACCTCAACGTGGCAACAAGCCTCTGCTCCGGAGTAATGGCTTGTCTCATGCAGGTATCCTGCCGGCTGATAAAGGGGGTCAGCAAAGCCAAAAGACGGTGAAAATCGGGGTCCGTCATCCGGAGAAAGTTCCTGAAATCATCAGGATTATTCTCCCGGATCTCACGAAGCAAAGGCATGTGCGAGAATTGGTCACGCTGAAGCAACCAATTCTTGGTCCACATACTCCTCGTCACTCTGTTCATGGACGGGTCTTGGCTCAAAGCTAAAAGCCTGACACCAATTCCGCGTACAGCACGAACTCGGCGACGAGTACGCACGGGAAACATCGCTCACAAGGTCACAAAAGGTCGGCTGGTCAGAACGGACAAACAGAAAGCACCGATAAACAGCAAGGCCTGAAAGAACGAAATGAATACCAGCAACGAGCAGACAATAAGCAGTGCAAATCAAAGCGTCCTATATCAAGATATAGGCCGCAATGACCAACAAATGCGAACTGACTACACGCACTAATAAACAGATACGCACGACAAGCACAAACTGAAGAGCAGTAACGATCTGAGTCAGAAAACTGAGAAGCGCGAATCTTAAGTCACCAAACTTCCACTAACTCTCGATAAACACGGGATCAGCAGAAGGAGCCCAACGGGTGCCTGACGTGGTGCTGAACTTCCCTTTTCTAATCTCATGGACGACGACTTACGTCACGACGTTCTTGCAGACCGGATATTCCGACAACGTAGTCCGACCGTGTGTACGCAACACCAACATCGGACAAAGTACGACGGACAAAATCCGACCGACCTGGTCCGCGGATTGTCCGACCGTGTGTATGGGGCTTTACACTGACACAGCCAGAGATCTTCTCCTCCTCTGAATCCTTCACATTCAGGTCCTTATCAGCGCCTTATTTCCTCTCCAAACCATTTAAAAAGCATGGGGGCAGAAAGAGGAAAGGAAGAACTGCATAGTGTAGTAAATTAAAACAAGGTTTTATTCAAAGAACATTAAGAAACTCAGTTAACATTCAGTAACAGCAGCGGTTGTTGAGAACGTGTGTGATCCCGACCGAGACCACACACACAGTGTCACCTGACTCTAATCTCCTCACTAGTATCGTCACGCCCACGTGACTTTTTCAAAGGATGCCTTTGAAAAAGTCACGTGGGCGTGACGATACTAGTGAGTAGATTAGAGTCAGGTGACACTGTGTGTGTGGTCTAGGCTGGGATCACACACGTTCTCAACAACCGCTGCTGTTACTGAATGTTAACTGTGAGTTTTTAATGTTCTTTGAATAAAACCTTGTTTTAATTTACTACACTATGGAGTTCTTCCTTTCCTCTTTCTGCCCCCATGCTTTTTAAATGGTTTGGAGATGAAATAAGGTGCTGATAAGGACCTGAATGTGAAGGATTCAGAGGAGGAGAAGATCTCTGGCTGTGTCAGTGTAAAGCCCCATACACACGCGCGGATTATCCGAGGACCAGGTCCGTCGGATCCTGTCCGTCATACTTTGTCTGATGTTGGTGTTGCATACACACGGTCGGACAAAGTTGTCGGAAAATCCGATCATTCTGAACGTGGTGACGTTTGTTGCCTACGACGGGACTACGTAGAGGCTAGTAGCCAATAGCTTTGGTCTTGTAATGTGATCTGAGCATGCGTAGCACTTTGTCCGTCGGACAGCGCTACACACGATCGGATTTGATGTGATCGGACCTTGTTGTCAAAAAATCTATCCAGCAGGAGATAGGACTTTGTCCGTCGGACAATCCGACGTACACTGTCCGATGGTGCATACACACGGTCGGATTTTTCGACAACATTGTCCGATCGGACAGAATCCATGCGAAAATCCTACCGTGTGTATGGGGCTTAAGGCTGTTTTAACCTTTGCTTAAAGGTAAGGGGCTGGGGGAAACAACAAAGATTGGCACATTATACTGCATGGAGGAGATCACTGCTATTTAGCCTAAGGGGCTTACTGCTATTTGGAAGATTCAGTTCTCATAAGAAATTACCACACATAGAGACTGCATTGGACTGTTGCATTTGAGCACAATTATTTTGGATCACTGCACTAATCAGCATTTTTTGCAATTGCTGCACTTTTCTTTTTGGCCATATTTGCACATGGTATTTTGGACTTGTTTTGCAATTACTGCACTTTTCGTTTGGCATTATTTGCACACGCTTATTTGCACAATATTTTTTTGGTTATTCAATACCCGTCTTTAATTACGGTTTCACTTATTTATTTATATTTTTATACGATTTATGAATTTTTACGTATTTATGAAAAGTGTTTTTATAAGATATTGTATGCACTTTATTGTCTATTTTGCACAATATTACCTTGCACAGGAATGTTTATTTCACTATTTGATGCACTTTATGATTGAGTTTATTGGTATAGCATTATCTTTTGCTATACATTGTGGATTTTTCAAATCATTAACTTTCAGACGCTTTTAGGGAACCATCCTTTGGTGCCCCCCCCCCCCCCCCCTGAGGATTGGCATCCTTTTTACTAGCAAGCACCACATATTTTTACCTTCCTATTTTTTACATATTTTTTACATATTTATTGTATGTACTCGTAATCATCAGATCTCTTATTTATTGGCAATTTATTTATCAGCAAGTATTATCCATATTTATTTCTTCCAGCAAGTGCTGCTTGTTATTAATTAATATATTTTTTGAATTTTTTGCTAGCACCCCATTTTATATATATATTTGTATATATTTATTTTTACTGACTATTGGTGTGTGAACACTCTGATGGTGGCCGCAGCAGTTGTTGTTATATATTGTGTGGGTGTCCTTCGCGCTGTTTGTGAACTAGAAACTATATAGATAAATAGATGAGTCAAATAAACAAAAATCAGTGAGGTGCCAGCACTAATGCTGTATGTGGAAAATTCCTAAAAAAGCAGCAAAACCTAAGGGTAAATACAATCCCGTGATAGTAAATGATAATAGGTGATGATTTCGCGCTAATGTGCACCAAAAATAGAAATGGAAAAGTGTAAATGTCAAGAGAAAGTGTATACGTGTATCAAAAAATGGTGGTCACTGACCCGTGACACATATATGAATCAACATACACTGAGCATAATACAATAAATTATTTGCATGAATACATAAATTATACCAAATAAGTGACTAAAAAGTGCAACAAGTGCTAAAAAAGGAGAGTGACAGCGCTCTTAAATAATCACAATAAATAGATAATATAACTTATATAAATATAAAATATCTATGAATAGATATATTAAAGTGCACAATGTGAACCACAGATAGGAATGGATAAATCAATATATAAATATAAATCCACTGGTAAAGTTCATGTGGATGTATAAAATAGTGGTAAAGCCCCGATGCAATGCAGGCTCTAGTAGTCTCTTTAAATATAACAAGTGGTGGTCTTCTCTCTCCAAAGTGGGGGGTGTTGGGTAGTGAGGACCTGTTCCTAGATAGTGCTCTCTAGCCTCTCACCTCTATAATGATACATATAGGCATCCAAAACGGCACAGGCAATCAGCTCCACTTCAACATTCCCACTTGGGTGGCTCCCAAATCGAACCCGCTTCTGCTAGACTGGCTCCTTACACGGTATCTCCCCTCCCTGTTAGCCTTAGATACAGGGATATCCCTCCAGATTCCTGTATGCGATGGAAGCTGCGATCCCGCAGTAGTGGCCCGCTCACGGTGGGGTGGGGGTGGAGGCAAAAACAAAGGGGGGCCCAATCGTGAAGTATGTCTCAATACTATAAACTTTTAATGGTAAATAGATTCTTACATTTAAAACGGTGTACAAACAGCAAGGCAGATGGCAGTATGCTCTCCGTTCTCCAGCACTTCCGGTATCCTATGTCCGGCCAATCCCTACGCGTTGCGTCACGTGCTCGTGACTTCATCAGGGGCTTCTGATTGGCTGTGCTCGACTGTCTTTTATTTGGAAAGAATCGGAAGTGAATTAGCGGCCATTATGCCGCGGTCCGATTTTGTAAACAAAGCGCGGCCATTTTCTAATGGTCTTACAGCGTCTTGTTAAGCAGACATGATTCTTGACTGTTATTGACAGAGACTGCTTGGTGGCGATGTAGTGTTTAGTTAATGGGAATGTTGCTCTAGGTTTTACCCGACAGTACTTGCTGAGTGTATATAGAGCAATATGTTTTTTCACTTCGTTATATGAAGCAGGTTATTTATTATCCAGGCAACGTGAAACCAGTACTTCTGTAGCCATTCACAAGTGGCCCGTGGTAGTGGTTGCTAGCAGCCATTATTCTTTAAATGATGGAAGCCGCTGGGATCCATGTTCACAAGCCAGTGGGACATTCATTGCTGACAGTTAGCTGGTTGTCAGAGTGATTCCCTTATCTAGCCTATGTGTTTGATTATTTGGCTATGCATGGTCTATGGGCATATAATTAAAATGCCCACAAACAACCTAAGATACATAAATAGCAATAATTTCCTAAAAAACTCCTGGATTTATGTTATATGGTCGGGATGTACGATCTCTGTAGACCATATGATTCTCGATCAGTTCTTATGGCCTTTCAGTTTAATATGATTATACCACCTCCATAAGATGACAGTATAATCAGAAACAGCAATTTGAGACAAAAAATATAAATGATTGTAAAAATGATTATAAACAATGGAATATATACTAGTTAAAAAAACTGGAGGTAACTGTGAAACACGGCTGGTGTCGTCAGTCCTCAGGTTGAATCTGAAAATTCCTTTAATAGTTTGCTGAATAAAAAAATGTATTTTAGTGGATGAAAAGATATTCCTGGAAAGAATAAAAAATACATAAAAAATTGGTTTAAAAGAATAATAGATCGGGATCGGGATCGCAGCTTCCATCGCATACAGGAATCTGGACGGATATCCCTGTATCTAAGGCTAACAGGGAGGGGAGATACCGTGTAAGGAGCCAGTCTAGCAGAAGCGGGTTCGATTTGGGAGCCACCCAAGTGGGAATGTTGAAGTGGAGCTGATTGCCTGTGCCGTTTTGGATGCCTATATGTATCATTATAGAGGTGAGAGGCTAGAGAGCACTATCTAGGAACAGGTCCTCACTACCCAACACCCCCCACTTTGGAGAGAGAAGACCACCACTTGTTATATTTAAAGAGACTACTAGAGCCTGCATTGCATCGGGGCATTACCACTATTTTATACCTCCACATGAACTTTACCAGTGGATTTATATTTATATATTGATTTATCCATTCCTATCTGTGGTTCACATTGTGCACTTTAATATATCTTTTCATAGATATTTTATATTTATATAAGTTATATTATCTATTTATTGTGATTATTTAAGAGCGCTGTCACTCTCCTTTTGTAGCACTTGTTGCACTTTTTAGTCACTTATTTGGTATAATTTATGTATTCATGCAAATAATTTATTGGATTATGCTCAGTGTATGTTGATTCATATATGTGTCACGGGTCAGTGACCACCATTTTTTGATACACGTATACACTTTCTCTTGACATTTACACTTTTCCATTTCTATTTTTGGTGCACATTAGCGCAAAATCATCACCTATTATCTGTTGTTATATATTGATTCTCTTTTTTATCCCTTATTGGTTTGCGCAGCTGGTTCCCCCCTTTTTACAATTATGGCAAATCTTTTTATTGTTTACAATAATCAATTTTAACAAAATTATTTCTTTTTTATTTATTATTAATTATTTTGGCTTAGACGTGTCTTTGAAATAAAAATAAAACTGAAACGAAATAAAGCATTTATTTATTCTCTGTAATATTAAACATCTGCTGTTCTTCTACTTGTAAAAAAAACTTATTACATTAAAAATGCACAAGTTCATGAACAAATTAAGTGTAATATCACTTACAATATACCTATACAGTAAAGTAGTAAACTGTTATCATCCTTCTGAAAACAGGGTAAAATAGGTGTAACCATGCATTTACAGTTTAAAAAGTCTTGCTCTAACAAAATCAATTGATTTGACAATAATCATACAAACTGGGTAAAAAATGGATTTTAGAAAGAGCTTATGTTTTTTTGAGAAAACTGTTTTGTTGAGAAAATAAAACATATTACATTAAAAATGCACAAGTTCATGAACAAATTAGGTGTAATGTCACTTACAATATACCTTTACAGTGAAGCAGTAAACTGTTATCATCATTCTAAAAACAGGGTAAAATAGGTGTAACCAAGCATTTACAGCTTAAAAAGTCTTGCTCTAACAAAATCTATTTATTCAACAATAATCATACAAACTGGATAAAAAATGGATTTTAGAAAGAGAAAACTTTACAGATGGAGTCCTGTAAAAAAACGTGATTCGCCAACCACCAATATCTTCCATCAAACTACGCTAGAAACACCTTATATGTCTGGCTATGGTCAAACATGTGACTCCCCCCGTCTCCCACAAAACTGCAAGGTGCTTAAGCAGACATCCCCAGGTGCTGTCCTGTAGATGCTGTTTGATGTCCCCACGAGTTAAAACATAAACAGGATTTCAAGGCAGCCAGACAGAACATCACGGGGGCAGGAGACTGCAGGGATTATAGGCTAATAGTATAGTGAACCTCTTAATATGTCCAGTATAATGGAGTCAGTAGAATGGAGAAAGGTTAGAAATTCTGACAATAATGTTATTGTGCCCTCTCCAGTAAGGTTAACAATATAAATAAAAACTGGGCAGAATATTTATTCTTCCCTCTCAAAACAAGAGAACAACCATTTTGGCTGGAGTTAGACTTTAATCTGTATACATTACTATTGTTTCTAATTTTACAAAATATGTGTCCTATTAACCTGTAGCTGACCGCCCACTGTCAAATGACAGCGGGACGGTGCAGCTCTTGTGGCGGGCCGCCGTCATATGACGGCGCTCGCTTTTTGGCCACTAGGGGGCGCGCGCACGCCAGGGGAGGCGCGCGCACGTGCCCGCCGCGTAGATGGGGACCCGATGCGCGTGCCCGGTGGCCGCGATGTCCGCCAGGCACCCGCGATTGCCCGGTAACTGAGCAGGACGTGGATCTGTGTGTGTAAACACACAGATCCCCGTCCCGTCAGAGGAGAGGAGACCGATGGTGTGTCCCTTGTACATAGGGACACCGATCGGTCCCCTCCCCCAGTCAGTCCCCTCCCCCCACAGTTAGAATCACTCATATAGGGAACATATTAACCCCTGAAGTGCCCCCTAGTGTTAATCCCTTCCCTGCCAGTCACATTTATACAGTAATCAATGCATTTTTATAGCACGGATCGCTGTATAAATGTGAATGGTCCCAAAAATGTGTCAAAAGTGTCCGATATGTCCGCCGCAATGTCGCAGTCACGATAAAAATCGCAAATCGCCACCATTACTAGTAAAAAAATAATAATAATAAAAATGCTATAAATCTATCCCCTATTTTGTAGACGCTATAACTTTTGCACAAACCAATCAATAGACTCTTATTGCGATTTTTTTTTTTACCAAAAATATGTAGAAGAATACGTATCGGTCTAAACTGAGGAAAAAATGTGTTTAAAAAAAAATAAAAATTGGATATTTATTATAGTAAAAAGTAAAAAATATTGCGTTTTTTCAAACTTGTCCCTCTTAATTTGTTTATAGCGCAAGAAATAAAAACCGCAGAGGTGATCAAATACCACCAAAATAAAGCTCTATTTGTGGGGAAAAAATGATAAAAATTTTATTTGGGTACATCCTTGCATGACCGCGAAATTGTCATTAAAAATGCGACAGCGCTGAAAGCTGAAAAATGGCTTGGTCAGGAAGGGGGTGTTCGTACCTGGTAGGCAAGTGGTTAATATATGCAGCAGTAGCATTACTGTATGTCAGATTGGGGGAGTTTTACTAAAAGCTTCTAACCCCGGCTTGTTCAATTAAGCTTTGGCAATAAAACCTGGAAGCTGGTTTATATGCAGAAGTGCACCTGATTTTGCACTCTCCAGCTTAAGGAAATAAACCCCATTGCAACCAGCCAGTTGGAAACCAATGTGGCATATTGACATAAAAAGCATAAATGTTGCTCAGGTTTCAAAATGAAAGATACAGCCCAAATAAAAGTGCCAGCATATTCTTTACTGAATATACAGCCTATATTATAAACCCCTTATTATATTTGCAGTAAATAAGTACTCTGCTAAACATGTAAATCTGTGTATGTTTTACTGAAAAGGGGAACATTTTATATACAAGAAAGGGCTTGCACAGCATGTCCCCAAGATATTTACTGTATTACAATCACAAGATATTTTTGGCCCAGGTATACTTTGAATATGTGTTTCATACAACAAAGAATGTACATATAAAGTGGGGTGAAAATCGCTTACAGGGACTCATAATTGTGATCTGCCTACTGCAGGCAGAAATGATAGGTACCATTTTATAAAGCTTATACTTTCAGAGACAGTTTCTCATTTACTTTAAAAATAGACACAATCCGTTAAAATCAAAGACTATAAAAGCAGCCAAGAGGCTTAGAGATACTTAGTGTAACAATACATAATATGTGCTTTGGGGGCCTTTTGTGTAATGAGCTATGTTAGGCTTTATTAGAAAGGACTGCTTTTGTTTGGTTCTTTTAACACTACATACAAAACATCTCAAATGGTTTCTGATTGTCTTCAAGAGCCATTTCTTATAATCATACAATGCAAAATCCAGTGGGATCATACATAAAAGTGATAAACAGAACATAGGCATTAGAAAAGGAAAAACTCACAGATTTTCTATTCCTTTAACCATTTTTTACATTTGTAGCATGTTTTAATGCACATTACAAAGATATTGGATTTTTACATTCAGATTTTTTGCTATCAACATTTTTCATATTCTTAATGTGAAGGCTAAATGCTGTTGCTATGAGGAGGTCAATATCATGCATAATATTGATATGAAATACCTACTGTGTATATTGTTTGCAGTTCATAGCATTAGCAGGGAGGGTTGCACATATTGCGGTAAAGGGGTTAAATGTTTTGATATAAAAATGTGTAATGTGCATATTGTGGCAGTAAATGGTTAATCGTTTCCTTAACTTTGAAATGGCATTCAAAACTGTAAATTCTTTACAGGTCTGCCAACCACTTAAACTCAGAGATGAAGGTCAAAGATCCTAAAAAGCAGTGTCTCTTACACTGGAAACCACATTGTCTCCTAAGATGCAAATCCTTCAGGTAGAAGTCCACGGAGGACTGCAAAGTCTTCCTGAAAGAGAACAAACATTTGCTAAGTGATCCTCAATGAAATCTCACTTTGCCCAGGACTGTGTGAAAACCATAGAATGTGATAGCTCAGGTAATAACACAGCTTTATACCCTGGGCCAGCAACAAGGACTTTAAAACACACTCACAGCACTAGTAAGCTAGTGGGGAGAAAAGTCACTCTGGTATGACTGCACCACCACTTTACAATGCAATGAGGTCTACAAATGAGCCATAGGTTGCAGTTCCTGTTCTAAAATCTGTTTATTCAATTAAGCCAGCCGGTAAAAGGGACAAAGCCTTAATCTTTTAAGTTATAGATGAAAAGTAAAATGAATTTAACCATCACAACCTTTTAGAAATTGCTAGCTTTAAGGGCCCAGCACTCCCTGCTCCTTAAGTACCTAAGCATTAATAGTGAAGTTGCAAGGAGGAGATCATCTGGCTACCAAGTCAAGTTCATAGATGGGGCAAACATGCCTGACCTTATCAACTCTTATTGAATGCATCCAGATCCCTGATCACAGATTTGAAATCTCTAGACCAGATGCAGAGAGTCATTACCCACACTTGATATGAATAGCACATTTGACATTTGACTTCTTGGATGTAATGTCGAGTTCACAAAGTGAAAGCCCAAATTAATGCTAATTTTGCTCACAATTTAGACCTAGGGTGGGTTATTGTCGCAAATGTCTGTCTAGGAAGCATGCAGAAACCAATCTATGATCCATTGTCACACTGGTCTGGGCTATTATTTAGTTGAAATTCTTATTTATTCAATTTAGAAAAAAGTTACAAACCACAATACATCACCATTCCCAAAAACATTTAAGCCTCAAACACAGAATGACATCAATACAATAACAACCATTCATAAAAGGTGCATCTCCTAGAGCACAGATGTCAAACACAAGGCCCGCGGGTCGAATCCGGCCCTGCAGGCCATTTCATGTGGCCCTTGCACCTCTCCTCCAGCCCTCCTCTGGTCCTCCTCCAGACCCCTACTTTCTGCTTTCAAGCCATGCATCCAGCTTATTCGTAGCAGCAGCATAAGGAAAGGGGGTGCACTGTGATGTTAGGGAGAGCAGGGCACTCAACTTCTGATGGTGGGGTGGCTCTTGACATCTAAAGGAGGGGGAGGGGATGCGCTGGACATCTAATCTTACACATACAACCAGCCCTTTTGAGGACAATCATAATGCTGATGCGGCCCACGATGAAATTGAGTTTGACACCCCTGTCCTAGAGCCTTATCATAATTGCCATATATATCATAATTCATAATTCTACCCTGGGAAGGAGACAAGAGGCAACATGAGAGGTAGAGACACAATCTCCATTAACAACATGCCTAAAGGTACAATAGAGAATAGACAACCATTTTTAGGCCATTCCCCAACCATTTCCTCATAAAGGAATTGCCATACACTACCCATTTGTCTTGTTCACTTATAGGCCCCTCTAGTCATGCCCTTGCATGTGATAATGACCATATATAGTGCACAGTCTAAAAAAAGGGGGAGGGGCAATCAGTTAGCAATGTCTATTGAAGACAAACTCTTCTTATTGCTAATGTAGCAGGGCTTACTCACAGATGACAGAAACTGTAGGCTATGCCTACCTAATATTAAATAACAAGTATTAAAAATGTTCTCTTTCCTCAGAAGTAATATTCAAAGAAAGCCAGAGATGAGGGATCACTTATTTTCTTTTGTGGAGAACCTCTTTGAGAATGTTCATGAAGAAACAGCTACAACTCTACTCTTAAGAGACAACTATCCCTCCACAGACATCATAGCAATGTATGAGATTAACATCTTTGGTAACAGCTATTCCCCTACAGTTTCTATCTACTAACTGCTCAAGATATTACAATGGCGTATGGCTCAGATGCTAGACAATATATAGAAAATTACTTCTATATGGGTGACTGTTTCATATTCTTGCCTTCCAATGAGCCTGCAATCAATCTCCTCATATCACTGCAAATGCTGTTCAAATCTCAGCCCTCACAAAATTGATTCCATTAGTAAAGAAGCAATGGGAACCTTTCTTTCTTAAGACCACTTCCATGATCTAAAAAACTTAGGATTTAGAAAGCAATATTTAGAGAATTAACTCTTGAAACATCTGATTGTGATGCTCCACTACACCCCATATATGTCATGGTCCCCATAGACCTAGGGTGGAGTATTTCTAGAGAAAGTCTGTCTAGGAAACATGCAGAAACCAACCTTCTTAGAGAAATAACTCTTGCATTATCTGGCTAGGATGCTACACTACCCCTGTTGAAAGTAATTTCTGAGTAGACTGGGGACATTTTGTAATAGCTTTGTCTATCTTCAGGTTGCTCCTGGTTGCTCCTGCACCCTCTAACAGCAGTAAAAAGCCAACGATTTTGCATATTTCCTAATGCTTCTGTAAAATAAATAGTTGCTTGTGCCTATCTAAAACTGTAAATATTAAAACAAATTTTCATACCTCCAACATAGGGTTTAGATATCTCTGCTATTGTTGTTATTAATCTTTGCTTTGTGCTTCACCTAGTGTGCCACCTCATATCAGTGCATTGACTTGTTTATCAGTGTTTTGATCCCTGCAATCCTTCCATCCTCTAATGATTACTCTGAGAAGAAACAAATGTCCTTGGAAACCCGAACGTAATTTGAAAAAGCGCATGTAAAGAACAAAAGTCTGTTGGGGCCTAGCGACAATCTTTTGCACCTGTTCTGTGAAGAGCTACCTCCATACCTCCCAACAGTCCCGGATTGGGCAGGACTTTCCTGCATTTATATCTCTGTCCCACGGTCCCATGGTACAAGGGCTTTGTCCTGCACCACTGCATCAGTTGATGATCATATAGTAACTTCCAGCGCAGCGCATCCAGCACAGCTTGTAATTGGCAAGAAAACCATCTGGGTGTGCTCTGTGTAGCTGCAGAGAGAGCATGCTGCTGTCAAATTCAACCTGTGATGTCGGGGATGGGCGGGACTGCTAGGCTTGTAAAGGCTTATATGCAAGTTATTGTCATAAAAAAGTGTTTGGGGACCCGGGTCCTGCAACAGGGGGCATGTATCAATGTAGTTATTTTTTTTAAAAAAAATGGCAGTTTTTTCGGGAGCAGTGATTCTCTTTAATGTGTAAAGTGAAACAATAAAAATGAAATATTCCTTTAAATATCATGCCTGGGGGTGTCTATAGTATGCCTGTAAAGTGGCGCTTTTCCCTGTGTTTAGAACAGTACCACAGCAAAATTAAATTTCTAAAGGAAAAATTGTCATTTAAAACTGATCGCGGCTGTAATGAATTGTCGGGTCTCCGCAATATGGATAAAACTCATTGAAAAAAAGCGCATGGGGTCCCCCGCCAGTCCATTACCAGGCCCTCTGGGGAATCCCAAACCAAAAATAATCAAAAAAATTGCGTGGGGTCCCTCCAAAATCCATACGGGGCCATTTAGGTCTTACCTCCTTTTTTAATCCATTTATGTTTTTGGTTGTAACCTGACAAAATGTGGAAAATTGTAAGGGGTATGAATACTTTTTTAAGGCATTATATAGAGGCGGTCTTGGTATTTGGTGATTGGTTGCCCTGTCTATTTAAACCTGTTATTCATTCTTGTTTGTTACCATTACCTGCCTAAGGATGGGGCACCCTGAGGCCCCAAAATGTTTCTTTACTTTATGGTGGCAAATTGATATTCATGGATTGCCTGTGATCCCTTTGCTTATGGACTTTGTCTTCTGAATCCATCATTTCACTGCAGCACCCACCTATAGTCTTTAGTTGTAAGGAATATGGTGAAGTACATACCTTTTTGAATCAAGATGCATAAAATAAATGTCAGTAGTCCAAAGTGATGTATACTGTTAAAAGAAAAGCATTTAAAGTGATACTATAGTCTTTTTTTTTATTTAAAAATAACAAACATGGTATTCTCTGTACAGTGGTTTTGCATAGCGCAGCACAGATCCTCCTCTTCTCGCATCCCTCTTCGGTGCTTCTAGCTCCTCCCTTCTGTTCAGTACCCCCACAGCAAACAGTTTGCTATGGTGGAATTCAAGCTAAGCCACAGATCCCTGTGTCCATTCAGACATGGAGGCATGGCCCGGCCCCGCCCGGTCCCCTTTCTCTTCTTATTGGCTGACTGACTTTGATTGACAGCAGCGGGAGCCAATGGAGCCGTGCTGCTGTCTCAGCCAATGAGGGGAGTCCCGGGCACTCCTGCAACATTACTGGATCTAGATGGACCTCAGGTAAGTATTAGGGGGGCTGAGGGGGATGCTGCACACAGAAGGCTTTTTATCTTATGCATACAATGCATTAAGATAAAAAAAAACTTCTGCCTTTACAACCACTTTCATTTGACAATGCACCGACTATGGCTTGCGCTAGACTTATTAATACATTGCTGGAGATGTCAGGCTGTTGTGATAGATATCAACTAGTTAGCTCAAAAAATTGCTGAAGTAAAAAAAGTTATTCTAAAATTAAACAGTTTGTCATTTCCACATGCACAGTATGAATAAATGCCTTTTAAATAGATTAATAAAGTTTTTTAAATTTCATGTAAAAGAGAAAATCACACATGACTGACCGAAAGATGATCTTTTATGTTGATATGATTTCCTAAAGCTGACACTGTTGTGGGGACCATGACATATCTAGGGCGTAGCAGAAAAAAAGAAAAAACTGACAAATAACTTATCTTCTGTAGTGTCTTAATATATTTTGCCTAGTTTCAGTAAGTACTTGACACATCTTTAAATTTCTTTATAACAATGAAGGTTGTTAAAACTTCTACAACCTCTTTGCTAACTACATCTGAATGTATATGACTTACAGTCTTCAACATTAAAGTTGTACATTAGACTTTCCCCTCGCCATTTGCTCTTTCATTATTCATTGAATGGTTCCCACTGGAGTTCCTACCATCTCAGGCATGCATTCATTAACAAGACCTTCTCACTGCTGTACTCTTTTATGTGCACTTCATATCTTCTCATGATAAAAAAGTTAGAATATTTTCAACTTTACATTATATACAAAATGAAAAGATTCTGTAAAAATGTGTGGCTCCTAAAAACATTCACATAATAATCACATCTTTACAGGCAGGCAAACCAAAAAGAAAACAGCATGCATAGCAGAAAACAAACTTTATTGGCAATAAAGTATGTACAATAGAAGTAAAATAGAGGGTACCCTGTTTCCCCGAAAATAAGACCTAGCGTGATTGTCGGTGATGGCTGCAATATAAGCCCCCCCCAAATAAGCCCTAGTTAAAGTCCTTGTAGGTCTTATTTCCAGGGTAGGGCTTATTTTCGGGGAAACAGGGTAGGGCTTATTTGGGGGGTAGGGCTTATATTGCAGCCATCACCGACAATCACGCTAGGTCTTATTTTCGGGGAAACAGGGTAGCGATGAGTGAATCAAGCAAAGTAAAAAAACAAGTAAAAACATTTGCAAACCCCGAACATAGCTGCAAACCCCATTGAAGTCCATGGGAGCTGAATTGTGTAATTTTTTCTGGCTTTTTTTCATGGCCAATTTGCATACTTTTCTGGGAAAAAAAGGGTAGCTGGACACCAATGCAAAAATCTGTTTAAAATATAGTAAACTATTTAAATTTGCTAAGAATGTTCAGGTTTTGTGATCTGTAAATAGTTTAATATTCCCTCCCATTTTCCTATTCCTTTTCAGTGACAAACCATCAGTTACCCACAGCCTTCTAGGACATTCATGTCATACATCCCAAAATGCTTCAGGTTGGTTAACGCAAAGTATCAAGAGATCTACATAAGCAAGGCAAGAAATCTTGCAATACTCTGGTGGCTAAAGGCACATCACTCTCATCTAGGTAAAAAGAGAGGAAGTGGGATGGCATAGGGGCAATATTATTCGGAGTAAATGTGCAATAGAACGGTGGATGGTAAGGAATGGCCAAAACTACAATGAATGATAAAAGGTCCACTTTAAAACAAAAATATAACAAAAACTTTTTGAGTAAGGAAGGATTATGAATTGTATGAATTTTTTATTGCAGGATGTGGTCACTCTAGGGAGACTTACACACTCTACAGGCTACAGGTGACCATTATGATCATAAATCAAAACTTTTTGCTACTAGAAGAAGAGTTGAGGAGAAACCCTTGCTTTGTAGATATTTTCTAGACATGTGCACAACAAAAAAATGTGTTTATTTTCGTTTCGTTTTTTTCGTTTCCGTTGATTCGTAACGATTCGAACATTCGTAAGTCGTCGGTGTTCGGATTCGTAACGATTCGTACATTCGTAAGTCGTCGGTGTTCGGATTCGTAACGATTCGTACATTCGTAAAAGTTATTTTTTCGTTGATTCGTTTTTTCGTTAGTTAAATTTTCGGACGCATTCGTATTTATTCGTACATTCGTAACATTCGTAACATTCGTAGATTCGTAATCGGAGCATAATTCATAATTTTATGTAACGTGTATGCTATTATTACATTTAAATAATTTACGAATCGGAAAAAAAAAAGTTACGAATCGAAAAAAAAAAAGTTACAAATCGAAAAAAAAGTTACGAATGTACAAATTTTTTTGTTCAATAGAGATACGGAAATTACAAATCGAAAAAAAAAAAAAAAAAAAAAAAAAAAAGTTACGAATCGAAAAAAAAAAGTTACGAATCGAAAAAAAAAAGTTACGAATCGAAAAAAAAGTTACGAATGTACAAATTTTTTTGTTCAATCCATTTGAAGCACGTTTAGCAGCACCATTGTAAGGGACACGGAAAATTACCAATTCAACAAAAAAAAAAAGTTACGAATGTACGAATTTTTTCGTTCGTTTTTCGGATTTTCTTCATTAGTACATTCGTTGTTTCTAATTTGTTTTTTTCGGATTTTCGTTGTTTTTCGGATTCGTTCGATTCGAATGATTCATACGTTTCGAACGATTCGTTATTCATATTCGTACGATTCGAACGATTCGTTCATTCGTATGAAAACGAACGAACGAACAAAACAAAAAAAAACGAAAAACGAAAAAAAACTAAACGAATTGCACATGTCTAATATTTTCTTTACTTTCATCTTCCCAATGGGACACAGACAGAAAATAATGAACAGCCAGGGGTTTACCCTTTCCCTACTCTATCCAAACCCCAAAAAAGGGTCGTTTTGGGTATATGTACACTTTGTTCTCTTGTAAGAACAGCTCTCACATGATGATACTCGCCTTTCCCACCTTTTTTGTGAGCTTCATTGCTTCATAGTAGCCTGTAGTAACTAACCAATCCCTTTGGGTATGGGAGAGCTTACGACCAACCAAGAAGCTGCCAACTGACATACCCAAACACTTTAATGTCAGGAGGAAGTGAAAGAAGGTAACTTAATGTAAGCTGTAAAAACATCCAACTTGGAGTTTAGATTCTTACTTAGGGTTTGGATTCCTAGCTCAGACAAAGGAATGGAGCAGTGTGGGAGTGAAGGATAGGTGAGTATCAGTGGGTGGAAGGTTGTTCTTCATGGTCTCTTCTCTGGGTTTTCTGGCATTCCTTTCCCCCTTCCTTTAAAGTTTGTTTCTGCTCTGCTGCTATTGATTTCTGTGTTTCTCCTAAATTACAAAGAATACACCAAGCTACTCTAACATAATAGGATGGGATGTAATAACTAGTTACTTTTGATTGGTCCATGCTGGCATCAAATTGCAAATTAGTGACATCATTACAATAAGGCTTGTCTGCATTGGCTTCATAGAAATTACTCAACTCTGCTAGAAAATCTGCATCTATTTTTATAGCAAGCATACTAGAAAATGAGACAAGGGAACACAGCATTGTTACATATTTTGATACAGATTGCTTTATCATTGTGGACAGATAGAATGGTGACCCTTGTTTCCTAAGAATTGCACTATTTTAATAAGGCCACATTGGAATCATGATGAGCTATCATTGCAGATAATATCACTAATGTCACTGCAGAGAACCCTAATGAAAATGATTGTCGTCTCTGTTACTGCCACACAGCAGGTTAGGAATCATAGTAATGATCGCAAATCATAATACAGCCTACAGCTAGAAACATTAATTTTGTCCTTTTTCATGTAAATGATGCATATCACTAGAATTTATATTAGATGTCAGCTATTACTTTTAGTAGATAACCAGTTTTATATAAAATAAAGCAGTAAAAATGAATGTAGACAGCACTACAATAATATTTTAATGGATACAAAATTATTGGAAGTATCTCTAAATAGGCACTCCCAAGCATCCTGAAAGAGCAGGCATGAAGCAGCCCTCAACCATCTGATCTTGATAAAGCAATCCTGCATGTGGCCTGCAGCAGGAAAATTAGTCTTCACTGTAAAGACATGAGGACACTCAATAATCCATTGTAATCCTCTTCCTAAAAATTCCTATTTGCAGTCAACTGTATGGATTCTTCAATATATTTTGGAACTTAACCCAAACATGGTTAAAATGGTAGTGACATACACACACACACATATTGAACTTGGATGGACCAGTGTTTTTATTCAACCTTACCAATGGTAAAACTCTTTTTTCGGCGCATACTTAATTCCCCTGTCTAAGGTTAATACTTTTTCCCTGGTTAGATTAGTGCCACTGAGGTTGTATATCCCTTCACCTAATCTTCCCGCCTTCTTTTTTTGTTTTATCCTTCTTCCTCCTCTTTCTCCCATTTTTCTATATTTCTTTCTTCCCTGGTGGAATCCCCCCTCCCCTTCTCTAAAAAAAGAGGACCCATATTGGTTATCTTGATTAGGTAAATCATACAGGGGTGGTAACTATTGTAAGTAGGGACATCATATCGATCTGTGGGTGGTCTGTCATATCTAGGTCTCTGCGGTTTTGGTGAATAATACTGTCCTTCATCCCAAGGTGGTTCTCTATAGGGTGGCGGTCCTCCCTGATGGTGATAATCACCCTGTGGTGGGCCCCTATATTGTGGTGGCCCTCCCCTTTGAGGTGTCCTATATTGATACCCTTGTGGGTTTTGGGTTTTGACCCCCCTGTTGGGGACCCCTATAATAGGGAGCATTCCCTGAATAATTGCCTCTTGCTTGATGGTTGCTCCCTTGATAACCTCTATTATAATTACCCTGATTTTGTGGATAGCCCTGGTACGGTGGTCTACATCCATTATTATTGTAGCCCCTATTATCATAATTACTGTAATAGGGCTTCCTAGTATTGTGTGGCAGTCCCTGAGAATTATCTGGCTCCCTTTCTGAATAGTGTGATGGTTGATCCCTCTTTGTTTGCATGACAGTCTGTTGGGGTTGATTATGTTGCCTGGGAGCCTGAGGGGTTTTGAATCCCACATTTTTATCCCCTGTGCTGTTCCCTTCTCTAGAGGGGGAGTTTGGATGAGCTGCATTGCCAGCCATAACCACAGTGGCCTGCCATCTGAACACCTGCTTTTTATGATAATCACATAAATCCCTAAAGTATTTATTTTTCTTTGTGTTCTTTTTTTTAAATCCTTCTTTTGCATATTTTTTTGGAGTTCTCCCATATATTTAACATATTCCGTAGTATCCTTCAAGGGCTCGATTTTATTTCTGAAATCCTTAATCTGACTTTCAATCAATCTCATTTTACGTTGTTTTCTTTTTATGACAAATTCCAAAACCTCTTTCCCCTTACTATTGAAAAACACATACCACTCCTGGATATCCTCCTCTCCTATTAGCCCATTATTTATGGGTACATCCCATCTAAGTTTCCATAGTGGATATGTCCCACCAGATATTACTCTTTTTATCCATATTATGACCCAATTTTCTAAATAGATGTATGAGATCATTATCTTTAGTATCCGACTCTGAAAACAAATCCAAATCCAACTCTCTATTATCAAAAAAAAAGCAAATGGATCCATGGTATAGTATATGAGATATATATATATCAATTAAAATTAAAAAATCTTGCGAGCTACCTACTGAGAATAAAAATTATATGGACAGCTGCTGGCAATAATCACATCCCATATAGCCGTGTATGTGCATAAAAATCCAAAAGTTGTGCCACGCTATCTACATACTATCTACATACAGTATCTACATACTACATACATATACATACATACATATATAGTTACATATGGTATCTATATACTGCTATGGCAGCAGTGATTAAATAAAATGTCAATAGTGCTATATGATACTATAATGTATATCTTACTCACATGCAAAATCACATACCGTACATCAAATTCATAACACTGCTTAAATAATAATGAAATAATAAAGCGTTGAAAATACAGATTTACCAGAATAGAAACTATAAAATTGTAACAACTACAGTAGTTTGGCAGTGCACTTCAGTAATTTTTGTCATTATTTTTTAGTGTTGTAACATAAGTTTCCAGCCTTTATGCACAAAACTGCAAACTCTATCTGCATACATTTACACAAATACATACCTTTGGACCCTTACAGTGGATTAGGTTCAGTTAGATCCCTTCATATTTTCAAAGTGTATGTCAAGGAAAAATATTTTCTTTTTAGCTATTGATAGACTGGAAAAGAATTAAAACAGTTGTTGGGGTTTTATGGATTCGTTACAGGGATTTTCCATGCCAGTGATAATGTTTTTACCAGCTAAAAGTAAAGGAAAATCTGCAGCAGAGACAGAAATAAGAATTTACCAGGGGGTTTTACCCCCCCTTTTTTGAGTCTACCGCCTTCCCAAGTAATGCATGTTCATAAATAGGAAAACAGCAAGGCAGTGGAAATGTGAAAACTATAGTAACTTTTTTAAAACAATCACAAGTAATCTTTTAAATAATATGCACAAATAATCACTAAAATCCTTTATAAAACTTACAGTATGTTAATGTAATATAAGAAAAAGTTTTAGGCCTTATGCACAAGGGACACCTTTGCTCCAGGTGAGGAAAAAACTGCATAAAAAACAACCCCAAACAGTGGCATCACTAGGGTTGGTGTCACCTGGTGTGGTAATACATGATGTCACCCCCCATCCCCCGGCACTAGCTGGCTAGCTGGATTGGGGTGGTGGATAGAGCTGGAATGGGATTGGGGGAATGTATGGAGCAGGGATGGGATCAGGGGATGGATGGAGCTGGGATGGGATCGGGGGATGGGATCGGGGGATGGAGGGAGCTAGGATGGGATCAGAGGTGATGGATGGAGCGGGGATAGGATCAGGGGGATAGATGGAACGGAGATGGGATCAGGGGGGTGGATGGGGATGGGATCAGGGGGATGAATGGAATGGGAATAGGATCAGGGGGATGGATGGAGGGGGGGGTGGGATCAGGGGGGATGGATGGAGGGGGATGGAGGGGGGATGGGATCAGGTGGGATGAATGGAGCCGGGATGGGATCAGGGGGATGGATGAAGCTAGGTTGGGAACAGGATTAAGGTGGATGGCTGGAGCGGGTATGGGATCGGGGGCTTGGTGGAGCTGGGATGGGATCAGGGAATAGATGAAGCCGGGATGGGATCGGGGGGAATGAATGGAGCCAGGATGGGATCGGGGGAATGGATGGAGCCGGGATGGGATCAGGGGAATTGATGGAGCCAGGATGGGATCAGGGGGGTGGATGGAGCGGGGATAGGATCAGGGGGATGGATGGAGCGAGGATGGGATCAGTGGGGATGGATGGAGCCGGGATGGGATCAGGATCCGTGGAGATGGCTGGAGCAGGTATGGGATCAGGGGGATGGATGGAGTAGGTATGGGATCGGGGGGTGGATGGAGCCGGGATGGTACTAGGATCAGGGGGGATGGATGAGCGGTTATGGGATCGAGGGGGGGTGGAGCTGGGTGGGATCGGGGGGTGGATGGAGCGGGGATGGGATCTTTGATTTGGGGAGGTTAAATGATATGTGCTAGGGGGTGCGTTGGGACAGGAGAGATATTGCGCTGGGGGGAGGGGGTCAAACTTCAAATCTGCCCCCCTCCTACTTTTAGTACAAGTCCTCTCTAAACCAAAACAAAGAGCACCCCCTATTCTCTAACCCTCCTAAAATTACTCCTGGCAGCATAATTGTTACCTGCCAATGTTCCCCCCAACCCCTCCTCTGCAATACTCCTTTGGCATACCTCAGGGTAGGTGCTGTTGCGTGGATGGTGTCCCCCCTCATCCTCGGCTCTCCTCTCGGCCTGTGTACATGTCAGAGTCAAGGAGGAAGCAGCAGTGAGTGCAGCTGGCGGGGTCAGAGATCTGATTGCGGCCGCGCCGTGTGGAGGTGTGTGTGGGGACGGTCGGACCCCGGGCTCCCAGTCTGTCTCTGTCTGACTCCTTCCTCCCCCAGTCTCCCCGCACATCGCATGGAGCAGAAGAGATCCCGGAAAGGGAAGGAGGGAGCCACGGCGCCCCTCTCAATGTGGCGCCGTTGCCAGTCTGAGCCGGGTGTCACCCTCTGGTGGGGGTCACCCGGGTGCGGGCCGCACCCCCATAGCACAACACCACTGTCCCCAAAGCCACATTTTGTAAACACATTTAGCCCTGGTTCACATTGGATCGATTTGGCATGCAATTTAACATTTAACAGGCCCTTCAGGTCTGGTATGGATTTTAAGGGGAACCCCGCGCCCAAAAAAAAAAAAACATAAAAGTGAACCAGCGTAAAAAAAGTTGAGAGGTGCGCCCGTTCAACTTATGCAAATGCATTTACGTTGCTTGACATTTACTAAGATTTTGCCGGTGCAGTGAACTAAAGCATTTGAAATCCCATTCGCGCATGCACAGTGCATAAATTGACCTTGTGCAGTTCTAAGTGTATTTGCAGCCGCAGCAGGCTTGTTCAGAGAAAGTTACTTCCTCACATCAGCCCACATCACCCCCATAATATTGGCACTTCCAGCTTCTTTAAATTCTGAGTTGAAGATGCGGTGCGCCATGTCTATAGTGGCGCACTGATCGCTGCCTCCCGTGCACCAAGAATATAATAGTAAATGGGGAATTGCGCTGTGTTAGAGGCGCAAATGCTTTGTAAATAAGAAAACGGCCGTTGCGCAGCGGCGTGCGCCGCAACTCATGGCGCAAACCGCTCGTAAATCAGCCCCTTTGTGTTCGTACTGTTAATGTCCTTGTTTATGCCATCCCTGTTATAGGATGAAGTTCTGTTGGTGCCTCCAAATTATGCTTCTGAGATGTCATCATCCATCATTGGAATGCATGTATGTGTATCGCTGTTTTTTTTTAATAGCAGACGCTTTAAGGAGAAATTTCGTTTGTCTGAAGCTGTAGTTTAGCTCAGACTGATTGTGTTGTAAATTCTGGTTCTGTTTCAGCTTGGCTGGTTGTGTGGTTTTCCCCTTGGCCTAGGGATGGCGCCCTATTATTCGGCCAAGGTTGTAAATTGCAGCAAGCTGGGTGTATTGAGTGCCTCTTTGCCCAGGAACAGTCAGTGGGTGTGGTCTGCCCGCTGTGTATTCTGGGAGAGGGTACTTAAGGGACAGACCCCGTGACAGGGGTTTTCCGACCTGATGGCCCTCCTGGCCTAAGGTGTGTTGCTGCCTGCTAAATTGTCTCGGGCCTGCTGGCCTCGTTAATAAAGCATTGGAAAAAGAGACACAGGAGCTGATTTACCAAGATGAATGCGCTGCGCCTGTTCATACCACAATTAGTGCGCCAGATAAATTATTACTTGAGCGTATGAACCGGCGCACTCATAAGCGCAACACATAATATACCGGCACACCGCGAATAGACCCTTCAGGTCTGGCATGGATTTTAAGGGGAACCCAGCGCTAAAAAATCCATTCCAGACCCTTATCCGAGCACGCAACCTGGCAGGCCAGAGGAAAAGAGGGGGGATGAGAGAGCGCCCCTCCCTCCTGAACCATACCAGGCCACATGCCCTCAACATTGGGAGGATGCTTTGGGGTCCCCCCCAAAGCACCTTGTCCCCATGTTGATGAGGACAAGGGCCTCATCCCCACAACCCTGGCCATTGGTTGTGGGGGTCTGCGGGCGGGGGGCTTATCGGAATCTGGAAGCCCCTTTTAACAAGGGGACCCCCAGATCCCGGCCTCCCCCCCTGTGTGAAATGGTAAGGGGGTACAAAAGTACCCCTACCATTTCACCAAAAAAGGTGACAAAAGAGTTAAAAATGACAGGAGACAGTCTTTGAGAATTCCTTTATTAAAGTCTTCTTTCTTCTGGTCTTCTTTCTTCTGGTCTTCTTCCTTCTTCCTTTCTTCATCCTTCGGTTTCTTCATCTTCTTCCTCCATCTTCTTCTTCCTCTGATCCGCTTCTTCTTGCTCCGGTGTTCCTGTCCGGCATCTTCCTCCACGGTGTCTCTTCTTCTTTATTGGGCCGCTCCGTGCAATGGGAGGCTCCCACTGTGTGACGCTTCTCTTCTTTTTCATCTTCTTTCTCCGATCCGCTTCTTGCTCCGGGGTTCTCGTCCGGGATCTTCCTCCACGGCGTCTCTTCTTCTTTAATGGGCAGCTCCACGCGATGGGAGGCTCCCACTGTGTGATGCTTCTCTTCTTCTGACAGGTCTTATATAACGGAGGCTGGGGCCACCCGGTGACCCCGCCCCCCTCTGGCGCGCGGTTCCATGCATCAGAGGGGGGCGGGGTCACCGAGTCAGCCACTATGTTTTGGAGCTGAAATCTATGCAAAGAAATCTTTAATGGGACCCCTATGACAGACATGGTGGAACAGTGAAGGAACGGTAAGCCCAATCAAATACCAGCAGCTCCTTCGGGGGTAAGTGCTACATATGCATACAAGAAGTTGCTGCAAAGAAGCTGCAAAAAATCAACAGCAATGCGATACAGCAAAACTTAAATCTCAGGACTGAACTGACAAAATTTAAAATATTCTAATAGTCAAGACAGCTCCCATATTGCATTTTATCTATTTACAGTATTTAGCTTTTTGTGTGAAAGTGAGCTTTCCATTTTTCATACAATATATATAGATTAAAATCTAAAGCATAAGTTAAAGGCCATGAAGATTTACTTTTTATTATGTCTGCATACTCAAACAGTTTAACATTTAAAACAATGCTGTGGTGTGACAAAGATGTAGCTTAAATATAAAATGTTTATCAGAGGAGCTACACCCTGAAAGGTCTGAACAGTATTTAAAGGCAGGGTTGTATAGAAGATCCCAAAGGGTGCATTGTGGCAGTGTGCTTCTGCTGCTTCAAAGTCACTAATGTGTTTCTTCCATCTGTCCTGGGTGCATCTCATCACTTCTACTGCATATTGGAGTGCAATTCATCACACGATAGATGTTTAAAAGCTATTTAACACTTATAAACACTGAATATTAAATAATAAAAAATGTAATTTGTTTAATTTTCATATATGACAAGCTGACCTTGCAGTTTGTTTAAAGTTAGAAAGTCACTGGTTTGAACAAAAGTCAGATTTTCTTACAAGTTTTTTACTTGAGATTGAGTAGACAAGCTAGGAGTACTGAAAAGGGCACAAATGCCCAAGCCTTGGGTGAAAAATTAATAGAGAGCAGCAGTCTATCACCTTACCATATTTACAGTGCTGGGACAAGGTCATCCAGTGCCTAGGGCGAAATTTGCAAACTGCCCCCCCCCCCCGGAGGAGATATTGGGGCCAATGTATGTAATGTGGAGTTTAAAATTGATGCACAAATATGGGTCTAACAGTGGCAAAGACAAAAATGTCCCTACGTCAGTGGTATGACTAAAAATAAAAAATGGCCTTCCATTCGTGGTGCAATGAAAGGAAAAAATTGCTGCAGTGTCACTATCAGTTTAAGGGGGACTGATTGACAACTATTTCAGTGGGTTTGGGAAGCTGGACTCTGAAGGTGCATGGAACTAAAAGACTGTAGTGGGGCTCTGAGGTTGGGTTCACACTGGTTTGATGCCAGACATTGCATGTAATTTGCACTGCATTGCTGTGCACATCACATGCGATGTCTGTGCGATGTGAATTCAGCCATACAGTTTGTATGACTGAAATTGCATTGTATTCGCACCAAAATAGTGCAGGGCCCTTTTTTTAGTCCGCACTGGAATTGGATCACATGGGTGCTCACAACTATGCTATCCGATTCCTGGACCATTTGACAGTTCACACTGTGATCTGCAAACCAATCTGGGGGTGACAGTAACTTAACATTGACACCCCCAGTGGTTTGCACATGTCAGTGTGAATCAGTCTGAGATGTGGGAACCGGCACTGAATTTTTAGGGTTTCCCGCATCACACCAGTGTGAACCGAGACTGAGGGAGGAAGGGGCCTGAAAGGGCTTGATACCATGTGTGTCTATCATTGCTGGTGTTTCACAGGTGGTGAGGGGGTAATATTACTGCGTAATCAGTTTGCATGAACAGGTTTGCAAATTAGATGTGGTGCGGATTTGCAGCAAATTTGCACCACTCCTAGTGTGAACTGGCCCCTGGGTGATAACATTAGAATTATAAATAGAAAAAAAAAGTGGAATCAGGGATAAGGAAAGAGTGAAAACATGAAGGCGTGGGGTAGTAAGGGCCTGTTCAGCATGTCTGCATTTTATTGCCTCTGGGCTGCATTGCACTAGAAATGGGGCACAAATAAACACTTGTATTCTATATATGCCATTGCAGTGACTGAATGTTCCCGTGTGAAAATAAGCCAGTTACTGCAGTAGAGTGAATGAGCCCCTGCAGTGTTAATAAAGAGCAGAGTAAATAGCTGCAGAGAATGTGCAAGGTGAATGATGATCACATGATAGTTCCAGAATAGAAAAAGCTAAAAAGTAAGCTGTAATGGAAAGGGTGCCTGTAGCATGTCCAGCGCTGAGATCAGGAGGCTGCAGTGAGGTTTGCTGTGGGGAGAGCAGAGATCATAAGAAAAACAGAAGAGATAAGGTGAATGAGGAGATAGGCAGAAAGATCGGTGTAAGGAGAGTCTAATTGCAGGATTGTACTGGGAGAAATGAGCAGACAGAGAGAGGGGGGATATAGGAGGTGAAATTATCGGAGGAGCAAAGTGAAAGTACGGTAAATTATCTTAAACAAACACCGGGAAGGAGAGCAAGACGATGCAGTTAACCCATAGTTGAAGCGTCTAGAACAGAGCAGGAGGAGAATAACAGGCACTTTCGTCTGCCGGGCAGGAGAATTATCTGATGCTCCCAGCGCCCCCTTTTCACACAAATTAACACTGCGCTCAGGGCATGTGCCCTCTCTGCCCACCCCTTGTACCGGCACTGCATATTTATTTCTAATATGCGATGAAGGAAAGGAAGATATAAAATTGGCTGGGCAATTCTGGGGGCTTATATCTAAGAAGTCAGTAAGTATAAAAGAATACTTATTAACATCCGAGAGCAGATATTGCTTTCTGCTCTCTGTTGGACACCGCAGTAAAAATTCCACACTGCACCTACATTTTACCAGTGATTCATAAAATGCAGTCCATGGTGCACAGCTGCAGTCTCACACTGAGTTCACTCTGTTTAAGCCTATCTAAATGCAAAATCAAAATTTGACAGCATAAGTTCACCTTTGACATACCTTTTCATTAAAGTGGTGGTGATCATGCAGTGACATCACCCAGTGACCCCGCCCCTTTGTTTACTTTAGTGGTGGGACTGAATGACAGCTTCTTCCTGATGGTATTAAGTACCGTATTTATCGGCGTAGCAAAACACACACTTTTTTCCCTTTAAAATCAGGGGAAAATCGTGGTTATACCGATCGCCCGCTGATTTTTTTTGAGGGGAGCGAGCAGAGCCGATATACCGAAAGCCGCGTGTATTTTCAGCTAGTCTCGGCTCCTCCCGCAGTCCCGCCCACCTCCACTGATTGCGAGAGGAGCCGAGCGCCGACAACATAAAGAAATCCGAGTTCGGCTATTTTCGGCTCCTCTCGCAGTCCCGCCCCTGACTGAGAGCAGAGACTAGCCGAACTCGGATTTCTGTATGTTGTCGGCACTCAGCTCCTCTCGCAATCAGTGGAGGTGGGGGGGACTGCGAGAGGAGCCGGCCCGAGACTACCCGAAAACACACGCGGCTTTCGGTATGTTGTCACGCGGCGCTCGTCCTCTCCACTTGGCGCCAATTTTAAATCAAGGCTGCACTGGGCAAGGCTGCAAAGGCACTGGGCAAGGCTGCACTGGGCAAGGCTGCACTGGGCAAGGCTGCAAAGGCACTGGGCAAGGCTGCACTGGGAAAGGCTGCAAAGGCACTGGGCAAGGCTGCACTGGGCAAGGCTGCAAAGGCACTGGGCAAGGCTGCAAAGGCACTGGGCAAGGCTGCACTGGGCAAGGCTGCAAAGGCACTGGGCAAGGCTGCACTGGGCAAGGCTGCAATGATGGACAAGGCTGCAGATGGACACTGGACAAGGCTGCAATGATGGGCATTTAAATGAAAGTTTTTTTTTTTACTTCCCTTCTAAAAGTTTTTTTCCTTAATATTCCCTCCTAAACTTGGGGTGCGTGTTATACCCCGGCGCGTGTTATATGCCGATAAATACGGTACTGTCCTATGGTCCTGATGAAGCAGAAAATCCCATGAAATGCATAGACTGACCTACAATTGAATTGCAAGTCTACAAGTTTGATAGGTTTTATAACCTCCTACAAAGGTTTTCTTTGTATATCTCCAGAGAGTGTTTAATTTTCTCTGCATTTTTCATTGCGCCATTGTTTTGTTTACTTAAATCATTGATTGTTAAGGTCACAACGGCTGGCTTCCCGCCCTGCTCCTTAACAACCAGCTATTCTTCACACAGAATTTAACTTTTCGATTGATCCGAATTAGAATTGTTCTGAAAATTAATAGATTAAACAAAACTAATCTAAACTAAACAAAAACAAAACAAATTCTGAAACAAATCAACAAAACAAAATGAATAATGTAACAAAGCCATCCGAAACAAAATAAATGTTTACGTTCTACACATGTCTAGGAATAAGCAATAGGAAGTGGCCTGAGCCTACATGTCCCCACCAAACCACATACCCTGATTCATTTTGCCCTACCTACCTTTCCTCTCTACATTTATTAGTCTTCTGGATTGCTATCAGCACAGGCCTGGTGGTTGGGGCAAAATGCATCTGGGTATGTGGTTTGGTGGAGACATGGAAACTGAGGCTGCTCCTTATTATTTATTCACCTGGGCTGGTTGGTTGTAGTGGCAATCCTTTTCTCTTTAAATTTACTAGCCCTCTAGATTGGTATCAGGACAAGCCTGTAGCCCATGCTCTGGGACACAAAGATATGCTTTTACCTCAACTTTGAGTGGTGTCAAAAGCAATATACCAGGTCATAGTGCTTTAAAACAAAGTTATGTGAGGCTCAAGGACAAGACAGAAAAAGTTTTAGTTAACAAAGCAACTAAAGCAATCTATTTTTCCTTCTGTATTGATAACCCATGATATCCATGTCACACACAAAAAGGTTTTGATCAATTTAGGTGAAAGAAATGATCTGACCGACTGCTGTTATTTAATGAATATGTAAAGTCAATCACTAAAATATTATACTGCTATTAATGGTATTTCAGAAGCCATGTTGAGTCTTTTTTTAAATCTGCAGCATTTATTTAAGAAACCTTGTGATCTTGTCACTATGGTCTTGTTCTGGCACCTACTAGTATAGGATGACAAAGCTGTGTCCTTGTGCTCCTGAATTGTCCCCCTGTCATCTGTGGGCTTCTGATAGAAACAGTTGCCAATTTCAACACAAATTGCACAGGCTTTGTCCCCTGCTGTCACAATCAAGAAACCCACTCATAGAAATACCATACGGCCATTTTTGGAGAATATCTAAACTGAAAAAAGCTGCAAAGAGGCTGTAGGAGAACTGAGCTGCAACAAAGGATGAAATAGGAGTGAAGTAAAAAAGCACATTTCTTTAGCAAAATAAATGTCATTCTATAAACATTTTTTTTTCAAATCCAAAATGTGTACTTTAAATATTATAATAATATTATAATTCTATCACCAGTCATAAAATAGTTGCAACTGAGCCATAGTGGATGTAACCATTTCTGTAGTTCAGAAAAATTTGAACTAAATTTCAGGCTGACTTCAATAGAAAATCTTCAAAGCTAGAGAATTAAGATTGCACATCCGATTATATCTCTTAAATAGTCACTGTACCTAAAATAATAATAATAATAATAAAAATGATGATAATCATCATCACTGTCATCACCATTGTATGCACACACCATCTAAAAATAAACTTTTGGTTTCTGTTCGATAAAATTAACATCTCCAAGACATATTTTAAGCATTATAGTCAGTTAATGCCCGTATTATTTATAACTGCTATGCTAGTGTAATTGTTAGTCATTCTGTTGAACAACAATAGTAATTTTGGAAAACAACACAAACATCAGCCATGAAACAATGACTAATTTTGAATGCACTCTAAAGTACACTTTGGTATAATGTTCGCCTCAGAAAATGCAATAATCATCTCAGCATGGGTAACTGCATTTTTTTATGACAGTATTGCTTAGCTTTCCAAATATTTCTCTAATAGAACTGGAACATTAAAAAGACAGGTGGCATTTATCAAAATGGATACAAACCTTGGCGTCTTGTGTGCAACTCTTCAATTTGTTCATTTAGGCAGGTAAACACTTGTGTTGGTAATTTCGTTTCAGCGCACATGTTCTAAATAATGCCAAAGGTTGCTTGAAGGTAGGAAGAAAATGGAAAGTAATGCAAATTCAACTTTTGTTAAAAAGAAATTTTAAATCTGGTAAGTCAAAACTATTTAATTCATAACAGAATTTGTAAATTCCTGCAGTGGAAAATTCTACCACAGTTTTAAAGCTGTTAATGTTACTTCATACTGTGTAGCTGCCTGAAACATGCCATGAAAAATGTTCACCTAAAAGTGGTTTAACTTCATGGTCATTGCAGGTAAAGTATATGTCATTAACTGTTTTTTCTGTTTTAATCCTTCCTCATCTTAAAATTAAAATTAAGGAATTATAGACTTAGTAAAAGTTTACTTTAACCATGATTTGCAGTAATATAATTTTACTAAACAGATAATTCCCAGCCATAAAGATTTTGTCTGCAGCATAAAATTATAGCATAAAGCAAGACAAACTGGCTCAATTCAGAAAGCTTTAAAACAAGGATACTGACCTTTATTTTAACCAGGTTACTATATCTTTCTCTTTCAGTAACTTTTATCAAAGTTCAAGAGATACAAAACTAGGGAAATAACACATCACTTCAAAAGCAACCCCCTGACATAATGAATCTGTAACACAGAAGGAGGTACTTAACAGTCATAGTGAATCTGGTATTGCGCTGTTCTTGTCCAACCATATGAATCCAACCAAGACCATGTGAGGATTTTGACATAATTAATAACTTAATAGGGCAAGAGGACCCAGCACTACATGTGACTTTAGTAAATTGTGTGTCTTAGGTCAACGTTCCAAAGTAGATAATCCAACATTGCATACGTTAAAAGAAGCACAAAGCAGGAACAATTGTAAAAGAGAAACAGGATGTCCAGAGAGGGTGAGCCATGGTGGAAATTCCAAACACCCAGCATCACCTCCCATCAGCATCACCTCCCACCAGCACAATCAATAAAAGTTAGGGTATAGAACAAGAAGTGGGAAAAAAAGAACAAGTAGGGAAATGCCACCAGCCCACACCTCCCTGTGTCCTCCTGGACACAGGGAGCTGCAGCTCAGCTAGGGTGCCCCTATAGCAAGCTGCTTGCTGTGGGGGCACTCAACAGGAAGGAGGGGCCAGGAGACACAGCGAGGGACTCAAGAAGAGCAAGGCTGCTTTGCAAAACCACTGCACAGGGCAGGTAAGTATAACATGTTTGTTATTTTTAAAGTAAAAAGAAACGGGACTTTATTATCACTTTAATCCAGGGTTCCCATGTCCTCTCAAACAGATATTATTTCCCATTAACTATGCCAACCAAATTTTCATGGCATATTATCCAAGATAGCCTAGTTTTCAAAAGTTATAAAGCTAACTACATACATTTTCCATGCTCTAATCATTTTTATTTAAGCGGATACTTTTGGTATAAAAGAATTTGAGTCTCTAGGAGGACTTTGGGATCCCCAGAATAGGTTTTTGGGACCTTGATTCCAGTTACCATAGGTTTAAGGTTATAAGTTCAAGTCCAAAATCATTTCACCTTTGGGCATTGCCACCAAATATGAAACATATCCCTAGGGAAACAACATCCACAAAAATAATGGGGAGAGGAATCTGGATAGTCTAGCGAGGTTTGTCTAAACCAGGTACATCTGGAAACTACATTTACATTAATAACATGCAACAGAATTATTTCATATGGGAAATGTTTAGCTTGTCTGTATTATAGTGATGTACCCTCTGGGGTCTCTTGTTGAGCCACTAGGAGAATTGCTGAGGGGGGTTGCCAGGTGGAAAAGTAGATGAAGAAAAACAGGGGTAATTGAAGTAATTGTAACTTTTGACATTTGTCATTTATAAAAAATAAGCATTCTTAAAGTGGAACTTTAGTCAGGAAATGAAGTGCTGCTAGATCACTTCAGGCTGGTCCATTTTGCAGGTATAGCTATGTAAAACATTAAAATTCAGTAATACACTTTTTCACCCTGCTCTGCACATGCTCAGTTGCTCTCCTACTTTAGGCATTTTTAGGCACTGCCAAGTTTGAAGAGGCCGATCTGCTGACAGCCTTAAAGCAAAATTAAACCCTCCTACCCTTTACAGCCAAGGACACTGCTTCTGTTTAAACTGAATTTGATGGTTTGACAGTTTAGTTGAGGACAAAAGCAAATTGACAGTTGGCAATCCAGGCATTCCAGGAATGTAACTGTTTTTTGAAACCGTTAAATCAATCGGTTTAGTTCCACTTAATGATTTACTGCTGTTTGGGGGCTCTGGGCTTCAGCAAAATGTCAGCTTCGAGCAAGAAGCAAGTTCTTCTGGGTAAAGTTCCACTTTAAGGTCCTTTCACACCATTGTGGTGTGGTAACGCACAGTTATGCATGTTGTTACAATGCTATCCTTTTTATCTGAATGGGATTTCACTGCACCTTCATAGTGCACTTGCATTTCAGCAGGTTGCAGCAGTTTGCAATCTACCAATGTGCTTTGTGCTGCAGTGCGATACCATGCTAAAAATGCTGACTTAAATGAATATCAAAGTATCGCAGGGCAATACAGACTAACTGCACAGCCTCTGACACGTTTCACACCAGATATGATGCTTAGTCATGTGAGTAAAAAATGTAGCGCTAAAATAAGTGAATTAGTGTCAAACCAATTATATGAAAAATGAACACTCTAAATAAGAATTCTCCATGTGATACATAAATAAACATAAATGTCCCCCACAAACAAAATGGAGAAAAATTATAGTGACGTGATATGAAACATGATTGTCTCACAACGGTGAAGTGATGATGTCAGGACACGGATGTCTTGAATCGTGCAAATCTTCCAATAAAGCAATCTCTAGGATAAACTGAAATAGATGTATGCTTACCGGAACAGGAGGACCCTCTGTCAGCGACGGAGAGTCAAACAGGCATAGAAGGGCTTAAAGAGGCCAATGGGCTGGACTTTCACTGTACTCCTTGAGGCAGGCAGATGTGCTCGGCTGTTCTTTTCATCGGCTTCCACAAAGATGATACCAATGGTCAGACCGTAAATCGCTGAGTCATCTGTAGGCAACCACCATGGAGTGAAGACAGTGGACTCCAAAATAAAGGTCTGCAAGGGATGGCTGGAACAAATACTGTATCGCCACAGCAGGTAGGTGCAAACTCGTAAAGGGTACTCCCCCTGCTAGCAGCAGCCAGTGATATGTCCCCTCAGTCATAGCTCGAGTGCTAGAGATACATACAGATATATATACCAAACAAAGTCATTAAACATATCATTAAACAAATGAGTAAATCATGAGTGTCATTAAATCCCAATGAAAGACGCACCTGTGGCCACTAGGGATGAGCCGAACACCCCCGGGTTCGGTTCGAACCAGAACCTTCGAACGGACCGAAAGTTCGCGCGAATTTTCGAACCCTATACGTTATAATGGACGCGAACGTTCGAAATCAAAAGTGCTAATTACAACGGCCAATATGCATGTTAATGTCATAAAACAGGTTTGGGGACCCGGGTCCTGCCCCAGGGGACATATATCAATGCAAAAAGAACTTTTAAAAACTAACGTTTTTTCGGGAGCAGTCATTTTAATGATGCATAAAGTGAAAAAAAAAAAGTGACATTTTCCTTTAAATATGGTACCTGGGGGGTGTCCAAAGTATGCCTGTGAAGTGGCATGTGTTTCCCGTGTTTAGAACTGTCCTTGCACAAAATGACATTTGTAAAGGAAAAAAAGAAGCCATTTAAAACCACTTGCGGCTTTAGGTTTGATCTTAAGTAGAATCTGAACAGGTACATTATGAAGTGTAGCTCCATCCCAAAAAAATCTATTTTTAAGCTTTTTGGAGAACATAGGGAGGGGTTATCACCCCTGTAACATTTGCTGTCTTTGCACATCTGTTCAGAACATGTCACCTCACTTTCCGTCCCAATGACAAATGTTTTTGGAAAAGTGGGGTTTTAATTGAAACAAGGATTGGTGATAAAGTATCAGTAGAGAGGAGATACCTTTTTCCCAAATTAAATCTAACAGGATAGAATTTCCCTTCCTAGGGGTAGATTTCCTCTCACTTCCTGTTTTCTCTTTCCATTTGCAAGTAGGAGTCGTTTGTAAGTTGGATGTTTGAAAGTAGGGGCCTGGCGTATATACTCTGCAGAAATTTGCCCTATTAGATGTTGGTGTAGCCACAAGACTGGTGGCACAGGAATGGGCCCTGCTGTGAGTTAATAGATCAAGATTTGTAATTGCATGCACCTGTTGAACTGGGCATAAAAATTGGGGGTGGTGGTGGTGGTGGTGGTGGACGGTTTTGCCACAAGACTGTAAGCTCTCACAGTTACTCTTGGTGGGCGCAGGAATGGGCCCTGCTGTGAGTTATTAGATCAAGATTTGTAATTGCAAGCACCTGATGAACAGGGCAGAAAAATTGGGCCTTTGGCGGTGGTGGTGGACGGTGTTGCCACAAGACTGTAGGCCCTCATAGTTACTCTTGGTGGGCGCAGGAATGGGCCCTGCTGTGAGTTATTAGATCAAGATTTGTAATTGCAAGCACCTGATGAACAGGGCAGAAAAATTGGGCCTTTGGCGGTGGTGGTGGACGGTGTTGCCACAAGACTGCAGGCCCTCATAGTTACTCTTGGTGGGCGCAGGAATGGGCCCTGCTGTGAACTATTAGATCAAGATTTGTAATTACCCGCCCCTGTTAAACAGGGGCTGAAAAATTGTGCCTTAGGCACTGGTGCTGGTGCCACAACACTGCAACCCCTCACAGAGACTGTACTTGGAGCACAGCAGTCACACGTGTTGCGAAGCATTTTTTTAAAAAATTGTAAGTACACGCCCCTGTTAAACAGGGGCTGAAAAATTGTGCCTTAGGCACTGGTGCTGGTGCCACAACACTGCAACCCGGCCCTCACAGATACTGTACTTGGAGCACAGCAGTCACACGTGTTGCGAAGCATTTTTTTAAAAAATTGTAAGTACACGCCCCTGTTAAACAGGGGCTGAAAAATTGTGCCTTAGGCACTGGTGCTGGTGCCACAACACTGCAACACGGCCCTCACAGAGACTGTACTTGGAGCACAGCAGTCACACGTGTTGCGAAGCATTTTTTTAAAAAATTGTAAGTACACGCCCCTGTTAAACAGGGGCTGAAAAATTGTGCCTTAGGCACTGGTGCTGGTGCCACAACACTGCAACACGGCCCTCACAGAGACTGTACTTGGAGCACAGCAGTCACACGTGTTGCGAAGCATTTTTTTTAAAAATTGTAAGTACACGCCCCTGTTAAACAGGGGCTGAAAAATTGTGCCTTAGGCACTGGTGTGGTGGCATGGATCATTGAGGAGGAGGAAGAGGATAGTCAGTGAACATAAGAGGACAGTCACTCAGCATCAGCATAGGCAGTCTTGAAGGGATGTGACATTAAAAATTATTCGGTTATATCCGCCTCAGGTGCCTGGTAGCTGGTGGTGATCCAAGACTGATTCATTTTGATGAATGTCAGTCGATCAACCGAGGCGGTGGACAGGCGCACCCTATGATCAGTCACAAATCCTCCAGCAGCACTGAATGTGCGTTCGGAAAGAACGCTGGAGGCAGGACAGGCCAGTAGCTCAATTGCATACTGTGCAAGCTCTGGCCAGTGATCCATCCTCAGGACCCAGTAAGCCAGAGGATTTTCGGTGGGAAAGGTGTCCAAGTCTGACCTTGCCCCAAGGTATTCCTGCACCATGTATATCAGACGCTGGCGATGGTTGCTGGAACCGATCATACCTTGGGGCTGCGGACTAAAAAATTGTCTGAACGCATCGGTCAGACGTCCACCTTCCCCACCGCTCCTTCTGACACTGACCGAAGCCTCAGCAACTCGTCGCCCAGGACCAGGAGTTTGTAGCCTCCCAGTTTCTGGGAACGCGTTGCACAGACCTTTCTGCAAGGCCTCCCTGAGATGTCTCATCCTCTGCTCCCTCTGCGACGGCAAGATAAGGTCCGCAACCTTACCCTTGTACCGCGGATCAAGGAGAGTGGCCAGCCAGTAATGGTCCCTCTCCTTGATCCGAAGAACACGAGGATCCTTCCGCAGGCTTTGCAGGATCAGGGAGGCCATGCAGCGTAGGTTAGCTGAGGCATTCGGTCCGGAGTCTTCTGGGTCACTGAGGATGACATGATCGCCAGCCACCTCCTCCCAGCCACGTACAAGTCCACTGGCTTGTTGGGACTGTACATCATCCCTAAAAGACTGCTGCTGCTGATGCTGAGTGCCAGGCTCCACCTCCATGCTCACACAATCCTCCTCCTCCTCCCTCCTCCTCCTCCTCCTCATCCTCTTCCTGTGTGATGGGTGGGACAGAAGGAACACTGTCCGGATAAAGGGGGCCTTGAGAGGCAAGGAAGTCCTCCTCTTCCTGCCTCTGTTCTGCCTCAAGTGCCCTGTCCATTATCCCACGCAGCGTATGCTCCAACAGGTGGACAAGAGGGACAGTGTCACTGATGCATGCACTGTCACTGCTCACCATCCTCGTGGCCTCCTCAAATGGTGAGAGGACAGTGCATGCATCCCTGATCATGCTCCACTGACGTGGGGAAAAAAAACCAAGCTCCCCTGACCCTGTCCTGGTGCCGTAGTCGCAAAGGTACTCATTGATGGCCCTCTGCTGCGTGTGCAGTCGCTGCAGCATGGCCAACGTTGAGTTCCACCTGGTGGGCATGTCAGATATTAGGCGGTTCTTGGGCAGGTTCAGCTCCTTTTGCAGCTCAGTCAGCCGAGCACTGGCATTATAAGATCGGCGGAAATGCACACAGACTTTCCTGGCCTGCCTCAGGACATCCTGTAAGCCTGGGAACCTGCCCAAGAACCGCTGCACCACCAGGTTGAGGACGTGAGCCATGCAGGGCACATGGGTGAGCTGCCCCTGTCGCAGGGCGGAGAGGAGGTTGGTGCCATTGTCAGAAACGACCATTCCTGGCTTAAGCTGACGTGGCGTCAACCACCTCTCGGCCTGCCCCTGCAGAGCTGCCAGAACCTCTGGCCCAGTGTGGCTCCTGTCCCCCAAACACACCAGCGCAAGCACGGCATGGCATCTTTTTGCCTGCGTACTTGCGTAGCCCCTTGTACGCCTACGGAGCACCGCTGGTTCCAAGGACAGAGCACTGGAGGAAGAAGAAGAGGAGGGGGTGGAGGAGAGAGGTGTGTCACAACCAGTAGCAGTAGTCGCGTTTTGGAGGCGTGGTGGCGGAACAACCTCCAACACTACTGCACCTTGTCCTGCATCCCTCCCAGCTGCCAATAGAGTGACCCAATGGGCCGTGAAAGAAAGGTACCGTCCCTGTCCATGCCTGCTGGACCATGAGTCAGCGGTAATATGCACCTTACCGCTGACCGCCCTGTCCAGCGAGGCATGGACATTGCCCTCCACATGCCGGTAGAGAGACGGAATCGCCTTCCGCGAGAAAAAGTGGCGTTTGGGAACCTGCCACTGAGGAACCGCACATTGAACAAACTCACGGAAGGGGGCCGAGTCTACCAACTGAAAAGGCAGCAGTTGAAGTGCTAGCAATTTAGCAAGGCTAGCATTCAACCGCTGGGCATGTGGATGGCTGGGAGTGTACTTCTTTCTACGGTCCAGCAGCTGGGGCAGGGAAATTTGCCTGCTGCATTCGGACGTCGGTGTACTGCAAGTACTTGGTTGTGACACACCGAATTCTACACCTTCAGTCCTCTCAGAGCAGCTTTCAGAGAGGACTGAAGGTGTAGTGGGGATGGAGATCCCAGCTGAGGAGGAGCAAGGAGAGGTCCGCTTAGTTCTTTGGTGTGGGTCTTTTATGTGTGCCTGCCAACGAGCTGCATGGCAGGTCGCCATATGTCTGGTCATGCTTGTCGTGCCCAAGCGGCTGATGTTTTGGCCACGCGAGATACGCTTGAGACAAATATTGCAAATAGCAGTGGTGCGATCTGCTGCACTCGTCTCAAAAAAGGCCCACACCAAAGAACTTTTCTGATAACGTGCAGAGGCAGCGCCCTGCACAGGCGGAGCTCTGCGGTGTTGTACAGTTGCTGTGCTGGCCTCTACCTGGCCTCCAGGGGGCATCCTGCCTCGTTGGACATGTGACGCCGCATCCTCCTCCTCCTCGTCCTCCTCCTCATCCTCTCTCCCTTGAGGCACCCACGTGGAGTCAGTGACCTCATCATCCCCTCCCTCTTCACCACTAGAGCAAACCTGGCAGTAAGCTGCAGCTGGTGGAACTGTACTGCCAGATTCCTCAAGCTGGGTATCGTCATCCGAGCCTTCGAATCGTTGGGCATCCTCCTGGAGCATGTACCCAACACTGTGCTCAAAGAGTTCGGGGGACTCCTCAGGAGGACATGGTGGGTCTAGGGAAGGGTGGCTGATGATGCTCTGTCAGTACCCTGAGCCTGGGTGAGAGAGGATGAGGAGGATGAGGAGGGCTTGGTCATCCATTCTACCAAGCCTTCAGCATGATGCGGCTCCACATGTCCAGCTGCCGAAAACAAAGACGCGCGTGTCCCATGGCCACGTGCTGATGACGATGCACGACCACGTCCACGTCCACGGCCACGTCCACTAGAAACAGAGCCTGCCTGCCCTGTGTTCTTGGCTCTGCACGCTCTGCCTCCCCTTGGCGGTCTTCCAGCCATTGTAGTCGGTAGTCCTGTGGGTGCTGCTGAGAAGAAAAATATAGGAGCTCTGTGTGATGCCACTAACACACTAGAAGTCCTATGGGTGCTTCTGCAAAGAAAATAGAGGAGCTCTGTGTGATGCCACTAACACACTAGAAGTCCTATGGGTGCTTCTGCAAAGAAAATAGAGGAGCTCTGTGTGATGCCACTAACACACTAGAAGTCCTATGGGTGCTTCTGCAAAGAAAATAGAGGAGCTCTGTGTGATGCCACTAACACACTAGAAGTCCTGTGGGTGCTTATGCAAAGAAAATAGAGGAGCTCTGTGTGATGCCACTAACACACTAGAAGTCCTGTGGGTGCTGCTGAGAAGAATATATAGGAGCTCTGTGTGATGCCACTAACACACTAGAAGTCCTATGGGTGCTTCTGCAAAGAAAATAGAGGAGCTCTGTGTGATGCCACTAACACACTAGAAGTCCTGTGGGTGCTTCTGCAAAGAAAATAGAGGAGCTCTGTGTGATGCCACTAACACACTAGAAGTCCTGTGGGTGCTTATGCAAAGAAAATAGAGGAGCTCTGTGTGATGCCACTAACACACTAGAAGTCCTGTGGGTGCTGCTGAGAAGAATATATAGGAGCTCTGTGTGATGCCACTAACACACTAGAAGTCCTATGGGTGCTTCTGCAAAGAAAATAGAGGAGCTCTGTGTGATGCCACTAACACACTAGAAGTCCTGTGGGTGCTTATGCAAAGAAAATAGAGGAGCTCTGTGTGATGCCACTAACACACTAGAAGTCCTGTGGGTGCTTATGCAAAGAAAATAGAGGAGCTCTGTGTGATGCCACTAACACACTAGAAGTCCTGTGGGTGCTTATGCAAAGAAAATAGAGGAGCTCTGTGTGATGCCACTAACACACTAGAAGTCCTGTGGGTGCTGCTGAGAAGAATATATAGGAGCTCTGTGTGATGCCACTAACACACTAGAAGTCCTGTGGGTGCTTCTGCAAAGAAAATAGAGGAGCTCTGTGTGATGCCACTAACACACTAGAAGTCCTGTGGGTGCTTCTGCAAAGAAAATAGAGGAGCTCTGTGTGATGCCACTAACACACTAGAAGTCCTGTGGGTGCTTATGCAAAGAAAATAGAGGAGCTCTGTGTGATGCCACTAACACACTAGAAGTCCTGTGGGTGCTGCTGAGAAGAATATATAGGAGCTCTGTGTGATGCCACTAACACACTAGAAGTCCTATGGGTGCTTCTGCAAAGAAAATAGAGGAGCTCTGTGTGATGCCACTAACACACTAGAAGTCCTGTGGGTGCTGCTGAGAAGAATATATAGGAGCTCTGTGTGATGCCACTAACACACTAGAAGTCCTGTGGGTGCTTATGCAAAGAAAATAGAGGAGCTCTGTGTGATGGACTAACACACTTCAAGTCCTATAGGTGCTTCTGGGAAGAAAATATAGCTCTGTGTGTGTGATGGGACTAACACACTTCAAGTCCTATAGGTGCTTCTGGGAAGAAAATATAGCTCTGTGTGTGTAATGGGACTAACACACTTCAAGTCCTATAGGTGCTTCTGGGAACAAAATATAGCTCTGTGTGTGTAATGGGACTAACACACTTCAAGTCCTATAGGTGCTTCTGGGAACAAAATATAGCTCTGTGTGTGTGATGGGACTAACACACTTCAAGTCCTATAGGTGCTTCTGGGAACAAAATATAGCTCTGTGTGTGTAATGGGACTAACACACTTCAAGTCCTATAGGTGCTTCTGGAAGAAAATATAGCTCTGTGTGTGTGATGGGACTAACACACTTCAAGTCCTATAGGTGCTTCTGGGAACAAAGTATAGCTCTTTGTGTGTGATGGGACTAACACACTTCAAGTCCTATAGGTGCTTCTGGGAAGAAAATATAGCTCTGTGTGTGTAATGGGACTAACACACTTCAAGTCCTATAGGTGCTTCTGGGAACAAAATATAGCTCTGTGTGTGTAATGGGACTAACACACTTCAAGTCCTATAGGTGCTTCTGGGAAGAAAATATAGCTCTGTGTGTGTGATGGGACTAACACACTTCAAGTCCTATAGGTGCTTCTGGGAACAAAATATAGCTCTGTGTGTGTAATGGGACTAACACACTTCAAGTCCTATAGGTGCTTCTGGGAACAAAATATAGCTCTGTGTGTGTGATGGGACTAACACACTTCAAGTCCTATAGGTGCTTCTGGGAACAAAATATAGCTCTGTGTGTGTAATGGGACTAACACACTTCAAGTCCTATAGGTGCTTCTGGGAACAAAATATAGCTCTGTGTGTGTAATGGGACTAACACACTTCAAGTCCTATAGGTGCTTCTGGGAAGAAAATATAGCTCTGTGTGTGTGATGGGACTAACACACTTCAAGTCCTATAGGTGCTTCTGGGAACAAAATATAGCTCTGTGTGTGTGATGGGACTAACACACTTCAAGTCCTATAGGTGCTTCTGGGAAGAAAATATAGCTCTGTGTGTGTGATGGGACTAACACACTTCAAGTCCTATAGGTGCTTCTGGGAAGAAAATATAGCTCTGTGTGTGTAATGGGACTAACACACTTCAAGTCCTATAGGTGCTTCTGGGAACAAAATATAGCTCTGTGTGTGTAATGGGACTAACACACTTCAAGTCCTATAGGTGCTTCTGGGAAGAAAAATATAGCTCTGTGTGTGTGATGGGACTAACACACTTCAAGTCCTATAGGTGCTTCTGGGAACAAAATATAGCTCTGTGTGTGTAATGGGACTAACACACTTCAAGTCCTATAGGTGCTTCTGGGAACAAAATATAGCTCTGTGTGTGTGATGGGACTAACACACTTCAAGTCCTATAGGTGCTTCTGGGAACAAAATATAGCTCTGTGTGTGTAATGGGACTAACACACTTCAAGTCCTATAGGTGCTTCTGGGAACAAAATATAGCTCTGTGTGTGTAATGGGACTAACACACTTCAAGTCCTATAGGTGCTTCTGGGAAGAAAATATAGCTCTGTGTGTGTGATGGGACTAACACACTTCAAGTCCTATAGGTGCTTCTGGGAACAAAATATAGCTCTGTGTGTGTGATGGGACTAACACACTTCAAGTCCTATAGGTGCTTCTGGGAACAAAGTATAGCTCTTTGTGTGTGATGGGACTAACACACTTCAAGTCCTATAGGTGCTTCTGGGAAGAAAATATAGCTCTGTGTGTGTAATGGGACTAACACACTTCAAGTCCTATAGGTGCTTCTGGGAACAAAATATAGCTCTGTGTGTGTAATGGGACTAACACACTTCAAGTCCTATAGGTGCTTCTGGGAACAAAATATAGCTCTGTGTGTGTGATGGGACTAACACACTTCAAGTCCTATAGGTGCTTCTGGGAAGAAAATATAGCTCTGTGTGTGTAATGGGACTAACACACTTCAAGTCCTATAGGTGCTTCTGGGAACAAAATATAGCTCTGTGTCTGTGATGGGACTAACACACTTCAAGTCCTATAGGTGCTTCTGGAAGAAAATATAGCTCTGTGTGTGTAATGGGACTAACACACTTCAAGTCCTATAGGTGCTTCTGGGAACAAAATATAGCTCTGTGTGTGTAATGGGACTAACACACTTCAAGTCCTATAGGTGCTTCTGGGAAGAAAATATAGCTCTGTGTGTGTGATGGGACTAACACACTTCAAGTCCTATAGGTGCTTCTGGGAACAAAATATAGCTCTGTGTGTGTAATGGGACTAACACACTTCAAGTCCTATAGGTGCTTCTGGGAACAAAATATAGCTCTGTGTGTGTGATGGGACTAACACACTTCAAGTCCTATAGGTGCTTCTGGGAACAAAATATAGCTCTGTGTGTGTAATGGGACTAACACACTTCAAGTCCTATAGGTGCTTCTGGGAACAAAATATAGCTCTGTGTGTGTAATGGGACTAACACACTTCAAGTCCTATAGGTGCTTCTGGAAGAAAATATAGCTCTGTGTGTGTGATGGGACTAACACACTTCAAGTCCTATAGGTGCTTCTGGGAACAAAATATAGCTCTGTGTGTGTGATGGGACTAACACACTTCAAGTCCTATAGGTGCTTCTGGGAACAAAGTATAGCTCTTTGTGTGTGATGGGACTAACACACTTCAAGTCCTATAGGTGCTTCTGGGAAGAAAATATAGCTCTGTGTGTGTAATGGGACTAACACACTTCAAGTCCTATAGGTGCTTCTGGGAACAAAATATAGCTCTGTGTGTGTAATGGGACTAACACACTTCAAGTCCTATAGGTGCTTCTGGGAACAAAATATAGCTCTGTGTGTGTGATGGGACTAACACACTTCAAGTCCTATAGGTGCTTCTGGGAAGAAAATATAGCTCTGTGTGTGTAATGGGACTAACACACTTCAAGTCCTATAGGTGCTTCTGGAACAAAATATAGCTCTGTGTCTGTGATGGGACTAACACACTTCAAGTCCTATAGGTGCTTCTGGGAAGAAAATATAGCTCTGTGTGTGTAATGGGACTAACACACTTCAAGTCCTATAGGTGCTTCTGGGAACAAAATATAGCTCTGTGTGTGTAATGGGACTAACACACTTCAAGTCCTATAGGTGCTTCTGGGAAGAAAATATAGCTCTGTGTGTGTGATGGGACTAACACACTTCAAGTCCTATAGGTGCTTCTGGGAACAAAATATAGCTCTGTGTGTGTAATGGGACTAACACACTTCAAGTCCTATAGGTGCTTCTGGGAACAAAATATAGCTCTGTGTGTGTGATGGGACTAACACACTTCAAGTCCTATAGGTGCTTCTGGGAAGAAAATATAGCTCTGTGTGTGTAATGGGACTAACACACTTCAAGTCCTATAGGTGCTTCTGGGAACAAAATATAGCTCTGTGTGTGTGATGGGACTAACACACTTCAAGTCCTATAGGTGCTTCTGGGAAGAAAATATAGCTCTGTGTGTGTAATGGGACTAACACACTTCAAGTCCTATAGGTGCTTCTGGGAAGAAAATATAGCTCTGTGTGTGTAATGGGACTAACACACTTCAAGTCCTATAGGTGCTTCTGGGAAGAAAATATAGCTCTGTGTGTGTAATGGGACTAACACACTTCAAGTCCTATAGGTGCCTCTGGGAACAAAATATAGGAGCTCTGCCTGCCTGCCACGAACACACTACAAGTCCTATAGGTGCTTCTGGTAACAAAATATAGGAGCTCTGCCTGCCTGCCACTAACACACTACAAGTCCTATAGGTGCTTCTGGTAACAAAATATAGGAGCTCTGCCTGCCTGCCACGAACACACTACAAGTCCTATAGGTGCTTCTGGTAACAAAATATAGGAGCTCTGCCTGCCTGCCACTAACACACTACAAGTCCTATAGGTGCTTCTGGTAACAAAATATAGGAGCTCTGCCTGCCTGCCACGAACACACTACAAGTCCTATAGGTGCTTCTGGTAACAAAATATAGGAGCTCTGCCTGCCTGCCACGAACACACTACAAGTTCTATAGGTGCTTCTGGTAACAAAATATAGGAGCTCTGCCTGCCTGCCACGAACACACTACAAGTCCTATAGGTGCTTCTGGTAACAAAATATAGGAGCTCTGCCTGCCTGCCACGAGCACACTACAAGCCCCTCTTTGTCAATCAATCTTTGTAACTGAATCTATCTAACTCAATCTCTGCAAATGAATCTCTCTATCTATCTAAATGCAGCAGAGTGTCACAGAAACAGCCTGCTCAATCTGCGCCGGAACAGCATGTGACCGGCGCAGACGGCGTGGCGGCGTTTTATAGGGGGGGGCGTGTACTACAGCCCCTGAGCTGTAATTGGCTACAGGCGTCCTGCCTGTAGCCAATTATGGCTCTTCGAGTTTCCGGGGCTGTGATTGGCCAAGCATGCGGGGTCACAGTGCATGCTTGGCCAATCATCAGCCAGCAATGCACTGCGTCGGCCGCGCCGGCCGCAATGCTTGGGGGGGCCGCTCGCATCACCCCAACGTGTTGCGCGCGGCAAAAATAGTTCTGGGCTCGCCGAGCGAGCGACCGCCCGGTGCTCGATGCGACCGTGGGTTCGCATCGCGCACCGGGCCCATCCTTAGTGGCCACCTAAAGTTCAGGAATTAACCATTGGGTGGAGAGGAGAGAAGAACCCCCCCCCCCCCCCTTCACCCAGCAAAAATACCACATAAAGAAAGTGATAGCAACTGTAAATATCTAATGTAAAAAGAAAGAAAAGGAGACCACAAGTGTGATGTAGAAGAAAAATGACACAAAATAAAACCATAACATATGTATTAAAAAAACGTGGCATAAACCAGCATGTGCACCTGGGTGAAAACAAAGTAATGTATCACCCGTGCATCAAAGCAGGTGTGTGCCGCTCAAAAACCATATCCAATCTGTTAATGGATGATCACAATACTTTCAGAAACATATATACATATTAATTCTGCCATACAATGTAACATATCGGTGACAAATGTATAAAAGGCAAATATTTTCATATAAGTAAAATACTTTCAATCCAATATTGTCCTCTTGAATAAACATTAAAGACACTCCTATGCGATTATACAGAGTATGATGGTTGATGGAATAAAGTCACATATATAAAAATTAGGGCTGTGGAAATTAAAGATTAATTCCTCAATTAATCGATTAATTTTTTTGATCAATCAAAATTCTTTTGAACGGTACTCACCTCTCCGCCGGATTCCGGGTCTTCAGGGAGTTGCGTCAGAGATCCGGTGACGTCACGGACATCAACGTCACCGGACTGCTCCCCCTTCCCCAAGTGCCTCTGTCTGCTAATGAAGGGAAGGGGGAGGAGTACGGTGAAGTTGAAGTTCTGATTGAATGTAACGCGTACGGGGGGAGGAGCTATGCATGACGTCACCCGCTTCTGCCCTACGGAACTAACACGATTGTTGGCTTTACATGCTGTGTTTTTATCATCTTTATGTGAGAAGTTTGAACACAAAAATTAAATCTTATACTTAAGCGGTGAGCACTTAGATCTTTTCTTTCTACCCATGACCTGGCGTCCTTGCTGAGATCTAAGGAGACGTGAGAGAAGTTTATGGTCCGTGTTAACCCTTTTAAAACACGCTTGCATGACCACCTGTTTGCACAGGGGTCCATGCCATAAGGTGAGAGTGATTAGTCAGACCGGAGGTGGAGGAATTGTCATGCTACTGTGGAAAAAAAAATTACTTACGTCAGTGCTACAGTTTGAATTTGAAACGTATTTGTGTGAACTGTGAAGTTAAGTCATGGATTGTGGAAACTAACTAGTGTTGGGTGGTTGTATATAGTGTATACCACATTTACCACTGACTAATGCAGAGTTGCAATGCAAGGAGATCAGCTAAAAGTAGTTGGATCTGTATGTACGTTATAATTAATCAAAATTAGTCGATTAATCAATAAAAATAAATAGATTAATCAAACACGAAAATTTTAATCAGTCCTAATAAAAGTGCACATAGAAACACATATATAAAGTCTAATATTGTCCTCTTGAATAAACATTAAAGACACCCCTATGCGATTATACAGAGTATGATGGTTGATGAAATAAAGTTGCATATATTAAAAAATGCATACATAACGTTGCATAGATAAAAACGCATATATGAAAAACGCATATATAAAAATAACCCCCTAATGGTATAACTATGGGGGAAACTCTAAATGATATAAAGAGAAAGTGCAAACATAGAATGTATATAAGGTATCGACACATTATACTCAAAATGAGGGAAACACTTGAGTATATAAGAACCATCATATAAATGTGCACATGGACATGTACCAGAAAATAGATAAACTCACTATAAAAAAATTTTTTTTAACAGAAAGCTATATCTATAAATCAAATGAGAAGACATGCATATATGTAATCATGCCACACAGGCAGAACACAAAATGAAAATAAATGGAAATAAATATCAAAAATATTATTTTCTGCTTAACGGTAATGGCAACAGTATGTATTGAAAATGCATGTCTCTCATAATCCAATAATAACCTGCTGTGTTAGCTTGTCAAAAATAGCTTGGAAACAATAGCTTTCATTTCGATATTTTAATCAAGGATCAGTGGTGTATTTTGGTTTTGTGCTGCCCTAGGCAAGACTAAAATCGGGCACCCCCGCCCCATCTAAATTTGTCCCATCCCAGCCACTTTATAATTGTGCTCACCCCTAATATACATAGGTGATGCTTCAAAAGCCTTTACAGGTTTCCACTTTAGATTTACAGAGGAGGTGTGGTGCTAGAATTACTGCCCATGATCTGACTTTTGCGGTGATCGCTGTTTGCGTGCGTGCGCATGGGACCAGCACATTCATTTTGCCTTTGTGTGGGAGGACCATATAAAACCTTACAATTACACCACACTCACATGTATATGTGTCTAAGGACCGGCACCAATGTTAAATCCTATCCCTGGAGCGCAAGCCAGCTTCTGGCCCCAGGGGGCAGTGGCAGCCATCTCAACTTTAAGCACTGTATGTACCTGGTGCCGGTCCTTAGGCATATATAGATGTGAATACGGTATAATTGTAAGGTGTCTGTAAAGTTAGCATTCTGAATACCACTGTGATGGTGGTGGTGGTGGTGGGGTGTTGGATTATTCCCACTGACAACAAATGGAAGGGACATACATTTGCAAATAAGACATGCTATCAATCCTATATATAAATTATTTAAAGAATGCGTGAATTCCTATATGTGTTGATAAATATAACACTTCAAATGGAATTAGTGACCATTATAGGTGAACATATATCTTCTATATATAAAAACATAAATATTTCACAAACAAAAAAACAAAAAAATCCATGATCCAGTTCCCCTTCCAGTGTCTGACATTGCACAAATAGGTGCTCCAAAGTAATCCAGGTGGCTCCTCATAAACCTTGTGTGGTGTTCCTAAAAAGTGCCCTACATAGATCACATACTCAGAGACTCATGACCCATTTAGCCCTAAAAAGGTCAAATATTGCTTTATGCAGCGTGGTACTATCCTCCACTTTTCTAGTACTCCACCAGGAATATGACAACAATGGTGCCTTTAAATTCCTCAGACCAAAGAGTAAACAAATAAAAAATAAAAACATAATTGCACAACACATCTTTTATTAATGGAAAGCCAAACAAAGAAATAGAGCGGTTACACTCACATTAAAAAGGGAAGAACAAATGGAAGGGGCATTTTTATTGACCTCAGATGAATTCATTTTAGCAGGAAGAGACCTGAAAATAGCCTAAAGAGATCCTCCGGAGTAAAAAGGTTGAGAAAGGTTGATCTAGACTGTGAGAGTTGCCTTGGAATATTAACCAATGCAGGATGAAGCACAAAGCAATAGATCATTTTAACTTATGGACATGGAACAATCCATATTTGGATGAAATTGTATTGCTGGCAAGAAATAGGTGTGCTTGCAATGGCATGTTTACTCAGTCAGGGTTATAAGTCTATCTTTGTGAACACACTAGGTTCATTCATTGCCCCTTTACTTAACAGCAACCAGACAGTGCTGGGACAAGGCCATTTGGTGCCCAGGGCGAAGATGGCAAACTGTGCCCCCCCCCCCTTTTTAAGAAAGAATCAATGTCGTTTCAAAACAAGAATATACTTAACACACTACAAATTCAATTATCACCCTGCACATAGTATTTCACCCTTTACACAGTATTGTTACTCTTATGCCTGCTAACAACCCGCCCAGGGCTGTCTTTAATATTGGGCAAGCATTTTTGCTCTTCACCCCAACATCCCAAAAAATGTACACACACTCTGTAACCCCCTGTCCATGGCCACCTCTGTACCCCTCCCCCCCGTCAACAGCTACCTCTGTACCCCCCCTGTCCACGGCCACCTCTGTATACCCCCCTTCCATAGCCACCTCTGTATACCCCCCCTGTCCACAGCCACTTCTGTATACCCCCTTCCATAACCTCCTCTGTATACGCCCCTTCCATAGCCACCTCTGTATACTCCCCTTCCATAGCCACCTCTGTATACCCCCTCAATAGCCACCTCTGTATACCCCCCCACAGCCACAATTTGTAATCCTCCCTTTTAAGAGTTCTCACCTCTTTTCAAAAATTCCTCCCCCTCCTTCTCACAGTTCTCATCCTCACCTCGACACTGCATCTTTCTGGTATGTGTGTGCACTCTTTTTCCAATACACAGTCTCAGATCTGTAGCATACAGCCAGAACACTTCACTCTGTTCTGTGCTGTGCTATAGAAGTCTCAGGGGGGGTGACGGGATGGGGGAGCACGGATGACCGCTCTGCCTCACTCCCTGTCACAGGCCAGCAACTCTGATCCTGCAGCTTCTGACAGAGGGAGAAGCAGGATGAGTCGGCTCTTACGCACACAGACTGCAGCTGTTCTCCTCCCCTGTCAGTGTGGCCGCTTGTGTTAACCCAGCTGGGAAAGAAAATTAGGGAGAACGGAACAGCTGTGTTCATGGCCGCTACACCGGGAGAACTATTCTAAGGCAACGCAGGCTTCAGGGGCAGCTGCTTTTGCCCTGTGTTAAAGACGGCCCTGAACCCGCCCCCTCTCACACTCCGCCCAGGGCACCCGCCCCTCCCGCCCACCCCTTGTACCGGCTCTAGCAACAGACAGACATAGAAATTATAGTGGATGTTATCTGATTGCAGGATAAAACAAAGGGGACCAAAAACAAATACAATATCAAATACTGTAACTTCCAATAGACCATGTACACTCGAACTGCAACTGTTTCCAGTTAACTCTCGGTTCTCAGTGACAGTGCACACCTTCTCTGTAATGCGCATTTAGGAGGGACTATCCTCCACTTTTCTAGTACTCCACCAGGAATATGACAACAATAGTGCCTTTAAATTCCTCAGACCAAAGGGTAAACAAATAAAACATATTTGCACAACACATCTTTTATTAATGGAAAGCCAAACAAAGAAATAGAGTGGTTACACTCACATTAAAAAAGGAAGAACAAATGGAAGGGGCATTTTTATTGACCTTCCAATAGACCATGTACATTCAAACTGCAACTGTTTCCAGTTAACTCTCGGTTCTCAGTGACAGTGTACACCTTCTCTGTAATGTGCATTTAGGAGGGACACACTGATCCAATGTCCACAACCACCTGTCCAGCGTTTTCCAATACTAATTCCCCAGTAGCAGAGTGCAATTTGCACTGGCTCCACATGTGCCCTTAACTTAACTGCTGAATTTCTGCAAATCCACTCCAGTTGCTCTGGGAGACAGACTGCTAGTGGAAGGAATGTTGACAACATCTCCCTCGCTGATAGAGGCTGTTCCACCTATAACAGGTACACGCTATCAACAGGCTGCTTGTTAAACTTCCATTACTCTAGGTAACCACTTGTGTCGTCACACTACTCCTCTCCACACCGATGTCTTCATACCCCAATGTGTTTAAGACCCACTCGATGAACTATGTGTGTGTCAGTTACTTACATGGCATCACTTTCAGTAACTTCAGTAGACCAGGCAGACCAGGCAAGAACAAAGTTTCAAAAGCTTTAATTAAGAAAGGTGTGAACTTTTCATAGTCCAACAGACTCCCAAAACACCCTGCCCATTGGAAAAAACGAGCAGCGATTCCGAAGCACCTGAAAAGCGATTTGGAAGTGCCTGACCCCCTGAACTCTGTCTCACTTACTCCTGACCCCCTGAACTCTGCCTCACTTACTCCTGACCCCCTGAACACTGCCTCACTTACTCCTGACCCCCTGGACTCTGCCTCACTTACTCCTGACCCCCTGAGCTCTGTAACACTTACTCCTGACCCCCTGAACTCTACACCACTTACTCCTGACCCCCTGTACTCTACACCACTTACTCCTGATCCCCCTGATCGCTGCACCACTTAACCCTGACCCCCTGAACTCTGCACAACATACTCCTGACCCCCTGAACTCTGTCTAATTTACTCCTAGCCATAGGGGCCTGAAGGAGGGCCTTAGATTTTCATTAGAAAATTGGCGGTTAAGCCGGTTTGGGTTAGTGTTGCAAACATGAAAGACTATCCTAGGTGGTCAAACGCCTTCTCAATGTCCACAGATAAAAGGCAGAGAGGAGTGTTTGTCTTTTTTAGCATGGGCCATTAAAGTGAGGCCCTTAATGGTATTGCATATGGAATTATCTTTTAAACTAAATATTATTAATGTTTGGTAGTATAGCTTGTCTACTAAAATTTGTCCTTTAAGAGTGTTGCACACAAGAGCATGATGGAAATCAGTTTTTTTAAGATTGTGGCATTTCATTAGTTTTAGATTTAGCAGACTGCAATTCTATTATCTACAAAAGATTATACTTATTGCAGACATGGACCAAGCAATAAAATAAATATTCTTAATATTTCTCTTCTCACCCTGTTTTATGCCAGTTTTATTTAAAATCTAAAATAACAAAGCATGTAAAGGATATTATATTTCACTCTTGCTAGCAAAAAGGTTATGTGGGTTTGACTGTTGAAAAATTAGATAGATAAATTAGCATTAAAATGTAATTCTGATGGAAATGTTTTAAAAATAATAAGAGATGTCTGAGGAAAAAACACCCTCAGAATGACTGTAGCATTCTAGTCAATATTGTATTCTTTTTTTTTTTTATTACTCAGTTGAAAATGCTTTTGTTAAATGTCATAAAGTTGCAAAGTTACTTGTTATAGAGTACAACAATGGGATTAGATAAAGTAGGAAAGAACAGAAAAAAAAAAAAATCTAATTTTCTTTATAATGAAACATGTGTAGCACAAGAAAATGAATCCAAGACTTTAAAATTAGGACACAAATGCCTATTTGACAGTTATTTGCTAGCATATTTTGCAGATAGAAATAATATAAAGAATACTCAGGAGCATATTTATAAAGCAGTAAATCAATTACTGGCATTAAAAATACATGAATCTGGAAGATTCCCCCTAAGTGAATGTTTGGTAAATGCCACAACCACTACTTTATAAATATGCTCCTTATTTTTTTTTTCCCTATTTAGTAAGAACTTGCAATCCAGAATACAGTTTGTAGCAAGATAATTTAGAAAGAACTTTATGATTTTTCTTTGGAATACCAACATTACTTACCAAGTATGTCTCCTATGAGGCAATGGATTTGCTAATCGCCACCTGACAGCTGATTAACTATCAAGAAATTGTTAAGCTGATGATTAGCAAATTTTGTTATTGTGGTTGTAGTCAGACATGCCAGCTGAAACATAAAAACCCTGTGCACCTGTACAGCAAAGTGTTAAAAGTCTGTCAAGAAAGCTAACAGTAAGGATGAGCCGAACAACCCCCCCCCCCCCAAATTGGGTTCACACCAGAACTTGCGAACAGGCAAAATATTTGGATGAACACATGAACACCGTTAAAGTTTATGGGAGACGAACCTGAAAATCAAAAGTGCTCAGTTTAAAGTCTTATATGCAAGTTATTGTCATAAAAAGTGTTTGGGGACCCGGGTCCTGCCCCAGGGGACATATATCAACGCAAAAAGTTTTTAAAAAGGCCGTCTTTTCAGGAACAGTGATTTTAATAATGCTTGAAGTGAAACAATAAAAATTAAATATTTCTTTACATTTCGTACCTGGGGGTTGTCTATAGTATGACCGTAAATTGGCACAGTTTTCCTATGTTTAGAACAGTGCAACAACAAAATGACATTTCTAAAGGAAAAAAAGTCATTTAAAACTGAAAAAAAAATTACATGGGGGTCCCCCCAAAATCCATACCAGGCCCTTCAGGGCTGATATGGATATTAAGGGGAACCCTGTGCCAAATAAAAAAAATGGTGTAGGGGTCCAACCAAAATCCATACCGGACCCTTCAGGTCTGGTATGGATTTTAATGAGAACCGTGCGCCAAAATGTAAAAATAAAATGGCGTAGGGTCCCCCCAAAATCCATACCAGACCCTTATCCGAGCACGCAACCTGGCCCCACGGAGCAAAAAAATAGCTGCAACAGCTCCGCCTCCATGGGAGGCTCCCGCTGAGTTACACTTCTTCTCGGTGACAGCTGTTATATAGCTGAGGGTGGGGCCACCCAGTGACATAATTGGGTGACCCTGCCCCCCTCTGACGCCACGTGACTTGCAACCCTGGGTACGTATTTAAGAAATGCTGCACCACCAAATTGAGAACATGTGCCAGGCATTTCCCTGTCTAAGGGCGGACAGGAGGTTTGAGCCATTATCGCACACCACCATTCCTGGCTCTAGCTGGCGTGGTGTGAACCACCTCTGGGCCTGTCCCTGCAGAGCTACAAGAATCTCTGCCCCGGTGTGGTTCCTGTCCCCTAAACACACCAGCTGAAGCACTGCATGACACCCTTTACCCTGACTCTGGGAATAGCCCTTTGAACGCTTAGGGGATACCTGATGTTCATAAAACAATTCTGCAGAGGAGGGCATGGAGGTGGCGGAGGAGGAGGAGGTAGAGCTCACAGGTCTGGCATCATCACCACCAGCTAAATGGAGACGTGGGGGCACAACAAGCTGCAGCACCGAGCCCTGTCCTGCATCCTTTAGAGTTGGGAGCAGTATTACCCAGTGTGTTGTGAACAAAATATATCATCCCTGTCCATGCTTGCTGGACCACGTGTCAGCAGTAAGGTGGATTTTACGGCTGACTGCCTTGCCCAACAATGCCAGAACATTCCCTTCCGCGTGATGGTAGAGAGATGGAAGGGCCTTACGTCAAAAGTAGTAGTGACTGGGAACCTGCCATTGTGGTACAAAACATTGTGCAAATTCACAGAAGGCAGCAGAATCCACCAGGCTGAAAGGCAAAAGCTGGAGAGCCAACAGTTTTGACAAGCTTGCATTTAGAAGCTGGACAAGTGGGTGGCAGGGACTGTATTTTTTTTCAGCTGTAGCAGATGGGGAATTGAAATTTGCCGGCTACAGTCTACAGCTGGTGGTGTGCTGCTGGCAGATGTGCTGCTAGGATTTATGACACCCTGTGCTATACCATCATCCCTGTCAGTGGAGGCTGCTGAGAGGTAATGACTTGTATAGCAGAGGCAGACTGAAGTGGGTAAGGAGGAGGAGGAGGAATGACAGATTTGTGCCCCTTTTGTGTGGCTTTTAGGTGCTCTTGCCAACGGGCTGAGTGGTTGGATGTTAAATGCCTTGTTAAGCATGTGGTACCCAAATGGTTGGTGTTTTTGCCACGTTTAATGTGCCTGAGACACAGTTTGCAGATAGCAACAGTGCGATTTAATAAAGTGCCAAGTGACTTCATGCAGATTGTGCTCTCCTCCCCGTCAGGTATGCGCTCACCTTAAGGGCTTAAATGTTAAGCCGGAAATATTTTGTATCAGCTGATGATCTGGATTCTTTCTTTTATTCCTGTGCTGGCTGTTGTGGACACCTCTCACTCATAGCCTCCTGTTCACACTGGCTGCACACATTTCTCCAGTTTATCTCCACCAAGCCTCCTCACATGTCCCATAGGAAGAGTAATAGAGCCACACAATAGTGTAATACCGCTTAAATAATATTTTAATTCTCTTAAAACATGTAATACAGCAAACTCACATTTTAGTAGATAAAACAATGCTCTTAAGGTGCTTGTAGTGCTGTAGTGGTGAGGGGGGATAGGATCACCTGTTCCCGAATCTGCAGCCCCGGTGTGTACAACGTACGGATGCTCCTACGCCTCTTCCCCAGGCTACCTCCTACCTTGTGTGTGTCAGACTTATAGACTACATTTATACTAAACTAATATTCTACACTGACAATTGAAGCAAAATAGCACAGTATAGCACACTAACTATCTAATAGCACTGAACAGAGCCCTGTTTTATTCTACATATTTTTGGTAAAAAAAATCGCAATTAGCGATTATTGATTAGTTTGCTCAAAAGTTATAGCGTTTACAAAAATAGGGGATAGTTTTATAGCATTTTTATTAAATATTTTTTTTTTTATTAGTAATGGCGGCGATCAGCGATTTTTATTGTGACTGCGACATTTTTGGCGGACACATCGGACATTTTGACACATTTTTGGGAAATTTGTCATTTATACAGCAATCACTGCTATTTAAATAGCACTGATTCCTATGTAAATGACAGTTGTAGTTAGGGGGCTAACCACTAAGGGGCGGGGAGGAGTCAGTGTGACGTGTTGTGTTTTTTTTTACAGTAGGGGGGCGTGGCTGTACGTCTGTACGTCATTGATCGGCGTTCCCGATGACAGGGAACCCGCCGATCACTGACAGTCAGTGTAGGAAGCGCGTGGGAGAGGTTTGTTTACATAGACCTCTCCCCGTTCTTCAGCTCCGTAACCCGATCGCGGGATACCAGCGGCGATCGGGTCCGCTGGTCCCGCGGACGGGGTCACGGAGCTCCCGACCGGGGTCGCGAGCGCGCCGCTAGCGTCGCGTGCGCGACCCACGGGCAGGCACATGCACGATCACGTACAGGTACGTGATTCTGCCTGCCCGTGCCATTCTGCTGACGTATATATGCAGTGGCCGGTCGGGAAGCGGTTAATGTGGTTTAAATGTTTTCTAATGTGGTTGAAATGTTTTCTAATGCGGCTGAAATGTTTTCTAATGCGGCTGAATTGTTTATGAATGTGGTTGAAATGTTTTCAAATTCGGTTAGAAATGTTATCAAATTTGGTAGAAATGTTTTCAAATGCTGTCGAATTTGAATACGAATAAATAAAACTAATTCCAAAAATGAATTAAACAAATGTAACGAATTTAACTAAACAAAATTGGTTAAATAACAAATCAAAACTAAACTAAACAAAATAACTTTTGGGGTTTTGCACATGTCTAGCTCAGACCTTAAAACAGAATAGTCTGAAAAATTGAAACTGTGCTCCAAGACTGTGATGACAACAAATGGCTAATTAAGACCAGGACTTGAATACGTTATATAGTCAGCTCTCCCCTCTGAAGACACATGTCGTAAAATTATTGACTACGGTAAAAAATTAAAAGAACAAAGAAATCCTCCAGAAAATGGAGGACATTTTTTGGAAAGATAAAACTGCATTTAACCATTTTTCGATTGTGCTATAGCCAAATGATGACTACAGTGCAGACAGCTAGTTCTAGGAGGCCTCCCATAAAAGCACCAGCCGCGCACATGCTGAGGGAATGCGGGTGGCGCGTTTTCTGATCACGGTGTCCGCAGGACACTGCTGATCACACATTGAGGTAAACAGCCAATCAGCGATTCTTTAGCACGTGATCAGCTGTGTCCAATCACAGCTGATCACGGATGTAAACAGAAGTCGTTATCAGCTGACAGCATGAGGAGAAGAGAAAGGAGCCGATAACCGGCTTCTCTAAAAGGGACATGTACACTGATAATCAGGACACTGATTATCAGTGTCTTGATTATCAGTGCAGTCCCAACAGTGCCCAGCAGTGCTGCCAATCTGTGCCTACTAGGGATGAGCCGAACAACCCCGGGTTCGGCTCGCACCAGAACCCGCGAATGGACCTAAAGTCCGTGCGAGCATTTAGAACCCTATTAGTTACAATGGATGCGAACGTTCGAAATCAAAAGTGCTAATTTTAAAGGCTAATATGCATATTATTGTCATAAAAAGTGTTTGGGGACCTGGGTCCTGCCCCAGGGGACATGTATCAATGCAATTTTTTTCAGGAGCAGTGATTTTTAATAATGCTTAAATTGAAACAATAAAAGTGTAATATTCCTTTAAATTCGTACCTGGGGGGTGTCTATAGTATGCCTGTGAAGGGGCGCATGTTTCCTGTGCTTAGAACTGTCCCAGCAAAAAGTGTAATTTTTGCAGGAAAAAAAGCTATTTAAAATCACTCGCGGCTAATGTATTGATGGCTCCCGTAACACAGAGAACAGTCATTCATTGAAAGCCATTCATAAAAAAAAGTCATTGATAAAAAATAAAAATATTTTTTTTTAAAAAGCGTGGGGGTTCCCCCCAAAATTCAATAACCAGGCCCTTCAGGTCTGCTATGGATATTAGGGGGACCCCAGCCAAAAAATAAAAAAATGGCGTGGGGTCCCCCCTCAAAATCCATTTCAGACCCTTGAGGTCTGGGATGGATTTTAAGGGGCACCCCAGCCCAAAAAAAAATGGCGTGGGGTCCCCCTCAAAATTCATACAGACCCTTATCTGAGCACACTACCTGGCAGGCCGCAGGAAAAGGGGGGGGGGACGAGAGTGGCCCCCCTCCCTCCTGAACCGTACCAGGCCACATGCCCTCAACATTGGGAGGATGCACCTTGTCCCCATGTTGATGAGGACAATGACCCCTGGCCATTGGTTGTGGGGGTCTGCGGGCATGTGGCCTGATACGGTTCCGGAGGGAGGGGGGCCGCTCTCGTCCCCCCCCCCGTTTCCTGCGGCCTGCCAGGTTGTGTGCTCAGATAAGGGTCTGGTATGAATTTTGAGGGGGACCCCACGCCACTTTTTTTTTTGGCTGGGGTGCCCCTTAAAATCCATCCCAGACCTCAAGGGTCTGGAATGGATTTTGAGGGGGACCCCACGCCAATTTTTTTTTTTTTTTGCTGGGGTCCCCCTTAATATCCATAGCAGACCTGAAGGGGCCTGGTTATTGAATTTGGGGGACCCCACGCTTTTTTAAAAAAATATTTTTTATTTTTTATCAATGACTTTTTTTTAATGAATGGCTTTCAATGAATGACTGTTCTCTGTGTTACGGGAGCCGTCAATACATTAGCCAGGAGTGATTTTAAATAGCTTTTTTTCCTGCAAAAATGACACTTTTTGCAGGGACAGTTCTAAGCACAGGAAACATGCCCCTTCACAGGCATACTATAGACACCCCCAGATGTGATACTGCAATGCTGTACTAACAGCACGCACACTAATCCCCAGAATCATAGCACATAATGTCAGCAGTCCTTTTATACAGTGGGGCGTGTACTAAACCCCCTGAGCTATAATTGGCCACAGGCATCCTGCCTGTGGCCAATTATTGCTCTCCTCGCCACTGTCTCTTTGATTGGCCAAGCATGCGGGTCACAGTGCATGCTTGGCCACTCATCAGCCAGCAATGCACTGCAAATGGCGCAGTGCATTGCGGGCCACTCGCATCACACTTTGATGCGAGCGGCCCTAATAGTTCTGGGCTCGCCGAGTGGGCGAACGCCCGATGTTCGATTCGAACATGGGTTCAATCGAACACCGGGCCCATCCCTAGTGCCTACCAGTGCTGCCAATAAGTGTCCATCAGTGCTGCCAAATCAGTGCCCATCAGTGCCTTCTCTGGGTGTAGGGGTCCAACCAAAATCCATACCGGACCCTTCAGGTCTGGTATGGATTTTAATGAGAACCGTGCGCCAAAATGTAAAAATAAAATGGCGTAGGGTCCCCCCAAAATCCATACCAGACCCTTATCCGAGCACGCAACCTGGCCCCACGGAGCAAAAAAATAGCTGCAACAGCTCCGCCTCCATGGGAGGCTCCCGCTGAGTTACACTTCTTCTCGGTGACAGCTGTTATATAGCTGAGGGTGGGGCCACCCAGTGACATAATTGGGTGACCCTGCCCCCCTCTGACGCCACGTGACTTGCAACCCTGGGTACGTATTTAAGAAATGCTGCACCACCAAATTGAGAACATGTGCCAGGCATTTCCCTGTCTAAGGGCGGACAGGAGGTTTGAGCCATTATCGCACACCACCATTCCTGGCTCTAGCTGGCGTGGTGTGAACCACCTCTGGGCCTGTCCCTGCAGAGCTACAAGAATCTCTGCCCCGGTGTGGTTCCTGTCCCCTAAACACACCAGCTGAAGCACTGCATGACACCCTTTAGCCTGACTCTGGGAATAGCCCTTTGAACGCTTAGGGGATACCTGATGTTCATAAAACAATTCTGCAGAGGAGGGCATGGAGGTGGCGGAGGAGGAGGAGGTAGAGCTCACAGGTCTGGCATCATCACCACCAGCTAAATGGAGACGTGGGGGCACAACAAGCTGCAGCACCGAGCCCTGTCCTGCATCCTTTAGAGTTGGGAGCAGTATTACCCAGTGTGTTGTGAACAAAATATATCATCCCTGTCCATGCTTGCTGGACCACGTGTCAGCAGTAAGGTGGATTTTACGGCTGACTGCCTTGCCCAACAATGCCAGAACATTCCCTTCCGCGTGATGGTAGAGAGATGGAAGGGCCTTACGTCAAAAGTAGTAGTGACTGGGAACCTGCCATTGTGGTACAAAACATTGTGCGAATTCACAGAAGGCAGCAGAATCCACCAGGCTGAAAGGCAAAAGCTGGAGAGCCAACAGTTTTGACAAGCTTGCATTTAGAAGCTGGACAAGTGGGTGGCAGGGACTGTATTTTTTTTCAGCTGCAGCAGATGGGGAATTGAAATTTGCCGGCTACAGTCTACAGCTGGTGGTGTGCTGCTGGCAGATGTGCTGCTAGGATTTATGACACCCTGTGCTATACCATCATCCCTGTCAGTGGAGGCTGCTGAGAGGTAATGACTTGTATAGCAGAGGCAGACTGAAGTGGGTAAGGAGGAGGAGGAGGAATGACAGATTTGTGCCCCTTTTGTGTGGCTTTTAGGTGCTCTTGCCTACGGGCTGAGTGGTTGGATGTTAAATGCCTTGTTAAGCATGTGGTACCCAAATGGTTGGTGTTTTTGCCACGTTTAATGTGCCTGAGACACAGTTTGCAGATAGCAACAGTGCGATTTAATAAAGTGCCAAGTGACTTCATGCAGATTGTGCTCTCCTCCCCGTCAGGTATGCGCTCACCTTAAGGGCTTAAATGTTAAGCCGGAAATATTTTGTATCAGCTGATGATCTGGATTCTTTCTTTTATTCCTGTGCTGGCTGTTGTGGACACCTCTCACTCATAGCCTCCTGTTCACACTGGCTGCACACATTTCTCCAGGATATCTCCACCAAGCCTCCTCACATGTCCCATAGGAAGAGTAATAGAGCCACACAATAGTGTAATACCGCTTAAATAATATTTTAATTCTCTTAAAACATGTAATACAGCAAACTCACATTTTAGTAGATAAAACAATGCTCTTAAGGTGCTTGTAGTGCTGTAGTGGTGAGGGGGGATAGGATTTATACTAAACTAATATTCTACACTGACAATTGAAGCAAAATAGCACAGTATAGCACACTAACTATCTAATAGCACTGAACAGAGCCCTGTTTTATCTCTCTCCACACCAAAATCACACTGAAAATGTCTGCCACTGAAAGAATACTTTTATACTGTGTGGTGGGAATGAGCCATGATTGGACAAAGTTATGACGACAATGTCCAATCATGACTCTGACAGTGCTCTGTGCCCTGATTGGCTGAAGCTTTCACTGCTTGTAATGCACTGTTCAGCGCTGCAATGCATTGTGGTCTGTTCGGTTGGATGAACAAAAGGTCGAACAACCCGTTTGTTCGGCTGTTCGTCAAATGTCCGAACTGCGAAAGTTCGGCCCAAACTTATGCTCGGTCCGAACCGTTCGCCTATCCCTAGTTAGTAACACTAGTCATGGAAGCACTCTATTCGAGTATTCCACATGACAAGGGAGTGCTGAATGTTCGTACATTCTTAATGGAACAGTCACATACTCAATGGAAGTTCAACGAGTTCCTCTTGCGTTTGTTATACCACATATTAACCCACAACTGGTTCACCTTCATGGCTCCCACTACCTCCAGGTACAGGGAGTAGATATGGGTACTGGGTGTGCCCTGGCTTATACTAACCTGTATCTGGGGGGGTGGGGTGGGACCGTCATTTGTGGCATTCTGATGCCCTGGAAGAATATATGAACCAGGTTTTATGTTGGTATAGATTTATAGACAATATTTGCTTTTTATGGACAGGCACCGCATTGGAGCTTTATAAATTTGTTGATCTTATCAATATTAACAACTTCAACGATCTCCACAAGATCCCTTTTTTTAACCTTGAGATATTTGTGGACCCTGATGAGTGTTTGACTATGGACCTTCACTGAAAAAAGTCAGCAGGCAATACTTTGCTTCACGCTAACAGTGCTCAACCACATACTTTAATACGTAGCATATCATATGCGCAGTACCTGTGCCTTAAACGGAACTGCACGCTACTGGAAGATTTTAAAAAACAGGCGGCCCAACTCCGGTCTCGGGTGCTATTTAGAGGATACAGCAAGTCATTGCTTCGCGAGGCTTATAAAGAGCTTTGCTTCAGCTAAGAAATGTCTTGCTGTACAAACCCAGAAATTATAACAAAGGTCCCCCCCCCAGTGAGGTTTATTACTCGGTTCTCAACACAACAACAAGAAGTACGCAGTATTCTTGGAAGGCATTGGTATATACTTTTGAATGACCCCTATATTTCTAAGTACATTAAAAGCTATCCTGACATGGTGTTCCGTAGAGCACCATCCATCCGAGACCAATTGACATCTAGCCACAACATACCCAATAGTGACCATTCCTGTGCATCTCGTGGCATTGTAAAATTTGGTAGATGCGACATGTGTCCTTGGATACATCAAGCCACTGAATTTGTACTGCCCAATGGCCGTAGCATTCACCCCCCATTTCTACGTAGATTGCGACACACCAGGTATCGTCTATTTGATGACCTGTGTGTGGAGCTTTCTAGGTGGGAAAGCCCATTAGACCCTTCAAAAAAATAATTTATGATCACATATATTATTCGTCAAGTGGTAAAATGATTACACCTGTCAGGAGACATCTTGATTTGTACCATGGCTTTGACACCTCATTGGTGACATGTATAGCCTTAGAAAAGGACCCAAAAAACCCAAGAGGGGGAGATTGGGATAAAAATATCCTCCAGAGGGAAACACTCTGGATAGAGAGACACAATGCTACCCAACCCCCTAGTTTAAATGAAGTCTGTTCTTACAAACTTTTCCTCTAAATATCCAGTGTTTTTTTCCCTCAATATGCTAGCTGTTTATAATGTTTTAGTTTGTGTTTTCAATGTATTCAACTCCTATGTTATATTCAAACTGTTTTTGATGCTTTTGTTTTTTTATTTTTTTCTAGATACCAGGTGTGGACCACAGAGGAGTGTATTACATATCCGGTGGCTTATGGGTCCCCCACATAATCTCCCCCTCATTCAGTTCTTGGGGGGGTAAATATGCGGCTAAGGGCACCGACCTCGTCTGCCAGCGGGGCTGTTTTCCCCCTAGTCTTGCTGTGATGTACGAGTGCTGTGACTCCATATGCCACCAGGGGGAGCTTCCTTCCCCTGCTCCTGCAGTCTGAATTGTCTCTATGGCTGGACCGCGCCAATCGCACCACGCAAATGCACTACGTGGTCAGCAGTGTGGACGTGCATCCTTGACCGGTCCGTTCCACGTCAGGTAACGAGATGATTGCTCTCACCTGGCGTGGTGGTCAGGATGCACCTTAAAGGGGGAGGTGACCAGCAGGGTCTTGTCCAGACCTGCTGATAACCTTCATTTGTGGGTCAGCAGCCAGCAGAGGAGAGTCAGAAGCTGTTTATACATAGGAAATAATGTAAGTTCCGCCCTGCTTGGGGTTATTTAGTGTTTCTTTACCCTTACTTTTGTGGCTTTTCTGCATCTTACAATATTTGCCCATATACCGTTTGCTTATATACCCTAGAAGGCCCAAGGGAAAGCCTATACCTATGTATACGCCCTGATCACACTGGGAACAAACTGTGATACTACATATAGGACAGAGACTGTTTATATTCAATGACATATACAGCAGATGCACTCTCCTTGGATGAATCCTATCGTTTTACCATTGCACCACGGGGAGACGCAGTTTAAAAGCTTCCAACATATTCTGTAAATCCATACAAATAACCTCTTACCGTAAATGTCATACTGAACTATTGATTCTATTATGTAGTGTAGAGCCAATGTATATAACTTATGAGACAATTGCATCTGCACATGTCAAGTAATATTATATTTTATACGCTACTTACCTAGGTGTATCCCCATATATACCTTTGTATGGGGGTCCTCATTTGCTACTGGTTCTGTTCCTTGCTCTCTGTGGTCCACTTATGCTACTTGTAAGTACGTAGGTATATTTTTTTCGTTTATAGTATTATCAGTATATTCGTTCAAATTGTCATTTCTGAACTCTGTCTGTGTTTATTTCTGAACAGGGTTTTATAATGTAATTAACCCCTCATGCTCCCGAAGAATCGTTTATTGTCAATGCAAAACATGTTGAGCACACCACTGTTCGCCTAGTGTGAGGCTACGCACCCCTCTTCAGATATAGCCCCCTGTTTCATTATTTGCTTTTGGTGATTTTGTTTGCTTTTTGCACTGTTGCGTTGTTGTGTAAATACCTTGGAGGCTCCCTACCTGTATCGTATTAGCGGGGGGGGGGGGGGGTATGCTCATACAGCAGGTTGGGTTACTATCATCATTGCTTTTAATCAGTTTTTATCAATTTTATGAATAAAATACATTATCTACCTTTATATATGTTTTCTTGTGTTTGATACGGTGCCTCTAAGCCTCTAAAGTCCCACTATTTGTGGTCTCCATTTCTCTTCTGCACTATCTAGGGATGAGGCCATGTTATGGTGACATAATCAAGTTAATAGTGTCAGATTGTCCACCACACTATCACAGTCCCATTATAAGTCTCTGATCACTGCTATTAGTAGTATAAAAAACAAAAATAATAAAAATTACAGTGTATATACCATAGTTTGTAGATGCTACCACTTTCAGGCAAATCAATCAATATACACTTATTGGGATTTTTTTCTACCAAAGACATGTAGCAGAATATATTTTGGCCTGAATTTATGTTTTTTTTTGTTTTTTAAATTGGATATGTTTTAAAACAATACATAATACATACATACATACATATATAATGCAAAAAAAAAAACTGCAGTGATCAAATACCACCAAAAGAAAGCTCTATTTGTGTGAAAAAAGTGATATAAGTTGTGTTTGGGTACAGCATTGCATGACTGTGCAATCGCCAGATAGACCCCTTTCACACTGGGGCACTTTTCAGGCGTTTTAGCGCTAAAAATAGTGCCTTTAATGGGTCTGAAAAGTGCCTCTCAAGCCACCCCAGTGTGAAAGCCAGAGTCCTTTTACACTGGGGCCGTGCGCTTGCAGTACAGGAAAGTCCTGCAATCAGCATCTTTGGAGTGGTGCGGGAGCATTGTATGCACCGCTCCCAAAGTGCCCTGCCCATTGAAATTAACAGGCAGCGCTGCCGCTATCAGTTTTGAGGTGATCTCTGACCCAAGTGAAATTTGTTTTGATTATTTTTCTAGGTATTACTTTGCTATAATTACATCCATTCACAGCAGGAGATGGGTAAATAATCCAAAAAAGGGAATGGGACACTTTGATGTCCACCTATCAGGTGGATATTCAACAGAAAGAAAAAGTAGAATCAGACTTTTCTTTGTTTTCACAGTTAAAATTTTTGGGGAAAAAAATCCTCTTTATTTTGGCAGGTAAAATCTTTGACAGATATATTGATGAGAACTTATAGACTTGAAAGTACAGGTATTTCCCTATCTGGACAAAATCAGCTAATGCCGCATACACACGGAATTCTGAATTCTCGTCGGAAAAAGCTCTGATGGTTTTCCCGTCGGAATTCCGATGGAATTTCACTCAAACAGTCTTGCCTACACACGGTCACACGAAATTTCGATGGTCAATAACACCACGCCTTAAAAACGTTCTACTGCACTATAAAAGGGAAGTTTAATGCTTCTGAGCATGCGTCGAATTGTTTCCGAGCATGTGTGGGAATTTTGCATGTCGGAATTGCATACACACGATCGGAAAATTCGATAGAAAGATTCTCAATCCAAGGTTCTCAATCCAAACAGGTTCTCAATCCAAAGTCCGTCAGAAATTTCGACAGAAAAAGACTGATGGGCATACACACAGTCGGAAAATCCGATGAAAATCTCCCATCGGACTGTTTCCATCGGAAATTCCGACCGTGTGTACGCGGCATTAGAGTAGACATGTGCAGTTCGTTTAGTTACAAATCGAAATTCGGACAAATTATTAATTATTCGAAAATTCGGATGTATCCAGATTTTAATAGTAAGGAATTTAAATGAATCCGGAAAAACAGAATTTCGGGTGAAATTTGAATCAAATTCAAACCGTTTTTGAATTTGATTTGAATCATTTTTGAATTTGAATCATTTTTTGAATTTGATTTGAATCGTTTTAGAATTTGATTATATTTGAATTTCCGAATACAATAAAATATAATATAGGGTAAAGGAATATAATACAAAAGAATATAATAGAATATAAAATAATCTACTAGAATAGAAAGGAATAGAACAGAAAATAAATGAATAGAATAGAAAATAAAGGAATAGAATAGAATAAAATAGAACAGGAAATAATATAATCCTCTTCTGAAATTCAAATTACAAATAGATCAAACTGAAATAGGAATAGAATACAAAATAATAGATTAGAATAGAAGAGAAAATAAAAGCATAGATTAGAATAGAAAACAATAAAATAAAAAAAAAAAGAAATACTACTACTAATACTGTACAAAAATATCTGTACGACTAGTGGTCCATTACATGTCTCAGTGTGTACCAACGCACACTAAAACATCTGTCACAGTGTACCATTGCACAAAACCTCTGTAATATAGTGTCCCAGCAACATCTGATGCGAAAGCTGAAAAATTAAACATATATGTGCATTGTACAAGTGCATTGTACAAGGGCTACCTGAGCTAACAGAAATAATCCAATATGCAAATTGTTACTTCGAATTTGAAACCAAAATAGAAATGAGTACATCCTATTTCTGCTGATGAAAAAGATGATGATTGTTCTTCTTTTCTAAAAATGTTGTTTCTAGGTCAGGTGTACTACTCGTGCTCCATCAACATCTATCACCATGCACTGTGGTTGAAATATTTTCTAATACGATTGAAATGTTTTCTAGCGTGGTTGATATGTTTATTATTGCGGTTGAAATGTTTTCTAATGTGGTTGAAATGTTTATTAATGTGGTTGAAATGTTTATTAATGTGGTTGAAATGTTTTCTGATGCGGTTGAAATTTTTTCTAGTGTTGAAATGTTTTCAAATGCAGTTGAAATGTTTTCTAATGTTGTTGAAATGTTTATTAATGTGGTTTAAATGTTTTCTAATGTGGTTGAAATGTTTTCTAATGCGGCTGAAATGTTTTCTAATGCGGCTGAATTGTTTATGAATGTGGTTGAAATGTTTTCAAATTCGGTTAGAAATGTTATCAAATTTGGTAGAAATGTTTTCAAATGCTGTCGAATTTGAATACGAATAAACAAAACTAATTCCAAAAATGAATTAAACAAATGTAACGAATTTAACTAAACAAAATTGGTTAAATAACAAATCAAAACTAAACTAAACAAAATAATTTTTGGGGTTTTGCACATTTCTAGCTCAGACCTTAAAACAGAATAGTCTGAAAAATTGAAACTGTGCTCCAAGACTGTGATGACAACAAATGGCTAATTAAGACCAGGACTTGAATACGTTATATAGTCAGCTCTCCCCTCTGAAGACACATGTCGTAAAATTATTGACTACGGTAAAAAATTAAAAGAACAAAGAAATCCTCCAGAAAATGGAGGACATTTTTTGGAAAGATAAAACTGCATTTAACCATTTTTCGATTGTGCTATAGCCAAATGATGACTACAGTGCAGACAGCTAGTTCTAGGAGGCCGTCATATGGTGGCCTCCCATAAAAGCACCAGCCGCGCACATGCTGAGGGAATGTGGGTGGCGCGTTCTCTGATCACGGTGTCCGCAGGACACTGCTGATCACACATTGAGGTAAACAGCCAATCAGCGATTCTTTAGCACGTGATCAGCTGTGTCCAATCACAGCTGATCACAGATGTAAACAGAAGTCGTTATCAGCTGACAGCATGAGGAGAAGAGAAAGGAGCCGATAACCGGCTTCTCTAAAAGGGACATGTACACTGATAATCAGGACACTGATTATCAGTGTCCTGATTATCAGTGCAGTCCCAACAGTGCCCAGCAGTGCTGCCAATCTGTGCCTACACCCCCGGGTTCGGCTCGCACCAGAACCCGCTAATGGACCTAAAGTCCGTGCGAGCATTTAGAACCCTATTAGTTACAATGGATGCGAACGTTCAAAATCAAAAGTGCTAATTTTAAAGGCTAATATGCATATTATTGTCATAAAAAGTGTTTGGGGACCTGGGTCCTGCCCCAGGGGACATGTATCAATGCAAATTTTTTTTAAAAAAACAGCCGTTTTTTCAGGAGCAGTGATTTTAATAATGCTTAAATTGAAACAATAAAAGTGTAATATTCCTTTAAATTTCGTACCTGGGGGGTGTCTATAGTATGCCTGTGAAGGGGCGCATGTTTCCTGTGCTTAGAACTGTCCCTGCAAAAAGTGTCATTTTTGCAGGAAAAAAAGCTATTTAAAATCACTCGCGGCTAATGTATTGACGGCTTCCATAACAGAGAGCACAGTCATTCATTGAAAGCCATTCATAAAAAAAAAGTCATTGATAAAAAAAATAAATAAATAAAAGCGTGGGGGTCCCCCCAAATTCAATAACCAGGCCGTTCAGGTCTGCTATGGATATTAAGGGGGACCCCAGCCAAAAAAAATGGCGTGGGGTCCCCCTCAAAATCCATACAAGACCCTTGAGGTCTGGGATGGATTTTAAGGGGGGTCCCCCTCAAAATCCATACTTTGATGAGGACAAGGGCCTCTTCCCCACGACCCTGGCCATTGGTTGTGGGGGTCTGCAGGCGGGGGGCTTATCGGAATCTGGAAACCCCTTTAACAAGGGGACCCCCAGATCCCCCCCCCCCCCTGTGTGAAATGGTAAGGGGTACTTTTGTACCCCTACCATTTCACAAAAAAAGTGAAATGGAGGGCGGGGCTACCTGGTGACCCCGCCCCCTCTGACGTCATGGGGAAAGCCATAGGGAATTCCCCATGATGTCCCCGTGTGTCAGAGGGGGCGGGGTTACCAGGTGGCCCCACCCTCCGTTATAAAAGACCTGTCAGACGCAGCGAAGCCTCACACAGCGCAAGCCTCCCCCTGCACGGAGCGGCCCAGAAGAGACGCCGACGCCATGGAAGAAGATGCTGGACGAGAAGACCAGAGCAAGAAGAAGCGGATCGGAGGAAGAAGATGATAGAAGAAGAAGATGGAAGAAGATGCCGGAAGGAGAAGATGAAGAAACTGAAGGATGAAGAGAGGAAGAAGCAAGAAGACCAGAAGAAAGAAGATGTTAATAGAGGAATTGTCAAAGACCGTCTCCTGTCATTTTTAAAATTTTTTACACTTTTTTGGTGAAATGGTAGGGGTACTTTTGTACCCCCTTACCATTTCACACAGGGGGGGGGGCAGGATCTGGGGGTCCTCTTGTTAAAGGGGGCTTCCAGATTCGATAAGCCCCCTGCCCGCAGACCCCCACAACCAATGGCCAGGGTTGTGGGGAAGAGGCCCTTGTCCTCATCAACATGGGGACAAGGTGCTTTGGGGGTCTCAGACCCCCAAAGCATCCTCCCAATGTTGAGGGCATGTGGCCTGGTACGGTTCAGGAGGGAGGGGGGCCGCTCTTATCCCCCCCTCTTTTCCTGCGGCCTGCCAGGTTGCGTGCTCAGATAAGGGTCTGGTATGAATTTTGAGGGGGACCCCACGCCATTTTTTTTTGTCTGGGGTGCCCCTTAAAATCCATCCCAGACCTCAAGGGTCTGGAATGGATTTTGAGGGGGACCCCACGCCACTTTTTTTTTTTTTTTTGGCTGGGGTCCCCCTTAATATCCACAGCAGACCTGAAGGGCCTGGTTATTGAATTTGGGGGGACCCCCACGCTTTTATTTTTAAATTTTTTTTATTTTTCATCAATGACTTTTTTTTAATGAATGGCTTTCAATGAATGACTGTTCTCTGTGTTAAGGGAGCCGTCAATACATTAGCCGCGAGTGATTTTAAATAGCTTTTTTTCCTGCAAAAATGACACTTTTTGCAGGGACAGTTCTAAGCACAGGAAACATGCCCCTTCACAGGCATACTATAGACACCCCCCAGATGTGATACTGCAATTCTGTACTAACAGCACGCATACACTAATCCCCAGAATCATAGCACGTAATGTCAGCAGTCCTTTTATACTGTGGGGCGTGTACTAAACCCCCTGAGCTATAATTGGCCACAGGCATCCTGCCTGTGGCCAATTATTGCTCTCCTCGCCCTGGCTCTTTGATTGGCCAAGCATGCGGGTCACAGTGCATGCTTGGCCAATCATCAGCCAGCAATGCACTGCAACTGGCGCAGTGCATTGCGGGCCACTCGCATCACACGAATTTGATGCGAGCGGCCCTAATAGTTCTGGGTTTGCCGAGTGGGCGAATGCCCGATGTTCGATTCGAACATGGGTTCGAATCGAACACCGGGCCCATCCCTAGTGCCTACCAGTGCTGCCAATAAGTGTCCATCAGTGCTGCCAATCAGTGCCCATCAGTGCCTTCTCATCAGTGTCCCATATCAGTGCTGCCTACCAGTTCCCATCAGTGCCACTTATCAGTGCCGCCTATGACGGCCCATCAGTGCCACCTATCAGTGCCCATCAGTGCCACCTACCAGTGCAGCCTCATCCTATCAGTGCCTCCTCATCAGTGTCCAGCAGTACCACCTCATCAGTGCAGCCTAGTAGTGCCCATCAATGCCCATTGGTGCTGCCTCATCAGTGCCCACCAGTACAGCCTCATCAGCGCACATTAGTGAAGGAGAAAAATTACCTGTTTGCTAAATTTTATAACAAACTTTTACATTTCAAGGTTAATGAGGGCAGAGATTATAAATGGTCATATAGTCAGGAAACAATAAGGAGACAAAATGAAGTTCAGGGCACTAACAATTATATGCCAGACTCACCTTCTACTTTCTGCTTTATTTCCCCTGAGGTGGAACTTACTTTCAGGAAGAAAAAACAAGCACAAAAAAGGCAGACACAGACCTTTCCAATGGTGGTGGGTATACACCAAACACTCAAACTGGTGATACAGGTGGTGTGGTGATGGGTTCTTATAAACAAAACTCTGTGGAACATAAACAATGGGATAATGCACATAAAACTGAGAAAAAAATGGAGGCTACGTCCAAAACACACAAATCTGTTTTTTTAGAGACATGACAAACAATTCACCCAAATCCAGCAAGGATTTAATAGTCAAGAACACAGTTAAGGTTTAAACATAGTAAACCTGTCCTCCTACCAACTGGCAGAAAAATTGGTCTCTGGGTGTTGGTGGTGTCTTCACATCATAACCCTATAGAGGTACTCTTGATAAAAGCAAGAATTGGTCTTGCTGTCAAAAATTGAAATGATATGCACCTGTCAAACAGGTGTGGAAAAATGTGTCCTTGGGTGTAATCAGCGACATTGACATCAGGGGCTTGATAGCTGCTGCTAATCCAGGACTGATTCATTTTGACAAATGTCACCTGGTCAACTGAGTGTTTGGACAGACATGCTCTTTTATCTGTCACAAAATCTATGGCAGCACTAAATGGCCATTCGTAAAGCATGCTGGATGCAGGGCACCCCAGCAGCTCAATTGCATACTGAGCAAGTTCTGGCCAGTGGTCTATACTCATGACTCAGTAACCCAGTGTATCGTCAACTGGAAAGCTCTCCCTGTCTGTTTTCACCTCTAGATAATCTTTCACCCCATGCAGAGACTGCTGATGGGATGTGGAAGCGAGAGCACAAGTGGGATTGTGTCACTGATGCATGCATTGTCATGGCTCACCATCCTTGTTGTCTCCATAAATGGTGGCAGTACAGTGCATGCGTCCTTTATCGGCAGCCATTGGTGTAGGGAAAAAAAGCAAAGCTCTCCTAAGCCTGTCCTTGTGCCATACTCACAAAGGTATTCATTGATGGCCGTCTGCTGTATGTGCAGCCACTGCAGCATTGCCAAAGTTGAGTTCCACCTGGTGGGCATGTCACAAATCAGGCGGTTTACGGGCAGGCGGGTGGTATTCCCGCTCAATTTTAACCAACTGGACACTTGTGTATGACCGCCTGAAATGGCTACAGACTCTTCTGGTCTGCCTTAGAAGATCTTGCAGCCCTGGGTGCCCATTTAAGAAACTCTGCACCACCAAATTAAGAACATGTGCCAGGCATGGTACGTGTGTCAACTTTCCCTGTCGAAGGGCGGACAGAAGGTTAGCGCCATTATCGCACGCCACCATTCCTGGCTCACGCTGTTATGGCGTGAACCATCTCTGGACCTGCCCATGCCCTGCTCCAGTGTGGCTCCTGACCCCTAGACAGACCAGCTGAAGCACTGCATGGTATCTTTTAGCCTGACTCATTGAATAGCCCCTTGAATGCTTAGGGGGTACTGGTGGTCCATAGGACAATTCAGCAGAGGAGGGCATGGAGAAGGAGAAGGAGGGAGGGATGGGGGTGGAGCTGAAAGATCTTGCATCATCATCACCAGCTGTATGGAGATGTGATGGCAAAACAGGCTCCAGCACTGAGCCCTGTCGGGTATCCTTCCTAGTTGCAAACAGAGTTACCCAGTGTGCTGTGAATAAAATATATTGCCCCTAACCATGCTTGCTGGACCATGTGTCAGCAGTAATGTGAACCTTGCTGCTGACTGCCTTGAGCAACGATGCCAAAACATTGCCTTCCATATGATAGTACAGAGCTGGAAAGGCCTAACGTGCAAAGAAATAACGACTGGGAACCTGCCATTGTGATACAGCACATTCTGCAAATTCATGGAAGGGGGCAGAATCCACCGGATGGAAAGGCAGGAGTTGTAAAGCCAGCAATTTGGACAAGCTGGAATTTAGACACTGGGCATGTGGGTAGCAGGGGGTGTATTTTTTTTTTTGCTGCAGCAGCTGGGACAGATAAAATGTCCTGCTATACTCTACAGATGGTGGTGTGCTGCTGGCAGACGTGCTGCAAGGACCTGTGGCACCCTTTGCTATGCCATCATCCCTGTCAGTGGAGGTTGCTGAGAGGTCATGAGATATAGTGAGGGTAGACATGAAAAGTGAGAAGTGAAGAGGAGAAGAATTGTGTCCCTTTCAGATGCTCTTGCCAATGAGCTGAGTGGTGAGAGGGTAAATGCCTTTGTAAGCATGTGGTACCCAAATGGCTGTTGTTTTTGCCACACTTGATGTGCTTGCGGCAGAGATTGCAAATTGCAAGAGTGTGATCAGTTGCACATGTGCTAAAAAAGAACCACACAGCTGAGCTGTGGGAAGTGGGCCGGGAGATAACAGCTACCCAATCTGATGACTGCTCCCTACTCTTTCATGATGGCTACCTCTGGAGGACATCCTGCCTCGTTGGGGTTGTTGGTCCCCCTCACTTTCCTCCTCTGCTCTATCTGGCACCCAAGTCACATCAGTGACCTCATCATCATCATCCCCTCATCATCACTGGAGCCAACTTGACAACACGCTGCGGCTGGGGGAACATGAACATGAGAATTTGTTGTTTATCAGTGTTCTTCCCTCTGTAGGCTCATGTTATTCCCTTCCTCTACCTCAGAACCAATATCAGAATCAAGTAATACCTGTGCATCCTCAAGAAGCTGACGCTGTGTTCAAATAATTTAGCTGACCCTTCCATGCATGATGCTGGGGCTATGGCAGGAGTAGCTGAGGACAAGGAGGCAGAATAATCTGGCAGCTGCGGTGGACTGCGCACTAGTGTCAGCTTGAGTCATAGAGGATGATGAGGATCGTTTAGTAAGCCAGTCCACCACCTCCTCTGCATGCTATGGCTGGATAGCATGGGCAACATCACTAAAAAGAGACTAACGTACCCTGCCTGAGGACGGACCATATCCACCTTTTCCTGTGGACACAGATGCTGCTGGCCCCTTCATAGTGACATGGGAACATCTGCTCTTCCTTTTTCTGCCTCCCAGACATGATGGGGGGGGGGGGGGGGCTTGTTATCCAAATTTAATAGAAACTGGGAAATGTGTGATTGGATGCACTTTATTGAATGAAAAGTGGTGTTTGGTGCACTTTAAATTGAGGACTGCCACTCACAGAAATGTAAAACTATAAAAAAAATAAAAAAGGGTGAACACCATCATCACAGTCAGATAAACTGCTGCTGACAAAAAAAAAACATGCAGCAACCAAAAAACATCGCGGTATACAGCACTAAATATTATGTAATGCTGTGTTAAACACTGCACTACACTAACACACTACACTATACTGACATACTATACCCAGACTATACTGACACACTACACTAACACTACACTATACTCACACTACACTGATATCACACTATACTGGCACACTATACTGGCACACTATACTCACATTATACTCACACTACACTAATACTACACTAACACTTTACACTCAGAGTCACAATAACACTCTAACTTGCTAGTAGCAAACTGAGCCCTGCTCTTTCTATCTCCACTCCAACAACACACTGCAAAAGTTTCCTATGGGGAGGAATGTTTTATAAAGTGGGGTGAGACTATGTGCACTGAGCCATGAGTGGGCAAAGTCATCATGACTTTGTCCACTCATGGCTTTGACAGTGCTCTGTGTCCTGATTGCAAAGCCTTGCATCTGACCAGAGGTCAGGAAAAAGGCTGTGAAGCAGGAAGGCGCCTGTACCTGAAGCTGATTGAAGAATCTGCTTGGGTGCCGCCAACGCTGGATTCCTGGAAAGGTAAATTGAGGAAAATAATTATTTGATCCCCTGCAGATTTTGTAAGTTTGCCCATTTACTACAGGCCGACTTTGCCGCATTGAGGGGCCAATTGACAGGGCCATGTATTGTAAAATCTTGGAAGAGAACCTTCTTCCATCAGATAGAACACTGAAGATGGGTCGTGGATGGGTCTTCCAGCAAGACAATGACCCAAAACATACTGCCAAGGCAACAAAGGAGTGGCTCAAGAAAAAACACAATAAGGTCATGGAGTGGCCTGGTCAGTCTCCAGACCCTAATCCTATAGAAAATTTATGGAGAGAGCTGAAACTTCAAGTTGCCAAGAGACAGCCAAGAAACCTTAAGGATTTAGAGGTAGATCTGTAAAAAAGAGTGGACCAAAATCCCTCCTGAGATGTGTGTAAACCTGGTAACCAACTACAAGAAACATCTTACCTCTGTGCTTGCCAACAAGGGTTTCTCCACCAAGTACTAAGTCATGCTTTGCTTGGGGATCAAATACATTTTTTTTTTAACTTGCTGAACTGCAACTTAATTAATAGTATTTGTTTTAAGTGTTTTTTTCTGGATTTTTGGTTGATATTCTGTCTCTATCGTTTAAAATACACTTTTGATAAAAATTATAGACCCTTAATTTCTTAGTAAGTGGTTAAATATACAAAATCTGCAGGGGATCAAATAATTATTTTCCCCACTTTACCAGTCCAGGGATCCAGCGATGACAGCACCACTTCCCAGCCGGTTTCCTACTGCACATGCACAAATTGCTCTGTGCTTTGTAAATAGTCCTGCAGTCTTCTGGGACCTGTGTGTCCCAGATGGCTGCAGGGGGAAGGAGGAGGGGCAGGATATATTTGTAGATCGCCATAGTGATCTGACCCGGAAGTGGGGGTGAGTACCTGTTAAAACCAGATACCTGCTGTTCCCTCCTCCCCAAAAAGTGACAAATGTAACAGTGGAGGGGGGGGGGAGGATGCAAACAAGCAGAGCTTCCTCCTTTGGGTGGAGCTCTGCTTTAATATGCATTATTTAAAAATTCTGCAATGCGTACTATGCAGGGAAAACTCGCAAATAATTTTGGAGGAGGGTAGGCAACTTATACCTTCCTCTTGGAAGGCATGTTGCCAAGGCTCACAAATATAAAATACAGAAGGTTACTTTTGTAGTGTTGGATAGGATACATATCCCAGAGAGAGGTGGGGATTGTAATAAGAGTCTCTTGCAATGAGAGTTGCATATGATTAAATATCCTAGGAGAACAAGTCCTTTAAGCCCCATACACACGCACGGATTATCCGAGGACCAGGTCCGTCGGATCATGTCCGTCGTACTTTGTCCGATGTTGGTTTTGCATACACACGGTCGGACAAAGTTGTCGGAAAATCCGATCATTCTGAACGTGGTGACGTTTGTTGCCTACGACGGGACTACGTAGAGGCTAGTAGCCAATAGCTTTGGTCTTGTAATGTGATCTGAGCATGCGTAGCACTTTGTCCGTCGGACTACCATACACACGATCGGATTTGGTGTGATCGGACCTTGTTGTCGAAAAATCTATCCAGCAGGAGATAGGACTTTGTCCGTCGGACAATCCGACGTACACTGTCCGATGGTGCATACACACGGTCGGATTTTTCGACAACATTGTCCGATCGGACAGAATCCATGCGAAAATCCGACCGTGTGTATGGGGCTTTAGAGAGCTTTAGACCATTTTTGGAAGGCTTTTGTTTGGATAAAAAGGATTGAGGTGATTACTTTTAGGATGTTGCCTGTTGGTTGAATGGGTCCCATCTGTCTCTAATGACTTCCCCGAATCCCTAAGGTGTGATGTATTTTTAAGGAGCTACGCTTGATTAAAGTGATATTCCAAAAAGTTTTTACAATAACATAAGGCCCCTAAAAAGATAGAGCAGGCCTAGTAAATCTAAGGAATAGGGTTAGAGATCATGTTTGGTATTTTTTTATTCTGTATTGTGTTATGCATATAGGCTTTATTCCTGAGTTTTTGTTGATGTTTGATGTTTTTGCACACTAAGTATTGTAATTACATGTGGGTGTCCTCATATGGCCAGGATGTGGACTTCCGTCTGTTGGGATGGTGTGCTCTCATGGGATGTGCCCAGCATGGAAAGCCTGCTTGCTCGCTTTCATAGAGGTGGTGGGGTATTTCCACAGTTGGGGACATGGTGGTAAAGCCTTGACTTCTGGTATTTCCCCTCCTGCTCTCTGACTCTTGTCTATAGGAGGAAGGTATGTGGCTTTGTGGCAGCAATTTTTACCAGATATAATGCTTTTGGTCTCCCAGAAGTGACGTTCCCAGAGCCAGAAGTATGTAACTGCGCATTCACACAGCTTGTGCATTGCCAGGATGCTGAAGATCATCCAACATAGATGCCATTTTGTGCTGCCCGTGTGGGGGGAACATGTGATGTATATTTAGCCTTTAATAGGGCAAACGTGAAAAGAAAAGAAGTATCTGTTCTGTGCCCTTGGGGTGGTGGAAAAGTGTGCATCAGTAGCACTGTAAAAAAAAAAAATAGCTGGTATGCACCCTTGAGGAGGAGAAAATGAGCACATTAGAAGTACACTAAAAGAAAGTGACTACTATGTGTCTTTAAAGGAGGAGGATGGCTGCCCTTCTGATGCTAACTTGACTCATTGAGCTGTTGCTCCCACTAAGCTCTGTACTGCAGAGCCATGTGTTTTCTCATGCATGTGATACCCAAATAGCTGATATTCGGGCATAGCCTTCAGACCACAGTGGTGCTGCTGACAGAAGATAGAAGTCCCACACTGCTTTCTCCCTATTTTCTGCCTATTCAAGTGCACGTTTACTGTCTTAATGCTAACCAATTTCTACCAAACATATATCTCAAGTTTATTTTTTAAATATTTTGTGATTTGGAAATATGGGGATAAGAGGATTTGAGGACTGTGGTTTTGCAATGTTTTGTGAACTATTTTTTTTTTTTACTTTTAAGACAATGCAGTGTGGTCCTGGGAAAACCAAACTTACAAATTATACATTAATTATATATGAAATGCTTTAGCCCCTTGCCAGTTGCCACAAAGTTGAGGGCTTTTTTTTAGGAGTTTAGATCTGTTATGGCTCTTATTTTCACCATTCAATTCAGACATATTACCACTGAATAAAAGAAAATCAAGGGATGCAGTCAAAATTACCTAAAATACATTTTCTTCAATTTAAAATAAATCAGATTGGAGTGTTGATGTGGTATTTAAGCCAAGCCAAGATTTCATACTTTTTTCCTGTTGCGCATGAAGCCACATTAAAAATAGGACCCTTTTCCCTTTGTACATTGTTTAAAAAAAAGAAAATTTGAATTGGGAGATGTCCTCTAATGGCAGTGCCCAGCTCCCTTTATACATTTTTGACAATCCCTTGCCTATTGGCCTTAAAAATGGGAAGAATTAATTACAAAGATTTGATTATAATAGGGTTCATTTTTAAGCTTCAAATTTGTAGACTTTACTTCAAGGAAAACCTCGCAATTGCACATCCAGAAACTGCAAAAATATTAAACACAATACACTGTATGCTGTAATGTAGTTGCATAGTTCTGTTTTAGCTCAATGTGTTGTTATGGACCTGATATTATATTATATACTGGGAGGTGAGCATCGCCTGTCCAATTAACATTGTGCTCAATAGCATGTGTCCATCTCGGTCATCTTCTTTAGTAAAGTGAACTGCACAAATTGTTTTGACACATTCTCAATTTAATTAGATCTGTCCTTTCCACCTCCGGAATCTTGGAAAGTTGATTGTCTAAGCAGGGTGCTGATTAGATTACAGCCGCTGTCATTCTGCTTGCCTTCGAAGCTGATCTAAATCATATTCCCATTTCATTTGGCTTTGGATAGCACAAATTGCATTTCTCTGGGGTACCATGTGCACATCCATGAAAATAATTATTGCTGGTGGTCAATGCTTTAAGCTTTGTTCCAAGAAATTAGTGTGAGAGGCTTCTACAATGATGTTTAATAGATAGCTTTAAATGGTTATCAGCAGGCCATACAAAACTTGCATGCAGTCTAGGTGACATGTGAACACAAAGTAATTAGTGAAAAGTATATAATTATATTCAGGTAAAAAAGTTTAATGCAAATCTTTTATTCCCCTGGAAGCCATCATCTATTCTGCATCAGAGCCAATGCATTTGGAAACTTACTGTAGCATTTTAAGGGAGAATGGCAGGGTAAAAACTGTCATGAAAAGTTAAAAGAACACTAGTTGCCAATTAACTACAGTGTTTAAATTGTAATACACAGTGTGCATAATTAGATAATTAGAAGCTTTATTTTACCATATCTTTATGTATTTTAATCAAAATATGTTATTACTGGTATATTTATCATTAGTGATGAGCAAATGTACTTGGGTTCGATTTGCAGGCTGTTCATCAAATTCACTATACATGTAAATGTAATGTATGTAAACTGCAAGCATTAATCCAAACGCTATTGAAATTGAATCCTATAAATCATTTGTAGCCATTTTTAAGGCTAAAAGACAAATTATTGTTAAACTAACGTATGGGGAACTGGGTACTGCCATGGGGGACATGTATTATTGTAAAAAAAAAAAAAGCAAGCATAGAACGCACTGTTCAGTGAGGGGGAACCCTCTGTTTTATGTGACTTTTGGGGCAACATGGTAAAAACATAAATCCTTCAAATTACTCAGGAGATGCTTTTAAGGTGAATGCAGTGTAAAAAAACAGTATGATTCTCCCCCAATGTCACTGAATTCTGGCACATCATTTTCATGTGTATTATGTTTTTTTTTTTTAACTTACAATATTTCCTGTATTCTTTGGCTTACATACAAACATTTGATTATTTATTACTATAAAAATAAATGTTTTGGTAGTTTTGCTGCAACAGCTGATTTTCAATCTAGCAGTAATAGGTCAGTATTAGGCACTGTAAGTAGCAGACACAATAGATTTAAAAGCGAAAAGGATTACAGTTAAAAAACAAAACAAAAAAACAACAACTTAACTTTGTACTAATGGAAAACAATGGTAGATACCCTAAAGCCACCGACTACAAATAATTAGCGCTCCTGAAATAAATATAAATTAATAATAGCAAATATAGTGCATATTATAATATGTGTCCAATTATGGAAACCAAAGTTGAGCTGCTGCCATGAAAACTTACTGAAAGCAAGCTAAAAATGAATATAAACCGTGCACACAACCTAGATTGTGTGAGGGCAGCGTTGCAAGCACCTGAAATAATCTCCCACGGTGAATTCACAAGTTCCGTTTTATTATAAAAGTCAGAAAGTCTCATCCAAAAAAAATGAAAATGTGGCAAAGTTCTTTCTCAATATGCAATAATGTGTGTTATCTCTGTTGTTTATTCAAACAGGAGAAACAATGTTCAAGCACAATGCGACCACTACTGTCTCCGATATATATATTAGGATTGAGGTAAAGGATCCCCCCCTATAGATTAACTCCTTAACAGACCATAGTGGGTTATTTGGCATATGACACTGGTGAACTTCTGTTTGCTGACTTCTCCTCAGGAACACACACTAACAATTAGTTGCTAGCAGGTGGATCTGGTCAATGTTTGGATAAGCTCATTCATATGGAAAGGGGAGAATTAAAGAGCTCCATAGCGTGATCCCGTTGGTAAAATGTATTTAAATATATAACCCCCCCTGTAGCAAGTATACTTACAATTTTAAAAAGCAGGTAGAGCATTATACACGCTGTTATATCCTCTAAGGAGATCGCAGTGTTTGAAAGTAACTGATCGGCGCGATTTTCAAACAGTGGCTTTGCTTCTCAATGGATATGATTCAAGGTTAGTCGTATAGCCACACCCTGATGCGTTTCGTCATCTAGGACATCATCTGAGGGTGTGGCTATACGACACGACTGACCCTTTATATACCTAAATCAATCAGCTTCACTGGTCTGGTAAGGAGTTAACCTATAAGGGGATCCTTTATCTCAATCCTAACATATATATATTGGAGACAGTAGTGGTTGTATTGTGCTTGGACATTGTTTCTCTTGTTTGAATAAACAACAGAGATAACACACATTATTGCATATTGAGAAAGAACTTTGCCACATTTTCATTTTTTTGGATGCGACTTTCTGACCAGTACAATAAAACGGAACTTGTGAATTCACCATGGGAGATTATTGCTGGTGCTTGCAGCGCTGCCCTCACACGATCTAGGTTGTGTGCACGGTTTATTATTAACTTTGTACTAATTGACAGACAGTGGCAAAACAATTTCATTAAATAGCTTGTGATCTTTAAGGATGGGTCGAACACCCTCCAGTTCGATTCGCACCAGAACATGCGAACAGGCAAAAAATTTGTGAGAACATGCAAACCCTATTAACGTCTATGGGACACGAACATGAAAAATCAAAAGTGCTAATTTTAAAGGCTTGTATCAGGGGACATGTATCAATGCAAAAAAACAACCATTTTTTTTCAGGAGCAGTGATTTTAATAATGCTTAAAGTGAAACAATAAAAATGAAATATTCCTTTAAATGCCTGTGGGGTCCCCTTAGTCTGCCTGTAAAATGGCGCATCTACATGATGTGTACAACAGTGCCGCTGCAAAATTAAATTTCTAAAGGAAAAAATGTCATTCAAACTTGCTTGTGGCTGCAATGTATTGCCGACTCCCGGCAATATAGATGAAAAATCAAGGAAGAAATTGGCGTAGGTTCCCCCCAGTCAATACCAGGCCCTTCGGGTCTTGTATGGAATTTAAGGTGAAATCCACATAAAAATGTAAAAAAAAAAAAACTGTGTGGGGTCCCCCCCAAAATCCATACAAGGCCCTATGTGCCTGGCATAGATTTTAAGGGAAACTCCATGCCAAAATTTTTTAAAAAATGGGTGTGGGGTCCCCCCAAAATCCATACCAGACCCTTATCCAAGCAAGCAGCCTGGCAGGCCAGGAAAGAAGGGCCCCCCCTCTTGAACCATACCAGGCCACTTGGCCATAACATGGGGACCCCCCCAAAAGCACCCGGTCCCCATGTTTATGGGGACTAGGTCCTCGTCCCCACAACCCTGGCCTGGTGGTAGCCCTACCCATTCACCCAAAAAAGTGTAAAAAAGTAAAATCCACAATAGACAGTTTTTGACAATTCCTTTATTAAAAAATAAAAAAGTGTCCCACGATGTTCAATCACATCGCCCGATGGACCCGAAAAATAGATTTAAAAAAAAAAAAAACTCTGCCTCAGGCTGTGACAGCTGTTATATAGCAAGGGCGGGGACGTAACCAGATGACCCCACCCCCTTCTGATGTCACATGCTGTCACATGATGTCAGAAGGGGGTGGGGTCACACAGTTATTTCACCACATGGCCCCGCTCTTGCCTATATAACAGGTGTCACAGCCAAGAGACAGGAGTCGGCGGGAGGCCTCCCATTGAGGCAGATATTTTTTTTCTATTTTTCGGGTCCGTTGAGTGGCATGATTGAAGATAGATGGACATCGCGGGACACTTTTTTTTTCTTTTTTAATAAAGAAAAACTGTCTATTGTGGTTTTTACTTTTTGACACTTTTTTTTATGAATGAGTAGGTTGTGCCACCCACCCGCAGACCCCCACAACCACCGGGCCAGGGTTGTGGCCGTAAATATTTGCCGTAAATGCCCCATAATGTTCGCTATTCAGCAAACTGGCATACACACGATTTTCGAGTTGAACTTACGTTCGACTTGAACATCGGGCCCATCCCTAATGAGAAACACAGACACCAACGGTTGTAACATAGCTGAAAGGAATGGGAGCACAGTAGATTTTTTTGTTTGTTTTTGTTTGACACTATAATGAATATTAATTATAAGTATAAGAGTATGAGAAACACAGATATTAAGGATTTTTTTTTGTTTTGTTTTTCATCATTGTTTTTTGCACTTTTTCCTGCACATTTTGTTGCACATATTTATTTATTTTTTGTTTTTTTACAATGATAAATATCAATAGTAGTTGTTTTTTTTTTTCTCTTCCCTCCTTTCTTTCCTTCTTCCCTTTTCCCCTTCCCTCATATTGGCTCCCCCAAAGGTAGCTGGGAGTAAATTAATAAATAATCATGTCTGTGATGGGTGAAGAAGAAGGGAGCAAATGTGGTGGTAGACGGAGGAGAGAGATATAGAAAATATACTTAATCGCTCCAAGTTCTAGATGTGTTTCGAATTCTTAACCACTTCAATACAGGGCATTTTCACCCCCTTCCTGCCAAGGGCCAATTTTCAGTTTTCAGCGCTGTCGCACTTTGAATGACAATTGTGTGGTCATGCAACACTGTACCCAAATTAATTATTTTTCTCCCACAAATAGAGCTTTCTTTTGGTGGTATTTTATCACCTCTGCGGTTTTTATTTCTTGCGCTATAAACAAAAGAAGGGTGAAAAGTTTGAAAAAAAAACACAATATTTTTTGCTATAATAAATATCCCAATTTAAAAAACAAAACAAAAAAAAATTTCCTCAGTTATCAGGCCGATATGTATTCTTCTACATATTTTTGGTAAAGAAAATTGCAATAAGCGTATATTGATTGTTTGCACAAAAGTTATAACGTCTACAAAATAGGGGATAGATATATAGCTTTCTTTTGGTGGTAGTCGATCACCTCTGCGTTTTTTATTTCTTGCGCTATAAACAAAAGAAGGGTGACAAGTTTGAAAAAAACACAATATTTTTTAAACTTTTTGCTATAATAAATATAATATATAATATATATTAATTATTATTATATATAATATATATAATAAAAAAAAAATCCTCAGTTCCTCAGTTTAGGCCGATATGTATTCTTCTACATATTTTTGGTAACAGAAATCGCAATAAGCGTATATTGATAGTTTTTTTTACTAGTAATGGCAGCGATATGCAATTTTTATCGTGACTGTGACATTGCGGCGGACGTATAGAACACTTTTGACACTATTTTGGAACCATTCACATTCCTACAGCGATCAGTGTTATAAAAATGCACTGATTACTGTATAAATGTCACTGGCAAGGAAGGGGTTAACACTAGCGGGCGATCAAGGGGTTAAATGTGTTACCTAGGGAGTGATTCTAACTGTAGGGGGAGGGAACTCACAAGGGGAGGATACCGATCAGTGTTCCTCTGTACTGGGAACACACGATCGGTCACCCCTACCCTGACAGGACGTGGATCTGTGTGGATCACAGATCAATGTCCCTGCTCTGTTACCGGCAATCCCGAGTCTTTATGCAGATGATAAAATACTGTATCTTGGAGACACACAAAACTCCTTAATGGAAGCAATGAAACTAATAAATACATTTGGGAAATATTCAGGATTAAAAATCAATTGGCAGAAATCTGTTTTAATGCCACTTAGACATGATATACAGAGGCATGTGGAGACATTTCCCTTGTTGAAGATAGTGATTTCATTTAAATATTTGGGTATTCAAATTCGGTTGGATCCAGAGGAATCGCTGGCAATGAATTTAAATCCCCTACTGGAACAAATTAAACGCACGTTGAGAATATGGTCAAAGCTACCACTTTTGGTGGCAGGAAGAATACATTTAATTAAGACAGTAATGTTACCCAAATGTTTATACGTATCCTCACATTCTTCAGTAGTTATACCAAAATCTATATTTAAAAAGTTAAACTCGTAATATATAACATTTATTTGGACTAATGGTAGATCCAAGCTTAAAATAACAACATTACAATGATCGAAAACTGAAGCAGGGATGACACTTCCAGATAAATATTTATAATACCTGACAGGGATGTTAAAACAGATACAGACATGGATAAGACAGGAAAGAGCAGGAGGAGTGGAAAAATATCTATTGGAAATACTCCAGAAAGAGGATTTAGTGGTAGGATTGGAGGCACAAATAGCAAGGTTACCTAAAATTAGGATCTCTATGTTTACAATGGCATGAGTGGTGTGGAAAGAAGCTGAGAGAATAGTAGGGTGTAGGGATATCCGCCAGGAAATCCCCATCTGCTAGGGGGCTGCGGGGGGTGCGGTCCGCTAGAGGGGTGACACCCTCCCTGTTTTTTTTTTTTTGATTTATTTTTTTTTTATTTTATTTATTTTTTTAGCTGCCGTTCACCCCGCAGCCCGCTGGGCTGAAACAACACACCGCAGCAGCACCTGGTGTCCTCCTTCCTTCCTCCTTCTTCCAGCCTCAGCCTGTCACATCTCACAGAGTGCAGACAGGATGATGACGTGACGTCACTACACAGTGTGTCTCCCCTCCGCCCAGGTGGCATGGCAACTGCAAGTTGTGAAGCTGCCCTCCTCTCCAGACGCCCGGCGCCCGAATTGTAAACAGGTGCGGGGGGGGGGGGGGTGTCCTGGTGTCCGAGCCCAGCCAGGTTGAGTTGTGTGTGTGTGGTGGGGGGGGTCGCCGGCGGGGGGGGGGGGGGGTTGCCATGGTACCGACACAGACACGCCACCAAAGAGCTGGTGGGAGGAGGGAGGACACTCAGTGTCTGGCGCCCTGGCTGACCTGTTATGGCTATGCAAGTATGATAGGGGGGTGCAAGGTGGTCTACTACAGCTATGGATAATATATATGGATAATGGATATATATATGGATAATGGATAATTATATATACTGCACTGGGGGTGTCTGTACTATGGGGGGTCTGCAGTGGGGGGTCTGCACTAAGGGGGTGACTGTACTGAGGGGGTCTGCACTGGGGGGTGTCTGTACTGCTGGGGGGTCTGTAACTAAGGGGGGTATGCACTGAGGGGGGTGTCTGTACTGCTGGGGGGGTCTGCACTGGGGGGGTCTGCACTGGGGGGGGGTGTCTGTACTGAGGAGGGTCTGCACTGAGGGGGTGTGTCTGTACTGACGGGGGTCTGCACTGAGGGGATGTGTCTGTACTGAGGGGTGTCAGCACCGAGGTGGGGGTGTCTGTACTGAGGTGTCTGCACCGAGGTGGGGGTGTCTGTACTGAGGGGTGTCTGCACCGAGGTGGGGGTGTCTGTACTGATGGAGGGGTCTGCACTGAAGGGGTGTCTGTACTGAGGGAGGGAGGTTTATACTGAGGGAGGGGGGTCTATATTGATGGAGGGTGGTCTGTACGTAGTGGGGGGGTCTGTACTGAGGGAGGGGATCTATAGTTAGTGGAGGGGGGTCTGTACTGAGGGGGGACTATAGTTGGTGGGGGGGTGACACCATTTTTTTTTGCACCAGGTGACACCAACCCTAGTGACGCCACTGAGAATAACCCAGCATTTGAACAGCTGAGAAGAAATCCAGATGGAAATTTCTGGAAACAGAAAGGTATGATTGTATTAGAGCAGTTGTATGAACATGGAACTATGCAAACATTTGAATACCTGAATAAACAACATGATATAGCACATAAATACTTTTATAAATATTTAAAATTAAGACATGCCTTGCAGGCGCAATTAGGCAAGCAGAACCTTAAGATAGCAAAATACCCCCTTATAGGAATTCTGAAGTCACAGGGGCCATAAGGACTGATATCAATATTGTACACATTTCTATTACAAGCTAAAAAAGGCAGAGAGCCATTGAAAGTAACAGATAAATGGCAGGTTTTGATCCCAGAAATTACAGATAAGAAATGGGAGGAGATATGTTCCACGCATTTGGTTGTTTTGCCAATAGATAATAACAAGATGACACAATTATATATAATGCACCAGATATATCTTAGCCCTATTAGACTATATAAAATGGGTAGAAGGCCAATATCAGAATGTTTGCAATATCATCAAGATGAAGCGAATTTCTGCCATTTGATTTGGTCAAGTAGAGAGGTAATTGTATATTGAAGTCAAGTAATGAAAAAATTATCTGAAATTATTAAAAGACCGGTGCCTTGTACCCCTGAAGTATGTTTGTTGGGGATGTTGAATGATGAAGAATGGTCAAGACATGTAAAGATCTTTTTGCAACACATCAAAGATATGCGCCCGAATAGTGACCCAGACCCCCCTCTCTTCCCCAAACTCACCCTTATACCCCGTACTGGGAAACCCACTATTCCCACCAGGTATGAAAGACGGCCCCTTCAGACTTTTGTCCAAATCAGGATTGCACCAAGCAACACACTTTAGTACAGGAGGACTCTGGAGGATGGTGACAGAGTTGTCCGACCCCACGGGTCTGTACCGACTTGACTTTTTGAGATCACTCCAACTAAGCCACTTCCTGAAATCCATTCCACCCCCAAGAGATAACACTCCAAACCTCACAACACTCGAAGATATATGCTCTACGAGGGGTACCCTGCCACACGCGCTCTCGATGACCTATGCACTTCTGAATACACCACAGGAGGAGTTTATACCTCCCGGTATACTTAGATGGGAAGAAGATCTGGGATATCAATTTAGTAGTACTGAGAGACAACACATACTGAGATATACTCACAAGTCCTCCATATGCGTCAAAACTCAGGAAACAAACTATAAGATTCTCTCCCGGTGGTACAAGACCCCGGTGATACTACATAAGATATTTCCAACAACGACGGACTGTTGTTGGCGCTGCCTAGTAGAAGAGGGGACTCTCTTACATATTTTCTGGTCATGCCCGAAACTTACGCACTTCTGGACAGTAGTCCGGGAGACTATACAAAAATTTACTGAAAGAACAATCACAGCTGACCCGGCCTTTTTTCTATTGCATGCGGCCTCTATTCCTGACAGAGTATATAAGCAATCGCTGACTCGTCACCTGTTAGATGCAGCTAGGGCCTGCATCCCATTATGCTGGAAGTCGGTTCTCCCGCCAACCATTAACATGTGGCTTCAAAAAGTGGAGGACATCAGGAGGATGGAAGACCTTATCCTCACAGCACAGGAGAGACAGAAGACGTTCTCCAAAACCTGGCAGCTCTGGATAATGTTTATATATTCAGCCTGGCCTGCCAGGCTGCGTGCTCGGATAAGGGTCTGACATGGATTTGGGGGGAACCCCCACGCCGTTTTTTTGGCGTGGGGAGTCCCTTTAAATCCATGCCAGCTTACGGAGCTAGCGCGGCGGCATTTACTGCCTACGCTAGCTACATAACCTGAAGTCACGTGCTAAATGAACGGACTTGCCGATGAGCGGCAAGTCCGTTCATTTTCAAAAGTCCCGCGGACTTGCCTACTAACAGCGGGATTGTCCGCCGGACTGCCAAGTCCAGCGGATAATTTTAAAACCAAACTTAAAACTTTGGTCCGCCGGACTTTGGCGCCAAAAAGTCCGCCGGCGCCCACACACGAGGGGATTATCCGCTGGACTTCAGTCCAGAGGATAATCCCGCGGGATTGTCCCTTCGTGTGTACGCGGCCTTAATCATATCACAGCATATGAAAATGTTAGGTATGAAAGTAGAGGGAAACCTACAGAAATATCAGAACATTTGGAGTAAATGGTGTAGTATGGAAGGGAATAGTGTAAGATAGAGTAGATAAATAGAATAATTAACATAGAAAAATATAAATGTAATTTTTATTATTATGAATGTTTTTGATATACAATAAAGAATATGAAAACAAATAGAAGTAAGATGCTACACATAGTATACGCAGTATTTCTACAATTTTTGGATTTTTGTGGACCTCATGGCCTAAACCACATCCCCATTTAGCTTTGGAGGTCAAAAAAGAAATAAAAGTTTATATTGTTTATGATTAAATTAGAAGTACATTTATTTTCTGAATCTCAAATTTTTGCAATTTGTGATTTTATTGCCTACACCGCATCCCTACTTTAGAGGACCAAAAAATGAAAACATTTTTTTTTTCTGATTAAAATAGAAAATGGTAGGTACACACAACATACAATGTATTTTTACAGTTCCTTGAAGGTCAAATTAGCTAAACCACATAACCATTTAGCTTTGAAGATCAAAAAGTTGTCCTGCAGTTGCATAACCCCCAAAATTGGTAGGCACACACAAAAAATCCTTAAAGGGACTGTTGGGGATTATCTTTGTGAATACAAAGGGTAGTACAATATAATATATAACTCATCACAATGCAATTCTCAGTAATGTCGCTCAATACAGCACAGTAAATCCATGAGGGTACACCTCCATAGTGCACTCTTTTAGCCCACCACACTTCAATTCATTGTTGTGTAGTGCAATAGAGCACTGTATACATAGTATCATTATATAGTTCTGTATGTAACACTAAATAGCACTGTACAGCAGTAACTTCCCTCCTTGAAAAAGCTCTGTTAGTTGTTCTTACCCACTCCAACTCCACTTCTAATAAAATATTGGTGAGAAACCTGACTTCTATAGGTCGCGGTAAGAAAATGTGTGAATATTAATTTGTTGCTATGTCAGAAAACGAAGTCATTCGTTTTCTGATTTCCCAAACTGCAAACAACTAGAATTTTCCTTGTCAAAATTTTTTATTATGTATTCAAAGGTAAATTATATGTGTACAATATAATCTGTTATCAATCAAATTAATGAAGCTCAGTTATATAAATGCAAAGAATAGTATAGATTGCTATTATATATTACCAAATGAAAGTAATAAAGTTATAAGCAACTGTTGATCTGTATTTGAATGAAATATCTTAATTTATTCAGTTGCAAAAAACTGTAAAAATTCTATATGTTCATAGGTAGCATATGTGGGAGCTTCCAAATTCAAGAAGTAAATATGGGTATAAATAAAGTTAAGAAGGGTAGAAGGAAAAAGAGGGATGTATAAAGCAAGGGTAATGAGTTCCGCAGGGTTCGGTCGGGGGACACCACAATGTCCTTAAACCATATTTGAAACGAAACCTATCAAATTTACTACCATGGTAATAGTACTCTGTTATCAAATGATGATGGCAAAAAAAATTCTATCCAAGGTTGCCATATTTTTTGGTATTTAGAGATTTGGCCCATTTCAAGAGCTAACATTTTTGCTTGTATCATAGTATTAAACATTCTATTCACAGTCTCATTGACTTCCAAATTCGAGGATCTCCACGCTTTTGCCAGCGTTTGTTTTGCCGCCGCGAAGAGCTGTATCAACAATTTAAAGCGGGTAACAACTAGAATTTTGATCAAAACCATTGTCAACATGAGCTCAAAGCTCATCCCTATTTATCATAAAGACCTAAAGTGTGATAGGAGAACATGCTTGCTTAGCCCCCTTCCTTCAGTTTCAACTTTTTATGAGCTTGAAACAAAATCTCAGCACAGAAGTGCTGTATAAAAATAACCTGGTGGTAGCTTTATTGAATCGTGAGTTCCTTGAGGACAGGGGCTGATGTAAATGTTTAATATGAAAAATGCTGGATAAGTCATCAGCACTAAATGAATGCCAGTAATAAATATTACTTAAACAGTATGTGTCAAGTGCCATAATTTAAAAGACATTTTAAGCAAGCAGAAAAGCAAAGCTAGATTAATAACAGAATATATTTCCTCTTCCCATCAACATAGCTCAAGAAGCAATGATGGCTCTCTAAATCCCAAAACAAAAATATAGTATATTGAAGCTTGCCAGTTATTAGGTTTGGTGCTTGCACAAGTTAAAATTTTTCAAGCCAAGAACATGTGCAGAAAATACCTGTTGATTTTACCAAAATGCAGTGTCCTTGTCCGATCTGGTGAACTGAAAGGAAAGTTTTTTGTAAGCTAAAAAAATCACATCAATCCACAAGTAATGGAGAGGGATAAAGATACACATGTTTAAAGTCCAGCTTGTGCAACAACTTTGGCTGCCTCCATTGATACAGTGGGGATATAAGTGCTGCCATTTAGGAACAGGAAGTGTGCTGGAAATATGCAGCATTACTATGAGAAAATAAAGGAAATAAATCCACTTCTGGACCGTCCACGGTATATATATGCCATTACTTTGATGTCATATACCATGATTATGGCAGCAGCTAGCTGCAATAACTTTGGTATTTTTTTAACAAAAATGATTTGGGCAAGATTTGGTAAAGATACAAATGGTCTATCGCATCCCAGGTTGTATATAATAAATTTTGATAGGCTAGAGTGCGCATATACACTGGCCAATACCCCTAGGGGATGCTTAGGGTAAAGATAGACACTGAAAAAAGTATATGCATTTAAAAGGTAAATGTTTATTCAAAAGAACATAGGTAGATGCATATAAAGCATAGGGAATATTCAGTATGTTGCACAAGTATAAATGGAGGGCATACAGTTTTTTATCAAGTCAACAGCATGAACATACAAAATTGTTGTGACAGAAAAAAACCTTGCTTGATACATATATAGAAGTTCAGGATGATGCCAACATGTTTCGGACTTTGGTCCTTTTTCAAGGCAACTAGATATCCTTTGATTCACATCTAGATTATGTGAGAATCAGAGATTAGTACATATAGTGTATGACAGTCGAATACAGTCTTTACAAAAACATTGCCAAGAGAGCCGGTATAGTATATGGGTTGTAGGTACTCACATGTGTTGCCAGATTCAAAAAATGTCACGAATATGATCCCAAGTTGAGTTGGTTTGAGACAATATATGCATTGAGTGGTAGTAGTAAAAACACAGTGGAAGTATCCACAAATGTGAAAGGCTTGCTGCGATAATTTCAGGTAGTTGCAAGGTCCTATACAGAGCTAGGGCATATGGCCCATAGTCTGTACCAATAGGCAGGCCAGGCAGTGTGTAATGCTGTAATGAGAGAGTATATAGAGTATAAGTGTTGAAGGATAAAATAGGATTGTGTGCAGACACTGAGATTAAGGGTCTGTTTACCTTGGTGTTGTAGAGCCTGATATGGGACGTCCGTACGCTCCAGAGAGTAGGCAGCATGTGTCAGCCTGGTTTGGTCTGTGAGTATATATCTATTTAGATAATGGCAATCAGCTGGGCAGGAAGCCTGTGTACGCTGCGTAGAAGGCTGATTGGATGGCTGTCTATGAGGGAAAAGGCGCCGTGGCGCGCTGTGTGTATTCCCATGGGAACCTCTGACGGGGCGGCGCCGGGTGTGAGCACACCCATAAAGGCGTGGTCACGTCTGGCGTCGTGACGTCACCGACGCGGGTACGGACCGCCGCTGCAGCATGCTGCGTTCCATAGTGGAGCGCAAACAGGAAGTGGACGGATGGAGGAGTCCATAGCAGCGGGGAAGGGGCGCATGCGCACTATAGGTATGGCGCATGCGTGCCAGGTCTTACCCGCGCCGGGCAACTCACCTGATTTGGAGCAAGCCTATTGGGTTGAACTGAACTGTGGAGAAATATATATAAATGGCAGTGAATCTGGCAGACATGTGGTACATATGCATTAAGGCACAGCAATTATACAATACTGTGGTAGTGATGTCACAAACGTAGTTCTAGTGTTGTAGGGCATACACATTGAAAATGGGACTGGGTACAGCATGAACATTCTGTGCATATTGCGGGTAGTAAGAATTATTACAGATAGGTTAGTTATGTGGATGCGTACATGTGGGGAATAAGGTCAAAGGTCAAGTTCACAGACTCCAGATTCGAAGCCTTCAAGATAAGGTTTAAAGTTGAAGGCCTCATTGAGCCCAGGGGGCGAGGTGGCATTGAGATGGAAAATCCATCGAAGTTCACTTTGTAATAAAGCTTTGTTGTAATCACCACCTCGGGTAGGGGGTGGGATATAATCTAGGCCTTTAAATGAGATCTTGGGAATAGCGTCGTGGTGGACATAAATGCAGTGTCGTCCCAAGGGTAATTCGGGATCTCGTTTATTAACACTGCAGATGTGGCCATATATACGCTTCCAAAAAGGTAATTTGGTCTTGCCCACATAGAAGCATCCACATTCACATTCAAGTAGGTATACAATGCCAATGGATCGGCAATTCACATAGTGTTGAGGAAAAAAAACGTTGACCATTTGGTAAGACATTGTGTATGTTAGATTTGGAAAGATATTTGCAATAATTGCAATTGCCACAAGGAAAGGTGCCTTTGAGCTGCTTATGGGACCTATTGCTAGATTTATATTCACTAGTGATAAGTTTGTCTCGGAGAGATGGAGCGCGTCGGTAAGTAATCAAAGGTTGTGGCGGGACAAAGGCTGAAAGAGATTTGTCAGTGGCAATAATGTGCCAATGTTTAGAGAGTATTTGAGTGATTTGATTGTATTGTTGACAATAATTTGTAATGATTCTAAGGGGAGGTTTGGTTGATGTGGACATTTGTTTGGTAGCGAGTAAAGTGGAACGTGATTTAGATTTAGCTTTTTTGTATGCGTCTTTTAAAACGCTATTTTTATAGCCCCGTGCACGTAACCTGCTACGTAAGACGGAGGCCTCGTGTTCAACGGCTGGCAACACTATTTTGGCTGCTTCCAGCTTTCACCCACAGCCCCTACTCAAATCTATTCCTTTTGCTCAATATCTCCGTGCCCGACGCAACTGCTCGTCGGATACCTCCTTTGAACACGAGGCCTCCGTCTTACGTAGCAGGTTACATGCACGGGGCTATAAAAATAGCGTTTTAAAAGACGCATACAAAAAAGCTAAATCTAAATCAAGTTCCACTTTACTCGCTACCAAACAAATGTCCACATCAACCAAACCTCCCCTTAGAATCATTACAAATTATTGTCAACAATACAATCAAATCACTCAAATACTCTCTAAACATTGGCACATTATTGCCACTGACAAATCTCTTTCAGCCTTTGTCCCGCCACAACCTTTGATTACTTACCGACGCGCTCCATCTCTCCGAGACAAACTTATCACTAGTGAATATAAATCTAGCAATAGGTCCCATAAGCAGCTCAAAGGCACCTTTCCTTGTGGCAATTGCAATTATTGCAAATATCTTTCCAAATCTAACATACACAATGTCTTACCAAATGGTCAACGTTTTTTTCCTCAACACTATGTGAATTGCCGATCCATTGGCATTGTATACCTACTTGAATGTGAATGTGGATGCTTCTATGTGGGCAAGACCAAATTACCTTTTTGGAAGCGTATATATGGCCACATCTGCAGTGTTAATAAACGAGATCCCGAATTACCCTTGGGACGACACTGCATTTATGTCCACCACGACGCTATTCCCAAGATCTCATTTAAAGCCCTAGATTATATCCCACCCCCTACCCGAGGTGGTGATTACAACAAAGCTTTATTACAAAGCGAACTTCGATGGATTTTCCATCTCAATGCCACCTCGCCCCCTGGGCTCAATGAGGCCTTCAACTTTAAACCTTATCTTGAAGGCTTTGAATCTGGAGTCTGTGAACTTGACCTTTGACCTTATTCCCCACATGTACGCATCCACATAACTAACCTATCTGTAATAATTCTTACTACCCGCAATATGCACAGAATGTTCATGCTGTACCCAGTCCCATTTTCAATGTGTATGCCCTACAACACTAGAACTACGTTTGTGACATCACTACCACAGTATTGTATAATTGCTGTGCCTTAATGCATATGTACCACATGTCTGCCAGATTCACTGCCATTTATATATATTTCTCCACAGTTCAGTTCAACCCAATAGGCTTGCTCCAAATCAGGTGAGTTGCCCGGCGCGGGTAAGACCTGGCACGCATGCGCCATACCTATAGTGCGCATGCGCCCCTTCCCCGGTGCTATGGACTCCTCCATGCGTCCACTTCCTGTTTGCGCTCCACTATGGAACGCAGCATGCTGCAGCGGCGGTCCGTACCCGCGTCGGTGACGTCACGACGCCAGACGTGACCCCGCCTTTATGGGTGTGCTCACACCCAGCGCCGCCCCGTCAGAGGTTCCCATGGGAATACACACAGCGCGCCACGGCGCCTTTTCCCTCATAGACAGCTATCCAATCAGCCTTCTACGCAGCGTACATAGGCTTCCTGCCCAGCTGATTGCCATTATCTAAATAGATATATACTCACAGACCAAACCAGGCTGACACATGCTGCCTACTCTCTGGAGCGTACGGACGTCCCATATCAGGCTCTACAACACCAAGGTAAACAGACCCTTAATCTCAGTGTCTGCACACAATCCTATTTTATCCTTCAACACTTATACTCTATATACTCTCTCATTACAGCATTACACACTGCCTGGCCTGCCTATTGGTACAGACTATGGGCCATATGCCCTAGCTCTGTATAGGACCTTGCAACTACCTGAAATTATCGCAGCAAGCCTTTCACATTTGTGGATACTTCCACTTTGTTTTTACTACTACCACTCAATGCATATATTGTCTCAAACCAACTCAACTTGGGATCATATTCGTGACATTTTTTGAATCTGGCAACACATGTGAGTACCTACAACCCATATACTATACCGGCTCTCTTGGCAATGTTTTTATAAAGACTGTATTCGACTGTCATACACTATATGTACTAATCTCTGATTCTCACATAATCTAGATGTGAATCAAAGGATATCTAGTTGCCTTGAAAAAGGACCAAAGTCCGAAACATGTTGGCATCATCCTGAACTTCTATATATGTATCAAGCAAGGTTTTTTTTCTGTCACAACAATTTTGTATGTTCATGCTGTTGACTTGATAAAAAACTGTATGCCCTCCATTTATACTTGTGCAACATACTGAATATTCCCTATGCTTTATATGCATCTACCTATGTTCTTTTGAATAAACATTTACCTTTTAAATGCATATACTTTTTTTAGTGTCTATCTTTACCCTAAGCATCCCCTAGGGGTATTGGCCAGTGTATATGCGCACTCTAGCCTATCAAAATGTATTGGTATTTTTTTATACAGTGAGCGATCCTCTTTCACCTAAAAGAGGTCACCATGGGATCACTTTTATGGGCAGGGGGAGAGGTGCCCCCTCCTTCCGCCGCTTCCCGGAAGTTTCTCCCACTTACTGGAGCTGTCGGTAGTGACAGAAACTATCCAATCCTGTGGACCGATGGGCAGGAAGTTGAGTGAGGGCAATATGGCCCCCACTCGACTCTATGCCCTTGGAGGACCGCAGTGACATCTGACGTCACTTCCGCAAAATGGTCTTAAAGGGACAATTTTTTTAAATTAGTAAATGTAATGTAGCACTACCCCCGTAGGAGCCTCTTAAGTGTGTTTATTGGGTACGCTGCCTCTCAACCTCAATAACAGCCTCTGCCCCTCTTGGCACACCTGGCAATAGTGTAAGTGCAATGACCAATGAGAAATGCACACATTATGAGAAAACACAGAAATTGTCTTTACTGTAAAAATTTCTGTGGAAAATTAACAGACAGTAATAGTATATATATTCAAGTAATCAACTGGAGCGCAATAACTGAGATTAAGAGCAATATAGCTCAACCCTATATTCAGGCTGCTTTCAGGGGAGTCCAGGCAGGTGGAGAGCAGAGGAATGACCCTCTTTGTTTCAGGCCTCCCTCTTCTGTCCACAGACCCAACTTTTTACTACTTTATTCAAATCAACATGTAATGGCTTAACTTTCTAGATAACTGTCCCACGCACACCCACTGCATATACAGAGCCCTGAATATGTGTGTGCGGGTTCATATGGCACTAGTAGCTTTAGTCCTTTTGAAGAAAAGATACGATTTTGTGTCTTCAGCTATCCACTTTTGTTGGCGCACCTAAACTACTGAATGGCAGGGCCAAACAACACAACTGGCCAAGATTATCAAGTGAAGAAAGCAGGATTTTTCTCAGCAAGGTGAAAGGACCATAGTGTCTGTATACAGTGTCCCTGGGAATGGATGGCATTATCCTATAGCCCTGTGACACTACAAGTGTCAGCAAGAGCACTAACAGCAATGATGTCTGTATACAGTGTCCATTTAACTTCTTCTATGGTGCAGTGTCCCTGTTTCCTGCAAATGGGCAAAAGCCCCCTCACCCAATCCTGCGGTCAAGGCCCAAATAAACGTCCTGGAACAGGCAGACTCTCCTGGCGACCCGATTAGTCACCTCACACTGCAATGCTTCACCGTTGGTGCAGGTTCGCCTGCATGTGCACCTGGGACCCCTTCTCTCTCAGGCTGGATATCCCAACTGGTGGCGGAGGCCTAAATCGAGCGGTGAAATCACCTAGGAGGCAGTACCTCTCCCTTAGGTCTGATCTCTTCCTTCACCTTGTGCTGTCTGAAAATCCCTCAGCAAAGCAAGATGGAGTCTTTAGTTCCTCTTCTCCAGAGCATGGTGGCTCTTGTAGTTCCATACAGTTCAATATGAATGTGAAACTTGAGTCCTGGAACAACAATTCCCGTTATGCTTTGCTCCCTGGTGGTAATCAATCTGCTGACAGGATGTGATGGCACTAGAGGGAAACAGTCTCACTGCAACAATGTTGCAGAGTGTCTTCTGATACTGGAGGTAAGATAGCAAGCTCCCTGCTACATCAAATAAAATTTAAGTGTAAATGTGAGATTTGAGGTCTTTTTGACCCCAGATCTCACAATAAACAGGGCCTCTCATGCTTATTTCTATTACAAGGGACGTTTACATTCCTTGTAATAGGAATAAAAGTGATCAAAAATATTTATTTGTAAAAATAAAAAGTTAAATAAATAATAAAAAAGGAAAACATTTTTAAAGCGCTCCGTCCCTCCCAGCTTGCATGCAGAAGAGAACACATATGGAATACAGAAATACATCAGAAAAATAAATATTAAAAAATGTATCCTCAACAACCCATGGAGACCACAAAACGAAAGAAGAGATATGACACCTACAATAATACATAGCACACTACGAAATAATTCGGTTTACAACCCCCAAGTGTCCAACAATCAACACATAGAGGTATTCAAGAATTTGGTTCTACAAGACCTTGAGGCACTAAAACTAAAGAAAATATCAGACCCCATACACATGAAGAAAGGTATCAAACAACTAACGGAAAGGAAAGATTTAGTAATACGACCCACGGAGAAGGGAGGAGCCATCGTATTACAATTCAAAGAACAATACCAGAATGAACTGAATCGCCAACTACACGATGAAGTCACATCTATCAAACTCCTAGGAAACCCAACATCCAAATACAAAAAAGAACTGGAACTCCTGGTTAACCTAGGAATCAAGAAAGAAATATTGAACGCTAAAGAATCTAAATATTTAATACCAGAAACTTGCAGAATCCCAATAATATACGCTGTCCCGAAAATCCATAAGTGTAAAGAAAACCCCCCAGGGAGACCAATAGTAAACGGGATAGATTCCCTAACATCGCGAATGGGACAATATATAGACTACTATATTCAACCAGCGGTACAACAAACACAAGCCTACCTCAAAGACACGAAACATATACTACAACTGTTGGAAAACACACCAGTATTAGAAGGTAGAACTCTACTAGCAACGGCAGATGTCGCATCACTTTACACTATAGTACAACACCATGACGCATGTTCAGCGACCAAATGGCTACTCAGAAATTATAGCACCTATATATGTAAACAGAGAAAATACCTCATTAAGTGCCTAGATTTTTGCCTTAAGTATAATTACTTCTGGCATAATCAGACTTTTTACAAACAAGCTATAGGAATAGCTATGGGTGCTAAATTCGCACCAGGAGTAGCCAATGCGTTTATGGCCCAATGGGAGGAGAATGCAGTGTACAAAGACATACCAGCAGAATTAACGCTATATAAACGGTATATCGATGATGTCATAATCGTATGGAATGGAGATAGAAACTCCTTGGAAAATTTCCTAAACAAATTAAACGAGAACGAAAACAACATCAAATTAGTGTGGAAAATTGATGCGAAAGAGGTAGACTTCCTTGATCTAAACATCAGCCTAGAAGGAAACACAGTGGTAACAAAAACCTATTTCAAGAATGTGGACACTAACAGTTATCTAGCTATTAACAGTTGCCATCATAAACCCTGGCTTTATAATATCCCAAAGGGACAATTAATAAGAATTAAACGGAACTGCACAAGGAAAGAAGACTTCCAAACACAAGCTAAACAAATAGGAGAAAGGTTCATAACAAAAGGATACGATGACCAATTGATTGAACAACAAATACAATCAGTCAATCAAATGGATAGAAGCAACATGCTCAAAAGTAATCCAAAAAAACATACCAAAATGAAGCACCGTGCCTAATACTTGATTATAACATACAACATAAAGATGTAGCCAAAATGATCGAAAAACACTGGCACATCCTAAAGAAAGATAAAGACCTCAAAACTATATTACCTCCAAAACCGAATATCATCTACAAAAGAGCCCCCACAATCAGGGACCTCATAGTAAAAACAGTAGTAGAACCACCATCCAAACCTACCTACTCTTTCTTCTCAGGAAAGAGCTTTTACCCCTGCCGTAACTGCTATGCATGTAGACATGCACAGAAGTTTCAAAATAAAAGAACAGAGTTCACTGCCACAAGTACAGGCCAAACCTATAAAATAAAAGATTTTATTGGTTGCCACACTGAAGGAGTAGTGTACGTATTACAGTGTAGTTGCAACCTACAATATGTAGGAAGGACAAAAAGGGCACTAAAAGTTAGACTAGAAGAACATGTCCAAAACATTAAAAACGGATTCCCCAAACATAATGTGTCAAGGCATTTTGCTTTAAAGCATAATCAGGATCCCTCCACACTTCAAAATATAAAAAATCATGGAGAGGGAGCCACAAAATCAGAAGCATAAGTCAAAAAGAATCCAAATGGATCCATACTATGCGGACCCTCGTACCAGGAGGCATGAACGTAGAGTTTGACCTCAATTGTTTTTTAAGCAATTTTTAATTTTTTTTTTTTTCTATTATTCTATAATTTTACATTGTGAATAGCTTTTATTATAAGCCTCCCCTCAAATGCCTTGACACCATGACTGACCTACAGTTGTTTCCTAATATTATTACTACTTTATGGGGGCACAACACCTATAGGCCAAAATAACAGATATACCCTATATAGACCTGAGTATTTTTTACCATATATGTGTACTTACAATCATACTGTAATTAACACCGGATATCTCAAGGCCTCTTCCTGCTCCATTAGGATCATAGGCATCAAGCCATATCCCAAATAAAATTTCATTACCATTACAGATTGGCACTGCTCAAGCCACCTCTTGTTATCTATTCATTCATTATAAATTATAAAATATTAAATATCTATTATAATTTTATAATTTATATATATTTTTTACCCATTCTTGTATAACCCCTTTTTTTTTTTTTTTTACATTAATATATTATATGTATTTTTACATTAATATATTATGAGTATTTCCCTCACTGATCTATACATACCATGACGAGAATTAAATATTAATACAAAGACGTCAATTAACCATGGATAGACATATTAATTAATTTATTTTAAAATTATCCTTTTAATATAATTGTTTTTATCACTCATTTGACATAGACCAAACTATATTAGCAATCCTGCACTATAGATTTTTATGTCCTATCCATTGTAGCCACATTATTTTATCCATCTCTTCTGGATTTTAATAAATTGTCCTTATTAAACTTTAATATTTCTATACACACACAGACACATCGCACCGACCCTTCAGAATCGGCAATGAATCTACTATTTAAGCATCTCTATATATATATATATATATATATAGGCATCTCACTATATATGGACTTATTTCCCCCCTTTTTACATTTATTATCTGTCACATAAGTTTTTACTCCGCCTCCTTTATTGGGGATCGCAAACTGAGACATACATTGCTGACAGCAGTAATATTAGTGCTTTGGATAACCCTTAAAATGGCGGCGCACATATCAGAACACATAAATAACAAGCACATCCAGGAAAATGGCCACTGTTCAATAACATAAGGATCACACACAATATGGCCGCCATAGCCTTACACTCGACCACAACCAAGATGGCCGACGATAGACTTCCTGTTGAATGACACTTAAACCACCAATGCCTGACCAATCCGGTTCCCCAGATGAAGACACGTGACGTGTCGTAATGCATAGGGAGTGGCCGTAGGCAAACCAACAGTGAACAGGACGCGAGGAGGCGCTGAGAACGCCGGTGATGTTCAAAAAATTTTAACTCTTCATGCCATGTTTTAATTTCTTTAATGTACGAGTACATCTTACTATTTAAATAAATTCAACTCATTGTTTACAAACTTACTACACTAGTGGAGGCTTCTCTGTTCCCCTTTCTACCTCCCCTGGTGTTATGTCATTTTTGAGCCAGTGACATTAAGCACTGTAGGTACTTAGCACAGAGGCATTAAAGGGAGAAGGACCTGACCGGAGCATTCACTAGACTCTGCAGACTTTGGATACCCCAGCAGTGCGGACAGGAGATACCCCTTAAAGGCACATACCCAACACGCTTGGGGCTCTGCAAATCTCCAGATACCGCTATATTGGGGATACAGGACACCCCAGAAAGGCGTATGCTAATCAGACCTGAGGTGAGAGGCTAGAGAGACCAGTCAAGGATACCCCACAAATAGATGAAACCTAATTGCTTTATCCACATAGCCAAACGCATAGAATTTATGCTCGGAAATATCTGACAGCACTCTGGAGCAATATTGGACTACTATTGATATTAATATTATCTATTTTTATGCCCCTAGTGGATTCATCTATTTATTTATTTATTTTCATCACACCATTGATTCATCTATTTATTTACTTTTTTACTCATTTATTTATCACACCATCTATTCATTGATTTATCACTCTTCTTTATCACATTATTCACTATTATCAATAGCATTATAACTTTGATGCACTTTATGCACTTTTAGATACTTTATTTGATAATTTGCTTATTAATTATGCTACTCATGCGATTCACTTTGTAGCTACTTTTAGCACTGGGCACTCACAATTTTAGCCAATTGTCACCATTGTTGATTTTACCCACGTGATTTTTATCTTTTATGCGATTTACTTGCGATTCAACATCCACTAATTTTTCTATGCGATTTTTATATTTTTATGCGATTTTTACATCCATTTTGTGATATTTATATGCATTTCTGATCTTTACATCTATTTAGGATTGTATTTATCTTTACACCTATTTAGGACTGTATTTATTTATTACCTCCAGATCATTAACCTCAATTAGTGTTACAATCAGCTAGCAATCATTGCACTGGTGCACTTTACTGTTATTTATCCCTATTTGCGCGAAATTCCTTACCTATTCTATTGCTTATTTGTGTATTTTGTGAACACTACTCATTTTGCTGCAAATTACCTACCCGCCATTATTATATAACCACTTATTGACCCCAATTACTCACAGTAGCGCCAGGGACCTACATTATATCTTTTATGTAAGTCATGCCCACATAGGTAAACTGTGTTCAAACCACACATGTAAGGTATTGCCACATTCATTAGAGTGAGAGCAATAATTCTCCTCTGTAACACTAAACAGGTAACCTATAAAACATTTAAAGCGTCACCTATGGAGATTTTGCAGAAGTACTGCAGTTTGTCGCTCGTCCATGAGCATTCGCAATTTTGAAGCATTTTAGGTATATGTTTACTCAGTGTAACATAATCTTTCACATTATACAAACAAAATTGGGTAACTTTTTTTTTTGTTTTTTTTTATTAATTTTTTAAAAAAATGCGTTTGAAACACCACTGCGCAAATACAGTGTGACATAAAATATTGCAATAACAACCATTTTATTCTATAGGGTCTTTGCTTAAAAAATATACCGTATTTTTCCGTGTATAAGACACAATTGTTTCCTAAAATAATAGACTGAAAATCGAGCGGCGTCATATACACAGTCAGTCAGCCTGGGAGACATAGCTTGTCAAACGGCTTCCTCCAATCACAAGCCGTATGTTACTGATGTCAGCTGGAGGTGGAGGTGGAGGTGAAGTGTGTGCAGATACAACAGGGACCAGAGTGTTCTGAGCCCAAGATGTCAGAAAATAATAAAAGTAAGCGACTGTCTTACTCTGCAAAATTTAAACCAATTGTAGCCAGCTATGCAAAAGAGCATGGAAATAGAGCTGCTGAGAAACAGTTTGGACCTGCCTCCACTAATGCGGCGTACACACGATCGGAATTTCCCATGGAAACAGTGCGATGGGAGCTTTTCATCGGATTTTCCGACCGTGTGTATGGTCAACGGTCTTTTTCTGTCGGAATTTCCGACGGACTTTGAATTGAGAACCTGTTCTCAATTTTTCCAACGGAAAACCTTTCTATCGGATTTTCCGATCGTGTGTAGGCAATTCCGACATGCCAAAAATCACGCATGCTCAGAATCCACTATGAGACGGAACCGCTCGGTCTGGTAAAACTAGCGTTCGTAATGGAGCTAGCAGATTCTTCACACTGGGTTTTTTTTAATTCTTCAATGTGCCGCTCATTCTCTTCTTTATAATGCTAGAAGAATGAAGTGGTTTTGCTGCTCATATTCACACAGAGTTTTTACAAACGTATTTCTTTATTATTTCTCGGTCTCTCCAGAATAATATTTATATTAGAATTTAAGCCAGATCTGCATGAAATAGATATCATTTTTGAAAGAGTTTTTTTTTCTTTAATAAGAATATTTGTATTATTGTATTTTCTCGTGCTCTCCTTTTTTTTAAAGCGGTTCTGCACTCTGAAAAAAAATTTTTTTTTTTAGGACGTAATATAAAGGATGCTTACCTTTATTAGGGGACTCACCTGTTCCATCTTCCATCTCGATCGCCGCCGGTTTTCGTCCGATGAAGTTCCTCGTCTTCTTCTTTAGTGCTGGGGGCCATCTTGCCTGTGGGCATGTGAAACACCCACAGGAACTTTAGATGGCCCAGCATGCACCGCCGTTACTCGCGCGTGCGCAGTAACGGCACATCTGCCGACATCTCACGAGATTTCGGCAGATGTGGCCGAAATCTCGGGAGATTTCGGAAGATGTGGCCGAAATCTCGCGAGATTTCGGAAGATGCCCGCACTGACTCCTGGGATCAATGACACCAGATCCCAGGAGACAGTGCGCCGTGACGACGATCGACGCAGAGACCCCGCCCGCCGCCGCAGAGGGAGAAGACCGTAAGTCTTCAATTACAAGGTAAGTTAAAAAAAAAAAAAAACAAAAACATTTCATTTAGTACTCTTTGCCTGATTTGGAAGGCAAAGAGATTTACTAAATGAAAAGGGTGCAGAACCGCTTTAATGTTATGTTTCCACAACACCATTATTATGTATTATTTGTAAACCTGTTTGTTGTTGGTGTCCCTTGTTAATATTGACATTGTATTTTTGAAATGTACCTGCCTACTCCCCCAAAATAAATTGATTTGCTATTTGTAGAAAAACACATAGGCAAGTATTTTCTGAAAACAAAATAAAAATGTATTTCACATCATAATTACAAAATAAAGATAAAGGCAACGCAGGAGAAATTGCTTCAATTTGTGAAGACCCGGGTCCCCAAGGCAGACATCAAAAAAACTGGTAGCTGAGAAGTCCATAGAAAAAGGAGTACAATGAGGTCCAGGAGTCCCAGAGAACCGGAGCAGCAGCAGATGGTATATGTACACAGTCTGTGGTCCTACAACAGGATGTGGGTTCTTTGAGACGTGAAGGCAGGGGATCACTTCCTGGTCTTCCGTAGAGCCTTCCCTGCAGCCTTCCGTGCAGCCCTCCCTGCAGCCTTCCCTGGAGGCTGTGGCTCTGGAGGTGGCATTGTGGCAGGAGGAGGAGGAGGAGGAGGAGGATGGGGGAGAGAACATAGGTGTTGGTTGTCCGACATTTTCCCACTCAACCCCTTGTGTATAGTATCAAAAAATATTCTTTCACACTTTCGCCGTTGGCCCTCCTCCATCTGTTGCAAATTAGAGGCAATATACATGCCATAGGCCTCTGTAGCATCAAGGGGGGATCTGAGGGACTCATTAGCCTCCCTGATCAGGTCCAGTGCTGCCTCTTCTGCTTTTGTGCCCTTCCTCTGGTGTTAGTAGGGAAGGATGAGGGGAGGAATCTGCGATTGTGTGTGACTGGGCCCTGCCACCTCCTGGGTGACACTTCCCCCTGCCTCCTCCTGTGTGCCACTAGCCAGAGACTCGTCCTGGCTGAGGTCATCCTGTGTATGAAAAAGGGACATAGTTTTAGTTTTTTGTTCATCAAACACACACAATTTTCAGCTCATGACTGTTGCAAATTTAATGTTAATAAATAGAAAAGACTATCATTGTGAGCCCAGCATTTTCCCTTCTTGTCCTAATCTTGTCCTAACACTTTTTGTTACTTCACTCATTTATTAGCAATAATAACATCTACTTACCAACAACCTTTTTTTTGCACAGATAAATTATGTATAAAAAACCTATACCTGGCTCCATCTGGGCTCCTCAATCTCCTCCTGTATGGCAGGCCCAGGTTGGTCCACAGATGCCTCAGCTTGGGTAGAGGGAAGGCTGGATGGAAGGCTGGTTGGAAGGCTGGAGGGAAGGGGTGCCAGAAGAGTAGAAAGTGATTCCCTGCCCTCCATCTGGTCATCTATAAACCTCATCCTGCTGTAGTACCACAGACTGGGTACATACACCTTATCTGCTGCTACTCCGGACCTCAGGGACTTCTGGACCTTCTGGTACTCCTTCTTATAGGTGCTTCTCAAGCTACCAATTTTTGCCTCAACAAATTTGATGTCTGCATCGGGGACCCGGGTCTTCACAAATTGAAGCAATTTCTCTATCGTTTCCCTCCTAGCTGGCTTATTGTGGTACAAGGGGTTTTTCACCTCCCAGAGATTTCTCATTTCATGGTATTTATCTATGAATTCCCCAAGGAATTCGGGGTCCTTAAATGGCAGCATTTTCTTTGCAAGACCAAACAAAATACAAAAATAAAAATCTCAGGATAATCTTTCAACACAATATAGGCATCAATCTAGATTCAGTATAGGCCGCACATGACTCCAAAAAGTTTCAAATCTTACCTTCGTTGTAACGTTCATCGTTGTTCGACGTTCTTCGTGGCGTCCGTTCCTCCTTCCCGTGCACACAGAACGTAGTTACGACACACACGTGTTTGAAGCTTTATATACACTGCGCATGCGTGAATCTCTGCCCGCGTCGCACGCGCCTGACGTTCTTTCTAGAATATTCGCCGCCCAGTCTCTTTCGTTTAGGTGGGAGCGGAACATGGCGGACACACAGCAGGTGCATAATAAGAGCAGTAATGAGGAGGAGGATAGCCCGGAGCCTGAAACGTCACGATCGAGGAGGAGATTTAAGGCCTCAAATATGTCCTTTGTGGAGATGATAGAGATGGTAGACATCTTGAGGAGCAACGACTATGATTGGATTTACGGTCCGTACCCCAACCCAAATATGAGAAAGGCCAAGATCATGACTAAAGTTGTGACGAGTCTGTACAGTAATTTTAGGGTACGACGAACGAAGGATCAACTGAGGAAACGATGGTCGGACCTCAAATTAAGGGAGCACGATCAGTACAGGAAGATCAAGAAAGTTCTTAGAAAAAGTAAGTATATTATGTCGTGTGTACCTATTATTATTAATATTGCATGCTGCGCCATGTGTTTTCCCCTAATAAGGTCTTGTACACTCCAAAATGGCTACTCTTATGGTCATACGCAGTAATCGTTCGTTGTAAACCTCGTTCCTTATCCAAAATACGATGTTTTCACAGATAAATGGTTAAACACTTTAGTGGCTTCAATTTTTAACATTTATCCAAAAGAGTTTTTTAGGACATTGTTGTCTATATGTGTTTGAACCTAGAAGGAATATCAATCTTCATTCAGTGTAATGTATGTAGAGGACACTCTGCAGCTGTTTACACATCTGGACTCAGGTGCACATTTTAGGGTGTCAAACACAGGTACTCCAGTGGATACTTTGGGGTGTCTCCAGGTGGGAAAATTATCCAAAAAAGGTAAGTATTCCAGCCTGAGGAATTAAGCGAATAAATCATGTGTTCAGCTTGGAATTCTGCCCAAACAGACAATTGTCCCCCACTTCCAAGCAATGTTTATCATTCATATTTGTTGGCTCATATATCTGTGTGCTAAGTATACCTTTTGTTTTATTCTCATAGGGGAGCAAATAATCGGGAAATATCATGTCCCCAGGGACCTGCCATCTCCAGAACAAAAGGAACCAAGGTCACCACCAGAATATGAGGATGTGGAGGAAGGAGAAGTGGTCGAGATTGAGTCCACAACAGGTGAGTGTCTGACACCCCAGATTCAGGTAATCAGACATGTATGCCTGCCTATTTATAATACATGGTGTGTTTTTTTATTTTTAGGTGAAGTACAGGTTGTGGAAGAACAGTCACAGTCACATAATTTCACCACTGACAGTGCCCAAAGGCTAATCCAGGACATAATGTTTTGTAGTCAGGATTTAGAGATTATTCGGAAAAAAACTAGGGATATTGAAGTTAAACTTAAAAACATGATTGATGTCCTTGGGAGAATCTAATTTTTCCCAAAATGTCCAACCTTTTATTTTTGCTGTTTAAAAGTTTACAACATTTTCAAAAGCCTAATTTTGAAGATGCACACAGTATGTCAACATGTGCTATCTGCCATCAGGGGATATCAATGTACGCGTTTTGTGCCTGCAACCCCTTTCTCAAAACTCAAGTCGGTGAGAGGAAGGGGTTGCACCCCCAAAACACATACATTGATCCCCCATGATGGGAGATAGCACATGTTGACATTAGGCATGGGATCAGGATGTAAATCCCCAGTTTGCCAGAGAATTGGTGTGCATCTTCAAAATTAGGCTTTTACAGGGGTCACTGCACCCCATCTGATGAAGGCAAGATCCACACATTTTGGACAATGTAATGTGTGATCTTGGCTTCCAAAGTTTTTCTACGTATAACTTTGTTATGCACCAGAGTTGTGTATTTTATTTTTGGAAACATGGCTGTTTATGTAACGTAACCCCAATTTTTTGGGGTGAAAATACAAAACTTGTTATTTTTGTAAAAAAAACGAAAAAAAATGTGAATGTGTATATTTTTTGCTCAACAATGTGTGCCTTCTTCTTTCAATACCATTTCTTTGTGTTGAAATTGGTGTTTACAGTGACAATGGGTGTTTAGATAATAATGTGCAAACCACTTGGCACTACAAAAGTGCACTAGGAGACACAAAAAAAACACAAGCAGGAAATTCAAAGCAAGATTTTTAAAGATAATTAAAGGTAAAATGTATTCAATCACTGCTGGCAAAGCAATGGCCTCCCTCCCCGAAAAATAGTCTGAATAATTTTCCCGCACTTCACGGGCGCTTTGGGGGGGCAAGCCAGGACGGGTCGCTTCCAGGGACATGAGTGATTGTAGCCCAGCGTCAGGCCCAAGTGTTACCACATAATTTGGGTTTGTCCGTTTGAAAAAATTGTGCAAGATGCAACATGATACCACAATGGTGTTAAGTTTGTATTCCGCCATACTAATGGCCGTTTGGAACAGGCGGAACTGGCTGGTAATTAAATACCCTCTTCTCCGGGGTGAGGGTCCTCTGGGGGAACGGTCGCAATAAAATGGTTAGCCAAACCAAACGACTCGTCTGCCACGAAGACAAACGGGAGTCCCTCGACATCCTCCTCCGGGGGTGGCAATCCCAAGCCACCACTCTCGAGACGTCGGTAGAACTCCGTCCGGCAAAAGACTCCTCCATCCGACCATTCCGCCCCACGTCCACATATAGGAACTCATAGTTCGCTGCCACCACCGCCATCAACACAATACTATTGAACCTCTTATAGTTGAAATAGTATGACCCCGAATGGGGTGGTGGGACGATGTGAACATGCTTCCCATCGATTGCCCCTTCGCAGTTCGGGAAATCCCACCGCTGGGCAGACTGGGAGGCCACAGTCTGCCATTCCTGTGGCGTGGAAGGAAACTGTGGATTCAAACAAGAAAAATATAATTAGTACATTTGATAATAAACATTACAAACAGATTCTACACAAACATTGTTGGCAAACATCAGTATAACATTTCTTGTAGTATTTAAAGGCTAAAATATAAGGTCCACTTATCAGATTCCTCCCCCTCTGATGGCCCCTTGTAAATATTTTAGGGGGGAAGGTATGTTTTGGACAGGTAACCACCCTCTCCACTACGTAATGGAGTAACAAAGTAATGTGTGATAGTTTGGCCAGCCCCTCCTTCATTACACTATTGGCAGCCCACTGGACAGGTAAAAAAAAAGTTAAATGGAAGCACATTTTTGGATTCTGCTATTACCTATCACAATAATAATAGAAGGAGAAGAATTAAAACAGTAGCATTTGAAAGTATTGAGGCAGGCCCTGGCACTACATGCTTGGAAAAATTCATCCATAAATATGACCACTATAGAGGTAGGTATAGTGTGTATTGGGTTTGGCAAAGTCAGCACATAGAGGATTGGTATCAGCTGACTGAGCAGTTGGGGGAGGGGGGGGGTTCAAAAAAGATTTGGGGCACCACAAAACAAAGCCTCAGGCACTCTGCATTAATTTAAGGACAACTATAACATTTGTACACATTTTAGGGGGTGTTTAGGGTAAAGCATTACAATGGAGCTGACAAAATACATTGTAAAGTAACTAGACTATAGGTATATATGGGCCCCGGATAGCATGCTGGGGGGGGGGGGGGGTTAGTGAAGGCAAATATGCATGAAGGACAAAAAAGGAGCATACAAAAATCCAACATGCATGAGGACAAAGGGGCACAGCATATTACAGCATATTGCAGCATGTTACAGCATATTACAGCATATTGAAATCCTGGTAATTAGGGAACGAGGAAAGAAATACAATACATTAGCAAACAGTAAATACATAGAATGTGATGTTAAAGAATACAACTTACCCTCATATAGTCCTTCTGCAGGACCTGGATGATGGCAGAACAGGTCTCTGGAATGATGATCCCCAGAGCCTGGGGGAGATGCCTGTCGAGAACTTGAGGTCCTGCAGGCTTCTCCCTGTCGCCAAGTAACTCAACGTGGCAACTAACCTCTGCTCCGCAGTGATGGCTTGCCGCATGCAGGTATCCTGCCTGGTAATATAAGGGGACAGCAAAGCCAACAGACGGTGAAAAACGGGGTCCGTCATCCTGGGATAATTCCTGAAATCATCAGGGTTATTCTCACGGATCTCACGAAGCAGAGGCATGTGCGAGAATTGGTCACGCTGGAGCAACCAATTCTTGGTCCACGAACTCCTCCTCGACCTGTTCATGGACCAGGCTTGTGTCAAAGTAAGAACCCCAACACCAAGCCCCTGCACAGCACAAACTCTACGACGAGTACGTACACGTAACATCGCTTCTAAACGGTCGGCTGATCAGAACGGACTAAAGAAAGCACTGATAAACAGCAAGGCCTGAAAGAACGAAATGCAAATCAAGCAACGAGCGGACAATAAGCACTGAAAATCAAAGCGTACTATATATAAATATATAGGCCGCAAAGACAAACAAATGTGAACTGACTATACGCACTGATAAGCAAATACGCACCGACAAGCACAAACTGTAGAGCAGGAACGATCTGAAGCACAAGTCTGAAAAAACACAAATCGTCTATAGCGAAACTCCTACTAACACGCGATAAACACGAGATCAGCAGAAGGAGCCCAACGGGTGTCGGACATGGCGCTGAACTTTCCTTTTATGGTCTCGTCGTGCCTGGTGGACAGCACCGCGTTCTTGGCGGTCAGAATTTGGTGTGATCGTGTGTAGGCAACACAGCTTGAGCGGAATTCCGTCGGAATTCCGTCGGAAAAACCGACACAGTTTTTTCCGACGAGAATTCCAATCGTGTGTACGCGGCATTAGTGTATGATCAGACAGTGGAGCAAACAGGAAAAACAACCCCTGCATAATATACTGGTATGTAAACGTTATCTGTGGTAATTACTAAGTAAAAATGTGTTCTGTTTTACCTATGTTTAAAATATTCATTTCTTAATTTTGGGTTGGAAAAGTGGGGGCGTCTTGTACATGGGGTGTCTTATACACGGAAAAATACGGTATATAATGTTTTGGGGTTCTAAGTAATTTTCTAGCATAAAAATACAAAATTTAACTTGTAAACAATAAAGGTCAGAAAAATGCCTGGTCCTTAACTGATTAAAAAGCAAAACCGTCAGTCACTAAATCAATATATTACTTTTTTTTGTTTTGGTTTGGATACACTTTATGCAAATGTGAAAAAATTACAGACTGTCATGTCTTTGAACTGTTGTTTCTGTCTCCTGTGGACATAAACATCAGTTTATGAACTTTTTCCCTAATCATGTAGTAGCAGTGGGGCTGTTTGTTTCAGCCATTACATCGTAATTCCCTACACACACGACCAGTTTTCCCGTCGGAATAAACTCTGAAGGTTTTTCCGATGGAATTCCGCTCAAGCTGTCTTGCGTACACATGATTACACCAAATTCCGACTATCAAGAACGTGGTGACGTACAACACGTAAGACGGGACTAGAAAAAGGAAGTTCAATAGCCAGTAGCTAATAGCTTCCGTCTCGTACTTGCTTCAGAGCATGCGTCGTTTTTGGTCCGTCGGAACAGCATACAGACGAGCTGTTTTCTCGATAGGAATTGGTTCCGTCGGAAAAGTATAGAACATTAGAACTATTTCTAGGTCTGTCAGAATTTTCGACGTAAAAAGTCTGATACACACGGTCGGAATATATGATGAAAAACTCCCATCTGACTTTCTCTGTCGGAATGTCTGACCGTGTGTACACGACATAAGAGAAAGGGCAAAGCTTAGTAAAAAGCGGGAGAGGTTTTGCTATGATCACAGCTGTTGTACATTAAAAAAAGTCACCTGTTTAAGTGTGTTTATCCACTATTGCAAGTAGGGGTTGTTGTAGTGTTGTGTCTTTGGACTTACATTAGTGAGTGTTGTATGGCAAGTCACTTCCATGTTTGTGTGTCTCAAGTATCCAGTTATAATCAAAATTAAGTTTGAAAGTCCCTGCTTTTATACATTCCGGCAAACATGTAAAGACTGCGCATCTAAATGTTTTAAACCATCATTTACCATAAAGGTTTGTGGAATTAATAATAGGGCATATCATTTACACCAATGCAATAAACAAATGTATATAGAAGATAAGAACTGGTCCTCTAAGAAGAGGCCTTTTAAGAAAGTATTTATGTATTTTTTTTTATTTTGTGTACAGCTGTTAGGATTATATATATATGCGATAGTTAGGTGCAAATTTGAAACCTGAATACACTTTCATAAGGGAGAACAATAAAACATGCTGTATAAATAATATATTGATTTCTGTTTATGGAAAAAAGAAAGTACAAACTTGTCAAGCAGCCTTATTATGTTAGATGCAATAAGCCTAAAGTGCAGTTATGTACACAGCTTTAAAAGCTATAAAATATAGAAAACATGAAGTGGCCTCCAAATATACTTGCATTCCAAATTTATGTCCAAAAACAAAAATAGCAATCAAAATAATAAAAATACAAGAATACTCTAGATAACATGACTGCTAACCAAAAATATAAGTATATAGCCTTTATTGTCCATAGACTTGCATTTTAAAAAAAAATTGTATAATTTGTGGCATATCTAGGCAATGCTTTTTTTTTATCCACTTTTTACAAGTTCCTTTTATGGAACCATTTATATATTTATTGTCCAATATACGAAAGTGGGTTGATGCATCTTGCACTTTACTTTTGCATGTGTGTATGACTGTTAATCTGTTAATGCTTCCACTATGTAATCAAATCCATATATTAATTTTGCAATAAGTCATGATTATAGGTAAATTCATGCCTATATGTAATATGAGTGTATCACTATACAGTATACTATGAGTACTATGTAAGAAGTATTTTCATAGTGATGCAATTTACATTTTTTAATAATATATTTGCAAGAAGGCAGGAGCAAACTAAAGTAAATTATTTTAAAACAATCTGCACAAAATAAATAGATTTTTAAGACTTTGCACAGAATTCCATTTATAGGATAATAACTAAAAAACACAAATATTAAAACGTTTATTACACTGTTTCACAAAACACATTTCTTTATCAACAAAACATTAAAACATATTTTTATATTTTAACTTATTTTTATGTTTCTTACTATAATCTACAAAAGGTTGGATTTATTTTAAAAGCATATGAATGCACACAGTAAAATGCTAGTATGATATATTTTTTAAAGCCTACAATAAAACACTAGCAAAAACGTCCCCATGAGAAGGAGCACTAAAGCAAAACCATTGAATTGCATTTGTAATAAACAATATGGCTGCCATTAAGTAAATATATAACTACAAACTTTACACAGAAACCAAGTTTATTAAAACATTAGAACACCTAGAGAAAATTATTTGCATTTAGTTGATCAGTTTTACATGTAAAAAGTAAAATCTAATATATTAATCCTTATATGAATCAGGCCAGTAACCATGTTTGAGCAGTGATGTCACTGCTATCCCCAGCCCTTTGCTTTCAAGGCTTGGGATTCACAGCCATGTAAGCAATGTTCCTGTGACAGCGGAAGTCTCTAGGGATGCAGCTGGTGCCAGCGCCCCTGCTTGCTTAGGAACTTCTATATAAGCTGTCATATATAGAAGTAGTAAAAATACCCATGCTATATTTAACACTCAGCTCCTGTTGAACAGAGGGACAAACGGCAAAAGAAAATTCAGTTGGCTCATCCCTATTGGGGACAACTATGTTTGTGCTATAAACTGTTTTATAACTACAAAAATGTGGGATGTAAGCAATCTACAATTGCAAGGAATGCTCTCAAGTGGCTTAAAGTGGTTCTAAAGTCAATAAATGTTTTTACCAATATGTAAACCCAATATTTCATATTCCTGATATGTGCCTGCTGTACCATGTACTTGCATGAAAAAGTATCCTGTTTTCTTTATATTGCTTCCTTTGTGTGAAATACCTGGTAAAAGATTATTTATCTGGTATATAACAAGTTAATGATACATATCCATATTCCCTTATATATTACTTTATTCTAACTAAAAGATTATCCCAGAACTGTAACAAGTTAACTATTTACCTAAGGGTTTTATCCCTGTCTATATTATGTCTATGTAATCTCTACTAACCTTTTGCCGGCATCATTTCGTTCCACACGTCTAGATATCAGGGCAGCCCTGGAAGTAAAAAACACTTAAGCCCCATACACACGCGCGGACAATCCGTGGACCAGGTCCGTCGGACCATGTCCGTCATACTTTGTCTGATGTTGGTTTTGCGTACACACGATCGGACATTCTGAACGTGGTGACGTTTGTTGCCTACGACGGGACTACGTAGAGGCTAGTAGCCAATAGCTTTGGTCTTGTAATGTGATCTGAGCATGCGTAGCACTTTGTCCGGTCGGACAACCGTACACACGATCGGATTTGGTGTGATCGGACCGGGTTGACGGGAAATCTTTCCAGCAGGAGATAAGACTTTGTCCGACGGACAAACCGACGAACACTGTCCGATGGTGCATACACACGGTCTGATTTTTCAACAATGTCCGATCGGACCAAATTGATGAAAAAGTCCGACCGTGTGTATGGGGCTTTACACGCAAGAGTATGTTGAATGCTTACTTAACTTTTATTTCCCATGTCTCAGTCTTAAATACAGTTTGAATCAGGAAAGTCCAGTATCCTGTTTTAATTCTACACACATCATATTCTATAAATCATGAACATACTGTGCATAACAGGAAAAAGTACTATATGAATCAGGAAATCTAAGTCAGGGAGGAAAGATAACAGAATAGCAGAAATAACAGGAAAACAAAATTGTTCCCACAGGTTAGATAACAATGGGAGGAAACTTCCTACATTCCTTTACAAGCAGAACCCAAACACCTGGTGATGCTGCCAGCCCCCCTGGTTCCCATCAAAGTGTGACCACACTAGGCATGAGAGCACAGCGTGGTCAGTTCTCTAGCCACGCTAGAACTCAGCCTGCTCTCCTCCAATGATCACACTTGTCCTGACACCCCCCGACACAGCTATTCACTGAGAAGTTCAGTGCACGTTTAGGAGTAGGAATGAGCCGAACACCCCCCCCCCCCCAGTTCGGTTCAGGCAAAAAATTGGTTTGAACACGCGAACGAGCGTTAAAGTCTATAGGACACGAATGTGAAAAATCAAAAGTGTTAATTTTTAAGGCTTATATGCAAGTTATTGCCATAAAAATGTTTGGGGACCTGGGTCCTGCCCCAGGGGACATGTAATAATGCAAACAAAAGTTTTAAAAACTGACGTTTTTTCAGGAGGAGTGATTTTAATAATGCTTAACCACTTCAGCCCCGGACCAATTTACGGCCAAAGGACCATGCCCCTTTTTGCGATTCAGCACTGCGTCACTTTAACTGACAATTGCGCGGTCCTGCGACATGGCTCCCAAACAAAATTGGCGTCCTTTTTTTCTCACAAATAGAGCTTTCTTTTGGTGGTATTTGATCACCCCTGCGGTTTTTATTTTTTGCGCTATAAACAAAAGTAGAGCGACAATTTTGAAAAAAAAATTCAATATTTTTTACTTTTTTCTATAATAAATATCCCCCAAAAATATATAAAAACACTTTTTTTTCCTCAGTTTAGGCCGATACGTATTCTTCTACCTATTTTTGGTAAAAAAAAATCGCAATTAGCGACTATTGATTGGTTTGCGCAAAAGTTATAGCGTTTACAACATAGGGGATAGTTTTATAGCATTTTTATTAATATTTTTTTTTTTACTAGTAATGGCGGCGAGCAGCGATTTTTATTGTGACTGCGACATTATGGCGGACGCATCGGACATTTTTGACACATTTTTGGGACCATTGTCATTTATACAGAAATCAGTGCTATTTAAATGCACTGATTCCTGTGTAAATGACAGTGGCAGTGAAGGAGTTAACCACTAGGGGGCGGGGAGGAGTTAGTGTGACGTGTGTGTTTTGTTTTACAGTAGGGGGCGTGGCTGACGTCTGACGTCACTGATCGGCGTTCCCGATGACAGGGAACAGCCGATCAGTGACAGGCAGTGTAGGAAGCTCGGGGAGAGGTTTGTTTACACAGACCTCTCCCTGTTCTTCAGCTCTGTGGTGTCCCGCGATCAGGTCCGCTGGTCCCGCGGCCGCGGTCACGGAGCTCCTGGCTGGGTCACGAGCGCGCCGCCGGCGGCGTGCGCGCGACCCCACGGCTAGGCAATTAAAGGGGACGTATATATACGTGCTTTTGCCTAGCCGTGCCATTCTGCGGACGTATATGTGCAGGAGGCGGTCGGGTGCGGTTAAAGTAAAACAATAAAAATTAAATATTCCTTTAAATACCTGGGGGGTGTCCTTAGTATGCCTGTAAAGTAGCACATTTTTTCCATTTGCAGAACAATATCACAGCAAAACGACATTTCCAAAGGAAAAAAGGTCATTTAAAACTACTCGCAGCTGTAATGTATTGTCAGGTCCCAGCAATATAGATGAAAACCTTAAAAAAAACGGCATGCCCCCCCCCCCCCCAGTCCATTAACAGGCTCTTTGGGTCTGGTATGGATATTAAGGGGAAACCCAAATTTTTTAAAAAATGGCATGGGGGTCCCCCGGGAACTATATACTCTGAACAGCAGTATATATACTATACGGCCTGCCCTATATACTATGCAGACAATTGGGCCTTAGGTGTTGGTGGTACCACAACACTGTAAGCCCTCACAGTTACTCTTTGTGGGTGCAGGAACGGGGCCCTGCTGCAAAATACTATATCAAGAATTGTAATTACATGCCTCTGTTAAACAGGGGCAGAAAAACTGCACTTTAGGTGGTGGTGGTGCCACAACACTGTAAAGCCTCAAAGATACTGTTGTTGGGGCACAGGAATGGGCCCTGTTGTGAAATATTATATCAAAAATTGTAATTAAATGCCCATGTTAAACAGGAGCAGCAAAAGTGGGCCTTGGGTGGTGCCACAACACTGTAAGCCCTCACAGTTACTCTTGGTGGGTGCAGGAACGGGCCCTGCTGTGAAATACTATATCAAAAATTGTAATTACATGCCCCTCACAGATACTCTTGTTGGGCGCAGGAATAGGCCCTGCGTTGAAATGTTATATCAACAATTTTAATTACTTGCCCCTGTTAAACAATTTGGGCCATGGGTGGTGGTGCCCTAAACCAAAAACATTGTTGGAAGCTAGCAACATCAAGATTGAGAAGGAATAGGATAGTCAGCATAGGCAGTCTTCAAGGGATCCCACATCCATAGCAAATGTTTTGGTGTTCTAAGTAATTTTCTAGCAAAAAATACAAATTTAAACTTGTAAGCAATACATTTCAGAAAAATGCCTGGTCCTTAACTGGTTAAAAAGGAAAACCATCAGTCACTAAATCAAAATATTCCTTTTTGTGTTTTGATTTGGATACACTTTATGCAAATGTGTCTTTGAACTGTTGTTTCTGTCTCCTGTGGACATAAACGTTTTTCCCTAATCATGTAGTAGCAGTGGGGCTGTTTGTTTCAGCCATTACATCGTAAGAGAAAGGGCAAAGCTTAGTAAAAAGCGGGGGAGGTTTTGCTAAGATCACAGCTGTTGTACATTAAAAAATGTCACCTGTTTAAGTGTGTATATCCACTATTGCAAGTAGGGGTTGTTGTAGTGTTGTGTCTTTGGACTTACAATAGTGAGTGTTATATGGCAAGTCACTGCCATGTTTGTGTGTCTCAGGTATCCAGTTCTAATCAAAATTAAGGTTGAAAGTCCCTCTACTTTTATACATTCCAGCAAACATGTAAAGACTGCACATCTAAATGTGTTAAACAATAAAGGTTTGTGGGACTAATAATAGGGCATATCATCTACACCAATGCATAAACAAATGTCAATAGAAGATAAGAACTGGCCCTCTAAGAAGAGGCCTTTTAAGAAACTATTTATGTATTTTTTTATTTTGTGTACAGCTGTTAGGATTTTATGTATGCGATAGTTAGGTGTAAATTTGAAACCTGAATACACTTACATAAGGGAGAACAATAAAACATGCTGTATAAATATTGATTTCTGTTTATGGAAAAAAAAGTACAAACTTGTCAAGCAGCCTTATTATATTAGATGCAATAAGCCTAAAGTGCAGCTATATACACAGTTTTATAAGTTATAAAATATAGAAAACATGAAGTTGCCTCCAAATATACTTGCATTCCAAATGTATGTCCAAAAACAAAAATAGCAATCAAAATAATAAAAAAAACAATAATATTCTAGATAACATGGCAGCTGACCAAAAATATAAGTAAAACAAGGAATAAGGATAAATCCGCCACAATCCAAATTCCAACCGCTGCGCCACGGAAAATGAGATAAACAGAGAAAAATAAAATAAACACTAAAAGCAGCCACTTAAAGAGATATGTATGGAGATGGGTATTTCAGGTGATAATCCAAACTGAATTGAAGCCTGAAAAAGTAGCGCTAAAAAATAAATACATATACATACAACTGCAAATGAATCACAATCATAAAGTAATATAAGTGCATCAGCCCACGTGATAGGTGAAAGTGATACAAAAAATTGTGTAGAATGAGATATATAAAATATATATCAGGGAAAATGTACAATATTGTTCAAAAAATAATGTTCCAGCAAAGGGTAAGAGAACAATCCAAATATTGAGAAAAAGAAAAAGAAAAAAGAGTGTACAGTCCTTCTGATGTGACCGTGAATCTTCTCAAAATATTATTTAAACAGTCTTCTTGCCATCCACCACACCTGTGCTCAATGTGCCAATCCCATAGGAAACTCACTCACCACAATTTTTGCCCGCACTTTCGTGTCGGGCAAATCAGCATAAAAGATCTCAAACAGCCAATCGGTGGTCTTCCTGCATACTCCGCTTAGTGTATGTAATATAGCTCCACATGTAAAAATAAAAGTGCTCCAATAGTGTGATAACGTAAAAGAAATTTATTAGCACACTAAAATCAAAGCTTCAATCAATTCACTCACATTTGAACTGATATTAACCAGCAAAAGTAGTTTAAAATGAATTCCACCACAGCAGATGTCACTCCAATCACTACAAATTTGCAAATCCACTTCACGGCAAAGATATATACAATGGTCACGGCGGACCCGAGGTGTGTGCGATAATGTGATCAAGATCTCACCATCTCCCCTCCGTCAAGTGTCCACACAATAAGGAAAAACAGCACCGTATCTCTGTTTAGAAAGAAGTTCAAGTTCACTGTAGATGAACGCCGCTTAGCCACGCTCCCGACATGTTTCGTCACAGATAGGACTTAATCATGGGGTTCATCTTGCACTTTACTTTTTTATCAAAAATTGTAATTACATGCCCTTGTTAAACATGGGCAGAAAAATTGGGCTTCGGGTGGTGGTGGTGGTGCCCTAAACCAAAAACATTGTTGGAAGCTAGCATCATCAAGATTGAGGAGGAATAGGATAGTCAGCATAGGCAGTCTTCAAGGGATACCACATCCATAGCAAATTCAATCAGTTACATCCACATCAGGTGCTTGATAGCTGCTGATCCAAGACTGATTCATTTTTATGAATATGAGCCTATCAACAGAGTCTGTAAACAGGCGCACTCTTTGATCCGTTACAAACCCTCCAGCAGCAATGAATGTGCGTTCAGAAAGCACGCTGGATGCAGCCAGTAGCTCAATTGCATATTAAGCAAGTTCTGGCCAGTGGTCCGTCCTCAAGACCCAGTAACCCAGTGGATGCTTTGTTGGAAAGGTGTGGTGTCCAATTCTGCTCTTGCCCCTAGATATTCCTGCAACATGTAATGCAGATGCTGGCGATGGTTGCTTGAACCGATCAGACCTTGGTGCTGAGGACTGAAAAATAGTTTAAAGGCATCGGTCAGCCGGCCACCTTCTCCACCACTCTTCCTCTGACTGAACGAAGCCTCTGCAACACGCTGTCCAGCACCAGGAAATTTTAACCTCCCAGGGTCTGGAAATGCATTGCTCAAACCTTTCTTCAAAGCCTCCTGTAGATGTTTCATCCTCTGCTCCCTCTGCAAAGGCAGAGGGAGTTCTGTAACCTTACCCTTGTAACGAGGATCAAGAAGGGTTTCCAGCCAGTAATGATCCCTCTCCTTGATACCACAAATCCTAGGGTCCTTTCACAGGCTGTGCAGAATCAGGGAGGCCATGCAGCGTAAGTTTGCAGAGGCATTCGATTCTGAGTTCTCTGGGTCATTAAGGATTACATGATCCCTAACTACCTCCTCCCAGCCACGTACAACTCCTTGGGTTTCTGGGGACTGAAAACCATCCCTTAAAGACTGCTGCTGAGTGTTATCCTCTACATCCATGCTGACACAATCCTCCTCCTCCTCTTCTTCCTGTGTGTTTGGCGGTCCAGCTGGATAAAGGGGGCCTTGAGAGGTAAGGAAGTCCTTCGCTTCCTCCCGCTGTTCTGCCTCAAGTGCCCTGTCCATGATTCTACAAAGCGTGTGCTCCAACATGTTGACTAGAGTGACAGTGTCACTGATGCATGCATTGTTGCTGTTCACCATCCTTGTGGCCTCCTCAAATTGTGACAGGACAGTGCATGCATCCTTGATCAGTAGCCACTGGCGTGGCGAAAAGAAGCCCAGTTCCCCTGACCCTGTCCTGGTGACATACTCGCACAGGTACTCATTGATGTCCCTCTGCTGTGTGTGCAGCCACTGCAGCATTGTTAACGTTGAGGTCCACCTTGTGGGTATGTCACAAATGAGGCAGTTTGTGGGCAGGTTGCATTCCCTTTGAATGTCAGGCAGCCGAGCACTGGCATTGTATGACCGGCAGAAATTACCACATACTTTTTTGGCATGCCTCAGGAGATCCTGTAAAGCCAGGGTACCTGCTCAAGAACCACTGCACCACCAAATTCAGGATGTGTGCCAAACATGGAAAATGGGTCAAGTGTCCCTGTCGGAGAGCAGATAGAAGGTTAGTGCCATTGTCGCATACAATTATTCCTGGCTGAAGCTGGTGTGGCATCAACCACCTCTGAGCCTGCCACTGCAGAGCTGACAGAATCTCTGCCCCAGTGTGGCTCCTTTCCCCTAGGCAGACCAACTCAAGCACTGCATGGCATCTTTTAGCCTGACTGCTTACGTAGCCCCTTGAACGCTTACGGAGCACCGCTGGTCCAGCGGACAAATCTGCAGAAGAGGCCATAGAGGAGGAAGAAGAAGAGGAGGGGGGTGGAGGAGACAGGTGTGGCAGAATCACCACTAGCATTTTAGAGGCGTGGTGGCAGAACAAGATCTAACAACACTGAACCCTGTCCTTCATTCTTCCCAGCTGTTAGCAGAGTTATCCAGTGCACCGTAAAAGGAAAAGTAAGGTCTCTGCCCATGTCTGTTGGACCATGAGTCAGCTGTAATATGAATCTTATTGCTGACTGCCCTGTCCAATGAGGCCAAAACATTGCCTTCCACAAGTCGGTAGAGAGCCAGAATGGCCTTCCGTGAAAATAAATGGCGTTTTGGAACCTGCCACTGAGGTATAGCACATTCCACAATGTTACGAAAGGGGGCAGAGTCTACCAGCTGAAAAGGCAGCAGTTGCAGTGCTAGCAATTGGCCAATCTAGCATTTAGACTCTGAGCATGTGGATGGCTAGAACCACATTTCTTTTTACAGTTCAGCAACTGGGGTAGGGAAATTTGCCTGCTAAAATCAGATGGTGGTGTACTGCTAGAAGATTGGCTGCAAGTACTTGGGACACCTATTGCTATACCTTAACCACTTCAATACAGGGCTTTTAAACATCCTTCCTTACCAGAGCACTTTTTGCGATTCGGCACTGCGTCGCTTTAACTAACAATTGCGCGGTCGTGCGACGTTACACCCAAACAAAATTGACGTCTTTTTTTCCCCACAAATAGAGCTTTCTTTTGGTGGTATTTGATCACCTCTGCGGTTTTTTATTTTTTGCGCTATAAACAAAAGAAGAGCGTCAATTTTGAAAAAAAAACACAATATTTTTTACTTTTTGCTATAATAAATATCCCATTTAAAAAAAAAAAAACTATTTTTTTCCTCAGTTTAGGCTGATACGTATTCTTCTACATATTTTTGGTAAAAAAAATCCCAATAAGCATATATTGATCGGTTTGCGCAAAAGTTATGCGTCTACAAAATAGGGGATAGATTTATTGTTATAGCGTCTACAATTTTTTTTTTCAATAGGACACTTCGGACACTTTTGACACATTTTTGGAACCATTCACATTTACACAGGGATCGTTGCTATAAAATTGCAATGATTACTGTGTAAATGTGACTGGCAGGGAAGGGGTTAACACTAGGGGGCGCTGCAGGGGTTAATGTGTTCCCTATAGGAGTGATTCTAACTGTGGGGGGAGGGGACTCAAGGGGAGGAGACCGATCATGTGTTCCTCCGTACTGGGATCACATGATCGGTCTCCTCTCCGCTGACAGGACGTGGAGCTGTGTGTTTACACACACAGCTCCACGGTCCCGCACGGTCCCGTTGTTTTAATGGGCAATCGCGGGTGTCTGCGATGTCCGCCGGGCACTCGCACCGGGTCCCGAGCGATGACGCGGGCACGCGCGCACGCCCCCCAGGCGGCCGGGAATGCGAGGACGTCATATGACGCCCACCCAGGATGGGAGATCCCCCTTGTGGGCGTCATATGACCATAAGGCGGTATTGAAGTGGTTAATTCCTCTCAGTGCAGGTTTTTGAGAGGACTGGAGGTATAGTAGGGTTGGAGATCCCAGATGAGGAGAAGTCCGCCTTTTTCTTTGATGTGGGTCTTTCAAGTGCTGTTGCCAATGGACTGCATGGCAGGTCGTCATATGTCTGGTCAAGCATGTGGTGCCCAATTGGCTGCTATTCTGCCCACGCTTGATCTGCTTCAGACATAGGTTGCATACAGCAACGGTGCAATCTGCTGCACTCGTGCCGAAAAAGGCCCTCACCAAAGAACTTTTAAAAGTCAGTGGGGAATCAGCAGCACCCTGCACCTGCGGAGCTCTGCAGGTGATGCAATAGGGTGGCTGCCCTTAAGCTGCCCTCTATAGGATATCCTGCCTTGTTGGAGTTGTGCCTCCTCCTCCTCCTCTCTTCTATCAGGCACCCAAGTACAGTCAGTGACCTCAGCTGGGGGAACATGACTGCCAGTTTCTTGTCCTTCTTAGGCACCCCCTCTCTCTAGGGTTAAGTTACTCAGGCAGGATGCCCTCCAGGGGCCAGCTTAAGGGCAGCACACCGACTGCATTACACCGCAGAGCTCAGCATGTGCAGGGCGCTGCTGTCTCTGCGCGTTATTCCAAAAGTTCTTTGGTGTGGGCCTTTTTTGAGACGAGTGCATCAGATCGCACCGCTGCTATTTACAACATATGTCTCAAGCGTATCTCGCGTGGCCAAAACATCAGCCGTTTGGGCACCACATGCTTGACCAGACATATGTCAACCTGCCATGCAGTTCTTTGGCAAGCGTACCTAAAAGACCCACACCAAAGAACTCTCTCCTTGCTCCTAATCAGCTGGGATCTCCAACCCCACTATACCTTCAGTTCTCTCTGAAACCTGCACTGGGAGGAATGAAGGTGTAGAACTAGGTGTGTCACAGCCAAGTACTTGTGGGCAATCTGCTATTGGTACACCAACCTCATATTGTACCAGGCAAATTTCCCTGCCCCAGCTGCTGCACCCTCAAGTTCACTCCCAGCCATCCACATGCCCAGCTGAATGCTAGCTTGGCTAAATTGCTAGCACTTCAACTGCTGCCTTTTAAGTTGGTAGACTCTGTCCCCTTTCGTGAGTTTCTGGAATGTGCGGTTCCTCAGTGGCAGGTTCCCAAACGCCACTTTTTCTCACGGAAGGCGATTCCGGCTCTCTACCGGCATGTGGAAGCCAATGTCCATGCCTCGCTGGACAGGGCGGTCAGCGGTAAGGTGCATATTACCGCTGACTCATGGTCCAGCAGGCATGGACAGGGACGTTACCTATCTTTCACAGCACATTAGGTGACTCTGCTGGCAGCTGGGAAGGATGCAGGACAAGGTGCAGTAGTGTTGGAGGTTGTTCCGCCATCACGCCTCCAAAATGCTACTACTGGTGATTCTGATACACTTCTATCCTCCACCCCCTCCTCTTCTTCTTCCTCCATGGCCTCTTCCTGTAGGCGTTCAAGGGGCTACGCAAGTATGCAGGCAAAAAGATGCCATGCGGTGCTTGCGCTGGTGTGCTTGGGGGACAAGAGCCACACTGGGGCAGAGATTATGTCAGCTCTGCAGCGGCAGGCTGAGAGGTGGTTGATGCCATGCCAGCTTAAGCAAGGAATGGTGGTTTCGGACAATGGCACCAACCTCCTCTCTGCCCTCCGACAAGACCCATGTGCCTGTTTGGCTCACGTCCTTAACTTGGTGGTGCAGTGGTTCTTGGGCAGGTACCCGGGCTTACAGGATGTCCTGAGGCAGGCCAGGAAAGTCTGTGTGCATTTCCGCCGGTCATATAATGCCAATGCTCGGCCGGCTGACCTCCAAAAGGAATTTAACCTGCCCAAGAACCGCCTAATCTATGACATGCCCACCAGGTGGAACTCAGCGTTGGCCATGCTGCAGCGGCTGCACACGCAGCAGAGGGCCATCAATGAGTACCTGTGCGACTATGGCACCAGGACAGGGTCAGGGGAGCTTGTTTTTTTTCCCACGCCTGTGGGCCATGATCAGGGATGCATGCACTGTCCTTTCACCATTTGAGGAGGCCAAGAGGATGGTGAGCAGTGACAGTGCATGCATCAGTGACACTGTCCCTCTTGTCCACCTGTTGGAGTACACGCTGCGTGGAATAATGGACAGGGCACTTGAGGCAGAACAGAGGCAGGAAGAGGAGGACGTCCTTACCTCTCAAGGCCCAGACTGTGTTCCTGCTGGCCCACCGATCACACAGGAAGAGGACGAGGAGGAGGAGGATTGTGTAAGCATGGAGGTGGAGCCTAGCACTCAGCATCAGCAGCAGTCTTTAAGGGATCATTTACAGTCCCAAGAAACCCATGGACTTGTAAGTGGCTGGGAGGAGGTGGCTGCGGATCATGTCATCCTTAGTAACCCAGAGGACTCAGCTAACCTACGCTGCATGGTCTCCCTGATCCTGCAAATCCTGTGGAAGGATCCTCGTATTCATCGGATCAAGGAGGGGGATCATTAGACATGTGCACAACAAAAAAATTCGTTTTTTTTCGTTTCGTTTTTTTCGTTTCCGTCGATTCGTAACGATTCGTACATTCGTAAGTCGTCGCTGTTCGGATTCGTAACGATTCGTACATTCGTAAGAGTTATTTTTTCGTTGATTCGTTTTTTCGTTAGTTTAATTTTCGGACGCATTCGTATTTATTCGTACATTCGTAACATTCGTAACATTTGTAGATTTGTAATCGGAGCATAATTCATAATTTGATGTAATGTGTATGCTATTATAACATTTTAATAAATTACGAATCGAAAAAAAAAAAAAGTTACGAATCGAAAAAAAGTTACGAATGTACGAATTTTTTTGTTCAATAGAGAAACGGAAAATTACAAATCGAAAAAAAAAAAAAAAAAAGTTACGAATTGAAAAAAAAGTTACGAATCGAAAAAAAAAAATTACGAATCGAAAAAAAGTTACGAATGTACGAATATTTTGGTTCAATAGAGACAGGGAAAATTACAAATCGAAAAAAAAAAAAAAGTTACGAATTGAAAAAAAGTTTGGAATCGAAAAAAAAAAGTTACGAATCCAAAAAAAAGTTACGAATATACAAATTTTTTGGTTCAATAGAGACACGGAAAATACAAATCGAAAAAAAAATTACTAATCCAAAAAAAAAAGTTACGAATCCAAAAAAAAGGTACGAATGTACGAATTTTTTTGTTCAATCCATTCGAAGCACGTTTAGCAGCACCATTGTAAGGGACACGGAAAATTACCAATTCAACAAAATTTTTTTTTACGAATGTACGAATTTTTTATTCGTTTTCGTTTTTTTTCGGATTTTCTTCATTAGTACATTCGTTGTTTCTAATTAGTTTTTTCGGATTTTCGTTGTTTTCGGATTCGTTCGATTTGAATGATTCGTTAATTGGATTCGTACGATTCGAACGATTCGTTACGATTCGTTATTCGGATTCGTACGATTCGAATGATTCATTCATTCGTACAAAAACGAACGAACGAAAATAACGAAAAAAAAAACGAAAAACGAAAAAAAACTAAACTAATTGCACATGTCTAGGGATCCAGTAATGATCCCTAGACATGTGCAATTCGTTTCGTTTTTTTCGTTTTTCGTTTTTTTTTCGTTATTTTCGTTCGTTCGTTTTCGTTTCGTTGGCCACCCTCCTTGATCCACGTTACAAGGGTAAGGTTGCGGACCTTATCTTGCCGTCGCAGTGGAAGCAGAGGATGAAACATCTTCGGGAGGCCTTGCAGAAATGTCTGTGCAATGCGTTCCCAGAGACTGGGAGGTTACAAATTCCTGGTCCTGGACAACGTGTTGCTGAGGCTTCAGACAATTTTTTAGTCTGCAGCCCCAAGGTATGATTGGTTCCAGCAACCATCGCCAGCATCTGATTTACATGGTGCAGGAATACCCAGGGGCAAGATCAGACTTGGACACCTTTCCCACCGAAAATCCTCTGGGTTACTGGGTCTTGAGGATGGATCACTGGCCAAGCTTGCACAGTATGCAATTGAGTTACTTGCCTGTCCTGCATCCAGCGTTCTTTTGGAACGCACATTCAGTGCTGTTGGAGGCTTTGTAACCGATCACAGGGTGCGCCTGTCCACCGACTCGGTCGATCGACTGACCTTCATAAAAGATTATCAGCCTTGGATCATCACCAGCTACCAGGCACCTGATGCTGATGTAACCAAATAATTTTTTTTGAAATGTCAGATCCCTTCAAGACTGCCTATGCTGATGCTGAGTGACTATCCTGTTATGCTGAGTGACTATCCTCTTCCTCCTCAATGATCATGCTGATAGCTTGTAAGAACATTTTTGGTTCTGGGCGTCAGCACCAGTGGCTAAGGCCCAATTTTTCAGCCCCTGTTTAACAGGGGCGTGTAATTACAATTTTTGATGCAATATTCATTCCTGCGCTCCAACTAGAGTATCTGTGAGGGGTTGCAGTGTTGTGGCACCAGCACCAGTGGTTAAGGCCCAATTTTTCAGCCCCTGTTTAACAGGGGCGTTTAATTACAATTTTTGATGCAATACTTTGCAGCAGGGCTCATTCCTGTGCTCCAACTAGAGTATCTGTGAGGGGTTGCAGTGTTGTGGCACCAGCACCAGTGCCTAAGGCCCAATTTTTCAGCCCCTGTTTAACAGGGGCATGTAATTAAACATTTTGATGCAATACTTTGCAGTAGGGCTCATTCCTGCACTCCAACTAGAGTATCTGTGAGGGGTTGCAGTGTTGTGGCACCAGTGCCTAAGGCCCAATTTTTCAGCCCCTGTTTAACAGGGCGTGGTATTACAATTTTTGATGCAATACTTTGCAGCAGGGCTCATTCCTGCGCTTCAACTAGAGTTTCTGTGAAGTGTTGCAGTGTTGTGGCATCAGTGCCTAAGGCCCAATTTTTCTGCCACTGTTTAACAGGGATATGTAATTACAATTCTTGATCTAATATTTCACAGCAGGGCCCATTCCTGCGCCCACCAAGAGTAACTGTGAGGGCTTACAGTCTTGTGGCAACACCAACACCTAAGGCCCAAATTTCTGCGGGGTATATAGGGCAGGCCCCTACTTTCAAACATCCAACTTACAAATGACTCCTACTTGCAAATGGAAGGAGACAACGGGAAGTGAGATGAAATCTACCCCTAGGAAGGGAAATTCTCTCCTGTAAGTCTTAATATGGGAAAAACGTGTCTCCTCTCCACTGATGCTTGATCACCAATTCTTGTTTCACTAAAAACCCCAAATTTTCTAAAAACATTTGTCATTGGGACAGAAAGTGAGGTTAAATCTTCTGAAGAGGTGCACAGATAGCAAAAAAAATGTTACAGGGGTGATAACCCTTCCATATGTTTTCCGAAAAGCTTAAAAATTAATTTTTTGGCTGGAGCTACACTTACAAAATTACAAACAGATTCTACTTAACAACAAACCTACAGTCCCTGTCTTGTTTGCACCGCCTGTATACTGCTGTTCAGAGTATATAGGACCTGGGGGCCCCAAGTCTTTCCTTTTTTTAATTTGGGTGCAAGGTTCCCCTTAATATCCATACAAGACCCAAAGGGGCTGCTAATGGGCTGGGTGGTACCCATGCCATTTTTCTCAATGATTTCCATCCATATTGCCGGGACCAGAAATAACATTAAAGCCGCAAGCAGTTTTAAATAACTTTTTTTCCTTTAGAAATTTAATTTTGTGCAGGGACGGTTCTAAACATTGGGAAACACGTGCCACTTCACAGCCATACTATAGACCCCCCCCCCCAGGTATGATATTTAAAGGAATATTTCACTTTTTTTTGTCTTTTTAAGCATCATTAAAATCAGTGCTCCTGAAAAAAAAAGGCTGTTTTTAAAACTTTCTTTTGCATTGATACATGTCCCCTGGGGCAGGACCCGGGTCCCCAAACCCTTTTTAAGACAATAACTTGTACATATATCGATTCCCTCATGAAGATTTCGTTACAGGTCCAATGAAATACATTTGAAGGTCTGACCTAGGCTTGCAGATCCCCCTTTTCTAAAGGGGTTGCCTATGGGTAGGCAAAGCTTGTTGAAATTGAGGACATATTAAGCAGCCTTGGCAGTATGCCTTCACATCACGCAGCATATGAGGCCAGTATGGGTAACCCCAAAGGATCTCATAGGTGATCTTTTCTCTCTGGTGCCCAGACATAGGGGTGTCATGGGCATGCTGTAGCATTAAACCTCTGAATTTAAGTGGGACTACCCATTGTTGGATACCCCCTTTTGAGGTGCAGATCAACAATCCCTAATGCAGGGTAAACTGGGATTTGGATTTCATTAATATATGTACTTCTTCCTTGCCAGTATAATTTTCTTGACTAAGGGGATTTCGATCCGGGTGTTCTAAATGGTTATAAAATAAGCCAATTATTGGGTCTTCTTTTTAGGCTGTGATTAAATCTTCACTGGGGTTTTCATGACACCATTGCAATACATTTGAATCATCAGTCACCCTAGCTTTTTGTCTAGTGACAGCATCTAAATGTTCCTAAGAGATGATCTATGTCTAGCAACTCACCTGTTAGGGCCCCTTCTTTGGCTATGGAATCAGCCTGATCATTCCCTTCCTTTTCTTCACCTAGGACTTTGGAGTGGCCCTTGGTTTTCTTAAAATACAGAGAGATCTTGTGTTCCCGTACCAAGTGGTCTATTTGACAAAATAACTTACCATGTTTGACAGGTTTATGGTTACTTTTTACCATATCATCCCTTTTCCATCGGGGAAGGTACTCAACAAAACTATTCCTGACATAATTTGAATCGGTGATGATGGTGAATTCTTTAAGGTGATAATCTATGGCCATCTCAACAGCTTTCAGCATTGCAGCGAGTTCAGCAACTTGGCTGCTCTTCAGCCCAAGCTTGTATCCAACAGAGATTGGGGCTACACCTTGGGTCCATATAATCCGGATACCAGCCACTAGTTGGAGCTGTTCTTTGTCCTTATGGTGCTAGCCGCAACTATCTACATATACACACGGCAACTGTGTGTATATGTAGTGTAAACCCTGTGTTTCTCAACCGGGATTCCACAAGAAGTCACCAGGGGTTCCGCGGCGATCTACCCGTCAATCACAGACAGCTGACTGGTAGATTGGGTCTCCATTAACACATGCAGAGCAGCTCCTAAAGCGGCTGTAATAATTCTTCTCTAATATCGGGCTGCTCCCTGCCGGCCCCTCCTTTCCTCCCGTCCACTCCAACAGCTTGTGACATCACCTGAGATGGACGAGAAGATAGGAGGGGCCAGCAGGGAGCAGCACAATATGAGAGAAGACTTATTATAGCCGCTTTCCACGCTACTCTGCATCAAAATTACTACAACAGTGTTTCTGATGTGCCCCATGCTCTGCCATGTGCCTGTAAATGTGCCCCATACCCTGCCATGTGCCTGTAATGTGCCTCAAGCACTAACATGTGCCTGTAATGTGCCCCATGTCCCTGCCATGTGCCTGTAATGTGCCTCAAGCACTAACATGTGCCTGTAATGTGCCCCATGTCCCTTTGATGTGCCTCATGCCCTGCCGTGTGCCTGTGATGTGCCCTGCTGTGTGCCCCATGCCCTATTATGAGCCTGTGATGTGCCCTGCCTTGTGCCCCATGCCCTGCTGTGAGCCTGTGATGTGCCCTGCCGTGTTCCCCATCCCCTGCTATAAGCATCATTATGTGCCCCATGTCCTGCTAAGAGCCCGGTAATGTGTCCTGCTGTGTGCCCCGTAAAGTGCCATGTGCTCTGCTGTGCAACCCTTGATGTGCCCTGTGTATTGCTGGGAGCCCTGTAATGTGCCCTGTGTCCTGCTGTGTGCCCCATAATGTGCCCTGTGTCCTGCTGTGTGTGCCCCATGTTCTGCTGTGTGCCCCATGATGTGCCCCATGTCCTGCTATGTGCCCCACGATGTGCCCCATTTTCTGCTGTTTGGCCCATGATGTTCCCCTTTTTCTGCTGTGTGCCCCATGTTCTGCTGTGTGCTCCATGATGTACCCCATTTTCTGCTGTGTGAGCCATGATCCCCATTTTCTGCTGTGTGCCCCATGTTCTGCTGTGAGCCCCAATTTCCTGCTGTGTGTCCCTTAATGTGCCCAATGCCCTCCTGTGAGCCCTCTAATGGGGCATGTGCCCTGCTGTGTGTCCCTTGATGTGCCCCATGTTCTGTACTGTGCCCTGCTGTATGCCCCTTGTGCCCCATGTTCTGCTGTATGCCCCACGATGTGCCCCGTGCCCTATGTTCTGCTGTGTGCTCCATATTCTTCTGTGTGCCCCATGTTCTGCTGTATGCCCCATGATGTGCCCCATGTCCTGCTGTGTGCCCGTTGATGTGCCCCATGTTCTGCTGTGTGCCCCATGCTCTGCTGTGTGCGCCTTGATGTGTCCTGCTGCATGCACCATGTTCTACTGTGAGCCCCATATCCTGCTGTGTGTCCCTTAATGTGCCCCATGCCCTGCTCTGAGCCCTGTAATGTGCCATGTGCCCTGCTGTGTATCCCTTAATGTGCCCCATTTTGTGCCCCTTGTTCTGCCGTGTGCCCCATGGATGTACCCAATTTTCTGCTGTGTGCCCCATGATGTTCCCCATTTTCTGCTGTGTGCCCTTATTATGTGCCCCATGTTCTGCTGTGAGCCTCGTAATGTTCCCTGTACTCTGCTGTATGCCCCTTGCGCCCCATTATCTGCTGTATGCCCCATGATGTGCCCCATGTTCTGCGGTGTTCCCTTCGATGTGCCCCATGTTCTGCTGTATGCCGATTGATGTGCCCAGGTTCTGCTGTGTGCTGCTTGATGTGCCCCATGTTCTGCCCCATAATGAGCATCTGTGCAGAAAAAAAAGTACAAGTTTTACATAAAATAGGTAAGTTTTAATACTTTTTTTCCTTATACTTAATGCTATTTCTTGAAATAATTGTTGTTATATCACAGCTTGCTGATCACAATGATGTTCTGTAAGCTGTAGATTTGAACATTATTTCAGGGGTTCCCTGAGATATCAGACTTTTTGCCAGGGGTGCCCCGACGGTAAAAAAGTTGAGAAACATTGGTTTACAGTATTCATTGTCATAAACCTTGTAGGGAGACAACAGTTGTTCTTCTAAAAAGTCAACATCCGTGATCCCCTCGCAATGATTGGGGGCGGAACAATCATGCAGCTCAGCACGGCCCTGGGCTACTGGACTTTTCTTGTTCTGTTTGTATTGAATTTCCAGGGGCCACTCTTGCAAGCACAAAGTCCAAGCAGTGATGCGGCTATTAGACACATTTCCATCCCTGATACCTTCACTCTGTAAATACTGTAAAGGCCGGTGTGCGGTCTCAACAATAATTCTTTCAACATGAATATAACTGTGGAAATTCTGTAATGCCCAGAGAGTGGACAATAAAGCTTTTTCGCAGTCAGAAAATGTAATCTCTCCAGAGGTCAATGTTTTACTGGCATAAGCGATAATCTTATTGACATTCTCTTGTTTTTGGTAAAGAACGGAACTCATACTCACCTGTGTGAACCCTGTCTCAAGAAAAAAGAGTTTACCTCTTTCTGGATACGCAAGGCAGGGGGCCTGGGTGAGTCGTACCTTCAGTTTCTTCACATTGTCTGCTTGTTCCTTGCCCCATGACCTTTCAGTGTATTTCTTCAGCAGATGAAGCAACGGTTTGCTAATCTTGGAGTATTTGTCAATGAACTTATGCAAATAGTTAACCATTCCTAGAAACGATCTTGATTCTTTAAGATTAGTGGGGACCTTACAGTTGAATACTGCCTCAACCTTTTTCTTCTGGGGATTTAAACCTTCTGAGGTAACTTCATGGCCTAAGAAATTTACCTGGGTGCGACACCACTGTGCTTTCTGAATGGATAACTTCACTCCGGCCGTCTTTAATTGGCCCAGGATGTGTCAGAGTTCTGTAAGGTGATTGGTCATATCAGTACTTTTGATGAGGATGTCATCGACAAATGTCAATGTTCCTGGACCTAAGGCATCTGGCATAGCCTTGTGCATGAAGACAGCAAATTCATGGCCAGAATTAATATAGCCGTAAGGCAAACACACCCAGCAGTACTGTTGATTCCGAAAACTGAAGGCTAGATTATACTGATCTTCTTCACTGACTTTTATGGTCTAGTTCCCCTGGGCACAGTCGGGGGCCGAGAATACCTGGGACCATTGGAGTTGGACAAGGCACTGGTCTGTGTAGGCTACGGGCCATCCTGACCTGTAGGCACGCTTGTTGAGTTGTCTGAGATCAGCACCCCTGTCTGTTGGGTTTCAAAATACTCAGGATGGGTCTAATTATACCCCGTTCGTGTAACTTTCTAATGATCTTGGCTAGAGGCTCATAGGAGGCTAGCGGAAGTCTATACTGCTTTACAATTACTGGTGAATTAGTGGTTCGCGGCAAATTCGAAATTTGCAATGCCTTTAAAAGTCTATGGGAGAAAGTGCTAATTTTAAAGGCTTATATGCATGGTATTGTCATAAAAGGGGGATGGGGACCTGGGTCCTGCCCCAGGGGACATGTATCAATGCAAAAACAAAGTTTTAAAAACAGCCGTTTTTTCGGGAGCAGTGATTTCAATAATGCTTAAAGTGAAACAATAAAAGTGTAATATTCCTTTAAATTTCGTACCTGGGGGGTTTCTATAGTATGCCTGTAAAGGGGCGCATGTTTCCCGTGTTTAGAACAGTCTGACAGCAAAATGACATTTCTAAAGGAAAAAAACTAATTTAAAACTACTCGCGGCTACAATGAATTGTCGGGTCCGAGAATACACATAACAGTTCATTGATAAAAACGGCATGGGGATTTTCATCCACACGGGAACCCCGAACAAAAATTAAAAAAAAAATGCGTGGGGGTCCCCCTAAATTCCATACCAGGCCCTTCAAGTCTGGTATGGATATTAAGGGGAATATGGTATAGCGTTATTCCTGCGCTACCATGAAAGAGGGAGGGAGAGGGGTAAAAAGGGGGGGGGGGGACTGCTGCAGACACCGAATGTAGGTCAGACCGTACCTACTAAAAATAAATGGTTAAAGGAATGGTGTTGCGCTGTTCCCAGGGGGATGAGAGGAATCCCTGCTAAAGGTAGCAGTATGAAAGTAAATATCCGCTGCTAGATGTAGCAGTATAGAAGTGAAACACCTAGGTGGGAGACTGTCTCCAGCAGAGTCTATTGCTGGTGGTATTAGTCCAATAATAGTCCAATCTTAGGACTGTGCTGCTAAAGGTAGCAGTCCAAATAGTGTATACACAGTGCATAAAATACTAATGTCACAATAAAAATGTATAAATACTATAAAATGAATGGGTATAAGTGTAAACAATGCTAAAATAGCTAATATCACCTAAAACCACAGGCTGAAAAGATAAAAAATACATATAACACATATATATAATAAAAATGTGATAACAACAATATAAAGTGCAAAGGATATAAATATGTGCAAACGAACAATATTCCAAATGCATAAAAAATATATTTGCAATGGTGCTTGTGCAAAAGTGCTCAAAATAATAATAAATGTAAACTACACAATAAAGTGCAAGTATTATGATTGATGCAATCACACTAAAGGTGTGTGATAGGTGATACGCAAATAATCAAATAATCCAGATGTGCTATTAGTAGTAAGGTGCGGAATGAAGAATACTTGGCACTAAAACAATAATAAAGTGCAGATATAAAGATACTAAATAGAAAATAGCCTGTGCAAAGTAAACGGTGCAAACATCTAGCACAGCTATAGTGAATAAATCGATACAAATTTGCTCCGTGATATGCAAAACAATGCAATTTAAAGTCTATTATGTGACTTTTCTTCTTCCGGTGAAAACGCATACAGGTGTGCAAAATATACAGGTATTGGATATGTGCTATAGCAGTGGGGGTGTCTCTAGCAGTGGGGGTTTTTCCTCTTCGTGTGAATTACACTCAAGTAAGTAGTGGACCTTTACCTTGCGGTAAAGGGTTAACCGCAAATGAACTGGCAATATCAGCTTCCCCTCCCCTGTGCCTAGATGGATGTATTTCCTATCCCTGGGTCCAGATGTTTTTTCCTTTGGTCTCACGGCGAATACCAGAGTAAATGAAGAAAAATAGGGGATGCCGTATAGTGTAGTATGTATTAACAGTAGCGCATTTATTAACCACTTGCTTACTGGGCACTTAAACCCCCCTCCTATCCAGACCAATTTTGAGTTTTCTGCGATGTCGCACTTTGAATGACAATTGCGCAGTCATACAACACTGTACCAAAATGAAATTTTTTGCATTTTTCCCCCAAATAGAGCTTTCTTTTGGTGGTATTTGATCACCTCTGCGATTTTTATTTTTTGTTAACATTTTTTAAAAAGACTGAATTATAAAAAAAATTTTTTTTATTTTTTAAATTTTGTTATAACATTTTTAAATGGGTAATTTTTGTCTGTCATTGATGTACGCTGATGAGGTGGCAGTGATGGGCACTGATGGGTGGCAGTGATGGGCACTGATGGGTTACACTGATAGGCAGCACTTTTAGGTGGCAGTGATTGGCGGCACTGGTGGGCATTGATAGGTGGCACTTGTGGGCATTGATAGGTGAAACTTGTGGGCATTGACAGGTGGCACTTGTGGGCATTTACAGGTGGCATACAAGAGGCATAATTGCCTCTGACTTTTCGGGACCGATGTCCCTTTAAGATGAGCCGGTTATCGGCTTTTTTTTTCTCCTCCGCTGTCAGCGTGAGGAGAGAAAAAAACGATCACCAAGCTTTTGTTTTAATCATGTGATCAGCTGTCATTGGCTGACAGCTGATCACATGGGACCCGCCCCTTACTCGGATCGCTGATCACCCGAGTCTCAGTGACTCGCGATCACAGCGCGCTCCACGCGAGCCCTGCAGGGCACGCGCAGGGAGCGTGCACAGGGGAGGCCGTCTTATGAATTGAGATCCGCTCTGTGGCTGTCATTCGGCCATATCGCGGATGTCAAGTGGTTAAACAGTAAAAAGAGGTACTCACAAACAAATAAAGATAATATGCTTATCTCATACGAGCACCGAGCTCGTTGCCTCCTTCAGTATGCAGTGCCTTTCCTGACCTTACGCGTGACATCACACCACGTGACTTCATCAGAGGATGTTCATTTGCACATATTTATATCCTTTGCACTTTATATTGTTGTTATCACGTTTTTATTATATATATGTGTTATATATATTTTTTATCTTTTCAGTCTGTGGTTTTAGGTGCTATTAGCTATTTTAGCATTGTTTACACTTATACCCATTCATTTTATAGTATTTACTAATTTTTATTGTGACATTAGTATTTTATGCACTGTGTATACACTATTTGGACTGCTACCTTTAGCAGCACAGTTCTAAGATTGGACTATTATTGGACTAATACCACCAGCAATAGACTCTGCTGGAGACAGTCTCCCACCTAAGTGTTTCACTTCTATACTGCTACATCTAGCAGCGGATATTAAGGGGAACCCGCGCCAAAATGTAAAAAAAAAAATGATGTGGGGGTCCCCCTCAAAATCCATACCAGACCCTTCAGGGGTTCCCTTTAATATCCATACCAGACCTGAAGGGCCAGGTATGGAATTTAGGGGGACCCGACACATTTTTTTAATTTATTTTGGTTCCCCATGCCGTTTTTATCAATGAACTGTTATGTGTATTGTCAGACCCCACAATTCCTTGTAGCCGCAAGTAGTTTTAAATTAGTTTTTTTCCTTAGGCCCCTTTCACACTGGGGCGGGGAGCCGCGGTGACGGTAAAGCAGCGCTATATTTAGCGCTGCTTTACCGTCGTTTTAACCGCGGTATTCGGCCGCTCGCGGTGCGGTTTTACCCCCCGCGAGCGGCCGAAAAAGGGTTAAACACCCCCCGCAGAGCGCCGCCGTAGCGGCGCTTTGTGGCGGTATTGCCGCGGTTTTACCGCGGTGTCCCATTCTAATCAATGGGAAGGAGCGGTATAGGAGCGGTGAACACACCGCTCCTATACCGCTCCAAAGATGCTGCTAGCAGGACTTTTTTTTGTCATCCTGCTAGCGCACCGCTCCAGTGTGAAAGCCCGGCGGCTTTCACACTGGAGTTAAAGGGGCCGGATTTTTTCATGCGGTGAACAGGCGCTATTTTTAGCGCTGCACCGCATGAAAAACGGCCCGGTGTGAAAGGGGCCTTAGACACATAGACTTTAACAGTGTTCACGGGGTGTTCGCAGGGTTCCCCTTCATCTCTACTCTTCGACTATCTCTTTGAATCCAGGAAAGCTTTCAGGTTGCTCCATCTCATAGGCCTCTTCAAGCTTGGTGGTCAGATCATTGGGTATGTGATGTGTACTTCTCTCCCAGTCAGGTCCCGGGAATGGGGAGTTTTAAGTCTCTTCTATTTAATCGGGGAGTTGACTTGTGACCACATTACTTGGTTCACACTGTAAACAATTGTGTGGAGCCTCTTAAGGAGATCCATTTCAATTATCATATGATGGTGTGGGAGATTTTTAATAATAATTGCCTAATTTCCTTATTACCTAATTTAAGTTTAAGCCAGGCAGTACCCATGACTTGCAGTGGCTCTCCCCATCCCGATTAGTGAGCAATCAAAGCTCCTAACTTTTGGTTTGTTAGGCATTGAATTTACTACTTCATTAAATTGTTCCTGCAACAGGATGGTGGCTTGGAATCCCGTGTCAATTAAACCTGAAATGGGTTGATCACCGGCCTCATGTACCTTTACTGTAGTGAAATATCTTCCATCAGATTCAGTCAAATCACAAATGAAATTAGCGTGGTTGAGGATCTGTGGGCTTTCCAATAATTTACAGTTGGCATTTATCTCACCGCATGTCACAGCTTCTTTGCCCTTATGATTCCTGTGGAATGGCCTGCGGGGCTTACTCGAGACGGAAGCACAAGGAGTAGGAGGCGTCTCACCTGATTGGTCATTTACAACTACTCCCAGCAGCTCAGCTACATTAGAGGGGTTAGAAGGAAACTGAAAAATAGAAACAGAATTAACAACCCAACACTGATTCCTCTTTTGAGCCCCCTGCTTAGGGGCATGTCAGGGGTATGGTATGTGTCTCCTGTCATCGTACCCAGGGTTGTCCCCTGCTGGAGGACTGTCTGGGGTTTTACGCATTCTGTGACCCTGGGTTGGTCACAGGAGTGGCCCCTAAAATAGACATGTTATCAGATTGGTGGTTAATCAGGTGTGTCACACATTCAATTAATCTGGATCTCTACCTGTTCAATTTGCAGGCCCATGGCACTTTGGCGATTTGCCCTATTTTGCCTGACCCGGTTACGTTCAGGATAGGACTGCAGAGATGAGTCAGACTCCTCACCACTCTTCTGGGAGTTCCCATGGTATATATATATATATATATATTTAGATAGATACATAAAATATACTTACACACATACTCTTGGTTCTGTTTCAACTTGGGATTGGTGTCCTTCTGGTGTAATATAAACTGGGTGTCTCTGCCATTGTCTTGGGAAAAGCTGAGTCAACACTGGGTTCTTACTGAAGAGACAATCTCACCCTTTGAAACAATGGGGCTATTTGCCCTTGCTTTTCTTTTGATCAAAGGCCTTGATATTTGGATCTCAAAACACTAATTTAACCATTGTCAGTTGGTTTTGTGTAAAGTGGCACCATTGTTCAGGTTATTCTGTTTCAACATAAGGCTTGTATATTGACCTTAACCCTCCACTGGAGAGGATGATCCAATAAACCTTTTCCCTGGTTCGGGGGGGGGGGATGGGGACACTCCCCTAGTATGATGACTGAGTGTTTCATGAGTTATGAAAATGTTTATGTATCCCAGCCATGACAGCCTGCAACACAGGTTGTACCGGAGCAGCACAGTGGGAGATTCCAGGTGAGTCATGCGATTCAGGAGCATCTGTAAGGCTAAGGCAAACTGATCCATACAGTAATCCTGCTCATCCAACCTGGAAAAATTATTACCAACAAGTGGATTGACTGCAACTTCTAAATTCATGGCCTTTGCCTACTGTCAGAAAACCATGAATCAGACCGAGACAGAAGTGCAGTTAAAATCACATTTGATTAATAACAATAATAGAAAAAAGTAAACAGAGCAACGTAGTCAAATCATAGCCAGAGTTCGGTAACCAGAACGCATAGTCAGACAAGCCAGGACGTCAGGGAGCCAGAAATCAGCGTACTTCAGGACAGGCCAGGAAATCAGGAAACCGGAGAATCAGCGTAGTGGAACAGCAAGCAGGATCAGGAACCAAAAGGGACATCAGCCAAGCAAGTCTTCAACAGGTACACAGGAGAGAGTCTCTGGATGTGTTGACCAAGGAGAAGACAAAGAGGAACTGAACTGAACAGCTTAAGTAACCAGCAGGACTGACAAACAGGATATCATCATCAGGTGAGTCACTGTGTAAAAGATTGGAGCTGGCAATTAACCGACAGCTGAGCCGCCTGCTCTGAGAAGGAAGGGCTGAGCCCAGCCCTGACAGTTTGCGAGCAAATGAACACCCAATGTTCATGTCGAACTTATGTTCGACTCGAACCGTGGGCTCATTCCTACTTGTGGGTGCTCTAAAAAATTAAATAAACTATGGAATGAATAGGTTGAGTGTCCTAATACTTGTGAGCAACAACATTAAGCAATTTATTGGTCCTTACACAATTGGTAGAGGGAAGGGGGTAAAGAAATGATGGCTCTCACACCTTCATATCCTTCTAATATGGACATTATTATGTAAAAACTTGTGAATACATCTATAAACCTTGCAGTTCACAGAACAGCAAATTGGTAGCTATTGTCTATGTTCAGTTATGTTGTTTTTCTATTGTTAATTATTGAAAAAGGTCATGAAACATAAATGAAATATCTTTTGTTGTAAAATAACACTGTCACATGTCTATGCTTATTGTCTTTGACTAATGGTACTTCTTAACCTGGTATGATCGAAGGGACGTACATGTGAATTTTGCTCTTTCAATAAAAATGTACCATTCAAAATAAAGAATGACACATTTTGCAGTTACCTTCTTGAGAAACTGGGATAAATACATCAAAATAGTGTGCATATGTACCGTACCATGAGGGGCGATTGGAGCTACAGCATGATACAGTATACAGATGACTGGGGTCTAAATTAGACTGTACTTTTCGTTTCAATATTTTTATTGAGATTTTACAGGAAAAAACATACTCATCTATAAAGAGATAGCTGTTTAAACGTGAGTTATACAAATAAGTCAGTAACTTTCAATGACTTACATCATTAGGAGGTTAAGGAAACACGCAGGGTTCTTGTTTATCATCTTATCAACAGTGTTTATTCTCCCTCTCTCCGACACCTCTATTGGGATCAGACTATGTCGGGGAGGAAGATTCCACTCCCCAAAAGCAAAAAAAACACTCATTAACCAAAGGTGTGTGTCCTACGTGATTCCTTGTCCTAAGAAACTTCTTGCAGAATATCGAGGAATCAAAGAAAAAAAAAAAACAAATGCTGCATTATGTGCAGCCCAGAACGTTACAGAGGAGAACTCACCATTGTCATTGACCCTAGAGTACTCTTTAATTTCTTTGTCAAGTATGGTGCATTGGACCGTATCGCTCAGCAGCGATTCATTTAAAGTACCAGTCATGAGTCATGAGTTCAAGTAATACAGGCGAGTGGTCAGGAAATGGTGAGTCCTTGATGGACACCCTAGTGGCCTGGGGAATAGAGGAAGCATTTACAAAAATGTGGTCAGGGGGACGATGTCCGCTCTCCGAGGGTGGAGCATCCAAAGAGCAATATAACAAGATTGTGCTCAACTAACAAACAGAATAAAATGTAAGCTATAATCCATGTCAACAAGAACTATGAAAAACGAATGAGTGTACTAAAGATAAGGGACCAAAAACCGTGAAGAAAGTGGTGACCTGGACCTTTCCAGACTGGGGCACAAAAGCGGACTCCACCGTCCGGACCCCCCCCCCCCCCCATGACCAGATAATAAAGGCCCAAAATTTCAACGATATGGCTTGTAAAGTGATAACTTCTAAAGGGTGTGCCAGCAATGGATTGGGCCCGCATCGATTGATACATTTTTCTTTGAGAGGGCCTTGTCCATGTTTGTTGGGTAATTGAGTCAGGTCACCACATTGACAGTCAGACACATGGCAAGGGAGCATTGTCCCTTAATGGCAGGAGTACACGTGGTTTGCATGTGCCAGTTGTCCAAGAGGGTAACAGCATAAGTAATGTGGAAAGTTAGTGAGGATGTGAGTCTTCCTTGATCCTGATGGGTGGGATTCCTTTGAAAGCTTGGAATGCTGCTTTTTCCAGACTGGAGCGATTGGGCTCTGCGGCGGTGGTCGCTTAGTTAGGCCTGCGTTCTTTTGGCTCACATTAGATGAAGAGTCCAGGGATATAAGACCCAGGTGTACCATCAGTCGTTCCACCTTCATGGAGTGAAGAGAAGCCATAAGTTTTATCTTTGAAGGCGAACGACAGGCGAAATGGGAATGACCACCAGTATTTAATAGTTTTTTGTGTCAAGATTTGTAGCAGTGGTTTCAGGGCTCTCCGGCGTTGAATGGTGAGAGGGGAGAGGTCTGCGAAAATTTGAACGGGGTGACCCTGAATGCAAAGATGCTCCGCATTTCTGGCCCTGCGCATGAACTCTTCCTTGACCCCATAAAAGTAAGGTTTACCCACCACATCTCCAGGCAGTCCATCCGAGCCAGGGGGTTGAAGAGCTCTATGAGCCCTATCCAGCTCCAAACGATGATCCTGGATGTTCGGGATAATTTCTTTAAGAAAGGATGTGACTGCTTGGTGGGTGTCCTTTACTGCTTTTCCTTTTCTGGGAGTCCTCTAATGCGGAAGTTATAACGCCTAGAACGGTTCTCCAGGTCATCAATTTTAGCTATAGCAGTGTCCAGCTTATCCTGTAAATCTTGGATGCGGGCTGTATTCTGGTTAGCTCTTGATATAGATGCAAATTAAGGACTCTGAACGGCCGCACTCCAAGAAAAATTCAAAAGCCTTTATTGGTAAAACATGGAATCACACAAAAATAGGTCACAGCAAAGCAAGAAAATAGCTAATGCATTTCACACTACCAAGAGTGCTTACTCATAGCTCTTGATATAGTTTGTTCCACTCTTTGTTCTGTGGCCTCAATTCTGAAGCCTAGATTCTGCAGGTCTACCTGTATGGTGGAGGTAATTTGGGAAGCTGTTTGTGCAAGGCCCCTGAATAGCATCTTGAAAAAGGAATCCATCAGTGTATTAATGTCTAGAGGGCCTGCAGGGGACAGGGGGCTGAGCATATCAGACATGGCAGGGCTGGCCGCCTGTCCTCTCACTGGGGTGGATAGGAGTTCATCCTTTCCAATAGTGATTCCGTGGATGCTGGGGATAGTATGTTAGGGAATAGGTTACTCCCTGTTGAAGATACAGGGCCCTGCAGAGGCTCTGTCAGTGCTCCTGTGTCCGTGGCTGCATCCATCTCCTCTCCCCCCTCTTCCCCAGTGTGAAGTGCTGCCGGCGCCATTTTAGAATTCTCCTCAGCCGACATGCAGAATCCCGGATGACAGGAGAGGTCCCTCCTTACCATACCTGATGACATGGCAATGTTCCCAAGCTGTTCGTGTCTCGAATCAGCCCCGGGAGAGGTGCGGGAGCTCTGTCTGATGGCTGCTTCGTGGTCAGGGAAACCGGAGTGGGACGGAGCTCCGAGTCTAAGCGCCCATCTCGGATGCCCCGCGCATGCGCCATCTACACTTTACTTTTCATCCACTGGTAATATGACCAAAATTGTACAATTGTACCCACCTTCACACCCTCTTATGCCTGAATAATCCTGCCATTTATTTTAGATTTGTAATGGGGAAGAGAAAAGCAGAGATGGTTCTCATTCTACCAATGGGTCTATACTATGTATCTTTGCCTACTCCTCCACAGAGATTTATCTTGACTGGTTACACATAGCCGATTTCACTCTGTGGATGTTTTTCCTTAGCAATAGCATACATGTAAATCTCAAGTTAGTGCAGGCATAAAGAAGATGTAAAGGTAAATACAATTGTAAAATCTTGGTCAAATTACCCATGGATGAATAATATGATCCAATCTAGATTCTAGATCACAGTCATCTGCATATCCCTCCCCCTGTGACTCCCACTGGAGGGATTTCTCCTAGTCCTTTGTAGTACGGTACATATGCACACTATTTTTATTAAATTATCCCTGATTCTATACAAGTCAGTTGTATAACTTGTCTGTACCCATATGACAATAAACATGTTTTCAGACTAAGTGAGGTTATGTTATGACAGTAATTATTAGGGATGAGCGCAAAGTTTGGACTGAGCTTTGGCTGTTTGTGCATGCATCTACTCGCTGTTCTTATTTTTTGTTTTTTTGTGGAGCACCCCAATTAACATCTATATATAGGATAAGGGTTTGGTATAGATGAAGCTAATCTTCAGCCACTTTATTTCCAATCTGAAGTAAAGCACCTGAAACATTAATTTGCCAGCAATTTAAATTGCAATTTCTTCTTTGTAAATGTCAGTTTTGCTGTAATAAGTTGTATACATCATACAGATGCACTAATTCACAGGTAGGTTAGGGGAGCCACCAGATATGTTATTTAAAAGGAATGTAACATTTTGAACATTTCTGATGTGGGGTGAGGTGTTGGCACCCCGTCACTTGACATGCTTTAATCCAAAAAGCAAAGGAGCCAAGTGGATAATTCTCAGCCAGTCTGGTGCAGTTACTGTTTGGCAGCACCTCTAGACATCTGGTTCTGGCTGTTAGAACACAATAGCTTTGGCAGAAGACTTCTCCATCCACACTGTTTAGCACAGATGGAGAAACCACAGGCTGAATGAAACAAAGCCATTGGTGTGTGGCAAGCTTAAGACCGGGAGAGGGGTACAATTGAGTGTAACTGCACCAAGGGTAAAGGATAAGGATATGGGTAAATTTGTTTTTGAAAATTAGAGGGCTAAAAATAAAAGTAAATGCTTTAGGCAGGCCATACATGGTTTAAATACACGATTCAAACCATGTATGGGCAGGCTGAATGTACCAAGTTGATCTATTTATCAAGTTGGGTACAACCAGCATGCTGGGTTTTACCTGCAATTTTCACTAGCGGCTGCTACAGACGCTAACAAAAAACACTTTCTTCTCCCGGCAAGAACAGCTTTCCCCGCATTCCCCTGCCGCGCCGCTGGGAGAAGACACTGGCCTGCCAGAAGGGATTCCCGCATCAACACTGTCCTGAAACCCATGTATGGCTGGCCTTAAGGGTAGAGGGTAAGGGTAACCATTCCTTTTAAAAATTTAATTTATCCTACTCAACAGTGCCCCTTATCACTAAACAGCTCTATCTGACTTCATTCCTTCTCTGTGCCCATTGTTAAGGTCCCAAAAGCCTATGCTTTCTTTAACCAAACTACTTTTTTTTTAAAGGGTCAGTTTACTTAAAAAAAAATAAGCACTTTTTAATCATTTTTTTTAGGAGCCTGCACAGCATTGCACCCACCATCAGAAGATGGTGGGTGCAATGCCAGGCTTCTGCATACACTTGGTACTGTATGGGCAGACAGTTACTGAAGTGCAGGGAGAGTAATGAACTATGAGGGAGCTTACAAGAGACCTCACAGTTCATTGAGAAATACAAGCTTTCTGCTGCAGTATCTATCTATCTATCTATCTATCTATCTATCTATCTATTTATCTATCTATCTATCTATCTATCTAATCTATCCATCTATCTATCCATTCATCATAGACAACAATAAGAAAAGAAGTCCAAAGAGGTAATTTCCTGAACGTGCTTCTTATTAACGATGTCCCAGAAACTGGGAAGTCACCAGCAGCATCATCTGCATAAACTAAGAATTTTAATTCATAGTTACTAAAGCTAAAAAACCTTTTATATCTGCTTAAGGTAAAATTAAGAAATGTATATTTCATTGTATGCTAGTGAGAGAAAATGCAACCTTGACTTGTCCTATGTTTTAAATGAAAGGCTTTAGTTTTTGAACCAATCATTTTAACCATGCCAAAATATTTTTGTAGAGTTACCGTATATACTCGAGTATAGGCCGACCCGAATATAAGCCGAGGCACCTAATTTTACCACAAACAACTGGGAAAACTTATTGACTCGAGTATAAGCCTAGGGTGAGAAATGCGCAGCTACTGTAAGTGGAAAAGATGGTCAACTATGCCCATTTGCAGCCTCACTGTGCCCATGCAGATGGACACAGTTGACCGATTTGGGGCCCTGTATCTCGGGGTCACTTAGTACTAGGAACCCCATCTTTGGATATGTTGTAGTGCTAATTCCATTGGATTGGAATACAACATTTGGGGTTCCTAGCACCAAGTGTCCCCGAGATATGGGGCCCCAAATTCGGGTCAGAAAATCTCAAGCACTTTTCTGCAGCAGAGAATGACATTTTCTGAACCGACTTTGGGGCCCTGTATCTCGGGGCCACTTAGTGCTAGGAACCCCATCTTTGGATATGTTGTAGTGCTAGTTCAACTGGGTTTGAATGCCAAATTTGGGGTTCCTAGCTCCAAGTGTCCCCGAGATATGGGACCCCAAATTCGGGTCAGAAAATGTCAAGCACTTTTCTGCAGCAGAGAATGACATTTTCCGAACCGACTTTGGGGCCCCGTATCTCGGGGCCACTTAGTGCTAGGAACCCCATCTTTGGATATGTTGTAGTGCTAGGTCTACTGGGTTGGCACACCAAATTTGGGATTCCTAGACCCAAGTGGCCCCGAGATACGGGGCCCCAAAGTCGGGTCGGAATTTTTTTTTTTTGCTGCAGAAAAGTGCTTGACTCGAGTATAAGCCGAGGGGGGCACTTTCAGCACAAAAAAATGTGCTGAAAAACTCGGCTTATACTCGAGTATATACGGTATATTACCTTATTGATAATGTTTTCACCAAAGAGCACAAAGAGCAGCTAACAGAAATGGCCAAACAACCCTGTCAATGCTCTTCAATATTTAAGGCTGCTATTATTATTTCTTTCTACGTTATTTTGCTCTAATAGATCATTTTTATTGTGGACAAGATGCTTTCTCTAGTTCTTCTTCACCTTATAAAGCCTGACTGATTTTTCCACATAAAACATTTTTCTAATCGCATGGCTAGCATCTTGAATTATATGTTCAGATCACAGTTTATTAGCGCCATAGATCTGTATTTGTGGCATAGCATGGAATCTTTCCCTGACTTTGGCAGAAACCTGATTTTTTTTTTTTTACTCATTTTAATTCTCACCCATTACCTCCCTTCCTTCCACTGACAATTGTCTCTACTTTGTCTCTTTCATCTATTTCCACTGCTACCTCAGTTATTGTTTTTTAGCATGTTTTTAGCACATATAAGGAATGTCTTTAACAATGTTCTTATCTTGGATGCTTTTTTTAATTGATCTTTAAAGGAGTCCTTTTTCCTGCACATAAGTCTGATCTCACTCTAAATTGGCCTGGATAATGACTAATGAGAATTTTTTAGCTAAAAATAAATTATTGAAATTGAAATTTCTGGAAGCTCTGGGTTCCCTTAATGCACTATTCATCTATCAGGCATTAAAAGAGAAGTATGGGGTTCCATTTTTTTTCTGAATCATACTTACCTTGCTAGTGTAGCATCAGTCTGATGTGGCATCTATCCCATGCCGGTTTTAACACTGAGAACCGAGCACCCAAACACAGCAGACCGCTCGGTTCTCAGGGCTCCCTGAGCAGAGAGCCGATGACAGTCAGTCACTGGCTCTCTGCTCTGCCCCCCCCCCCACACTCACTAGAGTGCTGGGCTGTGGAGGGTGCGGGAGCGGCTGACTCAGGCTCTCAGTGGCTCCCTGAGAGGCTGAGCCATGTGCCGGTCCAGGCATGTGGGCAGATTCCGGCCATATGGTCGCTTATAGTCGCTATCCTTCCCGAGCCTGGACCAGCTCGGTAACTTCTCCTTTTAAGAGGCTTACCCTATGGAACAAACCTCTTAACTCCTGCATCCCTACCATTTCCGACCAAAATGTAAGTAGTTCTTAGTTGAGTTCTAGTTGAGTTGAACTAATCTGCCATACCAAAGAGGGATTTTTTCATGCAGCTTTTAGGGAAATAATAAGAATACACAAATTCTTCAAATAACATGCTTGGGGATGCCTTAAAGCTGTATATAGTTTTAAAGAATGGTGCAATATTCATGTGATAGTCTTAGCAACAGCGTGTGCTGGCAGCACATATTTGGCCATGGAATTGATTTTTGAAATTAGCTTGGCTTACATACAGCAGCATCACCCCAATGTGGTTCATTCAAGTTTTTTTCAGGTCGTTTAAGCAGTGCACATTCATTTTCGTCAAACAGTAATATGCCAGCAGTTCACTGAGGCTGTCCATGTTCTCGCTGATGCAAAGATGTTCTGCTCTTTGCCAATTTATATCACAATTTCATTAAAATTTAGAGACCACAGATGAAATAGCAGTGTACAATTTATCAGCAGCAGGACATTTTTAATGAAGGAGAATTGAACAAAATATATTTGAAACAAAGATTACAGGGAGGCATTTTCCTACAAGAATAAAGAGACCACAAATGACACAGCAGTGCAAAATTAGCTACCAACAGGGTATTTTAATTAGGTTAAATTGGCCAAAATGTACTAGAGACAAAGAGCACAAGCTGGGGCTTTACTAGAGTAGAATTTAAAAAATGCAGAGGATACATCAGGGTAAAATTGGACAACAGCTTTGAAGAGTTTTAAGCAGGGAAAATAGCCATAATATTTACATGCCTAACGTTTATTTTTACTATAGGGATTGGGGGTGCAGTAAATGTGAATGAAATAATGGAGCTGATGTAATAAAACTGAAGAGTACAAAGTCTAGTGCGGGCAGCTGTGCATGGTGGACAATCAGCTTATAACTTTGACAAAGCTTTTGACAAAAATACCTGGAAGCTAGTTGGCTTCTATGCAGAGCTGCGCTAGATTTTGAACTCTCCAGTTTTAGTTAGACATGTGCGATTAGTTTTGTACGAATCAAAAATTTGTACAAATTTCCAGAAATTCGTACATTCGTACTAATCCGAAATACTAATTTTTATGCATACGAATTCTGTACAGAATACAAAATTTCGTTTACGAATTTCGGATCCAAATTAACAGAAATGTGACTGGTGTTTTGTTCACCAATCACTCAGAGGAAGTCAGCACAGCACAGGGATGGTGGGAACCCCTCATAATGATAAATTCATCATAACGAACTTTCGTTATTTTAACAAAAATATTACAAAACTAAAGTTTAAAAACCCAGGAAGTCAGCACAGCACAGGGATGGTGGGAACCCCTCATAATGATAAATTCATCATAACGAACTTTCGTTATTTTAACGAAAAGTTTACGAATCTAACGAAAATTCGTATTTCGTACGAATCCGAATTGAATTTCGTACACAAATTACGAAATACAATTTTTTTTTTAAACAAAGCGGAATGGAACCAAACAAAACAACTGCTATTGCACTTTTTTCTTTCTAACAATACAGCGTTAGGCTGTGAACAAAAGGCAGCTCTCAGAACAGATGGTCAGCAACAAGTGAAAGCCTTTTAGTAACTCAAACTTGAAAAAAGACCTTTTAACTTAATTATTTTTTTTTTAAATAACAATGAAAGCCAAGAATACCACCCCAAAAACAAAAGCCTCCTTTTTAAGGGAAGCCAAAAAAAGGCAGTTTAACCTAAAAAGGTTCTGTCGACATAAAGAAAAAAAAAAAATACATCCAAAATGAAAATCCCCAAATACCACCCCCTGAAACAAAATGGCATTTTTCTTTTTTATAGGGAAGCAATGAAGCAAAAAAAGTTTGCTATGGGTGAGACAGCAACTAAAGCCACGTACACACGATCGGATTTTCCGCAGACAAAACCTCTGACTTTTGTCCGAAGGCGTGTGCCTGGATTTTGTCTTGCATACAAACGGCAAGGAATTGTCGGCCAACAAACATGAACATAATGACGTACTATGTGTTTTTTCAGCTCTTTAGCGCCACCCTTTGGGCTCCCGCAAATTTCGTGTTAGTAGAAGTTTGGCGAGTGTTTATTCATGCTTTTCATTTCGCGCTTTTCAGTTCGTGCTTTTCATTTCACGCTTTTCAGTTTGTTTCTGAATGGCCATTCGTCACCCAGACATGTTTCGGAATCGGAGGAGATTACGTGTTATTTATTATTGGCCTTGGAGTTATTGCTTTGACCCAAGTCCAGTCCAGGAACAGGAGGAGGAGGATTTCTTGGACCAAAAATTGGTTGCTTTAATAATCGTGACCAATTATGTCATATGCCTTTGCTGCGGGAGCTCCAGAAGAATAATCCAGATGATTTTCGGAATTATCTCCGCATGACAGACCCCTGCTTTCACAAACTCTTGGCATTGTTGACTTTTATTTTATTGTTGGCATTGTTGGCTTTTATTTTATTTTTTGCTTGAATAATAATGATTTGATTTGTTATATTTTCTATATTTTTGGATGCATAGAATGCACTTTCTGGTTAAGTTCTATTGGCAGGTAGCATGTCTAATTGTATTTGTTTTCTTTTTTTAATGCAAAATAAAAAAATTGTGGAGAATAATACTTGGCTATGTGTTTTACTTCATGACAGTTTGGGAGTAGGTAGTTACATTGAAAAAAAAATACAATTAAAATTGACAAGAGACACCAACATAGTTGTATTTTTGATCTACGAGATAATGGTGTTGTGGTAACTTGCCCAAAAAAAAAAAAAAGCATAATAATATTATTCTTGATTTCACTAGAAAAAAAAAGCCTTAGAAAATTAGTTTGCAATATCTCCATCAGTATCACCAGCAAAGCAGCTTCATTATTATCCTATTAAGGAATAGGGATGAGCCGAACACACCCTGGTTCGGTTCGCAGCAGAACATGCGAACAGGCAAAAAAATTGTTTGAACACGCGAACACCGTTAAAGTCTATGGGACACGAACATGAAGAATCAAAAGTGCTCATTTTAAAGGCTTATATGCAAGTTATTGTCATAAAAAGTGTTTGGGGACCTGGGTCCTGCCCCAGGGGACATGTATCAATGTAAAAAAAAGTTTTAAAAGCGGTCGTTTTTTCGGGAGCAGTGATTTTAATAATGCTTAAAGTGAAACAATAAAAGTAAAATATTCCTTGAAATTTCGTACCTGGGGGGTGTCTATAGTATGCCTGTAAAGTGGTGCATGTTTCCCGTGTTTAGAACAGAGCAAAATTACATTTCTAAAAGAAAAAAAGTAATTTAAAAGTACTCGCGGCTATAATGAATTGTCGTCCTGGCAATACACATAAAAGTAATTGAAAAAAACGGCATGGAATTCCCACACAGGGAAACCCCGAACCCAAATTTAACAAAAAAAAATGCGTGGGGGTCCGACCAAACCTGGCAGGCCACAGGAAACGAGCAGGGAAGAGAGTGCCCCCCCTCCTGAACCATTCCAGGCCACATTCCCTTAACATGGGGAGGGTGCTTTGGGGTAGCGGCCCCCCCAAAGCACCTTCTCCCCATGTTGATGGGGACAAGGGCCCTATCCCCACAAGCCTTGCCCGGTAGTTGTGGGGGTCTGCGGGTGGGGGAATTATCAGAATCTTTAAGCCCCCTCTAACAAGGGGACCCCAAGATCCCAGCCTCCCCCCCTCCGGGGGTCAACATTCCGTTCTGGAGGGCGGCAGTTCCAGCCCTTCATTTTGGTCCTACCTGGGGCGTTCACTATCCGATCACTCCACGCACAGCAAGAACCTTTTTGGGGTGCGTGGACCGATTGGGGGCAGGCACTGGACCTGCGTCTCCCAATGCCTTCCGTAAAGATATCTACGCCCACCTGGTGTAAGCAGAGTCTGCTCCACCGGACAATATATGCAACCTCTTTTCTTTCCAAATGCTACTCGGTTGCCGTAACATACCCTTCCAAGAGATTTACTAAATGTATATGACTGTAACTCACCCTCTGTACCGACCCCAAGGGGTAATTTGTTACTTCTCTGTTTTATATTTTTATTGTTTCTAACTACAATAAAAGATCACTGAATCACTTGCCTGCCTGAAAGTGTATTTGAAAAAGTACACCAGCAATGGCCTGCAGTCAGATATAGGCTTGGCTAGACTGGAATGCAGTGGATATATGTTGGAGACTGTATATATATATATATTTAATGCACTGCAGATCACTGAATCACTTGCCTGCCTGCCTGCCTGCCTGAAAGTGTATTTAAAAACATACACGAGCAATGGGCTGCAGTCAGATATAGAGTTGGTTAGACTGGAATGCAGTGGATATATATATGTTGGAGACTGTATATATATTTAATGCACTGCAGATCTGAATCACTTGCCTGCCTAAAAAGTGTATTTGAAAACGTACACCAGCAATGGCCTGCAGTCAGATATAGGCTTGGTTAGACTAGAATGCAGTGGATATATATATATATGTTGGAGACTGTATATATAATTAATGCACTGTAGATCACTGAATCACTTGCCTGCCTGAAAGTGTATTTGAAAACCCACACCAGCAATGGCCTTCAGTCAGATATAGGCTTGACTGGACTGGAATGCAGTGGATATATATATGTTGGAGACTGTATATATATTTACTGCACTGCAGATCACTGAATCACTTGCCTGCCTGCCTGCCTGCCTGCCTGCCTGCCTGAAAGTGTATTTGAAAACGTACACCAGCAATGGCCTGCAGTCTGATATAGGCTTGACTGGAATGCAGTGAGTATATATATGTTGGAGACTGTATATATATTTAATGCACTGCAGATCACTGAATCACTTGCCTGCCTGCCTGCCTGCCTGAAAGTGTATTTGAAAACGTACTCCAGCAATGGCTGCACACAGATATAGGCTTGGCTAGACTAGAATGCAGTGGGTATATATATGTTGGAGACTGTATATATATTTAATGCACTGCAGATCACTGAATCACTTGCCTGCCTGAAAGTATTTGAAAACGTACACCAGCAATGGCCTGCAGTCAGATATAGGCTTGGCTAGACTGGAATGCAGTGGTTATATGTTGGAGACTGTATATATATTTAATGCACTGCAGATCACTGAATCACTTGCCTGCCTGCCTGAAAGTGTATTTGAAAACGTACATGAGCAATGGCCTGCAGTCAGATATAGGCTTGGGTAGACTGGAATGCAGTGGATATATATATATATGTTGGAGACTGTATATATATTTAATGCACTGCAGATCACTGAATCACTTGCCTGCCTAAAAGTGTATTTGAAAACGTACCCAGCAATAGCCTGCAGTCAGATATAGGCTTGGTTAGACTAGAATGCGGGGGATATATATATGTTGGAGACTGTATATATAATTAGAGTTGTGAAGGGCTTTATTTCCGAGAGCACCGAGTCATTACCCAAATATAATGACTTCATTTTAAAGTTGCTTGAATTCATTCTAAACAACAATATTTTTCTATTTGGGCGCTCCCACTACCTCCAGGTGCAAGGGGTAGCCATGGGGACCAAATGTGCCCCATCCTACGCCAATTTGTACCTGGGGGGGTGGGAGCGTCATCTATTCCATAGAGATGACATACAAATGTTCTTAGATCAGATTTCAATTTGGAGAAGATACATCGACGATGTATTCTTCATCTGGACAGGAACAGAGTCAGATCTGTTAATTTTCTATGAAAGGCTTAAGATTAATACCTACAATCTTAGCTTTACAATGGAAAAAAGCCAGTCAAAACTAACTTTCCTTGACATCACAATCTATGTAGATGGGGAAGGAAATGTTGGAACTACACTCTATCGTAAATCAACGGCAGCTAACACATTGCTACATGCAACCAGCTCCCACCCCAGCCCTTTGGTATCGAGTATACCTTATGGGCAATATCTCAGGGTTAAACGAAACTGCAGTCAAGACTCCGACTTCAAAGTGGAGGCCAAAAAGCTGCAGCAGCGCCTACGACATCGTGGCTATACTCAGACTTGTCTGAGGAAGTCATATTTAAAAGGAAAGCAACAAAATCGTTCCAAACTTATTCATGGAAACAAAGTCTCCACCAATGATTTGGGCATTAGAATCATTACCCGCTTCTCTGGAAATCATGCTCGTGTGTACGAAAAATCTTTGATGAATACTGGTATCTGCTGAGGGCGGACCCGCTGGTCTCTAAACATATAGATGATCATCCGGTAATAACCTTCAGGAGATCCCAATCTCTTCGAGACACTCTTGTACGCAGCCATTTTGTTTCAACTCAAGATAACTGTTCCAACTCTACCAAAAAAAATGTTGGAACCAAACCTTGTCATAAATGCAATTTCTGTCGCTATATATATGCATCTAAAAAAATTACTTTACCAAATAAACGTATTTACAAACCTAAATTTTTGGTCAATTGCCAATCCATTGGCATAGTATACATCATGGTATGCGAATGTACAGCTTTTTATATAGGAAAAACCAAACGTTCATTCTTCCATCGTATAAGGGACCATGTAACCCTTGTCCGTGGAAAGAAATGCACTTTTTCGCACTCGAGCATGTACCCCCAGGTGAAAGAGGCGGCAATTATGATCGCACCTTACTTCAACGTGAGGCCCGCTGGATCTTTGATTTAAAAGCTACAATCTATCCAGGGTTAAACGATGCCCTCAGCTATAAATCATTTCTCTAATCTAATCAAATGCATTTTTAGATCTGTATGGGGGTAAAATACAATATTTTATTCCTTTTCTCATTATCACTATTCAAAAAAATGTTTCTCCTTCCCCCTCCATCTATATCTGTTGCATTTCTCTTGCCTCACTATTTGTAATAGACTTATGCAATATGTCATTTTATATGATATGTAATTGATGACTTTAACATTAAACTCTATTTTGTTAAAAGCAGACGAGAGACTGGATGGCTGGGCAGACGTGTCACATAATTTAACTTGGTACTTCCTTTCCTTTTACTTTTAAGGCCTTTGAATGCCATATTTTTGAACTACATTTCCATAGAGATGCTCCCCACAGAAATGTCCACTGATGCATGTCTTAAGTCGCTTGCATGGGCGCCCCGGGGGTGGCTTTTTTTGAGGTATAGCAACAGAGATCAGATTTGCAGCCTCCTTTATAGGGCCCCCCCCATTTATATGGCTCGCCCTGGCCCTGTCCGCCCTTGGTCCACTGGATAAGTTCCCCATCCACCTTTGAAGGTTTCCCTCTAGCGGCGACTTACGCTCGCCGTCTACAGGTTTCCTTCCACTGTGGACGGCTATGCCCATATCCTCCTATACAGAGGTGTGGGCAAATTGGATACTCCAAGATGGCCGCCGACGCGTCGCTTCCTAGCGACGCGCCGTCTGACGTCATGCGCCGGCGACAAGGTTCGCCGCCGATGCATGCGCACTATCCACCTACGGACGCTCACTGCTGGACGTAGCCGATTTGGCGCCCGCGACCCGGCGGTGATGTCAGACGCCACCGGGTTGGAGAGCCGCCATTTAAGGCAGATCCCTCTGCCAATCTACCTCTGCCAGGAATTCTCAGCACACGAGGAGTTGAGGCGGCTCTTTCTGCCCTCACTCAACGGCCGATTCCGTCACTGACATTCATTACTAAATGGGGTAAGATTTTACCAGATTTCATTTATTTATACATTATTTAAACTCTGTAGGTATGTGTGTATTTTCATACATATCTCAGATGTATGTAATTCATACTCAGTAATTAACATAGTGTCTTTCACCCTGCATATTGCAGATAATCCTTTGGATGTTTCCCTAACAATTTTTGGATATGATGCAGCGTTATACCTGCATCCAACTCTGAACTTGTTTACAACCTCAGTAATCTTCAGCGTACTTCTCAATAAATACCAGGTACCATCCTCTATTCAGCTTATATTTGATATATTTAAATCTTTACTGTTTTGAACCAAACAATCAATATCGCCTAATCAATGGCCTCACTCATTTCTTCGAATTTTGTAGCGTGTCTCTCTGCAAGCGACACAGTGCTGTCTGTGGCATTCTGGGAGTGATATCATCTCTCTTTTCGAAATTGAATTGTTTTTATACAAGAAATCGTTAGTCAACATATGCAGTTATACTTCAGATATATCCAAGTATTTGTGGTAAGCTCAGCCCAGTCTAATTTTCCAGTCTCCCCTCTGCTTTCTATGTACCATGTTCGATTTATATTTGTATGAAATTATGCACCGATTGCTCAGTCATTTAGATGTACAGTGGTGTGAAAAAGTGTTTGCCCCCTTCCTCATTTCCTGTTCCTTTGCATGTTTGTCACACTTAAGTGTTTCGGAACATCAAACCAATTTAAACAATAGTCAAGGACAACACAAGTAAACACAAAATGCAATTTGTAAATGAAGGTGTTTATTATTAAAGGTGAAAAAAAATCCAAACCATCATGGCCCTGTGTGAAAAAGTGATTGCCCCCTAAACCTAATAACTGGTTGGGCCACCCTTAGCAGCAACAACTGCAACCAAGCGTTTGCGATAACGTGCAATGAGGCTTTTACAGCGTCCTGGAGGAATTTTGGCCCACTCATCTTTGCAGAATTGTCCTAATTCAGTTACATTAGAGGGTTTTCGAGCATGAACGGCCTTTTTAAGGTCATACCACAACATCTCAATAGGATTCAGGTCAGGACTTTGGCTAGGCCACTCCAAAGTCTTCATTTTGTTTTTCTTCAGCCATTCGGTGGTGGACTTGCTGGTGTGTTTAGGATCATTGTCCTGCTGCAGAACCCAAGTTCGTTTCAGCTTGAGTACACGAACAGATGGTCGGACATTCTCCTTCAGGATCTCTTGGTAGACAGCAGAATTCATAGTTCCTTTTATCACGGCAAGTCTTCCAGGTCCTGAAGCAGCAAAACAGCCCCAGACCATCACACTACCACCACCATATTTTACTGTTGGTATAATGTTCTTTTTCTGAAATGCAGTGTTCCTTCTACGCCAGATATACTTGGACACACACCTTCCAAAGAGTTCCACTTTTGTCTCATCGGTCCACAGAATGTTGTCCCAAAAGTCTTGGGGATCATCAAGATGTGTTGTGGAGAAATTGAGACGAGCTTTGATGTTCTTTTTGCTCAGCAGTGGTTTTCTCCTTGGAACTCTGCCATGCAGGCCATTTTTGCCCAGTCTTTTCCTGATGGTGGAGGCATGAACACTGACCTTAACTGAGGCAAGTGAGGCCTGCAATTCCTTGGACGTTGTTGTGGGGTCTTTTGTGACCTCTTGGATGAGTCGTCGCTGCGCTCTTGGGGTAATTTTGGGCGGCCAGCCACTCCTGGGAAGGTTCACCACTGTTCCATGTCTTCGCCATTTGTGGATAATGGCTCTCACTGTGGTTCGCTGGATTCCCAAAGCTTTGGAAATGGCTTTATAACCCTTTCCAGACTGATAGATCTCAATGACTTTCTTTCTCAATTGTTCCTGAATTTCTTTGGGTCTCGGCATGATGTGTAGCTTTTAAGGATGGTGGACCTTACTGTGTCAAGCAGCTCCTATTTAAGTGATGCCTTGATTGTGAACAGGTGTGGCAATAATCAGGCCTGGGTGTGTGGCTAGAGAAATTGAACTCAGGTGTGGACAACCACAGTTATAGTTTGTTTTAACAAGGGGGGCAATCACTTTTTCACACAGGGCCAAGATGGTTTGGATTTTTTTTCACCTTTAATAATAAACACCTTATTTACAAATTGCATTTTGTGTTTACTTGTGTTGTCCTTGACTATTGTTTAAATTGTTTTGATGTTCCGAAACACTTAATGTGACAAACATGCAAAGGAACAGGAAATGAGGAAGGGGGCAAACACTTTTTCACACCACTGTATATTCTGTTTGAGCCAAGCTTTCTATACATTGTATGAATATTGTACATTTGCTTGTACAATCTTTTGAAAAGGATGCTTTTTCATGTGATTCTGTTATTTCAGCATATCTTTGAGCTAAACCTATCAAACTCCTGAAGAAACTCCATAGAGTGAAACATGTCGAGTATGGCGAAGCTCTACACAAATTCTCGTCTGATGTAACATATATGTCTGTAAAGTATTGGATGTATTACTTGTGTCCTTGTTGTTTCAAATCCTTTTGGAAAATAAAATTCTATACTTTTATATATACATCTCCAATGGTTCATATATATTTTACCTACCCAGATACCACTAACAAAAAATCCCTGAGGCTTGTGGCCTCCTGTTTCCCCTCCCCCTCATAGAAGGTTTTCTCTTTTAAATTAAATTGGGATTTTGGTATCGCCATTTGTTCAACTTCTTCATCTAGCAAATTAATTCTGTATACATAATTAATGCACTGCATATCACTGAATCACTTGCCTGCCTGCCTGAAAGTGTATTTGAAAACGTACACCAGCAATGGCCTGCAGTCAGATATAGGCTTGGCTAGACTAGAATGCAGTGGTTATATATATGTTGGAGACTGTATATATATTTAATGCACTGCAGATCACTGAATCACTTGTCTGCCTGCCTGAAAGTGTATTTGAAAACGTACACCAGTAATGGCCTGCAGTCAGATATAGGCTTGACTGGAATGCAGTGGGTATATATATGTTGGAAACTGTATATATATTTAATGCACTGCAGATCACTGAATCACTTGCCTGCCTGAAAGTGTATTTGAAAACGTACACCAGCAATGGCCTGCAGTCAGATATAGGCTTGGCTAGACTAGAATGCAGTGGGTATATATATATATATATATATATATATATATATATATGTTGGAGACTGTATATATATATTTTTTATGCACTGCAGATCCCTGAATAATCTGCCTGGCCTGCCTGCCTGAGAGTGTATTTGAATACGTACACCAGGAATGGCCGGTGTACGATGCAGTCAGATCTAGCTACACAGGATACAGTGTGTGTATATATATATATATATATATATATATATATATATATATATATATATATATATATATATATATATATATATATATATACACTAAATACACTGCAACTAACTGAATCAACTGCCTGACTGAAATATATTAGAAATAGTACACCAGGAACGTTCTGCAGTGAGATCTAGCTAAACTGGATACAGTATATATGCAACTAACTGAATCAACTGCCTGCCTGAAATATATTAGAAATTAGATTAAATTAAATGACACTCTCTCTCTCTCTTCACCAAGAACACACTACACAAGGCCGACATGCAGGTGGCCTTATATAGTGTGGGGCGTGGACTTAACCCGTGAGGCTCTCTTTGCTGACGACGCTCGTCCCTAGTTAGAAGATTCACAAGTCTCATGTGGGAAAAAAAACACAAGCTTACTGGTATAATTAAAGACAACTGTAAAAATGTCATATGCAATTTCAACAAGTTTACAATGTGGAATATTGTTTTTTTCCTTCAATAGCATGGTGCATGGGTTTTATAGTCCTGCTCCATTGCCTGCGTGGCGGCCTTGTGTTGTTGCGTTCATAGAGAGAAAGATAGGCAGGGACAGTGTCTTCATTTCTTGTGATTGAACCTAGCACAGTTACAGTGGGTGTATTGTGCCTCCTGCACAGTATACACTTGAAGATACCCCCAATTGCTGTAGTTGTTCTGTTGCTATACCACAGGCAGTTACAGTGGGTGTATTGTGCCCCCTGCACAGTATACACCTGAAGCTACCCCCAATTGCTGGTGTTCTCATCTCCCTGCAGGCCATTAGTATGTCTGGAAGGCCAACAAGGAGAGGTAGACAGTCACGAGAAAATAAAAGAGAGCAAGCAGGATCTTTGTCTAGAGGCAACAGTGCTGGTCGTGGACGCGGTGCATCGTCATCAGCACGTGGCCACGGGACACGCTTGTCCTTATTTTCGTCAGCTGGACATGTTGAGCCGCAACATACCGAACACTTGGTAGAGTGGATGACCAAGCCCTCCTCATCCTCCTCATCCTCTCTCACCCAGGCTCAGAGTACTGGCAAAGCAGCTGCCAACGCGTACTCTTCCCTCATCTCAATGGCATCAGTCACTCCTTCCCTAGACCCACCATGTCCTCCTGAGGAGTCCCCCGAACTGTTTGACCACAGTGTTCGGTACATGCTCCAGGAGGCTGTCCAGCGCTTTAAAGGCTCTGACGATGATACCCAGCTAGAGGAAGGCAGTAGCGTGAGCCCAGAGAGAGGGGATGCTCAAGAAGGACAGCAATCTGGCAGTCATGTGCCACCAGCTGCAGCATACTGCCAGGTTTTCTCCAGTGATGAAGAGGGAGGGATTAATGAGGTCACTGACTCCACATGGGTGCCTGATAGGAGAGAGGAGGAGGAGGAGGCACATCTCCAATGAGGCAGGGTGCCCTCTGGGGGCCAGCTTAAGGGCAGCACACCGACTGAATCACACCGCAGAGCTCCGCTGTGCAAGGCGCTGCCTCTGCGCGTTATTGCGAAAGTTCTTTGGTGTGGGCCTTTTTTGAGATGAGTGCATCAGATCGCACCGCTGCTATTTGCAACATATGTCTCAAGCGTATCTCGCGTGGCCAAAACATCAGCCACTTAGGCACCACATGCTTGACCAGACATATGTTCACCTGCCATGCAGCTCATTGGCAAGCTACCTTAAAGACCCACACAAGAACAAAGCGGACCTCTCCTTGCTCCTCATCAGCTGGGATCTCCAACCTCACTATACCTTCAGTCCTCTCTGAAAGCTGCACTGAGAGGAATGAAGGTGTAGAATTAGGTGTGTCACAGCCAAGTACTTGCGACGTCCGATTGTACCAGGCAAAGATGCTGGACCATCGAAAGAAGTTCGCTCCCAGCCATCCACATGCCCAGCATTTGAATGCTAGCTTGGCTAAATTCCGTGAGTTTGTGCAATGTGCGGTTCCTCAGTGGCAGGTTCCCAAACGCCACTTTTGCTCACGGAAGGTGATTCCGGCTCTCTAACAGCATGTGGAAGGCAATGTCCATGCCTCGCTGGACAAGACAGTCAGCGGTAAGGTGCATATTAACGCTGACTAGACATGTGCAATTCGTTTCGTTTTTTTTCGTTTTTCATTATTTTCGTTCGTTCGTTTTCGTACGAATGAACGAATCGTTTGAATCGAATGAATCCGAATAACGAATCGTTCGAATCGTACAAATCTGATTAACGAATGATTAGAATCGAACGAATCTGACAAACAACGAAAATCCGAAAAAAAACAAATTAGAAACAACGAATGTACGAATGAAGAAAATTCGAAAAACGAAAACAGGAACAACGAAAATAAACGAAAAAATTTGTACATTCGTAACTTTTTTTTTTTGTTGAATTGGTAGTTTTCCGTGTCCCTTACAATGGTGCTGCTTAACGTGCTTCGAATAGATTGAACGAAAAAATTTGTACATTCGTAACTTTTTTTTTTTCGATTCGTAATTTTCCGTGTCTCTTAAAATGTAATAATAGCATACACATTACATAAAATTATGAATCATGCTACGATTACGAATCTACGAATGTTACGAATGTACGAATGCGTCCGAATTTCAAATAAACGAATAAACGAAAATTAAACCAACGAAAAAAACGAATCAACGAAAAAATAACTCTTACGAATGTATGAATCGTTACGAATACGAACACCGACGACTTACGAATGTACGAATCGTTACGAATACGAACACCGACGACTTACGAATTTACGAATCGTTACGAATCAACGGAAACGAAAAAAACGGAACGAAAATAAATGAATTTTTTCGGAAACGAAAAAAACAAAACGAAAATAAATGAATTTTTTTGTTGTGCACATGTCTAACGCTGACTCATGGTCCAGCAGGCATGGACAGGGACGTTACCTATCTTTCATGGTGCATTGGGTGACTCTTCTGGCAGCTGGGAAGGATGCAGGACAAGGTGCAGTAGTGTTGGTGGTTGTTCCGCCGCCACGCCTCCAAAATGCTACTACTGGTTGTGACACACCTCTCTCCTCCACCCCCTTCTCTTCTTCTTCCTCCATGGCCTCTTCCTGTGCTTTGTCCTCGGAACCAGCAGTGCTCCGTAGATGTTCAAGGGGCTACGCAAGTACGCAGGAATAAAGATGCCATGCCATGCTTGCGCTGGTGTGCTTGGGGGACAGGAGCCACACTGGGGCAGAGGTTCTGTCAGCTCTGGAGGGGCAGTCTGAGAGGTGGTTGATGCCACGCCAGCTTAATCCAGGAATGGTGGTTTGCGACAATGGCACCAACCTCCTCTCCGCCCTCCGACAGGGACAAATGACCCATGTGCCCTGTGTGGCTCACGTCCTTAACTTGGTGGTGCAGCAGTTCTTGGGCAGGTACCCATGCTTACAGGATGGCCTGAGGCAGGCCAGGAAAGTCTGTGTGCATTTCCGCTAATCATATAATGCCAGTGCTCGGCTGGCTGAGCTCCAAAAGGAGTTGAACCTGCCCAAGAACCGCCTTATCTGTGACATGCCCACCAGGTGTAACTCAGCGTTGGCCATGCTGCAGCAGCTGCACACACAGCAGAGGGCCATCAATGAGTACCTGTGCGAGCATGGCACCAGGACAGGTTCAGGGGAGCTTGTTTCTTTTCCCCACGCCAGTGGACCATGATCAGGGATTCATGCACTGTCCTGTCACCATTTGAGGAGGCCACGAGGATGGTGAGCAGTGACAGTGTATGCATCAGTGACACTGTACCTCTTGTCCACCTGTTGGAGCACACACTGCGTGGAATAATGGACAGGGCACTTGAGGCAGAACAGAGGCAGGAAGAGGAGGACTTCCTTGCCCCCTTTATCCAGACAGTGTTCCTGCTGTCCCGCCGATCACACAGGAAGAGGACGAGGAGGAGGATTGTGTCAGCATGGAGGTGGAGCCTGGCACTCAGCAGCAGTCTTTTAGGGATGATTTTCCCAAGAAACCGGTGGACTTGTACGTGGCTGGGAGGAGGTGGCTGCGGATCATGTCATCCTTAGTGACCCAGAGGACTTCGGACAGAATGCCTCAGCTAACTTACGCTGCATGGCCTCCCTGATCCTGCAAAGCCTGCGGAAGGATCCTCGTATTCTCTGGATCAAGGAGAGGGATCATTACTGGCTGGCAACTCTCCTTGATCCATGGCACAAGGGTAAGGCTGCGGACCTTATCTTGCCATTGCAGAGGGAGCAGAGGATGAGACATCTCCGGGAGGCCTTGCAGAAAGGTCTGTGCAACGCATTTTCAGAGAATGGGAGGTTACAAACTCCTGGTCCTGGAAAACGTGTTGCTGAGGCTTCGGTCAGTCACAGTCGTGGCACCAGCACCAGTGCCTAAGGCCCAATTTTTCTGCCCCTGTTTAACAGGGGCGTGTAATTACAATTTTTGATGCAATACTTTGCAGTAGGGCTCATTCCTGCTCTCCAACTAGAATTTCTGTGAGGTGTTGCAGTGTTGTGGCACCAGTGCCTAAGGCCCAATTTTTCAGCCCCTGTTTAACAGGGGCGTGTAATTACAATTCTTGATAGAATATTTCACAGCAGGGCCCGTTCCAGCGCCCACCGAGAGTAACTGTGAAGACTTGTGGCCCCACACCACCACCACCACCAAAGGCCCAATTTTTCTACCACTGTTCAACAATGGCATGTAATTATAATTGTTGATATAATAGTTCACAACAGGGCGCTCCAGCACCCACCAAGAGTCACTTTGAGGGCTTACAGTGTTAACTTGTGGCAACACCAACACCTTAGAGCCAAATTTCTGCAGAGCATATAGGGCAGGCCCCTACTTTCAAACATCCAACTTACAAACGTCTCCTACTTGCTAACAGAAGGAGACGACAGGAAGTGAGATGAAAAAAGACGGATGGACAAAAAAATTATACAGGGGTGATAACCCTTCCCTATGTTTTCCAAAAAGCTTAAAAATAGATTTTTTGACTGGAGCTACACTTTAAAAATGTACCAGTTCAAAATTACAAACAGATTCTACTTAACACAACAAACCTACACAGTCCCTGTCTTGTTTGCACCGCCTGTATAATGCTGTTCTGAGTATATAGGGCCTGGGGGCCCAACGCCTTTCCTTTTTTTTTGGGTACGGGGTTCCCCTTAATATCCGTACAAGACCCAAAGGGGCTGGTAATGGGCAGGGGGGCTACCCATGCCATTTTTTTCAATGATTTTCATTCATATTGCTGGAACCAGACATTATATTAAAACCGCGAGCAGTTTTTTTTTCGTTAAATGTCATTTTGTGCAGGGACTGTTCTAAACACAGGAAACACGTGCCACTTCACAGGCATACTATAGACACCCCCCAGGCACGATATTTAAATGAATATTTCACTTTTTTTTTCACTTTAAGTGTCATTAAAATCAGTCTTCCCGAAATAACGTCTGTTTTTAAAAAAAAAATTTGCATTGATCCATGTCCCCTGGGGCAGGAGGCGGGTCCCCAAACCATTTTTAGGACAATAACTTGCATATTAGCCTTTAAAATTAGCACTTTTGATTTCGAACGTTTGAGTCCCATAGACTTTAATGGGGTTCTAAAGTTCGTACGAATTTTCAGTCCGTTCGAAGGTTCTGGTGCAAACCGAACCGGGGGGTGTTCGGCTCATCCCTATTAGTTGGATTCATTTGTATAAAGGCTGTATTGGTAATGATGAAGTTACTGGTTCAAGCTCAGAATATCGGGGTGCTTCTTGTCCCAACCACCTCTGGAGAATTGTCTGGGGATCATGGTGGGTCTAATATATACGGTAATATAAAAATAGGGATGGAATTGGCATTACAGTAGTGCTATTTCATTTGTCGGAGATCAAGGTGTGTCCTGTTGTGTATTTTCTATGTTTCTTTTATTTAAGAAAAGTTAAAATAGGTAAATGTGCACAGTTTTTTCTTAGCGTTTTTAAAGTCGTCATAGGATGACTGGGACATATTTTTCACATTGCTAACATAAAAGGAAAAGATGCTATTTTATTCAGAGTTTGTGAGGTATAGATATTTCTCTAATCTGTCTCTTACAGATCCAGCCTATTGGCACTGTTTGCTTTGTTACATATATTGAATATATAAATATATTTGTGCTATCATAAAGTCAGCGGTTTAGGGGGTGTTTTTTACCATTAGCATGGATCAGTAAGCAATGCTCACAGAATAACCTGTTACACAAATTAAGTATTCAGAATGAGAAATTAATTTGGTTTTCATCAGAATATAATGGAGCTAACTAGCTGGTAAATAGCCTTTTCTACTGAATACAAGACTTTTCTAACAAGGCATACTGTCATTTTCCTTTGCCGCCAGTGGGTATCTATGCTCCTTCATTGTGAATGTCATCTGGCTCCAATTAGTCTTTTGGTAGAAAACTTAGCATTCCATTACAGCCATTCTTTAAAGTTTGAAAAGCTATATATATATTTTTAGAATATAGCATTTAAATATGAGTACAATGAAAAGAAAAAAAGATCATTCTTTTTAATAAGTAAAGCTAAGTAACAGAGCTCAAAACACACTTTACAAGGCTCCAAAAATAACCTGTAATTGCAGTCTTATAATATGCAAGTATAGGAAACCAGGAAAGTCATGATCTGATATACAGTATTATTTCACACTTGAATGCCTGAATGGTAAAAGAAATGAAAATGTATAAGTAGGCCTCTGTGGGAAGAAGAACAGAAAATGTTACCTTAATCATTAATCAGTATCATCTGACCTGATGTTATTTGAAGATGTAGAAGTATTCAGTAGGACATATAAAAGTAGCAAAATTAAATCACTGTTAAATAATTGCATAAAAAAATTGAAATACAAGAAAATAATTCTGCACAAACAGCATCACTCATAAACATCAGGATAAATAAATATCATAAACTATATAACATGTGTAATAAAAAACACTAATGATTTATCAATCCAAAGTAGATATATTCACACACATATACAATTTGTCCAATCATATAAAATATTAATTGACATAGAAGTGACATAAGAAGTCTCCATCACATGAAAACCAAGTGTCAGTATCACAATAACTATTGTGCTTTTGTGCTCCAGCAGTGCCAAAACATACTCAAGTGCTTCAACACCTCCACACAAGGCCACTTACCAGAAGCCTAGACCTCACTGCATAAGATGTCTAGCAGCGCTTTATGATGAAAGACATTCAAATCCAGGGGCGTAACTACAGGTTTTGCAGGGGTCACAACTCACTCCCTTACTCCAGGGGGCCCGGGTGACTTCCCTGTACACTTCCTGTACACAGGAGGGGTAGTGGGGGCAGCATATAGAGGAACCGATCCCCTCCATTTTCCTCCTGCAGCCGCTGAAAGCCTGCTTCTCCTCTTCTCACCCCCCACAGCTTCCTGTTTTCTCTGCTGCCACCAGGCCCCTGTGTGCTCCCCTGTCCCCCCTCATCCCCCCCGCAGCTCTGCCGGCTTCCCCCTAATTTTTCCCACATGCTGCTGTGTGGGATGTGTCAGGAGGGAGAGTGGGGAAGGGGTCGGTAAATATGTAATTTACTACCCCTTCTTTTTCTGAATGGACACAGTGAGCGATTGGCACAACTATTACAATTTCTACATCTTGAATAAGATATCCCCTAGACTGTTTAATGGAGCCAGAGTGAATGGAGTGTTGCCTGTGTGGTTGGTAGCCTCTGCACTGTTTGAGGAAGTGGCAGTTAAAAATCAGCGGCTCCTGTGCAATGATCTAAACATCACCCTTACACCCATGGAACAAACAGAAATACCATCTCTATCCTATAAATCTTCCATAAGTGATAAATATCAGGAATCTGCATATAAGATCATTACCTGATGGTACCACATCAGGACAACTCTCCATAATATCTACCCTGCCCTACATGCAACATGCTAGAGATGTGGACAAGGGACAGGTGACAATACACATTTTCTGGTCCTGTTCAGCCTTATAAATCTTTTGGTCACAAGTCCATGAGGTAGTTAAAAAATGCACTGACCAGAAAGTCCCAAAAGCCCCAGAGTTCTTTTCCTCACAACTCAACTTGATACCCATGATAACTTACAAAAGATCTGTGATAAGAAACTTAAAAAGTGTGTCTCGCTCCTTCATTCCAGAATGGATATCACTTTAGCCTCTGACTGTCCAGTAATAGATTAGGTCGGTGTAGGACATCAGACTGAAAGCCTAACCAGCTCATTAACAGACATGCACTCAAATCTGCTCACCACATGTTTCTATGGGACTGAATATTTGTTTATGGATGAGTTTAACCAGACTCTTCCTGGCTGAACATGGGGACCCATCTCCCTGCCTGGTGCATACTCTGTCCTCCCCCTGTTCATCACCTCATCCATTACTAAGAGGTGCCCCCCCCCCCCCTCCCATTCCTAGTTTATGAACAACTCTGTTGTCCTTGTCTCTTCCCTGTCAACTTCTGACTATCCTCTTTAGCTGTGAGAGACCAGACTAACAAGCAAATATGTGACCATCTGAAACTACGTGTAGTGACTTAAATGCAACATTTTTATAGGAGGACCTTGGGAACCCTCTGCTTGATAAGTGAACTTTGAAAGTACCCTATGCCCAGATTCTCTTGCCTTTGTAACTGTCAGCATATAATGACTATTTTCTACATGAATGGAATATATACTGTGATTTTTACTGGCTGTGATGACAAAAGTGTCTTATACTGTTTTCTTATCACTGTTTAGCCTGTCCTGTATTATGGTGAAAACCGTAAATAAAGAATGCAGAACAAAAATTCAAGTTTCGGGCTTCACACGTGTGTTTGGTTGGCTAGTGACAGGACAATACCCAAGTGCTTGAATAGTCAACAAATTGAAAGAGCCCTGCAGTATGGGCCTCTGCTGCCAAAAGTATGGTTGCATTCTGCAGCCTCTGCTTACAGTATATCAGTCATTTTAAATGTACCAGTCATGTTATGGAAGAAACATATGACTATGCACCAAAGGGCTGCCCTTAAGGTCCTTAAGCACCCAAAGTGATAAGGCCAAAGCATGTCCCCCTTTATGAGCCCTGAAGTAATTCAGCTGCAAACTTTGCAGGTCCTGCACTTCCCCCTCCTACTGAAAAGCTCTAGGCTCTTCTGTCTATTGCTCAGCACAGTCGTGCCAGCACTCCACCTCCTCATCATTCCTCACTTTAATCTCTCCACAAGAATCACATCTGCATATACTGCAACATCTGCAGCCTCAATGAAGAAGAAAGACTGTCAAGTGGTTTGAGAGGCTTACCTTATTGCACATTAGGCTGGAAAGAGTACGCATGGGGCCATGCTGATGAGGGCCAAGTGTAGGCTTGAATCTTGCTATAAGTCCCCTTACCTCCCCCCTGTTAGTAGTGGGGTCCATTTTCTAGGCTAATATGCTAGAGATTGTCAAAAAATGGCATGGGGGCTGAGTATCTCCCTAGGGAATTTTACCAATGCGAAATAAAAAAAAATGAAATCAGTTAGGTGGGAACTGGGGAGCAGCAAATTTGAATAATGCTTAAAGTGCAACAGTAAAATTGCTAAATTCCATTTAAGTAGAAATCTATCTAGCCCTGTAAAGAAGAGATCACTATACTGTACTTATCTATTCTGGGGCCTTCTCCGATCCAGTCTCCAGCAGCTGCTGTGTAGAGAGAGAAAGCCAACAATGACTGGGAAATGCCTGAAAAGTGACATCACCCATAGAGGTACTATGGGGCTTCCATTCTCCCCTGCCTCTCCTGCACACTCCCACACACTGAAGCCACCACTGGAGACTGGACAAGATCGGTTTCAGAAAAGGTAAGTAAAGCAATTATTTTTCTTTACAGGGATAGATAGATAGATTAGATTTAGAATGTGACTGGGAGTAGTTTTAAAGTTAGGTTTTGGCTGAACTTCCACTAGGCCTGGGGAATGCCCTGATCCTGCCTGTGAAATAACAAATCTGTCTGATGTATACAACCTTCTGCAGCCACACTGACAGTTTCCAGTTGCTTTATTCTGTTTGTAAAGAAAGCACCTGGAGATTCATTTCTTCTATACCAGACCCTGATCATAGATTAAGGTCTGATATAGATATTATTGAGTGATCCCTGCATTAAAAAATGGTAGACAGGTCCGGCCTCACCCAAATATACAGTAGATATAAAATAGATTAGTTCCACAGATGGCAAGTAAAATTTCACTTTCGGTTTCTGGTGTCACTTTCACTGATCTTTGAAGCCAGGGAAGAAGTTAATGGAGTACAAAAGTAAAAAAAATAAAATTACACCAAGGCACTTAAAACCCCTCAAATACATTTTTAGCCTACCACACCCCCAAGTACGTGTGTGCACAAATGTATACAAACCTAAAGGAGACACCTATGTATGAAAACATCACTTGTGATACACGTTATATATCATTGAGAATGCTGAAATGAAATCAATAATTCTAGGACCAATATTCACTTTTACCTCTAAACTGATGACTTGTAGGGGCTTTTAAAACCTCACTTATGGAAAACATAGGGTACCACAGTTTGTCATTATTTTGTAGTTGAGTACAAATTTAAATCTTGACATGTTGGATATCTATTTACTGGGTACATCCTCATATTTTATATTTGACCAGAAATTGGGTAATAAATTGTTACCTGCACTTCAGTTTAGTGTGTTTTTACTGAAATTTTGCACTTGTTAAACTGTTTAAAATATCATGTGACATGAAAATTTGAAACTGACACCATTTTATTCTTCAGGGTGTCATCTTTTAGATATAATGTTTGGGGGTTTTAACTAATCCTTTTGGCCTCAAATGATTTTTAAACGTGTGGGCAAAAAAATGCAAAAAAGTTTCTAGCAGCAAAAGGTTGAAGGTGGTGGGTGACAAAGAAAAATTTATGAAGTTATGTTGTTCTGGTAGGAGGCAAATGCAGGCTTGATTATAGGTACAGGGTGCAGCAATGGTCCCTTTGTTGACACAGGTAAAATTCCAGGAAGAGGCACAGGTAACTTAGATGACTGTAGTCACTGCTGGTGGACCAGGAAAACTTTAGTGCAACAAGCAAATGAGAATGACCATAAAGGACAAGGACAATGGAATACTCACCAGGTAGTATTTTTGACAGGTTAAGCAGACTCTAGCAGGAGATGCAGGTTTAACTGCAGGTACAGGGTGCAGAAACGGTCTTTTGGATATCATGAGTTAAATTCCAAGAGGAGGCACAAGTAAGTTGGATGACTGTAAGGATCACTGTTGGTAAATATGGAAAACATCAGTGTAGCATGCAAATGAGTATGACAACTAAGTACATAGACAATAGAATACCCCCCAGGTGGTTTTGGTGACAGAGGTCCCAGTTTGGGCAGACTCTGGTAGTAGACAGATGGAGGCTTGACTTCAGAAACAGGGTGCACTGAGTGTCCTAGATACCGGCTCCCCCATGTGAATCAGTAAGTGGTACATACCCTTACTCATTCACAAAAATGTAACCTGGAAAAAAAGACACCCAAATATTTGACAAGCCCTTTATTAATAAAAAAATCCTCCAAATCCCCACTTCTTCTACCACCTACAATGCTCTTATTATGCAGACTCCTGTTGAACGAACAAGAATAAAAGATTAAAACTCTTCCTGATAGATTTCTTATCCTATTCTATCTCTGATATTTACCAGCCATTTAACTCCTATTTTACAAAACTGCTCGCTTCTTCCACCTTGTTCAACTGGTGGTTTTATTTTTATAATTTTTTTCTTTTATTTATTATTTCTTTTTTTTATGGTTGAACTGGATGGACTTATGTCTTTTTTCGGCCTAGCTAACTATGTAACTATGTAACTGTAGCAAAGACATTTTCAGACCATGAGCTTGCTGATAAACTCACTGATGGATACAATAAAGTGCAGATACTGGTGACCAATGATATCCGGAGAGAGTCTAATTTCAAACTAAATCATAGAGTTTTAATACCCTTCCTTTCAGCCAAGAATAACCCTCAAACCTCTGCATATCCTATGTTCAACTCTTATAGACCTTCTCTTGTACATCATTTCTGGTCATGCCCATTATCAGCAATGTTTGGGACCAGGTGGCTAGCTATATATATAGGGTCACCAACTGTCTTAAACCTAAGGATCCATTGTTACTATTGTTTGGCTATGGCTAGAGTTGAGCGGACACCTGGATGTTCGGGTTCGGCGGGTTCGGCCGAACTTTGGAAAAAAGTCTGGGTTCCGGACCGAACTTGACCCCGAACTCCGAACCCCATTGAAGTCAATGGGACCCGGACTTTTGAACACTAAAATGGCTGTAAAAAAGTCATGGAAAGGGCTAGAGGGATGCAAATGGCAACAAAATGTTGTTAAGAGCATGGCAAGTGATCTGCAAACAAATGTGGATAGGGAAATAACTTAAAATAACATAAAAAAATAAAAAATAAAAATAAAATGCTGGAGGCCCCCTTCTCAGCAGAAGAGGTACAGGAAGTCATTAAGAACCTCAGAAACTCAACGGCACGATGCCGCACATATGGTGAGAATACCCCAGAATACGCACTTTCTGGAAAAAATTATTAACTTTCATCAGGAGACTGGGTGGGAGACAATGTGAAGGAACCAGAGGCACTGTCAGCAACCCAATCTACTATCGCCTGTACTTGTCCTGGCCTTAACATTCATACAGCCTCATTAGGCGCGCCAAAATACCACTGCAGGCTCTGTCGCCTACTCACACCTGAGGAAGGTGTTTCACTAGTGCGTGTAGCTGGCACATATCGACCACGTCCTCTGCCTGCAACAGGAGCGCCACCAGCAGCACCACGACCCGGGCCACGTCCCCTTTTTGATGATCTCCTCATATTTTCAAAATTTATGATCTCGCCCTAAATGGGTGTTTTTGTCTATAGCAGAATACACGTACAGTGTCTAAAGCGTTTATGAACAAGCAGAAAATGCTATTGGGAATAAAAAACACTGCAAATTAAATTTTTTTGCAATGTTTTTCCAATATCAGAATAAACGGATAGTGTCTAAAGCGTTTATGAAAACGCAGAAAATGCTATTAGGAAGAAAAAAAACACAGCAAAATTAAATTTTTTTGCAATGTTTTTCCAATATCAGAATACACGGATAGTGTCTAAAGTGTTTATGAAAACGCAGAAAATGCTATTGGGAAGAAAAAAAACACTGCAAAATTAAATTTTTTTGCAATGTTTTTCCAATATCAGAATAAACGAATAGTGTCTAAAGCTTTTATGAAAACGCAGAAAATGCTATTGGGAAGAAAAAAAACACTGCAAAATTAAATTTTTTTGCAATGTTTTTCCAATATCAGAATAAACGGATAGTGTCTAAAGCGTTTATGAAAACGCAGAAAATGCTATTGGGAAGAAAAAAAACATAGCAAAATTAAATTTCCTGACAGGCTCCATGGCAGCATACGTGTGGGTTAGCCCCGCCTCCATAACTACCCAATAGGACCCCTCTCCCATAAATCTTTGCTCCTGGCTGCTATCCGTGTTCCTTTTTTGTCCTCCTCCGTAGGACCTGGTGGTTCTCCTACCTGAAGATACCTTCACAAACGATCGATCGGCCGATTGTCAAAATTTTGATCCTCTGATAGGCCCTGTCTGTTAAGCATGGGTATGGAGTGTATGGCAGAGTAGCGCTGAAGACCTGGATCTGGTGTCTATAAAGTGCGCCCGGCTGATTGCCTAATGCTGTGAGGTGGCCATCATCTGCCAGGATGACCGGTGGTGTGTATGGGGCAAGATTCGGCCGTGATCGTTGGTGGAGTGGTGAGATGTATCAATAAATATATGGCAGCAGTGTTTATTTGTACCTGTTTTCTTTCTGTGTTGTCCCCCAGCGGATGCGGTGCACGGCGCGGACGCTTCTGCATTCCAGCAGCCTTCTCCCCTGTTTCCGGGTCCGCCGCGGCGTTCTGCGCATGCGCGGACCCGATTTAAAGCGAGGCTTGGTTCTCGCGCATGCGCACGAGCAACCCGGCGTCTGACGACCCAGAGCGCCGTCAGAGCCCCGGGAATGATTGCAGAGGAGCGGCGACTTCCCGGGGCTATTCCTGAGCATTGGCAAGGTAGGACAATGGTACCATTTATTCCTGTTTACCTGAGTAATGCTGTTACAGGAGCTTATGGGGGTACATCTTGTCATTGCAGCCAGAGTGTATTGAGCAGTGGATGCTTCACTGCCCCCTAGTGGCCATGTGCATAGCTGGTTGCTATGTATTTGGAGAAATTATTTTGGCACTAGTTTCCAGCTGGTTCTTTACCTTCTCTCTTCTCTTTTCTCTTGTATATTTTGTCTCTATAGCCCTTCTAGATCTGATCCGCAGCGTAGTTCGCATAGCCGTAGTGGATCATCTAAATCACACCACCATAAGTCATCCTCAAAATCTAGTCATCACAAGTCCTCTGTAATGTTGAGACTGGACAACACAACCGCGGTGGCTTATGTGCGGAAGCAAGGTGGAACCCGCAGCTGGTCCCTGTTGCAGGAAGTGACCTGGGCTCAGAAGTATGTGGCTAACATTTCTGCAGTATACATTCCGGGGATCCAGAATGTGCAAGCGGATTTCCTGTCACGGGTCAGGATGGACAACAACGAATGGTCCCTCCACAGAGATGTGTTCGACTGGCTTCTAACTCTGGGTGTGTCTCCAGAGGTCGATCTGTTCACTTCGCCATGCAATCACAAGATGCCCAAATACTACTCGAGGTTCAGGGACCCGCAGGCATACGGGACAGATGCTCTCACGGATTGTTGGAAGTTCCAGAGAGCCTACGCCTTCCCTCCATTTCCAGTAATTCTGCAGTTTCTTCGGAGGCTTAGAGTAGAGAAGGTGGAGAACATTGCAGTGATTCCATTCTGGCCCAACAGGCCTTGGTTCCCTCTGTTGCTACTCCTCAGCTTTCAAGATCCAGTTCCCCTGCCTCTCAGACCGGATCTACTTTCACAAGGCACGATGCTACACCCGTGCCCATCCTGTCTACACCTCAGGGTGTGTTTCTTGAGAGGGGAAGGCTAGAAGCCCTGGGGTGTCCGAAAGAGGTGATTCCTACCCTTCTTAGTGCCAGACGGAAGAGTACGAACAGGGTGTACGAATGAATATGGTCCAGATTCTCTGTCCACATAGCTTCCAGGTCAAATTCTTGCAATTCTCCAGCAGTCCAGGATATTTTAAGTTTTCTCCAATCAGGGCTTGATCTATTCTTGGCGGTCAGCTCATTAAGAGTGCAAGTCTCAGCCATCTCGGCCTTCACGGGAGTTTAATGGGCAAATCATGCCCTAGTACGGCAATTTTTCAAAGGAGCTGTCAGGCTTAGGCCTCAAAGAAGACCTAGATTCCCTAAATGGGATCTTCCTTTAGTTTTGGATTTCCTTTCTAACCTTAGTAAAGATTCTGAGCAACCCTTATCGTTAAGAGATCTTACTCTCAAGACCACTTTCCTAGTGGCTATTACTTCTGCCAAGAGAGTGTCAGAGATCAGAAGTTTAGGTTCAGAAGAACCGTTCTTGACCTTCTTTCCGGACAGAGCAGTATTAATTCCTATGTTGGGGTGAAACCCTAAAGTTACGTCAGTATTTCACGAAAATCAAGAAATCGTCCTACCCACGTTGAAAACAACAGACGACCAAGAGATTCATCCATTGGATGTAAGTCACACATTAAAACAATACTTGGATGCTACGGCTTCTTTCAGACGCACAGAATTCCTCTTTGTGCTTCTCCACGGCAAAAACAAAGGTATGCAAGCTTCAATCAGATCCATTTCATCTTGGATCATGCAAACCATCCAAAGGGCATACAAAGCAAAGGGCTTGGCTCCTCCTGAGGCAGTGACGGCTCATTCAACCTGAAGTATTTCAACTTCATGGGCAGCATCTCGACATGTCGCGCCAGAGATCATTTGTAGAGCGGCTTCTTGGTCTTCAATCAATGCTTTTGTTTCGCATTATTGTGTGGAACCTGCTGCTCTGTCCTCTATTAATTTTGGTTTACAAGTTTTGTCGGCTGACAATGTAAAATAAATTTTGGTTTTCTTTGCTCAACATTTTGCCCACCCGGGTGTGTTTTGGCGAGTTATTTCCCACACGTATGCTGCCATGGAGCCTGTCAGGAAAATGGAAAATTTATATCAAATACTTACCGTAATTTTCCTTTCCTGATAGGCTCCATGGCAGCAGGAGTTCCCTCCCAAATGTCTGGAGTAGGCTAGTTACGGAACACGGATAGCAGCCAGGAGCAAAGATTTATGGGAGAGGGGTCCTATTGGGTAGTTATGGAGGCGGGGCTAACCCACACGTATGCTGCCATGGAGCCTATCAGGAAAGGAAAATTACGGTAAGTATTTGATATAAATTTTCCATTTTTTTTGCAATGTTTTTCCAATATCAGAATACACGGATAGTGTCTACAGCGTGTATGTATGAACACGCAGAAAATGCTATTGGGAAAAAAAAAACACAGAAAAATTAAATTTTTTTGCAATGTTTTTCCAATATCAGAATACACGGACAGTATCTAAAGCGTTTATGAAAACGCAGAAAATGCTATTGGGAAAAAAAAAACACAGAAAAATTAAATTTTTTTGCAATGTTTTTCCAATATCAGAATACACGGACAGTATCTAAAGCGTTTATGAAAACGCAGAAAATAGTATTTGGAAAAAAAAAACACAGCAAAATTTAATTTTTTTGCAATGTTTTTCCAATATCAGAATACACGGATAGTGTCTACAGCGTGTATGTATGAACACAGAAAATGCTATTGGGAAGAAAAAAAAACACAGAAATTAAATTTTTTTATGTTTTTCCAATATCAGAATACACGGACAGTATCTAAAGCGTTTATGAAAACGCAGAAAATGCTACTGGGAAAAAAAAAAAACAGCAAAATTAAATTTTTTTGCAATGTTTTTCCAATATCAGAATACACGGATAGTGTCTACAGCGTGTATGTATGAACACGCAGAAAATGCTATTGGGAAGAAAAAAAAACACAGCAAAATTAAATTTTTTTGCAATGTTTTTCCAATATCAGAATACACGGACAGTATCTAAAGCATGTATAAACACGCAGAAAATGCTATTGGGGAAAAAAAAAACACAGCAAAATTAAAATTTTTTGCAATGTTTTTCCAATAGCAGAATACACACAGACTATGGTGTATCTCTTACTTTATGCAGTGTTGGTCCTAATGGTGCACTGAGCTTGCAGGTAAAACTTTTATATTTTGTTGGCACTGGCCTCATGGCACTGTTAATTTAGGAATCTCTTCAATAATTCTCTCTGCCTCTTTCTTTTGCTTAATAAAGAAACTCCCTACTCTACTCTAGCTATCTAGATCGCTCACTGATCTAACTAATTAGAAGAAAATTAAAGGAATGTGGACTGACTGACTGACTTTATCACACTAACTCCTAAAATCCTCTCTCTCAGCAGCACAGGAACCTGTCTATAGCAGAATGACGCTGTGTGCTGTGTGTCTGGACTATATATAGAGGCTGGGTCACATGCTGCACTGCCCAATCACAGCCATGCCATTAGTAGGCATGGCTGTGATGGCTTCTAAGGGCACACTAGTGAAACTAGCGTTGATTGGCTGCCCTGCAGCTGTTAAAAAGGCGCCAATACATCGCCGAACACCGGACCCGAACCCAAACTTACAGCAAATAGTTCGGGTCCAGGTCCCGAACACCCAAAAGTCCGGTACGGACCCGAACTTTACAGTTCGGGTTCACTCAACCCTATTTATGGCACATTAGCTTTGCACCTTACCTTTGGTCATTCAGTGAAACCTTCACAATACCTGCAATGGGCTTACCTTTGTCTATTGGTAGCTCACAGAGTTATGCTAAATGGGCACCCCCTAAAGTTCAAACTATCTCTGATACAAAAAAATTAGCTAAAATATTTCATGCACAGAGAGAAGCTAGACATGGAACTGCAAAATGTTATCTCCATCTCTAGATGGCTTGCCTTCATTGAATATACCCTACTGAGCCCAGAAGTGATGGCTCTTTTATCCTCTTTCTGTTAAACAGAATTGCATGATTCCTGGCATCTCTTAAAACAGCTTGCCTGCCTCATTCCAATTTCATGTCAACCTGCTCAATCATTATTGAGTTTCACGTCCTATATTTTGATTCCAGATAGGACTGCAAGCATATATCCCAAATATCTATCTGTGTACGGATGAAGACTCTCTTTTATAAAACTCAATAAAAATGTATATTAAAAAAAATCCCAAAGCACCCCTCATTGTAAACCCATCAATCACAATGTCCGCCATCCGCTAACTTGCCAAAATTAAAAATCTGATGAACCTGATGCACACATCCAATACCAGGCAAGGTATACTTGCATTACAGGTGCAATTGGAAGTGTACTTGGAAGTGCAGTCACTGTAGAAATGAGGGGAAGATCTGAAATGAGGGAACGCTCTGCTGATTCTATCATCCAATTATGTACAAACAAAATGCTGTTTTTTATTTTCCTTGCATGTCCCGCTCAGATCTACAGCGGCTGCACTTCCAAATGCACTTGCAGTGCACTTGTAGTGCAAAGTGAATTTTCCTTTAGTAAACGAACCCCATTGAATGATAATGATATAAAGTAAGAGGCGGGGATAGTAGTGTCATCGTTGACCAAATGTGGCCAAATGTGGCCATATAACAATGTCATTGCCCAAATATAGCCAGAGACCATAAGTGGGCCATGATGTCAATGCTATCCCCAGCCTTTGCTTACATAAGCTAGAATTCCTGGCTATGTATGGCAATGTGCCTGAGACTGTGGCAGTTACTAGGCATGCAGTGGGTGCTGCTTCTTTAGGAATCACTGACAGCAGGAAACGATCATATATAGAAGTGGTAGAAATACAGTTTCTATTGCAAATATGATATATGGTTCCTACCAAACCAGAGACCAAACGTGAAAAATGAGAAACCTAGGATCAGACTGAACTACCAGCTTATCCCTAATGCCATGCAAACATCTCTTGAGTGCATGCATGTAAACTGGACATGGCTGAAAGAGGCAGCAAGAAGCCATGGAAACAGATTTTTATTTACAAAAAATAAAAAAACTATAGCAATTATTTATATTTATGATATGCAATGCCAGAGCAATCTAAATGTCATTCATTTTTTTTTCAAATTTACTTTAAAAATAAAATTATGGCTTACACACGATATGTTTACTTCACATACACAAGTCTTTAAAAATCATGAAATGTATTGAGCTTTATTGTCACTTTCTGTAATCTCCTACACAGCAGGATTTAGAGAAGAAGGGTCAGCCCTTTAAGTCAGTCAGGTCCCACTGTATTAAAACATGCTGGGAGTCTAAAACTTTAAAGTTTATCGAAAGGTGAAGAAAGCAGTGTGATGATGCTTCTTTATTGTCCAATAGCAGGGAAGTGGTAGATTGGTGATAAAGTTGCACTGCTTAAGCCCCCGTTTACACTGAATCTGAATCTGACACACAATTGCAAAGCTGCAGGTCAGTGCGACTTGGCTGACATCTGTGCTAATTTATGCACAGATGTCTATGTAAGTTCGCAAAAAATAGTGCTGAAACCTTTTTTTTAAATTGGTGCGGCACCACAAAGTCAGCTTTGATTTAAATTTCCGACCATTGGTGATACTTGTCCTGCAATTTGGACCTGTCAAATCGAATGACAAGTCACACCGGTATGAACAGAGGCTAAACGCAACAGAAAAGGGTAAGGTAAGTCACTAACATGCTGTATCTGCTGTCTAGCAGGATGAGAAATGTCACTAACAGTGATGTAAGTAACTCAGTTAAAATAAACGGAGTTACGTAAAGCAGTTACTTTAGAGGGTAACGAGTAATCTAACTGATTACTCTTCCCCTCATGGTAACTCAGTTCCCATTACTTGGGCGGCATTACCGCAATTACATCTACTGACCGGGAGGCCTGCCGTGGCCGCGCTGCCTGGCTATTTGTTCCGCCGTGGGGAGGGGGTCTTTCGCCCGCTGAGCTAAGAAGAGGCTGAGACTCAGAGAGACTATCTGGATCGCCCCATCCTGCCCGCCTATCCAGAGAGAGAGAGAGAGAATGTAGGGAGGCGGGGCGGACACTGAAAAATGAGGTCAGCTGACACCAATCGAGGGAAGGGGAGGGTCTCTCTCTCTCTCCCCATGAGGAAAGGCATCCCTGGAGGCATTCAAGTGACTGACTGTCTGATGATTCTAATTGCAGTGCAATCGATCCATCCCAAGCCCTCCACCACCTCTGCTTCTTACTGATCCCATCCCTACCCACCCACCATCACTTCTACAACAGAGGTGATGGGGGGGATAGGGTAGGGATGAGATCAGTGGTGGTGGGGGATGGGATCAGTAAGAGGCAGAGGTGGTGGTGGGAGAGGATGGCACCACCACCGCTGCCACCCCCCCAAGTACCACCGCTGCCTGCCACCCCCCCCTCAAGTGCACCACCGCTGCCACCCCTCAAGTACACCACCGCTGCCACTCCTCAAGTACACCCCCGCTGCCACCCCTCAAGTACCACCGCTGCAACCCCCCTCAAGTACCACCGCTGCAACCCCCCTCAAGTACCACCGTTGCGACCCCCTCAAGTACCACCGCTGCAACCCCCTCAAGTACCACCGCTGCAACCCCTGTCACAGTTACTTTGCTGAGTAACTAATTACTTTTCCAATGTAGTAACCGAGTTACTAACGCAATTACTTTTTGGGAGAAGTAATTTGTAACTTAACTAATTACTTTTTTAAAGTAAGATGACCAACACTGGTCACTAACACACCATGGGTCTCCAAAAAATGGATCCAAAACTTTATTCAGTGATCACATAGTCACATGCCCAATGAAGGGGTCCCCTGAGGCTCTGAAATGTTGCTGTTTGCTGTAATTACAGTTGTGTGAAAAAGTATTTGCCCCCTTTCTGATTTATTTTTTGCATATTTGTCACACTTAAATGACTCAGACCATCAAACAAATGTTATCATTACACCCAAGTAAATACAAAATGCAGTGTTTAAATGATGGTTTCATTTATTAAGGCCAAAAATCTGGCTTTATGTGAAAAGTCCAGACTTTGACTAGGCCACTCCAAAACCTAAATTTTGCTTTGTTTGAACCATTTGAAGGTGGAATTGCTGTTTCGGATCATTGTCCTGCTGCATAACCCAAGAACACTTAAAATTGAGGTCACGAACTGATGGCCTGACATTCTCCTTTAGGATTTTCTGGTAGAGCTCAGAATTCATGGTTGCATCAATTATGGTAAGGCGTCTAGGTCCTGAAGCTGCAAAGCAGCCCCAGACCATCATGCTACCACCACCATGTCTGACTGTTGGTATGATGTTTTTGTTATGAAATGCTGTATTTGCTTTATGCCACTTTTTGGAAGGTGTGTGCCCATGCGTTACGCATGGGCACACACCTTCCAAAAAGTTGAATTTTTGTCTCATCAGTCCACAGAATATTTGCCTAAAAGTCTTGCAGATAATAAAGATGTTTTTTGGTAAATGTGAGATGAGCCTTTGTTCTTTTTGGTCAGCAGTGGCTTTGGCCTTGGAACTCTCCCATGGATGCCATTTTTGCCCAGTCTCTTTCTTATTGTTGAATCATGAACACTGATCTTACCTGAGACAAGTGAGGCTTGCAGTTCTTTAGATGTTGTCTTCATTTAGTAAGTTTCCCTTAATAAATGAAATAATAATTTAAAAACTGCATCTTGGATTTACTCAGGATATCTTTGTGTAATATTAAAATTAAAATTTAAATGATCTGAATCGTTTAAGTGTGAGAAATATGCAAAAAATAAATAAAAAAATCAGAAAGGGGCAAATACTTTATCGCACAACTGTATGTGATCGCTGAATAAAGGGTTGGACCAATTTTTTGGAGACCCATGGTGTGCTGGTGACATTCCTTGTTCTGATAGCTCACACTTCCAGCTGGTGGTCGGTTCAGCACCCACTTAGACATACAGCCACTTTCACAGGAACGTGTGAAAGTGTCTAGTAGGGGTTCCAGGATCACAAGACTTGCCAAATAAAATTACAAATCTTTTGGTGGGTAAAATATGAATTGCAACTGTTTCTGTAGCAGTTTGTCTGGAAATCAGCATTTATTCAGCAAAAAAAGAGCTCAGATTGGTTAATATGGATTATTTCACTTTTCATTTTTACATTTTTGCCTGATGGTGAGTCGACACCTGATGGTGTTTTATGCTTTTGTATATATTTTATGTATGCATTTATTTACCATTTATTTTTTTCATCATCATACATTTTTCAATAAGCCAAATTTTTAAAGCTTTTTTGCAGTATTCAGCATTTTTAAATCCTATTTACGAGAATGATAAACATCTAAAGTTGTGTAAGACAATTTTATCATATAATGCCGTTTTGGTCTACAGGGAAAATGCTAAATAGAAGAGAGCTTGGTGCTATTAATTCTTATTAAGCACAAAAGGTCATTTTTTTTGTGTGTTAACCTCATGACAACTTCTGATAAGAAAACGTGTAAGGTCACCCTCGAGACAAGTAATATAAATTGGTTCGGTAATACAATGGCATACAATAACAAAGGTTTTTTGCTCAGGTGAGACTTGGTGCATCTGCCCAGATCAGGCTGTCAAATTTCCGTGTATTTGCTCGGAGACTGAGACCTGAAATAAGGTGTGCAGAGAATGACACATGCAGGCTTGGCAAGTTTCTTTATATGTTGAAAAATGATCCCTGTCTCACTGCAGCTAAATGTGCTGGACTAGTAAAGAATTGGAGCTAGATGAAATGAGCAACTTCTTGGACCAAATCTCTCAAGCATTTCCATTAAATCAAACTACTCAACCTTGTCGACTGTAATTTACAGTATTGATGGTATTAGCCTGTATCAGTACAGAGCTGCTGATAAATGATGAAAATTAGGATCTGATGGTAGAGTAATATAATAACAAGGGTATGGGTTGAGGTATGATGTAGCAACTGAATCAAAAAGGCACCAACATCCCTGAAGGTTTTTGTTGGGATTTTAGAGGTGCCGAAAACAGAATAAAACAGAAAATCTATAATAATACATCTTTATTGGTACAAAGTTAAAAACTTTTTGGTGATATAAAAGTTGAAAAAGCAACTTGTATTTTGGTTGTGTCACACAGAAATGTTAATTTATTTTCTCTTTCACAGAAACGGTGATGGTAGAGTATCTATTCCGGCATGTTTCGCCACTAGGGGGTTGCTTAGGGGATTTTTTGATAGTCACTATTCAAAAGACAAATTATACCAAAGTATTATACAATATAGCAAACATAAACAATCAGAGACAAAGAACAAATGAATAAATATTGTTGTTAGCCATGTTTAGCCATCTAGAGCTCACCCAAATATTGTCTCCCAATGCTTTCAGACAGGGGCCAAAGGAGGGCACTACAGGTGACACAAGTGGTGCTGTGCAGCCACAGAGGGTACACAAAGACCAAGCTATAACATATAGTTAGTTGTAAATTGCTTAAATATCAACAAAATGAAAATAATGGACACCAAATAATGCTGGTGCCACATCAAATGGGTATGTCATTTTAAAGCATACTCACAGCATAAATTGCTAATGAAGAGGTAACCAACGGTGCCAAATTGGAATGCTAATTATCAAAAAAGCCAAAAAAGGGCTGAAAAAATCTGAATTGCACGCACCTTATCTGTATCCCTAAATTACAGCCCTATTTGTTTGCATCTGTCATTAATGTATACAAGCCCTCTGCATTTATGTAGTATAGGTAAAGGAGCTTTATAGCAAAGCTATAATTACAATGAGTTGTATGGAAAGATTGAAAGTTTTGCATAGCACAAGGAACCGCCTTACCCATATGTAAACTCTTATTTTTCTTTCATTTTTGCTGTCTTTCTGATAGTTCAAATTTTTATTTCACTTTTTATGAACTGGAAGTGCAGCTATCTACATCAGCTAAAACACCAAAGCGAAAAGAGGAGAGAACTCCACAAGAATGGGAATGGGGAGCGAGGGTTCCTGTCAGTGGGACTCTGGCACATGAAAGAACAGGCAACATATTCAATGGAGAAAGGTGTGTATCTTCACTGGGGGCTAATGTGGGGCAGTTGAGTAGTAGTACTGAAATGACTAAACGGTCATAGTACCCCTTATCTATGTATCTGTGGGTTTATGTTGGATTCAGAAGCAAGCCTATATTTTTGAAGACTCTCCAGTACACCACCAACACCATGTCTGAAGACTGCATTATGTGGGATGATGCCATCACATTCACATATTTTAAATTCAATAATTTTTATTAAGTTTTCCACAAAGTACAGAAAAATTGAAAAACAATATCAATTCCTATTATGCATTAGAACATATAATAGAGGATTACTTGAGTGGTTAGATTGAAACAACAAAAGTCACGCTTAAACTTGAACAGTAAGTATAGTATTAGCATTGATCAATCGGTAGGGGTATTGACTCCGCACCCAGACACCCCATCTCGGAGCAAGCTGTGTCATAGGGTGAGAGGCAACACGGGCCAACCTTAACTTTTTTTTTTATTCTAATGCACAAGAGGGAATAAGAACCATTAAACAAAGAATGTATAGTTCCATAGAGTAACAATATTCTCCTTAATGAGTATATATTAATGAAAGGATTTTTTGATTGCTACATTGAACCACAAACAAAAAGAAATAATTGCATCAGAAACAGAATTAAACAGTAATCTGACTGAACATTTGTTATAACTATTCAGGATTTCCAAAGAGACCAATTGAGCTCATATTTAGCTATGTTTCCATCTTTATAGGCTAGTATTTTTCGTATTCAGCTATCATGTTGACTAGGGATGAGCCGAACACCCCGGGTTCGGTTCGCACCAGAACCTTCGAACGGACCGAAAGTCCGCGCGAATTTTCGAACCCTATACGTTGTAATGGACGCGAACGTTCGAAATCAAAAGTGCTAATTACAACGGCCAATATGCATGTTAATGTCATAAAAAACAGGTTTGGGGACCCGGTCCTGCCCCAGGGGACATATATCAATGCAAAAAGAACTTTTAAAAACTAACGTTTTTTCGGGAGCAGTCATTTTAATGATGCATAAAGTGAAAAAAAAAAAGTGAAATTTTCCTTTAAATATGGTCCCTGGGGGGTGTCTAAAGTATGCCTGTGAATGGCATGTGTTTCCCGTGTTTAGAACTGTCCTTGCACAAAATGACATTTGTAAAGGAAAAAAAGAAGCCATTTAAAACCACTTGCGGCTTTAGGTTTGTTCTTAAGTAGAATCTGAACAGGTACATTATGAAGTGTAGCTCCATCCCCAAAAAATCTATTTTTAAGCTTTTTGGAGAACATAGGGAGGGGTTATCACCCCTGTAACATTTGCTGTCTTTGCACATCTGTTCAGAACATGTCACCTCACTTTCCGTCCCAATGACAAATGTTTTTTGGAAAAAGTGGGGTTTTAATTGAAACAAGGATTGGTGATAAAGTATCAGTAGAGAGGAGATACCTTTTTCCCAAATTAAATCTAACAGGATACAATTTCCCTTCCTAGGGGTAGATTTCCTCTCACTTCCTGTTTTCTCTTTCCATTTGCAAGTAGGAGTCGTTTGTAAGTTGGATGTTTGAAAGTAGGGGCCTGGCGTATATACTCTGCAGAAATTTGCCCTATTAGATGTTGGTGTAGCCACAAGACTGTGGGCACAGGAATGGGCCCTGCTGTGAGTTAATAGATCAAGATTTGTAATTGCATGCACCTGTTGAACAGGGCAGAAAAATTGGGGGTGGTGGTGTGGTGGACGGTGTTGCCACAAGACTGTAAGCTCTCACAGTTACTCTTGGTGGGCGCAGGAATGGGCCCTGCTGTGAGTTATTAGATCAAGATTTGTAATTGCAAGCACCCGATGAACAGGGCAGAAAATTTGGGCCTTTGGCGGTGGTGGTGGACGGTGTTGCCACAAGACTGTAAGCTCTCACAGTTACTCTTGGTGGGCGCAGGAATGGGCCCTGCTGTGAGTTATTAGATCAAGATTTGTAATTGCAAGCACCTGATGAACAGGGCAGAAAAATTGGGCCTTTGGCGGTGGTGGTGGACGGTGTTGCCACAAGACTGTAGGCCCTCATAGTTACTCTTGGTGGGCGCAGGATTGGGCCCTGCTGTGAACTATTAGATCAAGATTTGTAATTACCCGCCCCTGTTAAACAGGGGCTGAAAAATTGTGCCTTAGGCACTGGTGCTGGTGCCACAACACTGCAACCCCTCACAGATACTGTACTTGGAGCACAGCAGTCACACGTGTTGCGAAGCATTTTTTATAAAAATTGTATGTACACGCCCCTGTTAAACAGGGCTGAAAAATTGTGCCTTAGGCACTGGTGTGGTGGCATGGATCATTGAGGAGGAGGAAGAGGATAGTCAGTGAACATAAGAGGACAGTCACTCAGCATCAGCATAGGCAGTCTTTAAGGGATGTGACATTAAAAATTATTCGGTTATATCCGCCTCAGGTGCCTGGTAGCTGGTGGTGATCCAAGACTGATTCATTTTGATGAAGGTCAGTCGATCAACCGAGGCGGTGGATAGGCGCACCCTATGATCGGTGACAAATCCTCCAGCAGCACTGAATGTGCGTTCGGAAAGAACGCTGGAGGCAGGACAGGCCAGTAGCTCAATTGCATACTGTGCAAGCTCTGGCCAGTGATCCATCCTCAGGACCCAGTAAGCCAGAGGATTTTCTCCTCCTCTTCCTGCCTCTGTTCTGCCTCATGTCCATTATCCCACTCCTGGAGCATGTACCCAACACTGTGCTCAAAGAGTTCGGGGGACTCCTCAGGAGGACATGGTGGGTCTAGGGAAGGGGTGGCTGATGATGCCATTGAGTACGCGTTGGCAGCTGCTCTGCCAGTACCCTGAGCCTGGGTGAGAGAGGATGAGGAGGATGAGGAGGGCTTGGTCATCCATTCTACCAAGCCTTCAGCATGATGCGGCTCCACATGTCCAGCTGCCGAAAACAAAGACGCGCGTGTCCCATGGCCACGTGCTGATGACGATGCACGACCACGTCCACGGCCACGTCCACTAGAAACAGAGCCTGCCTGCCCTGTGTTCTTGGCTCTGCACGCTCTGCCTCCCCTTGGCGGTCTTCCAGCCATTGTAGTCGGTAGTCCTGTGGGTGCTGCTGAGAAGAAAATATAGGAGCTCTCTGTGTGATGCCACTAACACACTAGAAGTCCTATGGGTGCTTCTGCAAAGAAAATAGTGGAGCTCTGTGTGATGCCACTAACACACTAGAAGTCCTGTGGGTGCTGCTGAGAAGACAATATAGGAGCTCTGTGTGATGCCACTAACACACTAGAAGTCCTATGGGTGCTTCTGCAAAGAAAATAGAGGAGCTCTGTGTGATGCCACTAACACACTAGAAGTCCTGTGGGTGCTGCTGAGAAGACAATATAGGAGCTCTGTGTGATGCCACTAACACACTAGAAGTCCTATGGGTGCTTCTGCAAAGAAAATAGAGGAGCTCTGTGTGATGCCACTAACACACTAGAAGTCCTGTGGGTGCTGCTGAGAAGAAAATATAGGAGCTCTGTGTGATGCCACTAACACACTAGAAGTCCTATGGGTGCTTCTGCAAAGAAAATAGAGGAGCTCTGTGTGATGCCACTAACACACTAGAAGTCCTGTGGGTGCTGCTGAGAAGACAATATATAGGAGCTCTGTGTGATGCCACTAACACACTAGAAGTCCTATGGGTGCTTCTGCAAGAAAATAGAGGAGCTCTGTGTGATGCCACTAACACACTAGAAGTCCTTTGGGTGCTGCTGAGAAGACAATATAGGAGCTCTGTGTGATGCCACTAACACGCTAGAAGTCCTATGGGTGCTTCTGCAAAAGAAAATAGAGGAGCTCTGTGTGATGCCACTAACACACTAGAAGTCCTGTGGGTGCTGCTGAGAAGAAAATATAGGAGCTCTGTGTGATGCCACTAACACACTAGAAGTCCTATGGGTGCTTCTGCAAAGAAAATAGAGGAGCTCTGTGTGATGGGACTAACACACTTCAAGTCCTATAGGTGCTTCTGGGAACAAAATATAGGTCTGTGTGATGGGACTAACACACTTCAAGTCCTATAGGTGCTTCTGGGAACAAAATATATGATCTCTGTGTGATGGGACTAACACTCTTCAAGTCCTATAGGTGCTTCTGGGAAGAAAATGTAGGTCTGTGTGATGGGACTAACACACTTCAAGTCCTATAGGTGCTTCTGGGAACAAAATATATGATCTCTGTGTGATGGGACTAACACACTTCAAGTCCTATAGGTGCTTCTGGGAAGAAAATATAGGATCTCTGTGTGATGGGGACTAACACACTTCAAGTCCTATGGTGCTTCTGGGAAGAATATATAGGTCTCTGTGATGGGACTAACACACTCAAGTCTATAGGTGGGATCTCTGTGTGATGGGACTAAAACTTCAAGTCCTATGGGTGCTTCTCCTGTGTGATGGGACTAACACACTTCAAGTCCTATAGGTGCTTCTGGGAACAAAATATATGATCTCTGTGTGATGGGACTAACACACTTTCAAGTCCTATGGGTGCTTCTGGGAAGAAAAAATATAGGTCTGTGTGATGGGACTAACACACTTCAAGTCCTATAGGTGCTTCTGGGAACAAAATATATGATCTCTGTGTGATGGGACTAACACACTTCAAGTCCTATAGGTGCTTCAGGGAAGAAAATGTAGGTCTGTGTGATGGGACTAACACACTTCAAGTCCTATAGGTGCTTCTGGGAAGAAAAATATATGATCTCTGTGTGATGGACTAACAGCCACTTCAAGTCCTAGGTGCTTCTGGGAAGAAAATATATGATCTCTGTGTGATTCAAGTCCTATAGGTGCTTCTGGGAAGAAAATGTAGGTCTGTATGATGGGACTAACACACTTCAGTCTATAGGTGCTTCTGGTGATCTCTGTGTGATGGTGACTAACACACTTCAAGTAACACACTTCCTATAGGTGCTTCTGCTTCTGTGTGATGGGAAGAAAAAAATGGGACTAACACACTTCAAGGTCTGTGTGATGAATCTCTGGATGGGACTAACACACTTCAAGTCCTATAGGTGCTTCTGAAGTGGGAACAAATATATAGGATCTCTATAGGTGTGTGATGGGACTAAACACACTTCAAGTCCTATTAGGTGCTTCAGGGAAGAAAATGTAGGTCTGTGTGATGGGACTAACACACTTCAAGTCCTATAGGTGCTTCTGGAACAAAATATATGATCTCTGTGTGATGGGACTAACACACTTCAAGTCCTATAGGTGCTTCTGGGAAGAAAATATATGATCTCTGTGTGATGGGGACTAACACACTTCAAGTCCTATAGGTGCTTCAGGGAAGAAAATGTAGGTCTGTGTGATGGGACTAACACACTTCAAGTCCTATAGGTGCTTCTGGGAACAAAATATATGATCTCTGTGTGATGGGACTAACACACTTCAAGTCCTATAGGTGCTTCTGGGAAGAAAATATATGATCTCTGTGTGATGGGACTAACACACTTCAAGTCATAGTGCTTCTATAGGTGGGCTTCAAGTCTAGGTGCTTCTGGGAAGAAGAATGTAGGTCTGTGTGATGGGACTAACACACTTCAAGTCCTATAGGTGCTTCTGGGAACAAAATATTGGATCTCTGTGTGATGGGACACTAACACACTTCAAGTCCTATAGGTGCTTCAGGGAAGTAAATGTAGGTCTGTGTGATCTCTGTGATCTCTGTGTGATGGGACTAACACAATTATCTTCTACTCCTATAGGTGCTTCAGGGAAAGAAAATGTAGGTCTGTGTGTGATGGGACTAACACACTTCAAGTCCTATAGGTTCCATGTGTGATGGGACTAACACACTTCAAGTCCTTATGGTGCTTCTGGGAAGAAAAAAACAAGATGTTGGGCCTGTGGATGGGACTAACACACTTCCAAGTCCTATAGGTGCATAGGTGCTTCTGGGAACTATCTGATCTAACTGAAACAATTATTGCCAAACGAGTTGCCATAATTATTTGCAAGGCTATTGATCTAACTGAAACATGGAAAAACATCATATTAATACCTAGAATGGCTTGTTCAATGTTTGGTTTTGAAAAAAAGCCACTAACCTTGGAGATTAGTTTAAAGATTTCAGCTCAGAAGCTACGAAGATGCAGGCAAAACTACACCATATGTGTTAGCGTGCCTACTTGATTGAATCCTCTCCAGTAAAGGTTTGAGTTAGTAACAGAGAATTTAGCCACAATATATGGAGTGTAATGCCATCTAAAGAGGATTTTTTTGTGCCAATTCCCAATAGTTAGCGCAGCGAAAGTATTGGTATAAGCACTTGATTTCTCCTAGCCATTGGTTGTCGGAGTAGACCTTCCTCAACACTTTTTCACATTTTTGTAATGAGGTTAGTTTTTTGAATGTCCAGAAGTGCCAGAATTTCCAGACACTCTCCGGGACTAGGCAGAGTGTGCCTCCCAGGGCATGACATAATGAGCATATCCGCAGGAATGAGAAAAGTTTTGTTTTTTGGTAATACAAATTTGTGGGTAAAGTCTGTGAATGGCAGCAATTTACCTTTGGAAAAAAAGTCTTGTAAATTACGAATACCCCCATGATGCCAAGGCCCCAGAGAGATATCTGGTATAATCCATTTAGGGGTTCCAAGGGAAAAAAGGTATATCCATGCCTGAAAGTAGCCTAGAATAGTGGGCTGATCGATAGTTTTCCCGTGGGGTTTAAGGGCATGGGACATAAGTAGGGATAATGGAGAATTATTGTCCATCAATGCTCTCTCTAGTTGACACCAAGGTTTTAGTGGAGGGCTGCTGAACCAAAATTTTAGTTAGTCTAATAATGATGCCCTGTAGTAGTCTATCAGCACAAGAAGGCCTATGCCTCCCATCAATCTGTGTTTCTGTTGGATTTGTGGGGAGCGTCTCGCTTTGCTCCTGCCCAGATAAAATTGTGATAGTTGTTTTTGCATGACTGTGAAAAAGTGGGCACAGGTATTGGAAGTGTCCTTAATAGGTATAACATTTTAGGAAGCCGTAACATCTTTTATGCCGCCAAGTGGCCGGACCATGATAAAAGGTGTTTTTTAAGTTTTGATTTTTCTTGTTGAATGTTGGAGATGGGTGGGATGCACATTCACATATTTTAATATGAATAGTCACTACCCTAAGTGGAGGCTCCTTCATCTATCATCTAGAGCCCAAGATTTTAAAGTTAGGCACATCTTCAATCAAAAAACAGATAGTAGATCTTTTGGAACGAGTAGCAATGTTTTTACCAACTATTTGAATGATAAATGTGGTACTTGTCCTTTAACTATCTTGTTTCCCTTTTGCCACAGAAAAGAGAATGACTTAAATATTCTCCAACAAGTTGTTTGATAAGAGTTCTCTTATTAGGAGGTATTATTGCACTCTGGGGAATCATTTGGCCCACTCTTCATATGTGGTGATTTAATGGGACTAAGATTGTGGCCTGTGAAGCCACCATTACTTTGTAAACAGGTACAGTCTACTACACATTTTTATCCTAAATTATTTTCTGTAATATGGCTTTATTATCACCTGATCCTTTCTTTTTATGGAACAATGGGATATTAGGTGCATGTCTCAAACAGTACTCTAAATGTATAACAGTGGTAAAAAAATGTAAGTAAATTATAATTTTAAAGTATACAGGGGCTGAACAGATGCCCACACGAACGCATTAAGGGACAGTCTATCCATAACAGACACTATATGTTGGAGAAATCACCTAATGTATCTTACATCTTTTGGAAATTCAGTGCTTGAGTTCCAGGTGTTTCCACCTGCTGCTGTGGTTGTAAATTCTAAATAATCCTGTTGTTTAATGCATTTAATAAAATTAAGAATAATAATTGGAGGAACTTAAAAGGTGCAAATAGAGTATGGGACTTTGGCTGTAATTTTTAGTTTTTTGAAAGCAAATCACTGAGGTGAAGAGGCCCATTCTGCTCCAGACATTTAAGGTTAATGACAGGCAGCACCTGCAACATTCAGTAAAGTATTGGATATCTTTCCATGACTGTAACTTGCACTTTGCCCATTCTATGCTGTTTAATACTGTAGAGTTGGGAGAACAGTTTGAGCCGAGCAAAAGTTCAGCTTGAACATTAGTAAAACAATATTAGTGTAGCGCTCAAACTATGGTGAAGAAAAGCAAAATAATTTATATATATTAGGGTAATAACAAAACATATTAGTCCATCTTGAAAAGCAGGTGTATTGTGGTGTTACCCACCCACCTTGCAGCAAAGCTGTGGGCGGGCAAGAAGGGGTTGGATACAACAAAGCTCATAATCCATAATGGCCTAAACGTATGTGAGTTTAAACTGGACATAAAAAAACAACATAAAAAACAAGTATTGGGGTGAGAAACGAAATGGCTAAAAAAAAAAAAAACAATAAAATGGAAGTGTGCTAATGGAACTGAACATTTTGGGACCCACACTATCAGGAATACCTAAAGTAACTGAAAACCAGGAGTGTATAGGAGATATGCAACCAAAACAAAACAAAAATTGCCTAAAGGTGTACATGATGAATTACCCCTTAATTGGCTAGAATTGAATACATGTACAATGAAGCAAAGACAGAGGACAATTCCAGCAATGGAAAACAATATATATAAAGTTAAAAAAAATTGTAAATAACAAATTAGGTTCTGTTAACCACTTCAGCCCCGGACCAATTGGCAGCCAAAGGACCAGGCCCCTTTTTGCGATTCGGCACTGCGTCGCTTTAACTGACAATTGCGCAGTCGTGCGACGTGGCTCCAAAACAAAATCGGCGTCCTTTTTTTCCCACAAATATAGCTTTCTTTTGGTGGTATTTGATCGCCCCTGCGGTTTTTATGTTTTGCGCTATAAACAAAAATAGACCGACAATTTTGAAAAAGATGCAATATTTTTTGCTTTTTGCTATAATAAATATCCCCAAAAAAATATAAAAAACATTTTTTTTCCTCAGTTTAGGCCGATACGTATTCTTCTACATATTTTTGATAAAAAAAAATTGGTTTGCGCAAAAGTTATAGCGTTTACAAAATAGGGGATAGTTTTATAGCATTTTTATTAATATTTTTTTTTTTACTAGTAATGGCGGCGATCAGCGATTTTTATTGTGACTGCGACATTATGGCGGACACATCGGACATTTTTGACACATTTTTGGGACCATTGTCATTTATACAGCAATCAATGCTATTTAAATGCATTGATTCCTGTATAAATGACAGTTGTAGTGAAAGAGTTAACCACTAGGGGGAGGGGAGGGGTTATGAGCTCTGACGTGTGTGTGTTTTTTTACATTAGGGGGCGGGGCTGACGTCTGACGTCATTGATCGGCTTTCCCGATGACCGGGAACAGCCAATCAATCACAGGCAGAGTAGGAAGCGCGGGGAGAGGTTTGTTTACACAAACCTCTCCCCTTTCTTCAGCTCCGTAACCCGATCGCGGGACACCAGCGGCGATCGGGTCCACTGGTCCCGCGGCCGGGGTCACGGAAGCTCACGACCGGGTCGCGAGCGCGCTGCTGGCGCGACCCACATTCTGTAGACGTATATCTACATGAGGCGGTCGGGAAGCGGTTAATGTTAAATTGGAATCATAGTGCAGACACCAGGGTGGGAAAGGGAGCATACTAGAGGGACATACATTTATTAATAAAATCATTGATGTCCCACTCCACATTCATACCATGTGAAAAATATTAAAATAAAGAGTTAAAATGCACTTACAATATAAAAATAGATATCAGCAAATAGCCGGCTGACTTTATATGGACACCCATCCACTAAGACAATGGTACGCTGTGACGTCAGCGCGTCAACTCCTCCCGTGCAGATGTGCATGGAGGTACAGGGAGGAGTTGACATGCTGATGTCACCGCGTACCAAGGTCTTAGTGAACGGGCGTTCATATACAGCCGGCCGACTATTTGCTGATATCTATTTTTATATTGTAAGTGCATTTTAACTCTTCATTTTAATAAAATATGGCCTAGACGGTATTATGCTATGGTGAGTCCCCTTGTTTTTTTGTGGGTTTCGTATCATTACCTTTGGAGCCTTTTCGGTCCTGACGAGTCAGCTTAGTTATTATTTCATCTGGTGGATCCTCCGGATATATTTGCCTGTCTCTAGGATACAAGCTCGAGACTGGAAAATTTTGGTTCCCCTCTGGATAGAGGCCCTGACCGGGTTGCAGGTTACAAGCTTCCGCCCCCTCCCTCCAGCAAATAATTTATAGTCAGCAGCTATACATACTGTAGCTGATGACTTTTAATATTCGGACACTTACCTGTCTTGGAATCCAGCGAGGTCAGCACCCCAGCAGATGTTTTCATCTGCTCTCGGGTGCTGCCGCTGCCATTTGTAGTAAGGGTGGAACCCGGCAGTGAAGCCTTGCGACTTCACAGCCGGTCCCCTACTGCGCATGCTCGAAGCCTGCTGCGCTTTCTGAATGGCCCGGTGGTGGGGGAAGGAGAAGGGGGGACCGAACTTCTGGGAGATTGCACCGTGGCAAAAACAGGTACCCATTTCTCCCCAAAAGGTGGCAAATGTGGCACCAGAATGGGGGGGAAGCTAATAAGCGGAGCTTCCCCATTTATAAGTACACCCGTGTGAACAGAGCCTTAGTTTATTATTGCAACTCTACTTTGTATTTTGTATTGACTGTAGATGGTGACCTTGCTTGTGCTTACCTAAATAGTACTCTGTCTGTCTTGGCTTCAGACTTTTTTACTATAAATATAAGTACCAAGTGTTCTGTATCCTGTATAAAGCTATCAGCTACTAACAAAGACCCAGCCCTTCCAGATAAACTACATTTCTTTATTATTATGTTTATGCCTTTTGCTTAATAAATTTAAAAATACAAAAACCATCATATTCATAAATTTCCATGTCAACATATTGACAGCAGGATTCTTCAGAAGGATTATTCAACTCTGTATTTGCAATTTTGTAAGTTTAATCTAAAATATAATCTACTAACCATTCTTTCTGTTAACAATTCCTTCATTTGTATTTTAGCATATCCACGAGATTATTTGATTTACTCTGTCCATTTGCAGAACAAAGTTGATCAAATCATGTAATCTTGAAAGCAAGAATCAGCACTAATAACTTGAGTGTGCTTTAATGAAAGGATAAAAGGATTAAATAAGAATATGCCCCATCTCTGACTGCACAGACATGGTATTTGTATTCCTCTCCACTCTAGCAGAGTAGAGGCTTTCATCTTTGTAATTAATAATACGTTTCTCACCTTTCTTTTAATTGTATCTTAGGGTGATTGAACACCTTTCAGCTGGTTGTCCTTCAGTATTTCATTAAAATCTATTCAAAAGAATACAAGTCTATGCTTCCTGGAATATAGTGAACATTTTAGCAGCAGCAGCAGTCTTGTGCAGTATATCAATGCATGATCAGAATGATTTTTGTCTTGCTTTATTTGTATTTAAAAAAGTTATGTGGATTTAAACGTTAATTCTTATTGTTTTTTTAATTACTTAACACAACAAGACAAATTGCAAACTACCTTTCAACATATATTATATATAATAATAATATATAATAATAATAATATATATATAGGTTCTTAAAAAAGTGTTCAAGTTTTTTTAACTAAGTTTTGTACATAAGAGTGCAGTAACTTTTTGAAGAATCTTCGTGTATATATATATATATATATATATATACACATACTTTATAGAACATATATATTGTACATTAACACCAGTCCCTGTCATCAAGGAGCTTACAATCTACAGGTCCCTTACCTACATTCATACATACACATACTAGGGCCAATTTAGACAGGAGACAATTAATCTACCAGCATGTCTTTGGAGTGTGGGAGGAAACCCAGGCAGGCACAAGGAGAACATGCAAACTCCACACAGATGGTGCCACGGTTTTGAACTAATGACCCTAGTGCTGTCAGGTGGAAGTGCTAACCACTTGCTGTGCCCCAATCTGAAGTTATGCTTGATCTTAGTACTATCAAATAAAAATTATCGTACAGTTTGTAGTAATTGTTCTCAATAACCCCCCCCCCCCCACCCAACACCAACACCTTCACTATTGTAATTGGGTTTTACTCACTCATAGAACTATACATAACATTTCAAAACTGCCATGCAGCTTTCTGCATAAGGTATAGCATTCATGGTAAGTGGTTAGAAATTGATTGAAGATCCCAGTTCAGTTCTTTTTTTTAATTATTTATAAATTGCTCTTACAATGCATACAATAATTGCAACCGGTGAGTGAACGAATATACAGATTATACAAATTGCATCAAATATCCATAGTACATGAGCAATAATAGAAGGCAATATAGATATTGTGATTTTACAACTAAAACACCAACTAGCACTTTCGGTCCAATTGATTAGAACAGTATTAGACATGGATCATGTGGATTCTAGTGCTTTACCTGTAAACCTAACTTGTTTCTCCTGCCTCCTTCCCTCTCTCTCTCTCACCCCCCCCCCCCGACATCAATGGTGGGTCTCTACTGCAGGAGTCTGTCCATCACCAATTGTGGTGGGGCAAGATTGGGATCATCCAGCCATGGTTGCCAAATGAGCTCATATTTTTTCACAGCTTTTCTTCAATTAATTCATTGTTTTCTGTGGGGACCGTAGATGCCATCCAATATCTAGCTATAAGTTTCTGAGCCAGGTACAGCAGCCTAGTTATCATGTGATACATTCCCCTCGGGTACATCACCTCATCAATTGCCCCTAGTAAGTACACCAGAGGGTTTAGGGGTACTGCTATCTGAGCCAATCTAGAGATACATTGGGATATTTTCTCCCAATATCGGTGGAGTTTGGGGCATCTTCAAAGTAGGTGTATAAAGTCTCCCTGGTGCACTTTACATTTTGGACAGAGAGGAGAGTCTCTCTTGCCCCAACCATGGAGTTGTATGTGTGTTCTATAGGCTCTATGTAAAATGTGAGACAGATGTTGCAGGCAAAGCCATGTCCCATTGATCCCCATCTATATCTACAATATCTTCCACCCACTTGGTTCTGCATTTAAAAGAGGCGTGATCCTGGACAGAGGACAGCATCTCTGCATATATTTTAGATATAATTCCCTTCCGGGTGTCCGCCTGGAGTACTTCCATCAGCAAAGAAGAGGATGATACAACTAAGGAGTGTATTTGTTGCTGTGGTATGCCTAAGTTGAAGATATTTATAAAAGCCCCTTGAGGTGAGCTGGAATTCTGTGCATAACTGTTTATATTTTTTCAGGACGGTCCCCTCATAAAGTTGAGGGAAGAACCATATCCCCTTCTGTTTCCAGGGAGAGAGTCCTTGCAGTTCAAGGATTTCTGGATACCTGGGATTGTTCCACAATGGTGTAAGGGGCAGTGGGCCCCTAATAGTCAAGGCTTTTTGTAATTCCTTCCATACTTTCCGAAGGAGGTCACCAGTTGGGGCCGGGATGCTTGGTAGGTCCATCTCCATATGGGAGGCGGCCCTTTATGCGGGGTTAGACATAGTCACCAATTTAGCTACATGGTCCTCACCTGTATCCTGCCCCCACCCCGCTAGTTGTTGAATTTGTGCAGCTAAAAAGTAAATTTTGGGGTGTGGTACTGCCAGTCCTCCCCAGTCCTTCCCGTATTGTAAGGTAGTCAAACTAATTCTAGCCTTCTTTTTCTTCCATATTAGGTCTCGCATTAAAGAATCAATGCACTTGAACCATTTATTTGAGATCCACATAGTGGAGTTGTGAAAAATATATAGGAGTTGAGGTGCCCATACCATTTTAATTAGGTTCACTCTGCCTACCACCGACAGAGGAAGCTTACACCAGCTAGTACATTTGACTTTCTGTCTGTCTAATAGTTGGCCCAGTTTCAGCCGCAAGTAGTCGGCTGGATCTGGGGTAACCATCACCCCTAGGTATTTAAAACTGTTTGCTATGGTAATTTGGTTTGCTCCCGTGGGCAGGGGTGCTGTCAGGGGGTGGTCTATGGGCATTAATATTGACTTGGACCAGTTTATGATAAAGCCCGAGAACCTACCAAAATCTGTTATAATCCCCATCACTGTTCACAAAGAGGTCGCCATGTCTCCCAGGTAAATGAGTGCATCATCTGCATAAAGGGATATCTTGTCTTCCAGCGGACCTCTACGGAATCCCACAACCTCAGATGTGTTGTGGATCATAATGGCTAGAGGCTCTACCTCCAGAGCTAACAGCAATTGGGAGAATGGGCATCCCTGACGGGTGCCCCTATGCAAAGTGAAAGTTAGAGAAAGATTATTATTAATGCGGAGTCTAGCTCTAGGCTGTGAGTATAGGACCTTCACCCATTCTATGAAATGATTCCCCAGACAAATTCTTGTCCAGGATCTCCAGAAGGTAGGGCCACTCCACGCTGTCAAAAGCCTTTGCGGCATCCAGCGATAGGAGTAGCGCTCCCTCCAGGATCATTCACTGGTATTTGCAGATTCATGAACAATCGCCATGTTATCGGCCATGGAACGGGTGGGAATAAACCCAGATTGGTCTCTATGAATTAGTCTGTCTATCACCCTAGAGAGTCTGGTGGCCAGAACTCGCGCCAGTAGCTTAATGTCTGAGTTCAACAAAGAAATCGGATGGTATGAATCCAGCAAGAGTCTATCCTTACCTGTTTGGGAAGCACAACTATAATGGCCTCCTGCATACTATCCGTCAAGTAGCCTGTCTCAACAGCTTCATATAAGGCCTGCAGCAGAGGCGGAAGAAGGATTTCACCATAACATGAGTACAGCTCAGCCGGCAGGCCATCCGGACCCGGAGATTTATGGTGCGGGGCCTCCTCCAATGCTTCCGTTAGTTTCGGCAATGTAATGTAATCTCTCTCAGCATCAGATAGTTGTGGAAAGGGACACACCTGTTAGAATAATGTCAGATCAGATGGAGCATACCTAGCTTTAGAGACATAGAGGTCATTGTAAAACTGGTGGACATCATTCAATATGTCAGGGTTAAGAGTGTGTATTTCCCCTGTTGTAGACCTAATAGCTGTAATAATAGAGGGGTCATGTTGCTCCCTGGCCACCAGTACCAGGAGATGCCCAGTATTTCCCCCCTCCTCAAAATAGCTTTGTTAGAGGAAGAATCTCCTCTTCTCTGCTGCGGACATTATAACAGAGTTATACAAAGATTGAGCCTCAGTCCAAGCCTCATGATTGGACTGGGAAGGGTCAGTGATCAGTGCCTGTTCCCTGCTCTGCATCTCATTCCGTACTCTATCCTCCCATTCCCTGGAGCGGCTCTTAATGCCTGTAATCTCCCGAATAAGGCAGCCCCTCAGAAATGCCTTGAATGAGTCCCATATCACCGCTGCACTGGCAGAGTGTCTATTAAATTTCAGGAACTCCCTCAATGCACCCGGGACACCGTCCGAAGCCGGGAATAATGTCAGCCAAAAGGGGTTCACTCTCCACAGTGGTCGGCCAGAGGAAGCGTTAACATCCAGCCGTACCCAGAAAGGGGAGTGATCAGACAGGAGACGCGGTTCATAAGCCGAATCCCGAACCTGTTGCAGAAGCATCCCATTACCCAGTCCCAGGTCAATATGAGAGTCCACCATGTGTGGTCGAGTAGCAGAAGTAGCATTGGTCAGCAGCATGTCTCTCGCGCCACACATCATGGAGTCCCAGTTCCGCAAGAAGAGAGGCAAAAGCAGTCTTACCCACATTGGGTCTAGTGGATCTGGGCGTCACAGACCTCCTGTCTATGTGTGAGTCCAGAGTGTTGTTAAAGTCCCCCAAGGCCAGTACCAGTAAGTTAGGGTGCAGTGCCATAAATTGAGCTAGGCTCTTGAGAGGGACCGCTGAAAATGGTGAGGGGATATACATTGCTGCAATAATACATCTGAACCCATTTATCTTGCATAGTAAGAAGACAAATCTACCTTCTCTGTCAATCTGCTGTTGGATGCATTCAAAGGAAACATTGGCTGAGATCAACACACTGACCCCTCTAGAGAAAGTAGAGTGTGTAGAGTGGAATTGCGTTTGCGGGAGCGCAGCAGATGGACAGAGTCAGGCTGCAGATGTGGAGTAATAAGCCCTTAGCAACTATATTTGTCATTTTGCATATTGTTAGTTAAGGAGAAGAAGCCTGCAGGCCCCCCTCCTCTATTTAATATATGTACTGCAATAAACATGGTAAACCATAGGTAGAGGTATATGTAAAAATAGCTTAAAGCGGAGTTCCACCCACTTCTATGACGAATTATCCGGGGCTGCCCCGCCCCTATTCGGATATGCCCCGTTGTGTCTTCGGAAACACAGTTCCCAGGACACAGCCGGGACCAATAGAGGCGCGCAGCGCGACTCGCGCATGCGCAGTAGGGAACCGGCCAGTGAATACGTTGCTTCCTGATTCCTGATTGATTGCTTTCACTATATATATATATATATATATATATATATATATATATATATATATGTATATATACATATACAGGAATACTATATATATGTATATATATATACAGTATATAAGAAGGCCAGTATGGTGACCCGAATTTATGGGAGGAGCCCGGAGGGTTATAAGCAGCCCACTCGCCCACACTCTTTGTCGATTCAGTGTGCAATACTACACGTCACTGGGCCAACACTTCCCAGCTCACCTCATGTTCATAAATCTGTGCATTCGATCGCAAGTGCATTGCAGCTTCTCCGTTCATGGTCTTCATTGTCGCAGGTAGTATTCAAACCTTTTTGTATCATGTGCAATCTTGCGATTCGTTATGCTTCCTATCCGGCATCCCTTTTGTAAAAAACCTGCCTCCGAGTTGTTGTGGGCCATGTCCCGACATCAGTCGGCACAGGCGTAGTACATTCGTAAGTTCCTTCTGCCAAACATACGATTAATTTGTAAATCCAAGCCTCCGAGCCGCTGTCAGTCATTGTCAGATATCACTCGGCTTCACTGGTTATAAGATTCACTGTCCATGGGGTTGCCGTCACATTCATTTGGAGATGAACATGTATTGTTTGTATGGGTTCCGTGGCTGATTGAGGTGGTAATTAGACCCACCTGGTGCCTTGTCTGCACTTTGATTACCCTGTGGGGCTGGGTGGTTGGTATGTGTTCGGTTTCAGAGTAAGGGTGGCATACACTCTCCAACTAATACGTATCAGATGCATTTAATACTCCTTACTACTGATTCGTATCGGATTAAGTTCATACATTTTACAACCGAATCATATCGGAGTAATTTCTCTGTAAGACCGATTTGTATCAGATACATTGAATACTTTCTACCATTGCCATTCGCTGTATCCCCCATGCCGTGTGTTTTAGTTCCCACAGCAAAACTTACGAATCATTTGTACGCAGTTCTTCTCTCAATTTTTTACCAAACCAAAGTTATTTTCTAGGCGTCATGCACGGCTCCACTCCACACTCTTCAGATGTATTGCACATCCGCTCCAGTCCAATGCGAACCCAGTTGCACGGTCACTGTTGCAGGTAGGATTCATTACCGTGTTTTGTCATTTCAAAATTTGTGGCCACTAGCGTTGTTGCCCGTACCATGTGTTTGGTTCCCGCATTGGAACTTAGGAATCATTCATACGCACTTCTCGCATTCTATTTTCTACACCAAACCTTGTTGTTTTGCCCGTGCATGGCATCACGCTGCACCTTCCCGATATGTTGCACTCCAGCCACAGTCCGCCGCAAATTCACTCACATAGCCTACTGTCGCAAGTAAGATTTGTTACCACATTCTTTATGTCCTATCAGTTCATTACCATTAATTGTCTCCTATATCGTTCGTTAGTTCCCCCTACGGAACCTACTAATCAAACGGACGTCGACCTTATCACTTATACTGCGGTAAGCCGCCAAACAAACCAGGTGTTTCTATCCTTTTCGCAGTAATGCAATTCTCATTCGTTGAGACCCTTGCAGCCATGCCAAACCATCTCAGCAGCCTGTCACTCTTGTTGAGACCCTTGCAAAATGCAATATCGTCTCAGCTACCCCTCACTCATCAAAAAAATAAAAACGTTGCCACCACGCAATCTTGGCCCAGCAACCTGACACCCGTTGAGAACCTTGCAACCATGCAGATCATCTCAGCAGCCTGACACCCTTGTTAAGACCCTTGAAAAACACAACATCGTCTCAGCAAACCTCTCACTCATCCAAAAAAAAAGAAACAAAAAAAAAAACCTTTGCAACCACGCAATTTCAGCCCAGCAACCTGACACCTGTTGAGAAACTTGCAACCACGCAAATCATCTCAGCAGCCTGACACCCTTGTTAAGACCCTTGCGAAATGCAACATCGTCTCAGCAACCTCTCACTTGTCAAAATAAATAAATAAAACTAAAATATAATAAAATAATAAATAAATAAAAATAAATAAATAAAAACCCCTTTGTCACCACGCAATCTCGGCCCAGCAACCTGACATCTGTTGAGACCCTTGCAACCACGCAAAATCGTCTCAGCAGCCTGACACCCTTGTCTAGGCCCTTGCAAACGCAAAACAATACCGTCTCAGCAGCATCACAATCATTGAGACCCTTGAAACCACGCGATACCATCTCGAGCAACCTCCGACTCATCAAGACCTTTATGACCACGCAGTCTCGCCCCAGCAACCTGACATTCGTTAAGACCCTTGCAGCCAGACAAATCATCTTAGCAGCCTGACATTCTTGTTGAGACCCTTGCAAATGCAATATTGTCTTAGCAGCCTCACGCTCACGAGACTCTTGCAAACGCAATAATGTCTCTGCAAACCCGACACCCATTGAGACCCTTGCAGTCATGCAATATTGAACAACAGGAATATTCCATCCGGACAATCCTAATTTGAAAAGCGAGCAGCCCCAGTGCCGGGTCGGGCACTGTGCAATGTATGGAGCCATTTGGCCATCTTTTTAAACTTTTTTATGAATAAACAATATTACACTATGGATATTTTTTTACTCTTTTTATATGCCCCGCCTGAGCCTGTGAGGAGGAAGGTCTCCCTATATATTTCCATGCCATTTTCTATGAGAGCAGGCATAAACCTGTACAAGCGCTGTCTGACTATCTTTTTAATTAAAGTAGTCAAGCAGGTCTGGTAAGCAGACTGCATATACAATCACTATTGGGTGTTTTTTGCTGAAATCTGTGATGAAGGTTTACTCAACGTATTCAGAAGACTTTACTGCACTTTGGAAGTTGTGTTGGTGGACTTTGCAAAACTATTTCCAATATATATTTTGGATGATCACTTGAATGGGACTTTTTATGTTATACATTCTAACATTGTGGGATCACAACTGTATTGTATACACATGAATGCACGGTCACTTGATTGTCATTTTTATGATATTTGCTATTAGTATTTTCACCATTGTTGTTTCTCAAACTAGACCAAGCAGCAGTAGCCGATTTACCTATGTGGGATAAGTTCCTCACCAGCTGGTACAGCATTTCAATGTTCATCCCAGCAGTATCAGCCGAACCACCACCGATAGTCACCGATGCCACAGCCTCCACGGGCTTCACGGCCCTTTTTCGGCCACCACTGGTTCACCGAAACTTGACCCCTAGAAATTCTCTTAAATTTATGCTTTCATCCAGTCTTCATCACTCTTCGAGCTGTATCCCATCGTGGTAGCTGCCCATGTCTGGGGCCACACTTGGACAGGACAGATGGTGCTCTTCATCACAGACAATCAGGCCACGGCCGACATCATCAATAAAGGTAGATCCAAATCACTCCCCATCATGTCCTTCCTGCGCAGGCTTGCACAGCTGTCACTCCATCACCAGTTTAATATCTTCTGTAGACATTTTCAAGGCAAGTCAAGTCCCTCCTACAAGGCATACAGAAGTCCATAGTCCATGGCAAACCCCTACCTATCACGAGTGCCCTCTTCAGGAACATGTCTGAAATCCTTACTTGGGGCTTTAGCCAGCCTAGTCTTCCAGACAGCCATCTACCAGGCCTGTTGTGGTTTCCTGTGACCTAGTGAATTTACCGTTACCAGCTCCGTCAGTCAGACACTGCTCCGATGCCACCTGACTCGTTTTCCAAACCATTACACTCTTCATCTCACAGTCTGCGAAACGCAACAAACCAGCCCCAGGGTTGACATGAACCTGTTTCAGACCAACAACGCCTGGTGCCCAGTGACAGTGCTTGAACGACTACTGTCCTATCTACCCAGCCAATCTGATGGTAGCTCGTTGCTACCCTTTCTAACCAGCCCCCTGAGTGGCAGCCAGTTTATCAAGCATGTCAGGATCCTCATAAGCAACTTGGGCTTCAACCCCAGTCAGTTCTCTGGACATTCCTTCCAGAAGTACTAGACCACACAATCAAGAAACAAAGCCGATGGAAGTCCACTTGTTTTGCCACATACATCCCAAATCCCAAGAAATGGCACAAGCCTTCACCAAGCTGGCTCAATAACAACAAGATTCAAATTAAGAGTTATTCCCCTATCTGAGTCTTTTGCCCCCTTTTTTTGGCATAGACCACCAAGGCACACTTCAGGTCTATTTATGTTGTAAGTCTTGTCTCGTGTTTATGTGATCCACACCTCTCTCAGTCATAGGGCCATGACCATAAATATGAAGGCCAGTATGGTGGCCTGAATTTATGGGAGGAGCCCGGAGTGTACTTATGCAGCCCACTCGCCCATGCTCTTTATCAGTTCCAGTGTGTGATACCCTCCCACCCTTCTCTTTTTCAGGCCACTTCTCAGCACATCCTTCTTCATAAACGACCAATTACTTACCTTGGGTATGTCCCTTTTTCTTGGAATACCAACCAGACCACCAAGGCACACTTCAGGTTTATTTATGTTGTAAGTCTTGTCTCGTGTTTATGGGATCCACATCTCTCTCGGTCATAGGGCCACGACCATAAAAAATATATGTATATATATATATATATATATATATATATATATATATATACACACACACAGTATATACACATTAGAACATATATATTTATACATTTAAAATGACCATAAATATAATACAAGAGTTACACAGATAAAATGTATTGTTCAATGATTTCTAGACAGAACAAAAAAAACACCTGTCTGTATTTTGCATTTGTTAAACAGGTTTTAGGTGAATTTCACAACTATTCATAAAGTTCCCAAGGCCCAGCAAGGCATATTCTGGAACATGGTCATTATGCACCATAATTCGGTAAATCGCCATCTAAATGCAAGATGCAATGTACTTTATAAAAAAACAGCCATTTGATCAGTCACACATATCAAAATATAATTGCTTTCTTCATAAGCAGCGAGACAAAAGAACATTATACTATGCAGGGGACATAATGTCTCATTTTGAGCACTGAGCTGCAATTAAAGCTATTCAATAGTACTGACCACATTCACAATGCAAATAACCCCATTCTTTCAAAATTCTCCTACCAAAATGCACAATTTTGTATTCCTATATAGTACTACAGCACTACATAGCACTACAAAAAAGCCCCCCACCAACTAAGTTTAATTTGTGCAAATTGTAACTTATAGTACCTGTAGATAACATTATAAAATACATTAAATGCACAAATAATCTTATGGAGGATTATTGCCAAAATGAGTGGTTAGGGTGAGAGTGCCTGCATAGTTCCAACACTAAAGTCACCTAAAAACCAAAGCTGGAGAATAAGTGGTAAATTTACTAAAGCCGCATAGTCTGTTCATTTTGCAGGAGAAATTGCACTATGCAAGGGAATTTGCCGTAGAGCTTTGTAAATGTGGTGAAGTTTGAGTTTACGAAGAATACCCAATCATGTGCAAGGAAAAAAGAAAACAATATTTTTAATTGCATCTTATTGGATAATGGAAGTCAGTAGAGCTTCGCCTCATTCACTAAGCTCTGGGGCAAATTCCCTTAAGTTTCCTTGCAAAGTGAACAACCCTTTTTCATTCATTAAATCAATCTCATAGGACATGAAGCCTACGATAAGTAACAAATTGACACCATTGCTTGGGAATGCTTCCTTCCCCAACCCTCAGTGCACTGGTTCATGGCTGGTAGGAATGGCTAGTCTACTATTATTGGTGGTCATTGGTAGAAAAAATACACCCTTGTGTTGGAATTCAAAGAAAAATGAACAGTGAATCCTAAATTAAAAATAAACCCTATTAAAGTGGAGGTTCACACATAAATTGAACCTCCGCTTTTCAGAAACCCCCCCCCCCCTCCGGTGTCACATTTGGTATCTTTCAGGGGGAGGGGGGTGCAGATATTTGCACCCACTTCCGGGCATAGACTCCCACGGGAGTCTACACCACTTTCCGCCCCCCCCCCCGCGGTCTGCTGGGACACACACGGGGTCCCAGAGACAGCAGGATTGCGCAGCGTGACTCGTGCATGAGCAGTAGGGAACTGGGAAGACGCAAGGCTTAATTTCCTGATTCCCTTACCGAAGATGGTGGCGGCAGCATCCGAGGACTGAGGGATGGTTTGGCCTTGGGTGCCGACATCGCGGGCGCCCTGGACAGGTTAGTGTCCATATTTTAAAAGTCAGCAGCTGCAGTATTTGTAGTGGCTCTAAAGATAGGACATTTTTTTACTTTAATTCCCTGTGTTAAGGTAAAAATGTCCTATTGGTTATATCACCCCTTCACCTCCCTAACTACTTACCTATCTAGATACAGCACTGTGCCTGAGTGCAGCAGCTCTGCGCTCTCTTCTTGACCTCACAGGCTGAAATGATAGCAGTGGGAGAAATTTGGCTCCTGCTGCTGTCAGTCGAATCCTGTGAGGAGGGAGCAGAGGCTGGGCTGAGCCACTATTCACGCACACAGCCTGACTCAGGAGTGAGGCTGCAGGTGCGCCTTCCAAAGAAAGCAGATTCTTATGGTGGCACACCAAAAAGAGGAGGAGCCGAAAGCGCTGACCAGACCAGGTAAGTATAACATGTTTATTATTTTAATTAAAAAAAATAAAGTTTCACAATTCCGCTCCCTTGAAGACGTCTGAAAACGCTCAGGGCAGGGCCAGGACGCTGTCGTCACCACACAAGCCGATATCGCTTTAGTGGCTCGGAGCTACGGCCGGAGCAGATAGAGCAATAAGAATAAGCTACCATACCAGTGTCGGTGAGACACCGCCAAATGTGAGGGTGATATTTGCAGAGTTTAACCACTTGCCGACCGCCCACCACAGATGTACTACGGCAGGTTAGCTCCATTGCCGAAACAACTTACCTGTACGTCATTTCATACAATAGACACTGGGGGCAGATCGCCGTTCTGACAGGGAAGAAGATCGAGATCTTGTGTTCCTACTAAGCAGGAATACGGATCTCTGTCTTCATCCAGTTAGACAATCCCCCATACAGTTAGCAAGCACCCCCTAGGGACACAATCCTTTGATCGCCCCTAATGTTGACCCCTCGCCAGCCAGCGTCATTAGTACAGTAACATATGCATATTTTTAGCACTGATCGCTGTAATAATGTCACTGTCAATTTGTCAGCCGCAATGTCGCAGGCCCGCTAAAAATTGCTGATCGTCGCCATTACTAGTAAAAAAAAAAAGAAATGCCATAAAAATACCCCATAGTTTGTAGACGCTTTAACTTTTGCGCAAACCAATCAAAAAACCCTTATTGGGATTTTTTTTACCAAAATTTTCATATTTTTTTTGTTTATAGCGCACAAAATAAAAACTGCAGTTGTGATCAAATACCACCAAAAGAAAGCTCTATTTGTGGGAACAGCGTTGCACGACTGTGCAATTATAAGTTAAAGTAAGGCAGTGCCGTATCGTGAAAAATTGCCTGGTCATTAAGGGGGTAAAACCTTCCAGGGCTGAAGTGGTTCAATAAATAGGAGTTTTTAATACAATTTTACGCTATGAGAGCTTCTTTTTTCTATTCTCCTGTATCGAGTGTTGGAGTTTATTAGGCTGCCACGGTCCTGTTAGATGGAATCAGCAGCCAGGAAGTTGGTGCCACAAAGCACATTAGCTGGATTATAATCTGACCAGCATATACTGTTGGAGACTTCATTTAGAGCTAACGGTGATGGGGAAAGCATTGGGGACAACACATATTGAATTTGGAAGTGGTGGAAGAACAGAAGCACTTTCTTAAATCAAATGTTGGGACTGTTTTATGGACATTGTTTTCTGAGCTATTTATGGTCATAAGGTTCTAACACATCTAGCAAATGTACAACAACACATATATTTTTGCACTAGCACTTTAAGTTGATGCTATTTACATAGATATATGTTTTCTTTAATATTTAATATTTTTGGATTCTGTGTGCACATTATATGAATTGGATGTTTATTATATATTTATAATTGCACTTACACTTTATCGGCACATATATAATTGTTTGTGATAATGATTGAATAGATCATAGGTAGAAAATAGGGAGGATTGTTGCACATCTTGTGATATAGGGAAGGGAGCTGTTTACTTACCTTTATACAAGTTTCACAATCACTTTAAATGTTAGCAGAAGTTGCCATCATTTTTCATATTAGATTGCCATAAATAAAATGTATACTTTTATGGAATATACAGATGGAAATTACAAATTAGGATTAAAGTGTATGCTGTATTGAATTCATGAATATAGTATAATTGTTATATTGTTTTACTCAATTCAAACAATAGTATTTATTTTGTTTATCTCAATGTTTTTCTCTGAAACAAATCACAGTTTAAAAAAAAGTACATTTGCTGTTCCACTTACCCAAAAACTCACAAAACACCCCCTGTATGGTTGGAATATCAAGAGTCCATTATACATTCTATTGCTTATTTTATAATCAGTGGGGAGCTGTGCTGTTTTTTTTTTTTTTCTTTTTTGCCTTTTGTCTAATCAGACAGAAAGTAAAACTTCCAACAACTAGGTCACTTATTCTCTTTTCTGCAACCAGCATTGAAGGATTTGGAAAAGTACATCTTGGCTTCTCTGTCAGTTCACAGAAAATCCTGCCAGGGCTAGAACAGCACTCTACCTGTATGAAGAACTCCCATGTAATATTTCTGAAATATACAGCTGAAAGCACTATAATTGTCTAAACCAGCAACTAGCAGGAACAGTGATTTTATAGCAAAGGAAAAAAGATTTATTAAACAGCTGAATGTGCCCTGAGGTTCTGTCTTCGTATTTTTAAAGGGACCTTACCATTATTTTATCTTCCAACTATATTCTGTTCACTTTAATAACATACTTTTTTTACTTTTAGGACAGATATTTTTAGTAGACTTGTGCACAACTGAAAATTTTGTTTAGTTTTGGTTCATTGTCATTCGTAAAATACATAATTTAGTTCTGTTATATTCGTTATGTCATGTTAATACATTTTCGGATAATTTTGTTATTTCTGTAGTGTCGATATTCGTTATACTGAATCTCCAATCATGTCGAATTCATTAGTTTTATGCGCTATAATTTTGTTCGTATTTGTTGAAATTCGATATTTATGTATGTATATATATTCGTGATAATGATTCGTAGTTTGGAAAGTCGTTTGTTTATTAAATCTTTTAAACACACACAATGACAATATCTCTCTTCTCCTCTGCTCAAATACAATACAACACCCTTCTCACTCAGTTCTCAGGAATGCCCTTTGCCAGTAATCCAACCTCCAGCACAAAATTAATCAGCTGATTGGATTGTAAGATTTACTTTGAGTTGACCTTTTGTTTCATTAGATCTTTAACGAATTACCGAATCATGTCGAATTCATTAGTTATATCCGCTATAATTTCTTTTGTATTACCGTATATACTCGAGTATAAGCCGACCCGAATATAAACAGAGGCACCTAATTTTACCAAAAAACTGGGAAAACGAATTGACTCGAGTATAAGTCTAGGGTGAGAAATGCGCAGCTACTGTAAGTGGAAAAGAGGGTCAACATTGCCCATTTGCAGCCTCACTGTGCCCATTTGCATGCCTCACTGTGCCCATTTGCAGCCATAGGTCCCCTGAACTTCAAACTTGGTAGTTAAGGGTTCCTAAATGCTCCCTAGCTGCAGCCAATTTGGGGTCTCTGGACCCAAAGGGTCCCGAAATGACATTGCTGCAGATGGACACAGTTGACCGACTTTGGGGCCCTGTATCTCGGGGTCACTTGGTGCTAGGAACCCCATCTTTGGATAGATTATAGTGCTAGCTCCACTGGTTTACATAGCAAATTTGGGGTTCCTAGAACCAAGTGGCCCGAGATATGGGGCCCCAAAGTCGGGTCGGAAAATGTAATTCTCTGCCGCAGAAAAGTGCTTGACTCAAGTATAAGCTGAGGGGCATTTTCAGCACAAAAAAAATGTGCTAAAAACTCGCCTTATACTCGAGTATATACGGTAGTTCAAATTCAATATTTATGTATGTATTTTGATTTGTGATAACATTTCGTAGTTTGGAAAGTTGTTTGTTTATTGAATCTATTAACAAACACAATGACAATATACGTGACAATATGTGTGAAGTGTGAAAAATATGTGAGAATCATATATATATAAAAATATATAAAATATATATAAAAAAATTATATATATATATATATATATATATATATATATATATATATATATATATACATTTTTTTTTAATTGTATCTATATAAATATCAAATCAGCTGATGAAGAAGGCAAGGCCGTGCCTTCAAAACGAGTTCTAATTGGCCAGGCAGCATGTGGGTGGCTCCCCAGTTTGACAGCCCTGGACCACTCCCACCCAGGGACACACAGCAAATGTCTCCATGAGGCTTATCGAGGCTCCAGCTCCTAACACATGGCACTCGTGGCTCCCTCAATAGAGACTTTCCGGTGGTCCTCCTGTGCTCCTGTGACACTGCATGTGGAAGCTCCCACCCAATCTAGCATTCTGCAAGTGATCCAACATTTTTCACGCAAGTTTTTAGTGTTGTTTTATACTTATTTACTGAATAAATTCCTAAGCTGTTAAAAGGATTGGCTTGGCACTTCTCTCTCCTCCTTTTAATTATGTTTGGTGACTGATCTCATTTACAAATGGTGCTTATAAGGCTTCATTCACATGACTATAACAATTTTACTGATGTTATTACAAATGTTTTTTTCTAGGAGAGAAATTCCTGCGTAATGATCAGTAAAATACTTACGTATAGATGTTTTTAAATGCGTGAAGACGCATATGCGTAAATAATGATGATTTATTTTTCTCTTTTATTTAGAATTAATTTAAATGGTTACAAATGCATATACATATATACATATGCATATAATGCATATATACATATGCATTTATATGTGTAAGCGCGTATAGCGCATGTTCTTAATGCAGATCTTTGTATTCTGTTACGGATTTGAATGCAGTATATGTTTATGCACCTGTGTAAATGGCTCCATTGAAAACAATGCAGATCCGTAAATATAAAAAAATAAAAAAAACATTTTGCATTTTTTATGGCCATGCGAATAAAGCCCAAGAGGGTGGCAGTGCTGCCTTTGATGATTTAGAGAAACACATTTTCCTTTCTTTCAAGTTAAAGGGTAAGTTCACCTTTACAGAAAAATCGGTAAGGTGAACTTACACAGGAAACCATCCTAGCACCACCCCCCGGTCCCACGACCACGGAAATCTCCCGTTCTGAGGCCCGGTATATCCGCTTCAGGAGTCTGGGGCTTAGAAATCCCCTGAGCTGAATGTCCAAAATGTACCTTGTCAGGAGGGATGTTTCAGAGCATTCTAATTGTTCAGCGTGGTCACATGGGCGGCGCGGACCAATCAGCAGCTGCATAGCACGTCCTGTCAGCTATGAAGAAGACACGTAGAGGGGATTTTGTAGCCTTCGACTCCTGACGTGGATATACTGGGGCTCAGAATGGGAGATCACCAAGGTCCAGGTCAGCGGGACCGGGGGGGGGGGGGGCGAGGAGGGGGTCCTGTTTAAGTTTATCTTACAGATTTTTCTGTAAAAGGTGAACTTACACTTTAACCAAAAACTGATTGTGAGATATGTTTATATTCATGCAGAGAACAAGGCAAGCCAACAAAACACCTTGCAGAGTTACTTCAGTGTATACAAGAAAGAAAACAAAAATTGCATCAACTACCGTAGCTGTGGCAGATTCATTTTCCCTCTTCCTTTCAATTTCACTATGACAAGCAATCAGGATTAAAAGTGCCCTTGCCAGGGCTCAAAGGCCGTTGAAGTAAGCCATTGCAGGGCCAATAAAGAGCCTGGTAAGCGCGTTGAAACATTGGATTACTCTTTATTCTATTCATGTGTCTGCCAATACATTACATCAGACTGCATGCTATTGTGTGTGTATTTTTCATTTAATCCTACCACCTGTCACAATTGGAAACCAATTGTTAAAAATGGATACGGCTAGAAATTGATTATGGTATCTCAATTTACCCTCGTTTCCTGAGTGGCTGAAGTGAAAGTGGCTGGAAATAGACACAATTTGTTTTCCCACACACAATTTAAAGGGCACACTTCTGCTGATTTCGCTGTGTTTGGATAGAAATCTTATAACCTGCAATAATATTAAAAGATTTTGAAATAAGAACCTGAGTAAACACCACAGAAACATCTATATAAGTGGGTCTTTGTATAGTTTAGTGAGTGTGAAAATGTACCAGCCTTCTATTTTTAAAGGATTTAAAACTTTGAAATTTTATTGAAGCTTGTTTGTACCAAGCTGGTCCAAACAAACAATTTACTTCACTAAGACATGCAGTGGTTCTCAGCATTGTATGGACTGTATGTAGCCTCAGCTACATAAAGTATAAAGTGCTATGTTCCAAAGCTTCCTCAGATTGGCTGAGTGGGAGATCATAGCCACTTGCCAACTGCAATATGTATATATATGTTGCAGTTTGCAAGTGGTTTATCGGGATTATGGCTGAAGATATCTGCCATAACTCCAGTACCGCATTTGTCAGCCGGTCACCTGTTTTCTCATAAAAGCATTCCGAGCAGCTCACAAACCACTCAAATGCTTTCCAAAGAGGCAGAGGGACGTATTGGCGCAATATATTGGCGTAATATATTTGCATTTGAATATGTTTATGCATTTAATTCTAGTGTATGGCTTTGGGGCAATGCCTGCATGGTTTGATATTCTTATTTACTGATTTCAACCAAGTAATGATATTCATTGGTGTTAAATCTATTTCCCATTCTTTTCACTCATAATTAGAGGAGTTATGAACATTCATTTTTATCTTGGATCATTTGATACTAACTATACCAGTGTGATTTCTGAGGGATAGTAGCTCCTTGTGCTGTTATAGAACCAAGAAATGATTGTCCTGTTGTAACTACGGTCCCATTATAAGTTTTACAGACACTTTTTTTTCATATAAGATAGTCATCGTATAGTCTGTATCTCTGTTTCTGGTCTCTATTTCAGAATTCCATTCCATTCTCTTGCCTACAGACTCATACTTTGCAACGTGTGACTGTCAAATCCCCTTTTGCGGATCATTCTCCGACAGATTTTAGGTAGGTGACTTTATATATTTTTGAATATGTTTATTACTATTATATATTATAATTTTTTATAATGGCACTGTCCATATGGTTGATGGATCAATGCTAAATATATTTCTTTCCCTGTTCTTTCTTGTCTAGTGGTCCTTTAGACCCCTTTCACACTGCAGGCATTTTTCAGGCGCTGCAGCGCTAAAAATATCGCCTGAAAAAAGCGGCTCCATTCACTCCAGTGTGAAAGCCCTCACCAGCGGTGCACTGGCAGGGCGTCAGAAAAAGTCCTTCCAGCAGCTTCTTTGGAGCGGTGAAGGAGCGGTGAACTCACCGCTCCTCCCCATTGAAATCAATGGGTCATCGCTGTTTTGCCAGTGGTATCGCAGTGCTGACCCATTGACCCAAGCGCCGCTTTACCGATGATGCCCGGGGCAGCACAATGTGAAAGGGGTCTTAGTTATGCACCCTTACGCTCACCCTGAGGTACACTTATGCCGCGTACACACGAAGGGACTTTCCCGCTGGATTGTCCGCTGGACTCGAGTCCCCCGGACAGTCCGATCGTGTGTGGGCCTTCGACTGACTTTTTTTTCCCAAAAGTCCGGCGGACTAGGTTTTAAGTTTTGTTTTAAAATTATCCGCTGGACTTGGCAGTCCGGCAGACAATACGGCCGTCTGTAGTATGGTCCGGTGGACCAAAAAGGACGCATGCTCAGTAGCAAGTATTTTTCTAGTATTTTTCATTTTCTAGTCCCGTCGTACGCGCTGTACGTCATCGCGTGAACCGCCGGACTTTTAGCGTGATTGTGTGTGGTCAAGTCCGTTCGCTTTCAAGTCCGGCGAAGCCCAGCTGGAAAGTCCGGCGGTTTTTCCGCTGGACTAGGTCCGGCGGACAAAGTCCGATCGTGTGTACGCGGCATTACACTGTGGATTTTGCTATGGGTTTTAGTGAGTTACAATATATATTTAGTTTTTTGGTGTATATTACTTTGAATGCAGAGCACTGTTTCTTATTATATCTTTGTATGTATTTAGATGCTGGGTCCTCCACCTCCTCCATCATCCTGGTGAAGAAATCCATCCCACAAAACATGCTCAAGACTTTTGGATCCCCCCACACTAACCCTAATATTTATATTTGGAGCAATAGCATATCAAGCATGATAACAAATAGCACTGAATATAGCATGAGAGTCCTATAGGGCTTAAATTATTAAGAGGGATCTATATAATTTGTGGAGGAGACAAAATCTACTACTTTTACCTTTGTGTTTTTAAATTTATAGTTTCCTGAGTAAAACAAACAGATTGAGGCCCCCCCCCCCCAAATCCATAACCAGACCTCCCCTAATCCCTTAATCCTCGCACACAGCCAGTAGGGGCAGTTGGATGCCCTTCCACTTCCTAAACCATATTAGGCCACATTTCTTTATCATTTTGAGTTTAAAGCGGTTATGCACTCTGTAAATTTTTTTTTTTTTTTGGGACGGAATATAAAGGATGCTTACCTTTATTGGGGGACTCACCTGTTCCATCTTCCATCTCGATCGCCGCCGGTTTTCGTCCGATGAAGTTCCTCGTCTTCTTCTTTTGTGCTGGGGGCCATCTTGCCTGTGGGCATGTGAAACACCCACAGGAACTTTAGATGGCCCAGCATGCACCGCCGTTACTCGCGCGTGCGCAGTACGGCACATCTGCCGACATCTCACGAGATTTCGGCAGATGTGGCCGAAATCTCGGGAGATTTCGGAAGATGTGGCCGAAATCTCACGAGATTTCGGAAGATGGCCGCACTGACTCCTGGGATCAATGACACCAGATCCCAGGAGACAGTGCGGCGTGACGACGATCGACGCAGAGACCCCGCCCGCCGCCGCAGAGAGAGAAGACCTTCAATTACAAGGTAAGTAAAAAAAAAAAAAAAAAAAAAAACATTTCATTTAGTACTCTTTGCCTGATTTGGAAGGCAAAGAGATTTACTAAATGAAATGGGTGCAGAACCGCTTTAACCATGAGCAATTCTTAATTTTTTGTACACATGGTAAAATCAGCATCTTTGGCTAGAAAATTACCTAAAATCCCCAAATGTATGATATTTTCTAAAAGCAGAGCTCCATGTAGAATATAATGATGGCATTTTCATTTTTTTTATGTAATACAATATTTGTGCAGCTGTTTATCAAATCTATATTTTCAGAAAAATTATGCTAAAAATTATTAATTTTAATTTTAGTGCACACAAACACAATATAAAATCAATTTTTGGCAAAATATAAAGGATAGGGTTGTATTGATTAAATACATATTAAACATATCAAGCCCTAATATGGCTCACACAAAAATGGCAAAAAACAACAATACCAAAAAATGTCCATAGGCAATGCTTTAAAAGATTTTACATGTTAATATTTTAAAGTTAACTATAAATGGTGACTTTAGAATTATTGTTCTCATTGTTAAATATGTGTTGATACCTCAAGTGTGGTGTGATCACTGTTTACGCACGCGTTTGCATTTGTGTGTTTGCAAAGGGCAATAGGTATCATTTTACATTTTTTTCATAATTTGTATTTATTCTATTATAATTTACATGTGTTAACTTTTCTTGTTTCTTTTTTTTATTAAGCTATCACAAGGGGACTAACAAACTCCTTATGTGATAACATTGGTAGATGATGCATTCTCTTTATGGAGACTTCAGGCATCTATTAGACCAATAATATCTCCATTTCCCTTCACTACATCCGATCAAGCATGTTTACAGTACTATAAAAGTTACAGAGATCCTGGATAACTTTTCTGAATAGCCAAGGGGTTCTTAAAAAATGGTACCAAGTTCACGGCTTCTACTGAAGCCTTGAGCTTGTTTTAATCACTTGAGTTACAGGCCTTTTTTAAATGGCTTGTTGATTGATGGTAAGTTGTTAAAAAAATCCACGCATTACTTGGAATTTTATTGAGAAATAATATGTCCAGATTTATTTGATGCACATAAGTAGCAAAATAATATGATCATAGCATACCGTTTAGACCAGTTTGAAAACAGTTTTTGTCATATCTTTATTTAATAAATTGTATAAAACCTTTGCCTTGTGAATAAACATTTATTACATCATGCAACCATGTCCTTTAGCTTACAAAGGACACTTGGCTTTCTAATAAGAATGTGCAGTATTACCTGTATGCATTGGGGCACCTTATGTTAATTCACGACCATGTTTCCCCGAAAATAAGACCTAGCGTGATTGACGGTGATGGCTGCAATATAAGCCCTACCCCCCAAATAAGCCCTACCCCGTTTCCCTAAAAATAAGCCCTACCCTGAAAATTTGACCTACAAGGACTTTAACTAGGGCTTATTGGGGGGGGTAGGGCTTATATTTAAGCCATCACCGACAAACACGCTAGGTCTTATTTTCGGGGAAACAGGGTAGTTAAAATAAAACTTTTGGTCTAACTTTGGATAAAGCAGGGATGAGTTGGAACCTTTGGTCTTTATTGCTCTCTCTCCCCACTGGAAAGAATTACTCTCACAATGTGTTCAATGTTACCAGGACAGAAATTAGGGGCAATATCAAACTTATTATAGAAACAGGATTCAAGGGGAAACCTACCCATGGGAACACCTATTCTGGTGACAACGGTCAAAGATTATATGTCTGCTCACTCAGAATTTTCTTTTAATTCTTCCATCTCTTGGACGGGAAGTTGGAAGAAATCTCCCAATTGGAGAAACAAACACTAATTAAAATCTGAAAGAAGACAGAGAGAGAATGGGAGAAAGAGAGAATAAAATCTATAATCTATTCTCAGCATTACAACTACTCACAGAGCATAGAACCATGGTACAGAGTTCTGCACTACATACAATGCCTTGAAAAAGTATTCATACCCCTTGACATTTTCCACATTTTGTCATGTTACAGACAAAAACGTAAATGTATTTTAGTGGGATTTTATGTGATAGACCAATACAAAGTGGCACATAATTGTGAAGTGGAAGGAAAATTCTAAACGTTTTTCAACACTTTTTACAAATAAATCTGTGAAAAGTATGGTGTGCATTTGTATTCCCATCACATAAAATGTATAGTGCTTTTCTAGTATTAAAGCAAAAGAATTCACAATTCAATTGAAAAAAAAGCAGCAGGCATAGCAGTGGGTGGGGGTTCTTGTTTGTTTGGTGGCAATGGCCTCCCAGGAGACTTAAGACCTGCCAAACCTATGTGGGTTCCTCCTCACCAGATGGCACCCACAGCAACTGCATAGATATGCCAAGAATCGGCTCTGGTGTTTATGCACTTCGCCGTTGCACAATATCCTCCACTAATTAATACTAACATAGCATTTATTTATGTACTGGGACATAGAGAACGTGCATTTGTTATGTTTTTTATGAAACATATCAGTTATTGTATGTTTCATAACATATGGATTATAATATGTTCTGAAATGCAAAACATTCTGCACACAGATATAATATAGTGGCAAGGAAAACACATTTGGAACTGTGTGCTTTAGGCCTCATGAACACTGCTGCTGATAAACTTATGTTTATTTCAGCAGCCCCTTAACTCTCCTCTGTTATCTTATTTGTACATGTACACTGAATCGTGTATAGGAGTTTAGAGGCACTTGAGTTTAGTGGCATTTTTTTTAAAGCAAAAAATTGCATTCAGGACGAACGTTTACTTGCATTTCAAACGCCAAATGCTTGTAACTGCTTGTAAACTCTTGTAAAAGCTGTAACCTGAGTTTATACATGTTTTAGTTTATAAGCGTTCAAGAGGAACATGTAAGATATGGGAAAAACACAATTTTCACCACATACTGTTGCCTGCAAGGGGGAGAGCAAGACAGGCAGAGAGCGAAACAGGCAGAGGGTGAGACAGACAGAGAGCGAAACAGGCAGAGAGTGAGACAGGCAGAGAGCGAGGGAAAGAGAGAGACAGAGAGAGATACACAGACAGACAGAGAGACAAAGAGAGAGCGAGACAGGCAGGCAGGCAGAGAGCGAGGGAAAGAGAGGGGCAGAGAGAGTGAAAGAGAGAGGCAGAGAGAGAGGAAAAGAGAGAGACACACACAGACAGATAGAGAGACAGATTTACCTGCAGACAAAGCCCACGTCGCCCCCGCTGGAGGCCACATCCATCTTCACCCGTATTCCTTCAGGGGCCGCGGACTCCGGCTCTGTGACTGGCCAGAGCTGCGTGACGTCACTCCGGCGCATGCATGCAGGAGCCACCGGTCACACACACCCTTCTTAAGAATAGGCACAGGTGTTCCTTCAGAATGCATGCGCCAATAACATCATTGGCACAGTATACAGTAAGTATTTCCTAAACTGCACACATTTAGGAGATATATACAGTACCTATAGGTACAAAGTATACACAAAGGTTTACTTCCTTTTTTAAGTGAATCTGTCAGCCGTTAGCAGCGAACTCCTCTGGCTGACGTCACTGACGTCAGCCAGAGGAATTTTCTGCTAACGGCGAGGCTGTGAGGAGAAGTTGTTCTGACCGATCCCTGCACATCACACGCTGAAATTGAATGGGCGGTTTGCGAGTGTATCTTTTAAGAGATAAAGTCTTTATTTGTTATAGGAGTACACAGGTATACACTATTTGGTGTCTCTTTCTCTCCACATATTGGGCAACTGAGAACATCTGAAGCCGTGAGAGCTTGAATTACTATCTTCCAGGAGAAAGTTCCCCAGCTTGTCATTGATTGATCAGCATTAAGCAGAGAGGACTCATTACATCAGATTATATGTTATTTTATTTTATTTATGCACTTGCCACTGGTTGTATATATATATGTATGGTTGTATAGGGGGTGTTATTGCTAAACCCTTGGAGGCTAACACGTATATAATTTTAACCAGCATTTTTGGCATATTTATAGCATTTTTCACTATTAAGCATTTTTATTTCCAAAGTGATTGCATGCATATTAATGGGTTTATAGGAGGTGTCACTTTTTATGTTTGAGGGAGCAACATATTGGAGTATTTATATTAATTATAACTTCACTATTTATGGTATTAGTATTTTCTGCGGAGAGGTTGTCACCATTTTCTTAGGTTTGTTTTTTTAACATTTTACATTGTTGGTAGTATATATCACTATTCACATTTATTATTATGAGTATTTATCAGACCCGCACATTTGGGTAATTAATCCTACACTGTGATTTTATATTAGATCTAGTAGCGCACTAATTTTCTATTTTTATTCAGTGTACTTACCTTGTCCCCAGGATCCTGCAATGTCCCCCCACTGTGTCTGCGGGCTGTGTCCTCCGCCCGATGCCTCTGTGTCCCGGCTCCGTTCCCTGCAAGCGACTGACGGGGCGGAGCCCAGCGGCAAATTTAAAAAAATAGAAAATTCATAACACATACAGTACACTGTAATCTTACAGATTGCATTACTGTATGAAATAATTTCACCTTCCTTTTGTCCCCAATGCTTTGTCCAGTGACCTGCGTGCAGTTTTATATTATAAATGCTGTTCTTTCTTTCTTTATTTCAAGATTGACACCTTGCGAGTCCCGTTGCCTAATATGGATTTTAAGGGCAACCCCCTACGCCGAAAAAACGGCATGGGGGTCCCCCCAAAGTCCATACCAGACCCTTATCCGAGCACACCCTCCTCCTAAACCGTACCAGGCCGCATGCCCTCAACATAGGGGGTGGGTGCTTTGGGGAAGGGGGTGCCTTTTTCGGATCATTCTCTGTAAACCCTAGAGATGGTTGTGTGTTAAAATCCCAGTAGACCAGTGGTTTTTGAAATACTCAGACCAGCCCATCTGACACCAACAACCATGCCATGTTCAAAGTCACTTAAATCCTCTTTCTCCCCCAATCTGATGCTCGGTTTGAACATCAGCAAGTCATCTTCACCAGGTCCAGATGCCTAAATGATTGAGTTGCTGCCATATGATTGGCTGTTTAGCAGTTTGTGTTACAGAGTGTGCAACGACTTATATAGGCATGGGCCGGGGTCACCCAGTGACCCCGCCCCTTATGACGGCACAGTCCCAGCATGCCCGTGACCCCGCCCATTATGACGTCACTGGCCGGGGCATGCTGGGACTGTGCCATCATAAGGGGCGGGGTGACCCCCGCCACATGCCTATATAAGTCGTTGTGCACTCTGTACACAGCATTACAGCAGAAGAGAGAGTCATGTCAACATCAGAAGAACAGAAGAGGGAAGAAGACGACGAAGAAGGAGACCGGGCCAATGCTACTAAAAGAGCTGGAAGAAGATAGCGGAGGAGCCTGGAAGAAGGACCGGAGACCGGGAGAAGATACCGGAGAGTGCGGAGAAGAACCGGAGAACGGGAGAAGAGGCCGGAGACCGGGAGAAGAACCGGAAAGCGCGCCGAAGTCAGAAGAAGACCCCCGGAGCCGGAGCTGACTAATAAATTACTTTAAAAACCTGTCTAGTGTGTTTTTTTATTGACACTTTTTCCCCAGGTGAATGGGTAGGGGTAAGATGTACCCCATACTCATTCACATAGGGTGGGGGACCGGGATCTGGGGGCCCCCTTATTAAAGGGGGCTCCTGAAATTCCGATAAGCCCCCCGCCTGCAGACCCCGACAACCAACGGCCAGGGTTGTCGGAAAGAGGCCCTTGTCCTCATCAACATGGGAACAAGGTGCTTTGGGGTGGGGGGGCCACAGGGCGCCCCCTTTCCCCAAAGCACCCACCACCCATGTTGAGGGCATGCTGCCTGGTACGGTTCAGGGGGGGGGGGGGGGCGCTTGCTCGTCCCCCCCTTCCTGACCGGCCGGGCTTCGTGCTCGGATAAGGGTCTGGTATGGACTTTGGGGGACCCCCACACCATTTTTTCAGCATAGGGGGTTCCCCTTAAAATCCATACCAGACCTAAGGGACATTGTCACCTATCTCTCGCGCTCGCTGCAATAGGAAAATGTGTTTTTCCTATTTCAGCGAGCGCGAGATGTACAGTACCCTGCAGCCAAGAACCAGCGCGATCGTATCAACATTCTCGCGGGCAGGTGCTGTAGCTGCCCCTTGCGTCGTATTTGGTCCATAAGACCAGCATACAGACGAGTGGGCTTCCCGATAGATACTGGGTCTGGCGGACTTCCAGCGGGAAGATTTAAAACATGTTTTATTTCTAGGTCCGTCTTACTTTTAGAAAGAAAAAGTCAGCTGGAGCCCACACACGATCGGAATGTCCGGCGGTTTCCGGACCAAGTCTTCCAGAAAGTCCGATCGTGTGTACGGGGCATTCGAGTCTGCCAAAGACTGGGGTGAAGGTTCACCTTCAAGCAGGACAACGACTCTAAACATACAGCCAGAGCTAGAATGGGATTGTTTATATCAAAGCATATTTATGTGTTAGAATGGCCCAGGCAAAGTCCAGACCTAAATCCAATTGAGAATATGTGGCAAAACTTGAAAATTGCTGTTCACAGATGCTTTCCATCCAATCTGACATAGCTTGAGCTATTTTGCAAAGAAAAATGGGAAAAAATGTCACTCTCTAGATGTGCAAAGCTGGTAGAGACATCCCCAAAAAGACTTACAGCTGCAATTGCAGCGGAAGATGGTTCTACAAAGTATTGACTTGGGGGGCTGAATACAAATGCATACCATAGTTTCCACATATTGTTGAAAACCATTTATCATTTTCCTTCCACTACACAATTATTTTCCACTGTGTGTTGGTCTATCATGTAAAGTCCCGAAAAAAAACATTTACATTTTTGGTTGTAACATGACAAAATGTGGGAAAGTTCAAAGGGTATGAATACTTTTTCAGGGCACTGTATACACTCACCAGCCACTTTTAGGTATACCTGTTCAATTGCTTGGTAACACAAATTGCTAATCAGCCAATCATATGGCAGCAACTCAATCATTTAGGCATCTGGACCTGGTGAAGACGACTTGCTGAAGTTCAACACTGAGCATCAGATTGGGGAAGAAAGGGGTTTTAAGTGACTTTGAACGTGGCATGGTTGTTGGTGCCAGATGGGCTGGTCTGAGTATTTCAAAAACCACTGGTCTACTGGGATTTTAAAACACAACGATCTCTAGGGTTTACAGAGAATGGTGCAAAAAAAAAAAATCCAGTGAGAGGCAGTTGTGTGGACGAAAATGCCTTGTTGATGTCAAAGGTCAGAAGAGAATAGCCAAACTGGTTTGAGATGATAGGAAAGCGACAGTACATCAAATAACCACTCGCTTCAACCACTCTCTGAATGCACAACACTTCAAACCTAAAGGCAGATGGGCTATAGCAGCAGAAGACCACACCGGGTGCCACTCCTGTCAGCTAAGAACAGGAAACTGAAGCTACAGTTTGCACAGGCTCACCAAAATTGGACAATAGAAGATTGGAAAAACATTGCGTGGTCTGATGAGTCTTGATTTCAGCTGCGAAATTTACTGTAGATAGAATTTGGTGTAAACAACATAAAAAGCATGGCTCTTGTCCCCATCAACAACATGGGGACAAGGTACTTTGGGGCATATTACCTGGTATGGATCGGGGGGGGTTGCTAGCTCACCCCCCTTTCCTGGCCTGGCAGGCTACATGCTTGGATAAGAGTCTAGTATGTATTTTGGGGGAACCCCCACGCCGTTTTTTTAACATTTGTGTATTGCCAGCAATGGCCTGCAGCTGGGGAAATAAATTTAAATGTAATTTATTTCTTTATAAATGTCAGTTTGGCTGCAGCGGGTTCTATACACGGTACCGATGTGCCACTTTACGGCAGACTAAGGGGACCCCCAGGCACTATATTTAAAGGATTTTTTTCATTTTAATTGTTTCACTTTTAGCATCATTAAAATCACTGCCCCTTTAAAAATCTTTTTTTTTTTTTATGTTTGCATTGATACATGTCCTCCAGGTCAGTACCCAGGCTCCTATACCATTTTTAGGGCCAATAACTTGCATATAAGCCTTCAAAATTGGGATTTTTGATTTTTCAAATTCGGGTCCCATAGACTTTAATGTTAACCCCTTAATGACCAGGCCATTTTTTTCCAATACGGCACTGCCTTAATGGCAATTGTGCGGGCATGTGACTTTGTACCCAAACAAAGTTGACATCCACAAATAAAGCTTTCTTTTGTTGGTTATTGATCACCTCTGAAGGGTTTTTTTTTGTTGGGCTTCAAACAAAAAAAGACCAAATTTTGAAAAAAAAACAATATTGTTGACTTTCTGCTATAAAACATATCCAAAAAAATATATAAAAAAAATGTATTCATCAGTTTATGCCAATATGTATTCTTCTACATATTTTTTTAAGAAAAATCCCAATAAGCGTATATTGATTGGTTTGCGCAAAAAAGTTATAGCGTCTACAAAATAGGGGATAGATTTATGGCATTTTTATTATTATTATTTTTTTTTTTACTAGTAATGGTGGCAATCAGTGATTTTTAGCAAGCTGCGGACAGATCGGACACCTAACTGACATTTTTTACACTTTTTAAGGAACCAGTGACATTATTACAGTGATCAATGCTAAAAATATGCACTGACATTGTACTAATGACACTGGCTGGGAAGGGGTTAACATCAGGGGCTATCCCTGGTTGTGATTACAAACTGTATGGGGCAGTGTGTGACTGGGGAAACACACAGATCCGTCTTCCTGCTTAGTGGGAAGACGGATCTCAGTGTCATCCCTGACAGAACAGGGATCTGCCTTGTTTACTTCGGCAGATCCCTGTTCTGTGTCTTCGGGGAACGATCGTGGGTGGCCAGCGAACATAGAGTCCGCCGGACATGCTGATGGCTCCCCTGCTGGCCAATCGAAGCATGAAAGCTAGTGCAAAAATCGCCGTACTGCGTATTTGCACAGCCAAGCCACCTTGCTGCAGTACATCTGTGGCGGGTGGTCAGCAATTGGTTAATAGGGTTTGCGGCTTGGGTCTGAACTTTTTTCGTGTTAGGAGTTCTGGTGCGAACCGAACCAGGGGGTGTTCGGCCCATCACTACCTGTAAGTACATAATTCCACTGCATAGTGTGTTGTCATCTGCATACACTGAAATGGTACTTTTAATCCCAGATTCTTTATCATTTAAAAATAAGTTAAAAAGTAAAGATCCCAACACAGAAGCTTGTGGTGCAACACTAAGACCCTTAGATCATTCAGAGTATGAATCATTAATCAGTACTTCCTAAATACAGTGTTTTAGACAGTTTTCTATCCATTTAGAAAATGAAATTTCTAAGCCTGTAGACTTTAATTGACACATTAGTTGTGTCTGGGGAATTGTGTCAAACACTTTGGCAAAATACAAGGTTATTATGTCCACAGTCACTCCTTTCTCTAAAATCCATACCAGACACTTCTCATGGTATGAACACTGAGTGACAAGGGCAAAGAGAGTCAGTGCACATGTGCACCAACATTGTGAACCATACCAGGCCACATGCCCTCAACATTGGGAGGTTACCTTGCCAAGGCCCCCTCTTCACCAGTGGCATGGCACTTTGTCCCCACATTGATAAGGACAATGGGCCTAATCCCCACATCCCTGGTGTGTTTGGGCCTGCATGGGGTACTGCTCAGAATCGGAAAGCCACCTTTACCCTATAATAATGAGTATTGGGTACATTGGCACTCCTTACTACCCATTCCCACAAGAGTTAAATAAAAAAATACACAAATGCTGTGAAAAAAATGAATTGTATAGCAATGAAACACAAACACATACTTACTGTTGTTTAAAAATATGCTCTATTATTGTCCCCAGGTATTCAAGCATCAATCACGGTGTCCCGCAAGGTAATCCATGTCAATCACAGGATCCAACAAAGTAATCCATGTCAATCACAGCATCCAGCAATGCAATTCACATAAATCATGGAGCCCAGCAAAGTAGTCCTAGTCAATCACAGTATCCAGCAAGGTAATCCAAGTTAGTCATGATGTCCAGTGACATAATCCAGTCACAGTAAGAAGTGAGGTCATCTACAAAAATCACATCTTCCATCAAGATATGGAAAAAAATGTAAATTATAATGTTTACTAATAAAAACTTAAAAAGGAAAAAAAATATGTTTTATTCAGCAAACAAAAATACAAGAAAGAAATAATGGTGTTAAAATGACTTTCATATGAAAAAAAGCTTTATCTTGTCTTGCTGCAATTGACAGCACTTTCTCAGGAGACGTTGTCAATCACTATCCTTGAAGATGGACTAGAAGCATGCCTTGGTGTTGTCTTCCCAGGCTGAATGTCCAGGTCAGTGTCCTCACTTCAGGGACTGATAAGAAATGTTGAGAAATTTTGCCCCGAGTACTATGGACAGGTGTGCACTAAAATGAAAGGTCTTGTAAGCAATAATAGGAAAAGAGAATGCAGCTGTATTCAGGTATCTATGTGTGTCTTTATGCACTAGGAATGGTTAATATAGCTGTGCAATATTAGTCTCTAGAATTTTGATTATGGTTAGAATAAAGAGGCTTTAGTACTACTTTAAACGAGTCCCTTTATTGCAGTTCAGTCTTTGGGACAAGCTGTATACTAGTCCTCGGTATTCCTGCATGCCTAGATTATGCCCTGCCTCTAGGGATACCTGTCCAATCCTCTCCTTCCCCAGTCAATTAAGTTTAAAAGTTGAATGACAATGTGTAGGTATTAGCAGCACGAGGCAAAAAGGCTTAAAGCGGATCTTCACTGCATCTTAGCACCACAAACCAAAAACACTATTTAATCCATTTTTAATATTCAAAGAAAACTCACTCGTCCACTCATGTCTCCGTTTTTTTTTTTTGTTAAGAAATCACTTTGAAAAAACAGCCCCTAGCATTTCTGACTGTGGCCATCTTGAGTAAGGGCAAATGACTCATAAAGCATTTACTTAGCTAAAGCATGTATGCAGGAGAGTGTACTTAGCTGAAAAAAAACCTCCTCCTCTCCTCCCTTTCTGAAGACTCCTGGGATATATGACATAATTTCTCTAGGCAAGGAGCCAGGAAGTAACTAAAAAGTCTAAAACAAGTAAGAAATTATACACTCCTATCTATATACCTAAGTGATATATTTCCTATCTATTTTCTAATGCTAGCAGCATGAGAATTAAAAATAATCAATGTTGATTGGGAGAGTGAAGTTCCACTTTAACTTGGAGAGAGGTCAAAGCCAGTGGCACCAGACCCCACCCTTCCTTTGTGACCCCCTCCAACTTCTCCTAATCCCCACCTCTTATAGAATCCACCCACTCCATCCCCTGTATTCCAATTGCTTCCAACCATAGTGTTAGGAGTATACAGCTTAGCATCACAGGACAGAGTATATAGCTCAGTCTCACAGATCAGTGTATATAGCTCAGGGTATACAGCTCAGCCTCACAGATCAGAGTATACAGATCCGCATCACAGATCAATGTATACAGCTCAGGGTACACAGCTCAGCCTCACAGATCAGGGTATACAGCTCAGCCTCACAGATCAGGGTATACAGCTCAGCATCACAGATCAGGGTATACAGATCAGGGTATACAACTCCGCCTCACAGATCAGGGTATACCACTCAGGTTATACAGCTTAGCGTCACAGATCACGGTATACAGCTCAGCATCACAGATCAGGGTATACAGATCAGGGTATACAGCTCAGGATATACCGCTCAGGGTATACAGCTCAGTATCACAGCTCAGGGTATACAGATCAGGGTATACAGCTTAGCCTCACAGATCAGAGTATACCACTCAGGGTATACAGCTTAGCGTCACAGATCAGGGTATACAGCTCAGCATCATAGATCAGGGTATACAGCTTAGGGTATACAGCTCAGCCTCACAGATCAAGGTATACAGATCAAGGTGTACCGCTCAGGGTATACAGCTTAGCCTCACATATCAGGATATACAGCTTAGCACAGCCCCCCCCGGGTCAGAGCTCAGACAGCATCCCCAACCCCCCCACTGACGGAAATCGTGGCTCTGACCGCGGAGAGCCTGTGGCTCTGACAACGGCACCCTCCAGGGAGCTCCGACTCTAGGCTCTGACAGCACCCCCCGTGGAGCTTACGGCTCTAACAGCACTCCATCATGGGGCTCGCGGCTCTGACAGGACCCTCCGCGGGTGGTCAGGCACTTACTGCCAGGCTGGTATTCTCTTCAAATGCTCCTGTGTCTCCACCAGAGCAGCAACTGTGGCGGAGGTATCCTTCCTCCAGTCCAGCACGTGTCTCCTCTGCTCCTCTTCTTAAATGCCAGGCATCCAATAGGAACGCCTGGCGCTTTGGCCAATCGAGAAAGAGGTCTGACACCCTGCCCCCTGATTGGTGGGGAGGAACGTTAGTGTGAAAATAGCAAAAATTAGGTCGCTATTGTCACACTTGGGTGAGATCAGGGCACACTCTCTGCACCCCAAGCCCACCCTATTTTGAAGCCTATAAGAGCCTCTGGCTCTAATCAGGTGCTTCAAAAAACACACCCCCACCCTGGATTCCATGCGTCCGGTATCCTGAAAGGGGCTGGGCACAGGGATGTGGGGGGTGGCGCCCGTGCGCCCACAATGCATGGGCCGCCACTGGTCAAAGCCCTGTGTACAAACTAGGCCTAGAATTCAAATAGCTCCACAAGGACAGAGGACTAGATGTGAAGATTTTAGCAAGTACTTCCTAACACCAAAAGCTCTCTAAACTTCAGCAGTATTCTTAAGTGCTTTTCAGGCCAGGTCTGGTTCATTTATATTTCTGGTTTTTCGATGAACTCATCCTGCACTGTGAGTCTCCAAATGAAGAAGCTGGCAGCTCCGTGTAATATGCTATAACATTTAATTTATTGTAAATCCATCAGGAGTACAAAAATCCCAATACAGAGAGAGTTGACACATATCAGCCTGGGTGGGCATTAGTCATAATAAATTTACAGCAGAAAACAGCGCAATAAATATGCATTACCTGGATCCAAAAGGAAGGAGCAGGGGTGGAGTATTAACCCCCTATTGACAATAACATCCTTAAATGAAACCAGGAAAATAAATGTAACATCAAAACAGAAAAAAGAAACAAATATTAAAATGTATAAAGATGGACATAACAAAAAAAAGAGAACCATACAAGTTACTCACAATATATTACAAAGGACGGGGAATAGAGACGACCAGAAAGAGCTGGCTGGCACGGTAAGAAAGGGAGGGATATGGAGGATTAGCAGATAGAGTGGAACCTCAGATTACAAGCATAATCCATACCAGGAGTATGCTCGTAATCCAAAGTACTTGCATATCAAAGCGAGTTTTCCCATTGAAGTTAATGTAAACGAAAATTATTTGTTCCGCATTGACTTCAATAGGATGCAATACCGCATGCGGCTAGAGGCGGGGGGGGCGCCGGAGAGCCTCGGAAACGTGCGAAAAGGCCCAAGCACACTTCGGCTGACCTTGGCAAACTTCAAAAAGACTCAGTTCACGTGCCTTTCCAAGGTTTGCCGAGGTCAGATGAGCTGTTCTCGGGCCTTTCCGTGCATTTCCGAACGCCGCCAATCGGCGCTGTTCGTCTCCGGCGCCCCCACCTCAGGCCAAAAGCGGTATTGCACACTGCTTTTGGCCTGAATCCTGCTCGTTTTGCGAGACAACACTCGCAAACCGAGTTAGGATTTTCAGAAATACAGTGCTCGTTTTATGAAACGCTCGTTAACCGCGTTACTCGCAAACCAAGGTTCCACTGTATGTAAATCCAAGTCCCACCTGAGGTTTAAGGGCTTCACCTTTCTTTTTTTTCTAAATTCCAGCTCCCCAATGTACTAATATAGCATTAATGTACTTGTTTTGCAAAAATAAAACACCTTTTCATTTATTCTCCCCCCGCTTACCTCACTCTCTTCGTGGATGTTTAACCGCTTGCTGACCAGCCGCCATCATTATACTGCGACAGGATGGCACGGCTGCGTGAATCACGGTAGGTACATGTCGGCCGCTTCAAGAGCGATAGGGGGCACCCGCTGCACGATGCTGGAGCCGATGCGAGAGGCCGGCGGCCGCAATGTCTGCCGGCCACCCGCGATTGCTCCTCAGAGAGCCAGAACGGGGATCTGTCAATGTAAACAGACAGATCCCCATTCTGACAGGGGAGTAGAGAGAGATCTGCTGTTCCTAGTGTTCAGAAACAATGATCTCTCTCCTCCTCTAGTCAGTACACTCCCCCCACAGTTATGCCGCGTACACACGACCAGACTTTTCGATGGACTAGGTCCGACGGTCTTCCCGACGGACTTTTGGCAGAGTTTCGACGGACTTTCCGAATGAACGGACTTGGTCACATACAATCACACCAAAGTCCGACGGATTCGAACATGATGACGTACGATCGGACTAGAATAAGGAAGCTCATAGCCAGTAGCCAATAGCTGCCCTAGCGGCAGTTTTTGTCCGTCGGACTAGCATGCACATGAACTGATTTTTCGACCGGACTCAAGTCCGTCTGAAAAATTTTAAACATTTCTAAAGTCCGTCAGATTTTTGGACAGCAAAGGTTCGATGGAGCCCACACACGATCGAATTGTCAGACGGATTCTTAGTCCGTCTAAAAGTCTGATTGTGTGTTTGCGGCATTAGAAACACCTCCCTAGGGAACACTGAACCCCTTGATCAACCCCTAGTGTTAACCCCCTTCCCTGCCAATGACATTTATACAGTAATCAGTGGCTATTTTTAGCTCTGATCACTGTATAACTGTCACTGGTCGTAAAAAAGTGTCAAAAGTGTCCGATCTGTCCGCTGCAATATCGCAGTCCCGCTAAAAATCGCAGATCGCCGCCATTACTAGTAAAAATGTAATAAATAATAGAAATGCCATAAATCCATCCCCTATTTTGTAGACACGATAACTTTTGGCCCAAACCAATCTATATTCACTTATTGTGATTTTTTTTTGCCAAAAATATGTAGAAGAATACATCTTGGCCTAAACTGATGAAGAAATTTATCTTTTTTTTTATTTCTTTTTTTGGATTTTTATTATAACAAAAAGTAAAAAATATATATTTTTTTCAAAATTGTCGCTCTTTATTTGTTTTTAGAGCAAAAAATAAAAAGCGCAGAAGTGATCAAATAACACCAAAAGAAAGCTCTATTTGTGGGAAAAAAATAACATAGATTTTGTTTGGGTACAACGTTGCACGACCGCGCAATTGTCAGTTAAAGTGACGCAGTGCCGTTTCACAAAAAATGACCTGGTCCTTCCGGTCCCTAAGTGGTCAACCACTTGCCTACTGGGAATTTTCACCCCCTTCCAGCCCAGGCCAATTTTCAGCTTTCAGTGCTCTCACACTTTGAATGACAATTACTCAGTCATGCAACACTGTACCCATTTAAAATTTGTGTCCCTTTTTCACAAAAATAGAGCTTTCTTTTGGTGGTATTTAATCTTTACTGGGTGTTTTATTTACATATCTTTGGTAAAAATAACCCAAATCAGTGTATATTATTTGGTCTTTGTGAAAGTTATAGAGTCTACAAGCTATGGTGCCAATCACACCTGAGACACTAACAAGCCAGGAAAGTACAAATACCCCCCAAATTACCCCTTTTTGGAAAGTAGACATTCAAAAGTAGTTAGTAAGTCACATGGTGAGTTTTTTTAAGTTGTATTTTTCCCTGCAATTGTTTGCAACATGAAGATTATTATTTTATTTAATTTTTTTTTACAAAATTGTTATATTAACAGGTAACACAAAGCATATGCATACTTGCAACTACACCCCAAAACACATTCTGCTACTCCTCCTTTTTATGGCGATACCACATGTGTGAGACTTTTTCACAGCCTAGCCACATACAGAGGCCCAACATGCAGGGAGCACCGTCAGGTGTTCTAGGGACATACATTACACATCGAATGTCATGTCATGACAACCTATTTTTACACAAACTTGTCCATTTATACAACATTTCTAAGACACAGCATGTGCATAGCAAAAATTGCACCCCAAAATACATTCTGCTACTACTCCTGAGTACAGTGATACCACATGTGTGAGACTTTTATACAGCCTGGCCACATAGAGAGGGCCAACATCCAAGTAGCACCTCCAGTCGTTCCTGGAGCATAAATCACACATCTAATGTCATGATGACATATCACTAGGGATGAGCCAAACACCCCCCCCCCCCAGTTCGGTTTGCAGCAGAACATGCAAACAGGCAAAAAATTTGTGCAAACACCGTTAAAGTCTATGGGACACGAACGTGAAAAATCAAGAGTGCTAATTTCAAAGGCTTATATGCAAGTTATTGCCATAAAAAGTGTTTGGGGACCCGGGTCCTGCCCCAGGGGACATGCATCAATGCAAAAAAAAGTTTTAAAAACGTAAGTTTTTTCCGGGAGCAGTGATTTTAATAATGCTTAAAGTGAAACAGAAAAAATGTATTATTCCTTTAAATATCATGCCTGGGAGGTCTCCCTAGTCTGCCTGTAAAGTAGCGCATCTTTCCCATGTTAATAACAGTACCACAGCAAAATGTAATTTCTAAAGGAAAAAATGTAATTGAAAACTGCTCACGGCTGTAATGTATTGTCGAAGCCCAGCAATATAGATATAAATCATTGAAAAAAAACAGGTCTGGTATGGATATTAATGGGAACTCTGAACCAAAATAAAAAAAATAATGTAGGGGGCCCTACATAAACATACTGTCTTTTGCTACAGCTGATTATTTCCATAGTACAGGTAGCAGGCAGAGATGTGGTCAATTCATGCGGCAGGCAAAGGCATGATGGCAGTAAGTCAGCAGCAGGCTGAGGGCCTCGGTCAGGTAAGACCTGGACACAGGGGTAGAGGCTTCTCCCACCCAAATCTCTTTGAAGCCTCCGGACTCCAGACCCTAATCCGGAAATTACAAAACCCGGAAAAATGCTAAAAATGTGTTTTCTCCATCCGGGAAAACAACTCTGGAGCCCCTCACATATGTAATACCAATGTGTACTACAGTAGCAGGGCAACAGATCAGTCCAAACGGTAGGCAGAAGCATAGTCGATTCACGTGCAAGCAGTCCAATCGGTGGGCAGAGGCATAGTCGAAAAACAGGCCAGGGTCAGTTCACATGGAAGGCAGTGGCATGGTTATTTGAGGTAGCATGGAAAATGGTCAGCACAGATGATGAAAATGGGGAAATGCATAGGCCAGGGTGGTAGGGACCAGTGTTGGTCATCTTACTTTAAAAAAGTAATTAGTTAAGTTACAAATTACTTCTCCCAAAAAGTAATTGCGTTAGTAACTCACTTACTACATTGGAAAAGTAATTAGTTACACAGCAAAGTAACTGTGACTTTTTTTTTAATATTCTATACGTGTAACTAAGGGGCAGGTCTAGTATTACTGTAACCAAGGGGCGCATTTATTTTTATTGTTATGTATCATGTAACCAAGGGGCTGCTCTATTATTACTCTAACCAAGGGCAGATCTGTTATAGCGTGTAAGCAAGGGGCGGGTCTATTATTATTATATCGTGTAAGGGGCGGATGGCTACAGAAGAGGGCGAATGTTAAATTAATGGGCAGAGCTCGATATTTAACAATAATAATAAATGCGCCCCTTGGTTACAGTAATACTAGACCCGCCCCTTAGTTACACGATAGACGCCCCTTGCAGAGTAGCACGAGCATCAGGAGCGTGCCGCATCGCCTCGTACAATTACATGTTAACTGCGCCTGCGCGGTGTAGAGTTCACTCAGAGCTGTTTAGGTTCGGCAATTTTCGGAAGCTCCGTAGTCCTTCGTACTGCGCAAGTGCTGTGCCTGCGCAGTACAGGGGGTCCTTATCCGGCGGGGGAACTTTTTCGGCAGGACACCGGAATTACACTACTGCCATCTAGTGGCGGTAGATGTAATTGGGGTAACTAAGCCAAAGTAATGGGAACTGAGTTACCATGAGGGGAAAAGTAATCAGTTAGATTACTCGTTACCCTCTAAAGTAACTCAGTTTATTTTAACTCAGTTACTTACATCACTGGTAGGGACACTGGGGACAATGGTAGCTGGTATCTCTTCGCAATCCTCTTTTGCTGCATACGCAACATCTTTTTTGTGTGTGGCGCTCATGAGGTCGGCTAACAGCATCAGAGCAAAGGTTTCCTGGGGGTGTCTTTGTTGATAGATGAGGGACATGACAATTTCTTTGATGAAATTTAGTTAGGGGGTGGGGCTTTCCATGGATTTGGTGTAAATGATACAGTATATGCATTATAGATGGCCAAATTATTGAGATAATCACTACTTTCCTATACCAGAAATGGGACCTCCTTATTGCCAAATAGGGCTGAAGCATTTGGTTATTGAAATCCACCCCTCATGTAAAGATTATATTCTTGGACGCGTGTTGGCTTTTGAATGGGACCTCATCTTCTGTGAACCTCAATTGTGGTGTCATTATGGTTGGTGGACATCATGTTCTGCTATCCTTCCACCTCAAGGCCAGTACTTTGTTGCTTCTCAATATTGCTTTTTCCCCCTTCGCATTCTTTTGTTGACTAAAGATTGTGGGAAGCTCTTCCTGTTCTTTCTGGTGGTTCCGCAGGCCAGGTTTTAAAAGGTGTAGGTGTTTGAAAAATGGCAGGCTGGTATAATAGTTATTCAGGTACATATGGTAACCTTTTTGCAGCAGTGGGTATGCCAGGTCCCATACAATTTTTTTTTTTGGATGATTTCAGGGATAGCACTGGGTTTTGTCGCGTAAGTGAAGGAATCGTATAATCATCTCGTATCGGGACCTGGGCTTTACAGCAGAATAAATGGGCATGTGGTAGATGGGGTTGGTGGACCAGTAGACATGTCCTTCATTTTTTGTAAGCCTCGTGCTTATGGTGAGGCCCATAAACAATTTCAACTCCCCAAAGTCAGATCGCTCCACTCATACAGACGGGCAAAGGATGATTGGGGGTTGTTTGCAATCAACTGCCGTGCATATAGATTGGTCTGGTCCACAATAAATTGCAGCAAAGTGTCAGGCAAAAATAAATAACAAAATCAATATAAGAGAAATCCTCTGTATTGGCCTGCACACCTGGCTTTGCGGTAAACGGGGGAATGACTGCTGATCCAGAGTTGGAAGGCAGTTATGTTGGATTGGCAAGAGCATCTGGGAGGTAAGTAGTGGCCCTGACTCTTGGGGGATGTGACTCTCCAGTGCTGGTAGTTGGAGGGTTTTTAATTCCTGTGCTGGTACTTGGGGTTATACTGCAGCACTGGTGCTGGGCCTGGGCATTTGATCCTGAGGTCTATCGCTGGCGGCAGCACTGGTACTAGGCCTAGGCATTTGACCCTGTGATCTATTGCTGGCGGCTGCCTGGTTTCCAGAGCGCAATGCCCTTTTAGGAGGGACACATTCTTCCTCCGATTTGGCCGTCGATCCACTGCTATCAATCAGTTCAAATTCTAAATTGTATTCAGAACTTATAGGTGACAGGTGATGGTCACTGATGGGTGACAGGCGACTGTCACTAATGGGTGACAGGCGACTGTCACTAATGGGTGACTGATGACGGTCACTGATAATTGCCACTGATGGGTGATTGATGACCATCACTGATGACAGTCACTGATGGGTGACAGGCGATGGACACTGATGGGTGACTAATGGGTGAATAATGGGTGACAGGCAACGGTCACTGATGGGTGACAGTTGCACCACTGATGGTCACTGATGGCAGTCTCTGAGGGTGATAGGTGCACTTTATGGGCACTGATGGGTGACAGGTGCACTTTATGGGTACTGATAGGTACTTCTGTGGTGACTGTTGGGTGACAGGTGCAATGGGGGGGTGACAGTAACACTGCTGGGCACTGATGAGGACGGTTTACTGCTAATGGGGCGATGTGACAGTGACAGGTTCTCTTGGTGTGGTGCTTGGTGCAGTACACTGACAATCACAGATCGCTAACTCACTTATCCCTGACTCTTCGCTCCTCACACTAGAAATGGTGTGTGAGGAGAGAAGAGCCGCTAACAGCCAGTTACCGGCCTGTGTTTACATTTGTGATCAGCTGTGAATGGATCATGGCCGATCACGTGGTAAACAGGCATGGTCATTGGTTGTTTACCACTGTTGGTGACGAGCTGCGTTCCTGGGAACACGCCGCCACTGATATCCCTGCACAGCGCTCTCCCGATCGTGCACATGCGCCATTTAGAAAGTGGCAGAGCCATCTGTGATTGGCTGTGAATTGATCAAATACTCGTAGTCACTGGCTGTTTACCCCTGTCAGGGGTGAACTGTGCTTCAGGGACACACCGCGACCGACAGTGCCGCTCTGCGTACTCGAGATTGCACGCTTGCCCTGCTTTAATGGGCCGATGTCATATGACATCAGCCCAGAACGAGATCCGCACCGCCCTGCCATTATTTGACAGTGGGCGGGCGGGAAGTGGTTTTGCTTTTGCCTTACTTCCTGAACAGACTTTAGGTCATGACACAGGAAGGAGTTGACCAACTGAGGGTAGCTGATGCAGGGTGTGTGCTAATGAGATCAGCTGGTCAACTCCTTCCTGTGTCATGACCTAAAGTATGTGCAGTTCCTACAGGCATGTATGAACTCTCCAAACTGTATTGCCTTCATGGCGTGGGACAGTGACAGCTCATGGCATATAAAGTAGCGTTACCAGAGCAGGGCTTGTGGTATGCATGGGAGAAAACTTCTCGGCTTGTGGTATGCATGGGAGAAAGAGAATATGTAAAGTGAATACTAAAGCGCTGATAGGATATTAAAATATTAAAATTTAGAAAACCAAATAAAATAGATAAGATGACCAAATGATATGCTGCACCATTGAAGTGTGTCCTACACTTAAAAGAATATGAAAATAAATACTAGAGTATAAATAGTGTGCAATATCAACCTTAATCTATTTAGATCAATAGGTGATGTTAAAAGAATAAAATGACAAGTGTTGTGATAAAATCTGATACCGTATATAAGTGCTTGCGTGACAATCCCAAGTGCAAAAAAAATATATACTACAAGTTACAATAAGGTTGTAACCAATTTATAAATGAATAAATAAATACACAATGTGTTTCAAAATAGATACAATGTGTTTCAAATAAATAAAGTGCTTCAAAGTGTGAGTAAAAACAAATAATCCTTGATGTGCTATAATAATTCAAAAAAGATATCCAGTGTATGCCAATGATGCATATGGGGATATGTAAATCCCAGAAACCAATACAGGCTTGACCTGATAAAGTGGCCGATTAATTAATTAATAGCCGCCGATAAATTAATATATTATTCCCTTAGGTGATACCAGTCCATTAAATGAGTATAAAATTATTAGATTAATAGATTAATTGATTAAACAAAATTCACTGATGACTCTTCACATCCACAAATGGTATGATCTGTGACGATACGCATCGGGAGGAGGAGCCCGAGTGACGCTGCTAAGCACAGCACAGTGAGGAGGAAAGGGCTGACAGCCCGTCTTTGAGCCTGACCATTAGCGGGATTTGAATGCGCCAATACCCACACGGTAAATGTGAGTTGAATAGCTGTAGGCAACCCCCTGAGATCTTTTTTTGATTTCTGAGTAGAGTGATGCGCAATGGTTTTTGTTGTGTCATTTTCTTTTTCATGTCATACCGGAGCAAGATATCAGGAGGAATTATAAAGGAAAAAAGCCCCACATTTCCAGCAATAAGGGAAGTCTTTTTTTATTCATTCCTTGCACTGTTAAATGTCTCCCGGATTTCTTACCATTGGTGGATGTGAAGAGTCATCAGTGAATTTTGTTTAATCAATTAATCTATTATTAATTAATTTTATACTCATTTAATGGACTGGTATCACCTAAGGGAATAATATATAAATTTATCGGCGGCTATTAATTAATTAATCGGCCACTTTATCAGGTCAAGCCTGTATTGGTTTCTGGGATTTACATATCCCCATATGCATCATTGGCATACACTGGATATCTTTTTTGAAACATTATAGCACATCAAGGATTATTTGTTTTTACTCACACTTTGATGCACTTTATTTATTTGAAACACATTGTATCTATTTTGAAACACATTGTGTATTTATTTATTCATTTATAAATTGGTTACAACCTTATTGTAACTTGTAGTATATATTTTTTTGCACTTGGGATTGTCACGCAAGCACTTATATACTGTATCAGATTTTATCACAACACTTGTCATTTTATTCTTTTAACATCACCTATTGATCTAAATAGATTAAGGTTGATATTGCGCACTATTTATACTCTAGTATTTATATGCATGGGAGAAAACTTCTCCCGTTTCCATATTGCCCTGCAAGGTAACATCCAAAAAGTCCTACCTAGACAAATGATGCCTGAAGGCTTGTATACCAGCAATGCAGGAACTCAACAAATAAAGTGCTTGAACATCCAAAGTTATCCACAAAAAATGTGAATTCCAATGTAATGTGTAACAATACAACATTGGTGTCCCTAATATAGCCTGATAGACGCAGGGCCAGTGGCTAGAGTTGAAGCTCAACCTACCCATCCAGATGTTCCAAAAGTAAGCCAATGCCTGTCATAGTTGGGTGACCCTAAACGGAATAGCTCAATTTGTGTATCTTAGGCAAACAATGACAATTAAAGTTACTGGATTCTCCACATAGGTATTCTGCAGTATTTGGAGTTAAAACCCCCTATGTAAGAGTTCAGCTAAAGCTGTCTTATAAGTTGGGGTGGGGTTAATAAAAAGAGGGGAGGTAAGACTTATGGTCATTTAATTGTCTCAAATATAATTAAACAGTGATGGACTGTTCAGATCATCTAATCAATCAATCAGTATATACCATGTGTAAAATGTAATTAACAAAACGTCAGTGATCAAAAAAATATCTTATAAAAAATGCAGTTGTTGTTTGAACAATTCAAAGTGTGCCACCCAAATAGTACAAAACCATATATATAAAATATATGTGTAAAAAAATACTACAAATAGATGACCATAATGTCCATACTCCAAAACCAGGTGCTAAAAAAACAGTCCAACACTACCAGATGCATTAAACAAAAATGTGTTTCTGCTTTAATGTTATTTTTATTTTCCTGATCTTATTTAAGGATGTAATTGTCATCAGAGGATTATTACTATACCTCCTCCCCTGCTCTCTCCGTTTGGGACCAGGTGATGCATGCAGTATTTATTGCACCTTGTGAATTTGTAGGGACTAAAGCCCACCGGGGCTGAAAAGCATCAGCTCCCTCTGTATTAGGATTTTTGTACTTCTGATGGATGGAAATTAGATTTTATGAGCATTTTACATGGAGCTGCTGGCCTCTTCTTTATATACTTATCTTACAGTTTGTACAGCTTTAATCTGGGCACACGTGGAGCACTTTTTCTTGTAAATGTGTAAATTTGTAAATGTGTATTTAATGGGTTGCAGCATCATATCACTACTTTGCAGTCTTTGCACTGTGAGTCTGCCTGTTTGACTGTGGTTAGTTAGAACTGGAGGCTGTATCCAGAAGCAAACCTAAAAATGATGTTGAAGCAAATGGAATGCTTTACATTTTCTAATGGCAGTAAAGGAGAAAATGTTTTTCATTAAGAAAAAAAAAAAACAAGATCTGTCTAAGATATAGTACCACTACTCATTCACAAAAAAAGTAACATAGAAATAAAGACTCCCAAATGCTTGTTAAATGTTTGACAAGTCCTTTATTAAAAATATAACAATCCCCAAAAAAGTGCCTCAGAGTAAATCTGTTGTCTCACAATGTCCACCCCCAATGCCAACTCATTGAAAATAAAAACCCGACAGACTCAGCACACACAACTGATCTCAATGATACTGTGCGCAAAATGACAGCTGCCATTAGCTATATAAGGCAAGGGCCAGAGATAGTAGTGACATTATTGACCCAACATGATCATGTCTATTTTTGGTTAATATCATTGCCCAAAAGTGATGCCACTGATATTTCTGCCCTTAGCTTACATGGCTGTAAGCAATATGCTAGTAACAGCAGTTTTTGCTGGGGATGCAACAGGTGTCAGCAACCTCTGCTTCCTTAAGAACCATTGGCAGTGGGAATCTGTCATATACAGAATTGGTAGAAATACCACTTCTATATATAATGTTCAGCTCCCAGAGAACAGGTTGCCAAATGGGCAAAAGTTCAGGCGTTTGTCCAAACAGCCAAATGCCCCATAACCAGGTTCAGACCAAACCGTTGACTAAGTCCTAATGATTATATCAGGTGAATTAGACACTATAATGTCACATTTTTGCATCTTTTGTATTTTTATAACACATTCTTTTTTTAACTGGGATGCTGTTTGAATTCCCTCCAGGTGCCATGAACACTGGATGCAGTTTGCCCTGGATAATCATCATGGTACAGGCAGGCCATTTATCAGCACCATAACAAACCAATGACGCTTTAGGGCCATGGCATCATTTATTGCCATGGTGTTGGTGTCTAGCCTGCCCATACCTTAGTAAAGAATGGTGCTTTATCAAAGATTGGTGGCATGCAGAACAACCCCAACTATTTCAGAGGGGAGGAAATGCACATCCCTCCAGATCTCTTCCACCTCCAGCCCTCTGCCATGCTACAGGAGCCAGAAGGCGGGGCTCTGATGGGAAGAGGGGACTTTGGGATGGAGGTACTTTGATTCTGGATTCTGTAATTGGGGGACTCTGATTTGATAGAGGTGACTCTGACGTGATGGGGGGCTCTAATGTGATAGGGAGACTCTGATATGATGGGGGCCTCTGATACGATGGGGGACCTCTGATGTGATGAAGGGATTGTAATGTGATGGGGGACACTGATGTGATGGGGTACTCTGACATGAAGGGGGGACTCTGATGTAATAGGGGACCTCTGATGTGATGGGTACTCTGAAGTCAAGAGAGGCTTTTCAATTGAATTTAATCAAAACAGCTGTGTGCATTGCTCCAGGCTAAGGTTTCCCACATGTGTTACATTTTAGACTTGGGTGCCTCAAGATTTGACGTATTTTAACCACCTGATTACTTTGCACTTAAACCCCCCTCGTGACCAGACCAATTTTCAGCTTTTGGCGCTGACGCACTTGGAATGACAATTGCGCGGTCATACAACCCTGTACCCAAATGAAATTGTTATCATTTTTTCCCCACAAATAGAGCTTTCTTTTGGTGGTATTTAATCACAGCTGGGGTTTTTATTTTTTGCGAAACAAACAAAAAAAGATGGAAAATTAAAAAAAAAAAAAAATCATGTTTAATAGTTTGTTGTAAAATTTTGCAAACAGGTAATTTTTCTGCTTCATTGATATGCGCTGATGAGGCGGCACAGGTGGGCACTGATAGGCTGCACTGGTGGGCACTGATAGGCTGCACTGGTGGGCACTGATAGGCTGCACTGGTGGGGACAGATAAGTCGGTACTGATGGGGACAGATAAGTCGGTACTGATGGGGACAGCAAAGATGGCACTGATGGGCACTGATGGGCACTGATGGGCACGGATGGGTGGCACGGATGGGTGGCACGGATGGGTGGCACGGATGGGCACTGATGGATGACACTGATGGGCACTGATGGGTGGCACTGATGGGTGGCACTGATGGGCACTGATGGGCACTGATAGGTGGCACTGATGGGCACTGATAGGTGGCACTGATGGGTGACACAGATGAGCACTGGTAGGTGACACTGATGTGCAGCACTGGCACTGTGGGCACTGAGAGATGGCACTGTGGGCACTGAGAGATGGCACTGTGGGCACTGGTAGGGGCACTTTAATGGGGCAAAGGTGGGCACAATGTATTGGCACATCGCTGGGCACATTGCAGTGAGAGGGACTGATGTCCCTCTCACTGCCGCCGGTGATCGGCTTTTTTTTTTTTTTTTCTCCTCGCGCTGTCCCCCCTTCAGGGGGCGCGCAGGCAGCTCGTGTCCGGGACGACGTCAATAGACGTCGTCCCGGCACAATAGATCCGTGCTGTCGCCGTCATTTGGCTATAGCGCGGGTCTATAGTGGTTAATGGACGTTGTTGCTAAAAAAAAGTTGAAAAAAGTTGCTCTAAAATCATTGTGATCTTGTAATTTAATGCTATATAAATATACACATTCATGAACAATAGCATACATATTTTCTATTTATTAGCACAGCCTTTTTCAACCAGGGTGCCCAGGCACCCAGGGGTGCCCTGAGGTTTCTTCAGGGGTGCCTTGGCAAAATTCCTAAAAATGTATCAAAAATTGTATACAAGCAAGCAGGTGGATAAAGCCTGCCTTTTTAGTTACACAAAGCCACAGATTTTTATTATGCACCATTACGACTTTCTAGACACTGGCATCTTAACAACCAATGACATCATCAGTTAATAAGGAGGATGTCTGTTGCCTCCACAGCATCCTTGTTTGACCCTCCTCTTCCTCTCTCCCTCAGCACTGGGGTGACATTAGCTGACTGATGGAGAGAAATTGAGGGAGAAGAGAAACATTGGCATACTAGTCAGAACCAGTTTGCAAAAGTGTATTTGCTTTGGAAGAATAAATCACATCAAACGCTGGGTGTCCTACATGTGGATGTTGCTGCATTATGTAAAGCTTTTAGAATAGCTTTTTACATTTTAGAATGGGGTGCCTCGAGACCATTATTTTAAAGGGTGCCTTGAGATTATCTATAATTTTAAAAGGTGCCTCGACTGAAAAAAGATTAAGAAACATTGTCTTAGCACATAAGTTACTGACATGCCTCAATACAGCATCAAGTTGCTCAAGGACATCACTCTGAATTGTCTCTTTTTTTTATACATAGTATGCTAATGATCCAACGAACGTCATTTATAAGTTGTTGTAAAACCCCATTTTTTTTTAAAACTTCTGACAATGACCGGCCCCCCAGCCCCCCCCCCCCCCCTCCCGTTCAGCACAGCCATTGGCTTCCGCTGTTGTCAATCAAATCCAATGACGCGGGCGCTGGGGAGCGGGGCCGAGTTCGGCATTCTGTATCTATGCATGCAAATGCATTCAGATGTATCACGTTTACTTGAACTCAGTTTTGTTTTATTTTTAGCACAATTTCAAAGAATGGTTATTTTTTCCATAATCTCTGAGAACCTGGTAATATACATTTTTTTTCTAACTTCTTAGAAAATACAGGCCTTTTAACCAATCTCTTTTTTTCATATTTTCTGATAGAAGGAATACATTATCATATTCCTGTAATCTCTGAGCATTTTGGAAAAATCTAGGACTCTTTTATATAGCAATTGTTAGGCACCATGAAAGAAACAGAATGCCTATCTAATCCTGCTATTTGTTTTAATATAGTAGAAACAAAGACATTTTGAAGGAAAAGCAAAAAAGCAAGAAATTCCACCCAACTCTTCTTATTCATGGCTACCTAAATGTCAGTTATTTGGATATTCCATTTTTATGCTGACTAAGAGAATAAAGGTGTGCAGTATCCCTGAAAAAAGGGCCCTGCTATGGAAAATCCAATCCCAATAGCACACATAGTTTTTATTTTATCTGGATGTAAAATGTTTTAAAACCTACAGAATACAGACTGGTGTAACCCAAAAAGTAACAAAATTCGAAAATTCCTAATAAAATATTACTTGAAGCAGATCTTCAGTATGAGAAATTGACTTTATAGTGATGTATTTAATTTAGGATGAGGCCAGAATAGTAGAAAATACAGGAATTGTTTCTGCAGAACACGGGAACAGCATTTCATTCAAAACTCCCTTATATAATAGTTTGTCTATAGAAATCCTCTATCCTTCATGCTTCTAAAGCACTAAATTTCTTTTTAATTAACTATCTACTGCAAAAAATATATTTTAATTGATAAATAGTAGTTTGAGCCATCAATCCGCCAATTAATCATATGATTATATGTGATAAATGGTTATTATCTAAGTATTATTTTAACTAACTAATTTGATAAATGGCACAAATTATTTCACAAATCTTATTAAAAAAACTGTCTGTGTTGTTGTGCATCATTTATAGTTGCGGGACTGTTGAAAAAAGAAAATAATGTTTCATATGTAGTTAGTCGCTCTGAAAAAAAGACATTAATATACCTTGTTTCAGTTCACCAGAAGCACATTTTTCAACACACCTATACTAAATTCTACTAAATGAAAAATATATAAATGCTGTTCTTGCTGATTAAGAAAACTGCCCCTGTTGTGTATGTGGTGTTAAATACATACACAACACTGGATTCCACAACAATATTGTTTGCGCTCTAAAAATGCAAGCCCAATAACAACCAATATATTTAAGATATGGGATATAATTCATAGTCAATTTAAAGGATAAGTTCACCTTTGCAATATGTTTCATATTCCACCCATTTTAGGGTGAAACATACAACATATTCCAGTGTTTGCAGCCTCTCCCCTATCCCCCCTTCCTGCAACAGCAGGCGGGAGATCCTCTCCCTGCACCCGCTATCACAAATTGAAAACAGCACAACAGTGCAGTGCTCCACTCACATGGCTGCATCATTCATTCATCATTTCTTGTGGATGAATGTAGTTCTCAATGAACTATGAGTGTGCTGGTGAAAGATCTAGTCCATTGATCTTCCTGCTCTCAGGTAGCTGAATGGCCATACGGTGTACGAACAGACAGCTATGCTAAAAGTCTGCAGGATCTTGAGATTGCACCCGTGATCTGCTGGTCCCGGGTGCAATGCTCTGCAGGCTCCTTAGAGAAAAAATAATACATGCACTTTTTTTTAACTGCAAAAACTTGCCTTTGTTCCCCTTTACTGGCAGGTATTATACTTTACCAGGAAATGAGGAATCTTTTGTAGCATGGACAAAAAATATAATGTAGCATTTAAAGAATATTATGAAGGGTAGGGAGCTATGCACAATTCAGGAGGTAAAGCACAAAGATTCCTCCCAGCTACAGGCCGCAGCTATCAGGCAAGTACAAAAATCGTACGACCTGCAACTTCCCCACAATTCAGGAGGTAAAGCACAAGCGCCGCCGACCGGGCGGGGGCACTTTTCAGTTGGATGAATTCAATGACATTTCCATGCAGAGGCATTTTGTAATATAATTATCGTACGCAACCAATACAAGCAGTAAAAAGTGTCACACAACGCCTCACCCAAATCCCAGCGATCACGCTCCAGACGCCGCAGACTGGACCCCACTTCTCCTGGAGACTGCCAACCAAGAAGGGACTTTCCCGCACACAGCGCGAATCTTGCTGCCACCCCAAGACGGGATTACCAAGATAACTAAGGCTTCACTCCACTCCATCTCTCATGCTTGAAACAGTAAACAGACTCTGTCCCAATTGACTCCTGCACAGATCTCTGGCCTATATGCTCTCCCCCCCTGCTTTGGACCACGGCCTTTTGTCTCCCTACTCCCCCCCCTCTTTTTTTGTATTTTTTTCCCCCTTTTTTCTTTTTGTTTTTTCTTTTTTCTCTTTTTGTTTTAGCCTCGACGATGAAGGTCTTCCAAAGGACTCCTTCCATATCCCCACAGATGCAGTTTGCTTTCTTTGGACTTGGATCCGGAACATTAATCAGCCTCGACAATCCACAAAGAAGCTCTCCGCAGATGACCCCGTCAGCATCCTCTTAGCTGTAGCCTTGCCCTACTTGATTGCAGGTACTGTTATCACCCACTTATCTGCTTCGCATCAGAACTTACACACGGAATGGGGACTAACCGAACGGTCAGAACCCTGCCACTAGCACACTTGCAACCAGAACTGTTTTGTCAACTATGCCTTCACTGCACTCCCCTTCCCCCTCCCCCCCCTTTTTTTTTTTTTTGTTTTTGTTTTTTTTTTTTTTTGTTTTTAATTGCTATTTATCCCTTAAGGACTGTAGGTGGTATTGATCTCTGCAATAAGCTATTGGTTTAAATGTAGCCATGTCAGAACTTGGGCGGTAAGGGAAACCTGAGCACGATTTTTGAGAGTACTGTCCACGTCACTTTCGGTTTCCCATGCACAGGGGATCTGAAACTGACGTCAACTACTTGTTTTTTTTTTTTTTTTTTTTTTTTTTACCTATGACTAATGCATGAGAGCACATAGAAGATCAGTGGAACTGGTTTACTCTTTCACCATGTGGTTAACATGTTTACGTTACTTGTTATTAAATGTTTAACGGTTTATCTCCGTATATTTTCACTCCCACCTCTCGCAGTGGCGACACCTCTATCCAAGCATTCCTCCTCACAGACCTTGCCCCGGATCATTACAGGATACTTCCTCACCCATCACACACTATCCTTTGACTGAGCTGCCTATCTTGTTCGTCCTCCTCAATGCGGCCTCTCATGACCCTTTCCAAGCTCATAGACCCCACACAGCTGGTCACATAGACCAGAGCTGACAACCCGGCTTCCCCCTACTAGGTGGATAGGCTTGCCCTAGGTCACCTCCGGTATACACACCTATCGGAAACCCAGTTGGGTCTCTGAGAATACTTTCCCACAACATACTCACCCACTTCGACCCTAATCTCTCCTCCCCCTAACCTCCTCTTCTCCCGCTCTTCTCCCTCCCTACCTACATCACTCCTTCCCCCCTCCTCCCGCAACCCCTATAACCTCTCCGCTTCCCTCTATAGCTGGGACCTCTTCTCTCCCCCCTCCCCCGCTACTGGGACACAGAACAGTCCCTACAGGACACAAAGCCTTTATAGCACAACGAGCTACCTAAACGGTCTAATACTCAAGAACTCTAAGACCAGCAAAATGCAGAAGGAAACATCCACTAAAAAACAAATTACGCTGAAATGTCTGTCTCTTAATGTAAAAGGCCTAAACCTTCCAGAAAAAAGATCACAGGTCCTCTTTGCCTTGACTAAACACAAAGCTCACTTTTTAATGCTACAAGAGACTCACTTCCGCTCCGACACAATCCCCAAGCTAGCAAATCACATATACGACCGTGCACTCCACTCTACCAACCCGACCTCCAAAACTAAAGGGGTATCTGTTCTCATTTCCAAAAAGGCTGATTTCCAGCTAACTGACTCTTTAAGCGACCATGACGGTAGATATATCTTTATTAAAGGCATATATGCGTCCAAACCAATCACACTAGCCAATATATATTGCCCGAACGAGCACCAGGTAACATTTTTTAAAAATACATGCGATGTCTTGTCCACGTTTCGGGAAGGAATGCTAATTTTGGGTGGAGACTTTAATGTACCACTCAACCCAATATTGGACTCCTCTACAGGGACCTCCGCCCTCCCGTATCGTGCCTTAAGACAGATCAAACTCCAACTACAGAACTTGACCCTACACGACACATGGCGCACCACATTCCCGACAGACAAAGACTACACCTTTTTCTCTTACCCACATCAGAAATACTCTAGAATAGACTATTTATTCCTCTCGCAGACCGACCTCCCACTCCTCTCACAAGCCACAATAGAGCCCATGTATCTGTCCGACCACCACCCCATTACAATGACCCTTACTTTTCCCGACACTAAGAAAATTACCAAGACTTGGAGATTGAACCCGACACTCCTTAAAGACCCAGAATCACTAAGGCAATTGCACTCCCGTCTCCGTTTATATTTCCAGGAAAATTCCACCCCAGGCATTTCGCCTGTCACTGTCTGGGAGGCTCATAAATGCGTCATAAGGGGGAAGCTTATCTCCATGGCCGCAACAGCCAAAAGAAGACACCAGGAACTGATTAAATCTCTTATCGACAAAATCAACAGACTCGAAGTAGCACACAAACAATCAACCTCACAGACCACTCTCCAGGACCTCCTACACGCCCGCTCCTCTTTGCTGGATGAACTGGGGAAACGCACTAGACGTAGATACATTCTCCAGCAAAGGGTATTTTACGAACACGGCAACAAAAGTGGGAGACTATTGGCTCGCACGATACAGGCAGCTAAGGCTACGTCCATAATTCATAATGTTCGCGACAGCCAGGGCAAACTCCTTTCGTCCAATGAAGACATTGCAGCACACTTTGAAAATTTCTATTCGGCTCTCTACAATCTACCGACTAACGGCATAGGGTCCCCTGACGCACATGACCGACTTTCACAAATGAGGGAATTCCTGGATAGTTATAGCCCCAACCCAATTACCCCGCAACAAGCGGCGACTCTAGATCAACCACTAACCGCCGAGGAACTAAATCTCGCTATTAAACAGATGAATCCGGGTAAAAGCCCAGGACCTGACGGCCTCCCCCTTATCTACTACAAAAGCTTTCCCGACGTACTTTCTCTCCATTTACTGACAACTCTCAACTCTCTCTCAAACCCAATCACCCCGGTTGGCAACATGTTAGAAGCCCACATAGCAGTCATCCCTAAAGAGGGCAAGGACCCCTTACAAGTGTCGAACTACAGACCCATCTCTCTACTCAATGTGGATATAAAAATATATGCGAAAATGATTGCAAACAGACTGTCACCCCTTATCCCTGGCCTCATCTCACCTGACCAAGTAGGCTTTATCCCGGGTAGAGAGGCCAGGGATAACACCATCCGTACACTAAACATTCAACACTGGCTCGCCACGACGGACTCCAAGGGATTTCTTTTATCACTCGATGCCGAGAAGGCGTTTGACAGGGTGGCCTGGGACTACATGCGGGAGGTACTAGGAACCATTGGCCTCCCTCCCCGCATGCTCGCATACATCAATGCCCTGTACACTAACCCGACAGCGAGAGTCAAAACCAATGGCCTCCTGTCAAACGCCTTCCCCATTAGCAACGGCACCCGCCAAGGATGCCCTTTATCCCCTCTGATATTTGTCCTGACACTAGAACCTCTCCTAAATAGATTGCGCGCCAACACAGATATACAGGGAATTGCCATCAACTGCAAAGATTATAAAGTAGCCGCATTTGCGGATGACATCTTATTAACACTGCAATCGCCTCGAACCTCGTTGCCAAACCTCTTGAGTGACATTAAAAGTTTTGGCCACCTATCAAATCTCAAAATCAACCACTCCAAATCCCACGCCTTAAACATCTCCCTGCCCCCACAAGAAGTACTTCACTGCCAAGAATCTTTCCCCTTCCAGTGGAAAAGAGAATCCATTACCTACCTCGGTATTCAAATCACCAAGAAAATATCAGATCTATACAACCATAACTTTCTAACAATCCTATCAAGAATCCAGACAGATTTGAAGAATTGGGCCAATCTTAATGTGTCATGGTTTGGACGCTCGGCCCTGATAAAAATGATAGTCCTTCCACGTATTCTTTACCTCCTGCAGACGATTCCGATCCACTTACCCCCCTCTTTCTTTGCATCTTACAAGAAGACATGCACAACATTCATCTGGAAAAATAGTGCCCCACGCATCAAATACTCCCGCCTGACATGCCCCAAGTCCAAAGGCGGAATTGCCCTACCTGACCTCCACATCTATTACCTGGCCTGCCACCTGACTAGACTGATGGACTGGAAAGCCCATAGAGAGGGGAAAACCTGGGTCACCTTGGAAAGCTCCTTTTCACAATACCCACTACATACTCTCCCTTGGCTCTCACCGAAATACTGGGCCTCACCCATCAAGTCCCACCCGCTCATCTACCCCTCGTTGACAGCTTTCGAGAAAGCAGTTGCCTCTCATCACATAACGGCCCACTTAAGTCCACTGACACCCTTGAGGGGGAACCCAGACTTCCCCCCAGGGGAGTCGGATACATTCTTGACACAGGAATGGCCACATGGTGATGTCTTAGCACATCAATTCTTCCATAAAGGACGACTAAGATCGTATGACAACCTCAAATCCATGTCACGCACAAAAGATTTCCCCTTTTGGACCTGCAGACAACTGCGACATTTCTTAACCTCCAAGAACCAAAATAACTTTTGGACAAGACAACTCACCCCATTCGAGGCTCTTCACTCCCAAAAAGCACCACAAAGACACCTAATATCCTTAATCTATTCCTTGCTACAGGACGAGACCCGGCCCACACAGCCAGACTCCTCAAGACTCTCTTGGGGAAAAGACCTAAATCTGACGTTCACAGACGATGACTGGGAAACCATATGCTCACGTGCACACAAAGGAACATTAAACGTAGCAATCCAAGAAAACGGTTACAAAGTAATCACAAAATGGTACAGGACCCCCTCCCGCTTACACAAATTCTCTCCCTTAATTCCAAACTTATGTTGGAGGTGCAAAGGGGGAGAAGGATCCATGATCCACATTTGGTGGGAGTGTTCCGCACTCCAACCGTTTTGGAAGGAAGTACACTCCATAATAGCACAGGTCACCACCTACACTCTAGACTTTAATGCTGCTCAGTATCTCCTCCATCACACAACTCTACCTAATCAATCCTACAACAAATCACTGGCCATGCATATGGTTAATGCTGCTAGACTATGCATCCCTGCTCATTGGCGATCAACCGATACCCCAACCATCAGAGAATGGTTGTCGAGAATTGCTAAGATAGAGGAGATGGAAGAGCTGATATATACCTCACAAGACCGCTTACAGAAGTTTTCCTACACTTGGGCCTGCTGGACACACTTTAAATCTACAGAAGGATATAGATCCCACTTCCCTCAGTGATATTTTTATCCATGAACCGCTTGTGAAAGATCCTGTCATAATTGGTGCCGTGGCGTGGGACCGGGGGAGAGAGAAGAGGTCTCTTACCCTCTCACCCCCCTTCCTCCTTTCCTCCTCCTCCACTCTCCCGTAGGGCTCCCCAACCTCTCCTCCCCCCTAACTCCCCCCCCTCCTCTACCCAATCCTCCCTTTTTCTTCTTCTTCCCCACTTCCCGCATTCACCTCCCCTAATTCTTAGCACACTATCCAACAAATATACCTCATACCCCCAGTAGAGGCATCTACGTTCTATTATACCCTACGTACAAGGTTCATGTGCCCGCTGAGACTGTGGTCGGACCTGTTGAAAGTGGTCCCCATGGTCAACAACTACTGTCGATTAAACCTGTTTTCAAGTATATTGTCTCTTCTTAATGACATACGATTGTTGGTAGTTCATGCAATGTTAAGTTTATCCTCACTAAGGGTTACTTTTGTTTAGCGGACCCTGTGTTCCCTCTCTCCATGACTGGTAGTATAGCCACATCTCTGTTCTTTATATGTACCTCCAATGTATGTTACCATCATGGATGCTCCTTTCTTGTACCTGTTCATTATGTTGTATGTACACCTGTTTTATCCTTCAATAAAACTTTTTTGTGAAAAAAAAAAATGTACCCCCCTTTGAGACGTTTTTCGGTTTTCAAATGGCCCCATTACCACACCAAAAATGGACATCGAGGTACCAAAGGCTTTCTGGGAACATAAGAGGTAATACCTGAACGGGCTCCGGTCTGTTAATCTCTTCCAAAATGGCCACGGTTTTACATATCGCGCATGCGCAGCGGAGCTGCCGCACACTATAAAATAATAGGAAGTGTAGCAATCCACACGTTTCAGTAGACGTCTGATGACGAAACGTGTCAACGTGATTGCGTTGATTCCGGTCTGACGGCTCAGCTTTGTTTTCATTTCAAATCGCCTGTTGTTTGTTTTTAAAATGTGAGTACATTTCTTAATTTTAATAAATACTGAAAATTGTAAAGCGGGTTCACGCTATGGGCATTTCCTTCTCTTCTCCCGCTATATGACAATATCTATGAGGTACTAAGAGTTACACCATATAAAGATCAGGATCCACAGACTGCTACACAGTGGCATATACTGTTACTGCATAGCACCCCTGGAGGGGTAAGGTTTTTTGGTGAGTGCAAGTGACATAGGAGCATGGATAAGGAGCACAGCACTGAATATCATCTGTATAGGAAGTTTTTCTTTTTTCTTCTTTCTTTCATCTTTCTTTTTTTTCTTCATAAGAAGAAGATTATATTCATATATTTTCCGAAAAGTCTTTTTCAAGCACTGCACACTTTTGTTTAATAGCACGGACACTTTTCACTATTTTATTTTTAATTTCATCAATTTTTCCATTTTTTTTATATATATATATTTGCAATTTTTTGATTTATTTTGTTTCACTAAGTCACGGTTGTTTATATATTTTTCATGTCATGAGATAATTGCATGTTTTAGCAGCAGGATTGTCTAACTATTACAGGGGTCACCACAAATCCCCAAAAGACACCATTAGTTTAATGCACACCAGCGTGGAATCAGGTTACTAATACAAACCTATCACATTCATTTTTTCTACAGTGCAACCACACACATTTCCCATTTGCACTACATTTTATATTTTTTATGTAATTTTTTGTAGTAGGTAATTTCACTACATTGCAAGGTTTAATAACATCTGAAGCCCACCACTTCTTTTGTTTCTTGGGACTTGTCAAATCTTCCCACAAACACACGCCAGAGGGTGTTACACTTTCTTATTATTTTCATCTTTTATTTCATTTTTTTTTTAAAACATGTCTCCCTAAATGGAAATCTAACAACATACGTGTCTCCTTATGATCCTGACAGCATTGCATTTAAAGATTTAAGTTACTGGACAGCAGGTAACTATAGGCTGAGGATTAAACACAGGCCACTTCTCAATTTCCCTTTGTTAAATAGATGGTGTGTTGCCATTGGAGGTTGACTTACTTTTTTATCCATCTCATTCGTTTACCTGTTTTCTTTCACTTTATATATATCAATCACAGGCTGAGGGTCCAACCCCCAGCATAAAAAGTTTTTCTCAACTTTGTGAAAAAAAAAAAAAATACTTAAAATAACGTTTAAGTAGCATGCAACACTAACCCCAAAAATAAATTAAAGGGGAACACGTGGCTTATCAGTTAGACCAAGTGGTCATTAAGGACCAATTACAGAGGGTACAACACAGTAGCACAAAAATATAGGAACAGCGCCAATCCTACCACACTTTTTCTTTTTTTCAAATGGCCCCAATGCATTCCCAGATTTATAAGATACTTACTACACTGGCAGGGCCAAACATACCACCATATATAGAGAAATGGAAAAAAGAGACCGGGGTAGCTTTGAGCGAACAACAGAAAGGCACTGAAACTGGCATATAGTTCCTCAATAGATATAAACACTAGAGATGAATTTTAAATGTTTGGCAAGATGGTATATTACACCCACTAGAGCACATAAATATCAACTGGAAAATTAATCTTGCTTTCAAATCTCTAAGTTGGGAGGGATGTAATGCAGAGGGACGATGATGCACATATGGTGGGGATGTTCAAAAATATAAGAATTGCATAGATAATACAGGATATACATGTTATTGACTTGCCTAAAGATCCATGAGCATATTTGTTTCATAATATGGCAAATTCATAAGCACATTACTGGAAATCATTGATTCCTCGTTTAATAAATGCAGCTAAATGGGTGATTCCAAAATGTTGGCATTTGCAGGAGGCCCCTTTAATTAAGGACTTTCTCAGGAGAGTAGAATACATTTGCTCTATGAAAGAACTCAATCATTCTTGTGAAGATAAGGTGGAAAAATATTTGGAAATATGTTGGTTTACATTCAAAAGATCAGAAACATACATGGGTTTAATGGTTGCATAAAATAAAGCGGCAAGACAGAAAGTTATTATTATTATTATACAGGATTTAAATAGTACCAACAGTTTATGCAGCGCTTTACAATAAAAAGGGGGACAGTACAATTACAATATAGTTCAATACAGAAGGAATTGAAGTGTGTATGATTGGTGGCCAGTAAAAAGGGGATTGAGCATAGAAGATGTTATTGTACTGTATACGCATGTATCAGATGTTATAATTAGGGCTGGGCCAAATCCTCTGTTCAGTTTGCAGCAGAACTCCCAAACAGGGGAAATGTTCTAACCCGAACAGCGAACCCGATTGAAGTCTATGTGAGCCGAACAGGAAAAGTCAAAAGTGCCCATTTCGAAGGCTTATATGCAAGTTATTGGCCATAAAAGGGGTATGGGGGTCTGGGTACTGCCCTAGGGAACATGTATCAATATATATATTTTTTTTAGACAATTGTTTTTTCAGAAGCAGTGGTGATTTTAATAATGCTTAAAGTGCAACAATAACAATTAAAAAATCCTTTAAATATAACGTGATGTCAGAAGGAGGCAGTGCCACTGGGTGATGTACCCAGGTGGCCCCACTCCCTGCCTATATAAGAGCTGTCAAAGTGCAAGGTGGACAGTCAGCAAGAAGACTCCCAGAAAGTGGAAGCATTTTTCTTTTCTATTTTTCGGGTCCATCGGGCGTCATGATTGATGGTGGATTTACATTGAGGGGCAGTTTTTTTCCCTTTTTTTTTGAGGGGCAGTTTTTTTTTCACAGTTTTATTGTTAACCAAAAAAAAAATTTATTTATCTTGACAGCAGCAGCGTTTGCTCCCACAATACGTAAATCAGCGACTCCAGCGCTGTAGGAGGTGATTTCACAGGTAAAAAAAAAAAATCGTGCATGTGTGCCCATCATTAGAAGTGGGTGGATGAAGGGCGGTATTCTAATGGTGGGCATACCCACCGATCAATCTCTTTTTTTTTCATTCAGCCCACAGGCTGCATGAAAAAAAAAACATTACAATGTATGCCCAACAAGGACCAGCAACTTACTGGTATGTTGCTGGACTTTGAGTGGTATAACAGAATGATGCCTGCAGGTTTAGGTATCATCTTGGTATCATTATTTTCAGCCAGCGGTTGGATTTCATGTAAAAGCAATCCTAGCGGCTAATTAGCCTCTAGACTGCTTTTACAAGTGGGAGGAAATGTCCCCCCCAGCACCGTCTTCCATGGTTATCTCGGGCTCTACAGTCCCAACAGGGAAACCGAGAATGCAGCCGGTGGTTCCGCCACTTTACCATAGAGCTGATCTGAGACCAGAATGGCTCCAATCATCTCTATGGTCTTAGAAACCAGAAGCAACAAGCATTTCATGACTTAGGTTTTGCTGGATATAAACAGTGCCATTGGGAAATTGGGAAAGCATTTTATCACACCGATCTTGGTGTGGTCAGATGCTTTGAGGGCAGAGGAGAGATCTAGGGTCTAATAGACTTTTTAAAAAAAAAAAATTCAAAAAAGATTACCTGTCACACCTACTGCTATCATGGGGGATATTTACATTCCCTGAGATAACAACAAAAATTATTAAAATAAAAATGAAAGGAACAGTTTAAAAAAAAAAAAAAAAGCACCCTGTCCCCCTGTGCTCACGCGCAAAGGCGATCGCAAGAATCGGTCTGGTGTCATATGTAAACAGCAATTGCACCAGGCATGTGAGGTATCACTGAGAAGGTCAGATCGAGGGCAGTAATTTTAGCAGTAGAACTCCTCTGTAAATCTAAAGTGGTAACCTGTAAAGGCTTTTAAAGGCCTTTAAAAATGTATGTAGTTTGTCGACGCTGCATGTTTGTGCGCAATTTTAAAGCATGACGTGTGTACTGCATGTACTCGGCATAAGATCATCTTTTTTATTTCAGCAAACATTTTGGCAATATAGTGAGTTTTAGTGCATTCAATTTGAAAAAAGTGTGTTTTTTCAAAAAAAATGTGTTTAAAAAATCATTGTGCAAATACTTTGTGAAAAAAAAATGCAACACCCACCATTTTAATCTTTAGGGCCTTTGCTTTAAAAACATATACAGTGGTGTGAAAAAGTGTTTGCCCCCTTCCTCATTTCCTGTTCCTTTGCATGTTTGTCACACTTAAGTGTTTCGGAACATCAAACCAATTTAAACAATAGTCAAGGACAACACAAGTAAACACAAAATGCAATTTGTAAATGAAGGTGTTTATTATTAAAGGTGAAAAAAAATCCAAACCATCATGGCCCTGTGTGAAAAAGTGATTGCCCCCTAAACCTAATAACTGGTTGGGCCACCCTTAGCAGCAACAACTGCAACCAAGCGTTTGCGATAACGTGCAATGAGGCTTTTACAGCGTCCTGGAGGAATTTTGGCCCACTCATCTTTGCAGAATTGTCCTAATTCAGTTACATTAGAGGGTTTTCGAGCATGAACGGCCTTTTTAAGGTCATACCACAACATCTCAATAGGATTCAGGTCTGGACTTTGGCTAGGCCACTCCAAGTCTTCATTTTGTTTTTCTTCAGCCATTCGGTGGTGGACTTGCTGGTGTGTTTAGGATCATTGTCCTGCTGCAGAACCCAAGTTCGTTTCAGCTTGAGTACACGAACAGATGGTCGGACATTCTCCTTCAGGATCTCTTGGTAGACAGCAGAATTCATAGTTCCTTTTTTCACGGCAAGTCTTCCAGGTCCTGAAGCAGCAAAACAGCCCCAGACCATCACACTACCACCACCATATTTTACTGTTGGTATAATGTTCTTTTTCTGAAATGCAGTGTTCCTTCTACGCCAGATATACTTGGACACACACCTTCCAAAGAGTTCCACTTTTGTCTCACAGAATGTTGTCCCAAAAGTCTTGGGGATCATCAAGATGTGTTGTGGAGAAATTGAGACGAGCTTTGATGTTCTTTTTGCTCAGCAGTGGTTTTCTCCTTGGAACTCTGCCATGCAGGCCATTTTTGCCCAGTCTTTTCCTGATGGTGGAGGCATGAACGCTGACCTTAACTGAGGCAAGTGAGGCCTGCAGTTCCTTGGACGTTGTTGTTGGGTCTTTTGTGACCTCTTGGATGAGTCGTCGCTGCGCTCTTGGGGTAATTTTTGGGCGGCCGGCCACTCCTGGGAAGGTTCACCACTGTTCCATGTCTTCGCCATTTGTGGATAATGGCTCTCACTGTGGTTCGCTGGATTCCCAAAGCTTTGGAAAATGGCTTTATAACCCTTTCCAGACTGATAGATCTCAATTACTTTCTTTCTCAATTGTTCCTGAATTTCTTTGGGTCTCGGCATGATGTGTAGCTTTTAAGGATCTTCTGGTGGACCTTACTGTGTCAAGCAGCTCCTATTTAAGTGATGCCTTGATTGTGAACAGGTGTGGCAATAATCAGGCCTGGGTGTGGCTAGAGAAATTGAACTCAGGTGTGGACAACCACAGTTATAGTATGTTTTAACAAGGGGGGCAATCACTTTTTCACACGGGGCCATGATGGTTTGGATTTTTTTTCACCTTTAATAATAAACACCTTCATTTACAAATTGCATTTTGTGTTTACTTGTGTTGTCCTTGACTATTGTTTAAATTGGTTTGATGTTCCGAAACACTTAAGTGTGACAAACATGCAAAGGAACAGGAAATGAGGAAGGGGGCAAACACTTTTTCACACCACTGTATAATGTTTGGGGGTTCAAAGTAATTTTCTTGCAAACAAAGTGTCAGACAGGGCTTTGTCTTCAAGTGGTTAGTAGAGTGGGTGATGCGTGACATAAGCTTCTAAATGTTGTGCATAAAATTCAAGGACAGTTCAATACCCCCCCAAATGACCCCTTTTTTGAAAGTAGACACCCCAAGCTATTTGCTGATAGGCATGTAGAGTCCATGGAATATTTTTTATTTTGCCGCATGTTTCACGGAAATTGCACTTTTTTTTTTGCACAAAGTTGTCACTAAATGATATATTGTTCAAACATGTCATGGTTATATGTGGAATTACACCCCAAAATACATTCTGCTGCTTCTCCTGAGTATGGGGATACCACATGTGTGAGACTTTTTGGAGCCTAGCCGCGTACAGGACCCCAAAAACCAAGCAGCGCCTTCAGGCTTTCTTGGCTTGTGGTGTCTAATTTCCAAAATGGGGTAATTTGGGGGGGGGGGGTTGTGCTATCTGGGCATTTCATGGCCTCCGAAACTGTGATAGGCAGTGAGGGGTGAAATGAAATGTACGCCCTTAGAAAGCCTGAAGGCGGTGATTGGTTTTCGGGGTCCTGTACGTGGTTAGACTGCCAAAAAGTTCCACACATGTAGTATCCCCATACCCAGGAGAAGCAGCAGAATGTATTTTGGGGTGTGATTTCACATATGCTCATGGCATGTTTGAGTAATATATAATTTAGTGACAAATTTGTGCAAAAAAAAAAAAGTTTGTAATTTTCCCACAACTTGTGGCAAAATAAAAAATATTCTATGGACTCAACATGCCTCTCATCAAATAGCTTGGGGGGTCTACTTTCCAAAATGGGGTAATTTGGGGGGGTTTGTGCTATCTGGGCATTTCATGGCCTCCGAAACTGTGATAGGCAGTGAGGAGTGAAATCAAAAATGTAGCCCTTAGAAAGCCTGAAGGCGGTGATTGGATTTCGTGGTCCTGTACACGGCTAGGCTCCCAAAAAGTCTCACACATGAGGTATCCCCATACTCAGGAGAAGCAGTAGAATGCATTTTAGGGTGTCATTCCACATATAACCATGGCATGTGTGAGCAATATATCATTTAGTGACAACTTTGTGTATTTTTTTTTTGTCATTTTTCAATCACTTGTGACAAAAAAATAAAATATTCAATGGGCTCAACATGCCTCTCAGCAATTTCCTTGGGGTGTCTACTTTCCAAAATGGGGTCATTGGGGGGGGGGATTTTTACTGCCCTGCCATTTTAGCACCTCAATAAATTAGATAGGCAGTCATAAACTAAAAGCTGCGTAAATTCCAGAAAATGTACCCTAGTTTGTAGACGAGACGCTATAACTTTTGCGCAAACCAGTAAATATAGGCTTATTGACATTTTCTTTACCAAAGACATGTGGCTGAATACATTTTGGCCTAAATGTATTACTAAAATTTAGTTTATTGATTTTTCTTTATAACAAATTTTCGGCCTTTTTCCGTTTATACCGCAAAAAAATTTAAATCGCAGAGGCAATCAAATATCATCAAAAGAAAGCTCTATTTGTGGGAAAAAAAGGACGCAAATTTTGGTTGGGTACAGCATTGCATGACCGCGCAATTACCAGTTAAAGTAGCGCAGTGCCCAATTGTAAAAAGTGCTCTGGTCATTAAGCAGCCAAATCCTCTGGGGGCTGAAGTGGTTAACAACCAGCTTACACTGCATCCTGATTGGGCAAAGCTTTGCCCAATCAGGGCACAGAATGCGTGGTGCTCAGTGTATTGCAGGGTGTTTGTCGGGGCGAACACCCTGCAAATTCGGGTGTTCGGCGAACAGGCAAATGTCCGGCCCAAACTCATGCAACCATTCACCCATCCCTAGTCATAATATTGTACAATAGGTATGGGAATTTTTTTTTGTTTTGGAGAGGAGGAAGAGGGGATGGGTGTTTTAAGATTATTGTATTGTTATGGAATTTGTTGATTTGATGTAATAAAGGTTGAACAAATAAGAAATAAGAAAAAAAAATGTCAATGAAAAAATAACCATTGACATATGTAATTTATCTACATGATAATAATCAGTGGCCACACATTTAGGGATTGCAGCTCCCATACATCATACAAATACTATCACATACCTTGCAGGCAAAGTGACATCTGCACAAAGCCCTTCATTTAACCCCCCAACCACCCCTTCCCCATCTCCTAAATCCAGTTTAGGAATGGTAATCCTCTTTTGAACAATATGCTTCCATCATCTGTTGTAATTACTATAGAAAGAGAAAAGGGAGGTAAGAAACGAATTTGGTACACAGCAGCTCATCCATTTCACGTCCACTTCGTAGTGACATCTGTCTCCTTTTTCTCAATTGCCAGTCACTTATACTGGCTATTATACTGTATATTTTGATTCTTGCAGAGTTATGGGTCAAAGGGTTGAAGAATAGACAAGTGATTTTTTTGGACAGACAACATGAGTGTTGTCCATATAATTATGTCACTCACCAGGATCTCCACCAGTTGCATCATCTTGGTGATTTTTTTGTGATTAAATGTTTAAACTCTACAAATAATACAAATTGGTCTAAAACTCATTATGCACCAGGAGGTGTTTACTGATTAGGTACACCAACTGAGGCCCATTGAAGAGGCACCCAGATTCAGGAGAAAGATGTCACCCCATTAAACAGAACATCTGCACCAAACAGAAAGAAATGGTCTAATTTTCTACTGTGGTACAATTGGAGATTGATATGAGGAGCGTGGAGGGGACATGCAGGAGAAAGTCTATAAGCCCAGGTTTACATATATACGAATTGGATGCATGTTTCCATGCATCCAATTCGCATTACAGATGTATGTGACCGGCTCTTAATGGAGCTGGTTCACACAGGTCCGGGACAGCTGCTGTCCGATTGCAGAAGGGTCCTGTGCGACTTTAGGTCCTGTTCAGGTGCGAATTAAGGCAAAAATTTTGACCTGAATCGCACATAACCAGGGAGGAGGGGAGGGAAGGTTGGGAGGTTTTCCAAGATTTGGTGGTTAAAACTATAGTGTATTGCAAGACAAATTATCGAGCACCGGGTGTTCGCTCGCTCGGCGAGCCAGAACTATTTTGGCCGCTCGCATCGCGTTCGTGTGTGCGAGCGGCCCCGCAATGCATTGCGGCCGGCGCGGCCGGCGCAGTGCATTGCTGGCTGGCCAAGCATGCACTGTGACCCCGCATGCTTGGCCAATCACAGCGCCGGAAACTCGAAGAGCCATAATTGGCTACAGGCAGGACGCCTGTAGCCAATTACAGCTCAGGGGGGGGGCCAGGCCGGGAGGCCGGGGATAGAGCAGGATCGTTCTGTGTCACTCTGCTGGATTTAGTTAGTTAGAGAGGGAGGAGTTAGATAGATTCATTTAGAAAGATTGATTTAGAAAGAGGGGCTTGTAGTGTGTTCGTGGCAGCAGACCCCGTGCAACAGGCCGGGAAATTAGGGTCCCAGAAGCACCTATAGGACTTGTAGTGTGTTCGTCAGGCAGGCAGAGCTCCTATATTTTGTCCCAGAAGCACCTATAGGACCTCCCATCACACAGAGATCATATATTTTGTCCCAGAAGCACCTATAGGACTTGAAGTGTGTTCGTTTCAGGCAGGCAGAGCTCCTATATTTTCTTCCCAGAAGCACCTATAGGACTTGTAGGGTGTTCGTGGCAGGCAGGCATAGCTCCTATATTTTGTTCCCAGAAGCACCTATAGGACTTGAAGTGTGTTAGTCCCATCACACAGACCTATATTTTCTTCCCAGAAGCACCTATAGGACTTGTGTTAGTCCCATCACACAGAGATCATATATTTTGTTCCCAGAAGCACCTATAGGACTGTGTTAGTCCCATCACACAGACCACATTTTCTTCCCAGAAGCACCTATAGGACTTGAAGTGTGTTAGTCCCATCACACAGAGATCATATATTTTGTTCCCAGAAGCACCTATAGGACTTGTAGTGTGTTCGGGGTTTATCCCATCACACAGGATCATTTTGCAGGCTTGAGCTCCTATATTTTGTTCCCAGAAGCACCTATAGGACTTGAAGTGTGTTAGTCCCATCACACAGACCTATATTTTCTTCCCAGAAGCACCTATAGGACTTGAAGTGTGTTAGTCCCATCACACAGAGATCATATATTTTGTTCCCAGAAGCACCTATAGGACTTGAAGTGTGTTAGTCCCATCACACAGACCTACATTTTTCTTCCCAGAAGCACCTATAGGACTTGAAGTGTGTTAGTCCCATCACACAGACTCTATATTTTGTTCCCAGAAGCACCTATAAGACTTGAAGTGTGTTAGTCCCATCACACCTAATCCCAGAAGGCCCACAGAGATCATATATTTTGGAAGCACCTATTTTGAAGTGTGTTTCCCATCACACAGTCTATAGGACTTGAGTGTGTTAAGTGTCATTGTCTAGTCCCATCACACAGAGGCTATCATCTTGAAGTGTGTTAGTCCCATCCATTTTGCAGAAGCTATAGGACTTGAAGTGTGTTGTTGACATATATTTTGTTCCCAGAAGCACCTATAGGACTTGAAGTGTGTTAGTCCCATACACGATCATATATTTTCTTCCCAGAAGCACCTATAGGACTTGAAGTGTGTTAGTCCCATCACACAGAGGATAAGTCCCATCACACAGAGATCATATATTTTGTTCCCAGGGGGTGGTTAGGACCTACATTTTCTTCCCAGAAGCACCTATAGGACTTGAAGTGGTCCCATCACACAGAGATCATATATTTTGTTCCCAGAAGCACCTATAGGACTTGAAGTGTGTTAGTCCCATCACACAGACCTATATTTTTCTTCCCAGAGACTTGAAGTGTGTTAGTCCCATCACCGTTCCAGAAGCACCTATAGGACTTGAAGTGTGTTAGTCCCATGCAAGACCTATAGGACTTGAAGTGTGTTAGTCCCATCACACAGAGCTCCTATATTGTTCCCAGAAGCACCTATAGGACTTGCAGTGTGTTAGTCCCATCACAGATCCTATTTTCTTTCAGAAGCACCCATAGGACTTGAAGTGTGTTAGTCCCATCACACAGCTCCTATATTTTCTTCTCAGCAGCACCCCAGGGACTTCTAGTGTGTTAGTGGCATCACACAGAGCTCCTCTATTTTCTTTGCAGAAGCACCCCATAGGACTTCTAGTGTGTTAGTGGCATCACCCACAGGACTTCTAGTGTGTTAGTGGCATCACACAGAGCTCCTCTATTTTCTTTGCAGAAGCACCCATAGGACTTCTAGTGTGTTAGTGGCATCACACAGAGCTCCTATATTGTCTTCTCAGCAGCACCCACAGGACTTCTAGAGTGGCATCACACAGAGCTCCTCTATTTTCTTTGCAGAAGCACCCATAGGACTTCTAGTGTGTTAGTGGCATCACACAGAGCTCCTATATTTTCTTTCAGCAGCACCCACAGGACTACCGACTACAATGGCTGGAAGACCGCCAAGGGGAGGCAGAGCGTGCAGAGCCAAGAACACAGGGCAGGCAGGCTCTGTTTCTAGTGGACGTGGCCGTGGCCGTGGACGTGGTCGTGCATCGTCATCAGCACGTGGCCATGGGACACGCGCGTCTTTGTTTTCGGCAGCTGGACATGTGGAGCCGCATCATGCTGAAGGCTTGGTAGAATGGATGACCAAGCCCTCCTCATCCTCCTCATCCTCTCTCACCCAGGCTCAGGGTACTGGCAGAGCAGCTGCCAACGCGTACTCAGTGGCATCATCAGCCACCCCTTCCCTAGACCCACCATGTCCTCCTGAGGAGTCCCCCGAACTCTTTGAGCACAGTGTTGGGTACATGCTCCAGGAGGATGCCCAACGATTCGAAGGCTCGGATGATGATACCCAGCTTGAGGAATCTGGCAGTACTGTTCCACCAGCTGCAGCTTACTGCCAGGTTTGCTCTAGTGGTGAAGAGGGAGGGGATGATGAGGTCACTGACTCCACGTGGGTGCCTGAAGGGAGAGAGGATGAGGAGGAGGACGAGGAGGAGGAGGATGCGGCGTCACATGTCCAACGAGGCAGGATGCCCCCTGGAGGCCAGGTAGAGGCCAGCACAGCAACTGTACAACACCGCAGAGCTCCGCCTGTGCAGGGCGCTGCCTCTGCACGTTATCAGAAAAGTTCTTTGGTGTGGGCCTTTTTTGAGACGAGTGCATCAGATCGCACCACTGCTATTTGCAATATTTGTCTCAAGCGAATCTCGCGTGGCCAAAACATCAGCCGCTTTGGCACCACAAGCATGACCAGACATATGTCGACCTGCCATGCAGCTCGTTGGCAGGCACACATAAAAGACCCACACCAAAGAACTAAGCGGACCTCTCCTTGCTCCTCATCAGCTGGGATCTCCATCCCCACTACACCTTCAGTCCTCTCTGAAAGCTGCTCTGAGAGGACTGAAGGTGTAGAATTAGGTGTGTCACAACCAAGTACTTGCAGTACACCGACGTCCGATTGCAGCAGGCAAATTTCCCTGCCCCAGCTGCTGGACCGTAGAAAGAAGTACACTCCCAGCCATCCACATGCCCAGCGGTTGAATGCTAGCTTGGCTAAATTGCTAGCACTTCAACTGCTGCCTTTTCAGTTGGTAGACTCGGCCCCCTTCCGTGAGTTTGTTCAATGTGCGGTTCCTCAGTGGCAGGTTCCCAAACGCCACTTTTTCTCACGGAAGGCGATTCCGTCTCTCTACCGGCATGTGGAAGGCAATGTCCATGCCTCGCTGGACAGGGCGGTCAGCGGTAAGGTGCATATTACCGCTGACTCATGGTCCAGCAGGCATGGACAGGGACGGTACCTTTCTTTCACGGCCCATTGGGTCACTCTATTGGCAGCTGGGAGGGATGCAGGACAAGGTGCAGTAGTGTTGGAGGTTGTTCCGCCACCACGCCTCCAAAACGCTACTACTGCTACTGGTTGTGACACACCTCTCTCCTCCACCCCCTCCTCTTCTTCTTCCTCCAGTGCTCTGTCCTTGGAACCAGCGGTGCTCCGTAGGCGTACAAGGGGCTACGCAAGTACGCAGGCAAAAAGATGCCATGCCGTGCTTGCGCTGGTGTGTTTGGGGGACAGGAGCCACACTGGGCCAGAGGTTCTGGCAGCTCTGCAGGGGCAGGCCGAGAGGTGGTTGACGCCACGTCAGCTTAAGCCGGGAATGGTCGTTTCTGACAATGGCACCAACCTCCTCTCCGCCCTGCGACAGGGGCAGCTCACCCATGTGCCCTGCATGGCTCACGTCCTCAACCTGGTGGTGCAGCGGTTCTTGGGCAGGTTCCCAGGCTTACAGGATGTCCTGAGGCAGGCCAGGAAAGTCTGTGTGCATTTCCGCCGATCTTATAATGCCAGTGCTCGGCTGACTGAGCTGCAAAAGGAGCTGAACCTGCCCAAGAACCGCCTAATATGTGACATGCCCACCAGGTGGAACTCAACGTTGGCCATGCTGCAGCGACTGCACACGCAGCAGAGGGCCATCAATGAGTACCTTTGCGACTACGGCACCAGGACAGGGTCAGGGGAGCTTGTTTTTTTTTCCCCACGTCAGTGGAGCATGATCAGGGATGCATGCACTGTCCTCTCACCATTTGAGGAGGCCACGAGGATGGTGAGCAGTGACAGTGCATGCATCAGTGACACTGTCCCTCTTGTCCACCTGTTGGAGCATACGCTGCATGGGATAATGGACAGGGCACTTGAGGCAGAACAGAGGCAGGAAGAGGAGGACTTCCTTGCCTCTCAAGGCCCCCTTTATCCGGACAGTGTTCCTTCTGTCCACCCATCACACAGGAAGAGGATGAGGAGGAGGAGGAGGAGGAGGATTGTGTGAGCATGGAGGTGGAGCCTGGCACTCAGCATCAGCAGCAGCAGTCTTTTAGGGATGATGTACAGTCCCAACAAACCAGTGGACTTGTACGTGGCTGGGAGGAGGTGGCTGGCGATCATGTCATCCTCAGTGACCCAGAAGACTCCGGACCGAATGCCTCAGCTAACCTACGCTGCATGGCCTCCCTGATCCTGCAAAGCCTGCGGAAGGATCCTCGTGTTCTTCGGATCAAGGAGAGGGACCATTACTGGCTGGCCACTCTCCTTGATCCGCGGTACAAGGGTAAGGTTGCGGACCTTATCTTGCCGTCGCAGAGGGAGCAGAGGATGAGACATCTCAGGGAGGCCTTGCAGAAAGGTCTGTGCAACGCGTTCCCAGAAACTGGGAGGTTACAAACTCCTGGTCCTGGGCGACGAGTTGCTGAGGCTTCGGGCAGTAGCAGAAGGAGCGGTGGGGAAGGTGGACGTCTGACCGATGCGTTCAGACAATTTTTTAGTCCGCAGCCCCAAGGTATGATCGGTTCCAGCAACCATCGCCAGCGTCTGATATACATGGTGCAGGAATACCTTGGGGCAAGGTCAGACTTAGACACCTTTCCCACCGAAAATCCTCTGGCTTACTGGGTCCTGAGGATGGATCACTGGCCAGAGCTTGCACAGTATGCAATTGAGCTACTGGCCTGTCCTGCCTCCAGCGTTCTTTCCGAACGCACATTCAGTGCTGCTGGAGGATTTGTCACCGATCATAGGGTGCGCCTGTCCACCGCCTCGGTTGATCGACTGACCTTCATCAAAATGAATCAGTCTTGGATCACCACCAGCTACCAGGCACCTGAGGCGGATATAACCGAATAATTTTTAATGTCACATCCCTTCAAGACTGCCTATGCTGATGCTGAGTGACTGTCCTCTTATGTTCACTGACTATCCTCTTCCTCCTCCTCAATGATCCATGCCACCACACCAGTGCCTAAGGCACAATTTTTCAGCCCCTGTTTAACAGGGGCGTGTACATACAATTTTTTTATAAAAAATGCTTCGCAACACGTGTGACTGCTGTGCTGCTCCAAGTACAGTATCTGTGAGGGGTTGCAGTGTTGTGGCACCAGCACCAGTGCCTAAGGCACAATTTTTTCAGCCCCTGTTTAACAGGGGCGTGTACTTACAATTTTTTTTAAAAATGCTTCGCAACACGTGTGACTGCTGTGCTCCAAGTACAGTATCTGTGAGGGGTTGCAGTGTTGTGGCACCAGCACCAGTGCCTAAGGCACAATTTTACAGCCCCTGTTTAAACAGGGGCGTGTACTTACAATTTTTAAAAAAAATGCTTCGCAACACGTGTGACTGCTGTGCTCCAAGTACAGTATCTGTGAGGGGTTGCAGTGTTGTGGCACCAGCACCAGTGCCTAAGGCACAATTTTTCAGCCCCTGTTTAACAGGGGCGGGTACTTACAATTTTTAAAAAAAATGCTTCGCAACACGTGTGACTGCTGTGCTCCAAGTACAGTATCTGTGAGGGGTTGCAGTGTTGTGGCACCAGCACCAGTGCCTAAGGCACAATTTTTCAGCCCCTGTTTAACAGGGGCGGGTACTTACAATTTTTTAAAAAAATGCTTCGCAACACGACTGACTGCTGTGCTCCAAGTACAGTATCTGTGAGGGGTTGCAGTGTTGGCACCAGCACCAGTGCCTAAGGCACAATTTTTCAGCCCCCGTTTAACAGGGGCGGGTAATTACAAATCCTGATCTAATAGTTCACAGCAGGGCCCATTCCTGCGCCCACCAAGAGTAACTATGAGGGCCTACAGTCTTGTGGCAAACACCGTCCACCACCACCGCCAAAGGCCCAATTTTTCTGCCCTGTTCATCAGGTGCTTGCAATTACAAATCTTGATCTAATAACTCACAGCAGGGCCCATTCCTGCGCCCACCAAGAGTAACTATGAGGGCCTACAGTCTTGTGGCAACACCGTCCACCACCACCGCCAAAGGCCCAATTTTCTGCCCTGTTCATCAGGTGCTTGCAATTACAAATCTTGATCTAATAACTCACAGCAGGGCCCATTCCTGCGCCCACCAAGAGTAACTGTGAGAGCTTACAGTCTTGTGGCAACACCGTCCACCACCACCACCCCCAATTTTTCTGCCCTGTTCAACAGGTGCATGCAATTACAAATCTTGATCTATTAACTCACAGCAGGGCCCATTCCTGTGCCCACCAGTCTTGTGGCTACACCAACATCTAATAGGGCAAATTTCTGCAGAGTATATACGCCAGGCCCCTACTTTCAAACATCCAACTTACAAACGACTCCTACTTGCAAATGGAAAGAGAAAACAGGAAGTGAGAGGAAATCTACCCCTAGGAAGGGAAATTCTATCCTGTTAGATTTAATTTGGGAAAAAGGTATCTCCTCTCTACTGATACTTTATCACCAATCCTTGTTTCAATTAAAACCCCACTTTTTCCAAAAACATTTGTCATTGGGACGGAAAGTGAGGTGACATGTTCTGAACAGATGTGCAAAGACAGCAAATGTTACAGGGGTGATAACCCCTCCCTATGTTCTCCAAAAAGCTTAAAAATAGATTTTTTTGGGATGGAGCTACACTTCATAATGTACCTGTTCAGATTCTACTTAAGAACAAACCTAAAGCCGCAAGTGGTTTTAAATGGCTTCTTTTTTTCCTTTACAAATGTCATTTTGTGCAAGGACAGTTCTAAACACGGGAAACACATGCCACTTCACAGGCATACTTTAGACACCCCCAGGGACCATATTTAAAGGAAAATTTCACTTTTTTTTTTTCACTTTATGCATCATTAAAATGACTGCTCCCGAAAAAACGTTAGTTTTTAAAAGTTCTTTTTGCATTGATATATGTCCCCTGGGGCAGGACCCGGGTCCCCAAACCTGTTTTATGACATTAACATGCATATTGGCCGTTGTAATTAGCACTTTTGATTTCGAACGTTCGCGTCCATTATAACGTATAGGGTTCGAAAATTCGCGCGAACTTTCGGTCCGTTCGAAGGTTCTGGTGCGAACCGAACCCGGGGGTGTTCGGCTCATCCCTACTTTAGAGAGTCAGAGGTGGAATAGTCAAACCAAATGGCCCAGAGGGTTTTAATTTTGTCAAAGGTGTCATTGTCTAGGGCTATCATCTCTTCCATGCGCATAATGTTGTTGACTACCGAGACCCAGAAGGATAAGGGGGGGGGGGGGGTGGTAGTGGTCAACATTTGTGTGACCGTGTGTATGCAAGACAAGTTTGTGCCAACATCCTTTGGAAAAAAAATCCACGATTTTCTTGTCGGAAAATCCGATCGTGTGTACGGGGCATAAGTTGCACAGAGAGAATTTCAGTGGAATTAGAAGTTAAAGTATAACTCCAATAATCAATTAAGAATGACTATATAACATTTAAATAAAGCATAACTCTATCAGTGAGGGCAAAAAAGTCTCTGTGAAATTGCCTCTCAAATGTGATGGATATTATTAAGACCATGTAATGCATAAGATGAATAAGTCTATATACCTATGAAAAGTTAATCATAGGTATTTGAATAACGTTAGGGCTGGTGCACATGGGAAATTATTATTGAAATCTTACAGGAGTAAACATGACTCCTACTGTATGTGAAAGGAGGTTTGTCATTGTAGCTGATAACTGCTGCAGAACGTCTTCCTTTTTGCTGCTGCATTATCCTTCTGCAGAGTGGATAGGGTTAAAGTGGTATTATGATGGGACAGTACATTTGGAATACGACCATTTAAATAGGTGTGTAGAGATCTCTCCTGGTGGTTGCATCTCCTCCTCTCACTTGACTCAGCTGAGTAAGGTGGGTATTGGGTCCAGCGTTTGCAATGGGTTTTGCTTTATTGTGTAACAGCGGGTTTTCTTTTTTGTTTAAAGATTTTATTAGGGTTTTTCAAACAGTACAAGTAAAATCAGCAAAAAGTACAAGTTGAACAATATAACTGTGGTAAGTACATTACATTGTGTTACGATAATATACTGCATTGTAAATACAGAAACAGTGTAGTCATAAGAAGGAAAAACCCGCGATATAGTAAACGTTGGGAAATTGAAGAATAGATATAATATTGGCCTCACTGGTGGTACAAGTGTGTTGGCAGGATTTAGCGAAAGTGGAAAACTTATTGTAAATATGTCAGAATATTGGTAAGATAAGGGTCCAAGAAGGGGAGTACTAGAGGGTATGGAGGAGAAAGGGCCATGGGGGCATTAACGGGCGAACCCGCCCCACTCACCCCGAAAAGGGTACTTGCTGTGAGTGGAGGAGGGTCTGTTCATAACAGGGCTTAAGTGTTGTATGTAATGCCCCCGATGAGAAGTTAGAGTATCTCAAGGGCAGGAGAATTGTTAGAAGTTCTGGGGTAAGGAGGGGTCAATCAATAAAAGTCAGATGGAGTGTACAGAATTATTAGTAAGGGCAGAAGGGGAAGATGTACGGAAGTGTTTCCAGCAAGCCCAAGTGCGTTCATGACTAGTGAGAGTGTCCTCGGCCTGGTGTATGAGGCATTCCATTTCTTCTACTTTATCGACCCTATGGATCCATTCGGCGATTGTGGGAGGTGTGGGACTCTTCCAATGGACCGGGACGCATTGGTTGGCTGCGTTAAGAAGATGTATAGAAAGAGAGTGTTTGTACGTACTAATGGAGGAAGGTGTGTGGTGAAGCAGAAATCTGGCCGGGGTGAAGGGGATATCATAGGTGGTGATTTGGTGTACGAGTGATCTTACTTCTGTCCAGAAGGAGTGAATGAGTGCGCATTCCCACCAGATGTGTGGGTTTTCTTTTTTGATTCTCTTTTATCTTTGTAGACTTTTGCTGTTCTTACCTTTATATTACTGTTTATCCCATATTGTCTTATGATCCCAGGGGTGCCCTCTCTTTCTTGTGTGGCTCTGCAGGGCCATTTATAGCTATTTGTTCTTTGATGTGGCTCTGTGTAGGTAAGTTTGTATATAATCTGTATGCTTAGGTCTTGTTACCTTGGCCCCAGGTCTTTCTTTCTGTCCCTCCATGAGATACCCCCCCCCCCTCCCAGGTTTCCTCTTTTCTATCCCCTGCTTCTTCTTCTTTTTTGTTTAACCCCTTCCTCTTCTCCCCCCATCCTTTTTTTTGTCCCCCCCCCCCCCCCCCCCAGGTCTTGTGTGCTTTGTACTTTGCTTTTTGTTTCATCTATGTGGTTTATATTCATTGTAGTTTGTTCTTTCTCAATGTATTTTATCTGTTACAGCTTGTCATTTCTAAGCGTGAATCCTGAAGAAGCAAACATTGCAAAATTAGCTGATTCTATACGCTTGTTGCATGCTGTTGTAATTCTTTGATAAAATCAGAAATTTTCACAATACGTCTTTATCGAGATGGTACTTCTTTTTAATGAAATGAAATAAACATATATTTTTATATTAAGATTGTCTTAATTATTTCCCATTGTTAGGCACATTTAAAGTCCCTTTTCTCATTTAGAGTGGTATTTCTGCTTCCACTTCTGTTAGGCACAGTCTTCCCCTCTATTTCTTCCTTTTTGCATATATTAAATTGGTATTAAAGCGTAAGCACAGAGCAGCCCCGATCCTCTTCTTCTCAGGTCCCCCGCTGACATTCCTGGTTTCTCCCCCTTGACCAGCGCCCCAATAGCAAGCCTTTTGCTACAGGGACACTGATGCATGCTCCCTCCTGAGCCTCTATACGTCAATAAGACACAGAGCAGGGGCTCGGCCCCGCCCCCCACTCTTCATTGGCGCACTGGCTGTGATTTACAGCGGTGGTAGCCAATGTCTCAGCCAATGAGGAGAGGGAGCCCTGCGACAGCCGAAGCTCTCATGCACATCGCTGGATAGAGAGGGAGCTCAGGTGAGTATTGGGGAGGCCGTGGGGGAGCAGCTCACAGAATTTTTTTTACCTTCATGCATACAATGCATGAAGGTAGTAAAACATTCAGCCTTTACAACCACTTTAAGTTAAATATTCATTAATACAGAAGTGCGGGAGTCATCTTTATGGAGACCATATTGCAATGCTCGTCCATGGAGTGTATCCAGGAGAGGGGCAGCCGCTTTGGCTGGGTATAGAGCGATCCTGGACGATGGTGATTGGCTGAAACAACAAAGCAAAGAGAGGGAGTCTGCAGGCTTCTGAGAGGAAAAGAAAGAAGACTCTTAAAGAAAACAGGAGTGTTAGAAAAGACAAAGCTGCTTCTGCTAGCTGCACAGAATCCTGCAATAGCTGACCACAATCGGGAAAGACTGCTCATCGCACAGGACCTTGCTTCCGAGAGCACCCCCCACCGTTTGTAAAGAAAGAAAAGAGGGACTGTATCAGCAAGATTGAAAGAAAGACATCACAGCAACTCTTATCCCTGTCTGAGGACTTTAACTGAACCAGAGCACGTGTCTGGTGACCCAGAAAAGAATGCCCTGGGCCTGGTAAGAGACTAACATTGAATAAGTTAATCTATTTGTACTTATCAAGGGCTTAAACGTTGTCAGACAATTTTTATTTTCATCATTCACTGGCCACTGGGATAAAACAGGTACTGTTATGGCAAGTTATGACTGTCTTTATATACTGTTGCTAGGTACATGCAGTTCAGTTCTGTTAATTACTGTTAGTTAGAAAACTGAAGCCATTTAACCATATCTCTCACAGTTGCGTTGTTGTTTCATTGATTGTTTGTATAAGTACACCTGCTAATCCTCTCTTCTTTTAGGCTATGTTTGGCCAAATAAATTCTTTAAAATACCTCAAGTGTGTTGGTAAGTGTTGTGTCATCTTCATGTATGCAGAGAAATCACAGAACAATTCAGAGGCTCCTCTGGAGGTAGCACTGGACTATGAATAAGCAGCACACGGCCGTGAATGTATTGTATGGACCCGTATCCAAATATCTCTATGTTATATCCATTTAACTTAGGCACCAACTGTTCCCTTTGTAATAAATATATTCTTGGCTACTGTTCCAGTGCTGTGAAACCTGATGACTATCTCCCTAGCTGCTGATCTTTTACTGTTCTTTTGTGAGGTACTAACTTGTGATGACCAGCTGACTCCCTCTGTGGCTGTTGATCCAATATTGTGCATGTCTGACTCCTGCAAGCAATAAGTGACTTACCTGAGATTACCACTTGGACAGTGATCACATTAGATTACCCACTATTATATGATCTCTATACAGATCTATCTTGGATCCCCATATATTTATACTAAATTCCGCTCTTCACCAGTCCTGTGCATTACCATTAACTTCTAGATGATGGTCTACAACTACTGATATATGGCTGCCAGTGCCCCTGGGGATTATTTTTTCAGCAAATATACTTACCATTTATAGGACTTTTCTATCACTAGAGCCAGTCCTCTTTCAATTTTTTCATCCCCTCTCTCTTCCTGCATACTAAAGGCTCAAGCCTTCCACACCTCTGTGCGGATATCTCTGCCTATCAGCATATTTATGCAATAGCACATATACGTTGATTGAACGTGGCAGGGACACCCGCACACAGATTCTTGGGATCCGGACGATTTGTTACATGTTGTACGTATTCAGTGTTTTGTGTTTTATTGTTCCCTTGTTGCCACATCCAGAATATACATGACATGGTATTTCTGGATGTCATTTAGCTGCACATGTCCACATTTTTACCTCCCATTGTGGAGTGGTTTGTACTTTTTGTAAATTTATAATAAATTTAAATTTTTTATCTTCACATTGCACGTTGTGGCACTTATTTGGTCTTCTTGTTCCTGCCAGCCCAGGCAGGGACATACCAGGTTTATTTTGATAGATATGCTACATATTTGACCAGAGTGACACTGCCCACATTGGGCTAGCAATGTTTTGAAGAAATTTTCTGTGTATATCAAGATATACTAACTTTATGCCCTTTTCCCCATGTTTTTTGGTATACAATAGGTGACATACTGACTACTTCCCTGGCTGTTAATCAAGTATTTTGTTTGTGTATTTTCCTTCTGTTTGCCCTGGATGACTTAATGACTATATTAATGACTGATTTTCCAGTACTGTGCTTGCATGACACCTGTTACTGGTTGCTTATCCATAACTGTGCTTGTGTGGATCCTGCCACCAGTCCTGAGTCCTACTGATCCAGTATTTTTTATTGAATTCCTCTTGCTACTAGCCCTGGATGGCCTTCAAACTAGGTATGAGCTCAGGTGTGTTTGGACCCTAGCCATAACCCATGTTTGTGAGCCCAACAAGACTGCATCTGTTCAGTAGGATTTAAACATCATGTATACTAATGGTATTGCTACTGGTATTATACATGACAGTTTCCAGCTCTCACTGGTTGTTATGGATGCAGGCAGGTACAGTCACCACTGAGTCCTTAACAACCAGTGATATCACTGCCCCTATTCACTTTTATGGCCTAGCAATCCCCATCCATGTAAGAAAATGGGTGGGGATAGATAAGGGCTTTTGGCTCAAGAACAAAGTAGATATATTGAAGGTTCTAAGGCCTTCAGCTTGAGTTATAAAAAGATATAAAGAAGGCCTAAAAAAATTCTGTTTAGTTTGGAAAAAAAAAGTAAATTAACAGGTGTTCCAATAAATATGTAAATTTGTCCAAGGTCAATATAAATATTTGACAGATAAACTTTTTAACCCAAGAACTGTGCAAGGGGATATTCATTTTGTATGCAGGAACAAAGATATACCAATCAGAATAGGAAGGGGCTGTACAATAGACTGCCTAAAGTGTATGTACAATATGCTTTTTTTTTTTGTTCTGGATAGAGTAGGGAAAGCAAATGTTTTCCAGGTTATTTTTTACAACAGGAAGTTATGTAAATATCCCTCCTAGACAGTTGTCCACAGAACAGGTGTTCTGGGAACAACTCTAAAATGTAGGATTTCTTCTCATTTTCTTGTTGATAATTGCACAAGTTAAAATCGAGGGGTTCCAAATGGGAACACAGGCAGAACAAAAGGTCTTACCCCTTCACACTGTAATCAAAAATAAACAAAAAAGTTATGCCCAGATATTCACTTTAAGCTACACCATGCCCTTACAGAGGAGGTAAAAGAGCAAGATCAATATCGTCATTTGGGAAAAGTTTGGTTCACTTTATTATAACAGTAACTTATAATAATACCATGATGTTGCTCATCTTTATTAGACCCAGTGCAGTAGTTTAAAAGCTGGAAGACAGTGATTGATCATCATCAGCATTGTCAGTAAATTTCCTGAGAACACAAACTTAGTTTCTAGTTGGCCTCCAAAGTAACTAAACCTTATAGGGTCAATTTCATATGACCTTCAAATCAAACACCTTTATCAAATGACAATTTGGGGAGCTTAGCTATTCGCAGACCAAAACATCACGGTCTCCAGAATACCAACAGAATAATAAAGACTAATAATAAAGACTAGCTTTAATTATTAAACGTGCAGAATTACCCTCTTTTCTGCAGAAAATTTTGAAATAAAAAATACATTACAGCAATAAAAAACAATTGACTCAAATGGATCATTTCAGTTTTACTATTTTACTCCCTGGACTATAGGCAGCTGGAAAACTTCTTGGTGTGTGTCATAAATTGTTCCCTGAGTTTATTACAGACTTCTAATGCACGTTTTATGTTTCTTTAGGCATTCTCTGATTTTGCTACGACTCTTATCACCTTTCCTTGGCAAGTTCAATACTTGGTTGGCAGTTCTTGTGTCACGTGGGAGTCTCTCTCATATCTCTGGGCAACACTGGTACAGAACTGTTATCAGGTACAAGTCTCTCAGCGGGGCTTTCAGAAGTTCTATATAGCAGAATATATATTTTAGAATTCCGGAAAAGCAAAAGCAAAGCTGCATTAGGGGATTCTGCTTCTAAAGAATTCCTTAGCTCTGGATTCCTAAAATAGTCACCTGATAATGCTGATTCAGGTTGTTTTATCAGTAAAACCTTGTGCGCCATTCTGCAAGACCATGCACTTTTATGTTAACTGTGTATTGACCAACTGCTGCATTAAGTTATGTTTATTAATTTCATAGTCCCAATAAAAACATAACTGTACTACAGATGAGTTTTGTTTTTTTGTCTGGATAAAACCATGTAGTCTTGGGTAGACAAAGACTAGTAAATCCCAGAACAAACAGTTTGTTGACTTTGATTGTCCTATTTGCTACATGTAAGTACTTTTTTATCCATGCAACCTAATTTTAAAGTACCCCTGCCATTTCTAAAAACATGCAAAACTGACTAGAATAAAGTACTGTATTTATCGGCGTATAACACGCATCTTTTCCCCCTTAAAATCAGGGGAAATCGTGGGTGCGTTTTATACGCCGATCCCCCGCCGATTGTGAGCGGAGCGAGCGGCTGAGATACACATAGCTGAGTGTACTCGACTAGGCTCGGCTCCGCTCACAGTCATGCCCAGTCCTGTGCTTTGTCCATCATAGGGCAGGACAGGGCGGGACTGCGAGAGGAGCCGAGAGCCGCCGGGAGCCGCCGAGATACACAGGACATCCAACTCTGTATCTTGGCGGCACCATTTTTAAACTGGAAGGCTACACTGACAAGGCTGCAAATGACACTGGAGCAAGGCTACACTGACAAGGCTGCAATGACACTGGAGCAAGGCTACACTGACAAGGTTGCAAATGACACTGGAGCAAGGCTGCAATGACAAGGCTGCAATGACACTGACACGGCTGCAATGACACTGGACAAGGCTGCAGATGGACACTGATAAGGCTGCATTGATGGGCATTTAAATGTAAGTTTTTTTCCTTAAACTTCCCTCCTAAAAGTTGTTTATGCCTGCGTGTTATATGCTGGCGCGTGTTATACGCCGATAAATACGGTAGTCAAAATCTTGATTACCCTGTTCCTGTATTTCCATCAACCTGCACACCATGGCATCCGTGTAGAAATGTGTAATGCCGCATACACGCAATCGGACAATCCGCCCGTGTGTGGGCTCCGGCGGACTTTTTCCTTCCCAAAAGTCCAGCGGACTTAGAAAGAAGTTTTGACTCAGAATTATCCCCCGCACTCGGCAGTCCGGCGGACAATCCGGCCGTTTGTGTGCTAGTCCGCCGGACTTTTGAAATGAACGGACTTTCCCACACACGGAGTAGTTCGTTCATTTTAAAAGTGACTCCAGGTAGATGGGACTAGCGAAGGAAGTCAATGCAAAGGAAGTCAATGCCTCCCTCGGCGAGATTGACACCTTGTTAGCCCCGTCGCCTGGTATGGATTTAAAGGGAAATCCCTACGCCGAAAAAACAGCATGGGGGTCCCCCCAAACTCCATATCAGACCCTTATCCGAGCATGCAGGCCGGTCAGGAAAGGGGGTGGGGACGAGCTAGCCATACTAGGCCGCGTGCCCTCAACATGGGGGGGTGCTTTGGGGAAGGGCGGCCCCCCTTCCCCAAAGCACCTTGTCCCCATGTTGATGAGGACAAGGGCCTCTTCCCGACAACCCTGGCCGTTGGTTGTCGGGGTCTGCGGGGGTCTGCGGGCTTTACTAAGGGGGCCCCCAGATCCCGGCCCCCCACCCTATGTGAATGAGTATGGGGTACATGGTACCTCTACCCATTCACCTGGGGAAAAAGTGTCAAGAAAAAAAAAAAACACAACACAGGTTTTTAAAGTACTTTATTAGACAGCTCCCGGGGCTTCTTCCGACTTCGGGGGTCTTCTTCCGACTTCGGGGGTCTTGTCCCGCTCTTCGTTTGTTCTGGCGGACCTCCGCTATCTTCTTGCAGCTCTTTTACTAGCATTGGCCCGGTCTTCTGCTTCATCGCTGTTGTCGCCACCCCCGCCGCTGCCTTCTGCTTCTTCTTCGTCTCCTTCCTTCTTCTCCTGATGTTGACACGGGGGATGCTGGGACTGTGACATCATAAGGGGCGGGATCATCATGTGACATCATCCGGTGACCCCGCCCCTTGTCCCTATATAAGTGGCCGTGCAACACGCCCAGCGTTGTGTCAACATCGGGAGAAGAAGGAAGGAGGAGAAGAAAAAGCAGAAGGCGGCAGCGGAGACAACAGCGACGGACCAGCGACGGACCAGAAGACCGGGCCAACGCTAGTAAAAGAGCTGCAAGAAGATAGCGTAGGCCTGGCAGAACAAACGAAGAGTGGGACAAGGCCCCCGAAGTCGGAAGAAGACCCCCGAAGTCGAAAGAAGACCCCCGGAGCTGTCTAATAAAGTACTTTAAAAATCTGTGTTGTGTTTTTTTTTTAACACTTTTTCCCTTAGGTGAATGGGTAGGGGTACCATGTACCCCATACTCATTTACATAGGGTGGGGGGCAGCGATCTGGGGGTCCCCTTATTAAAGGAGGCTCCCGGATTCCGATAAGCCCCCCTCATCCGCAGACCCCGACAACCAACGACCAGGGTTGTCAGGAAGAGGCCCATGTCCTCATCAACATGGGGACAAGGTGCTTCCCCAAAGCACCCTCCCATGTTGAGGGCACGCGGCCTAGTACGGTTCAGGAGGGGGGGGGCGTTCGCTCATCCCCACCCCCTTTCCTGACCGGCCAGGCTGAGTGCCCGGATAAGGGTCTGATATGGATCTTGGGGGGACCTCCACGACGTTTTTTCGGCGGGGCTAGCAAGGTGTCAATCTTGCCGAGGGAGGCGGCGGCATTAACTTCCTTCACTAGTCCCGTCTACCTGGAGTCACGTTCAAAATGAACGGATTTTACTCTGTGTGTGGGCAAGTCCTTTCATTTCAAAAGTCCGGCGGACCTCCGCTAAAACTCTGGCGGGTTGTCCGCCGGATCTAGTCCGCCAGAAAAGTCCGGCCGTGTGTGGGCAAGTCCGCACGTTCAGAAAGTCCGGCGGACTTCTGCTGGAAAGTCTGGCGGGTTGTCCACCGGACTAAGTCCATCGGACTAAGTACGCTGGATAGTCCGATCATGTGTACGCGGCATAAGTCTTAGGAAATTGATTTTAAGTGCAGGGCAAACAAGGCAGACCCTGATGTTGACTATTATTTAATACAGGTAATTAATTTTCATTGCAGTACTTTTGGAGCTATTATTTTGGCTACTAAAAATGTTAGAGGTAATATTGTCAGCATAGTATAATTCTTTCAATGTTTGGATAAAAGGAATCAGGGTTACATTAACCTTAAAGTGGTTGTAAACCCTTACAAACCACTTTGACATACAGGTAAGCCTAGATTAAGGCTTACCTGTAGGTCCAAGAAATGTAGGTTTAGGAGATATTTGCAAAAGACAGGCATCAGGGTTTACTTCCTCTTTAAGGAGTACTTAAAGGTTTGAGTAAGGTTGCGGGTTACTTGTGAGACTTAGTTTAAAGTGAACCCATGGGCATAAAATAAAATAAGCCAACATTTACAAAGAATTGTGGCAACCTCCAGGTGCCTGCACATCAGATTTTCAATAGGGTACCCCATATGCCTGCAAATCCTTGAGTGCACTAATATAAAAATATCAACTAGCTTTACTGTCAAGACACTGGTCACCTCCTTTTGTGCCTCACGATTGGTTATCATAGCCATGAACCAAGAATGAAGCAAAGGACATGTGAGGGGCAAGACTAGGTTCTCAATCAGTAAAAGCTGGTGAATATTTTCATACCCGAGTTTGCTAAATTGTGGGAGATCTGGAATGCTCTATAGCAGCTTTCATTAAAAATGTAAGACTCTGGATGTAGTCACTATTAGAGTTGGGCTGAGCACCCCCCCCCGGTTCGTTGCGCCAGAATTCTCGAACTTCGCAAAGGTTTCGGACCTAAACTTCGAACCCCATTGAAGTCTATAGGACCCGAACTTGAAAAGAAAGTGCCCATTTTGAAGGCTAATACCGCGTACACACAAGCGGAATTTCCGTTGGAAAAATCTTGGATGGTTTTTCCGACAGAATTTCGCTCAAGCTTGGCTTGCATATACATAGTCACACAAAAGTTTGCTGAACTTTCGACCGTCAAGAACGCAGTGACGTATAACACTACGACGAGCTGAGAAAATGAGGTTCAATGCTTCCGAGCATGCGTTGAATTGTTTCCGAGCATGCGTAGGAATTTTGCACGTAGGAATTTGTACAGACGATCGGAATTTCGGATCGGAACTTTTTCGGATCGGAACTTTTTCCGACTGAAAAATAGAGAACATGCTCTCAATCTTTTGCTGGCTGGAATTCCGCCAGCAAAAGTCCGATGGAGCATACACACGGTCGCATTTTTTCTGACTTTTTCTTGCGGAATTTCCGCTCCTGTGTACGCCTGTGTACGGGGCATTATGTGCAAGGTATTGGCCATAAAAAGGGTACGGGTCCCAGGTACTGCCCTGGTGGACATGTATCAATGCAAACAAATGTTTTTTTAAAAGATTGTTTTTAAAGGAGAAGTGATTTTAATGATGCTTAAAGTGAGACAATAAAAATCTAAAATGTCTTAATATATAGTAGTGCCTGGGGCATCCCCTTAGTCAGCCTGTAAAGTGACACATCTGTACCATGTATAGAGCCTGCTGCAGCAAAACTTACATATATAAAGAAAAAAAAAAAATACATTTAAATGAATTCTCCCTGCAATCTTTCTTTATTTTGTAAACAACAAATTGGGGAGCAAATCTGTATGATGAGGCCACAATTTAGTGGACTCGGAGCAAGATTAGAGATTTTTTTAACCGCTTAAGCCCCGGACCATTTTGCTGGCCAAAGACCAGAGCACAGTTTGCGATTCGGCACTGCGTCGTTTTAACTGACAATTGCGCTGTCGTGCGATGTGGCTCCCAGACAACATTGACGTCCTTTTTTTCCCCACAAATAGAGCTTTCTTTTGGTGGTATTTGATCACCTCTGCGGTTTTTATTTTTTGCGCTATAGACAAAAATAGAGCGACAATTTTGAAAAATGCATAATTTTTTACTTTTTGCTATAATAAATTTCCAAAAAAATATATAAAAAAAAAAACTTTTTTCCTCAGTTTAGGCAGATACGTATTCTTCTACATATTTTTGGTAAAAAAAAATGCAATAAGCGTTTATTGATTGGTTTACGCAAAAGTTATAAGTTTTATATATACGTTTTTATCTACAAAATAGGGGTTCGTTTTATGGCATTTTTATTATTCATTTTTTTTTACTAGTAATGGCGGCGATCTGCGATTTTTATTGGGACTGCGACATTATGGCGGCACGTCGGACAATTTTGACACATTTTTGGGACCATTGTCATTTTTACAGCGATCCATGCTATAAAATTGCACTGATTACTGTAAAAATTACACTGGCAGTGAAGGGGTTAACCACTAACTGGTTAGAAAGAGGTTAAGTGTGTCCTGGGGAGTGATTCTAACTGTTAGGGGGAGGGGCTGTGTGTGACACATCACTAATCATTGCTCCCGATCACAGGGAGCTATGATCAGTGACAGTGCTCCGTGAGACGATCGTGGGTATCCCCACGGGCATCGAGTCCGCGGGACCCGCGACCCTACTCACAGAGCATGCGGCAGGGTCGCGCATGCACCGCAGGCGCACGTTACCACACAGTGCCCATTTGCCCAGCCGTGCCATTCTGCCGACGTATATGTACATGCAGCGGTCGGCAAGTAGTTAAATAAATTCTGTTGTCTCTACCACAGACTTTGGATAGAAATAACACATTTTTGCATCACAGAGAGCAATCCTTATGTGAAGAAGCCAAATTATAGTACACTCAGGCCAGTGGTGTATTTAGGTTTTGTGCTGCCCTAGGCCTGACTAAACTTGTGCACCCCCTAAATTAAATATGACCCACCCCTTTCTGTCAAGGCCATACCCCTTAATCTTTAAGACCCACCCTGTCATCTGTACACCACACCCCTTCCTTGTTAGGCTCCACCTTGATGGCACTATATAAGTACCTGAAAAATAAATGAGTACAGTGACAGTACATATTTTTAGCACTGATCACTGTATTAGTGTCACTGGTTCCCAAAAAAGTGACACTTAGTGTCCGATTTGTCCGCTGCAATGGTGCAGTCCCACCATGTACATGAAAGAGTAAAGACCAGGCATCCATAGTGTAAATCCATATGGTAGGAAGCGCTTGTAGCTCGGGAGCGAGCAGTTTTATATGTGAGTAGCAGCTACTTGTAATGTATTTTTTATCAAATAAAATGGATTTACACTATGGATGCCCATGCCCGGTCTTTACTTTTTCAACATGTACATGGAGTATAGAAGTAAATATGAGGCTGACCCGGTCTATCTTTCAGAAGGCACAGATATTTTATTGTTCCGGCGAGTGAGGACACATAGGAGGGAAGCATAGAGTGTTACACATAGACACTGGAATTGTGCATACAGAGGCACTGAGCACTTTCATATCACAGCTTATTATTGTATATAAATTATGTATTGATTATAGCACAGAGCACTTTGGAGCATACAAATTTTCACTGAATACGGACTGTTTAATGAATTTGTAGCACAGAGCACTTTATTGCAGTATCTGTATATTAATTTAATGCATATTGAGCACTGTGTATTTGATTGATCCTATTGCTCCTCAGATAGAAAGCAGTTGTAAACTAAATGCAACCGCTCTTGTTGAGCACAGAAGGAAGAGACATGGTGCTTTCTATCATCAAAGAGATAGCTTCTGTCCCTGCCTGTTACCTATCAGACCCATGTGGCATTTAGTTGCAGCTTTTTTCCAGGTCTGACAAGCAGCAAGTCTACACCACCAGTTACATTGCTGTAATATTGCAAAAGAGTGATGAGAAAATCCTGCACCACAGCACACAGAGCCTTTTACCCTCAATTGTGGACCACCTAATTACAAGTGGTAAATTAGCGCTCAATTAGACACCAACCACAGTCAAATTCCCAAACAGCTTCATGGAAGTTATGGATCTTCAGAAATGATTACCCTCATGCTCAGGAGTGTGTAATGCAGGGGTCAAGAGTGCCTAACATATGTGTGAGGGTTAGGAATGTGTAATGCAGAGAGTGTAGGACTCAGAAATGTGTATCACAGAAAGTGCAGGGCTCAGATATGTGTATAGCAGGGAGTGCAGGGCTCAGGATTGTGCAATGCACAGAATGCAGGGCCCAGAAGTGCATATTGCACAGACTGCAGTGCTCAGGGGTGCATAATACACAGAATACAGGGGCATGAAGTGCGTAATGCAGAGAGTGCAGGGCAGAGTAGTGCATGCCACAGAGTGTGCAGGGCTCAGGAATGCAAAACACAGAAAGTGCAAGGCTTAGGAGTGTGTATCACACAGAATGCAGAGGCCAGGAGTCCATAATGCATAAGCTATTGTACTCCACCAACAGCCCCAATCCCCCCAGTACAGCTCTCCCCCCACTGGTCTAAATCTTCCCTCTCAGCCCACCCCCCAGTTCAAGCCCCCCTCTACCAGCACAGACCTTTCCTTTGTTACAGATCTTCCCCCTTCTATTCACCCGATGAAGAATCAGTTCAAATATCCTAAGCTGGTTATTCATGGATTGAAATTCAGCCAGTTCAGCAGGGACTGACTGCATTTTGATCCATGTATGGGCAGGCTGGTTTTACACAAGTAAATCAATCAATCGACTTGTATACATCCAGCCTGTTGGGATCAGCTCTGCCAGCTGTAGCCAGCAGTGCTGATCAATGTATTCTGATGGCAGCCAAATCTCCCTGCTATCAGAACACAATAGCACAGTGGGAGGGATTCTCCCATCCACCTCTAATGGGATGGGGGAATTGAATAATTTTCTTTTGTTCAACCCTTTGGTTGAACAGAAAAAAATGACTAGTGTATGGCCAGCCACAGAAGCAGTGGCCATTCAGAGTGAGGGGAATTCCTCCCCTCAGCTGTGTCCTGGGATCAGAGCAGTAAAGGAGCCTCCCTTTTGGCTTTGAACTGCTGCTAGCAGGCAAGCAAAAGTGGTGCAGAGCCATGCAATACAACAAAAATATTGTCAGGTGGCTGCCAATACACCACAGCCTCCTAAGCTGATAACTCCTGAATGTAATGATACTAGTGTAGCACTACCCCTGTAATGCCCCGTACACACGCTCGGATTTTCCAAAGACTAGTTCGTCGGATCATTTCCGTCGGAATTTGTCCGATGCTGGTGTTGCGTACACACGGTCGGACAACGTTGTCGGAATTTCCGGTCTTCAAGAACGCCGCGACGTAAGCCGTCTTCCACGAGACTAGAAAAGGGAAGTTCAGCACCACGTCCGGCACCCGTTGGGCTCCTTCTGCTGATTCCGTGTTTATCGCGTGTTAGTAGAAGTTTGGGGACTTAGGATTCGCGCTTCTCAGTTTTCTGACTCAGATCGTTACTGCTCTTCAGTTTGTGCTTGTCGTGCATATCTGTTTATCGGTGCGTGTAGTCAGTTTGCATTTGTTGGTCATTGCGGCCTATATCTTGATATAGGACGCTTTGATTTTCACTGCTTATTGTCTGCTCGTTTCTGGTATTCATTTCGTTCTTTCAGGCCTTGCTGTTTATCGGTGCTTTCTGTTTGTCCATTCTGACCAGCCGACCGTTTGTGAGCGATGTTTCCTGTATGTACTCGTCGCCGAGTTCATGCTGTACAGGGACTTGGTGTCGGGCTTGTAGCTTTGACCCAAGACCCGTCCATGAACAGGGCGAGGATGAGTATGTGGACCAAGAATTGGTTGCTTCAGCGTGACCAATTCTCGCACATGCCTTTGCTTCGTGAGATCCGGGAGAATAATCCTAATGATTTCAGGAACTTTCTCCGGATGACGGACCCCGTTTTTCACCGTCTTTTGGCTTTGCTGACCCCTTTTATCAGCCGGCAGGATACCTGCATGAGACAACCCATCACTCCAGAGCAGAGGCTTGTTGCCACGTTGAGGTACTTGGCGACAGGGAGAAGCCTTCAGGATCTGAAGTTCTCCACAGGTATCTCTCCCCAGGCTCTGGGAATCATTATTCCAGAGACCTGTTCTGCTATCCTCCAGGTCCTGCAGGAGGACTATATTAAGGTAACATTTCTCCTTTACTATTCCCTTCTATGTATGTTCTGTTTGCTAATGACTTGTATTTTTGACCTCCTTCCCTAATTACCATGATTGCAATATGCTCTAATATGCTGTGCCCCTTTTGTCCTTCATGCATTTTTCCCTTCACTTACCTCCCCTGCATCCTCTTCTGGCCCAATAGACACCTATGGCCTAGTCACTTAAGCAATGTATTTTGTCTGCTCCATAGTATTGGTTTCCCCCAAACACCCCCTAAAATATGCACAAATGTTTGCTGTGTGTTTTACTTCATGCAGAGTCCCTTTGAATTCATGTTTGTTTTTTTTGGGGTGCCAAACTCATTAGGAACCCCCAACTGCTTGGTCAGATGGTACCAATCCTCTATCTGCTGGCTTTGCCAAGCTCAATATACACTATATACCTACCTCTTTATAGTGGTCATATTTAGGGATGAATTCAGCAAAGCATGTAGTGCAAGGGGCTGGCTCAATACTTTACAATGTTTTTTTCTATTTTTGTTAGATTTTCCTCCTATTATTAGCTTGATAGGTAATTGCAGAATGTCAAAATGTGTTTCCCTTTTTTTTTATTTTTTGGGGGGGATTAGGAATCTTCTTTTATCTTTCCTGTGGGCTGCTAATAGTGTTAAGTAAGGAGGGTCTGGCCAAACTAGCACACATTATTGAGCCATTTGGCTATCAATAAAGTGGAGAGGGTTACCTGTCCAATCCCCCCCCAAACCCCTAGTTATTGTCAATGGCCCATCAGAAGTGGGGGGATTGATGGGGGGTGAGTAATCTGCTAAGGGGACCTTGTACTTTGGGGTGCAAATACTTTAAAGGTTAAAATTTAAGTCTGATCTTGTTCCAAGATGTTAGTGTCTAATCTGCTTGCAATGTTTATGTGCAAAGTGACAAATTTTTTTTTCTTGTTTGACTCCACAGTTTCCTTCAACGCCACAGGAATGGCAGACTGTGGCCTCCCACTTTGCCAGCCGTTGGGACTTTCCTAACTGCGGAGGTGCAATTGATGGGAAACACGTCCACATCGTCCCACCCCCCCAACTCGGGGTCATACTATTATAATTACAAGGGGTTTAATAGTATAGTGATGTTGGCGGTGGTGTCGGCAACATACGAGTTTTTGTATGTGGACGTGGGGAAGAATGGCCGGATCTCGGATGGTGGTGCCATTGCGCATACAGAGTTCTACTGGTGTCTCCAGAGTGGCAGTCTGTGCTTGCCACCCCCAGAGGAGAATGCTGAAGGACTCCCTTTCGTCTTTGTCGCGGATGAAGCGTTTGCGCTGACAAGCCATCTGATGCGCCCCTTTCCGATGAGGACCCTCACCCCAGACCAGAGGGTCTTCAATTACCGGCTGTCCAGAGCCCGCAGAGTGGTGGAGAACACCTTTGGGATCATGGCCAGCCGCTTCCGCCTCTTTTTGACAGCTATGAACTTGGCGGAATATAAACTGAACCACATTGTGCTTTCCTGCTGCATATTGCACAACTTCCTAAAGCGACATAGCACCAACTATGTTGTGCCCGTTGGCCCTGATGTCGACATGCCTTCCAATGCCAACCTCACAGCCCTTCAAGCTGCACGTCCTGGCTTGCCCCCTCTAAATGCTTGCGAGGTCCGCGAGAGATATATGGACTACTTTGTGTGTAGGGGGGCCATTGATATGCGGAGCGCACGGTGAGGCGCACGACGTCACTTCCGGTTGTAGGTCACGACACTGACGCGTTTCGTCACTTCCTGACTTCGTCAGACGCCCTCAGACGAAGTCAGGAAGTGACGAAACGCGTCAGAGTCGTGACCTACAACCGGAAGTGACGTCGTGCGCCTCACCGTGCGCTCCGGACGGTCTCAGCTTACAGGAAACACAGCACAGTTCTATACTGCGGTTTTAGATGAGCGGAGTTCCGGCGGATGCGGCAGGATCAGGCACAGTGCACTCTATGCTTGTTTTAATTGTGTTTATGGTACGCATATAGTACTAGGGGGGGGCTGCTCTTTTATGGATGTTTCAATAAAATACCCTTTCTTTTAAAAAAACTGTACTACGCTATGCACCTTATTTTTTTCCTGTATGAGGCTAATTTGACGGCTTGCTTCTGAGAGGAGAGAGTAAGGAGAGGAGCAGTGGTGCTGTGGATTGATTGAAGGGCCTATTTTGATCTAATCTCTGGTGAGTGCATCCCCATAGGGGAGTCTGGATCTCACGTGGTGGATTCTTGGTGGATAAAAATCGGTGGAAGCTTCTTCTATGATTATCACACTAGAGACTTTTGCACTCCCTTTACCAGATTATTATTGTTCGTGAATTCATCTGCATCTTTACCGCAAGTCCTCGGTGGAATAGGGACTATAGCGCTGCTGCAATATTCTTATAGACTTTATTCACAAAGCACTGTTTTAGACTATTGCCATATTATCATACTGTTCATTTTTAAGCAGCTGCTTGTACCCCAAATGGGTGTATACCTTTAGCAATTTTATCTATTATATGTATATATTTTTAAGTGTACACATCCAATAAGCGCGGAGGGGTGAACCTTAGGGCGGTTTTTAGTTTCATCCTATTTATCTACATAATAAAAAGGGTGTTTGGGTGTCCCAGCACTAGTGCTCTAGAGTCCAGATGGGTAAACAGCTACTGAGTGACCTCTCCTTTACATTGAAGAAATTTGATTTACATTCTTGATGACATCTCTATTGACAACAAACTTCCTTTCACTAAAAACAGGCCCGAAACAATGTATTTCACTCTAACTTCACCAAACATCGTATTATAAGTGGCCGAACGATCGAGGTTGAGTACGATCGAATGGACACATGAACATGAAAGTGGCAATTTTCAAATGTACAACATAGAAAAAACAACCACATGGAGCAGTATGCAAGCAAGAAAAAAAAAAGCAGAACACACGACAACTACTTACTTTTTTGAAGAACTCGCTTGATCTTTCTGTACTGATCGGGCTCCCTCAGTTTCAGGTCTGACCAGCGTTTCCTCAGTTGATCCTTGGATCGTTGTACCCCAAAATTATTGTGCAGCCTCCTCATAACTTTAGCCATGATCTTGGCCTTTCTGACATTTGGGTTGAGCTAAGGCCCATACTTCCCATCATAGTCGCTCCTCTTCAATATGTCCACCATCTCCAACATTTCTCCAAAAGACATATTGGAGGCCTTAAATTTAAGCCTCAGGGATCAGGACGTTTCTGCCTCCGGCCTTTCCTCGTCCTCCTCCTTGTTGCTGGAATATTTAGGGCGCACCTGCTGTGTCCCCGCCATGTGCTCTCCCCACTGCGCCGTAAAGAGAAGGGGTGGGGAATAGACGAGAAAGATTGTCAGGGGCGGGCGGAGTTTCACGCATGCGCACTGTATATAAAACGTCACACGCGTGTGTCGTAGCGACGATCTGTGAGCAGAGGGGAGAGAGAGCTGACGCACGAGACGATCGCTATAACGAAGGTACAATTTGAACTTGGTACATCACTAGCCTAGACTGCTTATACATTGAGGCTTATTTATGGAGAAGATTAGGAGAGTTTAGCCTGACATTATTTAGTGTTTTGTCTGGTGTTTTGTCTTGCAAAGAATATGGATGGCTTCAATGACGTCAGCTTCCTCCCCCTCTTCATTGATAAATATCGAGATATGCCCCTTTTGTGGCAGGCTAAGCACCCGCTATACAGCAACAAACCAAAGAGGCACGCAGCGATGCAGAAACTTCTGGAATTTGTATTGTTGGTGATCCCCACGGCAACCGTTGATAAGTTAAGAACCAAAATTGGCAGCCTGAGGAGTACGTATTTCAGGGAGCGCAATAAGGTCCTGAAGTCCCAAGCATCTGGAGCTGCAGAAGATCAGGTCTATGTCCCCAGGCTCTGGTACTACGACAGGCTCCATTTTCTCAAAGACCAGGCTGATGTCAGGGAGTCACTCTCGACTCTTCCTTCCATGTTTCCTTCCACGCATTCCACCCCTGATGAGGCTTCCGAGGACCAACCTGGGCTTTCCAGTCAGGAAGAGGTGGAGGAGCCCAGCTTGAGCCAGGTATAGTATTTTTGTACCCATTTTTTGGAAAAATTAATGATGTTCACTTAATTCAGGATCCCCAGTTGCTTTTCTAAAGTGTTTGACATATCAACAGACAGTAGTGTTGGAGACATTTTGGGCAAGAATCTAAACTGCTGGGCTGAGAATTGTATGGTTTTCTCTTTGTAAACATTTTGCAACAGTCAATAGATGAAAATTGTGTGTGTTTGATGAACAAATAACTCAAACTATGTCCCTTTTTCATACACAGGAAGACCTCAGTCAGGAGGTGGCTGTGGAATGTGGCAGCCAGGAGGAGGCAGGGGTTAGTGGCAGCCAAGAGGTGGGTAGGCCTAGGAGCCTGACTGTATCCCAAGTCACTCCCCTCCGCCTTCCCTACAAAAGGGCCAGAAAGGAGAGGGAGGTGGGGGAGTCAGCGCTCCGGCTGATAAGGGAGGCTTCAGCGGCACTACATGTCACACCCACCTACGAGGAGGCCTTTGCCTCCTTGGCTGCCACTAAACTCAAGGAGATGGAGGCGGGGCAACGCAGCATGTGTGAGGAGGTCATCCTCAAGATACTAAATAAGGGGGTGGCTGGGGAGATGACCCCAGCAACACATGTTTGCGAGAGTCACCATGCTCCTCCTCCTCCTCCTCCTTCTGCCACACCTCCAGCACCACAGCCACAGCCTGGAAGCAAGCGTGGAAGGAAGACCAGAGTGTGACGACCTGGATTCAATCTGGTCTGAGAGAAGATGGAGCCTCTCGTATGACCACAGCCTGGGGACATAGATGGCATCTGCTGCAGTTCCGGATGTTTTGGACTTCAGGACCAGATTGCACTCCCTTATTAAGATACGTACTCCTCAGGCCACCAATTTTTGAACATAAAAAAATGATGTCTGCCGTGGGGGTCAAAGGCTTTGCAAATTTCCCAAGTTTCTCCATCGCTGCCTTCCTCTTTGGTTTGTTGCTGAGACCTAAATAAAGGTATTTTTGATTTCAAGAAATCCTTGCCTATGTGTTTTACTTTTCAACAATGACAGTTTATTTGTGAGTAGGCAGGTACATTTCACAAATCATAAAGTCCAATTAACAAGGGGCACCAACAACAAACAACCTCTGAGTGAATTTAGGCTAAAAATACAAATGATAATAATGGTGTTTGGATAAAGGAAATCTGGATTTAAAAAAAACCCACTAGAAATGACAAATCCTCAAAAAAATATAAAAAACATTCTTAAGATCTGACGACTAAAAAACATCTAGATCTAAGACATCTAAGAAATCATGAAAAAGAATAAAGAAAGAAGTTTGTGAGAAGTCAGTGTGAATAGGAGCAGCTAAAACACGTCATTCTTCTTGCATTGTAAAGAAAAAGAGAATGCGCTGCATTAAACACATTTTAACATTGCAGCGTGACGAATGTGCTGTGTCGATTGGGAACGGTAGTTTTACCTGACCGAGCGCTTCCGTCACCGAATTTCTTCTGAGCATGTGTGGCACTTTGTCCGTCGGACTAGGCTACACACGATCGGAATTTGCGTGATCGGACTTTGTTGTCGGAAAAATTGAGAGCAGGAGCTAAAACTTTGTTCGTCGGAAAATCCGATGGAAAATGTCCGATGGAGCCTACACACGGTCGGAATTTCAGACAACATTTTCCGTCGGAAATTCCGACTGTGTGTATGGGGCATAAGAGTCACTGAAGTTAGGATTCCTTACTGCTGCACAGCCAGTCACATAGCGTTTCCTTCATTCACTACAACTCAGAAAACAGTCCTTGGCTTGTTTTTGTTGTTTTTATTAGGGGATGATAACTTGGAAAGGGTAGGGGAATTATACTTTAAAGACTCATGTGAACAGGTGTGTAATTGCCATCATTCCTTTAATTGCAAACAAGTAATAAACCTCAAGGTTGGGATTTTTAAGGTCATTTACAAAGAATTTGGAGTTTTATATTGATTTTCCATAAAAAATACTTTATTTTAAACAAACACCAATAATTTTTAAATTTGTAGAAAAAATTGTTCAAACATATATACAAGGTGCTACAATAGTAAAAACATTGTATGATACATGAATATCTTGAAGTGGTATTCCTAACTACTTGCTGTTCCACCATCAGTATATTGTGGATGGTAACCGGTAGGCGGGATATCAAATGCGCTTTGAAATAAGCAAATGCCAAAAATCTTCTTCAGAGATTTATACCACTTCTCAAATATAGAGCATTTTCATTATAGAATCCAAATATGTATACATGAATTTCATATGTAACACATGTATCCAGTATCTTGAAGCTACATTGCAAAGACACTTACATTCTTTATATTTATATATATATATATATATATATATATATATATATATATTATATATATATATATATATATATATATATATATATATATATATATATATATATATCATTGATAGAGACACTCCTTTAAGCCAGGAGGCAAACATAGGTTATCTGTATATATTGCCCTTCATATTGTACAGGACCGCTGGATATTATCCAAAAGGTATGACACCAAAGAGAGGAAAAATGGAGACATTCAGACTGCAAAAATGAAAGAAATAAAAAATGGCTTAATTGGGTGATATATATATATATATATATATATATATATATATATATATATATATATATATATATATATATATATATATATATATATATATATATGATATATATATATATATATATCAACCCTAACCCATCTAGATCACCGTTATCCAGATATGAAAAAGACAACCCAAGATGTTTGTATAAAAAATGGGAAAGACTTACTGAAAATAATTCCTCCAAATCAGTTATCCAAATGTGAAGCAGTCCTCATGAGAATCTACCCTCCTGCCGCACACAGAGAGTTACCACACAACCGCCAATGCTGTGTGAAGGAGAAGAATGGTGTCAGCTGCGGTCCCGAACTTCTCCCTATAATGGGCATGTGGGCCGTACTGTCGTCACACTTGACGGGTCATAATGACGCCATGCGTAGCCGCATCATAACCGGTTTACTGGATTTTGACAACTGGAGACCAGATTTGGTGGCCATATTTGAGACAAATATCCCAACCACTGGATATAGTGTTCCAATTTCCAATACCACTTTAGAGAAGAAAAACGGCCCCTAATATGAATACAGGGGCCTTGGTGTGCCGGGTACAATAGTGAGAGCATACAGAAAAAGAGTCCCTCCAGGACCAGGAATGCCTGTATCATTACACATACCAATTTTGAACAAACATTGGACAACATATGTCCACAATAAAAAATTGAAAATACAAAAATTATACAAAAAATTATGCAAGAAATACATACAAAAATGGAACCCAAAGGTGTGTCATCTATATTTATATCTAAAAAAAACAAAAATGCAAAGCATCCATCATGGGAATACGATCAGGAGAAGCGCTGTCTGACACTTCAAAAATATCCATATACTGTACAGAAGGCACTGAATATCCCTAACAAGCAACACTTATTCAAGAAAAATGTTTTGGAAAAAGGGGAAGTGAAATTCACAGAGTACATTGTAAATTTTAAAATGAATCTGTTTTGCCCAAACTAAAACCTTCTAGAAAGGGTCTAAAGCTGTCAGCCTCATTGAGACCTGGGGGTGTCATGGCATTAAGATACCTGCCCCAGTGCATTTCACGCTGGAGCAGAGTCTTGTTCCAGTCACTCCACCTCAATGGGATATGGACACGATCTAGAACAGTGAAGTTGACATTAGGCATTCTGTATTTATGTCTCTTGTCAACATGTCTGCCAAGAGGTAAATACAGTGTGCCAATTCTCATACTATGCATGTGCTTACTAATCAGCTGACCTAGGGTACGGTAGGGGAATTATGGGATGCCCAACTTGAAAAATGTATAAAACACTAAACCAGGGACAACTTCCTCGCTATTTACAAAAATCCTCTTTTTCCTTCCACAAACTTGGTTTCCTATCAGGAGCGGCTGGTCCATAAGGAGAGCAGGGGCACCGTCCCCTAGTTTGCATGCGGGGTTGCATGCGGGGAACTGGACTCATAGGTTTCTATGAGGTTTTTTTTCCAAGCACATAATTAAAGCTTGAGGCTCTAATTGGCTTGAAATATCTTGGGCTTGGAATCAATATTCACTATTGGTTTCTGGGTTGGCCAGGAGGAGAAGCCAGGAAAGCCATGGCGCCATGACCCTGGAGGGGTGAGTGCAAACCTGTGGGGGGGGTTGTTTTCCTGCCAAAAAAAAATTTAGCACCTGCTGCTCACTCCTGAGGGAACAAATAACAATTTTAGCTAGTTCAGCAAAGGCCCATTGCAGGCAGGGACTTGCAGCCCCTTTTGACACAGTACACAGTTGGAGTGAACAGCAAACACACTTCATTCTGCCTTCCTATGGCCACTGATCCCAGTTCCACTTGCATGCAGAAATGCTAGTCCACCTGACTGCCACCAGCCATGCCTGGCTGATCTTCCTCCCAGTCCCCCCGACTGGCACACACACATGGAGACCTCCCAGGGCAAGATTAGATGAAGACTTGGTACAATGCGGTCTTCAAGAAAGCAATGTTACAGCTCACAGTCTTTTCCCTTGCCTTGTCCCTGAACTGTGCTAATCCACTCACTATCTCTGCTTGCTCCTTCCCACTGCCTCTCCGGCATGAATACCTCCAACTGCCTCCTGTGGTGGGATCCCTCCAGGCCAGCTATCCCAAGCTCCAACCCGAGGCAACCCCCCCCAGGTAAGGGGCTCCTCAAGGGCCACCGTCAGCCTCCCTCAGCACTGCTTCTCCATATTCCACCCAACTTCCTTGCTGGCATGGCCCATGTCTGTTTATGGGTTATCCCAGTTCCCTGCCAGCCCACTTCTGGGGATTGGCTGAGAACCTATAAATATTCATGGCAGCTCCTCCTCACCTCCACTAGTTCTAGAACATACTTCAATATACCAGATACCAGGGGAAGGCACCAGAGAGCTGCCAGGATAAGTCATCCAGCCCCAGCCTCTAGTAACCCTGACCCAGATTCAGTGACTTAGGTTTATCCCTGGCCATAAAATTGTTTTACATACTCTCACTTCTAATAGCACACACTAGAGCAGGCGCAGGCAACCTCTGCCCTCCAGCTGTTTTGAAACTCCCATGAGGCATTGCAAGACTCTGACAATCACAGGCATGACTCCTAGAGGCAGAGGCATGATGGGATTTGTAGTTTCACCACAGTTGGAGTGCTGAAGTTGCCTACCCCTGCACTAGAGGGTGATACACTAGAGATGAGTCAATAATTGTAATGGAAGTTTAGTTTATATCTCAGTCTTAATTTGCAATCATGCAGTACAGCAAAGGATGAAAAGCCTGTCGCAGTGCCATCTTATCTCCTGTGTGTTCATAGTATCCAGTTGCTGACCCAGTTGAGAGGATCCTTATGCCTAAAAACACTACATTTTTAGGCGGCACTGTTCAAGAGACTTAAATGTATTAATTTTATTTTTGGTAAAAAAATTAAAAATTAAATTACTTTTGAACTAGTTTAACTTCTGTTTCCTTGGCAATAGCTGTAACAACATAGTTTGATAGCATCAAGCAAAATACCTTTAGACTTTAATTTTTTACTACAGTCCCTTCTTCTCTCAACTGTGATTGTGTTAAGTTGGCCATACATGGATCCAAATTTGTCCGGTTCAGCAGGGACTGGACAAATTTTGATCCATAAATGGGCAGGCTGGTTATACACAAGTCAATATATCAATCAACTTGTGTACGACTAGCCTGCTGGAAATTTTTCTCTCGATCAGTGCTGCCAGCTATAGCCCACAGTGCTGATGAGTGTATTCTGGCAGTGGGGAATACAAAGGATCAGTGGGAGGGATTCCCCTATCCATTTTGAATGTGTGGATAGGGGAATCAAGTCATTTTTTCTTTCATTCATCCTGCTGGTTGAATGAAAAAAAAAAATGACTGGTACATGTCAAGCCTTTCAATATTTTATTGCCTTGGATAAGAACACAAAGATTCAGCAGTGTCTGATAGATGTTGAGAGTTGTCGAAACACCTTAAAAACCAGCACTAGATTCCAGTTCTCAAATGCAGTAATTAAGACATTCCTCGTTCTTGGTTGTTTCACAGATTTGAGAAAAACATGTCCTTGAATACCCCCTGTCAATAGAATGAGTGTTCTGCTCTTTAGAACTCTGTGTAAAGAAAAGATTTTATCTGAAACATTTCGTACAGTTCATAACATTGTTTTACTTAAATATTGTTCTAAAGATAAGGAGTATGAAAACTGCTGCAATAGAGAAAACACTGTAAGATATACTTTTAAATGGATAGGTAATAAAAGGTCACTCAGATGTTTGTCAGCTTTAGAAATGAGAGGTTAAGAAACCTTTTTCAGAGTTCTTGTCCTATGGTCCATGTCAGAAAAAAAGCAGAAAATCACCAAGAAGCAGATATTATGAGTTATTAGAAGCTGACACTTTTTCTCTGATATCTTATTGTAGTTCTTGACTTTCTGAAGAAGAAAGTCTAATATTTTTTACTATGCAGTGGAGTTTATTTACTAAAGCTAGAGAGGGCAAAAGTAGTCACAATTCTGCCAAGAAACCAATCAGCTTCTAACCTCAGGAGTGTCACATTCACCCGTGCAAAAATCAGAAAAAAAGTCCATCCACTGATGAGATGAATCTTCAACCAAAAAGTGTAATCCACCACCATGTAGAGAGAATTACTTCTTACCAAATGGTCCTGATCCCCCACTACAGAGGATCAAGACAGGCATATACTCTAAACGCAGCTGTAACTTCAGAGTGCACCGAACATGCCTGCTTGCTCACCAGCTACTCTTCAAATGGCCTCAATGGTGGGTACATGTGACATGTGAAAAAAATAGATGCTCCGATAGTGTAAAACCTTATGGTTTATTGGCAGATTAAAAACAGAAAACACACTTACAAATGTAGCATCTTATGCCGCGTACACACGAGCGGACTTTTCGATGGACTAGGTCCGACGGTCTTTCCGACTGACTTTTGGCGGAGTTCCGATAGACTTTTCGAATGAACGGACTTGGCCACACACAATCACACTAAATTCTGATGGATTCAAACGTGATGACGTACGACTGGACTAGAATAAGGAAGTTCATAGCCAGTAGCCAATAGCTGCCCTAGCGCCGTCGTTTGTCTGTCGGACTAGCATACAGTCGAGCGGATTTTTTGATAGGAACTGGGTCCGGCGGAGTTCCGGCAGGAAAATTTAAAACATGTTCTATTTCTAAAGTCTGTCAGAACTTTCGACAGTAAAAGTCCGATGGAGTCCACACACGATCGAATTGTCAGACGGACCTTTGCTGTCGATAAGTCTGCTTGTGTGTACGCGGCATAAGAAAGCCTGAAGTCCGATGTGCCTGCCTAACACACTCGAACAAACCTGTCCTTCTGGATACACAGCAGTTACTCGAGGTGGCGTCAGAACGCCATCCTGCTCAGCGACAGGTAGTGGGGGATCACGACCATTTGGTAAGAAGTAATTCTCTTTACATGGTGGTGGATTGCACTTTTTGGTTGAAGATTCCTCTCATCAGTGGATGGGCTTTTTTCCTGATTTTTGCACGGGTGGATGTGACACTCCATTGTTACTTTTACACGGATTGCTTGTTTTATTTCATTACGGACTAAACCTTGGACATTCTTGTTTTACATAAATGTTCATGATTTTTAGATTTTTTTATTTATACACATATATTTATTATCCACATTGAATTGTGGTGGATTCACACACTTTAGAGTGTATAATTTAGGGCTTATCTGCCATTTGCAGTCACTCACATTTTACTTTGAATGGTCTACATATTTATACGTTTAAAACTTGGTTCACTCCCATTCACATTTATAGGTTTAGCGCGATTCTGATTTTTTCCATAACTTTCTACTATATTGGTGTTGTATAGGAGAATTGCTGCTTCCATTTTATAATGAATTTATTATTTCTAGGCTTTTTGATATCTATCTTAGCGCAGTTTCTTTTTTTTTTTTCTATAGCTTCTAATCTCAGGTTGTTTAATGAAGCTTTATCTGGAAGCTGATTGGTTTCTCTGCAGAATTGTGACTAATTTGCCCTCTCTTGCTTTAGTAAATAAACATCATTGCACTGTTTATTCTAAAGTTAGAAGAAGATAAAAACATATGTTGATAAACTACTTCAAGATTCCAAAATATAGACCAACAAGCAATAGAACATCATTCCCTTTGTAAGCTTCCCTAGGATTGTCCTTTAGATTGTCCTCTGGGACAGGCAAAAGAGCCCACCTGTTCTAGGACACAATTGAAGCAGTCCTGGACCGACGACCTGCTGAAGATGCTGCAGAATAACTGTTTTGAACATTCTACCACCCAAAATATTTATTTTCTGTACAGCCTAAGCCCCTCTTTTCATTGCTGCAAGACCAAAAAAAATCCAACCCCCTGCTACATTTGACATCATGAGCAAACACCATTAACACCATTAACACCTCCTTCTACTACTGCTGGCCTGATACTGTTAACATTTACTGTCACCGCTGTAGGTCTGCTACCATTACCATCTCATACTTGGCTTATTGCTGTTTTTCATTGCAATGCCACTTTTCATTTGCCACACTCAGTTTTTTTTTTGCAGCTTTTTAACAGTTACAAAGAATTACAATTCGTTGGTCAGGTATCATTCTATGAGCTGCATGATTATTTCCTGTGTTATAGTGTATTCCCGTATCACAGTTGCAACAAATATTTTTTTTTGGCCAGGTAACATCCTGTGTCCTGCACAAATGTCTGTGGGGTATGTATCATGTTCCCTTAAATCATGTTATACAGCAGTGGTTCTCAACCCTGTCCTCAAGTACCCCCAACAGGACATGTTTTGGGAATTTCTCTTAGATAAAATAGCTGTCCAAAATACCAAGCCATTGTGCAAGATAAGGGAAAACCTGCAAACATGGCCTGTTGGGAGCACTTGAGGACAGGGTTGAGAATCACTGTTATACAGCACAGTGCTTGTGCTGTGTAATTTGGCCCTTTGTATAACCTAAAATACCTGGCTGATCCTGTCCATGGTTTATCATGGCTGCTGAGCCCTGGCACAGTGGTCAGTTTACGTGCCTCACTCATCCGCAGCTCTCCTCTCTCCCCCCACCTGTCAGCTCGTGACAGGGCCACTCCTCTCCCTGCCCCTTACTTCCTGCTGCTATAATAACTGTATCATAATCATGATACAATCCTCTCTATTAGATAACATTATGTTTTCCAGTGTTTGTGCTTTATAAAAAATATGCTGATTTCTACCTAATTTTAGAGCGCCGCCCGGCGCTCACGTGGCCACCCGCCGCTCTCCTCCTCTCCTCCCCTCCTCCCACCTGATGTCAGCAGGAGTTCCCGGCCCCTCCCGCTGTAGTTGTAGGGGGGTGAGCAGTCCCGTGGGCGTCAGGAGGTGCTCTGAAATAAATCTGCATATTTTTTTAAAAAGGCACAGACACTGGGACACATAATGTTATCTAACAGAGGGGTTATGATGGTGTTTTAGTAGAACTAACACCCTAAATCCCATTTTTTTCACAGTTGCAAAAAAATTTACATTTTTGGCCAGGTAACATCCTTTACCCTGCACAAATATGTCTGTTGGTTTAAGGTGTTTTAGCACAACTAACACCTTAAATCCCATTTTTCCTCAACTTCTTTACATTTGCAAAAAATTTTAGTTTTTTTTGGCCTGGAAATATCTTTTGCTCTACGTCAATATTTATGTAGGGTTATTATGTTTTTGCATGACTAGCACCCCAAAACCAATGTTATCATAGCTACTTCATCATTTTATTTTTGACCAGGTAACATCCTAAGCTCTGCAAGAAAATGGGTTTTGCTTTACAGTGTACTGGCACCAATAAAGCTCAAAACCTAATTTTGGGTTTGCTCTTTCCTAAACATAAAATAAAAAAAATAAAAAAATGGGTAATTACTGCATTGAACATCAATGTTTTCATTTCATTATGCTGCATCATCATAAAAGTGGACAACACATTCCCTAGAATTCATGAAAACTGGTGCAGTCAGATTTAGGAAAAGTGTCTTGAGTGTGCTCTAAAAGTGGCACAGCATGCAGCAAATTTCCTGTCTAGAACTTATACTTCAATTTAGCGCATGCTGCACCACATTTAGGAAGCACACAAGACACTTTTTGGATAAATCCGTCTGCTCCAGGGTCTCTCCTTGTGTGCCAAGTCATGTGTGCGTAAGATATGAACTTTCTGTATTGTATTTTGAATTTGGCACAGGCATTGTGCCACAATGTAAAATGAGTGCATATTAGAACTGCCTGAATTTGGCACACAAGTTGCTGTCAGAACCAACAGTATGTCAGATGCTTTGCAAATTTGGAGCAACACATTGACAAGAGGGATTAACGCCAGAATAGTGGCACAGCGGCTTTATTGAATTCCCCCTGTTATGTTTCTGCATAATTTTCTTTCATTTGGAATTTTTTTTTGGCTTTCATGTAGGCTTTATCATGCTATTTGTTTCAATCTGTTGGCTCAACTTCAGAATATTTTTTTATACATGCTTTCTCATTCTCTAACTAAGAATTTTGTGGTTAAAAAATATGTTACATTGTGTGAGCAGTTGCAGTGTGAGATGGAGTTTGGCTTCAATGTGTTAGTGTATATAAATCTGATAGTACATCTAATGCCTCGTACACACGTAGGGACTTTTGCCGGCGGACCTAGTCCAGCGGACAATCCCGCGGGACTTTCCGGCTAGGTCCGCTGGACTTTCCGAGGGTGTGGACTTGCCCACACACGCACGGACTTCTCCAGCGGATAATCCGCCGGCCAAAAGTCCGCGGGACTTTTGAAAATGAACGGACTTGCCCACACACGGAGCAGTCCGTTCATTTCGAACGTAACTTCAGGTTACGTAGCTAGCGTAGGCAGTAAATGCCGCCGCGCTAGCTCCGCAAGCTGGCATGGATTTAAAGGGAATCCCCACGCCGAAAAAACGGCGTGGGGGTTCCCCCCAAATCCATGTCAGACCCTCATCCAAGCACGCAGCCTGGCAGGCCAGGAAAGGGGTGGGGACGAACGAGCGCCCCCCCCTCCTGAGCCGTACCAGGCCGCGTGCCCTCAACATGGGGGGTGCCCTGGGGAAAGGGGGGCCGTGCGGCCCCCCCACCCCAAAGCACCTTGTCCCCATGTTGATGAGGACAAGGGCCTCTTCCCGACAACCCTGGCCGTTGGTTGTCGGGGTCTGCGGGCGGGGGCTTATCGGAATCTGGGAGCCCCCTTTAATAAGGGGGCCCCCAGATACCGGCCCCCCACCCTATGTGAATGAGTATGGGGTACGATGTACCCCTACCCATTCACCTAAGGTGTAAAATGTAAAGTACAAAAAACACACACACTTTTGAAAAAATAGTTTATTGCACTGCTCCGGGGGTCTTCTTCCGTCTTGGGGGTCTTCTCGCCGGACTCCTCCGCTCTCTTCTGCTCTTTTACATAGCTCTTTCACGAGGGGAGGAGTCCGGCTACCTTCTTCGTCGTCGCCGCCGTCGTCTGGGGGTCTCGATCCGCCTTCGGGGGTCTTCGGGGGTCTCTTCTGTTCTTGCGGCGGTCGTCGTCTTCCGCGCCGCCGGCGCCTTCTTCTTCTTGTCCTTCTTCTTGTCCTTCTTGTTCTTCTTCTTCTTCCGATGTTGACCCGACGCTCTCTCTGCCCGGAATGCCTGTGCCGCTCTGCGCTCGGACTTATATAGGGACATGGGCGACAGGGTCACATGTTCATGTCACATGGTGACCCCCCCCCTTGCGATGTCACAGTCCCAGCATCCTCCGGGACTGTGACAACACAAGGGGGCGGGGTCACCATGTGACATGTGCATGTGACCCTGTCGCCCATGTCCCTATATAAGTCCGAGCGCAGAGCGGCACAGGCATTCCGGGCAGAGAGAGCGTCGGGTCAACATCGGAAGAAGAAGAAGAACAAGAAGGACAAGAAGAAGGACAAGAAGAAGAAGGCGCCGGCGGCGCGGAAGACGACGACCGCCGCAAGAACAGAAGAGACCCCCGGAAGACCCCCGAAGGCGGATCGAGACCCCCAGACGACGGCGGCGACGACGAAGAAGGTAGCCGGACTCCTCCCCTCGTGAAAGAGCTAGGTAAAAGAGCAGAAGAGAGGGGAGGAGTCCGGCGAGAAGACCCCCAAGACGGAAGAAGACCCCCGAAGGCGGATCGAGACCCCCAGACGGCGGCGACGACGAAGAAGGTAGCCGGACTTCCCCCGCTCGGTAAAAGAGCTTGGTAAATGGCGGGGGAGTCCGGCGAGAAGACCCCCAAGACGGAAGAAGACCCCCGGAGCAGTGCAATAAACTATTTTTTCAAAAGTGTGGGTGTTTTTTTTTACTTTACATTTTACACCTTAGGTGAATGGGTAGGGGTACATCGTACCCCATACTCATTCACATAGGGTGGGGGGCCGGGATCTGGGGGCCCCCTTATTAAAGGGGGTTCCCAGATTCCGATAAGCCCCCGCCCGCAGACCCCGACAACCAACGGCCAGGGTTGTCGGGAAGAGGCCCTTGTCCTCATCAACATGGGGACAAGGTGCTTTGGGGTGGGGGGGGGCGCACGGCCCCCCTTTCCCCAGGGCACCCCCCATGTTGAGGGCACGCGGCCTGGTACGGCTCAGGAGGGGGGGGCGCTCGTTCGTCCCCACCCCTTTCCTGGCCTGCCAGGCTGCGTGCTCGGATGAGGGTCTGACATGGATTTGGGGGGAACCCCCACGCCGTTTTTTTTCGGCGTGGGGAGTCCCTTTAAATCCATGCCAGGTCACGGAGCTAGCGCGGCGGCAGTAACTGCCTACGCTAGCTACGTAACCTGAAGTCACGTGATAAATGAACGGACTTGCCGATGAGCGGCAAGTCCCTTCATTTCAAAAGTCCCGCGGACTTGCCCACTAACGGCGGGATTGTCCGCTGGACTTCCAAGTCCAGCGGATAATTTGAAAACAAAACTTCAAACTTTAGTCCGCCGTACTTTGGCGCCAAAAAGTCCGCCGGCGCCCACACACGAGGGGATTATCCGCTGGACTTCAGTCCAGAGGATAATCCCGCGGGATTGTCCCTTCGTGTGTACGCGGCATAACACTCCTTTCCCCTCTGACACTGCTGCTGTCTAAAGGTGCCCCTGTGTTCCTTCCTCTAGAGTGGGGGCACTCTAATACAGGAGGTGTGTTACTGGCCAGATCACCATGTAAAAACAGAGGGAAAAAGGCCTAACAATAGAATACTAATGTAGCTGTCATGTCTAAGGATTAGTAAGCAGCAATATATTATATTTTTGGTTTTGTAATTAATACTGCTTTACATATTTTGGGCTGACCTATTACTGTACTTCTCTCTCGTTTTCCTATATTCCAATTTAAAAGAATGATATTATGTGCATGTGGTTTTTACAGTTTTTTCAAATATATAAAAAATTATATTAATGTGCCATTTTTTTGTTATGCTTATTTCTGACTGAAATCTGACTTCTCCCTGCTTCTGAAATCTCCTTGTTTTTTTTCAAATATGATTCAATGCATCAAATGTTTAATTGTTATATACTATTTGAAGAACTACATTTTCATTAAATTTTTTCACCTTAAGGTCTGCTCCCTGCCTTCTGAATTGCATTCTATTAAATTGGATGATGTTCTGTGCCCCAAATGTGTACAATGTTTATACGGTATCCCTGGAAATATACGTTTCACATAATATTTCTGGGTGAAATATGCCTACTCACTGCCTCTTAAACCACATCACTTCCTGAAGAAAGTAATTCAGTTCAGCAAATAATTACATTTATTTTATAAAATGTGTTTGTAAACAATACATTTTCATTTAATATTTATGGCTGAAATATGCAAACTTTTTGCCTCCCAAATTGCCTTCCATGGAATAGGATAAGGTCCCATTCTTAAATTAATCCACACCAATTACATGTAGCGTTTTTTTAAAAAAATACACTTTCATTTCTTTTTAAATGCTCAAATAGGATTACTCCTTGTCTTCAAGATTTCTTCCCAATAAAATGGATGAGATTCTTTTTAGCTAATCCATCCAAATTTCATAAATTTCCTTTCCAGAAAATAAAATTTGTATTCATATTCTGGTGGAAAGAAGCCAACTATCTACCCCCAAGTGTGCCACCTATTAAAAAGGATGAAATAGTTTTCTGCAAATATGTGCAATTTTTAAAACCTGTGTTTGAATCAGTGCAGTTTTTGCTGTACAATTCAAATTAAAATAGAATATATATATTTTTTCCCTATATCTTTCCCTATAATCGATATATCGGATATATCAATGAGTTTAGGCATGACTAAGTTGCTCTTTTTGTGTGATTTATACTGAAAATTATTTCCTCTGTGAGTTATCTTCATCCATAGGGAGTAACCTCCTTTTCCCCAACTTCAGGCCGTCATTCAGTGTATGGATGTTGTAGGAAACATCATTACAATCAATGATCAGTTTGGTGGTGAAACCTCATTTATACTTGAGGTTATGATTATGGAGAATCTTAATAATGGAATTCAGGTTTTTCTGTACCAGTAAAGTTGTTTGTGAAAGGAGTAGAAAAAAATACCTGCATATAGATCAGGTAGTGGGAGATGTTGTTGTGCACTTTGGATCAGGAGGTCTTTGATATGATAGAAGTGAATTCTTGCAATAACTCTCTCGGGAGTTTTTCTGGTATATGCGATGGTTTTGCCAATCGATGAGCCCTGTCTATTGGCAACTCCTGATGCAGGATCTTGGGGAGGAGGTCAGACATAATTTTTTTCAAAAATCCTTGTAATTCAGTATTTTTTACAGTTTTGGGGATCCCTCTGAATTTGATATTATTGCATCTGGACCTGTCCTCGATATCTGACACTTTCAACTTACCGTATGTTGCCTCAATTCTTCTATTAGCTCAGAATGGGAGTCCGGCAGTTTATTATGCGGGCCAGCGACATCCTCCATTTTGTTTTCCATATCATTAATTCTTACTCCTAGACCTTCTATTGCCACATTCGTTTTGTGCATATATGACTGCACATCTTGTTAAATGACTCCTCTCAGGGACAGAAGCATTTCTTTAATATCTGTATCAAGTATAGGCTGTCCAGATGTGGGGAAGGCAAACAGTTTCTCAGCGCATGGGGTTATTATTAGGTGGCTGGTCATATATAAGCAATGAACCACTGTCATGTTCACCTGAGGGGGAAATCCTTCTTCTTTGTCTCTGAGGGCCATTAATCCTCCTCCACCATGTCAGGGTCAGTCACATAGCTGCAGTTTCCTGAGTTTCCAAGCTTACTGTACTCCGGTATCTTTTTGTGCCCTCAATACCTCTTGCAGTTGCCGTGTAACATTTCAGGGAAAGTTAGTGCTGCAGAGCTCAGCTAGATAGCGGCCATCTTCCCCCACTTCCAGCCACGCCCCCTAATGCCTGTACATTTTTAAGTACAGTAGATTGAGCTATAGTAATCAAGTAGGTAGTAAGTTATATAGTGTAATATAATAATATGTTACGCTATTCTTTGGGGCCTGATTAATCAAGCCATGGGTGGGATGTTCAGGCACTTTGATGAGTCAGATTTTGCAAATAACTCTGCTTTATGAATTATTATTTTCCCATGTGGGGAAAATATCAGTGGCTGACAAATACAACCCATCTATACTCTTCTTCCATGCTGATTCTGCTTTTGGAAATCTCAAATTGCTTGAACACACTCTATGACATTAATTAATATGAACATTCCTGCCATATTTTGTTTTTAGATGTAGAACTGAGATTTTTTGCTTATAAAATCAGCATGTTCTTTAGACCTGCTTTCACCCTGTTTGACTCTGCTTTTAGCAGTTTCTTTCCTCCCTTTTTTAAATTACTTTGACATAGTGTGACATCAGCTACTCAAAATATCCTCCAAGTCAGTGATTGTCTCTATTTAGACATATAACTCATGTCTGGCAAACAGAAATAACTTTGCATAATTCAATGCAGCCACTGTGCAGTCAGTCATCTTAAACAGTGTCCAAAGTGTTGTTTATCTGTTGTGATTAAAAATGAATGGCCTTCACACTAAAAAAACAGATGCATGAAAGAAAGTGTTTCTTCTTTATTTGAATAATAACAGTAGCATTTTAAAGACAACAATGCAAATATCCTGTCATTGTTTTGCTGGAATTTGCAAAAGCTCCGTGGTGCAGGATGAACAAAGCAAGCAGAAAACAAGTTAAGTAATGATTGGTGTTTGGCCTGAAGATTTTGTGTACTAGGCTGGGGTCACATATGTGCAGCGGCGATTCCCAGCATGGGGTGCATCCCTGTTCACTGGTTCAGGTGCGATTCAAGTCTGAATTTTTGCCTGAATTCGCACCTGAACCAGACCCAATGACAAACAGGACCCTTCTGCAATCCGAACTGCAGCCGCCCCAGACCTGTGTGAACCGGTTTCATTGAGAGCCAGTCACACTTGCCCGTCATGCGAATTGGATGTGGAGAATCCCACATCCAGTTCACATACAGTATATGTGAACATATTGGTAAATCTGAAGACAAAAATCAGCAGACAATCTGATAGTGTGTATGGGGCTTTGTGGAACAGAGGTCAGCCAATGGACATTTTAATATTTGCATATCCTTAATTAGCTGTATATGAGCTTTAAAAAAACGATTACAGACTTCTGTAGCTGCATGTGCCATGGAACAATTCATTCTCAATGTCACAATAAAATTAATATACAGTATCTTACAAAAGTGAGTACACCCCTCACATTTTTGTAAATGTTTTGTTATATCTTTTCATGTGACAACACTGAAGAAATTACACTTTGCTACAATGTAAAGTAGTGAGCGTACAGCTTGTGTAACAGTGTCAAATTACTGTCCCCTCAAAATAACTCAACACACAGCCATTAATGTCTAAACCGCTGGCAACAAAAGTGAGTACACCCCTAATGCCCTGTACACATGATCAGACATTCCGACAACAAAATCCATCAGATTTTTTCAGATGGATGTTGGCTCAAACTTGTCTTGCATACACACGGTCGTACAAAGTGGTCGGAATTTACGATCGTCAAGAATACGGTGACGTACAACACGTACGATGGGACTATAAAAGGGAAGTTCAGTACTACGTGCGCCACCCTTTGGGCTCCTTCTGCTGATCTTGTGTTTATCGCGCGTTAGTAGAAGTTTGGTTAGAGATGATTAGAGTTGAGCGGACACCTGGATGTTCGGGTTCGGCGGGTTCGGCCGAACTTCGGAAAAAAGTACGGGTTCGGGACCGAACCTGACCCGAACTTGACCCCGAACTCCGAACCCCATTGAAGTCAATGGGACCCGGACTTTTGAACACTAAAATGGCTGTAAAAAAGTCATGGAAAGGGCTAGAGGGCTGCAAATGGCAACAGAATGTTGTTAAGAGCATGGCAAGTGATCTGCAAACAAATGTGGATAGGGAAATAACTTAAAATAACATAAAAAAATAAAAAATAAAATTTAAATGCTGGAGGCCCCCTTCTCAGCAGAAGAGGTACAGGAAGTCATTAAGAACCTCAGAAACTCAACAGCACGATGCCGCACATATGGTGGGAATACCCCAGAGTACGCACTTTCTGGAAAAAATGATTAACTTTCATCAGGAGACTGGGTGGGAGACAATGTGAAGGAACCGGAGGCACTGTCAGCAACCCAATCTACTATCGCCTGTACTTGTCCTGGCCTCAACATTCGTACAGCCTCATTAGGCGTGCCAAAATACCGCTGCAGGCTCTGTCGCCTACTCGTACCTGAGGAAGGTGTTTCACTAGTAGACATGTGCACACTGAAATATTTCGTTTTGGAATTTTGTTTTCGTCCGAAAAATAAATTAATTTAGTTACTCCCGAAATTCGTTTTTATTTATTTTGTTTTTCGTTAAAAATTGCATTCGTCCGAAAATCCAAATGAATTAAGATCGAATCTGTCATTGAAGGCTTATGGTGTCTGTCTAAATTCAAAGAAGATTCGACGGAGCAGCTAAACTGTATGACTCTGTATAGTTTAGCTGCAATTCCACCCAATTCCAGCAGCAATCTTTCCTCTCTACGTCGAATCTTTCCTTTCTACGTCGAATCTTTCCTTTCTACGTCGAATCTTTTCTCTCTATGTAGAATAATCTTGGACTAATAGAGTTAAGGTTAGGCACATTCGACCACAGGTTCAATGAACACAGATTGTTATTGTCAGCGTCGAATCTCCTATCTATATCGAACTGTTGTCACAACGAAAATAAAGCATTTGTTTATGTCGGATCTTTCGTTTTTTTCGGATTCTGCACTTTCGTTATCGTTTGTTAAAACGATAACGAAAATACCTGAAATTCGGACGAAAATGCATTCGGACGAAAACAAATGCACATGTCTATTCACTAGTGCTTCTCTGCCTTTTGGCTAAGATCAAGTGTAGTATCTGTTCTTATCAGTTGCCAGGAGGTGGCGCTTGCTTCCATCCCTGTTCTACGGCGAGGTGGAGCAGGGGTGGCGGTTGCTATGCAAAAGCCTGCTTGCGTAAAGGTGACATGGAGCGGTTCGTAGCCGAAAGGGAAGACTTCTGATGGGGATGGAGAACCACTGGGTTGGCGCTGAAGGGTCGAGTCCCTGGCCTTCTGGCCTGGATTGTGGCAGCTCTAGCTCTGGTCAGTTTTTCGGGTTGGAACACCTGCATGGCAAGTGATCTGCAAACAAATGTGGATAGGGAAATAACTTAAAATAACATAAAAAAATAAAAAATAAAAATAAAATGCTGGAGGCCCCCTTCTCAGCAGAAGAGGTACAGGAAGTCATTAAGAACCTCAGAAACTCAACGGCACGATGCCGCACATATGGTGGGAATACCCCAGAATACGCACTTTCTGGAAAAAATGATTAACTTTCATCAGGAGACTGGGTGGGAGACAATGTGAAGGAACCGGAGGCACTGTCAGCAACCCAATCTACTATCGCCTGTACTTGTCCTGGCCTCAACATTCGTACAGCCTCATTAGGCACCCCAAAATACTGCTGCAGGCTCTGTCGCCTACTCGCACCTGAGGAAGGTGTTTCACTAGTGCGTGTAGCTGGCACAGATCGACCACGTCCTCTCCCTGCAACAGGAGCGCCACCAGCAGCACCACGACCCGGGCCACGTCCCCTTTTTGATGATCTCCTCATATTTTCAAAATTTATGATCTCGCCCTAAATGGGTGTTTTTGTCAATAGCAGAATACACGTACAGTGTCTAAAGCGTTTATGAAAACGCAGAAAATGCTATTGGGAAGAAAAAAAACACTGCAAAATTAAATTTTTTTACAATGTTTTTCCATTATCAGAATACACGGATAGTGTCTACAGCGTGTATGTATGAACACGCAGAAAATGCTATTGGGGAAAAAAAAACACAGCAAAATTTTTTTTTTTTGCAATGTTTTTCCAATATCAGAATACACGGATAGTGTCTACAGCGTGTATGTATGAACACGTAGAAAATGCTATTGGGGAAAAAAAACACAGCAAAATTTAATTTTTTTGCAATGTTTTTTCAATATCAGAATACACGGATAGTGTCTACAGCGTGTATGTATGAACACGCAGAAAATGCTATTGGGGAAAAAAAACACAGCAAAATTAAATTTTTTTGCAATGTTTTTCCAATATCAGAATACACGGTTAGTGTCTACAGCGTGTATGTATGAACACGCAGAAAATGCTATTGGGAAAAAAAAAAACACAGCAGAATTACATTTTTTTGCAATGTTTTTCCAATATCAGAATACACGGATAGTGTCTACAGCGTGTATGTATGAACACGCAGAAAATGCTATTGGGGAAAAAAAAACACAGCAAAATTAAAATTTTTTGCAATGTTTTTCCAATATCAGAATACACGGATAGTGTCTAAAGCATTTATGAAAACGCAGAAAATGCTATTGGGAAGAAAAAAAACACAGCAAAATAAAAAAATTTTGCAATGTTTTTCCAATATCAGAATACACGGACAGTGGCTAAAGCGTGTATGAAAACGCAGAAAATGCTATTGGGGAAAAAAAAACAGCGCAAAATTAAATTTTTTTGCAATGTTTTTCCAATATCAGAATACACGGATAGTGTCTACAGCGTGTATGTATGAACATGCAGAAAATGCTATTGGAAAAAAAAAAAAACACAGCAAAAAAGGAAAATTTATTATCAAATACTTACCGTAATTTTCCTTTCCTGATGGACTCCATGGCAGCCTACGTGTGGGTTAACCCCGCCTCCTCTCCAATGCTATAGGACCCCATTACCATAAAAGAGTACTCACCACTCCATGCTGTGTTCCGTAACTAGCCTACTCATATGACTCATGGGTGGGAACTCCGTCTGCCATGGAGTCCATCAGGAAAGGAAAATTACGGTAAGTATTTGATAATAAATTTTCCTTTTTCCTGACAGACTCCATGGCAGCCTACGTGTGGGAAATAACTAGCCGACCACACGGGTGGGTATGCTTTAAACAGAAAATCTTTAATTTGGTCTATCAGCCGATAGAATTTTCACACCAAAATTAACAGAGGATAAGGAAGCAGGTTCAACGCAATAGTGTGACATAAAGGTGTTAATAGAAGCCCAGGAAGCTGCCTTGCAGATTGTCTCAGGAGCCACATGTCGGGCCGCTGCCCATGAAGTAGCCATTCCTCTAGTCGAATGCGCCGTCACCGCCACAGGAGGAGCCAAGCCCTTAGCCCTATAAGCCTGCTGTATCGTTCTCACAATCCAAGCTGCAAGAGTCCTAGTTGAAGCTTTGTTCCCCTTGTTTTTGCCGGAGTGCAATATGAAAAGATGATCTGACCGCCTGAAGGCGGAGGTAATGTGAAGGTATTCTCTCAGTGCTTCCCCGACATCCAAAGGATGAATGTCATCAGATCCTGGCGATCTAAAGGTAGGTAGAACCACTTCCTGATTCTGATGGAATACCGAGGTTACCTTAGGATTGGATCCCAACATAGGAATGAGGACCACCCGGTCCGGAAAGAACGTTAGAAAGGGTTCTTCAAAGCCCAGCGACCCGATTTCTGATACCCTCTTGGCCGAGGTGACTGCCACCAGAAAGGCAACTTTTTCCGAAAAGTCTCTAACGGAAAGCGGGGATGGCCCCGTCGTACTCAGCCCAGAAATATAATCCAGGACCAGGGGAAGATCCCACTTAGGGAATCTCGGCTTCCTTTGGGGCTTGAGTCTTGAGGCCCCCTTAAAAAATTGACGAACCAACGGATGGATTGCCCAGGAGGTACCGGAGAAGGCTGACAAAGCTGAAACTTGCACCCTGAGAGAACCTACGGATAAGGGAAGGTCAAGGCCAGTCTGTAGGAAACCAAGGATATCTTGGACACCTGGATGTTCGAAGGACCTCTCCGTAGCCATACAGAAACTCACAAATCTAGACCAGATCCTGCCATATACCTTATTCGTACTTGATCTCCTGGAACTCAATAAGGTGGAAATCACACTGGAAGCGCATCCGATGGATTCTAGCCTCTTCCTTTCAAGAACCAGACCATCAGTTTCAGTATTGCTGGACATGGGTGCAGTACCGCCCCTTGAGACAGAAGGTCCGTCCTGAGCGGAAGAGATACCGGCTCCCGTATACTCAGCTGAACTAGCAGAGGGAACCAAGGCCTGTTGGGCCAGTAAGGAGCGACCATCACTACTTCCACCGTCTCCATCTGGAGCCTCTGAAGAAATCTGAGAATCAGGGGAAGTGGCGGAAAGGCATAGGCCTTCCTGAATTTCCATTGGTCTGTCAATGCGTCTGTCCCCAGAGCTTGGCTGCAGCGGTTCCGCGTGTAGAACCTCTCTAACTTGAAGTTGCACGGGGAGGCAAAAAGGTCTACCTCCGGATCGACACCCAGCGACAGGATCCACTCGAAGGACTGAACATGGAGGGACCACTCGTTGTTGTCCAACTGAGTGCGTGATAGAAAGTCCGCTTGCGTGTTCTGCACCCCTGGGAGAAAAACCGCGGAAATATTCACCAAGTTCTTTTGTGCCCATGACAGAATGGGTTCCACTTCCCGGAGAAGGGTAGAGCTCCTGGTGCCCCCTTGTCTCTTCACATAGGAGACCGCTGTGGTGTTGTCCATTCGCAACAGTACCGACTTCCCCTTCAAGATCTGAGAGAAGTGCTGGAGAGCGCACCACGCTGCCCGAAGTTCCAGAATGTTCGATCCCAGGACAGGAAGACCTCTGTCCCACTTGCCCTGTGCAAGATCCGACCCGCAAAGGGCCCCCCAGCCGGTTCCGCTGGCATCGGTTGTCACCGTTACCCAGGAGATGGGAGCTATCGAGTGACAGTTCAGGAGATTCTTGTGTTGGAGCCACCAGAAGAGACTGTTCCTCATTGATGATGTTATTCGTATCTTTTGGCTTTTGCTTCCCGACTTCCATTGTTTCAAAAAACCCGACTGAAACGGGCGTAGTCTCCACAGGGCCCACTTGACCATGGGTGTCGTGGAGACCATTGTCCCCACGATTTTGAGACACTGCGAGGCTCTCAGGTATTGTGTATGAAGGGCTTGAGAAACCCTTTCCCGGATGACCGGAATCTTTTCCACTGGCAACGAGATTGTACTTCGCACGGTGTCGAACTGGGCACCCAGATAAATTAGCCGTTGGGTTGGCACTAGCTGGCTTTTTTCCATGTTTAGGAGCCAACCGAAGCTGGTTAACGTGGACATCACCTGTTTGAGATGAACTAGCAGCTGCTCTCTGTTTTGCGACAGGACCAGCAGGTCGTCCAAATAATGATACAGTCTTACTCCTTTCAGTCTGATCAGGGCCACCACTGCCAAGAGCACCTTCGAAAAGACTCGAGGGGAGGTCGTCAACCCGAAGGGGAGGCAGATAAACTGTAGATGGTCTGGATCGACATGAAATCTTAGAAACTTTTGACAGCTTTCCTCTATTGGAACATGAAAATAAGCGTCCTTTAGGTCGATCGAGACCATCCAATCCCCTGGTTGGATGGCTTGTTGTATAGTTAGGAGAGTCTCCATCTTGAATTTTCCGTGTTGTATATACCGATTTAAGTATGTCAGATCTATCACTGGTCGCCATGACCCGCTTTTTTTCTGTACTAAGAAGAGGGGAGAGTAGACCCCTTGAAAACACTCTTCTTCTGGCACCCGGACCACCGCCCCCTGGGCTTTTAACAGCTCCACGTATGAGAGTAGAGCTTGTCTCTGGTCCTCCGACCGAGGAAGCTGGGTAGACACGAACCTGGGAGGGGGAATGCTGGAGAAGGTCCACTTGTGCCCCGTCGAGACCGTCTTGATGACCCAATAATCCGAGATCGAGGCCACCCAGACGTGCCGGAAGAGGGATAGACGGGCCCCCACCCGACCCGCCTGGGCGGGCACGATCTCAGAAGGATTTGGGTGGCTCACGTCCACCAGACGACTGGTTCTTGGTGGACTTGCGAAAGGAACTCTGTCCCCTGTTCCAATTCCTTCTGAAGTCCTTTCCTGGTTTGTAGGAGCGTACCTCCCTCGCGCGCTCAGGGCTTCGTCTCTTGAATTGAGGCTTCTTTCGCCCGAGCAGCCTTCTGTCCTGGGGAAGGAACCCCGACTTACCGCCTGTCGCCCGCGTTATGGCATCATCCAACTTGTTACCGAATAACGTAGATCCCTCGAAGGGAATCTTGCACCAGGCTTGTTTGGAAACGGGATCGGCCAGCCAAGGACGTAGCCATAAGGCGCGCTTAGCCGTGACCGATGACAGCATAATGCGTGCTAACAGACGAATTAAGTCGATGGAAGCCTCCCCCAGAAAAACTGCTGCGAGTTTTAGTTCTGCTGCTGCTGAACTCCTGGCCAGTTCGGCCGATACGCTATTCAGGAAGGAGTCCACATTTTCAGTCCATGCCTCCATGGCTTTGGACATAGCTGCTAGGGCTAAGACGGGCTTACAGGCCATCCCAGCCAGACCGTAGATCCTTTTGAGGTCCTGATCGATCTTCCTCTCCAGACCATCTTTAAAGGAAACCGAGTCCTCCATCGGGAGAGTGACATGCTTGGCCAAGCGCATTAGCGCTGCATCCACCAGCGGAGCGTTCTCCAGATGCTTCACCTCTTCCGCCTTAAAGGGGTACAGCCTGGAAGTCTTGGTAGTCATGGAGGATTTCCTATCCACCCTGCTCCACTCTTCTTCTATCACATCCTTTAATTCTGTGAGTAAAGGGAAGTTTGGTCGCTCTTTACCCAGCTGCTTAAAAAACTTCTTCTGTTTGGCCGGGGGAGTAGACGCTTCTTCCCACTTGAGGGCTTCTTTAACTGCCTTAATCAGTGGTGAGACCATGGCGAAATCAAAGCCCCCGATCTCCTCATCCGGGAATTCTTCTCCCGAGGATTCGCCGGAAGCCTCGTAGGGCTGGGACGTACCCGGATCGTCACGGGATTCATCAGCCTGAGGACCAGACGCCGTCGTTGACTGGCTCAACGTGTGAGGGGCCACCATGTCTTTAAGCGACTGTTGTACAACACGTTTCACCAGGGACTCCATGCGCTGGTTTTCCGTGTCTTTCTCCCCGACCGCCTTGGAAAAACACCTGTCACATAATGACTTGTCATCCGGGACTCGTGTCCTACAGCCCCAGCACGTTCTGTACTTTGGGCGTTCATCATGGCGGTGGGAGCGGTGTCTGGAGGAGGAATGAGAACTTCTCCTCTGATGATGAGACCCATGCGAGGATCCTTGCTTCGATCTAGACGATTGTCTTTGTTGTTGTTGTTGTTGTGGCCTGGCAAGGTCCCTATCCTGCGAATCTGGTCTGGAAGGGCTGAAGCAAGAACGGGGTAGGGGAGAAAAAATATTGGCATCAGAAAAATGCAAACAAGCAACACAGTTGTATCTCAACCCCTCCCTTACCAGCACATACCTAGTGCGTAAGGGCTGGCCACTAAAAGGCGGTGAATTGTCCATGACCTGTGGACGACGGGCGTCACAATATGAATACTGCAGTCTGTAAGAAAAAAATACCCTAAGCAACCAACCGGCCAAAAAGAACTAGCAAGGACAATGCGTGCCAACTCTGGGTTTTTTTTTTTTTTTTTTTTTTAAAACATCATCTCACTGCATGCATAAAAATATACCTGCATAACAGCATAAGACAGTATATCACATTCGGAAGAAAATACCCAAGAATAAATTCACAATTTAAAAATACGTGCATATACCTTTAAAAGGAACTTTCTCTTTTTTTTTTTTTTTTTCTTTTTAGAATACCCTTAGAGCAACAGCACTGACCTTGTAGAAGTTCTGCCTGGGCTGGGGAACGGGCTCGCTCGCTGCTTCCACTCTCCTGAAAGACCCAGACAGGACTGCAGCAGCAGCCCAGAATTTAAATTCCCCGCCCGTGACGTCACCGCTCCTCCCCGCACACCTGTGCCGAGGGAAAATCCTACTGCGCATGCGCGACCGCCAGGCCGCGCACGCGCGAACCAGGCCTCGCTTTCGCCGGAGGCTGGTGCGCATGCGCAGACCGCCGAGACGGCCAGGAACCCGGAAACCATACGGCGAGCTGGAACGCAGGAGCGCTCCAGCCGCCATCCGGGGGGGAGTACACTAGACACCAGGGATAAAACATACAACAAATAATACTGCCATGGAGAAATAACGGTGCAGACCTTGCCAGCCGATGCCATCCGTCCAGCGTCCCTGCGACCACCAGCATACCGAGGCAACACCACCCCGTTCTGGGGGGAGAAGGACATCCAGCCTCAAAAGCTTACTCGCCCGCCCATGGCTGAGCACAGAGCTTGCACCGCACAGGTATGCATCTTCAGAAACGAAAAAAAAAATCCGAAATCCTACCGGACGCGAACGAAAGGTGAAGGTCCATAGGAGGAGGACAAAAAAGGAACACAGCATGGAGTGGTGAGTACTCTTTTATGGTAATGGGGTCCTATAGCATTGGAGAGGAGGCGGGGTTAACCCACACGTAGGCTGCCATGGAGTCTGTCAGGAAAATTAATTTTTTTTGCGATGTTTTTCTAATATCAGAATACACGGATAGTGTCTACAGCGTGTATGTATGAACACGCAGAAAATGCTATTGGAAAAAAAAAAAACACAGCAAAATTAAAATTTTTTGCGATGTTTTTCTAATATCAGAATACACGGACAGTGTCTAAAGCGTGTATGAAAACGCAGAAAATGCTATTGGGGAAAAAAAAAACACAGTAAAATTTAATTTTTTTGCAATGTTTTTCCAATATCAGAATACACGGATAGTGTCTACAACGTGTATGTATGAACACGCAGAAAATGCTATTGGGAAAAAAAAAACACAGCAAAATTAAATTTTTTTGCAATGTTTTTCCAATATCAGAATACACGGACAGTGTCTAAAGCGTGTATGAAAACGCAGGAAATGCTATTGGGGAAAAAAAAAACACAGCAAAATTTAATTTTTTTGCAATGTTTTTCCAATATCAGAATACACGGACAGTGTCAAAAGCGTGTATGAAAACGCAGGAAATGCTATTGGGGAAAAAAAACACGGCAAAATTAAATTTTTTTTGCAATGTTTTTCCAATATCAGAATACACGGATAGTGTCCACAGCGTGTATGTATGAACAGGCAGAAAATGCTATTGGGAAAAAAAAAACACAGCAAAATGAAATTTTTTTGCAATGTTTTTCCAATATCAGAATACACGGATAGTGTCTACAGCGTGTATGTATGAACACGCAGAAAATGCTATTGGGGAAAAAAAACACAGCAAAATTAAATTTTTTTGCAATGTTTTTCCAATATCAGAATACACGGTTAGTGTCTACAGCGTGTATGTATCAACACACAGAAAATGCTATTGGGAAAAAAAAAACACAGCAGAATTACATTTTTTTGCAATGTTTTTCCAATATCAGAATACACGGATAGTGTCTACAGCGTGTATGTATGAACACGCAGAAAATGCTATTGGGAAAAAAAAAAACACAGCAGAATTACATTTTTTTGCAATGTTTTTCCAATATCAGAATACACGGATAGTGTCTAAAGCGTTTATGAAAACGCAGAAAATGCTATTGGGAAGAAAAAAAACACAGCAAAATTAAATTTTTTTGCAATGTTTTTCCAATATCAGAATACACGGACAGTGGCTAAAGCGTGTATGAAAACGCAGAAAATGCTATTGGGGAAAAAAACAGCGCAAAATTACATTTTTTTGCAATGTTTTTCCAATATCAGAATACACGGATAGTGTCTACAGCGTGTATGTATGAACACGCAGAAAATGCTATTGGAAAAAAAAAAAAACACAGCAAAATTAATTTTTTTTGCAATGTTTTTCTAATATCAGAATACACGGATAGTGTCTACAGCGTGTATGTATGAACACGCAGAAGATGCTATTGGGAAAAAAAACACAGCAAAATTTAATTTTTTTGCAATGTTTTTCCAATATCAGAATACACGGATAGTGTCTAAAGCGTTTATGAAAACGCAGAAAATGCTATTGGGAAGAAAAAAAACACTGCAAAATTAATTTTTTTTGCAATGTTTTTCCAATATCAGAATACACGGACAGTGTCTAAAGCGTGTATGAAAACGCAGAAAATGCTATTGGGGGGGAAAAAAAACACAGCAAAATTTAATTTTTTTGCAATGTTTTTCCAATATCAGAATACACGGATAGTGTCTACAGCGTGTATGTATGAACACGCAGAAAATGCTATTGGGAAAAAAAACACAGCAACATTAAAATTTTTTGCAATGTTTTTCCAATATCAGAATACACGGACAGTGTCTAAAGCGTGTATGAAAACGCAGGAAATGCTATTGGGGAAAAAAAAAAACACAGCAAAATTACATTTTTTTGCAATGTTTTTCCAATATCAGAATACACGGATAGTGTCTACAGCGTGTATGTATGAACACGCAGAAAATGCTATTGGGAAAAAAAAAAACACAGCAAAATTAAATTTTTTTGCAATGTTTTTCCAATATCAGAATACACGGATAGTGTCTACAGCGTGTATGTATGAGCACGCAGAAAATGCTATTGGGAAAAAAAACACAGCAAAATTTAATTTTTTTGCAATATTTTTTCAATAGCAGAATACACACAGACTGGTGTATCTCTTACTATATGCAGCGTTGGTCCTAATGGTGCACTGAGCTTGCAGGTAAAACTTTTATATTTTGTCTGGCACTGGCCTCATGGCACTGTTAAAAGACTGTGCACTGCACCCCAGCCAGGGTACAATTGATTTAGGAATCTCTTCAATAATTCTCTCTGCCTCTTTCTTTTGCTTAATAAAGAAACTCCCTACTCTACTCTAGCTATCTAGATCGCTCACTGATCTAACTAATTAGAAGAAAATTAAAGGAATGTGGACTGACTGACTGACTGACTTTATCACACTAACTCCTAAAATCCTCTCTCTCAGCAGCACAGGAACCTGTCTATAGCAGAATGACGCTGTGTGCTGTGTGTGTGTACTATATATAGAGGCTGGGTCACATGCTGCACTGCCCAATCACAGCCATGCCATTAGTAGGCATGGCTGTGATGGCTTCTAAGGGCACACTAGTGAAACTAGCGTCGATTGGCTGCCCTGCAGCTGTTAAAAAGGCGCCAATACATCGCCGAACACCGGCCCAGAACCCGAACTTACAGCCAATAGTCCGGGTTCGGGTCCGGGTCCCGGACACCCAAAAGTCCGGTACGGACCCGAACTTTACAGTTCGGGTTCGCTCAACCCTAGAGACGATTTGTCATTGCGTGCTATTTATAGTACTGTATTTTTGATTTTCAGTGCGTTCTTGTCAGCTCGTTGCTGATTTTCAGTTCGTTCTTTCAGGCCTTGCTGTTTTTCAGTGCTTTCTGTTAGTTTGTTCTTTTCTTTTTTCCTCTTTTTTTTTTTTCTTTTTTTCCACGTCAGAGAAAATTGGAGAGACTTTTGTTCAACTTAACGTTCATCTCTATCTCTTCCATTATCGTCATCATTGTGGAACTTTGATTTTTATTGAAAAGGAAGGGAAGAGAAAAGATACAAAAAAAAAAAAACATACACATTCCTCTTCACCGAGTACATAGACCCGTCAGTTCTCTCTGATATCTTTCTTAGCTTCAACTCCCTCTAAATTTTTCTCTCTTTTTTCTTTTCCTTTTTCTTTTTTCCCTTCTTTTTTTTTTCCCTCCCACCCCCCACCCATCACCCCCCCCCCCCCCACCCACTGTGCCTCTCTCATTTGCCATCTACTTTTGTTCTTCTATATCTAAAATTTAAATTATTATTTCAGCATACCTCCATGTCTGTTTAAAGTCCTGCCAACATTTCCATTTATTCATAGCATCTTCTCCATCTTCTTCACCATTATATCTACGTTTTTCCAGGCGGTATATCTCTCCCATTTTTTTTATCCAATCTAATTCCGTTGGCGGTTCCTCTTGTTGCCACCTCCTAGGAATCAGTGCTTTTGCAGCGTTCAGCATATGCGGGATTAGAGTCTTCATATATATTTTTATTGAATCTGTGGTGTTATGGAATAGGCATATCCACGGATCTTCCACTATTTTAGTACCGGTAATTTCGTTTATCAATTCTAAAATATTTTCCAGTATTTCCTGATTTTTGGACATTCCCACCAAATGTGGGCCATTGTACCCCGTTGGCTACACCCTCTCCAGCAATCTTGCGAATTCCCCAACTGAAACTTACTACTTCTATTAGGTGTAATATACCATCTTGAGAGACATTTGTAATTTGTTTCCGCGGTTCTAATGTCCATTGCTGATCTATGTGTTAGTGTCAATATTTTTTTGAAATTATGTTTGTACCCATGTGTGTCTAATTCATTTCCCCATTTTATTAAGAATGGGGGTACCTCCAGCCGACCCTCTGCGAGAAGCATCTTATATAAACAAGATGTATCTTTTTTTTTTCACCTTTTGCTAAACATACCTTCTCTAAAGATATATAGTTATCTTTCGTTCTAATTGGCTGGGGGAGTCTCCCAACAAAGTTTGCCAGCTGGAGGTAGCGCCATTCATTTAACTTTATATGTGCTATATTTTGCTGTAGTTCTATCAGTGGTTTTAATTTACCCTTTTCTATCACATCACCTAGTTGTGTGTTCGCTCCTAACCATTTCCCCCCCATTTCTCTCTTTCCCGGTGGGAAATAACCATTGTTTTTTAGTGGCATCAGTGGTGAATTATAATTCCAGTTATATTTCTTGTGCATTGAATCCCAAATTTTGAAAACGTGTCTCGTTATTTTTTGTGTATTTACTCCCATCTCCCTGTGCTTCGGGGGGCACCAAATCCCTACTCTTAAATCTACCTCACTTATATCCTTTTCTAATTGCACCCATTGCTTTTGACTCTCCTTCCGTGACCACTCTACAGCTCTCGACAGTATTACCGCGTGGTAGTACTTTTTAATATCAGGGACGCCGAGGCCCCCTTGTGTTATCCTGGGTTTCTTGTTTTGCCATAGGAACCTATTTATAATAGTTTTTAATGTTTGAAGATAGTAATCAGGAAGGGGGATCGGCATCATGTGGAACTTATAGGTGATTTTAGGCAAGATCAACATTTTTATGGTGTTGATACGACCTATCCACGTGAGGGGCCTATACTGGATTTTTTTAAATTCATTTCTAATTTCATCCAGTAGCGGGATATAGTTGTCACTGTATAGCTTTTCTATGGAATTTGCTAATTTAATCCCTAAGTATTTTAGCCCTTTATGTTTCCATGGGAACTGATACTCTCTTTGGAGCCCAAGCGCTTCTTTTTTACCTATGTTTATGTTTAAAATTTCTGACTTGTTGATATTTATTTTGAAGTTGGATATCTCTCCGTACTCTTTTAGGACCTCAAGCAATTTTGGCATTGATGTCTTGGGTTCCGTGATGTAGAACAGTAAATCATCTGCGAACGCTGCTACGTTATGTTCGTAGTCTCCTACTCTGATTCCTTTTATGTTGTTATCTGATCTGATAGTTGCCAATAGTGGTTCGATTGTAAGGACAAATAGCAACGGGGACAGGGGGCACCCCTGTCTTGTCCCGTTGCTCATAAAAAAGAGGGGTGAATGGACTCCGTTGATCTTTATTGTTGCAGACGGTTTTTCATATAGAACTCCGATTTTCTGCAACATGATCGTACCTAAACCCATGTATTTTAAGGTCTCCATCATGAGCCCCCAGTCTACCCTGTCAAATGCCTTCTCGGCGTCTATTGACAGGAATAGTCCTGGGGGCCCCTCTGTTTTTAGTTTTTGTAGTAGTAGTAACGTTCTAATACTATTGTCCCGTCCTTCTTCTCTTGTAGCGACAAAGCCTACCTGATCTACATGGATCAGTCCCTTCATGTGGTTTTTTAACCTATTTGCAAGGATTTTGGCGTATAACTTTGTGTCAAAGTTTAATAGGGATATCGGTCTAAAACTTGAACAGCAGCTGTCATCTTTCCCCTCTTTCAATATAAGCGTTATTAGGGCTTTCTGTGCGTCTCGACTCAGTCCGTATTCTGTTCCGAGTCCGTTGAAATATCTGCAGAGTCTTGGTACCAGAATCTTGCTAAATCTTTTGAGATACAGGATCGGGAATCCATCCGGACCCGGACTCTTCCCGGTCGCAGTGTCCGCCATGGCTCTAAGGAGTTCGCTTTCAGAAATAGGGGCTTCCAGCTCTATATTATCTTCGGGGGTTATTCGGGAAATTCCTGAATTCTTTAGGAATTCTATTATTTTATTCTTTTTTTCTATATCTGTATTCTCTTTAGTCACGTTATATAAGGTTTTGTAAAAGCGCTGGAATACTTCTGCAATGTCTTTGGAGTTAAATACTAAGTCGCCTTGATTATTTCGAATTTTTTCAATGTAATTCCTCGCTTTTTTCTTCCTTAAGGTTTTGGCTAGGTGTTTCCCAATTTTATTGCCCCAAAGGTATTTATCTTTCAAAATCGCATTAAAGACCCTTTTTGTATCATGCGTTAGTATGTCTTTTAATTCTTCTCTTTTTATTATAAGGTGGTGGTATACCTCTTGATGGTGTCCCTCTGATTTCTTATGAAGTTGCTCTAATCTAAATATTTCTTCCGTTAACTTTTTAATTTTATTTGTTCTTTCTTTTATTTTCCTTGAACCCATCGAGATAAGGATACCCCTTATATATGCCTTATGTGTTTCCCATAGTGTGGAATATGATATGTCGATTGATTCATTGGTTTCAAAGAAAAAAGTTAATTCTTCTTGTATTCTTTCTATATCTTGCTTTTCCGTGAGAAGCGCTTCGTTTAACCGCCAGTTAGAGAGAGGCTTTGGTGTCTTAAATTCTTCTAATATCATCGTAACTGGTGAATGATCTGAAAGGGTAGAAATCTCTATATGGGCTTCTGTGATCTTTGACAGTGTATAGTGATCTACAAATATGTAATCAATACGCGTGTACTTCCCCTGCACGGGGGAGAAGAAAGTGTAATCTCGAGTTTTGGGATTCAGGGTTCTCCATATATCCATCAGTTGATTATGATACAGCGTCTTTTTCAGTTTTTTTAAGAGCGCCCCTCCTGTCTCCCGCGAACGGGACGTACTATCCTCGCCTGGGTTCATGCACAGATTCAGATCCCCTGCCATTATGACCAAACCTTGCCTAAAGTGGGCAAGAGTATTTATCATCTTCTTCAAAAATTCTGTTGGTCTTTTATTTGGAGCATAAATGTTAACTAGAGTAAATCGTGTTTCACCTATAAAGCCTCTTAAAAAGAGATATCGCCCTTCGGGGTCAACTAGCCTTTCTTCTTCTTTAAACGATAATCCCTCTGAAAATCCTATCGCCACTCCTTTTGCTTTCCTTGTCGGTGAGTCTGCATAGACCCAGGTGGAATATTTTTTGGAGTATAATTTTATATTAGATCCTTGGAAGAGATGGGTTTCCTGGAGAAACACTATGTCTGCTTGGTACTGTTTGAGCTCCTTTAATATTTTATGTCTTTTGGCCGGGTTATTTAACCCCCGGACATTATATGTTAAGAACTTAATCTAAGATTTTTTCTTTTATTTTTAATTCTTAGAGAGAGGCCCCTCCCCTTATCTTTCCCACCCCTAGTACTAATCCCACCCCCCCACCCGCCCTCCTCCCTCCCCTCCCTCTCCTCCCCAACCCTGTCCCCTCCCCTCCCCCACCTGGCCGATAGCGACCACCAGGCCATTGGCGAATTAGATCCTTCCTCTTCGCCTCTGGGCTTCTTTCTCAAAGGTGGGGTTCTAGCTTCCTTCCCTCTTCCACCCCTCTTCTGGCTTACGCCGGGAAAAAAAGAAAAAAAAAGAAGGGGGGGTGGAAGGGTCCCCCAGACGGATTCCATTCAGCGTGAGACTAAGACTCTCCCCCCCATCTCTCCGCCCCTCCTCCCCCACCTCTCCGCTCCCTTAATGAACTCTATCTTCCCTAGTATGGTGGGGAGCATAACTCAGCGATATGCAATCTCATAGACAGTGCTCCCAGGCAGAAAAAACAAAAAAAAAAAAAAGGAAAGGAAAAGCTCCCCCTAAGGGGAGATGAAAACCCTTTCAATTTAACATCATCCAGAGAACCGAAGTGTCCACTGATTAATCCATTTGAACTTAGTCCAGTCCTTCTCTGGCTGACCATTCTGGGATTTCTGTGGGATGTAGATCCAGGTTTTTACAGAATTCTGGTAATTCTTCTGGGTATTTTAACTTTACCGATCTACCATCCTTATATGCTATTAAACACGCTGGAAATCCCCATCCATATTTTACATTTTCTATCCGCATTTGGTTCAAGAGTGGCCTCAGAAGACGTCGTCTGGCTAATGTTTGTGGGGAAAGATCCATATAAATCTGAAGGTCTGATCCCCCATATTTTAATGGGGGTTTTCCTCTTAGTTTAGTCAGTATTTCAGTTTTTTCCAGGTAATCCTGGAATCTAACGAGGATATCCCTAGGCAAGTCTATAATATGTTGGGGTTTTCTGACTCTATGTATCCTCTCGATTTTTGGTTCCCAGTCTGGTCCTTTGTTGATGATCGGGTTAAATAATTCCTTTATGATCTTTCTAAAGTCCTCACCTCTCTCTTCTGGAAGAGCACGGATTCTTAAATTCTGCCTTCTACTTTGATTTTCCTGCTCCTCCAATTTATGTAGCATCTGTCTTTGGTTTATCTTCATTTTCCTGAATTGGTCTTTAAAGTCAAACAGTTCTTGTGCCTGCTTGTCTATTTTATTCTCCGCTTCCTCTAATCGGTTGAGAAGGTGGGTAAGATCTGTGCGTAGTGCTATTATTTCATCTTTTATTGAGTTTTCCATTTTTGTTAGCATTTCAGATAAGACTGTCTTAGTTAAAGCCTGGGTATTTTCATTCTGGTCATCTATCCTACTGCTATCTGTTTCCGTTTCTTCAGTGGTATTACCTCCTGAAGCCGCATGGGTCTCTTCCTTTTTTTTTATTCGCCTCCTTCTTCTTTACCTGCTTAACCGGTTGTTTTTCCATACTCTGGCTTTTTGGGCTCAAGCCCTGCAGCATGTATTGTGTAATTGTACTGGTGTTTGCTTTTTCCTTCGTTGTTTTAATTTTAGCCCCCTTTGTGGTTTTGCCTTTCATACCTGGTTTCTTGTTTATGGGGTTACGTTTCCCCAGTTTAACTGGTGTGGTATATATAGAGGAACAAAAGGGTTGCCAGGGGTGGACCTCTTCTATGGGATAATAATCCCTGTGTAAAGCCCTGTTATATTACAGGTTTAAGATGTTTTTTCTATTTTTTCTTTTCTTTTCTTTTTTTTTCCTTTCTCTCCCCCTTTAAAGTAGACTCACTGTAGCGTCGGTATTCAAAGGGTACTTACCAGTAGAGATTAGATTTTCTTAGTGGTTGTTCTGTCCCGAAGAGATTATATGTTAGATAGTCTCCATTACCACCCGATATTGCTTCTAATTTCTTAATGTGGGTCAATGTGTGAGATATCTCATTGTATACTCCGTTGGTAGCCCCCTCTTTTTCTTTCTTGTTCTTCTATTTTCCTTCCCCTTTCCCTTCCTCTTTATAGCTCAATAGGTCCCGGGGGGGGGGGAGGCCCTAACAAACAACAAGCACGCAGGTCTACAATGTGCGTCAGACCCTCCCGCCACACATAACCCTCCACAAGAGCCCCAGTTATTACTGGTCTGTATTACAATAGAGGTGGAAGCACAGGGGGAAAGACAGGGAGAACATCAGGCGTAATAAGATATCCGAGAGAGAAAAAAAAAAAAGTGATTGTCTTTTTCTATAGGTCTATTCTCTTCACCAGGACTCTAATTACCTCCTGGATATATGAATGGATGGACGCATACAGGCCAAGCAAACCAGCGACTTAATATATTAAGATGAGTGTTGCCAGAGTTCAAGGTGACATTTGCTGCCTGTATAAATGAATGTGTTTATAACACGCAAATTGACAAAATACAGGATATTCCTCGTCCCTGTGTTTTAACACTTAATGGATTTTTCTGATCTTATTGCAGTTTCCATAGTAGAAGTTTAAATATGTTTCTTACCATGTCGCTGGGAGTTCATTGAATTGAAGTGGCCCCTTTCAATAGGGGGACTTACCCCTCTGCTCCGTTGTCTTCTGTGATCCGTTGATTTTTTCCTCTTTTTCCTGGGGATCAACTTTGCAGTGGGAAGTGGGAGGCACAATGAGCCGGGAGGTAGAGTGCGGGAGTCGGGGTCCCCTACGGGAGGTCAACGGGAGGGAGAGTGAGAGACTCCGCAGGTACTCATTCCCGCCGTCGCCGCTGCTTCCTCTACCATTGTTGCGTGGGACACCATGTATCCCTGTCTATGGCGTCGGCTGTCGGGCGGGAGCTGCGATGAACCTAGGCGGGCTGCTTCCTCCACGTGTAGCGTGGCCTCTTCAGCTTAGCGCGCGCTTCCATCCATCCGTCCGGCCGTCCTCTCCTAGGCTAGGCCCCTCCCTCTGCAGGACGTCTTCCGTCCTACTCTGTTAGTTTGTTCTGACCAGCCGACAGCTTTGAAGCCATGTTGCGTGTATGTACTCGTCGTAGAGTTTGTGCTGTGCAGGAGCTTGGTGTTGGGCTTCTAGCTTTGACACAAGCCCAGTTCATGAACAGGGTGGGGAGGAGTTCATGGACGAAGAATTGGTTGCTCCAGCGTGACCAATTCTCGCACATGCCTTAGCTTCGTGAGATCCGGGATAATAATCCTGATGATTTCAGGAATTATCTCAGGATGACGGACCCCGTTTTTCACCGGCTGTTGGCTTTGCTGTCCCCTTATATCAGCAGGCAGGATACCTACATGCGGCAAGCCATCACTCCAGAGCAGAGGCTAGTCGCCACATTGCAGAACTTGGCGACTGGGAGAAGCCTGCGTGACCTCAAGTTCTCAACAGGCATCTCCGCCCAGGCTCTGGGGATCATTATCCAAGAGACCTGTTCTGCCATTATTCAGGTCCTGCAGAAGGACTATATTAAGGTAAGTTTTATCCTTTAACATCACATTCTATGTATTTAATGTTTGCTAATGTATTGTATTTCTTTCATCATTCCCTAATTCACATGATTGGAATATGCTGTAATATGCTGTGCCCCTTTGTCCTCATGCATGCTGGAAGCTTTTAAAGTTCCTTTTTTGTCCTTCATGCATATTTGCCTTCACTAACCTCCCCAGCATACTCTCCTGGGCCCATATACACCTATAGCCTAGTCACTTAGCAATGTATTTTGTCAGCTCCATAGTAGTGCTTTCCCCTAAACACCCCCTAAAATGTGTACAAATGTTATTTGTGTCCTTAATTTATTGCCAGAATTTTCTTTTGGGTGGCCCAAACTCATTTGGAACCCCTGCAACCGCTAAGTCAGCTGATACCAATCCTCTATCTGCTGACTTTGGCAACCCATACACACTATACCTACCTCTTTCGTGGTCAGATTTATGGATGAATTCACCAAAGCATGTAGTGAAAGGGCCTGCCTGAATACTTTCAAATGGTACTGTTTAAAGGGCGCAGTATGGTTTCTCTGTCACGGTAGTTAAGCAAATGAGCCAGTACAGGCCTAGGTGGGAGAGGCCTAGTGGGAGTGTGGTGAGCCCGCTCCACCAAAAAGTGAGGTGTAAAGGCATCCTTGCCGAATATATTGAGGATCCAGCATTTCATAAATTCTGTGGGGTTACAGCCCTCGATTTTTTTCCGGGAGGCCCACAATATGCACGTTGTTTCTCCTCATGAGATTTTTCAGGTCTCCCACCCGCAAACTGTTTGCACCAGCTAGCTGCTTAGTGGTCTGCGAGTCCCGCAAAAGAGATGGTAGCTTGTCCTAATGTGACTTTCTGTGGGAGTAGTACACTCTCTGATTTTCTGGAGATCCTGTCTAATCAATGCTACATCTTCTGACAGGCTTCCATGGTGCAATTTAAGTTTATCTACTGATGCTGTATACTTAATAACCGCTTTCAGAATTTCCCAAAGTGTGGGTTGTTCTCAGTGTAAGCCTGTGACTAAGCATCCTGCTCTGTCTCTATGGCCTCTGCTCCCCCATACAGTTCCCCCTGCTCCTCCTCTAGCATTTCAGCAGGACCACTGGGCTGGGTACAAGGTAATGGCAGCTTTTGAGCATAATAGAGCATGTCCCTGGTGCCTTCTTTATCTTGTGACTTGGCACCCTTCGATTTGGAAGTCCCAGGGTCCTTGTCCTTGGCTTTCTTCGCTCCATGAGGAGTCCTGTGGGATAGAGCCGCGGCGGGGCCCTCGTGGGTCTTGCAAATGTCAGAGGGTGTGCAGGCAGCGTCAGGTGTGTAAATCAGCACGTCCGAATTGCATACAGACGATCGCATTTTCGGATAGGAAAAATAGAGAAAAATAGAGAACCTGCTCTCAATCTTTTGCTGTCTGGAATTCCGCCAGCAAAAGACCAATGGAGCATACACAAGGTCGCATTTTCCGTCAAAAAGCTCTTATCAGAGTTTTGTTGGCGGCATTTCCGATCATGTGTACGTGGCATTAGTTTAGAGGTCCTTTTAGTAATGTTTTTTCAGCCATGTTATTTCATTGTTTTTTTAAATATTTTTTTCTTAAAATGTTATTGTTATATAAGCTTATCTTGATTTTTTGCATCAGAGAAATGCTGTCTTGTACTTTTAGGCCAGTATCATTGTGTATTAGTAGTTGTTGATGCACTGCACAAAGCTTGCTGGGCTTTCTAGTCCACTGGTCAGGACTTGGCCTTAAATACCATCTCCAAGATGGCCACTCTCATGGCCTGAGAAAGAAGCAGGCATGCTTAGAACATTTGCCACACCCACCGATTCCTCATTCAGTGCTGACATCACTTTTGCCTCCCCAGGGGAGCCGGACCGATCAGAAAGTGCTGGTGCCACCAGAAGTGCCAAGGGCTTTGCTCCAAATCCACCACAGTGGGACCAGAATGGCTTATCACAGCGGTGTTACCTAGATGAGAAGTTAAACTACTTACTGTTGTGAGTTACTACTTTGTTGTTTAATAAAGCTAGTGCTTTAATGCTACATTTTAATTTATGACACTAAATCTATACTGAGGGAAAACCTGGTTTCCTGCAATCACTTGGGTAGCCCAGAGTCCTGTTTGCTACAGAAATCACAAACTATACCAAAACTATGTAACTGTATAGTGTATCCTTATTGGGTACAGATCATTGTCAATGCTCACGTTGAGATATGGATCTTAACCTGGGATCCTGCGGTGTTTGGCTGTATTTCTTCTCGCTGTGACACTTAAGATGCTGTAAACACCAAATAGGAAAAAATAATGAGATTTTCTGCTGTGCCAAAACTCAGGAATGAGACCACAGCTCAAAATGAATGATTGCAGTTTAATGTGTACAAAAGATCAAAATCAAATCAAGGGCATCTTCACAAATGCATCTTCACATCTTCCCCTATGCCGAGCCACAATCTCAACTTCTATGTTTCCCTGCTAAAAGACCGGACCCCCCTGTTTCAATAGATTATGTCAATATCATATGGCAGTTAGATAACATAAGAGGTATGACAATCATCAGTAGGATGTTATGCATCTGTAGAGTGTACAGGAAGGTCCTTCCTTTACATTTCACAGATGCAGAACCTCCTACTAGCATCCTTTCTACTCTAATTACTGGAACCTCCTTCACAATAACAGACATAAGCATTCAGCCCCCTGAGTGGAGATGGGCTGAACGATCCCCTGTTCAGTTTGAACCAGAACTTTAGACCATCGCAAAAGTACAGAACCGAATAACGAACCCCATTTAAGTCTATGGGACCCAAACTGGAAAAATCAACAGTGCCCATTTTGAAGGCTTATATGCAAGTAATTGGGCATACAATTTTTATGGGGCCGAATACTGCCCTGGGGGACATGTATCAATGAAAAAAAAGTTTGTAAAAAACATAATTTTGAAATAAGCAGTGATTTACTGATGCTTAAAGTGAACCATCAAAATTACAAATAAAAACAAAAATGAAAAATGTATTTAAATATATAAAATTTATATATATAAAATATATAATTTTATACATAAAAATTCCTTTAAATATAATGCATGGCGGGTCCCCATAGTCTGCCTGTAATGTGGTACATCTGTACCGTGTATAGAGCATGCTGCAGCAATAATGATATTTATAAAGCCAAAAGAATTTTTTCCATTCAAGCTTTCTTTATTTTATAAACAATGGCTTGGGGAGCCAGTCTGTATGATGAGGCCACAATTTAGTGCATTTGGAACAAGAATAGAGATTTTTTGGATAAATTCTGGTGTCTCTTTTTTAGACTTTGGATAGAAGTAACAGGTTCAGCCAAATTGGTCTTTGGGCGTTGGTGTTGCCTTCACACTGTAACCCTATAGAGCAGTGATGGCGAACCTTGGCACTCCAGATGTTTTGGAACTACATTTCCCATGATGCTCAACTACACTGCAGAGTGAATGAGCATCATGGGGAATGTAGTTCCAAAACATCTGGGGTGCCAATGTTCGCCATCACTGCTATAGAGGTACTCTTGATGAAAGCAAGAATTGGCCTTGCTGTCAAACATTGCAATGATATGCACCTGTCAAACAGGTGCAGAAAAATTGGTACTTGGGTGTTAATTGTGCACATGAAGCCTACACAATCTTTCAGAGATTCGAGATTCAGAAAGTACTTAATCAGCAACATCAGAAACTTTGCCCTTGTAATGGTGGTAAAGGAGGGTTGCAAATCAATAGTGATCCTTCTCCTTGGTGCCACGTATTCTTGAGTCCTTTCGCAAGTTTTGAATAATGAGAGAGTCCATGCACCCCAAGTTTGTGGAGGCATGAGAAGTAGACTCCTCAGGGTCACTGAGGATTACAGTATCCGGAACTGCCTCCTCCCAGCCACATACTACTCCCAAGGGTTCTGGGGATTGAAAAACATCTGTTAAGGGTTGACGTATGTCTTTCTCTGCTTCAATGCCTCCGAAGCTGCCAGAATCCTCCTCTCTCTCCTCTTGTGTGTTCTGTAGCGTAGGACAAATGTTATCTGCATAAAACAGGCCTTGAGAGGAAAGGAAGTCCTCCTCTTCCTTCCACTGCTCTGTCCATAATGCCACACAGAGTCTGCTCCAGCAGAAACACAACACGGATTGTGTCACTGATGCATGCATTATCATGGCTCACCATCCTTATGGCCTCCTCAAAGGGTGACAGTACAGTGCATGCCTCCATTATGAACAACCATTGGCGTAGGGGAAAAAAGCAGAGCCGGCCTGAGCCTGTCATCTTGCCTACTCACACAGGTACTCATTGACGGCCCTCTGCTGCATGTGCAGCCGCTTCAACATTGCCAAAGTCGAGTTCCACCTGGTGGGCATGTCACAAATCAGGCGGTTACAGGCAGGTGGAATTCCCGCTGAATTTCAGCCACCCGAGCACTGGCTGTGTATGACCACCTGAAATGGCTACAGACTCTTCTGGCTTCAGCAGATCTTCCAACCCTGGCTAACTATTTAAAAAATGCTGCATCACCAAGTTGAGGACATGTGCCAGGCATGGCATATGTATCAACTTTCCCTGTCTAAGGGCAGACAGGAGGTTTGTATCATTATGGCACACCACCATTCCTGGCTCCAGCTGGCATGGTGTGAACCACCTCTGGGTCTGCCCCAACAGAGCTGCTAGAATCTCTGCTCTATCTCTTGTGGCTCCTGTGCCCTAGACAGACCAGCTGAAGCACTGCATGGCTTCTTTCAGCCTTATTTATTGAATAGCCCCTTTTAAAGATTAGGGAGTACTTGTAGTTCATGGAACAATTCAGCAGAGGAGGGCATGCATGGAGGAAGAGGAGAAGGAAGGGGTGTAGCTGACAAATCCTGCATCATCACCACTAGCTGTATGGAGATGTGGTGACACAACAAGCTACAGCACTGAGCCCAATCCTGCATCCTTTCCAAGTTCCAAGATATTTACATGCTGTAATAACCTGGGACACCCTGTGCTAAACCATCATCCCTGTCAGTGGAGCCTAATGAGAGGTCATGAGGTATAGTGGGGGTAGACCAGAAAGGTCAGGAGTGAGGAGGAGCAGAATTGCATCCCTTTTGTGTGGCTTTTATGTGCTATTGCCAACGGGCTGAGTGGGGGAGGTTAAATGCCTTGTCAAGCATGTGGTACCTAAATGGCTGGTGTTTTTGCCATGCTTGATCTGCTTGAGGCAAAGTTTGCAAATTGCAACAGTGCGATCAGCTGCAGAAGGGCTAAAAAAGGCACACACAGCTGAGATGAGGGAAGTGGTTCAGGAGATAACAGCCCCACAATCTGGTGAAATAGGGTGGCTGCTCTCTACTCTTTCATGATGGCTGCCTTTTTGGGGTGGTTCCTCACCCTCACTTACCTCCTCTGCTCTATACAGCACCCAAGTCGTGTCAGTGACTTCATCGTCATCACCATCCCCTCCATCCTCATTATCACTGAAGACAACTTGCAGCTGGGGGGAACATGACTGCCAATTTGTTGTTTACCAGTGTTCTTCCCTCTCAGTAGGCTCATGTTCCTACCTTCCTCAACCTCAGAACCAAGATCTGAATCAAGAAATGGCTGTGCATCATCCAGGAGCAAGTGGCTGACGTTGTGTTCAAATAACTCTAAGCTGACTCCCCCATGCCTGATGCTGGGGCTATGGCTGGAGTAGCTGTGGACAAGGAGGCAGAATAAGCCACTCTGGCAGCTGCAGTGGACTGCGCACTAGTCTCTGCTTGGGTGACAAATGATAAGGAGGATGCAGAATTGCATCCCTTTTGTGTGGCTTTTATGTGCTATTGCCAACGGGCTGAGTGGGGGAGGTTAAATGCCTTGTCAAGGAGGATGATAATGGTTTAGTAAGCCAGTCCACCACCTCCTCTGCATGCTGTGGCTGGATAGCACGGGCAACATCACTAAGCAGAGGAAATTATGCTCTGCCTCAGAACTGACCACATCCACCTTTGCCTGTGAACACATACGCTGCTGGCCCCCTCACAGTGCCATGGGAAAATCTGCCTCTCCTTGTTGGCCTCCCAGACATGATGGGGGGTGCTTATTTAAAAAAATGTAATAAAGATGTGCAAATGTGTAAGTGGATGCACTTTAATCAATAGAAAGTGATGTATGGCGCACTTTAACTTAAGTACTCTCTACACATACATCACTTCACTGACGCACTACAATATACTGCAGTAAAACTGCACTGACGCACTGCAATATGAATGAATGAATAAATTGTATAGCGCTACAAATGTGAACTGAATAGCCTCAAGGTGCTTGATTCGACCTGTGTTGTCAAGCTTCTAGAAGAGGTAGGTCTTGAGTGTTTTCCTGAAGGCCTGATGGTTTGCTTCCATGCGGATGTGAGTCGGTAGAGCGTTCCATAGCTGTGGTCCTTGGACAGCAAATCTCCGTTCTCCCTTTGATTTGTAACGGGATTTGGGAATGAGGAGGAGGTTTTGGTTAGATGATAGAAGACTACGATTGGGTGTATAGTGTTTTATTTTCTCGAGTAGGTATTGAGGGGCGTTTCCTTGTGTGCATTTGTGGGTGAGGCAGATAGTCTTGAATGTAATCCAATTCTTTACGGTAATTCAATGTAGGCTCCTCAGGGAAGGGGAGATGGATTCCCAGGGTTTTGTTCCTGTTATCAGTCTTGCCATTGTGAGTTGTAAGTACGCAAGTTGATATTGGGGTAGTTCTATGTAGAGGGAGTTTTCGTAGTCGAGTGGTGAATTAATGACCTTTCCAACTACCTCTGCTTTGTCCTCTTTTGGAATGAAGGGGAGGAGTCTACGTAGTAGGCGGAGGAGATGGTGAGATCCGCTGACTACTGATCCTATTTGTGCATCCATTGACATTTCTGAGTCAAAGATGACTCCGAGACTCTTGTCCTTGGTCCTTGGAGAGATGGTCTGTGGTGGTGTCCAAAGTGTCTTGGTTTGGGAATTTTGGTTTGCGTGTAGGATAAGAAGCTCTGTTTTTGATTCGTTGAGTTTGAGGGAGCTAGTGGTCATCCAGTCGTCTATCAAAGTGAGGCATTTTTCTAGTTACTGATGATGGTCTTTTTGTCCGGTGATGCGAAAGTAGAGTTGTGTGTCATCAGCGTATGAGTGGAGCAGAGGTCAGATATTCTGATGATTTTGAGGAGTGGGCGGATGTATATATTGAAGAGTACTGGTGACAAGGGTGATCCTTGAGGGACTCCGCAAGAGATTGCTCGGCTTGCAGAGGTGAATGCTCCTAGTTTCACTGTCTGAGAACGATTTCCTAAGAAGGATGCGAACCATTGTAGATCTGAATCTGTGACTCCTGCTACTTCTGTGAGGCAGATGAGTAGAGTATTGTGGTCCACTGTATCAAATGCTGCACTGAGGTCCAACAGTACCAGGAGACATGATTCTCCGTCATCTGCTGCTTTGAGGGCGTCGTCCCATATCTTGAGAAGTGCCGTTTCTGTGCCATGGCCTGGGCGGAAGCCTGATTGCAGAGGGTCCAGGAGTTTGTGTGTGTCCAGGTGGTGTTGTAGCTGTAGCACTACCGCTTTCTCCATAATTTTGGAGATGGTGTTAAGGCTTGTTAACGGTCTGCAGTGATTAGGGTTTGATGATGCCTTGTTTGAGAGCGCCCGGAACAATCCCTTCTTTGAACGACTGATTTATGAGGTGAGTTATGGTGGGAGTCAAGATGTCGGAACATTCTTTCACGAGTTTTGTGGGGATGATATCGATTGGTGATGTACTGTCTCGGAAGCTTTTGATGATGTTTTTGGTGGTGTCCATGGTAATTGGGGTCAGAGAGAACTTCGGTGATTGTGAGATGTTTACTTTGGTTGAATGAGGTTAGTAGTTTTTTTCTGGTGAATTGTTTTCTGTATGTTGTTGATTTTGTCGATGAAAAAATCTGATAACTCATTACAGAAATCTTGGGTTTCTTTGCTGGTGGCTCTAATCAGGTAGGGTTCATCGAATGAGTGACTATGCTGTGATAATTAATGCAATGAAATATACTGGGTTAAACTTGCAGCAACGCACTCAAAAATATGGCGTTAAAAACTTACAGTAACGCACTGATATATACCGCATTAAACATGCAGCAATGCACTCAAACATACTACGTTAAACTTGGAGTAACGCACTCAAATATACTGTGTTAAATTTGCAGTAATGCACTGATATACACTGCGTTAAACATACAGTGATGTACTAATATATACTGCGTTAAACACACATTTTTACTGCGTTAAATGTGCATTAATGCACTGATATATACTATGTTAAACGTGCAGTAATGCTTGGATATATATTGACACTAAAGTAAAAATGTATGCTCACACTAAACTCACAAAACTGACAATAAAGTAAGAATGAATAGTTACATTACACTCACAAAAAATTACACTAAAATAAAAATGAATGGTCACATTACGCTCACACTGAACTATCAGTAGATTCACACTAAACTGATATTCTACACTGACATTAGAAACACACTATAGCACACTAATGCCGCGTACACACGTTCGGACTTTGTCCGCCGGACCTAGTCCAGCGGACAAACCACCGGACTTTCCAGCGGGGGGCTTCGCCGGACTTTCCGAGCGTGTGATTAGCCCACACACGCCCGGACTTCTCCGGCGGACAATCCGCGGGAAAAAGTCTGCGGGACTTTTGAAAATGAACAGACTTGCCCACACAAGGAGCAGTCCGTTCATTTAGAACGTAACTGCAGGTAGACAGGGCTAGCGAAGGCAGTGAATGCCGCCGCGCTAGCCCCGTCACCTGGAATGAATTTAAAGGGAATCCCCATGCCGAAAAAACGGCGTGGGGTCCCCCCCAAATCCATATCAGACCCTTATCCGAGCATGCAGCCCGGCAGGCCAGGAAAGGGGTGGGGACGAGCGAGCGCCCCCCCTCCTGAGCCGTACCAGGCCGCGTGCCCTCAACATGGGGGGTGCCCTGGGGAAAGGGGCGCCGTGCGGCCCCCCCACCCCAAAGCACTTTGTCCCCATGTTGATGAGGACAAGGGCCTCTTCCCGACAACCCTGGCCGTTGGTTGTCGGGGTCTGCGGACGGGGGGCTTATCAGAATCCGGGAGCCCCCTTTAATAAGGGGGCCCCCAGATCCCGGCCCCCCACCCACCCTATGTGAATGAGTATGGGGTACGATGTACCCCTACCCATTCACCTAAGGTGTAAAGTGTAAATAAAAAAAAACACACAATTTTTTTAAAATATTTTATTGCACTGCTCCGGGGGTCTTCTTCCGTCTTGGGGGGTCTTCTCGCCGGACTCCTCCGATATTTACCTAGCTATTTTACCGAGCAGAGGAGCCCAGCTACCTTCTTCGTCATCGCCGTCGTCTGGGGTCTCGATCCGCCTTCGGGGGTCTTCCGGGGTCTTCCGGGGTCTCTTCTGTTCTTGCCGCTGTCACCGCTTTCTGCGCCGCCGCCTTCTTCTTCCTCTTCTTCAGAGGAGCCCAGCTACCTTCTTCGTCGTCGCCGTAGTCTGGGGGTCTCGATCCGCCTTCGGGGGTCTTCCGGGGTCTCTTCTGTTCTTGCCGCTGTCGCCGCTTTCTGCGCCGCCGCCTTCTTCTTCTTCTTTTTCTTCTTCTTCTTCTTCCAATGTTGACTCGACGCTCTCTCTGGCCGGAATGGCAGAGCCGCGCTGTGCTGGGACTTATATAGGGACAAGGGGACAGGGTCACATGCTCATGTCACATGGTGACCCCGCCCCCCTATGATGTCACAGTCCCAGCATCCTCCGGACCCCCAGACTACAGCGACGACGAAGAAGGTAGCTGGGCTCCTCTGCTCTGTAAAAGAGCTAGGTAAATAGTGGAGGAGTCCGGCAAGAAGACCCCCCAAGACGGAAGAAGATCCCCGGAGCAGTGCAATAAAATATTTTAAAAAAATTGTGTGTTTTTTTCTTTACACTTTACACCTTAGGTGAATGGGTCTTATTAAAGGGGGCTCCCGGATTCCGATAAGCCCCCCGCCCGCAGACCCCGACAACCAACGGCCAGGGTTGTCTGGAAGAGGCCCTTGTCCTCATTAACATGGGGACAAGGTGCTTTGGGGTGGGGGGGCCGCACGGCCCCCCTTTCCCCAGGGCACCCCCCATGTTGAGGGCACGCGGCCTGGTACGGCTCAGGAGGGGGGCGCTCGCTCGTCCCCACCCCTTTCCTGGCCTGCCGGGCTGCGTGCTCGGATAAGGGTCTGATATGGATTTGGGGGGGACCCCACGCCGTTTTTTCGGCCTGGGGATTCCCTTTAAATCCATTCCAGGTGACGGGGCTAGCGCGGCGGCATTCACTGCCTTCGCTAGCTCCGTTTACCTGAAGTCACGTGCTAAATGAATGGACTTTCCGATGATCGGCAAGTCCGTTCATTTCCAAAAGTCCGGCAGTCTAGCATACTAACGGCGGGATTGTCCACGGGACTGCCAAGTCCAGCGGATAATTTTAAAACAAAACTTAAAACCTAGTCCGCAGGACTTTTGGCACCAAAAAGTCCGCCGGCGCCCACACACGGGGGGATTGTCCGGCGGACAATCCCGCGGGAAAGTCCGTTCGTGTGTACGCGGCATAAGTCAGACACCTATATTGACCATCACAATTACTGTTACTGGTTGTTAAAATTAACCTACGGTATTCTTATACAGTATTTATATGATTTATTACATCATTCGAATCTGACAAAAACCCAATATATATTAACCCTCTAATACTTTGGTTCTTTTTTAATGACTTAGCAGAATCAGATTGGATAACTCTCGTTGTCTATGTTGCTGAAGAGATTTTTTTTATCCTGAACCATTTTCACTGACTTTAACTCAAAGGAAGCATTGTTTGTGTTAAATTCAGCCAAGGAAAGCAGTCAATTGAAGCATGAAGTGAACACTTTCACAGTAACAGTCAATAGCTTCCAATTGACTTTTGTCAGTGATGATTTGGGCAAGCAACTAGATCAAACTGTCAATCAGATGAAAACCTAAGACATGTAAAGTCCAGATTGCAGCACACTGGTGCTAACTTTTACACATGTCTGTGGGGATGTTTAAAAATCATGAGAGCAAGACTAGCGATAATGCTACACATATAACAACGCATTTAAGTTATCAAGGGCTTTAATCTAGCCATGTACGATTCGCTTTGGTCCAAATCAACATTTTTGCTTATGGTTATTTTTGGTTATTCGGAGATGCGGATAACAGTAATGAGTTTAGTAAAAATTCCTTTAGTTTTGTTTCGTTTTTTTTTTGTTTGCTAACAAATTCCAAATTTTGGGAATGATTTGAATTCAGATCAATTTAAATTCTGTGTGAAAAATAACTGGTTGTTAACCACTTGCTTCCCGCCCACTGTCAAATGACGGAGGGATGGCACGGCTCTCGTTCTAGGTGGACGTCATATGACGGCGCACCACAACAGCCATACCCGCGTGCCCACAGTGAGGTGAGCCGATAATCGACTCGCCTCACACTGACAGAGTGTGTGGCAAGGAGTGCCGAGCATCTCCTCGCAGGGGAGAACAGGGCAGGTCATTAGTGCCCTGATTACAGTAAAGCACCAGAAGTGCCATCTATCAGTGCCCATGAGTGCCCCCAATCAATGCCCACAAGTGCCACCAATCAGTGCCCATGAGTGCCAATCAGAGACACAAATCAGTGCCAATGAGGGACACAAATCAAATCCTATTACTGGTGCCAGTTAGTGCTGCCCTTTAGTGCCTACCAGTGCCTGCTCATCAGTGCTTCTATTCAATGCCCATCAGTGCCACCCATTAGTGCCCATCAGTGCTGCATATCAGTGCCACTTATCAGTGCCCATCAGTTCGGCATAATAGTGCCTCCTCATGAGTGCTGCCTTTTAGTGATGACCAGTGCCTGCTCATCAGTGCTTCCATTCAATGCCCATCAGTGCCCATCAGTGCCACCCATTAGTGCCCATCAGTGCTGCCTATCCGTGCTGCCCATAAGTGCTGTATATCAGTGCAACCTATCAGCGCCCATCAGTGAAGGAGAAAAATGACTTATTTACAAAATTAGGTCATGGTAAATATCTGTGTTTGTCAAATCACTTGCTTCATTTAGGCTGGATTCATACCTATGCATTTTTAGTGCTTTTTGCATTTTGCAGATTTGCACTACAGAGCATTTTCCATAGGAAACCATGTTAAATGGACTGTAGTGCAAATCTGCAAAATGCAAAAAGCACTAAAAATGCATAGGTGTGAATCCAGCCTTAAAGCACTCTTGTCAATAGATGAATCTGAGAGCTGTTATTGCTGGTCTTATGAAAATGCTAGATGTCTATTTGGCATCTATACATCCTTATCACAGACCTGGAACAAGCATACTGCAAATGAAAGTCACAGAAGTTTCAGAACTACTTTTCTGTACACTTGTTTCAGGTCAGTGATTTATAAATGACTGAAGTGTACATATCAACCTGATAGCCAGACAATGAGCATTTCAGAAATCAGCACTGGATCTCTTTTATAACAGGTTTGTTTAATGTTTCAATATTATGCTTCATATCAGTATCTAATTTGTGAAATTGTGCAAAATTATTTTATTTTGACGCAGAGAAGTGCTTAGTGTGTAACAGCTGCTGAAGATATTATAGTAGGGATTGAGAGAAATGTAATACAACTAATTCATTCTTGTGGGTTGTAGTAGAAAAAAAAAGAAGTTAAGAGGATAGCTATTTGGCACTGGATTGCACATAACATCTTAATGACTGAAAGTTACATATTATTTATGACACCTGACAGGAAGGGGTCAGTGCTCAGACTTGGAGACAGCTCCGCCCGGCAGACAGGGAGTCTGGCCTGGGAGGTCGGGAGGGTCCCAGTAGGAGTTGGCTCCAGGAGAAAAAGACAGGAGGTCTCGGAGTCTAAGGCTAGATTCACACCTATGCATTTCTAGTGCCTTTTGCATTTTGCAGATTTGCACTACAGTCCATTTAACATGGTTTCCTATGGAACTCGTTCTGTAGTGCAAATCTGCAAAATGCAAAAAGCACTAAAAATGCATAGGTTTGAATCCAGCCTAAGGCTGCAGGTGGCAGCCAATGTGTGCATGTCTGTGATGTGGCCGGCGACCAAAACAGCACAAAGCTGACAGTGAGTAAGCCAGGAGGCTATAGTTTGTGTTTATAATGTGATGGTGGAGCCCCCCTGCAAGGGAAGATTACTGTTTGTTTGAACTTTTTCATTATCTTTAAATAAAAGTGGGCTGCCATGCCCTAAAAACGCAGTCTGGAGTGGCACGTTTCTGGAAAATTGCATGCACCACTTGAAACCCGGATCGTCACTACAAACCACTGGCAACAAAAGTGAGTAAACCCCTAAGTGAAAATGCCCAAATTGGACCCAATTAGCCATTTTCCCTCCCCGATGTCATGTGACTCATTAGTGTTACAAGGTCTAAGGCCTGAATGGGGAGCAGGTGTGTTAAATGTGGTGTTATCGCTCTCACTCTCTCATACTGGTCACTGAAAGTTCAACATGGCACCTCATGGCAAAGAACTCTCTGAGGATCTAAAAAAAAGAATTGTTGCTCTCCATCAAGATGGTCTAGACTATAAGAAGATTGTAAAGACCCAGAAATTGAGCTGTAGCACAGTGGCCAAGACCATATAGCAGTTTAACAGGACAGGTTCTACTCAGAATAGGTCTTGCCATGAGCGAACAAAGAAGTTGAGTACACGTGCTCAGTGTCATATCCAAAGGTTGTCTTTGGGACATAGATGTATGAGTGCTGTCAGAATTGTTGCAGAGGTTGAAGGGGTGGGGGTCAGCCTGTCAGTGCTTAGACCATACACTGCACACTGCATCAAATTGGTCTGCATGGCAGTCGTCCCAGAAGGAAGCATCTTCCAAAGATGATGCACAAGAAAGCCTGAAAACAGTTTGCTGAAGACAAGCAGACTAAGGACATGGATTACTGGAACCATGTCCTGTGGTCTGATGAGATAAACATATTTGGTTCAGATGGTGTCAAGCGTGTGTGGCAGCAACCAGGTGAGGAGTACAAAGACAAGTGTGTCTTGCCTACAGTCAAGCATGGTGGTGGCAGTGTCAGGGTCTGGGGCTGCATGAGTGCTGCCGGCACTGGGGAGCTACAGTTCATTGAGGGAACCATGAATGCCAACATGTACTGCAACATATTGAAGCAGAACACGATCCCCTCCCTTTGGAGACTGGGCCGCAGCCAACATGATAATGACCCCAAACACACCTCCAAGATGACCACTGCCTTGCTAAAGAAACTGTAAAGGTGATGGACTGGCCAAGCATGTCTCCAGACCTAAACCCTTTTGAGCAATGCATCTGTGGGGCATCCTCAAACAAAAGGTGGAGGAGCACAAGGTCTCTAACATCCACCAGCTCTGTGATGTCATCATTTAGGAGTGGAAGAGGACTTCAGTGGCAACCTGTGAAGCTCTGGTGAACTCCATGCCCAAGAGGGTTAAGGCAGTGCTGGAAAATAATGGTGGCAACACAAAATATTGACACTTTGGGCCCAATTTGGACATTTTCACTTAGGGGTGTACTCAGTTTTGTTGCCAGTGGTTTAGACATTAATGGCTGTGAGTTATTTTGAGGGGACAGCAAATTTACACTGTTATACAAGCTGTACACTCACTACTTTACATTGTAGCAAAGTGTAATTTCTTTAGTGTTGTCACATGAAAAGATCTAATAAAATATTTACAAAAATGTGAGGGGTGTACTCACTTTTGTGAGATACTGTATATATATACGTGGAAGGCCAACATGGTGGCCTGAATTTATGGGAGGAGCCCGGGAGGGTATTTAACCGGCCCACTCACCTGTGGTCTTCGTCGGTTCCGGTGCGCGATATACTACGTCACTAAGCCGACTACTCGATTTCGCTAGCGTTCGTGAGTGCCAGACGTCTCGTGGATTGCTCTCGTTCGAAGGTTTTGTACACTGTATCTGGCTCGGCTGCCGCAGGTAGGGGTCTCGTTTGACCACCATTTCACTTATGAACGTTATTTACCTTGTCACGAATCTCGCTGTTCACATACGCACAAGTCATTCCATTAGTACCCGTACGTTGCATCCGTACCGCTATCTGCATACAGTAGCCGGTCGCTTACGCATCACCTGATTCGGAATCAGTCGCAGTATCATGCCATACGGTCACATTTCAGCCATTTCAAAAACATTTCAGTCATTTCACCATTTCACGGTCCTGCACCGACACGCCGTTCGAATCTAGCCACATCCGATTCGTCCCGGCATGTCCCAGCAGTGGAACCCCATTTCAATACATGACCCAGGGAGCGGCCGTTAGCCGCAATTTCTCGACTCACCGGTCGAAAAAAACACCTCTGTCATGGCATCATTTCACTGTCACGTATTACGTTCCGATTCAAGTCTAGGCGCACCCCGGTGCCTCGATTCGTACCGGCACGCCCCAAGGTGCTCCCAGGCCCCATTTCATTCCGTGCTCCAGAAGTACGGTCGCTGTCAGTCGAAAAGTTTTTAGGCTCACCGCTCGGCGCCTCTGTCACGAGGAAAACATTTCACCTCACGAGTCACGTTTTGATTCGAAACCGGTCGCACCTTTGCGGATCGGTCTTCGCCTCCAACGTACCCCAGGTTTGTCGGCCCCATTTCAGTAACCACCCCTGAGTCTGCTCGTCGTCGGTCGTGAGACCCGACCGACCGTTCAGCACCTCAGGGAATGGTTCCCCTCATTTCTCTCACCGCCAGGCCGCACCTCGCTTCGAACCCAGTCGCGCTGCGCACCGGTTCGGACCGATGCGCCCTGAACATCCGTTGGCCTCATTTCAGTACATGCTCCAGAAGTCTGGTTCGTCTACAGTCGCCATCGCGGCTCGACCGTTTCATACTTCTGTCATGCCGATCAGTTCGCTGTCACACAAAAACGTCCTGATCCGAATCCGATGGCATCTACCATGCATCAGTTCGCCTCAACGTACCCCAGTCGAGTTGGCCTCATTTCATTCCAAAATTCTCGGCAATCAGCAGTCACACTCATAAAACGACACCTTGCGCCCACGACATGGCACAAACGTTTCTCATTTCACTCAAAAAAAAAAAAAAAAAAAAAAAAAAAAAAAAAAAAAAAAAAAAAAAAAAAAAAAAAAAATAAGTAGTGTATATGCACAGTTCTCTTTATTTTTCCTTCCCTAGGTCAGTCCAAGTTCAGTAGGTCCACCCTGCACAGGTTGGACGGTGTTTCTCCAGGTAAAATATAAAAACTTACCGTGTACGCACGTCCACGTACGTACACACACTTGTCCTTTCCAGAGCACAGCAGTTGGGTACGTATGTTTACACAAGGAAAGAAACAGTCTTGGCTTATCTCATCCCCTTGAACAGCTCCGGTCGACCTTCTTACGACCTCAGACGCCTCAAGACATCGCCTCAGGGCACAGCCCATCCGAGGACCATGTCGCAAGCGGGCAGCGAGGATCTCACCGCCCCCTTGTCACGTTCCCCAGTGTCCATGAGTGACAGCATCCAGTCCCTCAGGGGATGGACCATCCCCAGACTGACGGCAGAACTTAGACGCAGGGGCGTGCCGTTCCCCGCCACGGCCAGGAAGGCGGAGCTCTTCAGGCTCTTGTTTCCTCCTCCTGCCATGGCAGGGCCCAGCACTCAGCAAGCCTCCCTCCAGTCTATATCTGCGGCCATAACACAACTCCACACCATGGTGTCGTCCTTGGCGAACACAGTCACGGACGTCCAAGCCAGAGTGACTCTCCTCGAATCTCACCCGGCCCCGGCCGTCCCCGCCACGATACAGCCACCTACAACAGTCGCCACAGGTACCGCAGGGACATGTCCCCTGGTCTGCCCAGCACACCTGGTTCCAGCCAGCATTAAGAAGGACATACTGGATGGCAAGGACGTCAACCTCGCCTCCCTTCTCATTTCAGTCCACGACCTAGCCGAAAACAAGGCCTATACCTGGGGAGATGTCTCGGTGGTCCTCAAAGCTAAAGACCCCAGACTCAACCGCAAATTGTCCGTCCCAGAATTTGCGTTGTCATTTGGGATGCTTAGAGACATCATATGCTCAGCTTCCCCCGGCAGAAGGGAAGAGCTGGATTTATATCTCCACACCGTGGTAGATTTGGGCTACAAATACGGCGGGTTCTCATTTTATGACTACCACCGCTCCTTTTCCGCAAAAGCAGCCGCCAGGATGGCGCAATTCCAGTCACCCACAGATTGGAGCCTAATGGACACAGAATTATTCTGTCGCCATTTCGCCGGTCTGCGCTCACCATTGTGCGCAGTCTGCCAATCCTCCACGCACACCGCCGCCTGGTGCTCCAGTGCAACACTCCGCCACTCGGTCGAGTTTCCCTCGACCTCGGCTCCAGCACAAAACCCGCCAGCACCGACACAGAAACCCCAGCTCGACAAACTCGGACGCCCCGTCCGGACCATGGGAGGAGCGGCCATCTGCAATAATTACAACTACGGCTCGTGTAACTTCAGCCAATGCAGGTTGCTCCACGTGTGCGTCGTATGCCACAGGGCGCACCCGAAAAATCTATGCGAGCTCAAACCGAAAAATCTGTGACTGAGCCGCATAAACATCCTATGGTTAGGAGTCTATCTGGACTCACACCCCATCCCCTCACTAGCCACGTTCCTCATACAAGGATTCACGGCGGGCTTCCATACCGGCCTTGTCTCCCTGCCCCACACTACTTACGAGTGTAGGAATCTCAGATCAGCGGCCACCGACGAGCAGGCCATAGACCAACTACTCCTAGCCGAGCTGGAGCGAGGTTTCGTCATTGGTCCCTTCACACAACCCCCCTTCAACACCTGGAGAGTCAGCCCTATTGGGCTTGTCAAGGGCAAATTCTCAAATAAAGTTCGCTTGGTGTACGACCTGTCTGCGCCTCATTCTTGCCACGTCCCCAGCCTCAACTCCCTAATTCCCTCCGAGGAGTTCTCCTTAAAATACGCCTCCGTCGACTTGGCGATCCAGGCCATCCTCAAAGCAGGCACAGGGGCCTGGCTATCCAAAGCCGACATATCGGACGCCTTCAAACTTCTGCCGATTCACCCGTCTCTTTGGTGTTGGCACGGTATCAAGTGGAGAGACAGGTACTACTTCGCCACCAAGCTCACGTTCGGCTCCAAAAGTAGCCCCTGGCTCTTCGACACGTTCGCTCAATCCCTCACCTGGATTCTCCTACACAAGGCCCAATGCACAGAAGTCATCCACTACCTAGATGACTTCCTACTGATAGAGCAGCCTAACGTTTCACCAGTAGACCTCGACAAATTAAGAGTCGTCTTCCAGAATATCAATGTCCCCATAGCCGAGCACAAGGTCGACGGACCCGCACACTCCATCACCTTCCTCGGAGTTGTCTTGGACACATGCTCCATGCAGGCCAGCCTACCCCTCGACAAGCTGACCCGCATCAGGGCAGTTCTTCAGGACTTCACCCGCACGAGAGGGTGCACAAGACGACAGCTCCAGTCACTACTTGGCATGCTCAATTTTGCCATGCGGATCGTCCCTCAAGGTCGTTCCTTCATTTCACGACTCTTAGTCCACCTGTCACAGGCACAAGACCCCGATCAGATCCTCAAACTGGACGCCGCGGCCATAGCAGACCTAGCGATGTGGGAAGAGTTCCTTTCCTCGTGGAACGGGATATCCATGTTTATCCCGGCCGTCTCACCCTTCTCACCACAGGTGGTGACAGATGCCGCGGCCTCCACGGACTTTGCAGCCATATTTGGCCTCCATTGGTTCGCTGGCCCTTGGCCCCCGCAGATACTTTCAATTATACCTGGCCGGCATACAGCACTTTTTGGCCCTTCAAGATCCTACTAGACCGTCTGTCTTCTCGTCCCACGCCGTCCGAGCCGTCTTACGCGGCGTCCAGAAGCAGCAACCAGCAAACAGAACCAGACGTCGCCCCATCACTGGCGCCATCTTCCGCGAGATGTCCGCCATACTCGCTGGTTCCCCCTTTGGTGTCCTCCTCAGCCAGGTCATACAAGCCGCCATCTACCTGGCCTACTATGGGTTCTTACGTCCCAGCGAATTCACCCGTAACAGCTCGACCAGCCAAACCCTGGGCAGACGCCACCTAGTTCGCCATCAAGACCACTTCGTGCTCCACCTCAACGTCTCCAAGACTCAGCAAGCTGGCCACGGGGTGGACATCCATCTATACAGAACCGGCAATGCCTGGTGCCCAGTAACGGTTCTCAACCGCCTGCTCTCACTCCTGCCAGAACAAAGGGACACCGATCCCCTTCTGCCTTTTCCAGTCAAACCCTTGAGCACCTGTCAGTTCATGACACACGTAAGAATTCTCCTCTCAACCTACGCCTCAACCCCAGCGAGTAATCCGGTCACTCTTTTCGGATCGGGGCCGCCTCAGCCGCCTCACAGCAGGGGGTCCCAGGCCACATCATCCAGAGACTCGGCAGATGGAAGTCAGCCTGCTTCACCCGGTATATACACGACCCACAGGCGGAAATGTCACGGGCCTTCGCCCAGCTCACGCAGTAGTCAATACTAAAAGGCAATAAATATCCTCAAACCCTACCTCAGTTTTTGCCCCCTTATTTCTGGCGTACCGGCCATAGACCAAGGCACACTTCAGGTCTCCCTTTTCATGTTATAGATCTTATTGGTTAAGTTATTTCCCTTCAGATACGTGTCGGCCATAGGGCTTCAACCATAAGTGGAAGGCCAACATGGTGGCCTGAATTTATGGGAGGAGCCCGGGAGGGTATTTAACCGGCCCACTCACCTGTGGTCTTCGTCGGTTCCGGTGCGCGATACCCACCCTCCCATTCCCCCTTTTAAGGGCATTTCTCACAACATCACCCCCATCAAATACTCATTTCTAATCAGGGTATGCCCCCTTATTTCTGGCGTACCGGCCATAGACCAAGGCACACTTCAGGTCTCCCTTTTCATGTTATAGATCTTATTGGTTAAGTTATTTCCCTTCAGATACGTGTCGGCCATAGGGCTTCAACCATAAATATATATATATATATATATATATATATATATATATATATATATATATATATATATATATATATTACATATTTTGGTTGTAACATGTAACTTGTTACTATAGCATCCCCCAATCCTCTATTTTGATAGCCAGTGGGGATCTTCTTCCCCCGCTCACTGTCACAATTAAAGAAAAAACGATCTGCTCACATCATTCATTCACAGAGTTCTGTAAATGTGAAAACTACAAGTACACACAACCTTTTTGGCTTTTGGCTTGTAGTTTTCAATGAACTAGCAGGGCACTGTTCAGTGCTCTACTCTAGATAGTTAATTGATGCTTCCAGTCAGTGTGTAACTGCTCATGCAGGGAATAAGCGGACAGTTTACACGGATAGTCTGCAAGAGCCCTGCATAATAGTGCTTTGCAGGCTCCTAGTTAAAAAAAATGCACATTTTTTTTTACCTGCAAATCTATTTTTTAAAGAAAAAAATATATACATTTCTCTTTTAACAGTTATATAATATTTACTGATTATGAAGAATAAAGGAAAAATTAATTTGAAAAGTTTCTATAGACTAAAGATGTGAAAACATATAACATTAATAGGAATAACAGGAATAACAGGAATGTCTGACTTAAATTTTATTTTCTTAGTTTTATTAATCTTTTGCTGTTATAAACAATGGGGAAGCTTGAGCACTTTGCTTGCAAGTGTCACTGGGGGGAATTTACCAAAAGTGGAGCAGAAAGAATCTGGAGCAGCTGTGCAGGACCATCAATCATATTCAGCTTTTTCAGTTAAGCCCTTTTCACACATATAGACCGTTCGTCCGTTTTTCATCCATCCGTTGACGGATGAAAAACGGACATCAATGCATTCCTATAGAAAAACAGATGTAAATGAATGATCATCCATTTACATTCGTTTTCCTTCGGGCCCGTCACTAAATTAAACAAAGGGATGGGTCACCCAGTGACATCTCTCGGTAACCCCGTCCCTTTGTTTAATTTAGTGGCGAGCCCAAATGACAGCTCCTTCTCGACGCTATGTAGTATAGAAAAAAGTGAGGGAGCCTGTCTGTGCAAACTGCTCCCTCACTATATATACTGCTTTTCACATGTACTCCCCTTGCACACACTGCCCCCCCCCCCCCCAAAAGGAGGACCTGGCATGTATCTACTATCACAAAGGAGACTATTGGCCCCCTATGTGATAGCAATAAAATCATAAGTAAAAAAAAACAAATGAAAAGTAAAAAAACAAAAACTATTTGAGTCTCCCCACCCCCACATACACAGGCATACTAGATCTGCATGATTAATCATTAAAAAAAAATCTCGATTCAACCCCCTTCTCGATCTTAACTGGCATTTCCCTGATTCTATGTAAACAGTGCAGAGCCAGAGCTGTCACAAAAAAGAAGACATTCCTCAACACTGATAGATAAAGAAGAGAAGAGATACAATGTATCTCTTGGTTCTTTTAGAAGGGATAAAATTCGGTCTGTAATTGAGGTCAGTTTAACCACTTAAAGACTAAACCTTTTTCTGACACTTGTTGCTTACAAATTAAAATCAGTATTTTTAGCAGAGATCATTGCAATATTTTATGTCACGTGATAATTGCGCATTGGTCTTTCAAACACAATTTAAAAAAATAAACAGTAAATTTAGCCCAATTTTTATTTATAATGTGAAAGATGATGTAACGCCGCGAGAATCGTGATCTTTATTATAAGCAAAAAAAATGTGATTCTCATTTTATCCAGCAGCTCTAAGGCCCCTTTTACACATGCGGACCGTATGTCCGTATTTCATCCATTTGTTTTCGGATGAAATACGGACATACATGCATGCCTATGGGATAGCGGGTGTCAGCGGATGAGCATCCGCTGACACCTGATATCCTCCGCCTCCGATATGGTCCGATTCTGCAGACAGAGGAAAATCCTATTTTTCTATACGTCTGCAGAGCGGATCGGATGAACATGGACAGACGGTCCGTGTTCATCCGATACCCCATAGAGGAGAGCGGAGATCTGACAGGGAGATCTGACACAGTGTGCAGGGACCGCCCTGTCATCCACCGGCTCATCGGGGATCAGTGGAGCGATCCCCGCTGATCAGCGTATGTTCACGGTGCGGATCATTACGGATCCGCCCCGTGTGAAAGAGCCCTAAGGTAAACCAAAAATTTGACTTGAGTAGTTAAGTGGATGCAAAGAACTGATGTAAAAACTGATGTAAAATTGATGTAAACTCATCCATTTTTTCTTTGAAAAAATGTGACTGAACTGATGAAACAAACTGAAGGCGTGTGTGAAAGGGGCCTAAATCTTTGAAAATGAAAGCTGGAAGCTCATTGGTGACCATATACAGCTGCTCCAGATTATGGTTGCTCCAGTTTTGATAAATTCCTCTTATTGTGCCAGATTCCCTGTACAGGAGTTGGGGTGATCCATGTCAAATACTGATCCAACTTTTATGGTTTAGTCATTTATATGACTAGCACTTGGTAAACTTTTCTTCTTTAATGGCTTATTTTTGTCCAGTTTATAAAAACTATTTCAATGATTCTGTTTGCAAAGTGAATTTTTAATCAATTGAACAGGGTTCTCATATGTGAAGCTTCAGGTGTCATCAAAACATATCAAAGCCAAGCGGCAATCAGTGGGTCATGATGGCTGCCGTGACCTGACGATCGTTCAAAGGAGAGACGGATCAGCCATCTGCCTGTGTAAACAAGGCAAACAGCAGATCTGTCAGGAAGGGAAAGAGAGATCTTGTGATTCAGCTTAGCTAAATCATGGATCTCTCTTTTCCTTCAGTGTGACACTGCCCCACACAGTTAGTAAGTACCTCCCTAGGGAATATTTAAGCCTTTGATCACCCCTGGTGTAAACCCCATTCCCTGCCAGTGCCATTTATACATTGATCAGTGCATTTTTATAGAACTGATCACTGTAATGGTGTCACTGGTCCCAAAAAGTGTCACTCAATGTCAGATTTGTCCACCGCAATATCGCAGTCCCGCTAAAAATCACAGATCACTGCCATTAATAGTAAAAAAATTAAATAAAAGTCACTAAATCAATCCCGTAGTTTGTAGATGCTAAAACTTTCAAACCAATAAATATATGCTTATTTGGGATTTTGGTTTTCCAAAAATATGTAGAAGAATACATATTGGCCTAAATTGATAAAGAAATGTGTTTTTTTTTTTTTTTGTTTGTTTGGATATGTATAATAGCAGAAAGTAAAAAAAATATATATTTTTTTTTCAAAATTGTCGGACTTTTCTTTGTTTATAGCGCAGTCCGAAATCGCAAAAAGTAGTACAGAAACGACTTTTTGAAATCAGTGCTGTGCCGCAAATGCAGCGTCGCACCAACTAGGATGGTGCCATTGCTGGCAATTGCCCCGATTTGACATGCAATTTGCAAATCGCACCAGTGTGAACCAGGGCTTTGTGGGAAAAAATAGACATCAATTTTATTTGGGTACAGCATCGCATGACCGTGCAATTGTCAGTTATCGACGCAGTGCCTTATCGCAAAAAATGGCCTGGTCAGGAAGTGGGTAAAACCTTCCGGAGCTGAAGTGGTTAACTCTTTGTCAACTCTTTGTCCGAAATGCTTCAAATATATTTAAGTGGCAATTTTTTGTATCTAATACACATTTTAAAGTACAACATTGAACTTTGTTTTAATGTTTCCGAGAGAAATAATAGTGCAGGTTAGCAGCTATTATCCAAAACAGAGGATTGTGGTATCTAGAGTATGTTGTGCATGATTACAAGATGTATTTTTGTGAGTGCAATTTCATTAAAGTTTAATAATGTTTAAAAATACTACACAAGGAGAAGGATGTCTCTATTTATCTATGCATTATAGCTTAACCCCTTAGCGCCGACCATATGCACATATGCGGCCTCGGCTTTAAGGGGTTATACCGGGATGATGCATGCAGCTGCAGACATCATCCCATTACCGTTTTTTAGAGCGGGCGGTTGGCTCTTCAGGGATAACAATCAATTCAGCTAAAAGCTGCTCGGTTGTTATCCTAAAGGAGCAAGAGGGGACATCCTCCCCTCCCGCTGCCTTCTGCCGCTCTATCTTGGCCTCATATCCCACCGGGACACCCAATCCACAATCCAGCACTTCTACTGGCTAGAGTGAGACTAGAAGGAAGCCGGAAACGTCTTCCTTCCAGTCTTCTTTGTATAAACACAGTAGCGACGTCACAACGTCATTTCCGTTTTACTCAGCTGCCAATGACGCCATTTTTTTAAAAAGTTACAGTATTCAGAATCGCCATTTTTGGTGATCTGAATACTTTGATGTGCAAAATTGGTATTTGGGTTCTTTTAGACCCCCGATCCCTCCATAAGGAATACCTGTCACCACCTATTACTGTCACAGGGGATGTTTACATTCCTTGTGACAGCAATTAAAATTATCAATTTAAAAAAAATAAAAAAAATAAATAATAAAAAAATGTAAAGCGCCTTTGTCCCCACAAGCTCGCGCAGCAAATAAAGCGCACATGTACATCACGCCTGCATATGTAAACGGTGTTCAAATCACACATGTGAGGTATTGCCATTATTGTCTCAGTGAGAGCCATAATTCTAGCACTAGCACCGCCTATGGAGAGTTTTTAGATACTGTTGTTTGTCGCCATTCCACGAGTGTGCGCAATTTCAAAGCATAACATGTTAGGTATCTATTTACTCGGCGTAACATAATTTTTCACATTATACAAAAAAATTGGGCTAACTTTACTGTTTAGTTTTTTTTTATTCATGAAAGTGTCTTTTTTCACAAAAAAAATTGAATTTGAAAGACCGCTGCGCAAATACAATGTGACATAAAATATTGCAATGATCGCCATTTTCTTCTCCAGATTCTCTGCTAAAAATATATACATAATGTTTGGGGGTTCTAAGTAATTTTCTAGCAACAAATATGGATTTTAACTTGTAAGTAACAAATGTCAGAAATAGGCTTATGCCACGTACACACGACCGGACTTTCCGGCAGACTTGGTCCAGCGGACTATCCGACGGACTTTGCAGCGGAAGTCCACCGGAATTTTAAACGAAGGGACTTGCCCACACACTGTCACTCCAAAAGTCTGACGGATTTGAACGTGATGACATACGACCGGACTAGAATAAGGAAGTTCATAGCCAGTAGCCAATAGCTGCCCTAGCATCGGTTTTCGTCCGTCGGACTAGCACACAGACAGCCGGATTTTTCGACCGGACTCGAGTCCGTCGGAAAGATTTGAAACATGTTTTATTTCTAGGTCCGTCAGACTTTTTGGGAAGAAAAGTCCGCTGGAGCCCACACACGATCAAATTGTCCAACGGTTCCCTGTCCGCCGGACCTAGTCCGTCGAAAAGTCTGAACGTGTGTACGCGGCATTAGGCATGAAAGGGTGTATGAATGAAGAAAGAAAATGTCAGGAATTTTTCTGAATCAATGTTTGGCATTAGGAAATGGTTCATGAGAAGAGGAGGACTAGATATGGAGGAACTGAGAGCACTGGATTTGGACCCAGAAGTGTTTTGCCTTGTAAACTTCAGGAGAATGCTGTCAGGAGTGGTGTGTACAAGCAAAAACAAGATAAAACAGATACATTCCTTACTACCATTGAAGACATATTGTGGAGAAAGTATTCAAGAAGGTTACGTAAACCAGAGAGATACGGAAACATTGTTTCAACTGTGAAGTGGACTTTTTGGATACATTTTTAGCAGGTCAAGGTTTTGTATTGTGCTCTAACTGAACTATCAAAACTGCTATACGATATATGGCTTTGTAAACCTATGACATGGAAGCGGTGTTTATAATTGTGACAAATAATTAAATAAATGTATGTAATGTATGTAAAAAGGGGATGATTGCTAGTAGAAAAGTTGATCTTCTGTAAAACCTAGGCACCTGGGGAGAGGGTGCTTCCACTGCTTTATGTCCTTCCCAAACTGAGCCCTTGGACACCTTCCCAGGGACATGAGCATAGGGACAGCAGCTTTTACAGGGGTGCTGACAGTAATCTCATCTAAAAGGTTATACATAAATATACATGATTTTTCATGTTCGTGTTCCATAGACTTTAACGGTGTTCTCATGTTCGCACAAATATTTTGCCTGTTCGCATGTTCTGGTGCGAACCGAACCGGGGGGGTGTTGGGCTCATCCCTATTGGGCAACTATGTGGCAAATGAGATAAATGTTGATAAATGTAAAGTTATGCACTTGGTAGCTAAAAATATGTATGCATCATACATTCTAGAAGGAGAACGGCTGGGCGAGTTAATGGTGGAGAAGTATCTGGGTGTTTTGGTAGATCATAAACCTAATAATAGCATGCAATGCCAAGCTGCAGTTTCTAAAGCTAGCAAAATAATGTCTTGTATTAAAAGAGGTATAGACTGTAGACATAATTTTTCCCCCTGTACAAATAATTAGTAATATCTCATCTAGAACATGAAATTCAATTTGGGAACCAGTTCACAAGAAAGGATATTGCAGAACTGGAGAAAGTGCAGAGAAGGTCAACCAAATAAGTGGCATAGAAGAGCTCAGCTTTGAGGAACGATTAACTAAACTGAGTTTATTCATTTTTGAGAAGAGGCAATTAATCAAACTGTAAAAATACATAATTCGTCCCTATAGTGAACTTGGTGTAGAGTTATTTACTTTCAGGTCATTACAGAGGGTCAGGGGGTGTTTTTTACGTCTGGAGGAAGACACCTTTCCTCCACATACAGAAAGGCTTCTTCTCAGTAGGGCAAGCCATAGATGATTCAATTCTCTTTCCTGCTTCTGGCAGCTCGATTGTATTCTGTTGGCAAGGTATAACTGTGCATATAAGATTGTGTATACGGGGGTCTTCTAGTACTTTTTTTTCTATTGGTGGACTAGATGGACTAGTGTCTTCTTTTTCAACCTGACTAAATATGTAACTTTTCAGCTTCTATGAAACATCAGATTGCAAGCATTCCTGTAAAATGTTTTCAAATGTATTATTTTCTCTCTGATAACAAGCTGTCCAGGACTTATGGCACCAAAGCAACTCAAACCACAAACCACCATACTTCAAGCCTGGTATGACTGTGATGGGTTTTCCCAGGGCTCAAGTCCTGCAGGAACGCATGGGAACGGATTTCCTGTACTTTTTCCACAACAGGAACTCAGTTCCCTTTAGCAGCTGTGTCCTGCAAGACTTTGAAGTATGCGAGCTATGTGGCAGGTGCTACACCAGCAGCTGCTGACACAGCTCGCAATAGTAAGTGCCGCACACCTGACCATTCAGGCTTTGCCAGTAGGGGGCCCCATGACAGCTTCCGCTTCGATCTACCTGTCAATCACAGCTAGCTGACAGGTAGATCAGGTCCCTGCTGCTAATGCTAAGAGATTGTATTTAGTCAGACCTCTCATGATGCGCTCCTCCCCGCTGGCCCCTCCTGATTTTCTGTCTCCTCATCTCCCCCCCCCCCCCAGTCTCCTGCATACTTGCTCTGTCTGTCCCTCTGAATCCCCCCCCTCCTCTATCTTCAGTGCCATGTGAGAGAACCCAGAGGAGGAGCACAGCTATTCTGCTCACAGTACAGGCAGGGAGAGAGGTGAGCTGAGGGAGGAACATCAGTTTGGGGTGGTAAGCTGAGAACAATACCTGCCAAAGTTTAATGCCAGGAGGGAAGTTTATGTGGAAATATGTGAAGGGTTGGAATAGCAGCGAGTGTGTGTTGGTGCCCTGCAGAGTTTGCAGCCCCCCAAGCTAACATACATCTCCTAAGCAGGAACACATCACTATTTCCCCAAGCATTCTGTCCAGATAATGTGCAGTTAATTTATTAGCTTTCCGTTTAACCCTGTGTTATCCAAACTCTGTTCAATGAAAAGTGTAAACTCACCACATAAAACACTCTATATACAAAATAGAATTCCTCAATAAAGATCAGAACATGATGTTCACATTTGCATGGAAGCACAATTGAATGAATGCTGATTATTCAGAGAATTACCGTATTTATGTTTGAGGATTGTTTTTTTTTTTAATGTACTAACAGTTAAGCTTCATACACACAATACGAAAATTGGATGAAAAATACCACTTTTGAAGCGTTCGTGCATATGAGCGTATCATTTATTTTTTTTGGTGGGCGAGTGGATCTTGGGTGGGAGTTCCCACACTTTTTTCCCCAGGACTTGACCCCTGGGTTTTCCACATTGGTATGTGGTACTTCTTTCACTAAATATAGTGCACATTTGACAAACAGTCTTATCCATCCACAGAATATTACCCTAGAAGCACAGTGGCACATCCTCATGTTCATTCCTTGAGACATATAGCAATGTCTTTCAGAGTAGTAGTGATTACTTATTTGGTGTTCTTTTGTGAATATTATTCTGTTCAATGTTTTCTCAAAATGTACACAAGAGCAAAAACTTAAAATCATTGCAGATCCTATACTGTTTCCCTAGTTTTCTGTTCACCTCCATCAGAACAGCATGCAAGGGAAGGGTGAATAGGACAAGGGTGGTGGGGGGAGGGAGAGACTCCATTGGAGCTTTGCTAAAACCAATAGCACTGTATTTTCTACATTTGTAGGCAGTTTGTCTTATGCTCCGTACACACGGTCAGACATTCCGATGGAAAATGTGCGATCGGATCGTGTTGTCGGAAAATCTGATCGTGTGTTCGCTCCATCTGACTTTTTCAGTCGGAATTTCCGACAAACAAAGTTTGAGAGCTGGACCTAAAGTTTTCCGACAACAAAATCGAATCGTGTAAATTCCGATCGTGTGTAGACAATTCCGATGGACAAAGTGCCACACATGCTCAGAATAAACTAAGAGACAAAAGCTATTGGCTACTGCCACGTTTTTTGGTTCCGACGTACGTGTTGTACGTCACCTCATTCAGAACGATCAGATTTTCCGACAACTGTATGTGTGCAAGGCAAGTTTGGCCCAAAATCTGTCGTAAAAATTCAGACGGATTTTGTCGTCGGAATGTCCGACCATATGTACGGGGCATTACTGTTATCAGTGAACACCCAGGCTTTTAGAAATCCTTTTTGCTTTTTTCAATTCAGTAAGTATATCTTCTTGGAAAGTTAAGCAGAAAGAATTACTCAGTAGGGATATGTAGAATAATGCCGCTTACACACGATCGAAAATTCCGCCAGCAAAAGTCAGGTGAGAGCTTTTGGTTGGAAAATGCGACCGTGTATATGCTCCATTGGACTTTTGCTGGTGGAATTCCAGCCAGCAAAAGATTGAAAGCAGGTTCTCAATTTTTCGGTCGGAAAAAGTTTCGAACGGAAATCCCGATCGTCTGTACCAATTCCGACGCGCAAAATTCCTACGCATGCTCGGAAACAATTTGACGCATGCTCGGAAGCATTGAACTTAATTTTCTCGGCTCGTTGTAGTGTTGTACGTCACCGCATTCTTGACGGTCGAAAGTTCAGCAAACTTTTGTGTGACTGTGTGTATGCAAGACAAGCTTGAGCGGAATTCCGTCGGAAAAACCATCCAAGATTTTTCCAACGGAAAATGTGCTCGTGTGTACGTGGCATAAGAATAACAATAAAATATTGCTGCCATTAAATACATATACAGTATAATTGCGTTTAGATTATAAATACAAGGTATTTTAAAACAAATAAAAGCCACTGACCTTTGCATGTATATCTAAAAGAATAATAGAAAAAAAATATTCCCTTTAATGCCCTTATATAAAAAATGTATTAACATTATCTCCTAATGCATTCACTGACATTTCTACATAATATTTAATACATGAAAATCTGTTTTAGTTTGTCCTGTAATACCAATCAAAATATTTTTTTTTTCATTGTGTCTTACTTTTTTCAATAAGTGAGCCCACCTGAAGCCAATCTCACAAATACTCAATATGTTGTAACTATCCTGGTCATTGTATGCGTCTGGAGAAAGATAAAATGAATCATTCAAAATTTCTCAGAATGGAAACCAAGGTTTCAACATTGTTCTGGAGTGTCAATTTCACAATTCTATAAATTACAATTTGCCACATAAGTTTTCTGCAGTTAGCTTTCTTGCATTAGCAGTTTACTTTAGGTATGGCTAAATGTTCACAGCAGAGGTGCAAGGTGGATTATTCTTCATTTATGCCACATATTTTAACTCCATGTCTATTCTTTTGTTTTTCTCTGCAGTCCAGTTTGGCATGCTGCACTATTGTGAGACACCGCTGACATCCACATATGGTTTCCTTCTACAGTGACAATGCTGAGGCCAGAAAAATAAATATTACATGACCCACAGCTGATTGCTAATAATAGAACTCTATAGCAGGCTAAACGTTGCAAAAGCAGTCACTGTTCACTGGAATAAAATGCTAACACTTGGCATGTGGACTGTGAGGCATCCACTTCATGATGATATGGTTGGGAAACAAATATAGAATTGCTGGTTAGTCTGCTGATGAAAAAAAAGGTAGTAAATTAAATGTTAACCAAAATAGCAACCTATATTGTTGAAAAAAAGGGCTGTAAATTAAATGTTAACCAAAATAGCAACCTATTCTGTTTATCACATTTACCTGTAAGTTAGAAGTAAAGTAAAGTAAATAAATTCTAAGAAACAGGAGAGAAGAGTAATGCCGCTTACACGCGACCGGTTTTCCCGTCGGAATAAACTCCGAAGGTTTTTCCAACCTAGTTCCGAGAGAGTTCCGCTGAAACTGTCTTGCCTACACACGATCACACCAAAGTCCGACAGTCTAGAACGCAGTAATGTACAACACGTACGACAGGACTAGAAAAAGGAAGTTCAGTAGCCAATAGCTGCCGTCTTGTACTTGCTTCAGATCATGCATTTTTTGGTCCGTCGGAACAGCATATAGACAAACGGTTTTCCCGATAGGAATTGGTCCCGTCGGAAATATTTAAAACATGTTCTATTTTTAGGTCCGTCAGAATTTTAGAAAAAAAAAAAGTCAGATGAGGCACACACACGATTGGAATATCTGATGAAAAGATTCCGTCTGACTTTTTCTGCCGGAAAGTCCGACTGTGTGTATGCGGCATAATAAAAAAAAAAGGGCAGGTACTACTCTTGTTTTTATTTAACCTTTGGAATTATACATCTCCTCTAATACCAATTAAGCCCAAGCTTTCACGAAATCCAGTTCAGCAGCTAAACCATTTTGCTTTGTCCTGTTTTTTTTGTAACTGTAAAGAGTTTACAAAAAACCCACATAGGAGTGTTTTAACACAGTGAATGACAGCAGCAGCTTGTCCTACTAAGGACCACATCATACAACATGATTTTTGCTAGCTACACAATCACCATAATATTGGAGAGATATTGGATGAAAGAACAATATGACACTATATACAAAAACATGTATAGCTATATTCTTTATTTAAAACCCAACATCAGGTTCTGAGCTCTTTCCACCCTGTGTTAAAAGAAAAAAAAATAGAATGCATCGCTTATCCTCTTCATACTCCAGGACTGAATTTCATGTCCTCCCCCACAACTTTTTTCACTCTTCTTTTGGGTTATTTAATGCCTAGCAACAGCTGTTTCCTAGGAGCCCAGGTTGTTTGATACTATCCTTGGAATGCATCATTACACAGCCTAGGTTATAGCCTCATACACATGGCTAGTCTTTTTTTTTATTCAACTCATCGGTTGAACTGACAGCTCAGGTCAGAGACGCTCTACTAAAAATGTGATGTTAGTATAGCGATCTACCCTGCTGTGCTATTGTGTTCCAACAGTGGGACAGCCCTCTCACCAGAACACTCCGGTCAGCGCTCTCAGCAATTTGCTGAGAGTACTGATCGAGAGCCGTTCTGCAGACATTTTTTGGTCAGGACCCGTTGACAGAAGCCAGCCGGACAGCCGGCTTCTGTTGGACCAGTTTCTATTGAACGGGCCGATGCCGCCCAACATTTGGAAGGACAGGTAAAAGATGAGCCTGGAGTTGAGCTTGAAAGAGTAACTATACTTTTGTTGAGAAAAAAATAAAAATTCCCTCTGGGTGATCTATGTACTTAGCAAGGATTTTACAAAACTTTGTAACAGTGTCCTACCTGTATGTTCTACTATGTTCTTGCAAGCCTGGTTCCTGAATAGGAGTGTCTGTGTTCAATCTATTCAGCTGATGTACATGCAGTCTTCTAATGAGGAAAGTTCCAGTGCCTGCATCCCCTTAGAAATAATTAACCTTTAGGGACTATCTCACCAAAAGCATAAATTCTATTGCAGAGGATGCCTTTGATTTTACTTGTATCTTTTTGCAGACTTCTGGGAAATCAGTGAGCCAATCACAGATTCTGGGGAAGTTCTCTACACTCACTGTGTACAGAAGGCTTGCGTGTTATCATTTTGCATTGAATTTTACAGAAAGTCACAACTGCAGCAGATTGAAAAGGAAGGTCATTTTTAATGTCAATAAAATACAAAATGACTTGTGTAGCAATTGAATCTGCTATACTATTTTTCTATTTGCTATATTTTTTTCATAAAAATGGAGTTACTCTTTACTCCAAAAAGGCTTCCATGTGCCCAGCATACAAATCCAGAAAAGGTTACATTGCAGAAACACAGTAGAGACAATAATTTGTAATTGCTCAAACACTGATTGCCTTATATCAGTTAGATAGGATACATTTAACAATATGTTGCAAGCGCCCTGACCCCTAGATGCCTAATGGTGGTGCTGATGCAGAGTTTTTCTGCGCAGAAGTCAGTGCTGGGACAGCGTGGAGTGCAGTGTTAATTTTGGCAGCAAATTACACATGACCGGACTTTTCGACCGAACTGGTTTAACGGAATTAATCCATCGGACAATTCGACCATGTGTGGGCTTCATCGGACCTTCAGTGGACCTTTTCTGTCGAAAATCAGACAGACTTTAGATTTAGAACATGTTTCACATCTTTCCGACGGACTCGAGTCTGGTCGACAAATAAGTTTGTCTGTATGCTAGTCCAACGGATGAAAACCAACGCTAGGGCAGCAATTGGCTACTGGCTATGAACTTCCTTATTTTAGTCTGGTCGTACGTCATCACGGTCAAATCCGTCGGACTTCGGTGTGATTGTGTGTAGTCCGGTTCGACGGAAGTCCATCAAAACTCCGTCGAAAAGTGAGACGGAATTCAGTCCGTCAAAAATTCCGGTCGGGTGTACACGACATTAGTCTTAGGACTAAAATGGCATTTAGTTTTAGTCCCATTTTAGTCTTCTGCATTTGTTTTAGTCAATTAAATTTCCAGGACATTTTAGTCAACTAAAATCATCCAGGAAATGATTTTAGTCGACTAAATCTCATTTTAGTCGTCTAAAATCTAATGGGTATAGTTAAATTGTAATGCATTATTTAAGCATTTCTATACAATTTCCAAACTCATTATATTCTGCTGGAGCGGCGATGGCGGGAGCCCAGCGGTGATCGTGACTGCCGGGCACTCGCAACGGCTTGGGGGGCGAGTAGGGGGGCGCGCGCGCCTCCTAGTGGCCACAGGGCGGAGCGACATTACATAACGTGGTTTCACCCAGCTGTGCAATTGTGCCGCAGTACAAAGTACAACTGCAGCGGCTGGTCGGCAAGTGGTTAAGTATATAAACAGTAAAAAAAGGGAGGACAGACCATATTGGCCCCATAAAGAATGAGGAAGGAAATCTGATTACAATGTATGGGGAGATGGTGAAGGTATTACATTTATTCTTCTCCTCAGTTTTCACAAGGGAATCGGGGGGCTTCAGTAACCAAAACTGTAGTGTTTATCCTCATGACACACCACAGGAAGCAGCCTCATGGCTAACAGAGGACAGAATTAGAAATAGACTTGGAAAACTTAACATTAATAAGTCACCGGGACCAGATGGCTTGCACCCGAGGGTTCTTAGGGAACTCAATCAAGTAATTGCCAGACCATTGTTCCTAATTTTTACTGACAGTCTACTGTTTACTGGAATGGTACCAGCTGATTGGAGAAAAGCCAATGTAGTACCAATATTTAAAAAAGAGACAAAATAAATCCCTGGGAATTACAGACCAGTTAGCCTAACATCAATAGTATGTAAGCTCTTGGAGGGGATGATAATAATCGTTCTTGCCAAACTAATCTATAACATTCTATGAGGAGGTGAGCTGCCATCTAGATAAAGGGAGGCCCGTAGATGTGGTGTATCTGGATTTTGCAAAAGCATTTGACACAGTTCCCCATAAACGTTTACTGTACAAAGTAAGGTCTTTGGCATGAACCATAGGGTGAGTACATGGATTGAAAACTGGCTACAAGGGCGAGTTCAGAGAGTGGTGATAAATAGGGAATACTAGGAATGGTCAGGGGTGGAAAGTGGGGTCCACCAGGGTTCTGTCCTGGGACCAATCCTGTTTAATTTGTGGGGTAAACAGTTCAATCTCTGTATTTGTAGATGATACTAAGCTAAGCGGGGAAATAACTTCTCTGCAAGATGTGGAAACATTGCAAGAAGATCTGAACAAATTAATGGGGTGGGCAACTACATGGCAAATTAGGTTTAATGTGGAAAAATTTTAAATAATGCATTTGGGTGGCAAAAATATGAATGCAATCTACTAACTGGTATGGATACCATACTGGTGACCCCACAATAGGGATAAAACTTCTCAGTGGAAAGGAGTTTAATAAGACACGTGGCCACTCGTTAAGATTAGAAGAAAAGAGGTTTAACCTTAGACTGTGTAGAGGGCTCTTTACTGTAAGAGCGGCGAGGATGTAAAATTCCCTTCCACAGGTGGTGGTTTCAGCGGAGAGCATCAATAGTTTAAAAAAACTATTAGAGAAGGACCTGAACGACTACAATATACAGGGATATACAATGTAATACTGACATATAATCACACACATACAGTGGTGTGAAAAAGTGTTTGCCCCCTTCCTCATTTCCTGTTCCTTTGCATGTTTGTCACACTTAAGTGTTTCGGAACATCAAACCAATTTAGACAATAGTCAAGGACAACACAAGTAAACACAAAATGCAATTTGTAAATGAAGGTGTTTATTATTAAAGGTGAAAAAAAATCCAAACCATCATGGCCCTGTGTGAAAAAGTGATTGCCCCCTAAACCTAATAACTGGTTGGGCCACCCTTAGCAGCAACAACTGCAACCAAGCGTTTGCGATAACGTGCAATGAGGCTTTTACAGCGTCCTGGAGGAATTTTGGCCCACTCATCTTTGCAGAATTGTCCTAATTCAGTTACATTAGAGGGTTTTCGAGCATGAACGGCCTTTTTAAGGTCATACCACAACATCTCAATAGGATTCAGGTCAGGACTTTGGCTAGGCCACTCCAAAGTCTTCATTTTGTTTTTCTTCAGCCATTCGGTGGTGGACTTGCTGGTGTGTTTAGGATCATTGTCCTGCTGCAGAACCCAAGTTCGTTTCAGCTTGAGTACACGAACAGATGGTCGGACATTCTCCTTCAGGATCTCTTGGTAGACAGCAGAATTCATAGTTCCTTTTATCACGGCAAGTCTTCCAGGTCCTGAAGCAGCAAAACAGCCCCAGACCATCACACTACCACCACCATATTTTACTGTTGGTATAATGTTCTTTTTCTGAAATGCAGTGTTCCTTCTACGCCAGATATACTTGGACACACACCTTCCAAAGAGTTCCACTTTTGTCTCATCGGTCCACAGAATGTTGTCCCAAAAGTCTTGGGGATCATCAAGATGTGTTGTGGAGAAATTGAGACGAGCTTTGATGTTCTTTTTGCTCAGCAGTGGTTTTCTCCTTGGAACTCTGCCATGCAGGCCATTTTTGCCCAGTCTTTTCCTGATGGTGGAGGCATGAACGCTGACCTTAACTGAGGCAAGTGAGGCCTGCAGTTCCTTGGACGTTGTTGTGGGGTCTTTTGTGACCTCTTGGATGAGTCGTCGCTGCACTCTTGGGGTAATTTTGGGCGGCCGGCCACTCCTGGGAAGGTTCACCACTGTTCCATGTCTTCGCCATTTGTGGATAATGGCTCTCACTGTGGTTCGCTGGATTCCCAAAGCTTTGGAAATGGCTTTATAACCCTTTCCAGACTGATAGATCTCAATTACTTTCTTTCTCAATTGTTCCTGAATTTCTTTGGGTCTCGGCATGATGTGTAGCTTTTAAGGATCTTCTGGTGGACCTTACTGTGTCAAGCAGCTCCTATTTAAGTGATGCCTTGATTGTGAACAGGTGTGGCAATAATCAGGCCTGGGTGTGGCTAGAGAAATTGAACTCAGGTGTGGACAACCACAGTTATAGTATGTTTTAACAAGGGGGGCAATCACTTTTTCACACAGGGCCATGATGGTTTGGATTTTTTTTCACCTTTAATAATAAACACCTTCATTTACAAATTGCATTTTGTGTTTACTTGTGTTGTCCTTGACTATTGCTTAAATTGGTTTGATGTTCCGAAACACTTAAGTGTGACAAACATGCAAAGGAACAGAAAATGAGGAAGGGGGCAAACACTTTTTCACACCACTGTAGGTTGGACTTGATAGACTTGTGTCTTTTTTCAACCTCACCTAATATGTAACTATATAACCATGTGACCTCCAGAGTCAGGGAGAGCTGATATTCTCCTTTGTAGAGTGAGTTACTAGGCATAGTGGGTGTAATTCAAGATACAATGATTGGGCGCCAGTCACTTTTTGAATGCAAAGAGATTTATTGTCTCTTAACAAGAACAGGGGGAGAGAGGGTTAGGGCCTGAACACCCTTAGGCAGATGCAATAGCAATTAGCAGATTCCGAGACAAAATAGGCAGACATCTATACAGGTTGAGGGCCTTTAAGCTGGTTGCAGCACTGTATTTGTAGATCTGCTGTCTCCTATGGCAACAGAACCTGTAGGTTGACTTTAACACAGATCTATACACATACCAGACTTGGTATGTTGTTTAGGACCTGGCCTCCATCTCACAGCCTCCTGCTGTAGCTTTTCTCATTGAGCTCCCAGTCTTCTCACCAGACCTTTAGATCCCAGCCACCCGATGGATTCCCTGAGCTCTTCAACAGCTAACCTGCTGTACACTCCAAGCATCACACTACCTGCTGGGTCCCTGGCTTGGCACTCAAGTTGTCCCATTTGGCAACTGCTTCTCTTTCACCTCTGGCAACACTTGGTTCACCGTCCGGCTGAACCTCTGCAACGATCAGGCTCCCTTCTGGCTGAGCCTCTACATTTGTGGCTAGGCCTCAGGCTTAGGCCTAACCTTCAGATTTGGGTTCACATACAGCCCCCAGGCCTCAGCCTGGGGCTAAAAGAACACTGATCACCTGACTCATTCACCTTAGATAGACTCTCCCAGCATGCTTAGCCACAAATATGATCGGTTGAGAAATTATGTCTATTCACAACCTGAACTCACTGTGGTCTTGTCATTCTAATGGCAAAGGCAACAGTGCCAACTATTGACAGAAGAGAGAAATGCACCAGATTCAGGCTTAAGGCAAAAAAGTCAGAGGATACAACTACCAATTAATATAAGGCAAGAGAGAGTGCACGCCAGCCCTGGTGTATTAATGTTTTATTATAAAGTTCAAATTGTAAAATACGAGGATTGCACTCACAGATTGTTGATATTAAAAAGCGGCATAGTCAGCTCCACAACAGCCTCCTCTCCTGGTCTGTATGTTCTCCAGGGACTTGCAGCAAGGTACAGGGAAAGCTGCAGGCATGAATACGCCTGCTCTCTGATACATATAAAGGTATAGAAGAAAGCAATGTTGATTTCACACATAGTGGTTTGAGGAACCAATCAGTGTTTAGTCCTTAAATTACATCCTATCAATATATAGACATGTTTAAGAACATGGTATAGAGAGAAATCAAAAATATCAAAAAAACTTTAGGAAGTAGGATTTTTCATATACTTGGAAGGTAGAAAAGGAGTGGTCATTAAACCCGTTGATAAAGGGGTAGGTTTGGTGATCCTCATCAAGGAGATGTATGGCCAGGAATTACACAGGATGGTAAGTAACTGATTCAACTACATATAAGAAATTATCAGGAGACCCCACCACTACATTTAAGAAGCAATTAGAAGATTTGGTGAAAGGAGCTAAGAAGAAGGTTTTACATAAAAGAAAGCCAAATATTTAAATATTAAACCCCCCCGGATACCAGTTATTAATCAAATTCCAAAGATTTACAAAACTGAAACTAACCCAACGGGTTGACCCATTATTAGTGGCATAAACTCTATTTATTTCAAATTGGGACAGTACATGTATTTGTACCTAAAACCTTTGGCCAGTGACGGCAGATCCTTTTTGAAGGACACTAATGACCTTATTAACATCTTACAAGGAGTTCTGGTTAGTGATCATAGTTGCTGTATCTGGTGACAGTAGATGTCGAATCACTTCATACCAATATCAAGCAAAACAAGGCTTTGTCAGCCACCAAGTAGGCTTTGGAGATTCTATCAGATCTTAACAAAAATCTCAGGTTCAGTTTATATTAGAAGGGTTGGGTATGGCCATGTCCAAGAATTATTTCTGGCATAAAGGTAAATTCTTTAGTTAAAGGAAGGGAATTGCCATGGGGGCAAGATATGCCCCCACTGCAGCTAATAACTTTTTTAAAAAGTGGGAGGAGGAAGATCGCTACACTGGCAACTAGCCTAGTTTAAAAGAATACAAAAGATATATTGATGATATTCTAATTATATGGGAAGGAGAGGAAATAGAATTAAAGGTCTTCCTAGAACATCTGAATACAAATAGATGAAATTAAATTCACCAGTACTTATGACTAAATAATATATATACATATAATAGATAAATGTTTTTGATTTGAACGTTTTTAACCACTTCAATACAGGGCACTTATACACCTTCCTGCCCAGACCAATTTTCAGCTTTCAGCGCTGTTGCACTTTGAATGACAATTGCGCTGTCATGCTATACTGTACCCAAACCAAATTTTTATAATTTTGTTCCCACAAATAGAGCTTTCTTTTGGTGGTATTTGATCACCTCTGGGTTTATTTTTTTCTGCTAAACAAATAAAAAAAAGAACGAAAATTTTGAAAAAATTATGTTTTTTTTTGTTTCTGTTATCAAACTTTGTAAATAAGTATGTTTTCTCCTTCACTGATGGGCACTGATGGGGCTGCACTGACAGGCACTGATAAGGTGGCACTGATGGGCACTGATGAGGTGGCACCAATGAGGTGGCACTGATGAGGGGGCACTGATGATGGGCACTAATATGTGGCACTGATAGGCAGCACTGATGGGCACTGATAGGTGGCACTGATGGGTACACATAGGTGGCACTGATGGGCACTGAAAGGCAGCATGGATAGGCATTGATAGGCGGCACGGATGGGCACTGATAGGAGGCACAGATGGGCACTGATAGGCGGCAAGTTTCGTCATGGATGGGCACTGATGTACAGTAATTGATGGTATGGATGGATGCCAATCAGTGCCAAACAATAATGCCTGCCAATCAGTGATGCCCATTGTGGGCACTGATTGGCATCCCTGGTGGAAAAGCTAATCAAGTTAAGAAAAGCTAATCAACGGCTCTTCCTGTTTACACTGTGATCAGCCGTGATTGGACACGGCCGATCAGGTGGTAAAGAGTCTCCGTCAGAGACTCTTTATCTAGATCGGTGTTGCGGTGTGTCAGACTGACACACCACACCCCCGATCGCCTCAATGCACGCCCCCCACAGGCGTGCGGCGGGTGTTATCCTGCTGGACATCATATGATGTCCGGTCAGGATATTGAAAGCACTTTGCTGCCATCATTTTGCTATATGGCGGAAGGCAAGTGGTTAAAAAGGTGAATATTTGGGGACCCGGCACATTTAAAAAAAAATATATAGATGCGGTTATATCTCGACCTGGAGCTGCCACCATCCTGGTTGGATAAAGGCTGTTCCAAAAGGACAGTTTATGTGCCGTAGACAGCGGTGACTGTCTTTTGGCAAATATCTCCTAAACCATGTAGGTTTAGAAGATATTTCTTGGACCTACAGGTAAGCCTTAATCTAGGCTTACCTGTATGTCAAAGTGGTTTGTACGGGATTACAACCACTTTAAATGATTATTGGACCCAATCAGAGGTATTGGTTAACAGATTTTAGAGAAGGGTTATAAAAAAAGGATCTTGAATATACTAGAAAGTTGTTAGATACTATGAATAGTGAAGAATTGCTTAGGATGGGTAATAAAAGAGAACAGAATTTTGATTTCACCTTTGTTACAGGTTTTAATGTATAATGAAGTAAAAAAATTCCCTTAGAAAACATTGGCCAATCCCCAACGGACCTATATTAATTTATGAAAGGGATTTAGTCTTACGTAGTATGATTGCTCCTAATGTTCCAGATCCACTAAGAAGGAAGGTTACTTTCCTGAAGAGGGATGGTTTTTATAGATGCAGACAATGTCTAGCTTGTAGAACCACCTCAGATAGAAATTTTAAGAACAGAGCAATTTAGTTCTTCAGTTACTGGTAAAGCTTAAAAAATCAAAACGTTTATGTGGCAGTAGGTTTGTGACATTCTTGTTGATGTGTCCATGCAATAAACAATATGTAAGAAGAACCACACACAAGTTGTCGAAATGCATTAGTGAACCTATTACCAACATAAAAAGTGGTTACTGGAAACACAGATTTCAACAATTTCCGCCTTTGGCATAAGAAAGATTTGTCCCTACTAAGATTTGATGGTAACCTTCGGAAAATTATATCCCTAAATGAGACCAGAGGGATATATAAACTAGATTTGTTAACTCCATAAGGCCCTAATATTGATAGTGACCTTAACTGCTTCCTTATTGATTTCTAATACTTTTAATTTTATATTTGTTTTTATTAGTAATGGATTGTATAGTAAATTAAATATTTTTATTGATAATCTGTATTCATTTGGTTTCTATATACATATATGTGTGTTCATACACGTGTATATATTTTAGTGTAATCTAGTGTAGGTTGTTTGTTATTATTTAGTGCAGGGTATATATAAATTTTATACACTAGATGGAGCTGTGTATATAAGTGTAATATATCAAAAAGTTTCCCAAGGCTCCATCACAGGATGGTGCTGTCTTATTGATAAAGCAGTGCCACGTCCTACATATCAATTTTAGATCAAAGAGCAATACAGAAAAAATTTACTTTGTAGGCACCAATTATAAAAATAACATAATCATTTATTAAACACATAATACAAAAAAGGAAGTCATATTAAAAATTCTTTTGCAAAATGTAGATGCAAAACTAGCTAGTATCTCTCTAAAACAGCAGGTGCATGACATTAAACATCATTATGGTCCTACAATCGTTGCATGGTGTGCAGGAAAGAACGCTCTACATGTTTCGCAATTAAATGCTTCTTCGGGAGCTTATTAACTGTTCTACAAGAGAAAGAAATGTGTAAACACATAAGACAATACATAATCAGATTGTTGGCAGGGTTTGCCAAGGGGTAACCACAAAAAGGACCCCCATAGATCACATGCAAAAGGTAGTTCAGGGTCATGCATGGGGGTGTGCCCATTAGAAAAGAAGTAAATAGGTATATATAAAAGAACAACAGCATTAGAGCCATGGAAAAAAAATGTCCATTGTCCAGAATAGAAAAATGGACCAGCAAGGGGTTAACCAGAAAAGGAGAAATCACTCCATGCAGGGAAACAATGAAGGAAATATCCCCATAGCCACTCAATAATCAAATTATCCTACCTTAGCAACATTACCATAAAAACTGTCTCAAAGGGAACCAAATATTCAGGTAGTATTGATAATGGTAATAAAATGAAATGAATAATCAGACAGCAAAATAGCCTAGAACCAAAAATAAAAATGAAAATATCAGCAGTGAACCAAAAGGTTATAACCTGGGAAGCTCTCTACAAAATAGCAGAGTCAAAAATGAATGATATTAGAATGAAAACTCTCACCTGACATGTATTGGTAGTTAGTACAGGCAAAAAGACCCATTATTGGTTCATACAGAGAGGTATAATGGTATCCAGGCACCTAGCAATTAGCCCAGAAAATAAGAGTATGACAGCTTATAGGCTAGCGGCATGATAGAAAAGCAGATATCCAAAATAGAAAGTTGCGGCTAAGTCTGGGATAATACTCAAGGTCCCATATAACAGCGCAATAGCTGGGATATCCATCATAGAGAAAAGTACATACCTTTACAGTCTAAATGTAGGGATACGCCTGATGACAGGGTCCGAGAGCGAACCGCCACCTTGGAAAGATGTCGTGGTATAGGGCTAAAGAGAACCGCCCTATATACACGCCCCAGACAGGTGTGCGACATCATTGCATCACCCGACTCGGCCAGACGAGAGGGGTGCGCACGCATCCACGTCGCAGGCGCGCATGCGCAGTGCACGGAGACAACTGCACAGCGCAAACCCGCTCGAGGAGCGAGCAACCCTCTGGGTCACAGGGCTGGAAGTTCCCCCTAGTGGCCAGAACTCAAAATTGCCGACAGCAATTAACACTGAAGAAAGGTAGATAGTGAAAGGCCTTTCTAATAGATCTAAATTGTCCACAACAGACCAGGAGGTGACTGGGAACAAGAGGGGGAGACCAAAGGTACCAGCAAACTGGACCACACGCCGCAATTACAGGTTCCAAGAGCACCGAACTGCGGCTGTCTGGCCGCACGCATATCCATCATACCAGCATGTCAGGGGGGTCCAAGGAGTGATGCCCGAGGGGTCTCCACTGCTGGCCTCTGAAACATAAAGCCACAATAAATAACAGTTAGATTCAACAGGATCTACAGAAGAGACAGTAAAAAATATATATTTTAAAAAGCAGAAAACCAGTAATAGTCAATTTCAAAACTATAATATAGTCAAAAAAGAGGAAAAGTAACTGTAAGTATTAGTGGGGAGGTGTCGGACATCACAAACTCCGAACGGAACTGTATACTAGACAGGAGGTTGGGGGGAGAGAGAGGGGAGAGGGACAGAGAGTCACACAGCAGCACGAGACACATTCTGAAATTCAAAGAGACAACATGGTGATTATGTAAATAGTAATGCAATAATTAACATGACAGCTAAATCATTACAAAAATGGTTTATAAGTTTGTACTTCATTGATGCCCGGCTTCCATGTGGCGTTAAGGCGTTCAATCCATTTTGTCTCATGCTGCAGTATCCTCCTATCCCAGTCCCCTTCCCTAGGATCCCGTGGAATAACTGCCAGAACAATAAAAGAGGACACAGAAGTATCAAACCTGTGACATAGGTCAAGGTGTCTACTTATGGGACTGAGCATTTTCCCATTGGAGGAGAAATAGACATGGTCATTGATTCGCTGTTGTAGTTGGCGAATGGTTTTGCCAATATAGAAAATTCCGCAAGTACAGGTCATTAAGTAAATTACCCCTTGGGTCTCACAGTCGGCCTGGAAATGGGGATAGAAGAGTTCCCCATTGGGCAGTTTGAATCTTTGACCTGTAGACACCCAGGGGCAGAAGACACAGTGGCCACATTTAAACATTCCCTTTACTTTAGTGTTACAACCATGGGATGGAGTGTAGTGACTTCTAGTTAATTTATCAAGAAGCAAGATCGACCTTTTAAAGGTAATCTCAAGATGGTCAGTAATATATTTCTTCAAAATAGGATCCTCATAAAGGATAAACCAGTGTTTGTCTAGCACACTACTTAGCTGGTAATGTTGATGTGAGTATTGTGTAATGAACTTCACAGTAGAGTGATCATCTGACTTGATTTTATGTTTAAAGAGTAGTGTACTTCTAGTTTGATTGAAAGCCTTATTAAAGGCTTTACGTAGAAGGGATTTAGATTAGCCCCGTTGAAGCAATTGTCCTCTCAGGAGGTCTGCATGATATCTAAAGTAATTGTCATTCGAACAGTTCCTTCTTAATCGGATGTATTGCGTATATGGAATACTACGAACAAGTGTCGATGGATGAGCACTGGAGGCATGTAGAATCGTATTTCCCGCTGATTCCTTGCGGTACAGCGAGGTTGCCAGGCAGTTGTCCTGGTCTTTAAAGATTGAAAGGTCAAGAAATTTAATTTTGGAAAGGTCGCTCTTCACTGTGAATTTCAAATTATACATATTGTTGTTAAGGAGATTGACAAAAGTATCCAAAGCAGGTTGTGAACCTACCCAAATAATAAATATATCATCAATATACCTTAGCCACACCAGTACTTGACTGGTGTGGCTACTGAGGTCCTCGTTTGAAAAAATGTCCCGCTCCCACCCCCCACGTACAAGTTGGCGTAGGCCAGGGTGCAGCACATGCCCATGGCCACGCCCTGTACCTGGAGGTAGTGGGAGCCATTAAACATAAACCAGTTGTGTGTCAAAATGAAAAAAGCAGTTTTAGAAGGAATTCATTAAATGGCCAACAATGGAGAAACACGGGGTAATTTGGGTCTACAACGCAGGTGCTGAGTCTGCGTCTAATGAGCCAATAACCCACACGGATTGGGGAAAGCAGGTTGGACTATCTCGGTACTGATAATGTAGTATAATGACAAGGACTAAGATAAAGATATTAGAAAAAAACAGAGGTTTTTAATAGAAAAAACTGTTACATACATGAAAACTGTACAATGTACAATTAATTCAATAAAAACAAGCAAAATAACCCCTCCTATACAATCATCAAACACGGCAGAAGAGTGCAGGCCTTGGCCCGCAAGCTTGACGTTTGTTTGAGCGTGAGGAGGAGGTGTCTCGACCGGTTTCGCAGCCTAGGCTGCTTCTTCAGGAGAAAGATCTAGGATAGATATTGTTGTTCAATGTATAGTCTGTACACAGCATTTATACAAGGTTATTACATCATGGAGAAAAAGGATGTGTCAGCTCACCAGTGCATATGGAGACAGATTCCCATTGAGTCAGAGAATGCCTTACCCGGCGGATATGGGGGCATTAATACATGGACTAGGCTGTGACAATAAGGGAAGATGCATCACTATAATTTAGTTAGTTGATAGATTACCACCACCACATGTGGTAAGTTATGGTATGAGTGTGCATAAGAATTCCCCATGAGATTGAAATAAGAAAGAAGAAAAGGGAGGGAGGGGTTTTGTGAACAGGAGAAGGAAAAGAAGGGAGAAAGGAGGGAAAAAGGAAAGGGGAATTGAAAAGGGAAGAGGGGAAAAAAGGGGGGGAGAGAAAAAAAGGGGGGGGGGGTTTGAAGGGGGAGAAGGGAGGGGGGGGAGGAGAGGGAGGAGGGGGGGAAAAGGAAAGGGTGGAGAAAGGGAGAAGGGAAGGGGGGGGCCTTAGGGGGGGGGGGAAGAAAGGGGGGGATGATCTTCTTCTCCGAGGAATGTACGGACCATCCCAACGCCCTGCTCGTGAGGGATGCTGGAGTACAGCGCCTCCACATCTAATGTCACGAGCAAGGTGTCGGGAGGGACCTGGACACCCTCAATGTGCTTCAAAAGGTCCTGCGTGTCCCGGACATAGGATGGTAGTCGTGTGACATGGGGAGTCAGGAAAAAGTCAATTAGTCTACTGGCATTCTCTGTCAATGAGCCTATTCCAGAAACAATAGGCCGGCCAGGGGGAGCGCATATGTTTTTGTGTGTCTTTGGTAGCGCATAAAATGTGGCAATTCGAGGAAATTTAGTATCTAGTTAGGCATGGGTATCCTGGTCTAACAAACCTGTATGATATGCATCTCCTATCAAGGATTTCAATTTATTGATAAACCGTTTGGTAAAACCAGGAGTAACCCGGCGATACCACGATCGATTGTCCAGGATATCCATGCACATCCTAACATATTGGTCATTAGTAAATAACACAATGTTCTCACCCTTATCCGCCTGTTTGAAGACTAAATCCAGATGGTTACACAGTTTAGAAAGAGATTGTAACTGGTCGGGAGACAAATTGGCCGACATAGGGTCCACTTTAAGCTGTCTAAATTCCCCAATTGTGGCCATCAAGAAGGTAATGATTGTGGACTATGGCATACCTCCCAACTTTCTGAGATGGGAATGAGGGACACCTATTAGCAAAAGTATGTAGGCATAGGACACACCCCCTGCCACAGTCCCCTTAAAGAAAAATTGTACAAAAAAAAAAAACGATTGGTTGAAATGCTTTTTTTTTCTACTACTATTCCTTTATACTGGCTTTTGGAATTAAGAGATGCCTCAATTTCGAAATTGGATGAAAGGTTTAGCACTATAAAACAATTTTTGAAAGATAAATAGAGCATTTTATGTACAACTATATAGATCAGACCAAAATGAGGGACAAATGAGGAGAAAAGAGGGGCAGAGGGACTTTTTTCCAAATCAGGGACAGTTGGGAGCTATGACTATGGTGTTGTACTATTGAAAGATTATTCATCAGAATACAGAAGAATTTACCACATGTTGTAGAAACTACTTTGCATGTTTATGGACTTTTATTAAATCTTAATATTTTTTGTAGTTTAGTGGTGATTTTGATTGTATCAGCGCCTTATCCTTCATCTTTTACTTGCAAATATGTGGAGTGGTTTTACCTGCCAAAGTATTTGTATTTTTGTCCTTCTGATGCTGACATTTACAAAGGCCTGTCAGCTTAGTGAATGAAACCATTTAAAGTTAGGAAATACAAAGGTGCCCTCTCTCTACCCCCAGCCTGCTGACTGGACAGTAAAAAGCAATATCAAAATGATGAGGTCATTCCTGTGCTCACCTTCCTTTACCTGCCAATCAGCATGCTACTCCTTAAAACATTTTTATTCAGTACACCTGGTTGGCTCCCAGTCCTGCACCTCCTACTCCTAGTCTAAGTGCTGCTGTGCTACAAATTGCAGGAAGTGGATACCAAGAAAAATTCAAGTGTTAAACTAGTTATATTTGAAATTACATTTAATAATTTGGTATGAAAACATAGCTGCAATGCTTTATTTATTACAGGTACTTATATAGCACCAGAATAAGGAAAGGGATGGTCGGCACTCAGAAAGACATGAAAAAAATAGTATTCCTCTATTGAAAAGTACAACTCTGTAAAAGCAGCCAATGTTTTTCGAACATTAGCCCTTAGTCATGGCTAAGGACTAATGTATGAAACACGGAGGCTGTTTTTACAGCATTTTACATGTCTTTTTAATAAAGAAATCTGTCAGCTTGAATGCCGACCGTACCTTTCCTTATTCTGGTATGTTGGAGGCATCAGCAGCCTCAAGGTTTGAGCACCAGGCAGTGCAGAGCTGTTATGTGGGAAGGTTGTAATGCCTACACTTCTGTTTTCTACTTACATAGCGCCATCAATTTGCGCAGAGCTTCACATCCATATATATATATATATATATATATATATATATATATATATATTGTACATTGTATGCCCATTGGCTTTCTGTAATGTGGCGTACACACGGTCGGAATTTCCGATGGAAACAGTCCAATGGGAGCTTTTCATCAGATTTTCCGACCGTGTGTATGCCCAACGGTCTTTTTCTGTCGGAATTTCCGACGGACTTCGAATTGAGAACCTGTTCTCAATTTTTCCGACGGAAAACCTTTCTATCGGATTTTCCGATCATGTGTATGCAATTCCGACGCATGCTCGGAAACAATTCGACGCATGCTCGGAAGCATTAAACTTCCCTTTTATAGTGCTGTCGAATGTGGTTTATGCCGCTGTGTTATTGACCGTCGGAATTTGGTGTGATCGTGTGTAGGCAACACAGCTTGAGCGGAATTCCGTCGGAAAAACCGTCAGAGTTTTTTCCGACGAGAATTCCGATCGTGTGTACGCGGCATAAGTTGTCTATTGCCTATATTCTTAGCTACCTATCTCTGGCTGTTATCCAGAGTGACCTCAATGAATAGTGTATAACTTTCTGCTGTACAGAGTGCATCTCTCCTTATCGGAATTGCTCCCTTGCATTTTGTTAACTGAGTTTTAGATGACCTTTTTTGTACCTTTTTGATTTTGTGATTATCTCTGTACTCTTGTACTGTTTGTTGTTTTATTTTTTAATGAAACATTTAAATTAAAATTAATATTACTAACTCTACATAAATGAATGCCCATCTGATCACAACCAATGAGAAATGTTAACAAGATTCTTTGATATTGTTTTAGCAACCATTTTAGCAACCATTTTACTAATGCAATAGGTCTGTATCAGAAATAGTAAAATGCTTAAATTGGTTTTGGTATGATCACTGGAAAAGCAAGTCTGTCACCAGAACAGATTTATTTCTAAAAAAATATTTCCATAAGATTATGTGTGCATTATCTTATGCATGTTGTTTTCCTGTATTGTGTAGACATCTAAAAGCCCTGAGACTGATGTTGGCGCACAACAATTTGGATGTGATGTCAGCAGCCACAGCAGACTTATGCCCCATACACACGGTCGGAAATTCCGACCACAAAATCTGTCGGATTTTTTCCGACGGAATTTGTCCGACACTGGTGTTGCATACACACGGTCGGACAAAGTTGTCGGAAAATCCGATCATTATGAACGTGGTGACGTTCATTGCGTACGACGGAACTACGTAGAGGCTAGTAGCCAATAGCTTTGGTCTTGTAATTTGATCTGAGCATGCGTGGCACTTTGTCCGTCGGAATTCGCTACACACGATCGGAAAAAGTCCGATCGGACTTTGTTGTCGGAAAATTTGAGAGCAGGAGATAAAACTTTGTCCGTCGGAAAATCCGACGGAAAAAGTCCGATGGAGCCTACACATGGTCGGAATTTCCGACAACATTGTCCGATAGGACATTTTGCGTCGGAAAATCCGACTGTGTGTACGGGGCATTAGAGTTGTCACTCAACTAATAATCTAGGATTCCCTTTCACTCGTCCCCTTCAAAAACATAACAGGTCATGTGGGGAGGTGAGGGGAGGAGATTCTGGGGTAGAACAGGGCTATAATGTGAATTCAGGTGGCTAAAATCAGAAGTTTCCTGTGGACACTATGACAAGTGTTTGCAAATAGCTGTGACTGCTTAGCCTACAAAACATCAACAGGCTGATGGCAGCCTAAAACCAATGGGAGCGGAATCTAATAAATAAAAAAATTAAATTTTCTGCTAATAAGCAAGGTGGTGTCAAATAATAGCATGGGGGGGGGGGGGGGTCACTTCCCTGGGGAATATGTACCTATGCACAAATAAAAAAATCCATGTCTGGGAACAGTGATTTTTTTAAGCACTGACATTTGCAAAGGGAAAAGGAGAGTTAAATTGCTGGCAAATGACATCTCCCTCTTGATTATGAGAAAAAAAGGCACACCATGCACAATTCACCATGCCCCTGTCTTACTCAATATCCTTTGGAGGTCACCATCTCTAATGGGTTTTGTCACCCTTTCCAGGGCAAAAGAATCAGAACCAGAACAGCCATCATAAGTGTCTCTGAAGTTTTTTTTATAACATACTGTAATTGGTAGTGGCTGTATAGTGTTCCCGAATTCTAGTTCTTGCATTCCACATACTGCAATGAAAAACATGTGCATAAACATGTGCATAATATTGAATACAAAACATTACATGTCCCATAGTTTATATTGTCCAGTGACTGTGCAATATTTGTGGCTATTGTCCCTAAAATAGGCACTCCAATTATTTCCAGTTAAAGCCCGTCTTGTCTACTCCTCTTATATTGTGGTGTGAAGAAACTGCTTACATGCTCTCCAGCAATTCTACCATATTTGTGGCTATTTTTTCTGAAGTAATAAGCTATAATTTTTTAGTTAAAGTGGTTGTAAACCCTTACATATACCCAGTGAAGTTAACAGCCTCAGGTGATGCACAGAGATGACACAAATATCCCTACATACGTTTTACTTGTTTATCTGCAGCCCTCTCTGTCCTTCACCTCTTCAAAAGGGCAGAATCATGTTAAAATCCTTCTGCATCTGTGAGGAACAGAGGTGAGGGGGCAGAGAGGCTGCAGTTACAGTGTGTGAGAGCTGATTGGAGGAAAGGAATACACCCCCTTCACACAGCAGAAGAACTTTGTTGTGAATAGACAAGCTGCATGCTGAGCTTCCTCCCCAACACAAATTTATCTCGTGTGTCAGGAAAACACCTTAGAAGTGACACATGCTGATAACAGAAGAGCAAAGCACCAGAGAGAAATTACACTAATGCGGCGTACACGTGGTCGGAATTTCCGATGGAAACAGTCCGATGGGAGCTTTTCAATGGATTTTCCGACCGTGTGTATGCCCAACGGTCTTTTTCTGTCGGAATTTCTGACGGACTTTGGATTGAGAACCTGTTCTCAATTTTTCAGACGGAAAACCTTTCTATCGGATTTTCCGATCGTTTGTATGCAATTCCGACACATAAAATTTCCGACGCATGCTCGGAAACAATTCGACGCATGCTCGGAAGCATTAAACTTCCCTTCTATAGTGCTGTCGAACGTGTTTTATGCCGCTGTGTTACAGACCATCGGAATTTGGTGTGACCACGTGTAGGCAAGACAGTTTGAGTGAAATTCTGTCGGAATTCCGACGGGAAACCCATCAGAGCTTTTTCCGACGAGAATTCCGACCGTGTGTGCGCGGCATTAGAGCTTTGGCGAGAGATAAGTAAACATTACAGACATATGTGCTTTGATCAGATTTCATGACTGAGGTTTACAACTACTTTAAGGATAAACCCTGCCTCGTCCCTCCATCTTATATTGTGGCATAACCAAGTTGTTTACAGTATTTGTGGCTATTAGTTCCAAAATAATTCACTCTAATTTTTATTTCTGTGTAAAACCTGCCCCATCTCTCTCTCTTACATTGTGGCTTATGATTTTTCTATTTCTGTCTTTTTCTATTTTCTGACACACCTCCCATGAAGGTTAAATTAATACAATATTTTTTGATTGTGAATGTATTCACTTTGTTGCCAACATTTGTAAGAGTTACTTGCTAAAACCACAATGACATTTTGGGGTTCTCAGAGGCTCCTTTTAGCATCAAAAGACCAGCTCTTATGCCTAATTTTCAGGGCTGGCCAGTCCTAGACAAGTTACAATGATATTAACCACTTCAGCTCTGGAAGGTTTACCTCTCTTCCTGACCAGGCCATTTTTTGCGATACTGCACTGCTCTGCTTTAACTGAAAATTGCACGGTCTGCGATACTGTACCCAAGTAAAATTTATGTCCTTTTTCCCCGACAAATAGAGCTTTCAAAAGTGGTGGTATTTGATCACCTCTACAGGGTTTTTTTTGCGCTAGAAACAAAGAACAACCTACAATTAAAAAAAAAAAAAAAAAAAACAATATTTTTTACTTTCTCTACTTCTTTCTCTAAAACATATGCAATAAAAAAAATGTAAAAAATCGAATTTCTTCATCAATTTAGGCCAATATGTATTCTGCTTTATATTTTTGGTAAATCCCAATAAGCATATATTGATTGGTTTGCGCAAAAGGTACAGTGTCTACAAACTATGGGATTTTTTAATGTATTTATTTATTTTTACTAGTAATGGCAGCGATCAGTGATTTATAGTGGGACTGCGATATTGCAGCGGACAAATCTGACACCTGACACTTTTGACACTTTTTTGGGGACCAGTGACACTAATACAGTGATCAGTGCTAAAACTATGAACTGTCACTGTACTAATGACACTGGCGGGGAAGGGGTTAACATCAGGGGTGATCAAAGGGTTAAATGTGTGCCTAGGGAATGCTTACTAACTGTGGGGGATGTGCTTTTACTACTGGAAGACATGGATCTGTGTTTCTGCTTCACAACAACACAGGATCCATGGCCTGTGTACTCACAGAATGATAGTCTGATGTGTTCACTTAGGCAAACTGTCATTCTGTCAGAGTAACGAATGAACGGTGGGTTCCGGTGGACATCGGGTCCCAGCGGACATGGGGTCTGCTGGACTCGCTGTGTAAAATCACAGCGGGAGCAAGCCGCCGGCACATGTTTATTTTTTTATATTATGGTACTGTATATACATAAAATTCAAATATTTCATAATAGCCCTTTTAGGGGTGAGACTAATAGCTACTATTGCATGTGATATCCATATTACCTGGTTCAGCTTCGCTGTGTCAACTCTCTGCTTGCTATCTGCCCCATGGACAACAATACAGTATTATCACCAGAGTAGGAAGTGACTGATGAAGCACTAAAGCTGAACAACATATCATATGAACAACATAAATTAGCTTTCTTGTGCAGTCTGGGAATCGAAAGCCTTGCTTAACAGAATTATAGTCCCTCCCAAAGTGAAGAAGTTCACATATATTTTAACTGTATATTTATCTAGTTGTCTAAAGTTGCACTACAAGATTTATCAAGATAGTTGGAGAAATAGTATTATGCAGAGTCTTAACATTCTTTCCTAAGTTATTAATTGAAATTTTTACCATTTATACCAAAAAACATTGTAAGAACTATATTGTATTTGTCCTGTAACACTGATCACATCTACTATGCCTCCTTACTGAAATAACACTTTTATTGACAAGACTTTAGATAGATAGATATCCTTGTGTATTACTACAAAGTACAAACTGCTTAGCATTGCAGCTTCATACCTAACAAGCGAAGAGCATTATCTCTGGGAAGCTTGTCAATACTGCTCACTAATCTCATATGTTGGCATTACACTGATTGCTGAAAGCTAATTGGAACATATAATGTTATACAATTTGCTTGCCTATTGTAAAAACAATTACATGTATTAATATTGATGAAACAACAAACATTGCTACAGTTTCCTTCTCTACTTGCTAAGGTCGACCATTCAGCTATATATTCTAACAAACATTCTTCAAGTGACTTGTCACTTTCTTAATACACAAAAAGGATGATCAAAAAAGCCCATAAAGTGCAGGAATGAAGGCAGATTTACAATTATATCATAGTTTAACAAATTTACTGCTGAAGTCAGAAGACGCCATACTCCAGTGTAATACATTTCCCTGAACACTTTAAATATGTATTGTAAAAAATAGCTGAAAACATGTTTATAAATTTAGCAAAATGGGAATCTGATACAGATTGGATTGCCGTGCCATTGTTTAAATTGGTATATCTACACTGAGCATCTGCAATAACATAGTAATTATGCGTCTAAATCACATTATTGTAATTAGTTTTTTGTCATCTGTGTCCCCTATGAGAGATTTATATTTACTTCCTGCACTGTAGACACAGAAGGAAAAAAGAGGGATATCCCCAAAGTGAGGTAAATCCTCTCTTACACACTTATGACCAGAACATATGTCTGCATTGGAAGATTTATTTTCCATGACTGTTCTAATGATAGCTTAAAACATTGGATTTACACTCACAATCCTAGTAACAGTGGTTACAAGAACAAATGGAGGGAGGTAAGCTGGTCATAGATGGGTAGAATTTTGAATGCAAATTCTTAGGAAAAGAATGTTCTAAGCAAGTTGGTTAATTCTTCTAATTATTAGTGGATCAAATCGAAGTTCGTTTTTGACCATAGTGATATGTAAATTTGAAGGAGCAGGATGGGAATTTCTAATAGTGTATGTGGTTCTTATTCAGTAAGCTCCATTCATTCCAAATTCAAATTTAAAAGTTAAAAAGTTAAAATTTGCTAAAAAAAAAAGCTATTTGCACATACCATAATTTAATTTTTTTTGAAGTCCACTGAGGAAATCTAGGAGTTTTAAACATTCAGGTTGTACTGCCACCTACAGGACAAAAAGGCTGTAAGCTGTCCTCTGTATAACTGCTCCTCTACTCAGCATGATTCTTAGTGTTGTAAGCCAGCAGTACATAAGACCACTAACATAGAGGGTCAGGACCTGTGTGCCTCAATGGGCTTCAAGAAAGATTTTACACTAAGTACAAAAATCTTATTTTCTTTATTTTTTGAGGGACACAGAAGTTCAGATATTTTTAAACTGTCTAAAAGGAGTCCAGCTGAGAGGCTGGCATTAGCGACTGAGAGGTCCAGAAGAGATAAACACCGAAATCAAGGCTGGATGAACAAAATGCCATGCAAAACAGGGAAACTGTTAGGAATAAGTAGAGGGCACACATGATCAACCAGGTGCTCCAGAGCATGACAGAGAATCACCTCTAAAGGGAAACTAGTTTTTGAAGAATTTTGGATGCAATCCAGCAAAAACGAGATGACTTACCAACCTCCAAAAACAGGTGGGAAAAAACACTACCCAAATGGGAAGAGAACTAAGCTAACAACGAAATGTGGTCAACAAGAAAAACAATTAGGGGAACCTAAGGGGAAACCACAGACAGTTCAAGCATAGCATTTTAAACTCTAAACTTCAGGAAAAGGAAGTACCAAAACAAGGAAATAAGTTGCCTGATAAAACAATCAATTCTACAATGAGATAGCCATGGGTGTATGATCCCTCATAGCATAACATTCCAATAGCTAGAATGGAATGGTTAAAAACTGTGATCCTCCTAAAAGACATAGTAGGCCAGGATCAGAAAGAAGGAGTCCTTCCAGCCAAATGACTAGGGGTGTTCCTGGTGTTAGATAGACCACATTGTAAATCTGCTTTAGCTATTACCAATGTGATTCTAAGAATCATGTAACCTAACCCTGACGGGAGTGGCATCCTCCACCAAGAGGTAGGAAACCTAGTGCTACTATTAGGAACTTTGCCTGATTTAGAATAAGAGAGGGGACGGAATCTCTGGAGACTTCCTTGCAAAATGACAGCTCAACTGCAGAATGTGATCCTTTCTCCCAGTGCTCATGTCCCACAAAGGCTACCTGATTATTCCCTGTAGGGAACATCAGTAGCAAGCTTTCGGTGAGTCCTGCCTGCTAATTATCAAGGGGAATACATCAAAGCAGAAAGAGACGAGTTTTCAAGCACTGAACCCTCTGCACCGAACCCCCACCCTTTAATGTGGAGTTCATCTGTTCAGGAGATCCCAAAGGCCAAGACTTGCAGGTGATAGGATTCTCAGCATTGTTTAAATAGCAAAAACTTAGAAAAAGAACTGCCTTTGTTTAATGAGGGTCTCCCAAGCATTCCACCATGGGAATGCCATGAAAAATGCACTAGGATGGAAATAAGGACCAGTGCTGTGAGCAAGATCCAGAATGGCTGGAGGGTTAGGTCTCTATTAGGGGAAGGAGCAGTAGGAGCTCTTCTCTTCTGACCTTGTACTCAAGAGTTTCCTTAGTAGAGGAATAGGGCTGAAGAGTATCAAGTACTACAAGCAGTGTAACCCAGCTAAGGGAAAATGACTACCCTGTGGGTTGAAGTCATACCATTACCAGGGATAGAGTCCTACTAAGGTAAAACTCTGAGGTATTAGGATGCAGAGAACCCAGAAAAACAGAAAAGGGAAAAGGGGAAGCTGAGGAAGATGTCCTTTAGAGGGTATAGGTTGAATGCTACAATGGATTACTTGAACATCCAAATTCTAAGGAAGTAAACTACCCAGAGACCCAGCAGGATAAACAAATAGCCCTCCACTTATGGAAGTGAGGGTGCACTTTCATGTTACTTGAACGTCCAAATTCTGTGTAGGAAAAATACCCAGAGACCCAGCATGATAAACAAATAGCCCTCCACTTATGGAAGTGGGGGCACACTTTCATGCAGATTGAGCAGAGAGGTCAGGGAACCTTTGGCGTCTAACCCTATGGCTTGAGTAGGAGGAAGACTCTGGATGTCTACATGATATTACCACTGTTATCAACTCCTTTGGAAGTATGTCTGTTGACATGGATTACTAGCGCATCTAGTTTCCAGTCCTTATAAATTAATTACTTAAAGACCCCTTGTACACTGGGGCGGTTTTCAGGTGCGTTAGCGCTGGAAATAGCTTCTGCTAAGCGCCTGAAAACAGTCTCTCATTCATTCCAATTTGACTTTTCAGACTCGAGCGGTGCACTTACAGGATGGGAAAAAAAGTCCTGCAAGCAGCATCTTTGGGGTGGGTTGGGAGTGCTGTATACAGCATTCCCAATATGCCCCTGCCCATTGGAATGAATGGGCAGCGCTTTCAATGCACCTTAAAAGCACTTTGAAAGCGCCACCAAACGGGAGTTTTTAACCCTCTTTTGGGTTAGGCAGATGATGTCAGCATTTAGTTCCCTCAGCCTTAACCCTTACTATGGTAGCAGGGAATTTTTTTGAAAAGGCACCCAACGGTACCAACCTTTAGCCTTATTTACTCAGTTAGTCTTTAGAGTGAGGGTCACAAATGCCAGGGCTCTGGACCATGAAAGTGCTCTGTGGCTAACTAACACAGTAAACAAATGCCCAGCATTCACATTCCAGGGTAGCCTCACAATCTTCCAGTCCATCATACTCTGGTTATAGCCTCCAAAGCTAATGCTGAGGACACGCAGATCCAAATACTGCTATGTAGTGACCACTCAAGCAGTTGTGTGGAAATCTTGAATTAAGTCACTTCTGAAAAATTATCAGCAGTGTATCAAGGTTCTCAAATGAACCCATAAAAGAAAGAAAGAAATATCATGAAAATAGAAGGCTAGCATAATTTTGATTAGACTTTTTTTTTTCAGCAGAGCTGAAGAGGAAGCATCCACCCCCTAGGACAACACACTAGTAAAAATTTCAGGCATGACATTATTGGAGATATATTTAAAAACAAACAGTAAACAAGGGGAAAAGACAGCTGGTGGCATCACAACTAAAAATAAAAAGTTTAACCACTTCAGCCCCGGACCATTTGGCAGCCAAAGGACCAGAGGTCTTTTTTCAATTTCGCACTGCACTACTTTAACTGGTAATTGCGCGGTCATGCAATTTTGTAACCAAACGAAATTTGCGTCCTTTTCTTCCCACAAATAGTGCTTTCTTTTGATGGTATTTGATTGCCTCTGTGATTTTTATTTTTTGCGATATAAACGGAAAAAGAGCGAAAATTTTGAAAAAAAAAGAGATTTTCTACTTTTTGTTATAAAAAAAATCTAATAAACTCAATTTTAGTCAAACATTTGGGCCAAAATGAATTCAGCCACATGTCTTTAGTAAAAAAAATGCCAATAAGCGTATATTTATTGGTTTGCGCAAAAGTTATAGCGTCTACAAACTAGAGTACATTTTCTGGAATTTACACCGCTTTTAATTTATGACTGCCTATTTCATTTCTTGAGGTGCTAAAATGGCAGAGAAGTACAAAACCCCCCCAAATGACCCCATTTTGAAAAATGGCAACCCAAGCTATTTGCTGAGAGGCATGTTGAGCCCATTGAATATTTTTTTTTTTAGTCCCAAGTGATTGAATAAAGACAAAAATAAAAAAGATTTTTTTTTTTTTTTTCAAAAAGTTGTCACTAAATGATATATTGCTCACACATGCCATGGTTATATGTGGAGATGCACCCCAAAATACATTTTGCTGCTTCTCCCGAGTATGGGGATACCACATGTGTGGGACTTTTTGGGAGCCTAGCCGCGCACGGGGCCACGAAACCCAATCAACGCCTTCAGGGTTTCTAAGGGTGCAAATCTTTGATTTCACTCCTCACTACCTATCACAGTTTTGAAGGCCGTAAAATGCCAAAATAGCACAAAACCCCCCCAAATGACCCCATTTTGGAAAGTAGACACCCCAAGCTATTTGCTGAGAGGCATGTTGAGTACATGGAATATTTTATATTTTGCCACAAGTTGCGGGAATATTACAAACTTTTTTTTTTTTTTGCCCAAAGTTGTCACTAAATGATATATTGCCCACACATGCCATGGGCATATGTGGAATTACACCCCAAAATACATTCTGCTGCTTCTCCTGAGTACGGGGATACCACATGTGTGGGACTTTTTGGGAGCCTATCCGCATACGGGACCCCGAAAACCAAGCACCGCCTTCAGGATTTCTAAGGGCATAAATTTTTGATTTCACTCCTCACTACCTATCACTACCTATCACAGTTTTGAAGGCCAAAAAAAAAATTTATTCAAAAAGTTGTCACTAAATGATATATTGCTCACACATGCCATGGTTATATGTATAATTGCACCCCAAAATACATTTTGCCACTTCTCCTGAGTACGGGGATACCACATGTGTGGGACTTTTTGGGAGCCTAGTCGCGCACGGGGCCACGAAACCCAATCAACGCCTTCAGGGTTTCTAAGGGTGCAAATCTTTGATTTCACTCCTCACTACCTATCACAGTTTCGAAGGCCATAAAATGCCAAAATTGCACAAAACCCCCCAAAATGACCCCATTTTGGAAAGTAGACACCCCAAGCTATTTGCTGAGAGGCATGTTGAGTACATGGAATATTTTATATTTTGCCACAAGTTGCGGGAATATTACAAACTTTTTTTTTTTTTTGCCCAAAGTTGTCACTAAATGATATATTGCCCACACATGCCATGGGCATATGTGGAATTACACCCCAAAATACATTCTGCTGATTCTCCTGAGTACGGGGATACCACATGTGTGGGACTTTTTGGGAGCCTATCTGCATACGGGACCCCGAAAACCAAGCAACGCTTTCAGGATTTCTAAGGGCATAAATTTTTGATTTCACTCCTCACTACCTATCACTACCTATCACAGTTTTGAAGACCATAAAATGCCAAGATGGCACAAAACCCCCCCAAATGACCCCATTTTGGAAAGTAGACACCCCAAGCTATTTGCTGAGAGGCATGTTGAGCCCGTTGAATATTTATTTTTTTAGTCCCAAGTGATTGAATAAAGACAAAAAAAATAAATAAAAAAAATTTATTCAAAAAGTTGTCACTAAATGATATATTGCTCACACATGCCATGGTTATATGTGGAATTGCACCCCAAAATACATTTTGCTGCTTCTCCTGAGTATGGGGATACCACATGTGTGGAACTTTTTGGGAGCCTAGCCGCGTACGGGGCCCCGAAACCCAAGCACCGCCTTCAGGATTTCTAAGGGTGCAAATTTTTGATTTCACTCCTCACTACCTATCACAGTTTCGAAGGCCATAAAATGCCAAAGTAGCACAAAACCCCCCCAAATGACCCCATTTTGGAAAGTAGACACCCCAAGCTATTTGTTGAGAGGCATGGTGAGTATTTTACAGCTCTCATGTGTTTTTGAAAATGAAGAAAGTAAAGAAAAAAAAATTTTTTTTTTTTCTTTTTTCAATTTTCAAAACATTGTGACAAAAAGCGAGATCTGCAAAATACTCACCATACCTCTCAGCAAATAGCTTGGGGTGTCTACTTTCCAAAATGGGGTCATTTGGGGGTGGTTTGTGCCATCTGGGCATTCCATGGCCTCCGAAACTGTGATTGGCAGTGAGGAGTGAAATAAAAAAATTACACCCTTAGAAAGCCTGAAGGCGGTGCTTGGATTTTGGGGTCCCGTACGCGGCTAGGCTCCCAAAAAGTCCCACACATGTGGTATCCCCATACTCAGGAGAAGCAACAGAATGTATTTTGGGGTGTATCTCCACATATGCCCATGGCATGTTTGAGCAATATATCATTTAGTGACAACTTTTTGTAAAAAAAAATATTATTTATTTTTTTTTTCATTATTCAATCTCTTGGGACCAAAAAAAAAAATATTTAATGGGCTCAACATTGCTCTCAGCAAATAGCTTGGGGTGTCTACTTTCCAAAATGGGGTCATTTGGGGGGGGTTTGAACTGTCCTGGCATTTTATGCACAACATTTAGAAGCCTATGTCACACGTCACCCACTCTTCTAACCACTTGAAGATAAAGCCCTTTCTGACACTTTTTGTTTACATGAAAACATATTTTTTTTTTGCAAGAAAATTACGTTGAACCCCCAAACACTATATATATTGTTAAAGCAAAGGCCCTACAGATTAAAATGGTGGGTGTTTTTTTTTTTTTTTTCCACACAGTATTTGCGCAGCGATTTTTCAAACGCATTTTTTGTGGAAAAAATACACTTTTTTTTATTTTAATGCACTTAAACACACTATATTGCTCAAATTTTTGATGAAATAAAAAATATGATCTTAGGCCGAGTACATGGATACCAAACACGACATGCTTTAAAATTGCGCACAAACACACAGTGGCGACAAACTACATACATTTTTAAAAGCCTTTAAAAGCCTTTACAGGTTACCACATTAGATTCACGGAGGAGGTCTACTGCTAAAATTACTGCCCTCGATCTGACCTTCGCGGTGATACCTCACATGCATGGTGCAATTGCTGTTTACATATGACGCCAGACCGACGCTTGTGTTCGCCTTTGCGCAAGAAAAGGGGGGGCAGGGGTGCTTTTTTTTTTTTTTTTTTTTAGTTTTTCTTTTTATTTTGCTTTTTTATTTTATTTTTAAACTGTTCCTTCCATTTTTTTTTTTCTTAGTTGTCATTTTTATTGTTATCGCAGGGAATGTAAATATCCCCTATGATAGCAATAGGCAGTGACAGGTACTCTTTTTTTGAAAAAATTGGAGTCTATTAGACCCTAGATCTTTCCTCTGCCCTCAAAGCATCTGACCACACCAAGATCGGTGTGATAAAATGCTTTCCCAATTTCCCAATGGCGCGGTGGGTATGCCCACCATTAGAATACCTCCCTTCATCCACCCACTTCTAATGATGGGCATACATGCACCATTTATATATGCCGAAGCATGGGGGCATCCTCCCGCAAAAAAAGTTATGCCACGTACACATGGTCGCACTTTTTTCGACCGTATGTACGTGGCATTAGGAGCAAAATCGCTCCTCCGCCCTCTGCTGCCCCCATGCTTCGGCATATATGCTCTTTTTTTTAACTGTGGTGGTGAAATCACCTCCTACAGCGTTGGAGTCGCGGCTTTATGTATCGTGGGAGCAAACGCTGTTGCTGTCAAGATAAATAAATCCACGCTGCAACTGAATGGCGTACCTGCTAAGCAAATAATGGTTAACATTAAAACTAAGTAACATTACAGTATAACAGTAAGACCTTACCATACCATACCTGCAAAGCAAATACCAAAAAAAAAACATAGTAAAAAATAAAACATTTTGTTAACGCAACCGGTGCCTAAAATATATATATGCCGAAGCATGGGGGCATCCTCCCGCAAAAAAGTTATGCCACGTACACATGGTCGCACTTTTTTCGACCGTATGTACGTGGCATTAGGAGCAAAATCGCTCCTCCGCCCTCTGCTGCCCCCATGCTTCGGCATATATGCTCTTTTTTTTTAACTGTGGTGGTGAAATCACCTCCTACAGCGTTGGAGTCGCAGCTTTATGTATCGTGGGAGCAAACGCTGTTGCTGTCAAGATAAATAAATCCACGCTGCAACTGAATGGCGTACCTGCTAAGCAAATAATGGTTAACATTAAAACAAAGTAACATTAGAGTATAACAGTAAGACCTTACCATACCATACCTGCAAAGCAAATACCAAAAAAAAAACATAGTAAAAAATAAAACATTTTGTTAACGCAACCGGTGCCTAAAATATATATATGCCGAAGCATAGGGGCATCCTCCCGCAAAAAAGTTATGCCACGTACACATGGTCGCACTTTTTTCGACCGTATGTACGTGGCATTAGGAGCAAAATCGCTCCTCCGCCCTCTGCTGCCCCCATGCTTCGGCATATATGCTCTTTTTTTTAACTGTGGTGGTGAAATCACCTCCTACAGTGTTGGAGTCGCGGCTTTATGTATCGTGGGAGCAAACGCTGTTGCTGTCAAGATAAATAAATCCGCGCTGCAACTGAATGGCGCACCTGAAAACAAAAAAATGGTTAACAATAAAACATACCTGAAAAGCAAGCATGATAAAACATAATAAAACATTGCAGAATAGAGTAAAAAAGAGCAACAATAGAGAGAGAGAGAGAGAGAGAGTAACAATAAAACGACAACTATTTTTGGTTTTTTATTTTATATTTTTTTTGGGGTTTTTTTTTTTTTGTACTTTTATTTTTTTTTTTTTTTTTTTTTTACACTTTTTTTTTTTTTAACTATAACTATAATTTTAACTGTAACGGTCGGGTCTCAAAATGCGATGGCATTCTTGAGACCCTGCAACTATAATTTTAACTGCAACGGTCGGGTCTCAAAATGCGATGGCATTCTTGAGACCCTGTGAAAGTGTATCCTAGCCTGTGAAATGCTGTACCCTACGCTAAAACCTCACTAGTTCGTGGTAGCGTTCAAAACATTCACCAACGCAGAGACCAGGATTGTCAGGACAGCGTGGACAATAATAACGGCTGTCACGCCTACATCCGTGCTTGCTGCAGACACGACATCTTTTTTGGGGGGCTCGTTGGGTAGGGGTACTCGGGAGGACATAAGGGTAATGCCTCTCATGCAGCCGGCTTACTGCATTTGGTAGGGGATGGTGAGGTGTGGAATCGCCTGGATACAGGAGTTCCATGACAACCGCTCCCTGGAATTCAAGGAAGGGTAACGTCCCGCCTGAAGCTCCGTATAGCACATGAGCATTCAGCAAAGCCAATTGGAATAAATAAATAGACACTTTTTTGTACCAGCGTCTAGCCTTACGGGCAACTAGGTACGGCGCCAACAACTGGTCGTTGAGGTCCACCCCCCCCATATTAAGGTTGTATTCGTGGACACAGAGGGGTTTCGTCACAACACCAGCCGCCGTACGAATTTGGACTGTCGTGTCTGCATGAAGGGAGGTAAGAAGGAAAACATTCTTATTATCCCTCCACTTCACAGCGAGCAAGTTATTACACTTCAAGCAGGCTCTCTCCCCCAGCCTAAGACGGGAATCTACAAGCCGCTGGGGAAAGCCCCGGCGATTAGGTCGCACGGTGCCACATGCTCCAATCTGCTGATCAAACAAGTGACTAAACAGTGGCACGCTCGTGTAATAATTGTCCACGTACAAGTGGTACCCCTTTCCGAATAAGGGTGACGCCAAGTTCCACACTATCTTGCCAGCGCTCCCTATGTAATCTGGACAGTTCTCCGGCTCTACGTAACTATCTTTTCCCTCATAAACCGAAAAGCTCCACGTATAGCCTGTTGCCCTGTCACAGAGCTTGTAGAGCTTGACCCCGTATCTGGCACGCTTGCTGGGAAGGAACTGTTTGAAAGACAAGCGGCCAGAAAACTTAATCAGGGACTCGTCAACGCAGACAACTTGATTGGGCGTAAACAAGGCTGCAAAACATTGGTTGAAGTGGTTTATGAGGGGCCGAATTTTGTAGAGCCGATCAAATTCAGGGTCTCCACGAGGACGACAAAGTTCATTGTCACTGAAGTGCATGAACCGCAAAATCATCTCGTATCGTGCCCTGGACATGGAGCAAGAGAACACGGGCATTTGGTGGTGCGGTGAGGTGGACCAATAAGACCTCAGCGTCGGGAATTTGTGTATGCCCATGTTGAGGGAAAGGCCCAGAAAGGTCTTAAATTCGGAAACCGTAATTGGTTTCCAATCTCTGGCAAGGGAAGGCACTTGGGGATTAGCGGCGATGTATTGACCAGCGTATATATTACTTTGGTCCACAATAGATCTATAGAGATCTTCCGTGAAAAACAGCGAATAAAAATCGGATGGCTTAAAATCAGCTGTTTCCACCTGAATACCGGGTTGGCCAGTGAATGGGGGAAGTACGGGTCCTGCAGAAGTGGTGGGCACCCAATCAGGATTGGCGAATTCTGCAGGAAGGACACTATGGGATCGACGGACCTGCCTTTGTCTTCTTCTTGGTGGCAGCGGGACACTACTTGTGCTTGCCACCTCGCCAGCTTCAACTGCACTTATGGGACTCGCCACGTCACCAAGTGTTACTGCAGTGCTGGTTTGACTACGTCCAGGGTGTACTAGGCCGCTGGTGCTTGCCAGTTCACCAGAAGGAATAGCGGCGCTAGTACTTCTCTGCTCCATACGAGAGACCTGCGGTTCCTGCACCTCAACAACATCAGAAGATCGGGATCGGGTACGCCTGACCTTAGCAGGGACCACACCTTCGTCGCCAGAGCTATCTGTCATGGAGCCGCTGTCGTCTACTGGATCGTATTCTGAGCCTGATTCTGACAGATGAGTGACCTCCTCTTCACTATCTGACATACTCAGAAACAAGTAGGCCTGTTCACTAGTGTACTTGCGATTTGCTATTTTGGGCTCTAAATTTAGTAGTACACTAGTGAGATTCACAGGAAAAAAAGCTCCTAGGCTGCTGGCAACTGAATCAAAACGCTACCAAAAAAACTGTTAGCGATCGCAGGGATCAGGCCTGACTCTGCGAACGCTGCAGTTATGTGTGCTTAGTGTTTTGGAAGTGACAGTGATCGATCGATACTGCACTTGGGTGGGCTGGGCTGGGCTGGGCGGAGGGGGAAAACGCAGGTGCTAGCAGGTATCTGGGCTGATCCCGCTAACAATGCGTTTTTTGGAACCCTAAACTGCTGGGACGCTAGTATAGATCTGATCAGATCAGATATTGATCTGTTCAGATACTATACCACTAAGGGAGGTGTATGCTTTGCGCGTGGGTGTTTGCGGTACTGGCACTAACCTGGGGCGACGCAGACCTTATTTGACCCTAACACCTAATTGATATCACCCGCCGGGCGATCAGGGGGTTAAACCGATAGTTGGGTAATAAATGGCGGGTGCCCTGACAATATAAAAAAACAAGCTAACTAACCAGCGTCACCCGTAACAGTTATACGGTGATCACTGGTGAAAGGGTTAACTAGGGGCAATCAGGGGGTTAAAACCTTTATTAGGTAATATATGGGGGTACCTGACACTATATAAAAACCTGACGGGGGACCTAAATAACTAAATAACTAACTGGCTAACCAGTGACACTTATACTGTGATCACTGGTGAAAGAGTTAACTCTAGGGGCAATCAAGGGGTTAAAACCTTTATTTAGGTTGTAATATGGGGGTACCTGACCTATAAACCTATTTATAATCCTATATAAACCTGGCGGATACCTAAAAAAAAAACTGGCTACCTAGCGGCACCAGTGACACTAATAGAGCGATCAAAAAAAACGATCGCTTAGTGACACTGGCAAAAGGGGGTGAAAGGGTTACCTAGGGGGCAATCAAGGGGGTTAAACCTTTATTGGGGGGGGGGGTCGGGGGCTACCTTGGACCTAAAGGGGCCTAAAACTAACTGCCCTGACAGTTATTGCAGTCACACTGACACTAAATGCAGTGATCAGTAAAATAAATGATCACTGCAATCAGTGACACTGTGACTGGGGGGGCAGGGGGTGATCTGGGGGGTGATCAGGGGGTGACAGGGGGGTGAAATATGTGCCTATGTGTGCCTGGTGTCAGTGTAGTGTTGGTGCACTAACCTGATGTCTTCTCCGCTCGGCGTCCCGGTCAGAAAGACCGACACGAGGAGCGTGACATCACTTCCCCTTGCCTGTGTTTACAATTACACAGGAAGGGGAAGGAAGCGGAAGAATCTCATTGGCCAGAGCGATCGGGAGGGGGTGGCCAGAAACGACTGGCCGTTACCTCGCCCCGCATCGCTTCTGAAGCCATCCCGACCGTCCCCGCCGGCGGAGGGGGGTCCGATCGGACCCCCCAACCGCCTGAAGAATGTCACGTACAGGTACGTGATTCTGCCTGTACGTGCCATTCTGTTGACGTATATATACATGGGGCGGTCGGGAAGTGGTTAATAAGCAATGCCATAAAATGGGGAAAAAAGCATAATGAGAAGCATATTGATTATGGAAGAAGATAAAACATGTTTTAATCAAAAAATGTGTATCCTGGGTCTATTTTACACAAATAATATGTACAAACAACATTATTGAAAAATGGTCGGGGGGGGGGAGGGTAAATATAGTAAACATAAATTTGTGAATGAAAGTTCTACATTGCGGTTGATTTACTAAAATCCATGCAAATTAATGGACCAGTGTATTATACCAAATATATTTAATAATAATGATGACAACTGAAAACTATTCACAAACATGTGAAGACATGAAGCTTTGTAAAGAGCCACCTTATCGTGGCAATAAATTCTGAAACCGACAGTCTCCAGATGACAAAGAAGATGACATCAGGGCCTCTGCTGGCTAACACATTTTAAAGGATTACCTTCTTCTTCAGTTCCTTTGAAGCACTTTAGCCAGCAGAGGCCCTGATGTCATCTTCTTTGTCATCTGGAGATGATCGGTTTCAGGATTGATTGTCCCGATAAAGTGGCTCTTTACAAAGCTTAATTTCTTCACATGTTTGTGAGTAGTTTTTAATTGTCAGCATTATTAAAAAATATACTTGGGATAATGCGCTAGGTTGGTACGCCCTCTCTTCTTTGTACTTTTGTTGTAACTACTAGGGCATCCCTTGCTTTGGAGACACCATCCCTTGACTAATTGACTACCCTGACGTCACACTAATGCGCAAGAGTGTTTGTTCGCTTTCTGCTTAAGAATTTTCTTTCCTACACTGATACATGACAACTGGAGTACTAAACATGTTTCCACTAATGCAGAGATGCCATTTGGTATTTTTTTTATTTGCTAGGTTCAAATTTCCCTTTTATGCTTGGTGCTTTACGATATACTATTCTGGGCCTTTTGGACAATAGTGGGAATAGTTGAGGAGCACCCAACAAAATAGGCCAATGTTTTTTCAGGACTTTTTGTTTGTTAAAGCTATGGTATTGGGTGATGGACTTTATTCCCTTGCGGGCTTCATTGTAGAAGTGTTGTTAGCAGCTAGGGGTTTGAGGTAAAATTGGTAGGCCTTTTCCAACTCCCTCCGTTATCCTTTAACTAGGAATCTGTTGGTTAAAAACCTACTTTTATATTTTTCCAAACAAATGCAATTCTTCCACAACCAACAGAGTTATTTCTTAGGTATTTTTGACTTCCACTTTAGGTGGTGACAACTATTAGCATTGAGATAAGAATTACCTGAAACAGACTTAAAATGATTTTTGGAGGTGATGATGTGTTCAATTCAATTCAAGATCTAAAAAGACTAACGAGGTTTGGTCACATACATAGTAGAATATGAGACCCATGGTATCATTAATACAGTAACAGACAAATGGTATGACGGAGGAGGGTTCCCCATCCCAAATAATCACAATGTTGATGATGTATCGACCAAAAAATAGGTTTTTATATGATTTTTTTTTTAAAGTTATTATATTTATTTTGAATTAGATAACACCTATTTATATTTTGTGCTATTCAAATTTTTTATCAGATAATCATTATTTTATTTATTACTATGGTTTCTTTTAATACATATTACTTGTGTAAAAAGATCCAGGATACACTTTTTTTTTTATTAAAAACACGTTTTATCCTCTCCCATACCATCCCAATCCGTATCCTTCTCATTTACTGTGCTTTTTCCCATTACATGGCATTTTTAATAAAACTTTTTGTTTTTAGTTGTGGTGCCACCAGCTGCCTTTTCTTTTTCTTTTCCATCAATTAGCTTTTAAATATATCTCCCCTTATGTTTTCCCCCAGGCTTGAAAAAGGGACTAGAAGCCCAGAAATGTGTTTCCTGTTTTACTTATCATTTTGACAGCTTAGTGTATACCGAACACTGTAGTTCTCCATCCCAAGCCATCCAGCCCCGGTCCAGAGTGTGAACTGTGTAGCTATTGCCAGCTGCTTCTGTGTACCAGCTTTTTGGCTGTTTCATGTGGCTCCTGGATCTTGCTCATATGTTTTTGTACACACACAACATCTAGACAATTATTTATTTTTTTCTCTTTTTTATGATTTTTAAGCCAAATTTTTTTTTTTGGTGGCAACACCACTTTAAGCTCAGAAATGTATAGTCATCCGAGAAGATATTATTCAGAGAATAATATCATATCATAATCATACATCCTGTGCAGCAACTGCTGCTCCCAACATTTATTGTAGGACAGAATCAAGCTCTTAGTTCTTGAGTACAAAATTAGCAAGCAGTTGCATCAATATAACCACTTTTTAAGCTATATCCAGAATATGTAAATGCCATGATATACTGTAATTTGCATATATTTGACATGTGATTCCAATGGGGCAAAAATTTGACATAGTACAGAAAAATGTGGTCGCAATTTAGTCTTGTTATTCTTTCAGTGAACCATGATCAGACCTAGTCTGAAGTTTTCCTCCAACTGTGTCTTCCCCATTGTCCTATAGTTCATTAATAATATAGTGCTTTAGTTCTATAGCTACATGATCATGGTAATTTAATATTAGAAGGATCAATGGTCAGCAATAGAGGGATAGATATTTAATGCTCATCTCTGGGCAAATATTAACATACCACCCACCCCCTTCTAATCCATCCTGCACTTTTTTTTTACCATGTGAATAAAGGTATACTCACCAGGTCTGCTGTCCAGAGCCTTGGCTGATGCTATTTCCAGATTTGGGGGACTGCTAATTCAGCACTACAGATGTGCCTGCACTGGTAAGTCCCAGACATCCTGCTGCTGCAGATGTCACAGCTGAAGACTCCATTTCTGTGTTCTGAGAGGATCAACCTGTTGGACAGCCCATGCTTTTCTAAGCATGTATGAATAATGACACCCTTAACTAAGGACTGAAAAAAATACTTGATTATTGTCATCAATTTCTACAGCAGAGTGCTCCTTCTGGAGGCAACAAGGTGTCTGTTGTGCATACAGTGCTTTCGCTATACTGTATTCCTTAAAAGCCAATAGTAAAACAGATGGACATGGCAGCATACTCTTTGAGCTACAACGTATCGTAAGAATTCTTCAGAAACCTCTACATTACAAACCCAATGTAGTTTTTCTTTTTCAGTTTGGCACAAGTTTTCTAGATATGAAAAAAATATATGAAATATATAAAAAGTAAGCACTCGCTTTGTTGATGTCCTTTTACCCTGATGCCCAAGCATGGGACCAAAAGTTCCTTTGGTAAATATCGCTCTGCAGGTATCAGTATGTTGAGCAATGCAATCAACAACATGTTAGGAGGATGTCATGAAATTTTTTTTTACAATATTAGCCATTAGGGATGGGCCCGGTGCTCGATTCGAAACCACGTTCGAATTGAGCACCGGGCATTCGCCCGCTTGGCGAGCCCAGAACTATTTGGGCCGTTCGCATCACATTCGCGTGATGCGAGCGGCCCGCAATGCATTGCGGCCAGCGCAGTGTATTGCTGGCTGATGATTGGCCAAGCATGCACTGTGACCCCGCATGCTTGGCCAATCACAGCGCCGGAAACTAGGAGAGCAATAATTGGCTACAGGCAGGACGCCTGTAGCCAATTAAAGCTCAGGGGCTTTAGTACACGCCCCACTCTATAAAAGGCCGCCACGCCGTCGGCCCAGGGCACATGTGTTCCGGCTTTTAGAAGAGCAGTCTGCTGATTGATTTTCTTCTTTGCTAAACCATTGCTAACTCCTGACCTGAGTCATTCAGATCATTACTGATCATTGCTGCTGATTGCACAGTGTAATATTATCTGTGTGATATTGTGTGAGAGTGTGATATTATCTGCTGCTGGAGATTAATCTGGTGTGTGCGTGCTGTTAGTACAGCATTGCAGTAGCACCAATCGCAGTGCTGTTAGAACAGCATTGCACCCCAACTTCTGTCCCAACCTTCTGTCCCATCCCAGGCAGGGATTTATAGGAGCCATATTGTGTTTGTGTCAGCACACATACGAGCTAGTGTGTGTGTTGTGAGCACACATAGGAGCTCTATTTCTTCGTCAGCACACATAGTACCTCTAGTGTGTTTGTGGCAGCACCCATAGGACCTATAGTGTGTTGTGAGCACACATATGACCTATATTTTCTTGTCAGCACACATAGTACCTATAGTATGTTTGTGTCAGCACCCATAGGACTTATAGTGTGTTGTGAGCACACATAGGACCTATATTTTCTTGTCAGCACACATAGGACCTATATTTTCTTGTCAGCACACATAGTACCTATAGTGTGTTTGTGTCAGCACCCATAGGACTTATAGTGTGTTGTGAGCACACATAGGACCTATATTTTCTTGTCAGCACACATAGTACCTATAGTGTGTTTGTGTCAGCACCCATAGGACTTATAGTGTGTTGTGAGCACACATAGGACCTATATTTTCTTGTCAGCACACATAGTACCTATAGTGTGTTTGTGTCAGCACCCATAGGACTTATAGTGTGTTGTGAGCACACATAGGACCTATATTTTTTTGTCAGCACACATAGTACCTATAGTGTGTTTGTGTCAGCACCCATAGGACCTATAGTGTGTTGTGAGCACACATAGGACCTATATTTTCTTGTCAGCACACATAGTACCTAGAGTGTGTTTGTGTCAGCACCCAAAGGACCTATAGTGTGTTGTGAGCACACATAGGACCTATATTTTCTTGTCAGCACACATAGTACCAATAGTGTGTTTGTGTCAGCACCCATAGGACTTATAGTGTGTTGTGAGCACACATAGGACCTATATTTTTTTGTCAGCACACATAGTACCTAAAGTGTGTTTGTGTCAGCACCCATAGGACCTATAGTGTGTTGTGAGCACACATAGGACCTATATTTTCTTGTCAGCACACATAGTACCTATAGTGTGTTTGTTTCAGCACCCATAGGACCTATAGTGTGTTGTGAGCACACATAGGACCTATATTTTCTTGTCAGCACACATAGTACCTATAGTGTGTTTGTGTCAGCACCCATAGGACTTATAGTGTGTTGTGAGCACACATAGGACCTATATTTTCTTGTCAGCACACATAGTACCTATAGTGTGTTTGTGTCAGCACCCATAGGACTTATAGTGTGTTGTGAGCACACATAGGACCTATATTTTCTTGCCCGCACACATAGTACCTATAGTGTGTTTGTGTCAGCACCCATAGGACCTATAGTGTGTTGTGAGCACACATAGGAGCTCTATTTCTTCGTCAGCACACATAGTACCTCTAGTGTGTTTGTGTCAGCACCCATAGGACCTACAGTGTGTTGTGAGCACACATAGGAGCTTTTTTATACAATATACACTACCCACTACAATGGCTGGAAGACCGCCAAGGAGAGGCAGACCGTCCCGAGGCAAGAACACAGGGCAAGCAGGCTCTGTTTCTAGAGACAACAGTGCTGGTCGTGGACGTGGTCGTGCATCGTCATCAGCACGTGGCCATGGGACACGCTTGTCTTTGTTTTCGGCAGCTGGACATGTTGAGCCGCATCATGCCGAAGGCTTGGTAGAATGGAGCCCTCCTCATCCTCCTCATCCTCTCTCACCCAGGCTCAGGGTACTGGCAGAGCAGCTGCCAACGCGTACTCAATGGCATCATCAGCCACCCCTTCCCTAGACCCACCATGTCCTCCTGAGGAGTCCCCCGAACTGTTTGAGCACAGTGTTGGGTACATGCTCCAGGAGGATGCCCAACGATTTGAAGGCTCGGATGATGATACCCAGCTTGAGGAAGGCAGTAGTGTGCGCGCAGAGAGAGGGGATGCTGAAGGACAGCAATCTGGCAGTAATGTTCCACCAGCTGCAGCTTACTGCCAGGTTTGCTCTAGTGGTGAAGAGGGAGGGGATGATGAGGTCACTGACTCCACGTGGGTGCCTGAAGGGAGAGAGGAGGAGGAGGATGCGGCAGCACATGTCCAACGAGGCAGGATGCCCCCTTGAGGCCAGCTAGAGGCCAGCACACCAACTGAATCACACCGCAGAGCTCCGCCTGTGCAGCGCGCTGCCTCTGCACGTTATCAGAAAAGTTCTTTGGTGTGGGCCTTTTTTGAGACGAGTGCATCAGATCGCACCACTGCTATTTGCAATATTTGTCTCAAGCGTATCTCGCGTGGCCAAAACATCAGCCGCTTGGGCACCACAAGCATGACCAGACATATGTCGACCTGCCATGCAGCTCGTTGGCAAGCGCACATTAAAGACCCACACCAAAGAACAAAGCGGACCTCTCCTTGCTCCTCATCAGCTGGGATCTCCATCCCCACTATATCTTCAGTCCTCTCTGAAAGCTGCTCTGAGAGGACTGAAGGTGTAGAAATAGGTGTGTCACAACCAAGTACTTGCAGTACACCGACGTCCGATTGTAGCAGGCAAATTTCCCTGCCCCAGCTGCTGGACCGTCGAAAGAAGTATACTCCCAGCCATCCACATGCCCAGCGGTTGAACGCTAGCTTGGCTAAATTGCTAGCACTTCAACTTCTGCCTTTTCAGTTGGTAGACTCGGCCCCCTTCCGTGAGTTTGTTCAATGTGCGGTTCCTCAGTGGCAGGTTCCCAAACGCCACTTTTTCTCACGGATGGCGATTCCGTCTCTCTACCGGCATGTGGAAGGCAATGTCCATGCCTCGCTGGACAGGGCGGTCAGCGGTAAGGTGCATATTACCGCTGACTCATGGTCCAGCAGGCATGGACAGGGACGCTATCTGTCTTTCACGGCCCATTGGGTCACTCTATTGGCAGCTGGGAGGGATGCAGGACAAGGTGCAGTAGTGTTGGAGGTTGTTCCGCCACCATGCCTCCAAAATGCTACTACTGGTTGTGACACACCTCTCTCCTCCTCCCCCCTCCTCTTCTTCTTCCTCCATGGCCTCTTCGAGTGCTCTGTCCTCGGAACCAGCGGTGCTCCGTAGGCGTACAAGGGGCTACGCGAGTACGCAGGCAAAAAGATGCCATGCCGTGCTTGCGCTGGTGTGTTTGGGGGACAGGAGCCACACTGGGGCAGAGGTTCTGGCAGCTCTGCAGGGGCAGGCCGAGAGGTGGTTGACGCCATGCCAGCTTAAGCCAGGAATGGTGGTTTCTGACAATGGCACCAACCTCCTCTCCGCCCTGCGACAGGGGCAGCTCACCCATGTGCCCTGTATGGCTCATGTCCTCAACCTGGTGGTGCAGCGGTTCTTGGGCAGGTACCCAGGCTTACAGGATGTCCTGAGGCAGGCCAGAAAAGTCTGTGTGCATTTCCGCCGATCGTATAATGCCAGTGCTCGGCTGGCTGAGCTGCAAAAGGAGCTGAACCTGCCCAAGAACCGCCTAATATGTGACATGCCCACCAGGTGGAACTCAACGTTGGCCATGCTGCAGCGACTGCACACGCAGCAGAGGGCCATCAATGAGTACCTTTGCGACTACGGCACCAGGACAGGGTCAGGGGAGCGTGGATTTTTTTCCCCACGCCAGTGGAGCATGATCAGGGATGCATGCACTGTCCTCTCACCATTTGAGGAGGCCACGAGGATGGTGAGCAGTGACAGTGCATGCATCAGTGACACTGTACCTCTTGTCCACCTGTTGGAGCATACGCTGCGTGGGATAATGGACAGGGCACTTGAGGCAGAACAGAGGCAGGAAGAGGAGGACTTCCTTGCCTCTCAAGGCCCCCTTTATCCAGACAGTGTTTCTTCTGTCCCACCCATCACACAGGAAGAGGATGAGGAGGAGGGGGAGGAGGATTGTGTGAGCATGGAGGTGGAGCCTGGCACTCAGCATCAGCAGCAGCAGTCTTTTAGGGATGATGTACAGTCCCAACAAACCAGTGGACTTGTACGTGGCTGGGAGGAGGTGGCTGGCGATCATGTCGTCCTCAGTGACCCAGAAGACTCCGGACCGAATGCCTCCGCTAACCTACGTTGCATGGCCTCCCTGATCCTGCAAAGCCTGCGAAAGGATCCTCGTATTCTTCGGATCAAGGAGAGGGACCATTACTGGTTGGCCACTCTCCTTGATCCACGGTACAAGGGTAAGGTTGCGGACCTTATATTGCCGTCGCAGAGGGAGCAGAGGATGAGACATCTCAGGGAGGCCTTGCAGAAAGGTCTGTGCAACGCGTTCCCAGAAACTGGGAGGTTACAAACTCCTGGTCCTGGACGACGAGTTGCTGAGGCTTCGGTCAGTAGCAGAAGGAGCGGTGGGGAAGGTGGACGTCTGACCGATGCGTTCAGACAATTTTTTAGTCCGCAGCCTCAAGGTATGATCAGTTCCAGCAACCATCGCCAGCGTCTGATATACATGGTGCAGGAATACCTAGGGGCAAGGTCAGACTTGGACACCTTTCCCACCGAAAATCCTCTGGCTTACTGGGTCTTGAGGATGGATCACTGGCCAGAGCTTGCACAGTATGCAATTGAGCTACTGGCCTGTCCTGCATCCAGCGTTCTTTCCGAACGCACATTCAGTGCTGCTGGAGGATTTGTCACCGATCACAGGGTGCGCCTGTCCACCGACTCGGTTGATCGACTGACCTTCATAAAAATGAATCAGTCTTGGATCACCACCAGCTACCAGGCACCTGAAGCGGATATAACTGAATAATTTATAATGTCACATCCCTTCAAGACTGCCTATGCTGATGCTGAGTGACTGTCCTGTTATGTTCACTGACTATCCTCTTCCTCCTCCTCAATGATCCATTCCTTGATAGCTTGGAAGAACATTTTTGTTTCTGGGTGCCACCACACCAGTGCCTAAGGCACAATTTTTCAGCCCCTGTATAACAGGGGCGTGTAATTAGATTTTTTAAAAAAAATGCTTCGCAACAGGTGTGACTGTGAGGGGTTGCAGTGTTGTGGCACCAGCACCAGTGCCTAAGGCACAATTTTTCAGCCCCTGTTGGGGCGTTTAATTACAATTTTTAGGCAATGCTTTGCAACAGGTCTCATTGCTGTGTTCAGAGTACAGTATCTGTGAGGGGTTGCAGTGTTGTGGCACCAGCACCAATGCCTAAGGCACAGTTTTTCAGCCCCTGTTTAACAGGGGTGTGTAATTACAATTTTTTAAGCAATGCCTCGCAACATGTCTGACTGCTGTGCTCCAAGTACAGTATCTGTGAGGGGTTGCAGTGTTGTGGCACCAGCACCAGTGCCTAAGGCCCAATTTTTCTGCCCTGTTCAACAGGTGCATGCAATTACAAATCTTGATCTAATAACTCACAGCAGGGCCCATTCCTGCGCCCACCAAGAGTAACTGTGAGGGCTTACAGTCTTGTGGCAACACCGTCCACCACCACCAAAGGCCCCAATTTTCTGCCCTGTTCAACAGGTGCATGCAATTACAAATCTTGATCTAATAACTCACAGCAGGGCCCATTCCTGCGCCCACCAAGAGTAACTGTGAGGGCTTACAGTCTTGTGGCAACAACGTCCACCACCACCACCAAAGGCCCAATTTTTCTGCCCTGTTCAACAGGTGCATGATTTTACAAATCTTGATCTAATAACTCACAACAGGGCCCATTCCTGTGCCCACCAAGAGTAACTGTGAGGGCTTACAGTCTTGTGGCAACACCGTCCACCACCACCACCAAAGGCCCAATTTTTCTGCCCTGTTCAACAGGTGCATGCAATTACAAATCTTGATCTAATAACTCACAGCAGGGCCCATTCCTGCGCCCACCAAGAGTAACTGTGAGGGCTTACAGTCTTGTGGCAACAACGTCCACAACCACCAAAGGCCCAATTTTTCTGCCCCGTTCAACAGGTGCATGATTTTACAAATCTTGATCTAATAACTCACAACAGGGCCCATTCCTGTGCCCACCAAGAGTAACTGTGAGGGCTTACAGTCTTGTGGCAACACCGTCCACCACCACCACCAAAGGCCCAATTTTTCTGCCCTGTTCAACAGGTGCATGCAATTACAAATCTTGATCTAATAACTCACAGCAGGGCCCATTCCTGCGCCCACCAAGAGTAACTGTGAGGGCTTACAGTCTTGTGGCAACACCGTCCACCACCACCAAAGGCCCAAATTTTCTGCCCTGTTCAACAGGTGCATGCAATTACAAATCTTGATCTAATAACTCACAGCAGGGCCCATTCCTGCGCCCACCAAGAGTAACTGTGAGGGCTTACAGTCTTGTGGCAACAACGTCCACCACCACCACCAAAGGCCCAATTTTTCTGCCCTGTTCAACAGGTGCATGATTTTACAAATCTTGATCTAATAACTCACAGCAGGGCCCATTCCTGCGCCCACCAAGAGTAACTGTGAGGGATTACAGTCTTATTTTGGGTGCGGGGTCCCCGTTAATATCCATACAAGATCCAAAGGGGCTGGGGGGGGGGGTGATGGGGTAGCCATGCCATTTTTCTCAAGGATTTTCAGCCATATGGCCAGGACAAGACATGACATTAAAGCCGCAAGTGGTTTTAAATGGCTTCTTTTTTTCCTTTACAAATGTCATTTTGTGCAGGGACAGTTCTTTTTTTAATCAAAACAAAGTTTATTGAGCATATAAAACCGAATGAAATAAAACATGGTAAGCATCAGGTGCAACAGGCACCATGGTATAATACAAAATAAACATACAGTGCTTGTCTTATACATGAGTCTTAGTATAATCATCATAGCATGAACATATGGTATATTTATACAATGTACATATCCTTGCTTGTCGTTCTTTAAGTAAGGGTAACTGAATCCTCATAGACTGGGTCAAAAAATAACCGTATAAGAAAATATACATATTAGTCTGTGCATGTATGAGCGCTTTCGGTCCACCTATCCCATATTTTCTGGTATTTGCTCGGGCACCCACGGTGTAGGTATAGGGTTTTTTTATAGGGCAGTGTACTGTTTACAGCCCTTTTCCATTGCTGGATAGTGGGCGCTGCTGGCCTGAGCCAAAGCAGGGCTATTTGCATCCTGGCTGTAAATAGTGTTTCTTGTAAGAACGTTGTGAGGTACTTCTCCTCCTCGGGTAAGGGGAGGAGACCCAGCAGACATTGGCGCGGGCAGAGTGTTAGGGGGGATCCCATGTGGTCGTGTAAGAATTTAATGATCTGCGTCCAGTATAGCTGGATAGGTGGGCATGTCCATACAAGATGGTAAAATGTACAGTCCATGTCTCCGCATCTGAGGCATGCGGGGTTCGAGTCGGGTTTGTATTTGGCTTGGCGGGCAGGTGTGATGTATGATCTGTGGAGTATATATAGGTGGGTAAGTCTGTCTGAAAGTTTTGGGGACACTTTCTTGGGCGTCTCCAGTATCTCCCCCCATTGTTCGTCATCAATGCTCCCAATGTCCCCCTCCCATTTGGCTTTCAGTTGATAGGCGTGAGCTGTGGCTCCAGGGGTAAGGAGATGTGTGTATAGGAAGGAGATCAACTTCTTGGGGTCCTCTCCCACTAGCAGGCTTGTTATGGTTAGGGATTCCAGAGCTGGTGGGGAGTTACCCAGCTGTGTCTGTAGTGCGTGGCGAATCTGAAGGTAGCGGAAGAAGGCATGGTTGGGGAGGTCAAATTCCTCCTTAAGGTCTTGGAATGTCTTTAAGGCGCGGTTGGTAATGAGTTGAGACAGGTATAGGACCCTCTTGGCGATCCAAATTTTGTGGTCAGGGATGCTAAGTAGTTCGGGCAGCGCAGGGTTTTCCCAGAGGGGTGTGTAAGTATGTAGGGGTGGGGATCCCAGCACAGTAAGTGCCTTATGCCATATTCTACTGTGGTGCGCCAACATGCCCCGCCTATCCCCCGGGCCTGCAAGGCTTTGATGTCTGCAGAAGATCATTTGGAAGGGGTGGGCCACAATATCTGTAAACGTTAGACACACCAGGGCCGAGTACCGTAGCTTATCATGTTTGTCTAAGTAGTAGAAGTGGGACAATTGGGAGGCAAGGTAGTAGAGCACCAGGTCTGGCAGAGCAGTGCCGCCCAGGTTGACAGGGCATTTCAGAGTTCGCCAGGCCAACTTGTGCCTGGAGGACCCCCAAATGAAGGTGTTCAGAATTGACTCCATGTTTTTAAGTAGTCGGATGGGAATGGGGAGTGGGGCGTGCCAGAAGAGGTAAAGTAGTTTCGGGAGTAGGATCATTTTCACCAGACTAATTCGGCCCATAACTCCAAGTGGGAGCCTGGACCAAATTTGGGTCTTGCATTTTAGTAGGCCAATTAGAGGTTCTATATTCAATCTAGTATAGTCTGTGAGGGATCTAGAGCATTGGACACCCAGATACTTAATCTGGTTCGCTCGTATTAGGGGTAGGGACGCTTGTTCTTTCGTGGGGACTGTTACATCTATAGGAAGGATTTGGGATTTAGTCCAATTAATATGCAAACCGGAGAAGGCCCCGAATTCGTGGATCAGGTTAAGGGCTGCTTCCAGTGATGGACCAGCATCCTCCAGGTATAGCAGCATGTCGTCAGCGTACAGGCTGAGGACCTCGGTTATTGGGCCTTTTCGCAATCCACGAATGTCCGGGTGTGCCCTAATAGCGATAGCAAGGGGTTCCACCGCCAAAGCGTATAACATGGGTGAGATTGGACATCCCTGTCGGGTTCCCCGGGATAAGGGGAAGGGGCTGGAGATTTGGTCGTTCACGCGAATACGTGCAGTTGGTGCTTGGTATAAAAGTTGAAGCCATTTTATGAACCGGGGGCCAAATTTGAATCTAGTCAGGCATTCCCACAGGTATCCCCATTCCACCGAATCAAACGCCTTAGCCGGGTCAAGGCTGACAACCACACGCGTGCCGGTATCCTCATGGGTAGCCTGGAGGTTCATAAATAATCTCCTAAGGTTGAAAGCTGTGTTTTTGTTAGGCATAAAGCCCGTTTGATCGGGGTGGATAAGGCTGGAAATAACTGTGTTTAAGCGGAGAGCGAGTACTTTGGCTAGAATTTTAACATCCAATTGTAATAGCGATATGGGACGATAGGATTCAGGGTATAGAGGGTCTTTGCCGGGCTTGGGTATTAGAACAATTAAAGCTTCCTTCATTGTCTGTGGGAGGGTGCTGGTTTCACAGATGTGGGAGTATAATGTAAATAGCTTAGGGACAAGAGTTTCTTGGAATTGGGTATAGAACTCTAGGGGAAGGCCGTCAGATCCTGGGGCTTTAGATGGTGATAGGCTTGCAATGGCCTCAACTATGCATTCTTCCGTGATGGGAGCATCGAGGAGTTCTATCTGAGTGTCCGTTAGGGTAGGGAAGTTGACTGTTTGCAGTAAATTTCGCAGTTCACGTAGTGGGCGGTCATTCTGTGAGGTGTACAGGTTGGCATAGAAGCGACGGAATTCCTGAGTGACCTCAGTCGGGTCGGTTAGGATTGATCCATCGTTCGCTGCCAATTGAACCACCACTGGAGGGCTGTGATCTAGGTGGGCCATATAAGCTAAAAGTTTCCCCGCTCTCTCGCCATGCTCATATACCCTTTGTTTGGTAAAGAAGATTCCCTTCTGAGCCTTTTCAATGTGTAGGTTGTCCGTGAGCATGGAGTGCAGGCACAGGGCAGCCGAGTTTGAGGGCGACGGGTTGGCCAGAAAAACTTTTTCCAGCGTATCCAACTTCTCCTCCGCCTGTTGCAGGACAACTTTCGATGTGGCTTTGTGTCTATTTATGCGGCTGATAAGGATTGTGCGGGCATGTAACTTGAAGGATTCCCAAATTGTCCCAACCGGGGCTGACCCCATGTTAGAGTGAAAGAAGTGAACCCAGTCCCGCTCCACGGCCTCCATATCAGTGAGGACCGTGAACCAGAAGGGATTCAGCCTCCACACTCGAGTCGGGGGGGAAGAGGGCAGACGGAGTTTGACCCAATATGGTGAGTGGTCCGAGAGGATCCTGGAACCAAACCCAGCCTCCAACAACTGTGGCGTGAGAGCGGGGGATATAAGAATCATATCTATCTGTGACATGGCTTCTTGGGAGGGGGTAAAGCAGGAATATGCCGTCTTGTGTGGATTTCTCAGTCTCCATGTATCGGTCATGGCGAATTCCGATAGGAACCTGCCAAATCTGGTCAGTGTGGTTGTGGTTGGCGGTGTGGGGTCCTTGTGGAGCCTGTCAAGGTGGGAATCTATTACGGCATTGAAGTCCCCTAACCATATAGCTGGCACTGTGGGGTGTTGAGTCATAAAGTCTAACCCTTCCTTTAGGGCCGCAAATTGAAAGGGCGGGGGAACATAGAAGGCCATCAGGAGGAGCTCAAGGCCCCCGACAGTTGCGTGCAGAAACAAAAATCGTCCCTGGGGATCCGCCCTCAGTACATGTAACTGAAACTGAACAGTTTTGGCAATTAGGATGGCGACTCCTCTGGAGTTATTGGTGTATGGAGCCTGGTACAACCAGCCTATCCATGGTTTCTTGAGGGACATCTGTAATTGGCCCGTCATGTGGGTTTCCACCAACACTGAGACGTCCGCATGCATTTGTTTAAGGTGGGCAAGGACAGCAAGGCGCTTGGGCTTGGCCCTCACACCTCGCACATTCCATGTAACTAGCTTAAGTGACGCCATCCCAAGCCATTAAGTTTCGTACTGATGGCGAATCCGCCAGGTATTTACCCAGTGAAAATGTTAGAGGTATCGGTCCGAGACCACAGACGCCTCCCGTCCACCAGCCCAGAGCGGGGCAGCGCGCAGGATGACCACAGCGCCCCTCTCTGGGGGGTGGACAGAAGGGGCCAGAGAACACAACATGTAAAATCAGGCACAGTTTAGTAACACACAGGAGGTAGCCGGTGAGGACAAGCATAGCACAGTGAAATAAGGTAGCATCGTAAAACAAAGAAAAAGAAAAAACAAAATCATAACATCCACCAAACAATGAACAGGTGGAAAAAAACTGGTAACAGTCTTGTGGTATTACCACGCTTTGTGTAACAGTGCCGACTCTGGCCCAGCATGGCACAGGGAACTTGATACAGTCCACCAGGTCGGTAGTGACTGAGGCTGGCCAGGGAAACCAATCTTGTAACAACGATGAGACGCACAGACCCTCTGATAAGGTGGCAGCAGGCTTCGAAGCACAGAGGGACCGTGCAGTCTCAGATGTCAGCGGAGGCGAACAAAAATTTGCTGGAAGGCATAGCGGAGCTAGCGGGGCTAGCATCCAGGGATGACAGGGGGGTAAGGTAGTCTGAGGGCATGGCTGCACAGAGTTCCCATGCGGACGGGGGACAAGCATAGTTGGTGTATGCAAGGACCGGTCGGTCCAAGGTGGCAATCCACACCCGGGGAGGGCTGGGGGATGGGAAGAGGGGAGCTAGGAGGGGGCCTCTTTGGGAGCGACTTGGGCCATGTATCAGAGGGGTATCGGCCAAGGCCTACTCACGGCATAGTGCAAAGTCGCTGACAGCGTCTGTGGTGGGGCTTCGGCTTCTGGTCCGGTTCAGCAAGGTAGGCAGGTAATTCTAGGTCGGCGCCTGAGCACCAGCAGCTCGCCTCTCCAGCCATTGCAGTACCGCGGTCGGGTCTTCAAAAAAGTGGGCCTTGCCATCACGTGTGACTCGCAGCTTCGCGGGGAACAGCATGGCGTAGGGAAGATGTTGGTTCCGGAGCTGGCGTTTGGCCTCAGAAAATCAGGCCCTCTTCTTTTGGACCTCAGCGGAAAAGTCAGGGAAAACCGCGATGTGTTGATCTCCGAATGGGATGTTGCCCTTTTCTCTGGTGAGGCGCAGGATCGTGTCCCGGTCACGGTAGTTGAGCAGTTTCGCTATGAAAGTACGTGGCGGTGCTCCGGGTGGTGGCGGTCTGGAAGCTAGACGATGCGCGCGCTCCACAACGAAGGTGGAGGAGAAGGCCTCTCTGCCAAAGGTGGTGGTTAGCAGGTGCTCAAGGAACGAGGGAGGATCGGAGCCCTCTGATTTCTCCTGCAGTCCGACGAAGCGGAGGTTGCATCTGCGCAGCCTGTTTTCCATGTCGTCCTGCTTGCTCAGGACGACACTTAATTGATGTTGCAGGCCTTCGGTGGTAATCTGTAGAGGGTGGATGTCGTCCTCCGCCTGCCCAAGTCTGCGTTCGGCTTCGCCAACCCTCTCTCTCAGCTTGTGCAGATCTTGTCGGATGAGAGAAATATCGATCTTGACCTCCTCAATCCTGGAGGTGAGGGTGGTTTGGCAAAGGGAGACGGCCTCGAGGATGCGAGCGGTATCTCCAGATGGCGGGGTTTCCTCCTCAGGGCTTGGTTCGGCGCCATCTTCCTCCCCGGGCTCCGGCTCGTTGGCGCGGTACTTGTTGAGCCTGGCGATTGCTCCTTGAGCCCTTTTCAGCGGTGACATGGGTGTTGAGGGTGTCCCCGGGGGGGTCAGTGCTTATTTCCGAGGAAATAATGTAGAATAGGTCCCAAAGGATAAGTTTTAGGATATTGTGCAGCCGGAGCTCTCACCCTGTGCGTCCTACTCCATGCGTCTCCAGGCCACGCCCCCCCGGTGCAGGGACAGTTCTAAACATGGGAAACACATGCCACTTCACAGGCATACTTTAGACACCCCCCAGGTACCATATTTAAAGGAAAATTTCACTTTTTTTTCACTTTATGCATCATTAAAATGACTGCTCCCGAAAAAACGTTAGTTTTTAAAAGTTCTTTTTGCATTGATATATGTCCCCTGGGGCAGGACCCGGGTCCCCAAACCTGTTTTATGACATTAACATGCATATTGGCCGTTGTAATTAGCAATTTTGATTTCGAACGTTCGCGTCCATTGTAACGAATAGGGTTCGAAAATTCGCGCAAACTTTCGGTCCGTTCGAAGGTTCTGGTGCGAACCGAACCCGGGGGTGTTCGGCTCATCCCTATTAGCCATATAGACCTATCTATTTAGGTCTATTGTTAGGCATCTTTTCATGGAATTGTGCTAAAAGAGATAAAAATGTCAAGCTAGATCACTTCATGCACATTCAAAGATCAATCATTCCTGTTCCTAATTACATATACTGTATAATATAACTTTTAAGTAGAAACTAATTTTTCCATATTAACACATGCTGATAACATTTCACATTGAGTTGATCAGATGTATGTATCACACATATATCTAAAAACTAAGGTTGTAAATGTCCTTTAAGAAAATCATTGGTTTAAACATGTTTGTTCTTTATGTATTCAGGTTGGTGTGAACTGTGAATTTTGTGAGTATTGTTTCCTAGTAGGTGAGTATTTAAATTATGATTTAGAAGTGGACTCTATTAAATGAGCAGCGTTGCTTTTCAAACTGTGATTATTTCCACTGTTTGATTTATTGAAAATCCAGATCTTATTTCAAGGAGCAAAACATCAAACAAGATTGGACACACTAGGAAATTCATGTACATCCATTTACAAGTTATATGTGATATCCTAAGCAATTTCCCCTGCAGACTTACTGAGGTTCTCTTCAACACGTTTTATTGTTTGCACATGGGATGCTCGATTCCATTATATTTCTCTGTTCAACTGCGTAAAAAGTATTGAGCAGCAGCTGAACAGACATTTTGCCTGGCTGTTAGATTTTCAGACAGCAGGGTAAAAGGCAAAGAAATAATGCATTTATTGTTATTATTGCAAGATCTCTTAGATAGTAGTTGATAGAGAATTCTGTAATTCCAAAATACTAAATCTGTATTTCAGTCTGGCTGAACATGTTCTGTAGTTTTAAGCCAGAGATCAGATTTATGTACCTGCTGATAAAATAAAATGGATCCACACTTCAGATGATTCTCTAATTTAGCTGGAAGCTTTTCAAATTCTTGATCTTGTAGGTGAAGACTCATGGTTACAGGACACATTTTATAGCCTTAACTTCTGAAGTGTTGCTTTCCATCCCCTTGGAATTGATGTGTAGAGCTAGAAGTTGAACAATTTGTAGGGTCTATTAGAATCATATATTTGTTCCAAGAAGCGAGTTTAAATGTCCAAGGTGAGGTTATTATAGTATTAATACCCCTATAGCTACTGTAAGTTATGCTTTTCGGCATATAATCTTGATTTACTTCCTGGGTTGCAGGACAATGTGAAAGCGAAGAAGATAGAAAGGGGAAAAGTGTCAACACAAACAGGGATGCAGACAGTATAAAAAACAAAAGTACTGAAGGGCACTGCCACGTATATTGTGGCAGAGCCTGACGTGTAGAGGGAGACCTCTTGCACAGCCCCGGCTCAAGGGCCACTGGTGTTGCGACAGTGGCCGCGAGAATGCAGTGAGGTAACAGTGCCTGCAAGATCTTATGTTGGTTGCAGAGTTGTGTGGCAGGTGTGTCACCAGAGCTGGGTTGGATAGCTGAAGCAGTGCATGGCAGCAGGAACAGCAGATGCAGGCACACAGTGGCTGGAGGACCAGCGTCACCAAGCACTATGCAGAGCAGGAGGGACAGATAACTGGATGCAGAGTCAGACAAGCCAGGTCAGCAACAGATGATCAGATACAAGCATAAACGGCAGGCAGAGAATGGTCACGATTCAGGCAGAGGTTGGCAACAGGATATCAAGCAGATGAAAGATATAACAAAGTATTAAGGCAAGCCGAGGTCAGGACAGGAGAAATGCAAGCATGGTCAGGATAAGCAATACAGAGCTCAGGAACAGAAACGTGGGTAAAGCTGCAGATCAGATAGCAAAGCACTAGTGCAGCTTCTGAACTTATATAGGCCATTTGGCGCCAGTGTTAATGGCTAACATGTGCGCGCATGCGCAGAGGTAAACATGCACGTGCATGCACATATTTGTGCGCCTGTGCCTGACAGGATGGGAACTTTCAGGAACATACCTGCACATGCACATTTGCCCTTGCCTTGGAGTTTTGGCTGGATTGTGTCCAGCACATCCCTGTCAGTCACAGAGGTGCTCCGTATAGTTCTCCAAGCTGTCTGACAAAGTGAAGCATGCTAACAGATCACAAAAAGCCACACACCATGCACATACACAATCTAAAAAAAATCAAGAACAGATTAGAAACAAAGTAATGTACATGTATCGGTCTAGGAAGAGTTTCAAAGCCATTTCTAAGGATTTGGAGCGCCAGTGAACCACAGGGACAGCCATTATCCACAAATGGAGACAACTTGTAACAGTAGAGAACCTTCCCAGAAGTAGCCGGCCTACAAAAATTACTCCAAGAGCATGACGAGGACTCATCCAGGAGGTCATAAAAGAACCCAGAACAACATTTAAAGTGTAACTCCACTTTTGTTGAGAAAAAAACATTCCCCTCTGGGTGATCGATGTACATTGTAAGGATTATAACAACCTTTGTTGCAGATTCCTACCTTTTGTCATTCTGAAGAAATCCATGTGTGTTTGTCTGTGTGTGAGTCTAATGGGAGTGGGTTCATAATTAACTGCCAGGTGTGCAGCTGCAAGACACTAATGAAGAAACCCACTGGGCCTGCATCCCTTTAGATGTGTTCCAATTGGAAAATTGGAAATATCTCTCCAAAAATTTAATTTTTGTTGCAGGGGATGCCTAAAATCTTACTTGTATCTTAGGCAGATTTCTGGGAAAATTGGTGAGCCAATCACACAAGCAGGAAATTATATTTCTGTGGAGTGGTCAGTACACACTCTGTGTACAGAACAGCTCCAGGTAGCCATATTGCAATGCATTCTCAGAAAATTATAGGGGCTGCAGATTGAAAAGAAACGGTAACTTTTAATAACATTCATTTACAATATGATTAGTGTCACAATTATACGTGCTATATTATTTTTTCTTTGCTATATTTTTTCCCCACGAAAGTAGAGTTACCCTTTAGAGAACTGCAGGTCTCACTTGCCTCAGGTAAGATCAACTTTCACGATTCAACTATAAAAAAGAGACTGGGAAAAAATGGCATCCATGGGAGAGTTCCAAGGCCAAAGCCACTGCTGACCAAAAAGAACACAAGACTTTTTGGCAAATAGTCTGTGGACTGATGAGACAACAATTCAATTTTTTAGAAGGTGTGCGTCCCGTTACATCTGGCATAAAACGAATACAGCATTTCATAACAAGAACATCATACCAACAGTCAGACATGGTGGTGGTAGCGTGATGGTCTGGGGCTGCTTTGCAGCTTCAGGACCTAGACGAGTTACTATAATTGATGGAACCATGAATTCTGAGCTCTACCAGAAAATCCTAAAAGAGAATGTCCGGCCATCAGTTTGTGACCTCAAGCTCAAGTGTACTTGGGTTATGCAGCAGCACAATGATTCGAAACACAACAGCAAGTCCACCTTCAAATGGTTCAGACAAAGCAAAATGTATATTTTGGAGTGGCCTAGTCAAACCCCAGACTTAAATCTGTATCATGACCTAACACAGGCTGTTCATGCTGGGAAACCCTCCAATGTGGCTGAATTAAAACAATTCTGCAAAGAAGAGTGGGCCAAAATTGCTCCACAGCAATGTGAAAGACTCATTGCCAGTTATCGCAAACGCTTGATTGCAGTTGTTGCCGCCAAGGGTGACACAACTAGTTATTAGGTTTAGGGGGCAATTACTTTTTCACATAAAGCCAGACAGGTTTGGACAGCTTTTTTTCCTTAATAATTGAAACCATCATTTAAAAACTGAATTTTGTAATTACTCGGGTTATCTTTGTGTAATAATGAAATGTGTTTGATAATCTGAGTCATTTAAGTGTGACAAATATTCAAAAAAATCTGAAAGGGGCAAATACTTTTTCACACAACTGTATACTCAACCCACACCTTTGGGATGAAATAGAGTGGAGAATGCGAGCCAGGCCTTCTCGCCCACATTAGTGCCTGACCTCATAAAGGCAGTTCTGGAGGAATGGTCAAACATTCCCATAGACAGACTTTTAAACCTCGTGGACAGCCTTCCCAGAAGAGTTGAAGCTGTTAGAGCTGCAAAGGGTGGGCCAACTCAATATGGAACCTTGTAGACTAAGACTGGGATTCCATTAAAGTTCATGTGCGTGTAAAGGCAGCCGTCCCAATACTTTTGGTAATATATATATATATATATATATATATATATATATATATATATATATATATATATATATATATATAAATATATATATATATATATATATGAAAATCAAGACGGGACACGTACTTCAATTGCGAAAATCCTTTACTTCGTTACTTCAAAAGTACATCTTATTTCAAAAGCACAGCCACTGTACAGTTACGAGCACCAGCTCTTCGTCAGGCTATCTCTGGCTTGTATAGCACACTATCTCAAACTAAGCATATATATACCACATTCAGGAGTACAACACACAGGTGTATGTCACAGATCACTAATCACTGTTAATTGAAGATTTCAAATTTAACCCTATCCGCAAGATAAAGCATCCAACCAATTAAGATCATCATACATTATACAAGCAATCAGGTTGTTCCAATTCGGTAAATGGTCATGATGCCATGAAAGAGCAATAATCTCGTATTTCTGCAAAGATTCATCTTTACCAGTTTCCAGTAGAGCATACAATGATAAAACTCTCAATATTTCCTGCAGGAAAGAGAAGAGGTTCATTGGTATCAGAATTGCATAGCATTGCATAGCACCATGACCACAAAAAGTATCCTATATCAGTATCAGAAATTGATAAAACGGTCAAAGCAATGAGACAATTTAAATAAAATTATATGCAGCATCACCAATCACGCATCGTGGGTCATAGGAACAGATACAAATCATAATCTCTGTTCATTCCATTCGGACTTAGAGATTTTAATCGGTTAATCCACCAAACTTCCCGTTTTCTCAGCTTCAGGATTCGATCACCCCCTCTCTTATCCCTAATAACTTCCTCGAGCACCATATATCGCAAATCAGAATCGCAGTGCCCTTTCTCCAAGAAATGCTTGGATACAGGAAACGTCGGCTGTTTTAGCCGGATCGTACTGCGATGCTGTGCGATCCTGTCCTTGATTTTTTGGGTGGTCTCCCCAACATATAGTAACCCGCAAGGACATATTAGGATATAAATGACATAAGAGGACTGGCAAGTATAGAAGCCATTAATGGTGATTTTATCACCATGGGTCGGATGTATGAAATGATCACCTTTAACAAGCAAATTGCACTGAATGCATTTCAAACAGGGGAAGCATCCCTTCCTTTTGCTGCCAAGAAATGTAATTTTAGACATCTTTTTTTCATCTCTAAATTCTGATTTAACCAGCCAGTCCCTTATAGTTCTGTTTCGGCGATATGCCCGCATAGGGATTTGCTGTAAGATTTCAATCTGGGGATAGGATCTTCTCAGTAAGGGCCAATGTTTTTTAATAATATTAAATATCTTTTCACTATAGCTATTGAACTGAAAACTGAAAGGGAGTCTGGGTTTATCCATATCGCAGTGCCGATTCCTGACCACTACCACATCATTAGTTACCTTTGTAAGCTCCTGTCTAATTAGATTGTCTGGATACCCCCGTTCTTTGAATTTGCAACACATCTCATCAAGTCTAATTCTTCTAATAGTGTCATCACTCACTATCCGTTTCACCCTCAATAGTTGGCTTTTAATAATAGATCTAAAAACATGGGGTGGATGATAGCTGTTAAACATTAAGAGTTGGTTCCTATCAGTTGGTTTGACATACAAATCTGACTCAATACGGCTTTGATGAATATATATCCTAGTGTCCAAGAATGGAATGGAGTGCCCTCCAACATTTATTTTGAACTGGATATCCGGAGAAAATTCATTCAATCTCTCATCAAAGGCCATAAGGGATTCAATGCTGCCCCGCCACACTGCAAAGACGTCGTCTATATACCGCCACCAGGTGGCGCAGTGCTTCTGGAACAACTCATTTACAAACACATATTTATGCTCAAAATCATTCATGAATGAGCAAGCGTATGGCGGGGCAACATTGGATCCCATGGTAACACCATTCTGCTGCACATAAAATTGGTCTTTAAACAAAAAATAGTTATTCAATAGCAGAATGTTAAATACATTTTCAAAAAGTGTGACTTGAGCCTCAGAATAAATGTCGCTACATCTAATAAGCCCAATAGCTGCATCAATTCCTTCCCTATGTGGGATACAGGTATACAAACTAGTTACATCCCAGGTTACAAGTATCTCATCACCCTGGCATAACGGTGATTTTCTAATTTTGGATAGGAAGTCCTGTGTGTCTCTAATATAGGATCTTGTATTCCTGACAAGAGGGGATAGGACCCTGTCCAGAAGACGTGCTGTCGGGACAAAGATTGAATCCCTACCCGACACAATCGGGCGACCAGGGGGAGATTGGCTGTTCTTATGGATTTTAGGCAGCATATACAAGACCGGAATCCTAGTGTGTGAAGGAAGTAAAAATTCAAAAAGATCACGAGATATCAAACTATCTTTTAGCGCTGCTTTCAAAAGGGTTTCCAGCTTTTTCTTTATACCCCAGGTAGGGTCTGTGGACACCTTCTTATATACCAGCGGGTCACTGAGCTGGCGGATGACCTCAGATTCATACATGGCAGTATCCATGATGACCACAGAACCCCCCTTATCAGCAGGTTTACATACGATATCATCACGTTTGCTAAGATTCCTAAGGGCCAATTTCTCTTCACATGACAAATTGTTGGGTATATGGTCCCTATAGTCCGTCCTGTGAATAAGATCCTTCACATCACGGGTAACCTCTTTGATAAACATTTCCACAGGTGCATATGATGTGGGGGGAACAGATTTAGATTTGGTGATTAGGTTAAAGGTTTTACAGTCAAGAGCATCACCCATATTATTTCATTATTAATAAACGGCTTATGTATAAAGTGAACTTTCCACCTTATGTTCCGAAAGAGCCTATATAGATCCTGATCTAATTGGAACTGATCAAGGTGACTTTTCGGGGAAAAAGAGAGACCATGATTAAGAAGTCCTACCTCTTCTGGAGCAAGGACCCTCCTAGAGATGTTATGTATCAGTTCTCCCGTCCTCTGCCCTGGTTGCTGCGGAAGTTGCGCTGTCTGTCCTGACCGCCTGCTTCGTCCCTGAAGCGGGACCTTGTTTGCATCCGAGGGGGGGCTCCTCTCCTGCCTTGCTGAAAAAAAGTGGAGGAGGAATCCGTGTCGGTGTTGGCAGATGAATTATCCGACATGTCACGCCTGGTGTTTCCGTTGTCTTGTCGGCCACGGCGGTTGTAAGGTCGGGGCCATCTGTACACCTGGTTTCTTTCATAATCCTCTATGTCACGATCAAATTTATTCCGTTTCTTATTTTCCAAATCCGCTCTGTATTTTCCAACATTCTCATCAACCAATTCCTTGCATTTAGCAAATTCATCGCTGGTTAGGGACAATTGTAAGTCCTGTTCAATTTTATTCACTTGTTCAGATAAAGTGGCCAGTTCCTTATGAATAAACGAGATGGTAAGGGTCATGAGATCAAACGAGCATTTGTTCAAGATCTGCATAAATGTGTTCTTAAACTCATCATTATCGCTAAATAATGTTGGAGACAGTCTCACCCGTAGGCCTCTTGGGATCCGCTGTACCCGGTGATACTCTGATAGAGTCAGTCCATGCAACTCCAATGATGTGTGTTTTCTTTGTAATTTTTCCCATGCACGAGTGTTGTGGATTGGTGTATTACCAACTAAAAAGTCTCGAGAACCAGTGATCTGGGACATAATCTGTGTGGTTTCCTCCTGAGAAAATGAAAAAGTTGATCCATTGGTTTCCATGGTTCAGAAAAGTAACGTTACTTGCTGGAAGTATTCAGTAGTTAGATATGGGCAGGTTACTTTTTCTTCAGTAATGAAAGTATCAGAAGCAGGCGTCAAGTGGTACCTCCAATAATCCACCAATATTCATATGAAAATCAAGACGGGACACGTACTTCAATTGCGAAAATCCTTTACTTCGTTACTTCAAAAGTACATCTTATTTCAAAAGCACAGCCACTGTACAGTTACGAGCACCAGCTCTTGTGTATATATATATATATACACAACACTAACAAATGCTTGAATTGTATTAGATAGTTAGTAAGATAAGGCAGGGATAGGACAAGGGGGAGTAACAGTCACAGACACCATCAATTAACATAAGGAAGGGACCAGCGAGATTCAAACCATGTATGGGCAGACAACCAGCATGTTGGATTTTTTATGTGATTACTGCCAGCAGCTATAGCTAATTTGTTCTCCCAGCAAGGATGGTTTACCAATTACCATTGCTGTGTATGCTTGTTTGTGTGTGTGTGTTTTTTTTTTTTGCACTTTCTGCTCAGAGATTGTCCTACTTAACATTCTGCTAAAACTTTCTGTATCGGTACTGTTTGGACTTTGAAGAAAGGGACACACCTCAAAAGCTTGTCCCAAAAATGTGGATGTTAGTACAAATAAAAAAAATTATCATGGACAGTACTCAGCTAAAGTTTCGAAGTTTTACTTACACTTTCCGTTGCTCAAGCCCCCCCCCCCCCCCCCGGCCAGCAATGGTTATTCTAAAGGATTAAGGTATTATGCGTTCTATGCATTAAGTTAAAAAATCTTCTAGTATCAACTCCCACCAACCCCCCCGCTGAATATTTTCCTTGTTCCTCTTCCAATTCAGTGCTGTGCCCAAAAGCAGCATTGCTGCTAGTTCTCTCTCTCTCTCCTCACAGGACTCAGAGGCAATAGTGGGAGACATTAGCTCCCTCTGCTGTCAATAAAATCCTGTGAAAAGGGAGTGAGGTGGGGTCAAACCACACTGTGTGTGTCATTGGACAGACAGGGCCTGGCTCAGGAACATCTGCCCCTATAGCAAGTGTTTGCTTTGTAGGCATACAGAAGAAGAGGAGCCAAATAACCCCCTCCTCGCCTCTCCACCCTAAACAAATAACCCCGTCCCTGCCTCTCCACCCTAAACAAATACCCCCCTCCCTGCCTCTCCACCCTGAACAAATAACCCCCATCCCGCCTCTCCACCCTAAACAAATAATTCCTTCCCTTCCTTTCCACCCTAAAAAAATATTCCCCTCCCACCTCTCCACCCCCTCCCTGCCTCTAAACCCTAAACAAATAACCCCCCCTCCACCCTAAACAAATAACCCCCCTTCCCGCCTCTCCACCCTGAACAAATAACCCTACCTCCCCGCCTCTCCACCATAAACAAATAATCCCCTCCCTGCTTTTTACCCTAAACAAATAACCCCCTCCTTCCCTCTCCACCCTAAACAAACAACCCCCTCCCCGCCTTTCCAACCTAAATAAATAACCCCCTCTTTGCCTCTCCACCCTAAACAATAACCCCCTCCCCGCCTCTCAAACCTAAACAAATACCCCCCTTCCCCACCTTTCCACCCTAAACAATAACCTCCTCCCTACCTCTCCACCCTAAACAATAACCCACCTCCCTGCCTCTCCACCCTAAACAATAACCCCCTCTCCACCTCTCCACCATAAACAATATCCCCCTCACTGCTTCTCCATCATAAACAATAACCCCCCTCCCCGTCTCTCCACCCTGAATGAATAACCCCCCCTCCTCACCTCTCCATTCCCTCCTTGACTCTCCCCCCTAAACAAATAACCCCCTCCCTGCCTCTCCACCCTAAACAAACAACCCCCTCCCGCCTCTCAACCCTAAACAAATAATCCCCCTCCCTGCCTTTCCACCCTAAACAATAACCCCCTCCCCACCTCTCCACCCTAAACAGTAACCCCTCACCCTACCTCTCCACCCCAAACAAATAACCCCCTCCCTGCCTCTCCACCCTAAACAAATAACCCTCTCTTGCCTCTCCACCCTAAACAATAACCCCCCTTCCTGCCTCTCCACCCTAAACACTAACCCCCTCCCTGCCTCTCCATCCTAAACAATAACCCCCTCCCTGCCTCTCCACCCTAAACAATAACCCATCTCTCTGCCTCAGTGTTATTTATAGGGAATATCATTCAGTGTATAGACATCAGTAATATATGTACTCCTCTCCTGCACATACTACCCACCACCATAAACTCCTCACTCCTCTCCTGCACAAACTACCCAACGCCATACACTCCGTACCCCTCTCCTGCACATACTACCCACCACCATACACTTCATACCCTTCTCCTGCACATACTACCCACTATCATACACTCCATATCCCTCTCTTTCAAACCCACCACCATCTACTCCGTATCCCTCTCATGCACACATTACTCACCGCCATACACTCCATACTGCTCTCCTTCACATACCACCCACAGCCATACACTCCTCACTCTTCTCCTGCACATACCACCCACAGCCATACACTCCTCACTCTTCTCCTGCACATACCACCCACCACCATACACTTTGCACTCCTCTTCTGCACATACCACCCACCGCCATACACTTTGCACTCCTCACCTGCACATACTACCCACCGCCATACACTCCATACCCTTCTCCTTCACATACTAACCACCATCATAAACTCCGCTCTCCTTTCCTGCAGATAACACCCACCGCTATTCACTCCGCACTTCTCATCTGCACATACCAACCACCACCATACACTCTGCACTCTTCTCCTGCACATACCACCCACCGCCATACACTCCACACTACTCTCCCTGCACATACCACCCACCGCCATACACTCCACACTACTCTCCCTGCACATACCACCCACCGCCGTATACTCCACACTCCTCTCCTGCATATACTACTAACCACCATCCACTCTGCAATGTAAGTAATCTCTGACTCTATTTAACCACACCCCCTTTAAGCCATGCTCAATATTTAGCACAATTTAAACCACGCCCAGGCCACACTTTTTTTCCTCAAAGCCTAGGGCCCCGCTTTTGCTATTGCACACAGGCCCACTAATTTCATGATATGCCTCTGGCAGTGTCTCTACCTAAACACATGCTTAGATAGGATCTATATCTGTTTAGTTAGTGGCTTTGGCCTGTTCACATTGATAAAACTCTATTTAATCTTGATCATGTAAGGCAGTGCACAAAATGTATTTGCATATCTCCGAAGGTAGAAGGAAAACAGCCCATTATAGGCTCCTGCTGACAACAATACTGTATCTTATGTTCCATGGAGTATCACTTAGCACTTATTAAACTGCATTGAGAAGAGCTTTCTGACAGTGTAATGATTCCAGACAAAAGAAACGTGACCCATACATTCTTGTGCAATATTAGCTGATGTATCTGCGCACTGGGAATTCAAGTAGAGATCTGCTAGTTTATTCCTAGGTGGTTGCCAGTATCCAGCAGCTCTTCGGATTAAGAAAAAGGCTCTAAGGCACGTTTTATGTGATTAAAGATGTTTGTTTTATGTGAAAACGTCTTTTTTCCTCTTAAATAGATTTAATCTCTGCTTACAGAATTAAGCCTTTTCGTGTATGCTGTAAGTTTTATATTTTAAAGAAGAAGTCCATTCTAATAGGACATGGTTTTAAATACAGAGTTGTCAAAATCATTAAAACAAATATTTGCTATTTGAACTCCATAGTATGCAGTACTAGATGATGTACAGTGCCTTGAAAAAGTATTCATACCCCTTGAAATGTTTCACATTTTGTCATGTTACAACCAAAAACGTAAATTTATTTTTATTGGGATTTTATGTGATAGACCAACACAAAGTGGCACATAATCAATGCGTTGTATATAGTGCAGACCCTTTTAACCTAAAGAGTTTGTGTCTGTGCCCATCTACCCTGTACATGATACTCCTTGACAGCACAGTGTACGCAGTATACAGTAGGGCATTCCTTCTTATGTTGCCTACCCAGGCAGCTGAGGACCAGTGCAGTCTCTTGGGTCCCCTTTCTCCTCTTTACGGCAGTGTTGTGTCTTGTTTACTTACTTTCAGCCATACTGCCCAGAGAAAAAGGGGATGATTAACTAGCAACAAACAGTTTAATGAACAACGTGGCTTCCATCATTCAGAAAAATTACTGCTTTATTCATTTCCTTGCATGTGATTGGGTATTCTTTGCAAAGGGAATTTGCACAGGGAAGCCCATTCGCCTTTAGTAGATCAACTATTACAACCTGTCAGGGCAGGGCTTCTCAGAGCAGGCCGCTCAGCTGTCGGTTAATTGCAAGCTTCAATCTTTTCCACAGTGACTCACCTGATGATGATATTGGGTTTGTCTGTCCTGCTGGTTACTTAAGCTGTTCAGTTCAGTCCCTCTCTGCCTTTGCCTTGGTCAACACATTAAGAGACTCTCTCCTGTGTACCTGTTGAAGACTTGCTTGGCTGACGTCACTTCTGGTTCCTGATCCTGCTTGCTGTTCCACTACGCTGATTCCCAGTTTGCTGATTTTCTGGACTGTCCTGAAGTAAGCTGATCTCTGGCTCCCTTATGTCCTGGCTTGTCTGACTATCCTTCCTGGTTACCGAACTCTGGCTATGATTTGACTACATTGCTCTGTTTACCTTTTACTATTATTTAACAAGTGTGATTTCAACTGCACTTCTGTCTTGGTCCAATTCATGATTTCTGACACAAACACAAGGCCAGCACTCCAATAAAAATCCTTGGTATCTATTATAATATCAAAGGGGCTATACAACTCAACAGGTATGAGTAAGGCCCAGAGTGGCTGAAACATGCCAGCATACCTACTAAGCTGTTTTCTTTAGCCATTTGGTTTAATAAAGATAAAAAAGGAGCTCCACTTTCTCCCCCCTCCATTTGTTTACACCCTCCTGCTCCCATGATCTTTCCTTGTGCTTTTACCTTGAACCTGATCTGGTTTCTTATGGACAAGACCATGGGCGGACACTCCAGGACCCCCTCTTCCTCCATACTCCCATTTCCCTGCCTCCCCCCTGGATCTTTTTTTACTCTTTGCTATCTATATCGCTCTTTCACTTTGCCTAACCAAGATTCTGTTTTTAAAGTACTATAGAAATGGACATCATGTAGAGATGTCCACCCACTCATTCTCTACATGATGTCCATTTCTATATTACTTTATTAGGTTGTGTTAAATTTATGTGTTCAATTCTTTGACTCTATGTTTCTATTTCAGTGAATATTGTATGACATTATCTAACTCTCCTGAGGAAGCCCAAATTTGGGTGAAACATGTTGAGAAAAATTAAAACTCCATCTCTATTCAGTGATGTATTGTTTTTAAATGTTTTCACAGACATATGATGTCAAAAAAATGTTATATTATGTTATATTGTGGTTTTTCAATAAATTATTTTATATTTAATTTTTGTCTACTGCACCCTTAAAGTCCCATACCTGTTCATTGAACAAAATTTTAATCAAGATTCTGGTCAAGAGACATTCTGATAAGATGTTTTTGTTAAGTGATATGTGAATACAAGGTGTAAGCCATGCCTACTTTACTACCAAGAGGCACCATGGAATGTGTAACTGCTGGGTTCCTGAATCCCTTGGCACCCTACTGGTCTAGAGTACTATGTGCCCTTTGGGCACTCCCCTAGAGGCCTAAGTACCGAGTTCCTTAACCAACCCCAGGCTGGTCATAATTTTCCTTGTTTGATGCCCACAGTTTTGTGGGATTTGTTACACTCACAGTCTTATTCTGTTTGGATTTTGGCAGTAAATCCTGTCCCATGCATGTGTATGTTATTTTCTCATGTCTTGCAAATGTTTCCTAACATGTCTGTTGTCACTTTGAATAATTTATATTAATAAACAATTTGAAAAAAAAAAGAGTGCAAGCCTATGTTTTAAACGTGGTCTGCAGAGGCCAAAGTTGAGCACTAGTATTACCTGATGAATGGTATTGGGTAACGTGATTGAGTACAGCTTTATTTCTTTAGCAAATCAACCCCAAAATTTGGCAGAAGAACCAATATTTCCTACCCTTTAAATGAGCCACACTGAAGCTCCTGAAATTCTTTTTAAATCAAATCTTGCAGTAAAATACAAAAGCCTCTCCTTGTAAAATTCTACCTAACAGTACTTAAAAAATGTGTTTACAAAGAAAAACATTGATTATATGCTACCTTGCCACTGTCTTTTGCTCTTTGCATCTAGGCGAGGGTTACTTCATGATCCTTCTGACAAGATCCTGAGGAAAACAGAGCAGCTCAAATCTCACGAAAAGATGCACTTGCACTGAACTGGATTCTCACAAGATTTGCAGTTCCCCAGGTAGCTCCCAGGTAGCTCATCGAAAAAGTTGGGAAGTCACGCCCAAAAAAATTACTTTTTCTTTACATATTTAAAATACTAGAAGGCACCAATTTTTACAGTGGCAGACCTGATCTGTGGACCTTTCAATTTAGCACAAGGACTGCAAGGAGTGTTTTTCAAATTAAAAGGGACTGTTCTCCCAACAGTCCTTGCCAGTTGACTGGCAGCACATTAAACCACAGATGAAAGATCTTTATACAAGCCAATTGCCAGAGACAAGTATTGTGTATCTCTTCAGTGGGTTAAATTGCATCTAACTAGTGCAAGCATTGCTTCATACTAAAAAAATATTGCTTCATAACCTGTTTCATACTTCTGTTGTTCCATGTAAGTTGAGTTGTGCATATTTTTGAACCTTGAATGATTTTAGTACCGGTTCTGTGTTGATTTGGAAAACACATTTAGTGCAACCAGCCTTCTGTTCAGCAAAATGAGAAAACTTCTACTGCATTAAGAAAACTATTTATCCTGGCTGAGGCCCGGCTCACACTGGTGTGACATGCGCTCCGACTTTAAGAGAACATGTCGCATGACAAGTCGCTTTGCATTAAGTGCAATGGAACCGTTCTAAGAGGAGCAAGTTCAGTCGCTCCGACTTAGAAAAAAGTGCCTGTATTACTTTTGGTGCAACTTCAGCATGACTTGCATTGACTTCTGGTAAAGAAGTCATATGAATGTCGACTTTGAAGTTGCGGCAGTGTGAACTGGGCTTTAGACCTGCTCATCTATAGAATGCTGTAGCTAGCTAGCTATTTTTTTTTTAAATATTTAAAAAAAAATTTTTTAGAGAAAAGGCTGCTACTGTTTTTGAAATTACATTTGAGTTATGTTATAAGACAATCTTAGATACAAAACTAGCTCTTTAAACAGTGGCATGTATGCTAATACTTACAAAGGATTCCTCCAGGCAACCAACTTCTACACCAATCAAAACAAATTTATTTTTGAGCATTAACAGATTATGTGAGAGCAGAGACACAATTACTATTCTATTTACAAACAAATTGCTGGGACTAATAACTTTGTAGAGCAACAAGGCATGAAGACAAGTTAAATACTTTCAGCAAAGAGCAGTATTGCAGGTTATTATGTTTGATTTAATATCTGTTGTATCATCTGCCCATGAGCAAGCTGTAAAAAAAAAAGCATTAATTTATAGTCTGGTGCAATATAGGCTTTATATAGTGAAGGCCTGCCCGGCAGATGGATGCAACACATTTTCATTTATAATACTTCAACAGCTTACATGGATCTGAAATAATGTGTTTATTGAGGTGCAGCAGCAACCTGACAGCTAGAAATGCCTTTGAAAGTAGAAACGTTTGTGAGTAAAAAATGGAAAAAGGGAAGATGCCAGGGTTATCACGATTGTGGAATGTTATATGTGCACTTGGAAACCAATTAGTTCTAATAAGCCTTTTCTCAGAGGAGCACAGCAGAAGGGAATCGAACTGTTCCTTGCTGAGCTTAGGCACTAATAGGCCTTAAGTCTATGTTTAAAAGCATCTCTTCAAATGATGTCCTTGTCATGCAATGAATGTGTAGCCTGACAATAAAAATCTACCAAGGAGCAATTCGGAAAATATAACACAAATAGTTACTGCTGGAGGATTTGGTAACACATTAGGCACAAGGTTTCAAGAGGACTGTAGTGGATGTAAGTCTGGCAATGAAGTAAAATATTGTACTGATAACAGCGGTGGATTGAGAAGGCTTTATTGGCTATTGTTATGGTAGTTCTGGGAATATTATTGTGTAGCTCATGACCCATAGGCCTTTTTTATTTGTCCCACTGCAAAAGTAAAACAATGTATTGTGCCTCCTTACTACATATCCAGTAAAGTAGGCTTACTCTATTTATTAGCTTCTTTTATTTGCTAGTGAACTTTAGTTTGGCTTCTGAAAAATATGACATTGGTACACAAGTAATATGCTTTAGCATATATTTTCTTATAAGACAAGGTAGTCAGAAGGCATGGGAAGAAGGCCATACAGTATACTTTGTCACATGAATATGTACTTCTATCAGAATCAAAGGATACAAATACATGAAATTTGATGACAAGCATCCAACTGCCCTTGTGTGGTTGAAAGAATACATGAAATGTGTTTTCCTGAGGCTGAAAGCACATGGGCGTTTTGATTATAGCAAAGTAGATTTTCTCTGTGAAATTTCAGCACACAGTAATATCTGCTCAGTGGGAAGACAGGACAATAGTGCTAAATAAACAAAAAGGTTTCCTGGGCACTGTCCTAATTTCTTCCTTAAAATGGAGTTCCACCCAAAAATGGAACTTCCGCTTAAAGCACTCCCCGCCCCCTTACATGCCACATTTGGCATGTAATTTTTGTTAGGGGGGGAGTGGGGGCTTCATTAGGAGGGGGCCTTCTTGTCCCACTTCCTCCTTCTGCCCAGGGACCGCCAAGGCGACTCCTCCTTTCGCCTTAGGCAGCCCCTCCCTCTAGGCGATCTCCTGGGACACGTGACATGTTCCAGGAGATCGCCTGTCCACTCCAACTCACGCATGCGCTGTGCGTGCCTGGCCGTGAAGCCAAAAGCTGTCACGACTGGGTGCCCAGAGTGGCAATGGAGGCGCCGGCGGAAAGGAGGGGGAGAGGAGTGACACCCCATTCAGCCGCATTGCTGGACCGTGGAACAGGTAAGTGTCTGTTTATTAAAAGTCAGCAACTACACTTTTTGTAGCTGCTGACTTTTAATAAACATAAAAAGTCTGGAATTCCCCTTTAACCACTTGCAGACCAGCTCACGCAGATTTACTGCGGCAGGTCAGCTCTCCTGCGTGAACCGACGTACCTGTAGGTCTGTCTGTGCATGTGAGATTGCGGGAACAGTTCTTTTTTTTTGCAAAAATATGTAGAAGAATATATATTGGCCTAAACTGATGAAGAAATTCGTTTTTATTTTTTTTGGGGATTTTTATTATAACAAAAAGTAAAAAATATATATTTGTTTTATTGTTTATTTATTGTTTTTTTAATTTTTAATTTTTTTTGGATATGTATTATAGCAAAAATTGTTGCTTTTTTTTGTTTATAGCGCAAAAAAAAAAAACCTCAGAGGTGATCAAATACCACCAAAAGAAAGCTTTATTTGTGGGGAAAAAAAGGATCAATAGCAAACAATCAAAGATAAGCTTTTATATTATTCTTATTTGGTAGATCAAGAATTGACATTGGGCATCCTTAGTTCAGACGGCTTCAAACGGCTTGTGAGTGACCATTTCCAAAGTTACCTAACACTTAAAAACACATAATATGGGCTTAAATACTTGTCATTTAACAAGTGATCCTGGCTTTGTGATTTATGAAAAAATAGGCAAAACTAGTTACAACAACACCATCCTGCAATTGCCTAAAGCCCACCACCATTTTTAACAGTTTAGAGTATGCATTTGAAAATCATACATGTTCAAGTAGTCACTGCAGGAGGTGTAACTCCCATTCCACCATGCATTTACATCATATTGGTGCTCATGCATAAAAGTTCCAGGCTTTATAGCATAGAGTGGCGAAAATAATTATCCCCTGCAGATTTTGTAAGTTTGCCCACTTGAATGAATAGTCCATAATTGTTATCATAGGTATATTTTAAATAATAGATACAGAATATCAACCAAAAATCCAGAAAACCACATGATACAAATGTTATAAATTGAGTTGCAGTTCAGTGAGTAAAAAAAGTATTTGATCCCCTACCATGTATAAAAGACACCTGTCTACAGAATGTCTTTCTTCCATTCCAACCTCACCATCATGGGCAAGACTAAAGAGCTGTCAACGGACGTCAGGGACAACATTGTAGACCTGAACAAGGCTGGAATGGGCTACAAGACCATCAGCAAGAAGCTTGGTGAAGAGGAGACAACTGTTGAAGAGATTATTTGCAAATTGAAGAAATACAAAATAACCATCAATCGCCCTTAGTCTGGAGCTCCATGCAAGGTTCTGCCTCATGGGGTAAGGAGGATCATGAGAAAAGTGAGGAATCAGCCCAGAACTACATGGGAGGAGCTTGTGAATGATCTCAAGGCAGTTGGTACAAATGTACAGGCCCATCTGAAGTTTGCCAATGAACATCTAAATGATTCAAAAAAGTGGGAGAAAGTACAGTGGTCAGATGAGACCAAAATTGAGCTCTATGGCATTAACTCAATTCGCCGTGTTTGGAGGAAGAAAAATGCTGACCATGATCCTAAGAACACTGCCCCTACAGTCAAGAATGGAGGTGGAAACATTATACTTTTTGGATCTGTTTCTCTGCTAAAGGTACAGGCCAACTTTGCCACATTGAAGGGTCAATGGATTGTAAAATCTTGCATGAGAACCTTCTTCCCTCAGCCAGAACACTGAAGATGTGTCATGGATGGGTCTTTCAGCATGACAATAACCCAAAACATATCGCCAAGGCAACAAAGGAGTGGCTCAAGCACGTTAGGCTACTTTCACACTGATGCGCTTTGTAGGCGCTATAGCGCTAAAAATAGCGCCTGCAAAGCGTATGTAAAGTGCCTCTCCTGTCATTCCAGTTTGAAAGCCAGAGTGCTTCCACACTGGAGCGGTGCACTGGCAGGTTGCTAAAAAAAGTTCTGCAAGCAGCATCTTTGAGGTGCTTTAGGAGTGATGTATACACCGCTCCTAAAGCGTCCCTGCCCATTGAAACTTGCGAACACTTTTAACCCTTTTCCAGCTGCTAGTGGCAGAAAAGCCCTGCAAAAATGATGGTAAAGCCCCACTAAAAATAGCAGTGCTTTACCGCCGGCGCCCACCCGCCCCAGTGTGAAAGTGCCCTTAAGGTCATGGAGTGGCCTAGCCAGTCTCCATACCTTAATCCTATAGAAAATTTTCGGGCGGAGCTGAAACTTTGATTTGCTAAGCAACAGATAAGAAACAATAAGGAATTTTCAAAGATATGTAAAGAAGAGTGGACCAATATTCCTCCTAAGATGTGTGCAAAACTGGTAACCAACTACAAGACAAAGAATAGATTGCTGAGCCCTGGGGTGGCAATCAGAGTACCCAAATAGACATGTGCCACGTCCAACTACAACTATAAGAAACGTCTTACCTTGCCAACAAGGGTTTCTCCACCAAGTACTAAGTCATGTTTTGCTTGGGGATCAAATACTTATTTTATTCACTGAACTGCAACTTATTTTATAACATTTGTATTATGTGTTTTTTTTCTGGATTTTTGGTTGATATTCTGTCTCTATCAACTAAAATACACCTATGATAAAAAAAATATATATATAGACCCTTCCTTTCTTTGTGAGTGGGCAAACTTACACAATTTGCAGAGGATTAAATAATTATTTTTGCCACTGCATACTTTTCCTTCTAAAGGACTACTCCAGAATCCATACATATAAGATGGTTTGTATACTACTTCATACACTCTATTGGTATAATGGAAGTGCCCTTCTTGACACTTCTGTAATTTTGGGTGATTTAGATAAATCAGTGAAGCCCTGCCCTCTTTAATTGAATTTGTATGGGCTGCTAGGAATTGATTGCATAAGGCTCCAGCTAAAAGTGTACTGCGAGTCATGCAATCTGAAAATACTGGTAGCAGTCTTAACACAATTAAAGAATGTTAATCATTGCCGTGTTCACATAATGAAGGCAATTATCATATTTATTTAATCAAGTTGTATTTAAAAACTAGAGTTGTCGTGATGCAATCACAAAGTATTCTAACCTAAGTGATAAAGCATTCTTCAGATGAGACCAAAAATACACTGACTGCACAAAATGATAAGGAAACATTTTAAGAGTTTTATTTCCCCAGGGATAATTGAAGTTCTTCAGCAGAGATAAGCATTGCTTTAATTCCTTGAAAGGATGGATTATGCTGACCCAGTAGGTCATTATATATATATGGAGTAGTTTGAAGATAGTTGCCTGTCTATAGTTATTTTACCTGCAAATATTCTGCTGTGTCAGAGGTCAATATATATGAAACAGACTCTCATGCTGAAATAGTCACTGTTTCACTATCAGCACAATTTCGAACTGATAATATATATACTGTATAACTATGTGTTAGGCACAAATGTTTCTTTCTAGTGAGTAGTTAGGATCACTTCTGTATCACTTCAGTAGTGCAGAAAAAACAATAGCCAAAATGTAGTGACTGCAGCAAAAGTGCACATCATATTGTAGCCTAGACATGTGCAATTCGTTTAGTTACGAATTTGTTTTCCGTTCAAATTTGTTATATTCGTTCATTCATTATCGTACGAATGAACGAATGGTTTACTAAAAATTCTAACGAAAAACAAACTATCGAAAAGAACGAATATGAAAAACAACGAAAATACAAAATAATTAAATTAGAAACAACGAAACTACGAAACAATGAAAATCCGAAAAACGAAAACAGAAACAACGAAAATACCGAACAAAGATTCAAAAATAACGAAAATCAAAATGAACGAAAAAAATTGAAATTACGAATATTCGGAAAAAGGAAATCAAAACAACGAAAATACTAAAAATAACAAAAATTCTGCTGATCAAGAATTCGAAAGAACAAATGTTAGTTCTGATTCTGAAATATTCCATCCAGAGTCCAGATAGGGTGTGGTTGGGTCGGTGGCACTGTTTTGGTGGATTTTTGAGTTAAGTTCTGACTTGTGAGAGAGAAATTCTTTGTATCTTAAACATGTAAATAGCATACACATTACATAAAATTATGAATTATGCTCCGATTACGAATCTACGAAAACAATGTTACGAAAGTACGAATAAATCAATCTTACGAAAGTACGAATGTAACTAAATCTACGAAAATACGAATTTCGAATCAACGAAAATTAGATTAACGGAAATACAAATCTTTTTAAATCAACGAAAATATAGCTCCTCCGAAAATACGAATGCGTCCGAATACGAAATATAACGAAAATACGGATTTCGAATAAACAAAAATTAGACTAACGGAAAAACGAATCAACGAAAAAATAACTCTTACGAAAATACGAACGAGTCCGAATACGAACACCGACAACTTACGAAATTACGAATCGTTACGAATCAATGGAAACGAACAGAAACGAAACAAAACAAAACAACATTTTTGGTTGTGCACATGTCTATTGTAGCCCAGGTGAGTTTCCACACATTTTACTAAACATTCTTGAAATTATAAAACAAATCCAGGCTGATATAACAGTCTCACATTTATATTGCTCAGTATTAATATATCATTAAATGTATTTTTGTAAATTCTAGCAGTGAAAATTCCTAAATTGAACTTGGTATCAGCTTGCTGCTTCTCCTTTCACTGTCCAGTAAGAGGCTTAATGTCGCGTACACACAATCGTTTTTTCCGTCGGAATAGGTCCGACGGAATCATTCATTCCTATCGGGAAAACCGTTCGTCTGTATGCTGGTCCGACGGACGAAATACGACGCAAGGGCAATTGGCTACTGGCTATTGAACTTCCTTTTCTAGTCCCGTCGTACATCATCACATTCAAAACAAATGGACTTTCGAACGGACTTTGGTCCGTTCATGTGTGGGAAAGTCCGTTCGTTTGGAAGTCCGTCGGAACTCCGTCAGGAAGACCGCCGGACCTATTCTGCCGGAAAGTCCAACCGTGTGTACGCGGCATAAGTGTAACTTATGTTTAGTGGAGAGAAATCATGTGTATTGTCTTGCTGGACAGAGCTGTGCTGTGTGGCAGAGCTGTGTAAACCTTAGGACTGGATGCACAGAAATATAAATCCATTGGTGGTTAAAACAAATCACATATATGCATTTTATCTGCATCTTCGGGTGTTCATCTCGAGTTTAGCTTTAACCCAATAGAAACCTACAGTAGGAAGATTTGTGAATTGCAGCAAATCATAAAAGTGGATAAATTAGAGCATATTTGCAGAGCATTGCTAATTCTGCTGCTGCATATTCTTTTCAAAAACATTTGTTATTATTATTTTAACCACATCAGCTCTCAAACCGGTATACCCCCAATGGGTCAGATACATTTTTAAATTTTTGCAGTGGGTCTGTTTATTTGGAGTTTACAAACACATCTTTCTTCAGCTCATATTTTCTTGCAAAAATTACTCCATAGACAAAAATATATAACAAACAGAAATAAATGCATTTTTTTTACTATGATTAGTGTTAATTGGGCGGGAGGGCGGGAGCTCTTCAGCTGGAAGGGTCAAAGAGGAAGTCCCAGCCTCTGCAGCCCCTTATATGCATTATCCCTGGAATTCCAGAAATTCCCAGGTGTTCCCATTGGATCCCAATGGAACAGCTCATTGACATTTAAAGAGACAGTCCTCTCTATACCAATGCTAGGGATGGGCCCGGTGTTCGATTCGAACCCATGTTCGAATCGAGCACCGGGCGTTCGCTCGCTCGGCGAGCCCAGAACTATTGGGGCCGCTCGCATCAAATTCGTGTGATGCGAGCAGCCCTGCAATGCATTGCGGCCCGCGCAGTGCAATGCTGGCTGATGATTGGCCAAGCATGCACTGTGACCCCGCATGCTTGGCCAATCACAGCGCCGGCAGTGAGGAGAGCCATAATTGGCTACAGGCAGGATGCCTGTAGCCAATTATAGCTCAGGGGCTTTAGTACACGCCCCACGGTATAAGAGGCCGCCGCGCCGGCGGCCTCGCATATTCTGGTTCAGTCAGTGTCAGCGTGTCAGTGTGCTGCTGACAATATGTGCTCTATTTCTGGGGATATGTGTGTGCGTGCTGTTAGAACAGCATTGCAGTATCACATCTGGGGGGTGTCTATAGGTTGCCTGTGAAGGGGGGCAGGTTTCCTGTGCTTAGAACTTTCCCTGCAAAAAAGTGTCATTTTTGCAGGAAAAAAGCTATTTAAAAGCACTCGCGGCTAATGAATTGATGGCTCCTGTAACACAGAGAACTGTCATTCATTAATAAAAAACAAAAAAAAAGCGTGGGGGTCCCCCCAAATTCAATAACCAGGCCCTTCAGGTCTGGGATGGATATTAAGGGGAACCCCAGACAAAAAAAAAAATGGCGTAGGGTCCCCCTCAAAATCCATACCAGACCCTTGAGGTCTGGTATGGATTTTAAGGGGAACCCTAGCCAAAAAAAATGGCGTGGGGTCCCCCTCAAAATCCATACCAGACCCTTATCCGAGCACGCAACCTGGCAGGCCGCAGGAAAAGAGGGGGGGACGAGAGCGCCCCCCCCCCCCTCCCGCCTGAACCGTACCAGGCCACATGCCCTCAACATTGGGAGGATGCTTTGGGGGTCTAAGATCCCCAAAGCACCTTGTCCCCATGTTGATGAGGACAAGGGCCTCTTCCCCACAACCGTGCCCAGTGGTTGTGGGGGTCTGCGGGCGGGGGGCTTATCGGAATCTGGAAGCCCCCTTTAACAAGGGGACCCCCAGATCCCGCCCCCCCCCCTGTGTGAAATGGTAAGGGGGTACAAAAGTACCCCTACCATTTCACCAAAAAAGTGGCAAAAATGGTTAAAATTACAGGAGACAGTCTTTGACAATTCCTTTATTAAAATCTTCTTTCTTCTTTCTTCATCCTTCGGTTTCTTCATCTTCTCCTTCCGTCATCTTCTTCCATCTTCTTCTTCTATTTTCTTCTTCCTCCGATCCGCTTCTTCTTGCGCTGGTCTTCTCGTCCTTCTCGTCCGGCATCCTCTTCCGTCGGCGTCGGTGTCTCTGTCTCTTCTTGGGCCGCTCCGCGCAATGGGAGGCTCCCGCTGTGTGAGGCTCCGCTCCGTCTGACAGGTCTTTTATAATTGAGGGCACCTGGTGACCCCGCCCCCTCTGACGCACGGGGACGTCATGGGGAATTCCATGATGGCTTTCCCCATGACGTCAGAGGGGGGCGGGGTCACCAGGTGCCCTCCGTTTTAAAAGACCTGTCAGACGGAGCGGAGCCTCACATAGCGGGAGCCTCCCATTGCGCGGAGCGGCCCAAGAAGGAACCGACACCGACACCGACGCCGACGCCGACGGAAGAAGATGCCGGACGAGAAGGACGAGAAGACCAGCGCAAGAAGAAGCGGATCGGAGGAAGAAGAAGATGGAAGAAGATGGAAGAAGATGACGGAAGATGAAGAAACCGAAGGATGAAGAAAGAAGAAAGAAGATTTTAATAAAGGAATTGTCAAAGACCGTCTCCTGTCATTTTTACCATTTTTGCCACTTTTTTGGTGAAATGGTAGGGGTACTTTTGTACCCCCTTACCATTTCACACAGGGGGGGGGCGGGATCTGGGGTTCCCCTTGTTAAAGGGGGCTTCCAGATTCCGATAAGCCCCCCGCCCGCAGACCCCCACAACCAATGGCCAGGGTTGTGGGGAAGAGGCCCTTGTCCTCATCAACATGGGGACAAGGTGCTTTGGGGGTCTTAGACCCCCCAAAGCATCCTCCCAATGTTGAGGGCATGTGGCCTGGTACGGTTCAGGCGGGAGGGGGGGCCGCTCTCGTCCCCCCTCTTTTCCTGTGGCCTGCCAGGTTGCGTGCTTGGATAAGGGTCTGGTATGGATTTCGAGGGGGACCCCACGCCATTTTTTTTGGCTAGGGTTCCCCTTAAAATCCATACTAGACCTCAAGGGTCTGGTATGGATTTTGAGGGGGACCCTACGCCATTTTTTTATTTTTTTTGGCTGGGGTTCCCCTTAATACCCATCCCAGACCTGAAGGGCCTGGTTATTGAATTTGGGGGGACCCCTACGCTTTTTTTTTTTCATTTTTTTTATTTTTTATCAATGACTTTTTTTTTATGAATGAGTTTCAATGAATGACTGTTCTCTGTACTACGGGAGCCGTCAATTAACATTAGCCGCGAGTGATTTTAAATAGCTTTTTTACTTTCAAAAATGACACTTTGCGCAGAGACAGTTCTAAACACGGGAAACATGCGCCCCTTTACATGCATACTATAGACACCCCCCAGGTACGAAATTTAAAGGAATATTACACTTTTATTGTTTCAATTTAAGCATTATTAAAATCACTGCTCCTGAAAAAACGGCCGTTTTTAAAAAAACTTTTGCATTGATACATGTCCCCTGGGGCAGGACCCAGGTCCCCAAACACTTTTTATGACATTTATGCCTTTAAAATTAGCACTTTTAATTTCGAACGTTCGCATCCATTATAACTAATAGGGTTCTAAAGCTCGCACGGACTTTAGGTCCGTTCGCGGGTTCTGGTGCGAGCCGAACGGGGGGGTGTTCGGCTCATCCTTAACCAATGCCTATATTTATAATAGTAGAAAATTACTAATACTATAAAGTGGGGCTGGGGAGGCCACAATCTCATAAAAAGGGGGGCCCAATTAGTGCCCCCCTTTTATCATGAGATTGTAGGCCACACCCACCCACACAAATACCTTACCCAGCAACCATAAATATAATAAAGAGAACAAGAAATGATGGCAAATAATGGCCACAGCACTTTTATTGGATTAAAGCATTTATCAAAATTGACAAAAGTCAAACTTTATTATTACAGAACCATATTCAATTTAACATCAATACAATCGCTCAGTTATTAGAACTCGAGCAATATAAATACAGCTTATATCAGAATATAAACTTCTCCACAAGCCGGGTTTGAGACCTCAAGCACGGCCCACCCCCAAAGCTGCGGCCATCTCTATACCACACTGTAGGTCTAGATTAAATATATCCAGTCCCACATCTGAGAAGTGGACCCCATCCTGCCTATAAAAACCCAGGATGCCATCTTCAAGGTCCACATGTCTATATGACAAACCCCCAATCTAAGGCATATTCTTTGCCATCGCTCTATTGATCATCTTCCTCATCTTTTCCACCACCTTCCGCTGCAAGGAGGAGAACCAAGAGAGACCAGGACAAATTTTGGAAAATACAATCACTGTATTTGGTGACGTTAACTTAAATCGGTGCAAATCTTGCTTAATCCTAAACAGCAAATCTAAAGTTCTAATATTACCTAGGTCATTGCCCCCTAAATGAATAACTAACATAGAAGGTGAAGGCCAAACCTGGTACATCCTAGAAAGGTCGAAATACAATTGAAACCACTGGAGGCCTCTTATTCCTCTCCAATATAACGTAAAGCATTCCGTCAACAATGACAGTTCACCAAATAGCTGCACTGAGCCACTGTCTTACGTGCCCAGTATATATATAAATGCCCCAGTATCCATACACACTGACTCAAACCTGGAAAATTAAAGAAAAGGTTAGGTCTTACATACACTTTTGCTGCTCCATGAGCGACTGTAGGAATGCCAAAATGGCCTGGTCAGAGGGGCTATTGACCACCAAACCTAGAGTCCCTGCGAATTCCGTCCACATGCGCCATGCAACCGAATAACAAGCCCATGTTTTCGGAGCCACCAAGCTCCGTATAGCTGCCATGGTCAGGTCTAGATTATATCCCATAAGTGTTCTGGACAAGCAAGACCCTCTTTGTGAGCCTCCAGAAGAAAGCAACAGAATCTGTTCATCAGAAAATGGTTCAAAACACCCAAAGTATATTTGGCCTTTAGCCATATGTTAAATTTTAAACATAAAAAAACAATTGTCTCAAAACCACAAACAAAGAGCTGGACGAAAGGCAGTTTATGGCGAAGGATACGACTATTCGCAAACTGCCCTCCCCACAACTCAAGAGCTACCAGGACCAGGAATAATTCAAGAAAAAAATTTTTTTGTAGCCTGCTTGCTATGCTAAGACTCCGGCCATGATGCGCAGCACCAGTGCGTTCTCCAAATGGCAGAAAATCCTTTGGCACCTGCAGCATCCGTAAATAGGCGAAAATATGGTGCAAATATAAAATCCATCTGGAAAAAAGAATGACCGTTGCATGAATCAAGAAATCTTGCCCATACAGCAAGATCCTCTTTTAACGACTTAGACAGCCTTATTGTCAGAAACCATGAAATTAGGCTGAGACAGAAGTACAGTTAAATCACATGAGATGGTTCCTTTGTCAATGACCGTAGGGGTTCTTCACCAATAGATAATCCAATTCCAAGTTATTTCTACTGTCAGAAACCATGAAATCAGGCCGAGACAGAAGTACAGTTAAATCACACTTGTTTAATAATAAAAGTAAAAAGAACAAACGTAGTCAAAACATAGCCAAAGTTCAGTAACCGAAACGTATAGTCAGCCAAGCCAGAAGTCAGGGATCAATGTAGTGGAACAGCAAGCAGGATCTGGAGCCAGAAGGGATGTCAGCAAAGCAAGTCTTCAACAGGATCGCATGAGATTTTCTGTGATGTTGACCAAGGCGAAGGCAGAGATCCTCTAGACTAGACAGCTTAAGTAGGCAGGACTGACTAGCAGGCTCTCATCAACAGCTGAGTAACTGTGGAGAGATAGGAGCTGGCAATTAGCCGACAGCTGAGCGGCCAGCTCAGAGAAGTAAGGGCTGAGCCCAGCCCTGACACTTATATGAGCTAAAGGAGACTTCAGCCCTGAAGTTGAAATATACATTCTACGAGAAAAGATACACCCTACTGGCATAATCCGGAAAGCAAAAGTCAAAACTCTGAAAAGGGATTGCATTTCCTTCAAGAGGACCTTACGCCGACTATGAAACTGGGCAATCAGAGACTTGAGCTTCAGGATTTTTGCCGTGGGCAACCTAAACTCCATGCGTTGTGTGTCAATTACTATGCCTAAAAATTTCAATGAAGTGGTAGGCGACAAGGTTTTTTTCTTCCTCTAAAGGCACTCCAAAAGTGCTTGAGATGCCATGAAAAGTCTTCAGCAATTGGCCACTGGCAGCTGAATCCCATGGCTCGATGAATAAAAAAACGTCCAAGTAATGGACTACACTATACATACCTGATTTGAAACAAATTACCCAGTGCAAAAACGTAGAGAAGATCTTAAAATAAGCACAAGACACCAAGCAATCCATCGGGAGTATTTTATCCAAAAAATAACACTCATCAAAGTAAAAACCTAAAGAGTTAAAAGCCAAGGGTGAGATTGGCAACAGCCAAAATGCCGATTTGATATTGGCTTTGGCCAGCAGGGCCCCTGGGCCAAAAGAACGGATTTTGACAACCCTGTCCTCAAAAGTCGAATAGGAAACTGAACACAACCCATCATCCAGCTCATCATTCAGGGAGTCACATTTAGGGAACAACAGGTGATGGATTATGTGAAATTAATTTGGCTCCTGCTTTGGCACAACTCCCATAGGGGAGATACGAAAATTATGAAAAGGAGGCAACTGGAAAGGACCTTTCCCCCACCCTTCTGCTATTTCTTAGTACATTTTTCTTCTTACAATTTGCAGAAACGGGAAAACCTTCAATGAGAAATCGAGCCTTCTCCCTGTTTGGGTACCGCTCCAGCCAAGGCCGCATTTTTTTCCAGCCTCACTGGCGTGCAGGCTTTTAGGAAAAATTTACTCTTTGCATTCGGGTGGTTCCTGCTCCAGCGTTTTTCTTAAAACACTTTATCACTGGGTGTGTCCCATAACAGTAAGCACATTCGTGCTTATACTTACACAAAGCACCCCAATGACATTGGCTTTCATTGAAAACAAAACAGTAGCCCTTTCTGTAAGCCAAGCTCAAGGGGTTAACTGCAAGCTGCTTAAACGCCCCTTGTTTAGGAGGCAGGATCAAATTTAGCCATAGTCCCACATCCTTCATTCCCCATTTCACCAAGAGGGGGGTAAATGGAAAGTTTCTGCCAGAAAGATTCATCATACGAGTACCACCCTAAGCCACCAAAATTCCTGTAGGCCTCCAGCACATGATCGAAATGCTGGAATAACCCACCACACAGCTCCAGGCACCTCTCAGCCATAACGCTAGAGAAAAAGCAATAAGCTTGCAGCCAATTATGAAATGATCTGGGTACAGGCCTATGCCTATCATCCTCCTGTTTCTATCGGCCTTGACCACAAATTCCTTGTGAGAGGGCAAGAGAGACAACACAGCCACAAATTTTCATTTCCATATTTTTCCCTTTACCGATAAGGGTAAATGATATCCCAATGGAGAAACTTTACAGGGCATGGTCTCCTTTAAACAATCTTCCGGTACCCCCAGCCTGCCAGACATGTTAGGCGTGTGTATGGGCAAGACATTACTTAAATTACCTAAACTCCTAACTTCCATGGTAATGACAACAGGAGAATGGGAGGGGACACATAATACCTCTGGAGAAGCAAAAGAGGGGTTAACAGGCTCAGTAACATTTGCAAAGATAGGAGTAACAGAATTTGCAGGAGTCTGTGCTAAAGGAGAAAGATTTTTTAACTAGATCAGAGAGAGAACCCACAAATTCAAATAATGCAGAGCAATGTGGTAACTCACCAGGTGCTGAGGGGTTAACTGGTACATTCTGACGTGCTTCCTCCCGTGCCTCTACAGGGTCAAGCACTTGCTGCATATGCCTGAAGCCATTCTCACTGCTTCTCTACTCACTATTTCATTCTGACATCATTGCGGGTCTTTCAGTGTTCTCACCAAACAGGTGGAGAAGGCAGCCGCCCTCTCAGTTCCCATACTGCCTAGCTCTGTCTCTTCTTCCACCTCTCCTGGCTGGGGGACGGTGAATATGCCTGCCTCTTCTTGCTGGCGTGGCGGCTCCACCCAGCCACTCCTCTGGCTTGTTCAGCTCCACTGCTCTGCGGTGCACGGTCATCTCAACTCATGAAACCTGCACTTCTCGCTCTGGTGGTATACTGCGCCTTGGTCCTCTTCTCTCGTGCTCCTCCTCTTGACAAAGCCGTCTTCCCTCTTCCTCCGTGCCCGCCTCCGGACTCCTGCCTCCTCCATTCTCTGACATGTTCGGCTTTTCTCCCGACACCAATGCCAGGCACCTGCGAAGCCACTCTTCGCCCCCCTCTTCATCCACCTTCTCCAATACCCGGCAGGCCAGGGACATCATAACAGGTAAAACAAATCTGCCCAGAGAACTCACCGGGTCAGATAGCTGGACGGGTCAAAGAGGAAGTTCCAGCCTCTGCAGCCCCTTATATGCATTATCACTGGAATTCCAGAAATGTCTGTGTTTTCCCATTGGATCCCAATAGAACAGCTCATTAACATTTAAAGAGACAGTACTCCCTATACCACTGCCTATATTTATAATAGTAGAAAATGAGTAATACTATAAAGTGGGGCTGGGGAGGCCACATTCTCAAGAAATGTGGCCCCAATTAGTGTCCCCCTTTTATCATTTTCAGGCACACAAACAAACACACAGAAGTCTACAGCTGATGAAATTGGAACTGGTAAAAGTGACAGAAGGAATATGGTTCTACTATCCCAGTTTAGCATAATTTTTAGCCTCTATGTGGTTAGTATTATGAATCACCAGGGAGCAGTAATGTCATAAGGCACTGTATTGGGAATTCAAGCCATAATCAAATGAAGGACCTTAGTAGACCGTAGTGTAGGACATTGACAGGTGGTATGTGTGCCAATGATGATATACAAATAAGGTTCATATCCTCTGATGAGTTCACCTGTTCAGATCCTTTGTGTGACTGAGCTAATCAGTCCAGGGCATTTCAACAAAGCAAACCTTTAATCACTTCTATGAGATATTTCTGTCAGGTTAGGAGTGATCTATTATTTTGCACTTGTAAGGCACCTGCTTTCATCAGGCCTTCTACTAATTTGCTATGGCTAAGCACACATGCTTTGAGCTAAAATTAGCCAAAATGTTTATAAAATGATGATGTTAAATGATTTCTGATCAGGGTGATTAAATAAATGATACATTTTAAGGGCAAACTGTAATGGTTTGTATTTTTAAGTTTAGAAACCAAGATTATTAAGATTTGTATTATTTAAATAAAAACCTTATTCAAAAATAGGGGATTTTACTTTCAAAAGTTTTTTCATTATGGTAGAGCAGAATTTTAACAACATATGGGCCTCGCAGTGCCAAGTATGAAAGTACAAAATACAAATATGTAGTTCAAAAGAATAAACCTTCAATATTTATAGCAATCCAGCAATCATATTATGTAGGATGTACCACTAAAATAAAATGCGGTAACCTATAAAGTGGTAGGACTTTAACTTATAGTAACATAAACTTATCAAAGAAGGTATCATCTTGGTAATATAAGTTACATATAGGCAGGCTTAGTACATACCAAGAGTTACGTCAAAATACCATTACTAGCACTCACATAAAAGAAAAAAAAATAAAGACCAGCACAATAGATGAAAGAAAAGAAAGCAGGGAAAAAAGAAAGAGTAGACAAGAGGAAAGAGAGACCTCTAAGAGAAGAGGAAGATCTAGGTTAATTGAGGGGGCTAGGCCGGGGAAGTGGAGGTCAGAAACCCTACTACATTAGTATTCTGAGAAAGAGAAATATGGATATACATTGCCCAAGGTTCCCAAGAACTTTCAAAGAGAGATACAAAAATAGATACAAAAATAAATTCCATAGGGCACAACATAGTTACATTTAATGTATACAGTTTACAGTTTACACCCCCCTCCCCATAAATCCATCCCCCCCCCCCACGACCATCCCTTATCTGAAATTCTAAATGTTCTCCCTTTCTCCCAGTTTTCCCGATTTACCCAGTCTTACCCTGTCTACAGCCTCCACATATCTCATCATCTTCTTAAACGCTTTCCACTCTTTCCAGCTGTATAACATTCCCTCTATTCCCTCCTTTCCACAGTATCTCAGATATTCCATGTTATATGTCTCTTCTACCTTTCCAATCCAATATTTTATTGTATGGCTTTCTGTTTCCTGCTAATATCTTGGAATCTGAATTTTAGTTGCATTAATCAAATGAGGTATCACAGATTCTTTATATTGTTTTTAATGAGCTTTCTATCCCGTGGAACAGACACTTCCATGGTTCTTCTAATATTTCTTTGTTGGTTTGTTTATTTTATTAACTGTAAGATCTCTTTCCAGTAGCTTTATTATTTTGGGCATTCCCACCATAAGTGTGCCATCGTTCCCACTACTTTACATCCCCGGCAACAGTATGATGATTTCCCTGTTTGATATTTACTTATTTTGTCTGGGGTCATGTACCACCTTGTAAGACATTTATAATTCATCTCTGCTGTATTCGAGTCAACTGCAGAACTGTGTACCGGGCACACATTTTTTCCTAATTTTTGTGTACTCCCTCATGTTCCCTGTTCTTTTTACCATTTTTTTATATATGGCTGGACCTCCAGCTCATCCTCTGCGATTAAAATTTTATAAATCCATGATATGCCATTTTGTATATTTGATGCCGTACCCAGATGCTCTAGCGGCCTTAAATCTTCCGCTGATCTTATCGGTTGTGGCAAAGTACTGACAAAGTGTTTCAACTGAAGGTACCGCCATTCATTAATCACCATCAAATCTGTCTTGTGTTTTAATTCTTGAAAGTTCAGTGATATTAGTGGGGAATTATATTCCCATTTTCCTTGTTTGTATATTAAATCCCAGGTTCTAAGTACATTTCGTGTCATTACATGTGTGTTCAGACCCAGTGCTCTATATTGAGGTGGGATCCAAATAATTCTACCCAAACGTGTGTCACTCATTCTATTCTCAATTTGTACCCATCTCTTGGGGTTTTTCTCCCTTGTCCACTCCATTATTCATGATATTAGCACTGCATTATAATATTTTTTAAAGTCTGGTACTTTTAGCCCACCTTGCATTATATCTCTCCTTAAAACCAAGAATGCAATTCTCGGTTTCCTATTCTGCCAGATGAACTTAGTTATTATATTTTTTAATGTTTTAAAATATGTCTGAGGTAGGGGAATAGGCACTTTATACATAATTTTCGGTACTATTACCATCTTTATAATATTTATTTGTCCTATCCATGAGAGGGACCTTGTTGCTATTTTTCTTATTTCCATTTTTATTTCGTTTAGCAGTGGGATGTAATTTACCTGGTATAATTTCCTTGGGGATGATGTTAATCTTATTCCTAAATATTTTAATTCTGTCTTCCAAGTGAATTGAAAGTCTTGCTGTAGGTACCATCCTTCGTGTATATTTACATTAATGTTTAAAATCTCTGATTTAGAAAGATTTATTTTGAAGTTTGATAGTTCTCCGTACTTTTTCAAAGTCTTCATTAGATTGGGCATGGTGATCCTAGGGTTAGAAATATAGAATAGTACATCATCAGCGTAAGCAGCTATCTTATGTTCCTCCTCTCCTATCTTAACCCCCCTATATCTGGGTTGTTCCTTATTGTTGCCAGCAGGGGTTCTAATGATAATACAAATAGTAGGGGTGATAGGGGGCACCCATGTCTCGTTCCATTGTTCATTTCAAAGGGGGAAGATAAAGTCCCGTTGATGTTCACATTTGCGGTCGGTTGCTTATATAAAACTTTAATCCATTGGACCATCCTTGGGCCCACCCCCATAGCTTTCAAGGTGTTCATCATGAATCTCCAGTCTACCCTGTCAAACGCTTTTTCTGCTTCAATCGACAGGAGTAGACCTGGGGAATTTTCCTCTCTAATTTTCTGAAGCTTTAATTTGCTTCAACCTTTTAAAGGACACTGAGGGTGTCTTTCATGCTCCAGCTACAATGGTCTTAGCAGCTAATAAAAAAAAGTACACCAGGCACTTTAGTGGACGAGGCCACCCGGCTGGAAAATCATTAAGCAGCGCAAACTGGGCTGTTGGTCAATAGACAACCCAGTCAAATTCCGGAGCATCGAAAACACCCTATTCCAAAAGTCCCTAAACTGAGGACATTCTCACCATATATGCAACATACAGTGCCTTGAAAAAGTATTCATACCCCTTGATATTTTCCACATTTTGTCTTGTTACAACCAAAAATGTAAATGTAGGTGGATCAACAAAGTATTGACTTGTAAAAAAAAATGTAAAACTATTTATCATTTTCCTTCCAGTTCATATTTATGTGCCACTTTGTGTTTGTCAATCACATAAAATCCCAATAAAATACATTTACGTTTTTGGTTGTAACATCACAAAATGTGGAAAATTTCAAGGGGTAAGAATACTTTTTCAAGGCCCTGTAGAACCTCTTAGTTTGCAATTGTGGAAACATTCTTCGAGAGTCGTAGCATACATCCTGGCTAGGCGAGCAGGGACCAAATACCATCTGGTCAGAAATTTAGGACTAGCTTCAATCAGTGAAACATTCAGGACCCCCTTGTAGAAGATCTGAAGTCTATCTGACCAGGAATCCAGATCAACCTCGACTGAGGTCCCTTTCCCAAGCCAGCATGTATGGCTGTTTGTGAACCGGGGTGAGCAGTGACTTATACACCATAGCTATACCACCTCTTGTACCCTGGTCATTAGTACACCATTGTTCATAATCTGTCACTGAGGGGGGTTCTCCAGAAGTCCCCGATAGATCGTAAAAAGTGGGATATTTGAAAAGAACTCAATGTCTCAGAAGAGGGCATCTCTAAGACCAAAGGGCAATGAGATAAGGTGAATGACCTGCAGTAAGTGAAAATGTGACCAATGCGGTACAGACCTTTGTCTGTCCACTATTTAAATGCCTTAATATCTATACCTGGAGGAAAATCGGGATCATGAATCATGTGTGCCAATGGGGCACATTTGGAAATCAACAGAGGATTGGGCTTCAATCGGTCCCAGAAAGCGAAAGAATGATATAGCCTAGGTGACTAAATTAAGGGTCTATCTTTAAGGTGACGCCATAGTAAGTAATCAATTGTATAGGACGAAGCGGCCTGCTGCTCCAAATGAACCCAGTCCGGTCTCTCGTGGCGTGAAAAAACAAAGGATAATTGCATCCATTGTGCTGCCTTGTAATATGTGTAGAAATCAGGAACACCTAAACCCCTTTGGATCTGGGTGTATACAAAGTGGCGCAAGCCAGTCTAGTTCTCTTGGGACCCCAGATAAATTTCAACACTTTGGTTTGAAAGTGCAGGAGATCCGTCCTGGATACAGCAACTGGCAGGGACCAAAACAAATAAAGGAGTTTAGGTAATAGGGTAATTTTGACCGCGTGGATTCTACCCAGCCACAAGAGATCGTAAAGAGCCCAACTAGAAAGCAAGCATTCCAAACGTTTATAGGATAATTAGCGGCATATAATGATGCATAAGAGGGAGAAAGATTAACTAAAATACGTGTTTTTAAAGGTAGAAAAAGGGAAGCATATTTAAAATTCCACACACATTTTTTAATTTATAATTATATGCAACAACAATATGCATACATTTTAAACCCATTAACATAGATACATAATAGACCATAGTATCTCACTGGGATACTAAACCATTGCAGACTCCTCAGGTATATATGAGCTACGTGCCCGTGGAGGAGGGCAAGGGGAAATACCACAAGTCAGGAGAAGAAAGTGGGGTACATGTGCACATCTAGAATGGTATATCTTAAAGCGGAGTTCCAGGCTTTTTATGTTTATTAAAAGTCATCAGCTACAAAAAGTGTAGTTGCTGACTTTTAATAAACAGACACTTACCTGTTCCACGGTCCAGCGATGCGGCCGAACGGGGTGTCGCTCCTCTCCCCCTCTTATCCGCCGGCGCCTCCATTGCCACTCTGGGCACCCAGCCGTGACAGCTTTCAGCTTCACAGCTGGGCACGCACAGCGCATGTGCGAGTTGATCTGCACTTCCGGAGTGGACAGGCAATCTCCTGGGACCTGTCACGTGTCCCAGGAGATCGCCTAGAGGGAGGGGCCGACTAAGGCAAAATGAGGAGTCGCCTTGGCGGTCCCTGGGCAGAATGAGGAAGTGGGACAGGAAGTCCCCCTCCTAACAAAGCCCCCACTCCCCCCCCCAAAAAAAATGACATGTCAAATGTGGCATGTAAGGGGGGCGAGGAGTGCTTAAAGCGGAAGTTCCATTTTTGGGTGGAACTCCGCTTTAACCACTGGTGAAGATTTCCTCCACCTCACTTGTCCAGGCTGCACCCCAGATGCCCTCTAAGTGATTTCTTTCCCACCTCACTGATATTCCACCCTTTAGATCACTAATTTGAATAAGGCTTGTCAAACACTAGTCGAACATACTTTAAACACTAACCTACCCCTAACCTGCTTTAAACACTTCAGCCCCTAACCTGTCCACCTTTAGGAAATCCCTGAAAACTCACTTATTCAGGGAAGCCTATCCCACACCCACCTAACTACTGTCCCCGAGCCACCCCCATCAAATCATTCCCTGCTTCTATTACCTTTTGTACCACCACCCCCTCCCTTTAGAATGTAAGCTCTACCAGTAGGGCCCTCCTGTCCCTTCTGTATTGAACTGTACTCTAGTTGTGCTGTCCCCCCTCTACACTGAAAAGCGCTGCGTAAACTGTTGGCGCTATATAAATTGCATATAATAATAATAATAAACACGTCATAAATGCGCTGTAAATGCCACGGGCATCTTTATGGCACATTGCCATGGACTTGAATGGAAGGAGTTGTTCAACTCCACCCAGACTCGACACGTAGCTTAAATTTTGCCACACAGCGATGCAAAGTGACACAAACCTTACATGTGTTTTAAATGTGAACAGCTCTGTCTGCTGCCCAATATTATCCATTGCAGGCTGCTTTGCTAGGCATTCGAGGAGTGGAAAAACACACCTCAAATGCCTGTTTCTAATGGCAGTGTGAACAGGGCCTTACTATGATGTGTGTGTGTGTGTGTATATGTACATATGTATATATAATAAACTATTTTTAGATACATTAGATGTCAGCCTAAGTGGCTTTCCATGGGGGCACGGGACAGAGCGGAGGGGCCAGGCGTGCCAGTGGGGAACCCAAGAAGAGGAGGTATGAGGCTGCACTGTGTAATTCCATTGCACAGAGCAGGTCAGTATAGAGATGTTTGTTTTTTGGTTTGTTTTCCATTACAATCACTTTAAGTTTAAGCCAATCCTTCCCAAAAGCTAAATGCGGGTTGATTCATGTTTTAGTATCAACCAACCATTTGTTTTAGACCTGAAGGCTACCCAGATTAGTGTGAGGTCTACTACATTCATAATTTCCAGAAGTGTCCCTGGATTGAGGCTGCTACAAGGATTTTGCCATAGGCACCTGCCTGAAACATGGGGACTCAGAACTATGGGTTCACACTATTGCCGCATGCGGTTCACAACAGGGGTCGGATTTTTGGGCTGAATTTGGACCTGAAACGCACCAAAAGACACACAGTACCAGTGTGCAAATTTGCACCAGAGCCGCAGCTGAGATATGTGAACCGGCTCCATAGAGAGACGGTCACAATCTCCTACCATGTGAATTGGATGCGGAGAAACCCGCATCCAATTTGCATAGGTGTGAACCCAGCCTAAAGGAATCTCAGTTACTAACATTCAGGAAAGGCTAAAGATACAGTATAAGTTACATGGATGGTTTTTGATCATGCGATTGTGCAAGTAAACATGCATTTGAACAGTCACAGCCTTTGAAAAAAGTTAATTATGTTCACTGCCAATTTTATTTGTTTATTTGTGCAAGTAACTGCTGATAGTAGCAAAATCCTCCTTACTAATTTGTATTAGTAGTGATTCGCGGATCTGCAATTAATTGCACATAATTACATTAATTGCTTATTTCTGTTTTGTGCAATTTAAAGTTGAAGTATTATGCAGGGTGATGGATATGTTCACAGGAGTGCACAACTGAAGAGATCACACTACATTCTAAAGAACTAGGGAACTTTGGGATAAAAATTAAGCTTTGCTACAAATAGTATCTACAAATCTGTGTCTCATAACAGCCTTGGGCCAAGACCAGGTCTGTCTATCTATTAGAACTGAGTATTTTAAAATGAATGCATCACTTTGCAATAACTTGTTTAAAAAAAAAAAAGGAAACAATCTTTTATATTTCAATATTTTTATTGAGGTAAGCACAAAACAGTAACAAACGTTTCACATGTAACCAAGTCATCATCAATTCAACATATTAACGTTTCAACAGTGCATTAACATAATGCTTAATGGCTATTAGGAATTAAAAACCTATAAACAGCATTTTCATAGAATGGCTCACGCCCTTAATTAGGGTTTGATACTCGCTGATGATTGCGCAAGGATCATTTTCAGGTATTGCAGTACCAAAGAAAAGAGTAGGAAGGCTTCAGGGCTACCAATGGCCCTGTATAAACAATTCCAGGGTAGGTTTTCCATCCCTACTTGTGTTGGCCATCCTGTCCTGTCTGCAACGTTTTATTCAAGGTATCATTAACCAGGTTATATTAATTATACTTTCAGATAACATGCAATAAAAATAAAAATAAAAACAAGAAGTAACAAAGAGAAAAGAGAGGGGTAGCAGAAGGAGGGGAAGGGAAGAAAAGAGAGATAGGGTGGAGGGGGAGAGGAGGGGAGGGGAGAGGGGAGGAGGGTCACCTGGAGTTCCTCTTCAGGTAGAGATGTGCTCGATCCAAGGATCCCAGATCTTGTTAAACATCTCTGACTTGTTATGGAGAGTATGAGTGAGTTTGTCATTAATCATGATCCAATTGAGTTTACTTTTTACTTGGTCTAGAGGTATGCGTGAATGTTTCCAGTTTCTCGCAATCGTTATTCTTGCCGCCAGAAAGATATAGGTTATGAGTTTCAGTGATTTTTTGGGGACCTCATCTGGCAATTTGTGAAAGAGTGCACTTTCTGGGGACCGTCGAATATTGACACCTGTGACTGAGTTAATCAAATTATATATTCTGATCCAGAATCTGACAACTAGTGGGCATTGCCACCAAACATGGTGCATGGTGCCCATCTGTCCGCACTGCCGAAAGCAACTAGGTGAGGAAGATGGGTGCATTTTTGCTATTCTTGTAGGGACTAAATACCACCGCAGCAACGTCTTATAGTTTGCTTCAATAAGGGTGGTATTAATAGAAATTTTTGACAGTCGATGGGCAATGTCCTGCCAGTCCGACATTTCAAGGGAGAGGTTCAGGTCGCTCTCCCATTGTGTCATGTAGGATAATTTAGTGTCAGGTTCAGTAAGAGAAGAGTAAACAGCAGAGATTCGCCCTCTTTGATTGCTTCTATTTTGACAGGTCAGTTCTAGAGTAGTAAGAGTGACGGGTCCACCCCCCTTTTTAAGTTTGGAAGTGATAAATGAGGAAATTTGATTGTATCTAAAAATCTCAGTAGGGGGCATTGAGAAGTTGTCTTTGAAATAATCCATCGAGTGCATTTAATTGCCGTGAAGGAAGTCTCCAATTCTTAATAAACCTTTATTAAGCCACCATTGAAACTGTTGTGGGGTAAGGCCAGGAGGAAATTCTGGGTTACAGAATATGGGTGCTAGAGGTGTGTGAAATGATGCGAGGGATGCTCTATGTCGTGTCCTGTCCCATATCGCTAGTGAATGTGACAATGTGGGACACATTATAGGTGGACGTTTACGGTTGGGAAGCCACATCAGAGTTCCTATGGCAATTGGGTGGCACGCCAGTGCCTCTATGTAAACCCATAGAGGGACCGAGCCTTTGGCTGTTGTGTAGATGAGTTGGGCTATCTGCGCTGAGTGATAGTATGCTAGTAGGTTGGGAAGGCCAAGTCCTCCCATAGGTTTAGGTGTGTAAAGTGTTTTCTTTCGTATCCGTGATTTTTTATTACCCCAAATAAAACGTAGGACTTCAGTTTGTATGTGTTGCATGTCTCCCCTTGGAATTGTCACTGGTAGTGTTCGAAAATAGTACAGGAGTCTGGGTAAGAAGGTCATTTTTATTGAATTGATTCTGCCAAACCAGGAGAGGGAATAGTCAGACCAAGCACAAAGGTCTTCTTTAAGTTTTTTAAATAAAGGGGGGTAGTTGGCTTTGTACAGTGTAGCTATCGAAGGGGTCAGCTGTATTCCCAAGTATGGGAGGGAGTGGGGTGCCCACTTGAAGCTGTATAGGCTTTGGAGGAGCTGTACTTCAGAAGGGAGTATAGAGATATTAAGTGCTAGGGTTTTTTGTGTATTCAGGGTCAGACCTGAAATCAGTGAAAAACGATGTAATAGGGATAAAAGTTCTGGAAGAGAAGTCTGGGGTTTGGTTATGTACATAAGGACATCATCTGCAAATAGTGCACATTTGTGTTCTTGTTGGCCACATTGGAACCTGTGGATGTTGGGGTGGGAACGAATGGCCAATGCCAGGGGCTCTATTGCCAGGGCAAATAGTAGGGGGGAGAGTGGGCAACCTTGTCTAGTACCTCGCTGAACAGGGAGAATAGATGATTTGTGGCCTTTAATAGAGATTTGAGCTATCGGCGAACTATAAAGCGTTTTCATCAATGAGAGAAATGTGGATCCGAATCCCATGGTTTCAAGGGTAACAAAGAGATAGTCCCAATTCAGGCTATCAAAAGCTTTATTAAGATCTAGTGACAGTAGTAGAAGTTCCCGATCAGGGAGATTATCCCAGTTGGAGCGTGCCGCCGAGATCAGAGCAATGGATCTACGAATTTGATCAGGATCTGACGTCCTGCGACAAACCCCGACTGGTCTTTATGTATATATTGTTCTAAAAAGGAGTTAATTCTGAGAGCCAATATCTTTGTTAGGATTTTTAGGTCACAGTTAATTAGTGATATTGGTCGGTAGTTGCGTACATCGGTAGAATCCTTGTTAGGTTTAGGGATTACGCTGATGTAGGCCTTGTTGTCATCTGGTGGGACCGTTCCCCCATCCCTCAGGGAATTGAAATAAAGGGTCAGGTGTGGGGCTAGTTGTGCGGAAAACTTTTTATAGTAAATGTTGGGAAACCCATCCGGACCCGGAGATTTGTGAAGTGAGAGAGATTTTATAGCGTCATTGACCTCCTCACTTGTAAATGGTTGGTCTACTAGCTCTCTATGGTCGTCGGTGATGGTCGGGAGGGGAAGAGTCCCCAGAAATTCCCTGATGGATGAGGGGGCCACAGCCTGTGGTTTCTTGTACAAGTCGGCATAGAACCCATAGAATTCATCAAGAACTTTTTGGGGGTTCTGTGAGAGCTGTCCTCCAGATAGCCTTATTTTGGGGAGTGTGTGATGGGAATGTCTGGGAGTAAGTTTGTGTGCTAATAGGGATCCTGGACGATCCCGCCACGTAAAAAATTTGTGGTTCGTCCATCTCAGCTGTTTTTCGGCCCTTGTAGTAAGGCATATGTTTAGTTCCAGTCGGGATTGTTCTAGCTTCTTAAATAGGTTGGGTGAAGGGGAACGCTTGTGCTGTTTGGCTAAGGATTCGAACTCCCTGGTTTTAGCAGAAATCAGTTCAGTGCGAGCCTTCTTCAATCTGGAGGCTAATTGGATAAATGAACCCCTTATAGTGGCCTTGTGTGCAGCCCAATTTGTGGCGGGGGATGTGTCCCCCGGGATATTGTTTTCAAAGTAAGTTTGTATATGACTTGATATCTCTATGCAGTGAGATTCGTCACTAAGTAGGGATTCATTCAATCTCCAGTGATTACCTGTAGTTTTGTTATTAAGACCTGTAAGTTGAACCATAATCGGGGTCATGGTCCGACCATGGGGTTGATAATATTTTTGCCGATCTCAGTTGTGGTATCACCCCTGAGGGGAGAAATATGTGATCTATGCGGGAATAGTGTCCATGTGCCCTAGAATAGTGGGAGTAATCCCTAGCAGTGGGATTGGCCTCTCGCCAAGCATCCACCAGATCATATTGGTGTAGCGTCTGTGCAAATTTGCGACTTTGTCTGGGGGGGGGGGTCGGAGACCTGAAGTGTGTGATTTGTCTTTAATTAGATCTAACGCTAGGTTAGAGTCGCCAGCTAAAACTACCACACCCTCTAGTTCGGGTCCTAGAAGTTTTAGAAGGGCTTGAAAAAAGGCAGTTTGGTTTGTATTGGGGGCGTAGTATACTAGAATGGTAATTAAAATTTCGCCTAGATGGCCTTTCACTAGGATGTAGCGGCCTTCTTTGTCTTTGATGGTTTTAATTTCTGTGAATGGTACATGTCTAGAGAAGCAGAGGGCGACCCCCCTCTTCTTTTCTGAGGCATTCGCGAAAAAGCAAAGAGGGTATTCCCTGTGAAGGTATCGAGGAGTGAATGAGGATGTAAAATGTGTCTCTTGGAGAGCTACGATATCAGCTCCCAGGGATTTATAATGTGTAAAGGCTTTGGTTCGCTTGGCTGGCGATCCAAATCCTTGGACATTATGGGAGAGCAGGCGGATATTATGAGGTGTTAGTGTTACAGGAGACATGGGAAACATTCAAGAGCAATTATAAGCAGACTTACCCTTTGGTCTGTTGATTTCGGAGTTTGGATATGTAGAGGAGTTGTCCAGGTGGCCCTCGGGAAGGAACAGCAGTAGAGAGGATTAATATTAGGTTTGGGGGAGGGGAGAAAGGGGGAGGGTCTGGAATTAGTCAGAGGAGTGACAGTAGTAGAGATGAGAAGAGCGGAAAAGGGGGAAAAAAAGAATAAGAAGAAAAAGTAAAATAATAAAACCAGGCGTTCGGCCCAGGGGACTCCTGGAGCCGAGTGACATAACTTAAACATGTTATTAAAAGGGCTTACAGACAGTATTCAATTAAAGTGTCCCAGGGATAAACACTGGGTATGAAGGAGTCTCCACCAAAAACCAGTAATGGGAAGAGTCCTCCAAGTAGGGAGTGCACATGGTCATCCCCCAGCAACCGTAAAAACTGGTATTCAAAAATAGGAAAAGCACATAGGTATCTAGAAAACATCTTTGGCCCTTACATCTCGCCCCAACAAACTGATGGGATTGTTTGGTCAAATATGTTTGATAGATAACATGAAGTGTAAGGCAAAAAATGCAAGAAAAGTGCAAAAAAAAAGACTTAATGGCCGGTTCAAGTGGTCTTGGCCAGGTGAAGCACAGGTGTTTTGCTTCAGCAAATTTCAACCGCTCTGTGTAGAGCATTTTTAGTATTTTTTTATTATTTTTATTTATTTTCTTTTTTTTTTTACCCTATTTTTTGTTTTTTTATTGTCCTTCTTCATGGGACCACTGAGAAGACACCACGGCGGGTTTAAGTCAGTTCAATACGACGAACAAAACAAGAGGCCCATTCTCTTAGGGTGCACGGGATGTTGAGGCAAACTTCTTGGTCGACTTTGACGACCACAAGGGGGAAAGGGGAGGGGGAGGGGATTCTCTGGGTCCAAGTTGGTTCCGCGATGACGGGTCGTGGGATATGAATCCCAATTTCAATAGAATCATTTCACCTTCAGTGAACGATGAGAAGGAGTATGATTTGCTGTTAAAAGAAAATTGGAGACGAAAGGGATAGTTCCATCTGTAGCGAATATTGCGTTGGGTCAGTGGCGCTAGTAGGGGTTTGAGTGATCGCCTTTTTTGGATCGTGGCTTGTGAGATATCAGCAAAAATTTGTATCTTGATGCCGTCTATTTCCAGGTCTGGGTGTTCACGGGCATGACGCATCACTGCTTCTTTAATCTTGAAAAAGTGTGGCTTCACAATCACATCTCTGGGAGGGCCATCAGGTTTGGGGGATGTCAAGGCTCTATGGATTCGATCAATTTCCATATGGATCTCGTCGATGTCAGGTACAGCAGCTTGCATTAGAGATTGTGTTATGGAGGTAATATCTTTTATATTTTCCAGGATACCACGGATACGGAAATTGTAGCGTCTTGCGCGATTTTCAAGGTCGTCGATCTTTGAGTATGCGTCTTCAAGTCGATCTTGTAGGTCAGTGATCATATTTGAGTTTTGAGATACTCTATGAACCGTGTCATCCATCTTGGATTCAATGCTACTCAATCTGCTGCCCATTTCCTGGAAATCTTGTTTTATGTCTGAAGCTAGTTTGTCAGTAGCTTTAGATAGTTCTCTTTGAAGCAGGTCAGCAAAGCGTGCTAATAAAATTGGGTCTCCTGAGTATTGTGCAGGGGGAACAGCCGGGGATTCTGCATTGCCATCTGATATAGATTCCTGGCTGCTGGGCTGGCTGTATATGGCTTCTGCTATCTCTCTGTCCAAGAGGGAGGATGTCTGTGACTCCAAGCTGGGGGACATGGCTGCAGTCTGTGAGGGAGATAGTGCAGGGGGGCTGGGCGGCAGGCAGTCTGTGGTTGTCGGCTCACATTTATGTGGAGAGGGCCTTGCAGGACCCAGTGCTGGGTATTCAGCCTCATAGTTCTTTGAAGGGGCCTGCTTCTGCGTTGAGGGTAGCTGCTTCCCCTTCCCTGAGGCCTGCATGCCTCGTGTGTGATGGCCGGTCGCCATCTTGGATTCCTGGGGTGTAGCGCGGGTCGAGATCCGGGAGCCGGTTTGAGGCTGGCTTCCCGGTTTCTGTGGCATCCTGAGTGTGCCTGGGCCCTTCCGCAGGGGGGTCAGGCTATCGCCGGGTTCGGGCGAGGTGTGGGACCGCTTTTTAAGGCTGATGCTGCCGGGGGATGAGCGGAGCAGATCAGGTGAACATCCGCTCCGTCCGGCCGCGCATGCGCACTCTCCAGGAAACAATCTTTTAAACACTTCACTGTAATGTTGTGCTTTTTTTTACCTGCATTGCCTCCTCCTGCCTTTCATACATCTATTTTGACTAATGAGGCAGCTCATCATACTTATGGGCCATTGAAAATGTATGGGGAAGGAAATTAGTGAGCAGGCTCCAACACTACCAAGATGTGTCTAATGCCACGTACACATGATCGAAATTCTCGTCGGAAATAGCTCTGATGGTTTTCCCGTCAGAATTCCAACGGAATTTCGCTCAAACTGTCTTGCCTACACATGGTCACATCAAATTCCGACGGTCAATAACAGCACGACATACAACACGTTCAAAGGCACTATAAAAGGGAAGTTTAATGCTTCCGAGCATGTGTTGAATTGTTTCCGAGCATGCGTCGGAATTTTGCGTGTCGGAATTGCATACACGCGATCGAAAAATCCGATAGAAAATGTTTCCGTCTGAAAAACTAAGAACAGGCTCTCAATCCAAAGTCCGTCGGAAATGCCGACAGAAAAAGACAGAGTCGGAAAATCCGATAAAAAGCTCCCATCGGACTGTTTCCATCGGAAATTCCGACCGTGTGTACGCGGCATTCGTTTTTGCTCATTCAAAGTTGTCCATTTGAGCAAAACAGGGATACTTAAAGTTGCTGCAAGTATTTGCAGGTACCTCTTAATGCCTGGTCTTGATTTCTGTCAGTAGCTTGCATTTTTTCTGTAATGCCGCGTATACACGACCAGACTTTTCGTCGGACTGAACTCCGAAGGACTTTTCAACGGAGTTCCGACGGAGTTCTGACGGAGTTCCGCCGAAACGGACACACGATCACACCAAAGTCCGACCGTCTAGTACGCAGTGACGTACACCAGGTCCGACGAGACTATAAAACGGAAGTTCAATAGCTTGTGCGCCATCCTTTGTACTCCTTCTGCTTATTTCATGTTTACCTCGTGTTAGAAGAAGTTTGGTGAGAAACGATTCCCACCTTTCAGACTTCAGAACATATGTTTTTCAGATCGTTTAACTATTGTTCAATTTGTTCTTGTGAGGTTTGTATCTGCTTTTCAGTGCATGTAGTCAGTTCGCATTGGTTTATTCAGTGTGTTCTTGTCCGCTTGTTGCTGTTTCAGCTCGCTCTTCAGAGACCTTGCTGTTTATCAGTGCATTCTGTTAAGGTCGTTCTGACCAGCCGACTGTTTTGAAGCCATGTTGCATGTATGTACTCATCGTAGAGTTAGTGCTTTGCTTGGGCTTGGTGTTGTAGTTTTTTCTTCAACCCAAGACCAGTCCATGAACAGGGTGGGGAGGAGTTCATGGACGAAGAATTGGTTGCTCCAGCATGACCAATTCTCTCACATGCCTTTGCTTCGTGAGATCCATAAGAATAATCCTGACGATTTCAGGAACTTTCTCAGGATGATGGACCCCGTTTTTCACCGTCTGTTGGCTTTGCTGACCCCTTATATCAGCAGGCAAGATACCTGCATGAGGCAAGCTATCACTCCAGAGCAGAGGCTAGTTGCCACGTTGCGGTACTTGGCAACTGGGAGAAGCCTTCAGGACCTCAAGTTCTTGACAGGCATCTCCCCCCAGGCTCTGGGGATCATTATCCCAGAGACTTGTTCTGCTATCATTCAGGTCCTGCAGAAAGACTTTATTAAGGTAAGATGTATCCTTTAACATCACATTTTATTGTATTTAATTTTTGCTAATGTATTGTATTTCTTTCCTCAATCCCTAATTACCATGATTGCAATATGCTGTGAATGTCCCCTTTTTCCTCATGCATGCTGTAATCTTTGAAGGCTCCTTTTTTGTCCTTCATGCATATTTGCCTTCACTAACCTCCCCAGTAGGGATGAGCCGAACACCCCCCTGTTCGGTTTGCATCCAGAACATGCGAACAGGCAAAAAATGTGTTCGAACACGCGAACAACGTTAAAGTCTATGGGACTCAAACGTTAAAAATCAAAAGTACTAATTTTAAAGGCTAATATGCAACGTACGTACGTTCTGTGCGTAGAGAGAAGGGTGGGAAATATTTGTGAAAAATCACATCAGGGGCGGGCGATGCAGGCGGAGTTTCACGCATGCGCAGTGTATATAAAGCTAGCACGCATGTACCGTACGTGCGCGGAGGAAATAGGAACGGAAGTTGCGACCGAAACGAAGGTAATTTTGATACAAATTTTTTTTCGAACATCAGTGGCCTATACTGCTTATAGATTGAGGCCTATATTGGGATACAATTATGAGAGTTTGGGCTAACATTAGTGTTTTTGTTATGTGTATTGTCTTACAGAAAAAATGAATAATAAGAAGTTTAAGGACCCTGAATTCATGTCACAATTTATTGACAAGTACAGGGAAATGAGAAATCTGTGGAAGGTCAAGCACAGCGCATATTATAGCAAACAAGTAAGGAAGGCAATGCTGGAGAGACTTCTGGCATTTGTGCAGACTTAGATCCCAGAAGCAACCTTGGAGATTTTGGAACTTAAAATTGGGATCTTAAGAAATATGTACAGAAAGGAGCACAATAAGATCCAGAATTCCCTGAGATCAGGAGCATCAGCAGATGATGTATATGTATCCAAGCTGTAGTACTTTGACAAACTGCATTTTTCTGACGACCAGACTGAAGCCAGGGAATCGCTTTCGACCCTTCCCTGCAGCCTTCCCTCCACCCATCCCTCCACCCCAGCAGAGGCTGATGAGGAGCAACCTGGGCCTTCCATCCTGGAAGAAGCGGATGCGCCCAGCTTGAGCCAGGTATATTAATTTTATACATATTTAGTGTCCTAATATAAATGATGTTAACTAGATGTTATAATTTATTAACTATTAATGATTTTATCCAAACAATTATGTATACATATCAATTGACAGTATTGGCCAAAAATGTTTGTCACCAGCTTGAAAAAATGCTTGGGTCAGAATGATACTCTTTTATATGTATTAACATAGAATTTGCAAGTCATGAGCTGAAAATTGTGTGTGATTGATGAACCAAAAAATAAAACTATGTCCCTTTTTTATACACAGGATGAGATCAGCCAGGAGGAAGTTCTGGAAAGTGGCAGGCAGGAAGAGGCGGGGCTTAGTGTCAGCCAGGAGGTGGCCGGGCCCAGTAGGAGCCTCACCCAATCACAGGTGCCTCCCCTCCGCCTTCATACAAAAAGGCCCAGGAAGGGGACAGTCACAGAGGAGGCATCACTGCGCCTCATTAGAGAGGCTACAAATGTCCTAAGGAGCCCCCTGAAGCTGAAGAGGTCTATGGGTGCTATATAGCCAGCAGGTTGCTTGAATTGGAGAAGGGCCAACGCCTCCAATATGAATGAATTATTTTTGATACCCTTCACAAGGGGCTGAGTGGCGAGTTAACTGCCAACAGCCAAATATATGATCAAGCCCCTCCACCTCCTTCTGCCACAAGTCCACCACCAGAGCCACAGCCTCCAAGGAAGGCTGCAGGGAAGGGTGTAGGGAAGGGTGCAGTGAAGAGAAGAAAGTGATGACCTGGCTTCAGTCTGGTCTGGCAGAAGGCGCAGGCTGGTGTAGTACCACAGCCTGGGGACATATATGTCATCTGCAGCTGGTCTTCATCTCTGGGATTCTTGGACCAGATTGTGCTCCCTATTAGATGGACTCCTCAAGATCCGAATTTTCTTTTCCACAGACTTGTGTGTGCCCTGGGGCCCAAAGGCTTCACAAATTCCTCAAGTTTATCCAGTGTTGCCTTCATCTTTATTTTGTTAACCAGAATAAATGGATATTTTATTTTATGAAAATACTTGCCTATTTGTTTTTATTCAAATACATTTCTAAAAGACAATGTCAAATTAACAAGGGACACCAACCTACTTGAGGTTCCAAAAAAAGGTTATTGTGGTAACTTGACACACAAAAAAAACATTTAAAAAAAGGTTATTGTGGTAACTTGACACACAACAAAAAATAAACATTAATAATGTTATTGTGTTAACTTGACACACAACAAAATAAAACATTAATAATGTTTTTGTGTTAACTTGACACATAACAAAATAAAACATTATTAATGTTATTGTGGTAACTTGACACACGAAAAAAAAAAAAAAATATGGAGATCACTAGAAAATAATTTATAAATAATCATAAACAAAGATCTTGATGAAATCCAAAATAATAAAAGATGACTACAAAAAAATATTTTAAAACATTATTATGGAGATCGGGCTTTTAAAAAATACAATATCATTCATGAGATCAAGAGAAATAATCCAGAAATCTGTTTGTGAGAACTCTGTGTGAATATGAGCAGCAAAACAATTTAGTTCTTTTAGCATTATAAAGAAGACAATAATGCGCTGCATTTAAACAATCACAGAATTTGCAGCGTGAGGAATGTGCTAGCTCCAATACGAACTGTAGTTTTACCAGATCGAGCGCTTCCATCTCCTACTTGCTTCAGAGCATGTGTCGTTTTTGGTCTGTCGGAACAGCATACAGACGAGCGGATTTCTCCATAGGAACTGTGTCTGGCGGAGTTCCGGTGGAAAGATTTGAAACATGTCCTATTTCTAAAGTCCCTCTGATTTTTGGACAGCAAAGTTCCGATGAAGCCCACACACGATCAAATTGTGCTGTTGAAAAGTCCGGTCGTGTGTACGCGGCATTAGTGTATGTAATTCGAAAGGGTCCTTTCATGAATATGATTTTTTCCTTTGCCAAAACTAAGATTTAACCTTTTTACCTTTTAATCAGTTTGTACACCCATTCAGTTCAGTTTAAACCAGTATACATCCATTCTTCACATGTAAATTTTTTTAGTTATTGAGGGAAACAGTCACATAGGTGGACAAAAGTATAAACAAACATGATGTTTCTTGATTACTAATGGACATAAACAGACGACATCTGCTTACATCCATATATATATATATATATATATGTATATATACCTGTATATACTGTATATATGCACTGTATACATTTAATTTTGTCTTAGCATAAGTTTTAAAGTGACTTTAAGGCTTGTTGGGGTGTCAGGAGATTGTGTAATCTGGTTAGCTAGGACAAGAGCAGACACTGGAACCATCGGCGTCTGGGGGGAAACAATACAATGCATAATATAAGTGAAGTCACAACTGTTGATGTGTTTCAGGTCAGTGAATCAGAAAATAATTAATGCCAACTGGATCATCATGACAACTATGCAACCACTATTTTTGAGAATAAAAAGGATTGGGAGCCTATTTATCTTTCTCATTATGTTTTCTTTACATTTTTTGCTTTAAACAGTAACAGATAAAAAAGGAAATCAGGTAACAGAATGTGTTAAATGTACAAAATATACCTTAAGAGCTATTTTAGTTTTATGAATCTTTCTGAAACTAAATATGAATGTCATAGGTATTAGAAAAACATATACTGAAATGAAAACTGTAAAAAAGAGAACAGAAAAAATGAACTGCTCTTTGCATAAAATTACCTTGTGTAAGTTATACTTTGTGCAATCACTTATTCCCGACTGAGGAGGTGATTGGAACAAAGGTGGATCTTCAAATTACAGGCCACCATTTTTCCTGGCGTAAATTAATCCATACCCTATGCCCCCTTCTTAAAAGGGTTTGCATCAGGTAAAACCCACTGACAGTAATATGGCAATGAGGCACACTGCTGCGCCTCCTAACATAACAAATAGTATTTAAAAATAGTTTACAGACGTAATCATCTACACAGCTCTATATACTTTAAATGATACGTATATAAACACACTATGTAATAAATCTTGGAATTGAATGAAATTTGTATTGCATGTATCCTTTGCAGTAATGTTTATATTCGTTCAATAGTTTTTTGTTCAAATCTGCGTTAATTGTCATTGTGTTTGATTTTTGTGTTCCAGATGCTCTTTGGATTCTCCTTCTTCCCCCGTGGCATGGTCCTTCTTCGAGCTGTCTTTCTGGCATGAAAGGGGAGGTATGTGGGGACTTCCCTTCCCCATTCCACCCTTCCTTAGTGGACCAATGAGGCCGGAATACTTATTTTCGGGTGCTAGTTAGAGCACGATGGGATCCCGGCATAGGTGTGCGCAAGGGGTGTGCCAGGTGTGCCTGGGCACACCCTAATCCTGGAGTTGGCAAACCATCAATTGTGGGCAGGTGACAGGTAAGCCGCGATCCTTACTTGCCGACCCCCAGAACCTGGACAGGATAGGCGGCTGGAGTGGAAATTAATGGACCGATCTGTATTTTCTTCTGCGGCAGCTGAAAGTAGACTTTTCCTCCTCTTCCTCTCGCCGATACTCAGCTGCCACGGGAGGAAATTACAGGGGATTGGTACCAATGTATGCCACCCCTTTTGTCCCAGTTCCTTTTCTTTCTGCTGCCCAGGTCCCCCTGTGTGCTCACCTGCTCCCCCCCATTGTTTTAGGATGACGAGTGGGGAAGAGGCCGGTTAATATGTCACAAATGCATATGTGTTGGAGCTTTGAGGTGCACACCTTAATACAATAGGCTGCGCACACCTATGGATCCCGGAATCACTCCATGAATGAACTGGCACACATGCGTGGCATCATTGGTTGGTCCAGTGTGTGCATGCTATGTCATCATGCCAAGCATGTTGTTGGCAGAAGTGTGGGCAGCGGCCAGGGTTTATTACCTTCCGGGATGACGGGGAAGCCATGTGGTACGGCCCACAGATGCCCATTTAAATGGGGTGGAGAGCACCTGTGTTCACTCTCCCAAATAAGGCTCTACAATTTAGAGCCTATGAGGGGCTAAATAAACCCTTCCTCATTGACCCAGGTGACTTATCCCTGGGCCTTGGTGTGCAGATGCGCTTTGGGTGTAATTGCGGTGGTCAATGTAAGTACAAACTTTATGATCCTCCCTTTTTTTGATGGGTGAATATCACCCCCCCCCCCCCCCCCCCCTCATTCCCTGTCGGTTTTTTATTTAAAATTTGGCGTGGAGTTCCCTCTCAAGATCATCAGAGCACAAGTCGCATGCCAAAGTCTGATCAGGCAAGACGGCGATCCGACTTTGATCCGACTTCAATGATATTCAATGGGCTGAAGTAGGATCAAAGTCGAACCAAAGTAGTGCAGAGAGCATTTTCAAAGTCGGACTGACTTGTGTTGGACCAGTTAAGATGTCTCCCATAGGGAAACATTGATTTTCACATGTCATGCGACATGAGCTCTCAATGTCGGAGCATTTGTCGCACCAGTGTAAACTCGGCCCCAAAGTCGGGACGTATGTCATACCAGTGTAAACCCAGCCTCAGGCTGGGATCACATTGGTAGGACAAAAGCTCCGACATTGGAATCTCATGTCGCATGACGTGTGAAAATTAATGTTTCCCTATGAGAGCCTTCTTAACTGGTCTGACACAAGTCGGTCAATTGAAAATGCTCCCTACACTACTTTGGTCAGACTTTGATCCTACTTCAGCCCATTGAATATTACTGAAGTTGGATCAAAGTCGGATCACGGTCTTAACTGAATTTGGCATGCGACTTGTGCTCTAATGATCTTGAAGAGGAACCCCACGCCAAAAGTAAAAAAAAAAACGGCATGGGTTCCACCTCCAAAACCATACAGGCCCTTTGGTCTGGCATGGATTTTAAGTGGAAACCCCCTTGCCAAAAGAAAACAGCGTGGGGTCCCCCACAAAATCCATACCAGACCCTTATACGAGCACGCAGTCCGGCAGATCATAAAAGGGGGTGGGGCATGACGAGCGCCTCCCTCTCTTGAACCATACCAGGCCACATGCCCTCAAAATGGGGGGGTGGGTGCTTTGGGGACCCTGCGCCCCCACCCAAAAGCACCTTGCCCCCATGTTGATGGGGACAAGGGACTCTTCCTGACAACCCTGGCTGTTGGTTGTCGAGGTTTGCGGGTGGGGGGCTTTAACAAGGGGGCCCCCAGATCCTGGCCCCCCACCCTTTGTGAATGAGTATTGGGTACATTGTACCCCTACCCATTCACCTAAAAAAGTGTCAAAAATAAAACACAGTACACAGGTTTTTAAAGTAATTTATTAAGGCAGCTCCGGTGTCTCTTCCGATTTATTCTCCCCTCTCTAGCTCTTCTGCCTGCTCTGCTGATGTCTTCTGCCTCTTCTGGGTCTTCTCCCCTCTCCGGGTCTTCTCTGCTCCTAGTTGATGTCTTCTAGCCCTCTCTGGTTCTTCTCCCTCTGTCCGCTGTCTTCTACCTCTGCTGGGTCATCTCCGCTGTCTTCTCCCTCTGTTCTTTTTGTTGACGTCACCCGGTGACCCCGCCCCATGCCAATATAAGTAGTGGCACACCGAACATTAGAGCAGGAGAGCGCTTCGAGTCAACACCTGAGAAAAGGAGGGAGAAGAATCAGAGAGGGCTAGAAGACATCAGCAGAGAGCGGAGAAGACCCGGAGAGGGGAGAAGAACCGTCGGAGGCAGAAGAGCTGGAGAGGGGAGAAGAAATCGGAAGACCGTAGCTGCCTTAATAAATTAGCCTATATATTGTGTTTTATTTTTGATACTTTTTTTTAGGTGAATGGGTACAATTACCCCATACTCATTCACATAGGGTGGGGGGCCGGGATCTGGGGGCCCCCTTGGTAAAGGGGGTTTCCTGATTCTGATAAGCCCCCCGCCTGCAGACCGGGACAACCATCGGCCAGGGTTATCGGGAAGAGGCGAACAAGGTGCTTTGGGGTGCGGGGCGCAGGGCCCCCCTTCCCCAAAGCACCCACCCCCCCATGTTGAGGGCATGCGGCCTGGTACGGTTCGGGAGGGGGGGTGTGCTTGCTTATCCCCATCCCCTTTCCTGACCTGCCAGACTGTGTGCTCGGATAAGGGTCTGGTATGGATTTTGGGGGAACCCCATGCCATTTTTTCAGCGTGGGGATATCCATAAAATCCATGCCAGACCGAAGGGCCTGGTATGCTTTTGGAGGGGATACCCATGCAGTTTTTTTTTACATTTTTCTTGGAGTTTCCCCTAAAGATTCATATCAGACACAAAGTGCCTGGCATTGTCGGGATCAAAGTCGGATCCCCGTTCATTGAAGTTGGAGGGATGTCGGACTTCAAGTTGCAGGGCAAAGTCGGATCCACAGTTGTCATGTCGTACCAGTGTGAACCCGGCTTTATTCCTACACTTAGCGTTAGGCCCTTTAACAAGAATAAAAAATAAAAAACAATAAAACAAAAACAATAAACAAAGTACATTCACTTAGACCCCTTTCACACTGGGGCGGGGGGGAGCGTTAGCAGTAAAGCGCCGCTAGTTTTAGCGGCACTGTACCGCAGTTATAGCGACAATATTCGGCCCCTAGCAGGGCACTTTTAACCGCCGCGAGTGGCCGAGTAAAGGGTTGATAGTACCCAAAAAGCGCTGCTGCCGAAGCGCTTTGCAAGCGCTTTGGCAGTGGTGCCCATTCATTTCAATGGGCAAGGGCGGTGGAGGAATGGTGTATACACCGCTCCCGCACCTCCCCAAATATGCTGTTTGTAAGACTTTTTTCCTGTCCTGCAAGCGCACCGCCCCAGTGTGAAAGCACTCTGGCTTTTACACTGGGGCTGCAGAAGAGGCAGTTTACAGGCGCTTTTCGCCTCAGTGTGAAAGGGGTCTTAGCGTCTACTTACCATGTTAGAAGAAATATATAATAATGTTTACCCTGCTGAAACCAATACATAACAAAAAATCAAAACAAAAGGTGGCTCTCCTTTCCACTTCTGGGGCGCCAAAAAGTATGACTTCTTGTAAGGCAGCCCGTCCTTAGCCCTTGCCTTGAGGGTGACCAGGACGGCCCAAGGAATAATCTGAATCAACTTTCTTCCCTCCTTAAAAAAACATCTCTGGTCATAAGTCTGCTCTCCATCTACCAGCGGTAAATATTCTCAATATGTCCATATGGATTGTTATATATTGTAATACACTGTAAATTTAATACTTTGACATATCTTGTATATAACATAAACCCTCTGAAGAAGACCACAACTGTATGGGGTGGAAATGCGTCAGGATACAAGTTTGTGACAGGATTGCTGCAATTTTTTGAGTATACCTGCCTAAATTGTATATTGTCTCTATACTTGATGGAGCATGCCTACATAACTTGTAACCAGTAGGGATGAGTCAGCTGTTCGAGTCGAACTTAAGTTTGACTTGAACATTTGTTCTAAAACAAACCGAACATATGGGGCACTTGCGAAAAATGTGAGTGCCGTGGAACGCCCCATAATGCAATGGAATAATGGAATTCCCGCCAGCAAAAGATTGAGAGCAGGTTCTCAATTTTTCGGTCGGAAAAAGTTCCGATCGGAAATTCTGATCGTCTGTACCAATTCCGATGCGCAAAATTCCTATGCATGCTCGGAAATAATTTGACGCATGCTCTGAAGCATTGAACTTAATTTTCTCGACTCATCGTAGTGTTGTACGGCACTGCGTTATTGGCGGTCGAAAGTTCAGAGAACTTTTGTGTGACCATGTGTATGCAAGCCAAGCTTGAGCGGAATTCCGTCAGAAAAACCATCCAAGTATTTATGTCCTTAGCTATGTGGGCTTGTGTAGCAGTTTGACATCAGTTTGAGGCACTTCTGAGATCATTCACAATTACTGGACATAGGATGCAGGCCTAGACAATGTTAAGTTTAATTAATCACTAGCCTGAGTAAACTGAGGAAATGTTTCTCATGCCTGCAGCAGACCGATAACATATACTTCCTGTATTACACCACTCTATCTTGGCACAGTCACTTCTCTGAAGCTTAATAACTACTTTTTTTGGATCAAAGTTTAATTTTTATTTTTTATTTTAAATGTTGTTTTTCAAAATACTTTTGCTATATATTGTAACATCGTTATTAGATTTAAACATTATACATTCAGACTTTGAAGTTGATGATAGGTCCAGTTTAATACACACTGTTTGTCTTTTTGTCTTTTTTATACTTTAAATATAAAACAAGTGAATTCCAACAAAAGATCTAATAACTTTACATATATTTACTTATGTATGCGAATGTATGTATACTTTTGTTATCTTAACAACTATTTTACTGCATGTTGATTAAAAAAAAAGTCCTTTGGCCTAATCAATTTTTCAAAAAAATGTGATTCTTTAGAAAGCAACGATATTGTTTCCTATTCTATGAAACAGTTCTGGACAAAAGATTATAGGCCCAACACAACAGGATTATTTTTAGGACAGGACCTAAAATAAAATATTTTAAAGCAACCCTGTCGCCAGGTTGCAGAACTCAGAAGACCAACCCCCCGCCGTAAAACAAAAAGAGGTAAGCAGCCCATAGATTGAGGTTTATTCTGACAGCAGGTACACTTCACTACCCCCAGGATGCGCTGATCAGTACTGCCGGCTATAGCCTGTCTCTGATCTAGCAGGGTAAATCCAATAGGTTGGTTGTACAGAAGTTTATCAGTAGATTGACTTCTGTACAACCAGCCTGCCCATACAAGGAAACATTGAAATTTAGCTGGTCCCTGAAAATAGCTGATAAACCTCACCTATCATGTGATAGCACTTTTTGAGAGACAGGCACTCTTTATGAGCTGCTCCCCACAGAACAGTTTTACATTTTTTATTTGCATTGGTACATACGGTACCTCCCAGAGCAATGCTGTGCTCCATGTGTCTTTAGTTTGACAATCCCTTGCCTGTTAAACTTGAAAATATGCTTGTTTACAAACAGAGGTGAAGGTGGCTTGGAAATATAATTTATCCAATAGTTTTTTTCATTCTGAATGTACTTTAGTGCATCCTACAGGTACACCGCTTTACAGGAAAGTTGAAGGAATCCCCAAACATTTTTTTTTCTTTACAGGAATTGTGCTTATTTAATGTTTTACTTTCGACCCTAATAAAAGAGCTGGCCCCTGCAGAATGGTAATTATTATAATTTATTGAATTTATGATATTTTTTCATTGCTGCATGTACCCACTCACAGTGTCCATCTCTTCTCATTCAATGTCTTTATTGCAAGCTTTCAAGTATAAAGCATATACAAAAAAAAAAAAAAAAAAGAAACAGCCATCCAAATAAAGTAAACAGTGAAGTCTAATACTACCAGGTGCACAGAAAAAAAAGAGCTATTAGAGTAATAGCATATCATACCGAAGAAGGTGCGTACTAGCAATACATTATGGGTGCAGAAGGATAAGCCAATCATCATAAAAAGAACTAGTATGATTAATTGAACAGAGACTGCAGGAGCAAAAGGCTCCTCATCACTCACAGTGCAAGCCAAGAGAGAAATACCTGAGAGTCAGGAGACAATCGAAATAAAGAGAAAAAGAAAGGAAAGAGCACAGCAAAGAAAGGAGAGGAAAAAGGGAGAGGAAGGAAATAATCCAGGGTATTCCATGCTCATTAGATTACCAGAATCAGTCCTCTAAGGATATATGCATATACAAAGACCAAGGAGACCACTTTGTTTCGAAATTGTTTGACCTTGTCATTCAGCACACTCACCAATTTCTCGTGCACCATAATCCACAAGATTTTATATGTAATATGGATAAAAACACAGAAGACCTCCTCCAAGCACCTGCAATTGTTCATTTACCTGCTAGGAAAATGAATAAGGCTAACCTTTTTTACTGCAGGAGAGATTAGGAATGGCCTCATTTAATAAAGCATATTGAAGCTTTCGCAATATAGTCTTACCAATGAGCCAACAAAACAATGAAAAAATCCTATTCCAAATATCCCCTAATACACTTCCATTATACATGGTACATTGTTCCCTTCATGGCACAAGAAACGCCACCATACATCTTAGATAGGCAGGCTGGGACAAGGTACCATTGCTTAATAACTTTAGGATTTTCCTCAATAAGAGAAATGTTCACAGTGCCTTGGAAAGCTGCATAAAAGCAGGGGTACTATGTTTCCCAAGTCGCATCAGAGGACAATGGCCAGTAACATACCATAAATTAGTGAGATCCCTCCTCTCTGTCCTTTGTCTGTGTTACTGTCAGGGACATGGCATGCACAGACGTGCATTTGCAGGTGCCCGCCTTGCCGGGCATAGGCTAACGCCTATGCGTGGGAACATTAGCGCTAACAGGCGAACAATACCTGCACACGTTAGCCATTAATGCTGGCACCAAATGGCCTATTAAAAGACAGCAGCTGCACTAGTGCAGTGCTGTCTGACCTGCAGCTGTACCCTGTGTTCTGATACTGTGCCTGTATCTGATCCAGTATTGACCCAGCTTCCTGATCACGCTGCTATCTCCTGTCTTGACCTTTAGCTTGCTTGACCTTGCTATTTCTTTCGGTTTATCTGATCTTCCATTACCAATACCGGCCTGAACTCTGACCACTACCTGTCTGCTGTTTATGCTGACTGATCTTCTGTGTTTGACCCGGCTTGTCTGACTCCGCTCCAGCCTGCTGTCTTGCATCCGCAGCACACCTGCATCCACTGCCTTGCATCTGCAGCACACCTGCATCTGCTGTCCTGCTATCATCTGCTGCTTTGCACTCCTGTTTGGTCCTGCTACTCGTAGGCTTCTACCGCTTCCAGCAAAGAGAACCTTACAGGCACTCTTACGTCACCATGCTCTCGCGGCCACTGTCACAACCCCAGAACTCATATACAGTACTGTGACTTGATAAGTAGTTCCGTGCTCCTTATGTACTTAAATAGGGTCCCCCCTTTAGATGTGCACTCACCCTTGGGATTGGACCAACTATAGCTAGTTAGCTTAAATGCATGTATGGGGCGACCCCTGTAGATATCCTCTGGACCGTTGGTTGACTATGATGAATGTTCCTCATATAGATGGATACAATAGAAAAAAGCCTAATTGCGCAGTACGGTTTAACAAGAACTTTTATTCCAAACAATTAAAAGGTATTCAACTCACATGTCAATATCATCTGTGAAATCTGGCTGATCAATTCATGCAGCCGCTGTCGCAGTGAAGGGCTCGATTTCCGGGTATGGGCGATGTCAACGATAAAGTGACAAGAACCAATAAATGGTCAGATCAAGCCGATTCACATATATTGGCTCATCCGAATGAAGGACTGACTTATCAAAACTTAGATCCAGAGCCAAATTAGAGTCACCCCTGCAGATCAATGTACCCTCCACAAAAGGTGACAACTTGCAAAACATCTCCTGAAAAAAGGAGGCTTGACCTATATTTGATGCAACAGAAGAGACAAGTGAGCAAAACTGTTCTCCAAATAGACCTTTTATAAGGAGACAACATCCCAAGGTCCCTATGTTCCAACACCTGGGTAAAGGATAGTCTCTTAGATATGCAGATAGACACCCCCCAGGTTTTATCAGGAACATTGGCCAAATAAAAAAATGGTAGTGATTCTGAAGAAAACTAGGGTTATAGGAGGCCAGTAATAAGTATATCAGCACGCAAGGTATGACCATTTTGAAACGCTTTCTGCCATTTGATAGGGGAATTTAGACCCTGCACATTGTGGGAGACAACTCAACACAAAAGTATTGTGGGATTAGCCATCCTAAAACAAAGAGAGGAGGGAGCTCACCTCAAAGCAATCAAAATGAGACAGACACCACAAACTCGTGGGCCTGCCCATCCACTCAACATCATACACCACAATAAAATTGGGTAGACAACATCCGAGCCCCAGGTCAAGTGGGGTTAGCAAGATATCCAGAGCTGGCAACAACCAGATAATCCAACATTAAGGAACTATTTGGAATCCTAGATTGCGTATTCAAAACCCATAATAAAAGGCACAGTAACTACCTAGGAACCCAAAGGATCAGGTCCTTTTTGACACCTACCCAAGCCATCAAAATCAAAAAAGAAAAAGTCAAGCAAGGTCCAGAGTCTAAGGAAGGCATACTCTGCCATAAGGTGCCCAAAAAAAAATGAAAGAAAATGAGTAAAAAAAATAAAAAGTAAGCCTCCATGTGCATCAGGCAGATGGTAGAGAGAAATACAAGTTGAAGGCAATAAGTAATAAAAAACTATAAACAGGTACATCAAAAACAGTGTAACTATGAGGCCCACAGTAAGTGGGAGACTCACAAGCTAAACTAGAATTCAAAGCAGAAAGTCACAGAGGGATTAATTAGGTCACTACGGGAAGTGGAATGGCGATTTATGCCAGTTTGGAGAAAGCAAAGGTTCCTTATTGGTGGCAGCAGAATTCTGATTTGAGCATTGTGAGAATGGCCCAATTGCAGTGGCAGGTCTTCACCCTCTGTTAAGGAAGTAAAAGAGTATGGTTTCTTATTGTAAGTAAAATGTAAATGAAGCAGGAAAGTCCAACGATATTTCAGCTCCTTATGGGACAGTGCCTGGAGAAGTGGCTTCAAGGGCCTGTGCTACTGTAAGTGAAAAGAGATAAGTCCATAAAAACTTGGACTTGATATTCTCTGACAGACAGCGAGGCTGATTCCTTGAGCTTAGGCATAAATTGTTTCTTGACCCCGTAGTAATGAGGTTTGACCAATATGTCCCTGGGTGGGCCATCTGGATGTAGAGGCTGCAGGGCCCTATGGACCTGATTATGCTCCAATCTGTGGTCATGAAGGTCAAGCAAATGTTCTTTAGGAAGGCACAAACCATCTGAGGTAAATCCTGGATCGATTCCAGCGGGGGTCTCACGCAAGCACGCTGTACCGACCCGCCTTCCATCAGCTTGATATGGGAATAGACTTTCATCTGTAATAGGCAGGAATTGGGTCCCTCCCGGGTACTAGGATCAGCGGGGAAGGGCCAGCTTGGTGCGCAGCTCATCATGCAGCCATCATGGCATGCGCCCCCCATGTCCATCTCTTCATGCCCCTTGTGTGACAATCGTTTGCCTATTTTCCCTAATTATGGAGAGAATTGATTATCAAGATTCACCTCCCATTGAGTCAATAGGGTTTACATTAAAGTTCACAGTTTGTGGAGTTTTGAATGCTTTCACCAAATGCACCTGTGAGTCGAATTGCTCTTTACCCATGCTTTATATAGCAACTCCCTTAGGATTGTTGTTAGAAAATAAAACTCTCTATGTATTGTAAATGTCTTTCCCTTAATGTTCTCTTATTCATCACTTTCTATTTAGAGTAAAATGAATAATTAATATAATGAAAAAGAAAATGAAATTACTTGCAGAACTGTTAGCTCATAAGCGCCGAGTAATTAAGGATTAGAAGTACATAAATTTACCTAACGGGGTTTGTGTTAAATACAGCAATCACGAGCAAGCAACTAAATTCAATGTTATTTTCAACCTCATTTAAGCAGTTATGAAACAACTAGTTATTGTTTAGTTTTATTTAGCAAAATGCAGAAGGTAGACAGTGTAAAGGAGATCTGCAGACAAAAATAGAAAAACAATTACTTTACAATTACCAGATGTTTAGTTTATCATTTGATACAAGAGCTTATAAGGTTTTTTTGATCACTATGTAATGCCAAAGAACATTAGAGGATTTCTGTAGGTGTCAATAAATTTCAGATTGTGTTATCTAAGTAAAATGTAAATACACTAAAATCCAGGTAGGTATACATTATACCAACTGGGATGTCTGTGTTATGGACGTTTAAACGTCAGTTGATATGTTTATAAAATAATTACCTTTGTCCATTTTGTTACCATAGAGTAGTTCAGCAGCCTATGGCAGTATCAACAGGTAATACACATGTTTTTAGTTAGCTAATGGTAGTGAGTTGATCCAGAATTCAAGTGCCACACTGCGATAATTAAATATACGTTTTTGTACACAAATCCAATGAATTTTGGGGGCTAAGCCTTATCCTGTTTGTCTGGGTTTATAGAGATCCGAACAGGGCATGTGGACTTTGTAGTGTTGGAGACTTGGAAGAGTTGTTTGTTAAAGTGGTTATTAAGTCAAAAAGAACAATGCTTGCCAGCAGCTGATTGTAGCAGCATGCTGACTAACAACATAAGTGAATAACAGCTCAAACATCGATTCCTAAGATGTAAAGGTGCACTGTTATAACACCCACCATGAGTATGAAAATTCAGATTCTTCTAAAATGCTGATTCATGACTGGTTCTCTTTATTCAGCTTCTAAGAAGTTCAGACAAAGTAAATGAAGAGCATGTGAAGTTGAAGTATTTTTATATATTCTGCTATTGGATAAACAATATACTGTGTTTGCTGGATAAGGCATGTATTTTTATTAGGACTGTTCCCATCATTGAATTATCAAGAAAGAAAAATGACTTATAGAAAAGCCTTTTTATTCCATCCATTATCTTCATGTTTGGTATTTCTTACTAGATGCTCAAAAAAAAACATGGTTCACTTGTAATAGCATTGGAGAAAAATTATTTTTATAAAAATAAAAAAACTACCTGCACGTTTCTAGGGAGCTAACATAAGGAAGGATATGGCTTGTATGGCAAGTTGAATAGCTGTGTATGACTGATGTTGCTAATGTGTAATTTGCTTTCAGTGTTGTTGTGAATAAATGATTTCCTGGTCTTTCAGTCTCAAACAAAACATCCTACCAACCTAACCATAAATAGATTTTCAATTTTGCTTCCTGTTTAAAGATAAATTAACCACTTGCCGACCAGCCGCCATCATTATACTGCAGCAGGTTGGATCGTTCCCATAATCGTCGTAGGTGTACATTGGCTATTTTAAGAGCAATAGCAAGCGTGAACGCGCCCGCTGCACGGCGCGGTGGAGCTGATGTCCGCCGGCCACCTGTGATTGCTCCACAGAGAATGGGGTAAATGTAAACAAACAGACCCCAGTTCTGACAGGTGAGTAGAGAGTGATCGTCTATTCCTAGTGATCAGGAACAGACAACCATCACCACCATTACTAGCAAAAAAAAAATAATAATAAAAATCCCATAAATCTATCCCCTATTTTGTAGACGCTATAACTTTTGTGCAAACCAATCAATATACGCGTATTGCGATTTTTTTTTACCAATAGAATGTAGAAGAATACATATTGGCCTAAACTGATGAAGAAATTTGTTTTTGTTTTTTTTTTTAATTTGGGATATTATTATAGATTATTATAGCAAAAAGTATAAAATATTCTTTTTTTTTGTTTATAGCGCAAAAAATAAAAACCGCAAAGGTGATCAAATACCACCAAAAGAAATCTCTATTTGTGGGAAAAAAAGGACGTCAATTTTGTTTGGGTACAACGTCGCATGATGCAATTGTCAGCTAAAGCGGCACAGTGCCGAATCGCAAATTAAAAAGCTCTGGTCAGTAAGGGGGTAAAATCTTCTGGGGCTGAAGTGGTTAAACAATATGCCACATATTTCAGTATCATTTAGGTGATCACATCATGCTGAAAACACTAGTTTCATGTGCAATTCTCCAGGTTTTAGCAAGAGTCATGGTTTGGGCACTATCTGTTGTCTGGGAGCTATAGTGAATTTGATTTTGGGAGTATTTTTTCCCCATTGCTATAGTGAATTCCGTTTGGGTGCTAATTAGCGCGATTTCACTATTTTGAGAGTATTTATTCGCACAAACAAATATTAGCGCTGTTAGCTGTTGGGCACAGCATCTCCAACAATTTCAGGGGAGCCCCTGAGTCATGTATGCTAATTTAACTGGGGTTCTGTGCCATCTGGAAAAGAATCTATAACCAAGTTCTTGCATTTTTGTACTAATAGATGTAGAGTGAGTGAGAGTAAAGATTTTTAGCTTATTACTATGTGGGACTTCTTGTTCCAATTCTCTCTCCCACTCATTCCAGATGGGCAGTTCCTCAGATGTGTACAGCAATAAGAGAAATTGATATAATTTTGACAAATGATGTGAATCTTTAGCTTTATTGACGGTCATTTTTTCCCATGTTGTTAAAGAGTTTGCCGGTATGCTGATCTGGGGGGGGGGGGGGGTATCAAGGGTTTTCAAAAAATATGACTAAAAACATTTTCTATTTTGACCCAGATCTTTTTGCTCTTGTAGTGATTCCAATTTAGAAACCTCACTAGTATCATAGCTTTGAAATATCAATTAAAATTCAGTAGTCCCAAATCCCCTCTATGTTTCGATCTCTGCATGATTGAAAAAGATACTTCTGCTCTTTTTTTTTATAGCCATGCAAAGTCTATAAACATCTTACATATGCGACTGGCATATAGGCATATAGATGGGGACTGTACGGTAAAGATAAAAAATATTGGGTAGGGCGTTCATTTTTAGGACGTTTATCCTCCCTAACCATATAAGAGCACTCCGTGGCCACCTAAGCAGGTTTATTTGTAAGGCTTTCAACAAAGCTCATAGTTTTCTAATATATTTTTTTCTGATCTGCAAAGATGGATAAACTGAAGTAGCACGTAGACTGTTTTAACCATAGAAATGGAAAAGATGCCTGCAAGTGTTGTTGTAAGAAGGTTTGTTGCAAGAATTTCAGATTTATTAGAATTTATTTTAAAATTAGATAACTTTCTGTACATACTCAATTCAAAGTTGTTATAGCGGGACAAATGTTGTCTTAATATTTTGCTCTAAAAAAAATGTAACTTATTTTAAATGTGTAGCTGACCACAAGAAGTGTCAGAGCTGGGCTCAGCCCTTCCTTCTCAGAGCAGGCCGCTCATCTGTCGGTTAATTGCTAGCTCCAGTCTTTTCCACAGTGACTCACCTGATTAAGATATCCTGTTCGTCAGTCTCTGCCTTCGTCTACGCTGATTCTCCGGTTTTCTGATTTCCTGGCCTGTCCTGAAATATGCTGATCTCTGGCTCCCTGACGTCCTGGCTTGTCTGACTATCCGTTCCGGTTACAGAACTCTGGCTATGATTTGATTACGTTGCTCTGTTTACCTGTCAGGGAACGATCAGGCGGCAGCATTGGCGCTTCCCTATGCACCTGCGGGGTAGAGTGGCACAGAGGCGCATACGGGTGCATGACGTAGCGGGTATGCGCACACGGGTGCATGAAAGAAATAGCCCTCTCGCGCATAGTAATTCAGCTCGGCGCACTCACACACACACTATGGCTCAAACTCGGGCTATGCGCACGGCTGCGCACACGACTAGGTGCACCATGTGACCCTGACAGGCCCATAAAAGGGGACAGTGTGCTCTGTCTCATTGCTGTGTATCTCTTCAGCTCCTGTATTCTCAGTGCCTGATCTTGGTTCCTGTACCTACCTGTCAGGGTCCTGGCCGCCCCGTGCGGCCCAAATTGCCTCTACGCAGGCCAACGACCATTCCTGTGCCCCCCAGGCATCAGCGCGGGCGTTGGCGCGCGCCGCGGGCCGTTCTCAGCAACTTGGCCTCGATGAGTACCTGACATTACCTTTTACTATTATTATTTTAAACAAGTGTGATTTTAACTGCACTTCTGTCTCGGTCTAAATCATGGTTTCTGACAGTAGACGAAGGCCATGAATTCAGAAGATGCAGTCAATCCACTTGTTGGTAATACCTTTTCAAGGTTGGATGAGCAGGATCACCATATGGATCAGTTTGCCTTAGCGTTGCAGACACTCCTGAATTGCACAGCTCACCTGGAATCTCCCACTGTGGCTGCTCCGGTACAACCTGTGTTGCAGGCCGTCCCTGCAGCTGTCTCTGTGCAGGCACGCGCCTCGAGTATTACCTCTATAAAAGGTATGTCTGGTTCTGCTCCGCTTCCCCAGCAATTTGAGTTCAATGCAGAGGGTTTCTCAATCAGGTAGAAAAATACTTTGAGATGCTGCCCCAGGTGTTTCCCTTGGACAGAAGCAAAGTAGGTTTTGTGATATCTTTGCTTTCTGAGAGAGCCTTGGCCTGGGCAAACCCTCTATGGGAGACGCAAAAGTCATTGTCTTGAGTTACCCAGAGTTTGTGGCTTCCTTTAAAAGAGTATTTGACGTTCCCGCATGCTCCGCTTCTGCTGCCAAGTGCCTCATGTCCATCAAATAGAGTACGAGAACTGTTGCTGATTACACCATTGAATTCCGTACTCTGGCAGCAGAGGTTGCGTGGAACAATGAGGCCCTCGTGGCCGCTTTTTCTCATGGTCTCTCGTATACCACCAAAGATGAGATAGCAGCCCGAGCTGGAGAAGTTGATCACGTTTGCCATCCTCATTGACTCCAAACTCAGAGAAAGACTCTCTTTTAACCACTTGCTGACCAGCCGCCGCAGTTGTACTGTGGCAGAATGGCTTGGCCGGGGCGAAACAACGTGTAACGTCGCTTCGCCCTGTGGCCACTATGGGCTCGCACGCGCCCCCTGCTCACCCACGGATCCGATGCGAATGCCCGGCAGTCGTGATCACTGCCGGGCTCCTGCGATCGCTCGGGGCACACGGAGAATCGGCATCTGTGTGTGTGTAAACACACAGTTTTAGGTTTTCTGAGTGGATAAGTGACAGATCGTCTGTTCATAAAGAGTATGAACAGCAATCTATCTCTTCCCCTACACAGTCCCCTCCCCCCTTCAGTTAGAACACACTCTAGGGAACACATTAACTCCTTGATCTCGCCCCCTACTATTAACCTCTTCCCTGCCAGTAACATTTTCTTTCAAAAAAATTTATTATTGAAAAGAGAAAAACAAGTACAAGAAGAAAACACAATAATACATACAGTCGATGCATAGAGGCGAGTTGCATAACATCAAGAATATACAGGAAACAAAGAACCTCTTGTAGGCAAGGTGTTGATGTATTCCAAAACTGACTAGAAAAGGCTTCCCTGGGAGTGCAGCGAACGGTGAGGCGAAGGCCCCCCAGGAGTTACCCTGTGGCACCCACATCCCCCCGCTCCAAAAAACTCTAGCTCTGGGAGGTTCCCCCGACACCCCTAATGGGATCAAACTGTGTCGGGACAGCCCCCCGAGTCTGGGGCATGGTCAAATCTGAATGAGGGCTCCCAGAACTGCGTAAAGCTACATTGGAAAATTAGCTTGACACAGGCGTCCCCCGGGGGGGAAAGACCCCCAAATCCAGGAACTCCTGCACCGCACTGAGAACTGCACTTACTAAAAGTCCACAACACGCCCACTTGAGGCAGACCTTAAAACAAACAAAAAAAAATATAGTAAAATAGAACCAGAAAGAAGAAGAGGAGAGGAGGGTGAGGAAAAGGAGGGGAGTAGGGAGAAGGGGAGGGGGAGCCGTCTGACAAGTAGTAGGTTGTGGGGAAGAAGTTGAAGCATCCTGGTTACGTTTGTAAACCAGGGATGAGGGAGATACCCACATGGTTTGCCCAGGGTTCCCAAGTGGACTCGAATTGTGCTTTGGAGTCTAGGAGAACACTGGTCAATTTCTCTTGGGACATAATCCAAGGAATTTTGTGCTTGGCGGCTTTGAGGGATACCCCTGGTGTTTTCCAGGCCTTGGCAATTGTCAACTTAGCGCACAGGAGAATGAAGTGGGTTAATTTGCGGCTCCATTTAGAGGCCCCTGGGATATTGGCGTTCAATAGGGCTATAGCAGGGGTTCTGGGAAGATGAAGCCCAGTCACTTTGTGAATTAGGGTAAACAGCCTTTTCCAGAACGACCTGATTTTGGGGCATTCCCACCATATATGGGCCATGGAGCCCTGTAGAGCACATCCCCTGAAGCATTGGGGGTTAGAGGTTGGAAACATGTGGGCCAATTTGGAGGGTGTGAGATACCATCGGGCCATTACTTTGAGGTTTGATTCTATTAGGGAAATGTTCTTAATTCCTGTAAAGGCTCTGGAAAAGGATGTCTGCCATTGTTCAAGATTCCAATGGATATTGAGGTCCTTCTCCCATGCGGTCATATAAGGGGTTTTGCCTATCTGATGGGCAAGAGACTGATAGATAACTGAAATTCCACCCCTTTGATCTGTGATTTGTCTGGACCATATCTCATATGGAGTGAATCTAGGTGGGATAGGTTTCCCTATCCATAGTTTGTGGAGAAAGTGTTGTATTTGGGAAAACCTGAAGAGTTCCTCACTTGGGATGTCCAGATGTTGCTTACAGAATTTCAATGTTATTGGGCCTGTAGCCGTAAAGAAATGTCCGATCCGATACAACCCCTTATCCAACCACCACTTGAAGGATTTTATCTCTTGACCTGGGGGGAAATCCGGGTTATTGAAGACATGGGCTAGTGGGTGACAGTCGGAGGTCAAGGAAGGGAGGGTTTTCAGTTTATCCCAGAGGGATAGAGATTGAGAGAGGATCGGAGAGAGTATAGGAGGCCTGTTCTTGGAGGGAAGTCACAGCAAGTAATCCAGAGTGTAGTTGGGGACCGCCTGCCTTTCTATATTAATAAAGTCTGGCTTTTGCGTTCTGACATAAACTGCTGATAGTTGGGCTAGTCTCGCCGCCTGGAAGTACCAGAGTATTTTCTCGGTAACCCCAATCCACCCTGTTTCCGCTGTCTGTATAAAGTATTTTTTGGCAATCTATGTCCTTTTTTGCCCCAAATAAACTCATTGATTTTCCCTTGGAGAGATTGCAAATGGTCCCTTCGTAGGTTTAACGGGATGGCCCTAAATAAATAAATCAGTCTGGGGAGGAGGGTCATTTTTATTGAGTGGATCTTGCCAATCCAGGAGAGGTCTTTACTAGCCCAATTATTCAGGTCCGATTCCAGTCTCTTATATGTGGGTGGGAAGTTTGCTTGGTACAGTTGGTCAATTGTGGACGTTAGGTGAATCCCTAGATAGTCTATGGACGAAGCGTTCCATCTAAATTTAAAAGAGCTTTTCAGTGTTTCCACAGTGGAGAGATTCAGGGATATGTTGAGGGCGTGAGATTTGTCGTAATTAACCTGGAGACCCGACACCTTGGCAAAGTCATTCAGGAGTTTACAGAGGTTAGGGAGAGAAGTGATAGGTGAAGTAATGAATAATAGCATGTCGTCTGCGAAGAGACCACATTTGTGTGTTTGGGGGCCGCAAGAAATACCTTGGATGTTGGGGTTGTTCCGAATTGCTATAGCTAACGTCTCAATTGCGATGGCGAAAATTAAAGGTGAAAGGGGGCAACCCTGTCTGGTGCCTCGCTCTATGTGGAAGGGTTTAGAGTAATGCCCATTGAGGCGGATTAGAGCTGAAGGTTTGGAGTACAGGGATTGTAGTGTTCCCAAGAAGCGATCACCAAAACCCCATTTCTCCATTAGAGTGAAAAGATAAGGCCATTCAACTGTGTCGAAAGCCTTATGGAGGTCTACGGAAAGCAACATCCCCTCCTGTTTGGGGCTCCCATCCCAACTGGTTTGTAGGAGGGAGACTAGATCAATGGCTCTTCTGATTTGGTCTGGCCCCTGCCTGCCTGGAATGAACCCTACTTGGTCCTTATGGACGTAACGGTTAATGAAAGAGGATAAGCGATTGGCCATGATCTTCGTCAAGATCTTGAGGTCGTTATTTATGAGGGAGATCGGTCTATAATTTTCTACTTCTTCTGGGTTTTTATTAGGTTTGGGAATTACCGTTATGTAGGCAGAGTTTATCTGAGGGTCTAAGGGGGTTCCTAACGTCAGCATGTTAAAGAACCTAGCCATATGAGGGGCTAGCGTGTCAATGAAGGCCTTATAGTAAGGCACGGAGAGACCATCTGGTCCAGGTGCTGAACCAGATTTGAGGTTTTTAATGACCTCTCCTATCTCCTCAACAGAGATGCTTGCTTCCATGACCGCCTTATGTTCGGTCGATAAAGTTGGAATTGTCAGGTCTCGAAGAAATTGGGACATAAAGGGGCCTTTTAATTTGGAGACCTGCTATATAGTTTTGTGTAAAAACTCCTGAATGCCTCTAGAACCTTGTTGGGGTCTGCTAAGGGAGGATTACCTGCTACTCTAATCCTGGGAAAGCAGTAATTACGGGGTCGGGGGGAAAGTGTGGAGGCCAACATCTGGCCCATTTTGTTTTTTTGGTGGTAGAATTTAGCCCCACTCCAGCGAATGTGCTTCTCCGCTTTTACCGTGAGGGCTAAGTTCAGTTCCAGTCTGGTTGAGTCTAGTTGGTCTAATAGGGCTTGAGATGGATTTTTCTTGTGTCGGGAGTCTAAGAGAAGCAAACTTTTTTCGAGTTTTATAATGTCCGCCAACTTTTCTTTTTTAATTTGAGTTGCAATGCTAATGAGTTTGCCCCTGATGGTGGCTTTGTGGGCTGCCCAGAGCGTCTCGGGGGAGATGTTGTCAACATTATTGAGAAGGAAGTATTCCTGCAGGGACTTATCTATATCAGCGGTTTTAATAGGGTCACTAAGGATGGATTCGTTTAATCGCCAGTGTGAGCCCGTCGGTCTAGTGAGAGAGTTTTTCATGTGAAGTAGGACTATTGAGTGGTCCGACCATGAAGTGTCGAGAATGGTCGATTTGCGTGTTGACGACATAAGGGCAGGGGGTATTAGGATGTGATCAATTGTAGCATATGATTGATGAGGAGCTGAGAAATGGGTAAAATCCCTTTTTGAGGGGTTGTGTTCTCTCCATATGTCGACAAGCCCATGTGAGTGAAGGATTTTTGCTATGGTCAAACTAGCTTTGGTAGGGCGCGTCAATTGGGCCTTGGGGGGTCTCGATTTGTCGAGTCCTTGGTCAAACGCAATGTTCGAATCCCCTCCAAAGATGACTTTGCCCTCTACTAGAGGTAGAAGGGTTTTGAGCAGGGTACGGAAAAATTGAGTTTGTCCTTTATTGGGGGCATAGTAGGAGATTATGGAGTAGATGTTGCCCTCTATAGACCCTTTGACTAGGATAAACCTACCCTCAGGGTCTCTGTAGTCAGAGATGTGTGAGAATTTACTACTCTTTAAGAACAGTATCGCTACGCCTTTAGTTTTGTTTGCGGCATTAGCAAGATAGAATGTCGGGAAGTGTGAATGAAGGAATTTGGGGTTGTATCGGATCGGGAAGTGTGTCTCTTGCACTAAAACAATGTCAATCTTCAGGGCTCGGTAGTTATCAAAAGCTATTCTGCGTTTTCTAGGGGAGTTCAAGCCCTGAGCGTTATGGTGTCACCCCTGACCCTTGCTGATAAATTAGGTGTAGAAGAATAGAACTAAAACAGCGTAAAATCTTCTTGTTAAAATAAGCAGAACCAGAACACAATTCAACATTGAAGGTTCCCTAGAACCCTAATGGCCGCCCCGAAAGGGGGATCGTAGCGTAGGCACCCTTCGATCACCCAACCTCTCCCCCAAACCTGGGGGGGGGGGGTTGGGTGGGAACTCCCCGGGTTGCAGGCAAACTGTAGATGGAGGTGTAGGCTTGGCTGGAGCCCTTGACAGGTTAATGTCCAGTGGCACTGAAGGTGATCAGCAAGTTGGGGCTCGGTGCTTTGGGGGGGAGGATCCATGAGGATGCCAGGAGATCTTGTAGGGAGGGCATATTCGGTGTTCTCGTGAGGACGGGGCTGCTCTCGGTCGTGTATACGTATAAGGAAAATGTCAATCAGAGGTCCGGGCCTCATGTCACAGTCCATGGAGATGAAAGGTAGAAGTGGATCTGCTATGAACTGATAACTAGGAGTAAACAATGGAGGCCCAAAGGGCGGCAACAATTGAAAAGTTAGGAGCTCAAAGCTCCCTCAACAGCAGGGTTAACTTTCCCGGATTGGGATGCCCTGAAGAGGGCGGAGCAATGGAGGAGGTTAGCGAAAGCGTCTCATGGGGGTCTGGCTTCCTTTGACTTCTTTGACTTGCCTCCGTGCCAGAGAGGGGACACTGGGCTACCCGGTGGTGGTCTCTTGGAGGAACCTCCAGGTGCCGAGGAAAATTCCATGGGTGCTTCCTGGGAAATCAGTTTAAGGTGGAGGAAAAGTTTCTCCCCTTCTGGGAGGGAGGAGAAAGAGTATGATTTCCCTTGAATGGTGAATTTTACCCCGAAGGGGATAGCACCACTAAAAGTGGTTTGAGGGCTCTTCGCTTTTGGATGGTCGAGGGGGCCAGGTCTGCGAAAATTTGTATATGGTGACCCCGGCAGGCAACTTGCTGTTTGAGGCGGGCTTGTCTCATAACTTCTTCTTTTACGGTGTAAAAGTGAGGCTTAACTATGATGTCTCTCGGGATCCATCCTTCCTGGGGGGCCCGAGGGCTCTGTGGGCCCTGTCCAATTCTAGGCGGTGAAGAGGCGTATTAGGAAGTAGATCCTTGATGAGATCCTGTATAGCCTGGGGGATATCTGTGATGCTTTCCGGGAGACCTCGGACTCAGAAATTGTATCTCCTGGACCTGTTCTCGAGGTCGTCTATCCTGGCAAGGGCAGTTTCTAATTGGTCCTGGAGGACCTGTATGTGGGCTGCGTTCTGGTTGGTGTGAGCTACTGTATGGTCCAGTTTGGTTTCAATATCTTCCATTCTGGAACCGAGGTTAGCAAAATCAGATTTTATGTCTCTGGTGATGTCTCTGGTGATTTGGGTCGCTGTGTTAGCCAGACCCCTCTCCAATAGGGCCGCAAACTTGTGGAACATGTCTCCCTGAGGTGACTGGTCCCAATCTAGCATTCTGGGGGACGGAGTCGCCTGTGGGAGTGAGGGAGCAGGCCCTGCAGGGGACAGGTTGTAATCCTCCATTACTCTGCTCAGCAGTGATTCGGTGGAGGTTGGGGAAGGAGCTGGTAGGCCTTGTGGGGTTCCCTGGGCAACCTGGGAGTAGGTTAGAGTGGCAGGGGCCATCACTTGCCTGAATTCCTGAATTCCCTCCAAATAGACTGCATTTGGCTGGGCTGAGGAGAATCCGGCGGCCATCTTGGTACTCCCTCCTCGGCCTGCACGGTCAAATTCAGGCCCCAGGTCTCTTCTTGCGGCGGGTCCTGGCATACAGGGGAGGTCCCGATAGTGTCCCCCCTCAAGACAGGTTATCGTGATGACTTTCTGGGGGAGACTGTGTCTCCAGTGGCTTACGTTGGGGAAGTGTGATGCAGGGCTTCAGGAGCTATTATCAGTGACGGCGGCCATCTTTGTACACCTCTGCGGTCTGCCCGCTCTAGTTCCGGCACCCGGGCACAGTTTTCGGCGGTTCCCGGCATACAAGGGGGGTCCCGGCAGTGTCCCCCTCAAGGCTGGTAAGCGGGGTGCTGGTTTGGGGGGTGCTGAGACCGCTGTGGCGCTCGTAGGTCAGGGGTGATGCGGAGCTCCAGGCTCAAGCAGCCATGTCGGAGCTCCCGCGCATGCGTACTGTGCCAGTAACATTTTTACAGTAATCAATGAATTTTCCCAAAAATGTGTCAAAATTGTCTGACGTGTCTGCCATAATGTCACAGTCCCGATAAAAATCGCAGATAACCGCCATTACTAGTAAAGAAAATGTATAATAAAAATGCCATAAAACTATCCCCTATTTTGTAGACGCTATAACTTTTGTGCAAACCAATCAATATACGCTTATTGCGATTTTTTTATAAATATGTAGAAGAATACATACCGGCCTAAACTGAGGAAAAAAATAGTTTTTTATATATTTTTGGGGGATATTTATTATAGCAAAAAGTAAAAAATATAGAATTTTTTTCAAAATTGTCGCTCTTTTTTTGGTTATAGCGCAAAAAATAAAAACCGCAGAGGTGATTAAATACCACCAAAAGAAATCTCTATTTGTGGTAAAAAAAAGGCCGTAAATTTTGTTTGGGAGAAAAGTCGCACGAATGCGCAATTGTCAGTTAAAACAACGCAGTGCCGAATCGAAAAAGTGCTCTGGTCAGGAAGGGGGCAAAATCTTCTGGGGCTGAAGCGGTTAAGGAACGCTTGTGGAAGCCTCCTTTACATTTGTCTTCGAGCTTTGCAGTTCCACCCTTGCGTCCTTCACTTCTCATTCCTCCTGGTACCAAGTCGGTCAGTGAAGATAAACTAATGCATTTGGGCTTCACACGTCTCTCTGAGGATGAGAGAACCATTAGGAGGAAGGAGAGATTGTGCCTTTATTGTGGCCAGGCAGGTCACCTTTTGAAGTCTTGTGCTACCCATCCAGGGAATGCCCAAACCTAGAGGTCCTGTAGTGGACAGACCTTAGGTGGTATTGTTTCGTCCCCAGTTATCCAGAAGGATAAGCTTCTAGTCCCGGTTATCCTTTCTTGGTCTGAGTCGTACGTTGAGATGCAGGCTCTAATCCACTCTGGGGCTGCAGGCCTGTTCATTGATGCTGCCTTTGTATCTAAGCACTCAGTTCCACAGCAGCTTCGTGCCACTCCACTTGCTATTGAGGCTCTTGATGGGAAACCTTTACAGCCTGCCCATGTGACCCATGAGACTGTTCCATTGTTCCATGACCGTAGGGGCTCTTCACCATGAGATAATCCAATTCCAAATTATTACCTCACCTAAGTTTCCGCTGGTTATTGGTTATCCTTGGTTACAGAGGCACAACCCCTCTTTTGATTGGCTTTGTGCTGAGGTACTCTCCTGGTCGCCACAATGCAGCAAGACATGTTTCCACAATGTGGCTAAGGGCCCATGCACCTATTCACTCTCCCCCCTGTGGTTTTAGCGATGTCTTTGACAAAGGTCAAGCTGGTAATTTGCCTCCACACCGGTCATATGATTGCGCAATTGACATTCAACCTGGTGCCATACCCCCTCGTGGCCGGGTTTAACCTTTGTCAGTCCTGCTGGTTACTTAAGCTGTTCAGTTCAGTTCCTCTCTGCCTTCACCTTGGTCAACACATCCAGAGACTGCAGATCCTGCTTGCTGTTCCACTACGCTGATTCTCCGGTTTCCTGATTTCCTGTACTGTCCTGAAGTACGCTGATCTTTGGCTCCCTGACGTCCTGGCTTGTCTAACTATTAGTTCCAGTTACAAAACTCTGGCTATGATTTGACTATGTTGCTCTGTTTACCTTTTACTTTTTATTATTATTAAACAAGTGTGATTTTAACTGCACTTCTGTCTCGGTCTGATTTATGTTTTCTGACAGGATGGCAGTAGTGTTCATCATTAATAAAATAAATAACAATCATAATAAAACAACTTTATCTATTAGCTGTGGTTATAAAATCAGTCATGTGATGGTAATAGAGAGAATGCAATGTGTATTAGCATTAGCTATAAACACTAGATGGTGGTGTGCAGATGAATGTATATGTATATGGCAAGGGTTTTAATTGGTTGTTGAGGAGTGATGGATGATGTAAATGGAAGGTCCAGTGGGTGGGCTTTATCCCCTGATGACGTCATAACCGACAAAATGCCTTGAGAGGAGCCTCGTACACTGTCATATTCAGTTGCATCACTTCCAGTGACATATTTCTGGTCCCTGCAAAGGGAGCAGCCATCTTGTTGGTTAGTTTTAGAGTCAATAGACTGTATGTACTAATATAATTAAGTTTAATGGCCTTTAAAATTAAATGGTCTTTAAAATAAAAGAAATGGTACTGTACTTTTTTGAGTCCCACTCTTTTATGTGGTGGAGCTACCTGGCAGAAGTGGAGCAGAGGAGGAGGAGATGCAAGCAAAGGAGACAGTACAAAAAGCACATATTGACCTTCATATAGTTATAAGGGGTCACATCACATTTGGTGAGTGGCGCCCATTAAGGGTGGGGGTGGAGGTGAGCACAGGCACAAGAGTGTTTAAAGTATTGGAAGAGAACACCTTGTAACAGCACCACAAGCACTTTTTATAGTGGATGAACTAATGGTTAACTGTAAAATGCAGCAAAGCACTGAGGGGGATTGGAATGTATAATGGATTAACTATATTGACTTGCTCCATTGAACATTTATTTATGCACTTTATTCTTACAGAACATTTTGCACATTGATATTACAGCAAGTTTTAAGCACTTTAACCGCTTCCCGACCACCTAACGCAGATATACTGCGGCAAAATGGCACGGGCAGGCAAAATCACGTACCTGTACGTGATCCTTTAAATGCCTGCTCGCGACCGGTCGGGAGCTCCGTGACCCCGACCGCGGGACCAGCGGACCCGATTGCCGCTGATGTCCCGCGATCGGGTCACGGAGCTGAAGAACGGGGAGAGGTATGTGTAAACAAACCGTGATACGTGATACGACCTATAATACCCACACCTCCCATGCTAGGGCACAACACTTTTTCCGAGATGGAACGCTATTGTCCCACCCCACTCTATCTGCGACACTGCCCAAATACAACATCCCATTTTCACATACTTGCAACTGCGACATTTTTTTAACACAACCACCCCTACCCCCTCATGGCATAGGGATTACACGCCTTTCGAACTCTTATGCACCAGCACAGAACCACAAAGTCACTTGATTTCCTCCATCTACGCCCTCCTATTTGCTCAACACGTGATTAGAGATGACAAACTAGTTGCCCAATGGGAATCGGATCTTGCTCTAAACCTTACCCTGGCTGACTGGGAACGCATATTCACATTCATTCACAAAGGCTCGCTTAACGTTTCAACACAGGAAAACCGATACAAACTTTTTTCTAAGTGGTACAGGACCCCTGACAAAGTTCATCATTTCCACCCGAGTATCCCGCCGACTTGTTGGAGGTGCAATGCCGCACGGGGCACCCTCCTTCATATTTGGTGGGACTGCCCCAGCATCCAGCCCTTCTGGTCAGAAATCCATACACTGATCTCCTGCATTACTACCGATTTGCATGCCTTTACCCCCGCACGTTACCTACTACCTCACACTCCCGAACCTCTTGGCTCGTACAAAAGGTCTTTATCCTTACAACTGATCAATGCCGCTAACCTTTGCGTCCCAGCTCTTTGGAGAACCACCACTTCTCCCTCAGTCGACGACTGGATTCGTCGGGTAGACAGAACGGCAGACATGGAAAAGCTCATCTGTCAGGCACATGATAACCCAACCAAATTTACTAACACTTGGGCCTGTTGGCTACACTTTCGAAATTCCACAACACTGTCCACTCAGCCTCCACTTCCCCCACCCCCACCATAAACTTATTACACAATTCAGCGCTCCTAAACCTACTTGTCCTGACGCTCTCCCTTCACCACTCTTTCCATCTCCTTTATCTTCCTTCCATCGCCTTTTCATACTGACCATACCCATTTATCTTTAAAAACCCCTCTCTGCTGCTACGCAGGGTACCCTTTCATCTCCCTTTTAACTATTGGCTTTCTCAGATGCGAACACTCTCCCACCTGGTCACTGGAATCCCCCCCCCTCCACACTCACGCACATGTTCTCAGCCTTCTGGGTTTAGTCTGCAAGTCATGTTCCACCTTCTATACCTACTATACTTCTTCTCAACTCAAGGGCCCCCTACCATTCACAGCAAGTTCCCTGTAGGGGTGAATGGTTTTTGGGCCAATCGCAGAAGGTTTTTACATGACTCCCATTTGCCTCCTAGATCATCGCGCCCACTAGCGCTCCACGTCACTTACCTTATAGATCACTGTACTCTCAGAACACATTATACTGTGATCTTAATTTCATAGTACCATTCGGCACCGACCTCCCCTATTGGGAGTTGTGGAAGCATGTCTCTGTACTCCTAGGCGAAGAAAGAAAAAGCTGCGCAAACCAAAAATAACTACAAATAATCAAATAAGGTGAATAGACGTCTAACTAAAGAGGTCAGATTCTAGTGCATATCATATACTGCATAGCCATGTAAGAATAGGTGTGTACAATATATAAAATAAATATATATATAAATAAATCAACACCCAGTGATACAAAACATATTGTGTAACATATGTACTAATGAGTTCATAGATGGGCCAATCAGGCCAAAAAATTGTCCCAATAGCAAAGAAGGATTTTTAGTGATTGTGTGGACAAAAACAAAAACAAACAAAACAAAAGTTCCAATATTCGTGCTCCCGTGCAGGATTCAGAATATCCACTTCTTGTATAAAACACTTCAAAGATGTGAGTGGCACCACCACCAAATAGTGAAAGATGGCCGCTTACCGCAAATCAATGACCCCCCGTTACAGAGGGTCAAGCAGGCATATGGTTAGGGTTAAAACTGTAAAGGCCTCCACAGGGAAGATGTCATTGGATCTCCAGGCAAATTTGGCAATAGACTTGGTATACCCTCAGTCCTCTCTCCATATACCAAGTCTATTGCCAAATTTGCCTGGAGATCCGATGACATCTTCCCTGTGGAGGCCTTTACAGTTTTAACCCTAACTATATGCCTGCTTGACCCTCTGTAACGGGGGGTCATTGATTTGCAGTAAGCGGCCATCTTTCACTATTTGGTGGTGGTGCCACTCACATCTTTGAAGTGTTTTATACAAGAAGTGGATATTCTGAATCCTGCACGGGAGCACGAATATTGGAACTTTTGTTTTGTTTGTTTTTGTTTTTGTCCACACAATCACTAAAAATCCTTCTTTGCTATTGGGACAATTTTTTGGCCTGATTGGCCCATCTATGAACTCATTAGTACATATGTTACACAATATGTTTTGTATCACTGGGTGTTGATTTATTTATATATATATATATTTATTTTATAAATTGTACACACCTATTCTTACATGGCTATGCAGTATATGATATGCACTAGAATCTGACCTCTTTAGTTAGACGTCTATTCACCTTATTTGATTATTTGTAGTTATTTTTGGTTTGCGCAGCTTTTTCTTTCTTCCCCTATTGTGTTCACCGTTTGTATATGGTATAGTTGCTGCAGCCGCTTATGGTTTAAATAACCAGTTTAGGAGTTCACGGTTTATCCGCTTTCACTTTTTGACCTATAGCGCAGTTTCTTGTCCCCTCCTTTTTTCCTGTACTCCTAGCCACCACTATCTCCTCCACATATACACTCCTTACAGTAATGTTTACTTGTGCCGATTTTATGCATTTAATTCTTGATGCTCTCAATACTTTTCAATGCTTTGTATGTTTCAATTTCCTGTTAACATGTTAAAACTCAATAAAATTCTTTTAAAAAAAAAAAAAAAAATCTAAATATTTACACACACAAGATAATTAAGTCATCAGTCAAATCCTTCCACCTCTTCAGAACCGTTGATCCCCCTTCAGCTTGACGGAGTTATCAGTTTTATAAACCTGACCTAAATATTCCATTTAGATTATTTCATTTTAACAATATTTATTTACATTTGCAGTTATCCTCCACAGATATTTTATCTCATTATTAGCTTTCCTCATTATCGTTAATATGCTCAATTGACTGCTCAGACAGATCAGAGACTAGCCACCAATACCAGATTTTCAAAAAAAAATTGGGGCCACTCCTATGTTTATATGTCAACTCCTCACGTCTTAAATTAAGATTTATTGCTTTTATACATTGATCTATTGTAGTGGTTTGATATCCATAGTGGTTTGATATCCATTTGTGTAATATGAGTTTACGAGTCATATACATAGTTCCTAACCACATCACGTGCATTTCAGCTGGGAACAATCCCTAACAATGCTATCTTTGGGTCATAATGAACCTGTGTGAAATACAAGGAATTCAAAGTGTAATATACACCTTCCCAGTAGCGATGCAGTTTGGGACAAAGCCACAACATATGTATGAGTGTACTTGCATCAGTAGTACATCTTGGACAATTTAATGTAGCTGCCTTGCCCCAAGAGTGCAACTTCAAAGGAGTATAATGAGCTCTATGAATAATAAACAGCTGCGTCAAACACTGTGAGGAGGCTAGGGATACCCCAAATAAGTTCTTCAGAGCTTGCTCCCAGTCCTCATCACTGAGTGTCTCCAGATCTCTTCACCACTGTCTAGAGCTACCCTCTAGTAAATTTGTTCTAGTTTTCTCTTGTAGAAAAGAATATATGTTCCTGAAGAGTCCCTGTTTAGATCGTCTTATGCCGAGTACACACGAAGGGACTTTGTCCGCCGGACCTAGTCCAGCGGACAATCCGCCGGACTTTCCAGCTGGGCTTCGGCGGACTTGAAAGCGAACGGACTTGACCACACACGATCACGCTAAAAGTCCGGCGGTTCACGCGATGACGTACAGCACGTACGACGGGACTAGAAAACGAAAAATACTAGAAAAATACTTGCTACTGAGCATGCGTCCTTTTTGGTCCGCCGGACCATACTATAGACGGCCGTATTGTCCGCCGGACTGCCAAGTCCAGCGGATAATTTTAAAACAAAACTTAAAACCTAGTCCGACGGACTTTTGGGAAAAAAAGTCAGTTGAAGGCCCACACACAAGGGGATTGTCCGGTGGACTCGAGTCCAGCGGATAATCCCGCGGGATAATCCCTTCGTGTGTACGCGGTATTACAGTTACTGCCATAGCTAGAATTGATGAAGTCTTATATTTTAATAAAAAGTTATTTGCTTGACTGTCGCAGCTGTATATATTTAAAAAATTTATTTTTAGGCAAATTATATCACTCTGACAGTTTGTCAAATGGTTGCAAAACCTCATTATTATAAAGTTGACAAAGAAGCAGAACACCAGCTCTTTTCCATAAATCAAAATTTTCAAGTTTTACTACCTCAGACAGTCGCAGATTATTCCAAATGGGCATATATTGAGTATATCCCTCATGATGAGTATCTTGTTGAATAGTAGTCCAAATTTTATAAATTAAATAAAATGTTGGATAGTTACGCAGTGCCGAAACAAGGTCACCCAGTGCCCAGGGCGAACATACCATACCAAATTGCCCCCCCCCCCGGGTTGGGCATGACCAATCATCTTCTGTCTGGTCTGATAACCACACCTGCTCATTATACCTACCAATAAAATTCAAAGTCAGGACTGGATAAATTACAAAGTGCAAGGGTCAAGAGCAGAAACAATGTACAGAGTATTGGAATCAGCAACAAGGGTATTTTATAAAAGCAGTGGGCTTGTGTGCAGGATCATAAGTTGAGCCCAGCTTGTAGAGGATAAAGTGCGGTGAGCGGCAAAAATTGGGTTGTGGCTTTCACTTTGCTGACTATTGAGTATTGCTTAAAAATATTTACAGTGCAAGGGTTCAGTAGCAAGTGATGCAGAGCTCAGGAATGGGAAACAAAGACTTATTTAGGATTGTGGAAATGGGGTTCAAAAGATCTAAAGTTCTTTTAGTGCTTGTTCAGAATATCTACAATATTTTAGTGTGCATGAACTAAGGACTGGTATAAAACCCAAGATGTTATTTATTGTAGCTTAACAATCATTAGATGTGGTGGCTGCATTAGTTTTATTTTATGCTTTTCCCCTCTGTTTTCACCTGGTGATCTGGCCAGTGGCACACGTCCTGTATTAGAGTGCCCCCAATCTGGATAAAGGAGCACAGAAGGCACAGCCGATAGCAGCATGGTCAGTCTGGGAAGGAGGGTAGTGTTAGATGTACTAGCAGGTTTAGCAACACTAAAAAGTTGAAGCCAAACTTACTAGCCTATGGAAAACAGGATCACACATTCTCCACAATTCAGCACACTGGACTCCTCTATATTCTGCTCTGCTGTCTAAAGTCAACATGGGAAAGAGAATGAGAAGGACACGCTCTGACACACAGGGGGGCTCTGACACACAGAGGGGCTCTGACACACAAGGGGGCTCTGTCACACAAGGAGGCTCTGACACATAGGTGGGCTCTGACACACAGGAGTGCTCTGACACACAGGGGGGCTCTGACACAGGGGGGCTCTGACACGCAGGAGGCTCTGATTCCCAACAACGTCTATGGCATTTGCAGCTTGCTGAAATAATGTTTCCCCAGCCTTTATCCCCAGTCTGAATATGTACAGAGCTCTATGCTAATACCTCAGCTCTTTGCTGGGAATGTGGGGCTGACAGAGCATGGGAGGGCTCAATAGACTGACAGGAGGCTGGGCTAATAGGGACAGGTATTTTTTTTTAATTGCACCCAGCTTATTTCAGGAAAATAATATAGTAAGTACACTGCTGTTAGTGAGACATATCCTTAGTGCAGGATGGGAGACAGCTGGGGGGAGTTAGTTAAGCACTGGATCCCCTCCCCATACACAAGTACTAGATGGATCAGCAGAGAACATTAACAACTGAAATGTCCCTGTATATATTCCCAATATATATAAGAATTGTTCTTCTCTTTTATTAAACCTGCTCTGCAAAGTACAGGGTGGGTTTACAGCACAGCCAGGTACAGTTTGGAAGGCAGAGCAGCAGGGACTCACATGGAAGAAAACTGACATCCATCCTGTGAGATCTTCATGTTGGGAGAGCTGTGTGATGTATGCAGGGGGCGGGAAGCAATGATTAGGTGTGAGTGTTATCATCTTGCTCCGCACACCTGTAGAGGAGCTCTCAGTATCACAGCCCGATCCAGCCAGCCAGACTGATGAGAAATCAAGCCCGGGAGAATGAATTCTCTGTGCCAGGATGTGGTTGCCGCTGTAGAGAAGAGGCAAGCAATATGTATGAGTGCATCCTCAGCCCACTTTTTGGGCACACTGTAGCATTGAGTGAAGCCATAACCTAAATATTCTCTGCCCAGATTCCTCTGCATGATGCTGCCAGCAACCCTGCACCCCCTCCCACACTGCTCACTGTTTACTCTTCCAAATAAGATCTCTAAACAAGGTATGTCTAAAGAATTTCAGAAGAAGCCACACAGGATTTATGGCATCCATATCATCTTTATCAAATTAGCTCTACCTATTATCGTTAAAGGCAACTTACTCCAAATGTTCCCCTTTTGTTTAAACGGCTTAAGCAATGGGTCTAAATTTCTCTCCACATATGCACTTACTTGTGATGTAACTTGTACATCTAAATATTTAAATGTGGAAACTACCACTATTTGAGAGGCAGAAATTGGTAGGTTGGTCATCAGGGGGTCCACTGGTAAAAGAACTGATTTATCCCAGTTTATTGTAAAACCTAAGAAAGAACCATATGTATTGAATAAAGACATTACTGCTTTTAAAGATGACGAAGTGTCTCCCAAAAATAAAAGTGTATCGTCAGCATATAAAGCAATCTTGTCCTTCCCCCAACGATCTGTGAAATCCAATTATATTTGATGATTGACGGACAGAAGCAGCCAAAGGTTCAAGGGCTAAAGCAAAATGTAACAGTGATAGTGGACATCCCTGTCTTGTTCTACGTTGCAAAGAAAAAGTCTCAGATACTGAGCTGTATCCACCTTATAAAGTATGGACCAAAACCAAATTTTTCTAAGCAATGCCATAAAAAATTCCATTCTATACTGTCAAAAGCTTTTGCCGCGTCTAGCAAAAATACAGCTCTATTACCCAGATTTTCAAAGGAGACCTGCATATTAATAAATAGGCCTCTTATGTTCACTGCAGTAGATCTATTTGGGATAAAACCAGATTGATGCATATGCTTAGATATTACTTTAGTCAATCTGATAGCTAATGCTTTTGCCAATAGCTTCACATCCAATGTAAGTAATGATATTGGGTGATATGATTCTTTGATTTTTATCATGTTTTAACAAAGCTATGATAATTTCTTCATTCATAGAGGGTGGAAGGTGACCACTTTCCAATGCTATATTAAATATAGCATTGGCAATAACTCAGTTCCATAAACTTTGTAGACTTCCCCCGATAACCCAACTGTTCCTGGGGCTTTATTATTAGTCAAGCTATCTGAAGCAGTTTTAAGTTCCTCTAATGTCAATGGTTGATCCCACATCTCCCTTTCATCTACTGATAATTCTGTTAATTTAATAGATTTAAGAAAGAGTTGCAGTTCATCTTACTTATTACTTCATCTTACTTTACTATTATACAATTTCTTAAAAAAATCAACAAATACTGATGAGATCTCCAAGGTAGTTTGTGCTGTTTCAGTTGGATATATTTGTAATTCTACTACCTGAGTAATTGGTTTCTGAGCTTTCACTATTGTTGCCAAAATATAACTCGTATTTTCTCCATCCTCAAAATAAGGTTGCTGAAGAAAAAAAGTTTCTGTTTTTTTTATAAAAAATATCAGCATATATCTGTTGTTTTTTTATCCACTTCTGTTGTGCTTCTATAGTAGGATTTGCTATATAGAGAATTTCTGCCTTTAAAACATCTTCGAACATCTTCGTCCCAGGCCCTGATCTTTTTTTGTATCCTTAGAATTTGAGAGATAAACAAACCCATCATGTAGGCTTTTAAAGAGTCCCAATATATCTGCGAAGATATGGAGGGTATGTTTATATCTCTATAGGTCAAGATGTCAAGGTTGACATATCGCTATATAAATGATATAGAATGGAAAAAGATCCCATCTATTATCCATTTCAATAATAACATCATGTCTATATCTTTTTTTAAGATTCACTGTGAAAGGAAGATTTATATTTTCATTTCAATTTGTCTGGTGTGCGTATTTAAATAAATCCATAAAATAACAACAAAAAATCACAAAAAACCCAAATTTTTTCAAATCTCACATATACCCCCAAGAGACTGTCGTTCCCCTGAATGACTAACCCCCAAAGTGTCCTATATATGAGAGCATAACAAAATACACATAGTGAACTTTTTCTAGTAATTAGAAACAAATATTGAGAATAATATAAAATAATTCTCCAAAAAGTTAACATTTGCCTATGTGCATCACCAAAAAAAAAGAAAAACACACAAAAAGTTAAAATAAAAACCAAACATTTCCCACAGGAACAAAATATAGAGTCCATTCTGTAAAATATTTTACTGGACTCTCTCCTCCGGCTCTATAGTTATATAGAAAATCAGGCTAACCACCTCCCATCTGTGCAAAAAGGAGGGCAAGAGAAAGAAAATCCCCCTATTTTCATTCTTTTTTATTATAAGTGTCTATCCAGTCATTCCATAGCCATGTGTGATTTATCAAAAAAATGTACGACTTTATTGGCCACCACTCTAAGTTTAGCAGGATACAACATTGAATATGACAATTGCAGAATCTGCAGTCTTTTTTTTAACATCTTGAAATTTAATTTGTTGTTTTTGTATTTCTGGTAAAAATCTAGAAAAAACATAACTTTAGTTCCATTAAAAATAACTTCCTTCAATAGTCTGACTCTTCTGAGAATATAATCTCTGTCGCGTTGATTAAGCAGTCCTATTAGAAATGGCCATGGGGGGTTCCTTCTGAGAAAGGCCTACTAGCTACTAGGTGTGATCTCTCAACCGAAAAGGACATAGGGAGATGTTCTTTCCCAATCGTCTCCCATAGCCAGGTTTCCGCAAATTCTGTGGGATTTGCTCCCTCAGAATGCTCACCAACTGAATAGATTTTTTCATTACTTCTTTAATATCTGAATCTAATGACTGTGAAATATCCTCTAATTCCTTAACACGACCTTCCAGGGCCGATGTTCTTTCCCTTATTTTCTGTACATCTTGACACAGAAAAGTAAATTCTTCTTTAAGTCCCTGTACTTGCCCTGTTAGGTTGCATAAAAAATTATGACATTGTTTCACCACTTTTAACACATCAAGTAATGTAGGCTCTGTTAGCTCTATTGGTGTTAGTGATGATATTGATGTATATTGGCCATTTAACTGTTTGACAGTATGCTGTCTATCACTTTTTTCCATTCCTTCCACTTCACCTGTCATTTCATCCGAAGATTTGTGTAAAATAGTTGTATCTGTTCTAGTGCAAGAATCTTCCGTTACTTCACTGGCCACTTGTTGAATGCTTTTATTTTCACTATGTTTTGAGATCATTGCAAATTTTGCTAGTTTAACAGCAGCAGTTTCTTTAGCCTTCTCTTTTACCGGTTTACAACTTTGTGCTTGCTGAGAAACACCATCATTCTCTTGCGTAGGAGCTGCAGCATTTAAAACCCCCTGATCTACTTTTTTCGATAATTTTGCAGTTTTATTACCATCTCTCCTTTCCATTTCTCCTGTTCTCTTTTCTCTGTCTTTCTTTTCTCTCTCCCCTTTATAGTTATTTGTTTAATTATTTGTTGCCTGATTTATATTATAAATGATCTGTTGCTTTGCAGCTCAGCTCTCCACAAAAAGTTTTTTCCTTTTCTTCCTATTCCTCTTCCTTTTTGTTTGCCTTCCTTCTGTTTTCCTCCTTAATCCTTCCTTCCTCTCTACCCTCCTTTTATTTTTTTATTTTTTTTTATTATTATTCTATTTTCCTCCTCCCTTTCTTTCCTTGTTTGTTTCTCTTTCTCTTTTATCCTCTCCTTTTCATGTGTTAAAAAAAAGGAGATCTCTAAAACTGCCATCAATGATGTTTAAAAATCTTCCTTTGCATGGAAACCCAAAAATGGAAAGTGCAACCAATGCCGAAGCAAAAGGAATACAAACAGTAATGTACATTTACCATCAATAACCATCAAAACTAAAATATTTTAGACAGCAATCTACAAAATTTTAACTACCAGAGGACCATAGATATTATTACAATCAACTAAATAAAAATATCAAGTCTTGTTATAGTTCGAAAAAAGACCCCTTTCAGCAATCTCTACATTAAGCTTTCATGCCCTTCTTGATTGATAAATCGGATCTCTCTGGCTCAACTTGTTCTTGGTGTGGCACCATATGACCCACACTACTTCATAGAATGTGGAGCTGTACCAAGATATCTACCTTCTGGGACCAAATTCTAAACTATCTACATACTATATTGAGGATATAAATTGACAAGGATCCTATAATCTGCCTTTTTGGATGTTTTGCTCCTTCCTCTTCATCAACATCCTTAACACCAGTTACAATACCATCATGGTCTTCACTATGTTTGTTGACAGTTCGCAGAACTATGTTAAAATCTTGGACATCACTTACTGCTCCCAAATTAACTACTTGGAAAAAGAACCTGAAATCCTTGCTGTATATTGAAAAACTGGACACAACACAAGCTCTTAACTCTACAAAAAGTTTCTTTAACTGATGGCAAAGATTTATGGAACACTCATTTTCAAACTTGGAAATATCCCAACTGATGACACCATTTTTGTGGAAATTCTAAGGATCTTTAACATAGTGAACCACAATACTATCAACGAACAACTGTTACTATTACTTTATATTATTACTAATATAAATAATTTTTCTTTGTTATTTTATTTTATTTTATTTCTGTTTTCATTCTTTGTTCTTTTTATTTTTTTTCCTTGTTTTATATTTTATTGTAGATCTTCTATACAGATTAATTGATTATATTAACAGTTAAATCCAAATTATTTATACATGCTTCCACTATAAATGAATAATTTGGTAATATTTACCTATTTACATATACGTTAATGTGATTAAAATTGCATAATATCAATGCTGTAAAACATTGGTAGTGGGTTAGATACAAGCTATGGAAAATCTACCCCTTTCTGTTTGAGGCTTGGAAATTGAAAGTTTCAATAAAAATATTTGAGGAAAAAAAAAGTATAATATATGAATATAGTCTGCACTGGAAGTCAGTTCTAATTTATACAGCACGAAAGTTAGCTCAAGTGTTCATTCTCTGTGTGAACAGCTGATGTAAAAACTATTTGAAATGAGACTGATGAATAAGCAAGCTCAGTCACTATATCAGCAAGATCTATCAATGGAAAAATCTTACTTATATAGTGATTAAATATGCCATTTCCTCAGTTGCAATGAAAAAACTAGACAGTAGGAAAATTCATGCATTTGTGCTATGGTGCACGGGAAGGCTCCTGCTCACTCCATGGACAGCAAAAATAACAAAAAAGCAAATACTGGAGGACACAATACCAAATGTTTTACTAGATTAAAATGACAAAACTCATGCTCACCTACTTACTTGAGAAGGTAGTTATTCTTGAATTGGTTAGCGAAAAAAGGAAGATAGACCATCAAAGAAACCAATGGACATCATAAAATGTAACATCAGGTAGAATTTGAAACAGCTAAAGCAAATCAGTAACAAAATAAAAAAAAAAGGAAGAAAGATAGGCCATAGAATCACTAAGAGTCAGACACCTGAACAGACAACATCATCATCAAAGTTCATTGTAGTTAAATAGTCTTATGATATCATTTATTCTAGTGCGAGGCTTTAAAACCTTGGGATAAGAATAATTGCAAGAGATAACATTCGATCCCCAGAAAGTCAGTAAAATGGTTTGGCAAAGTTTAGGACATTCTATGTTTTTTTAGCAAATGGCTTGCTGATAAGCCATTGGTAAAACCTTTCTACCTACTTGGAGCTCAATTAGTTTACATAAATGTGTTTGACAGGTGATAAAACACATTTCTGAGAGCTTGATCTTATCATGTACAAATAAGTTACTGGCTGTGGGTAGCTTTAACTTTACTGTATTTGAAAACATTATTATTATAATTATAGTGATATAGTAAGAAAGTCATAAATAATAAATCTACAAAGTCAACCAAAATAATTGTAGGTAAAATTGGCCTTTTTGCATTCTTGGACGTGTTCATTGTGGCCAAATACTTTCTGAGCAATCCCACTCGGTTAGTTAGAAAATCCTCCTGCAGTTTCCTGAAAGTAGAACAAGCAGTAGAATCTGTAGTAGGTTCTGTAGTAAAATGTGGACATGTTATTTACCTGAAATACGTCTAAATCCATGCTTTGTAAATATCTAGATAAAAGAAGCTGATGATTGTAATGACAGACTTACATAGAACGTAAAATCATGCTTCTAAAAATTATAGGTTGAGAATATTGCCTTTTAGTAAAGTGTTACTCGTCTATATATTATACTTTCACAGGCTATTTCATACGGTATACATTATAGCTGTTTAAAACCAGTGAGCTACACAACACTGTAGTTTCTGCTATGCATTTTAAGAGGGCTATTCTACATAAAAGTATGTGCCGCTCTCTAGCATTTTAGATTTTTTTAAACTAAAAATTACACAAATCCAATTTTAAAATATTTTAGCATTTTCATTAATGTTGGCACATTTACGCAACGGAAGACTTTGATAAATGTCATTATAGCAAAGATTGCTTCAGCAAAATGGCTGCCCAGGACCTCTGTTATAGGATAAGGTTTTGACAGTATTCAACATGTCAGCAATTATTTTGTTTTGCTGAACTTTACAAGTGACTAGTTGTTAACAAATACGCTATGTGCCAAGGTTGATGAAAGGGCTTAATTACCTCCTTTAGCGCTTATGCTGCAAAATAGTTTTATTGACACAACTAAAACATAAAATCACTACAAAATGTCTAATTGCAGCAGGGAATTAAGTGGCATGATTCAGTGCAACTTTTTCTTTAGGATAATTCAGTATATTTGTTCCTTCATTAGCTGGACCCACATTTTAAGTTTCCTGAAGAAAAGTTGATTTCAGTATATTGTGTTAGGAAGGGGATGACCTTTCCATTTTCAAAATTCAGATACTTGCGATTTTAATGTGTGCCAATTTAATGACACATTTCTGGTTATATGGACATTTTTCCTAAAAATAGTAGACATGGGAACTGTCAAAAAATTTGTTTCGTTTCGTTTCATCCCGTTTCATATATAAAAAAAATTCGTAATTCGTAATTCGTGTACGAAATTCCGTTCGAATTCGTACGAAATAAGAAATTCGGACGAATCGTAATTTTTTTCTGAATCGTTAGTAAAGTTACGAATCGTTACGAATCGTTACGAATCGTTAACGCGGCTAATGAATTGTTGGTTCTCATAACACAGAGAACAATTCGAATCCAACTACAAATATCGAATTTCAATTTCAAGTTACGAATCGTTATGAATCGTTACGAATAGTTATGAATCGTTAGTAAATCCAACTACCAATATCGAATTTCAACTAATTTGAACAAAATTATTATAGCAGATATAACGAATGAATTCGAATGAATTCGAATGACAAAGTGTCATTTTTGCAGAAAAAAAAAAAGCGTAGGGGTCCCCCCAAATTCAATAACCAGGCCCTTCAGGTCTGGTATGGATATTAAGGGGGACCCCAGCCAAAAAAAAAAAAAAAAAAAAAATGGCGTGGGGTCCCCCCCAAATATCCATACCAGACCCTTCAGGTCTGGGATGGATTTTAAGGGGAACCCCGGCCAAAAAAAAAAAAAAAAATGGCGTGGGGTCCCCCTCAAAATCCATACCAGACCCTTTATCCGAGCACGCAACCTGGCAGGCTGCAGGAAAGGAGGGGGGGACGAGAGCGCCCCCCCCTCCCGCCTGAACCGTACCAGGTCACATGCCCTCAACATTGGGAGGGTGCTTTGGGGTCCCCCCAAAGCACCTTGTCCCCATGTTGATAAGGACAAGGGCCTCTTCCCCACAACCTTGGCCGGTGGTTGTGGGGGTCTGCGGGCGGGGGGCTTATCGGAATCTGGAAGCCCCCTTTAACAAGGGGACCCCCAGATCCCGCCCCCCCCTGTGTGAAATGGTAAGGGGGTACAAAAGTACCCCTACCATTTCACCAAAAAAGTGGCAAAAATTGTAAAAATGACAGGAGACGGTCTTTGACAATTCCTTTATTAAAATCTTCTTTCTTCTTTCTTCTGGTCTTCCTTTCTTCATCTTCTCCTTCCGTCATCTTCTTCCATCTTCTTCTTCCTTCGATTCGCTTCTTCTTCCTCCGGTCTTCTCGTCCTTCTCGTCCGGCGTCGTCCTTCTCGTCCGACATCGGCGTCTCTTCTCGCAGGCCGCTCCTCGCAATGGGAGGCTCCCACTCTGTGAGGCTCCGCTCCGGGTGACAGGTCTTTTATAACGAAGGCACCTGGTAACCCCGCCCCCTCTTACGCATGGGGACGTCATGTGGAATTCCCTATGGCTTTCCCCATGACGTCAGAGGGGGGGCGGGGTCACCAGGTGCCTTCGTTATAAAAGACCTGTCACCCGGAGCGGAGCCTCACAGAGCGGGAGCCTCCCATTGCGAGGAGCGGCCTGCGAGAAGAGACGCCGATGCCGGACGAGAAGGACGACGCCGGACGAGAAGGACGAGAAGACCGGAGGAAGAAGAAGCGAATCGAAGGAAGAAGAAGATGGAAGAAGATGACGGAAGGAGAAGATGACGGAAGGAGAAGATGAAGAAAGGAAGACCAGAAGAAAGAAGAAAGAAGATTTTAATAAAGGAATTGTCAAAGACCGTCTCCTGTCATTTTTACAATTTTTGCCACTTTTTTGGTGAAATGGTAGGGGTACTTTTGTACCCCCTTACCATTTCACACAGGGGGGGGCCGGGATCTGGGGGTCCCCTTGTTAAAGGGGGCTTCCAGATTCCGATAAGCCCCCCGCCCGCAGACCCCCACAACCACCGGCCAGGGTTGTGGGGAAGAGGCCCTTGTCCTCATCAACATGGGGACAAGGTGGTTTTGGGGGGACCCCAAAGCACCCTCCCAATGTTGAGGGCATGTGACCTCGTACGGTTCAGGCGGGAGGGGGGGCCGCTCTCGTCCCCCCTCCTTTCCTGCGGCCTGCCAGGTTGCGTGCTCGGATAAAGGGTCTGGTATGGATTTTGAGGGGGACCCCACGCCATTTTTTTTTTTGGCCGGGGTTCCCCTTAAAATCCATCCCAGACCTGAAGGGTCTGGTATGGATATTTGGGGGGGACCCCACGCCATTTTTTTTTCTTTTTTGCCTGGGGTCCCCCTTAATATCCATACCAGACCTGAAGGGCCTGGTTATTGAATTTGGGGGGACCCCTACGCTTTTTTTTTTTATATCAATGAATGACTGTTTTTTAAATAGCTTTTTTTTTCTGCAAAAATTACACTTTGTCATTCGAATCATTCGAATTCATTCGAATGCATTCGAATTCATTCGTTATATCTGCTATAATAATTTCGTTTGAATTAGTTGAAATTTGATATTGGTAGTTGGATTCGAATAATTTGGAGCTGAAATTCGTAAACGGAATTTTTCCTGCAAAAATGACACTTTGTCATTCGAATTCATTCGAATTCATTCGAATCATTCGGCGACGAAATTCGTAAACGGAATTTCGTATTCCGTACGGAATTCGTAAAAAAAAAATTCGTACTACAGATTCGTAAATTCGTACGAATTTCGAAAAATTCGTACGAATTACGAATTCGTACGAAACGAATCGCACATGTCTAAAAAATAGTGGGAGAAGGTAATCTGGGTTTTGGATGTCTGGACCTGGTTCAGCACTACGTCAGTCAAAACTCATTTTTTTTCTGTTTCGATAAAGTGGGTAAGGATTGCAATGTCAGCTAGGTTTCATAGCTGTTTCCCTCACTCCCTGTATCCTTATTGTAACACAGCTAAAACACATCAAAACTAGCTTAAAAATATCAAAATATGAATGAGTCATAATGAATATACTATAATTGCTTCTCAAAAAACACTGTCTTTATATGAAAATGTTAGCAATGTTTGTTTCTCCCCAGGCAATAGTGTTGGGTGAACGGTTCGACCAGAGCATGAGTTCGGGCCGAACATTGGCTGTTTGCACCGTTCGTCCAACACCCGAATTTTTCAGGGTGTTTGGCCGGTGTTCGCCCCATGCTCCGCACTGTGCGCTGCATAGCTTTGCCTAATCAGGGCACAGTATAAGCTGGTTGTTAAGGAGCAGGGCCCGGGAAGCTGGCCATAGCATACTTAACAACCAATGAATTTTAAAAACTTTGTGAAGTCCCCCCAAAATCCATACCAGACCCTTATCCGGACATGCAGCCTGGCAGGTCAGGAAAGGGGGGGGGCGAGTGAGCACCTCCCCTCCTGAACCATACCAGGCCACATGCCCTCAACATGGGGGGGTGGGTGCTTTGTGGCAGGGGGCACCGCCCCCTTGTGATGTCACTGACCAAGCATGCATCGGTTTGTGATGTCCCAAGGGGGGCAGTGCCACCAGCTGACATCGCCAGTTGGCCCCACCCTTACCTATAGTAAGAACTGTCAAATGGCAAAGCCTGCAGTAAGCGGTCAGCCTTCATGGACGGCAGAAGTGTTTTTTTTTCTGTTTCATATGCGGCGGGCAGCATGATTGACGATGGATTTACATTGGGGGACACTGTTTTTTTATTTTTTAATAAAGGAATTGTCAAAAATGGTCTCTGTCTTTTTATTACTTTTTGACACTTTTTTGGTGAATAGGTTAATAGTACCCCATACTAATTCGCATAGGGAGGGACAGGGATGTGGAGGCCCTCTTGTTAAAAGGGGGCATCCAGTTTACGGTACGCCCCCTGTCCGCATACCCCCACAACCACACCCAAGGGTTGTGGGGAAGAGACCCTTGCCCCCATCAACATGAGGACAAGGTGTTGTGGGGGGGTCAGAGCCAGAGCCCCCCCGCCCCAATCACCCACCCCCTCATTTTGAAGGCATGTGGTCTGGTATGGTTCAGGAGGGGGGTACTTGCTCATCCCTCCCCCTTTCCTGACTTGCCAGGCTGCATGCTCGGATAAGGGTCTGGTATGGATTTGGGGGGGGAGGGGGCCTCACACCGTTTTTTTCTTTATTTTCTTTTCAATAGCCGTGTGTCTGCAATTTTAACCCACAAGTCAATTTAAATGTGTTTTGACTCATTTTTTTCTTTAGACATTTTATTTTTGCTGCAGCATGTTCTATGCATGCTACAGATGTGTCACTTCACAGGCAGACTAAGGGGACACCCCAGGCACTATATTTAAAGGAATTTTTATTTTTTATTGTTGCACTTTAAGCATCATTAAAATCACTGCTCCTGAAACAACAATTGTTTTTAAAAACATTTAAAAACTACCCTTTTATGGCCAATTGCATATAAGCCTTCAAAATGGGCATTCCCATAGACTTCAATAGGGTACCTCGTTCGGGTTAGATTTTTTTCTAGGGCGTGTTCATCAGCCCATCTCTACCAGGCAATAAGAGCGGGGTGGTATACACATGGCAGCTACATCCATATATGGCATAGATTTGCAGTTGTTGATTATAGAAGCTACAAGGCAATAGCAGTACATCCAGATGGGTGATGGATTTGAGCATATTTCTGTCTTGATACTCATGGTTCAGGAAAATGTTTGATTTTTGAACTTCTGCATGGCTGGAAAATGTTTGTAATTATTTTTCAGACATGGCAACAGATCTTCCACAATTGACATATTTAATGTTAAAAAAAAAAGAAGGACACCAAACTTAGTGGCCAATAGTGCTGGGCCCGGTGTTCGATTCGAACCCACGTTCGAATCGAGCACCGGGCGTTCGCCCGCTCGGCGAGCCCAGAACTATTTGGGCCATTCCCATCACATTCGTGTGATGCGAGTGGCCATTGCGGCCGGCGCAGTGCATTGCTGGCTGATGATTGGCCAAGCATGCACTGTGACCCTGCATGCTTGGCCAATCACAGCGCCGGCAGCGAGGAGAGCAATAATTGGCTACAGGCTTTAGTACACGCCCCACTGTATAAAAGGCCGCCGCGCCGTCGGCCTAGTGCACATGTGTTCCGGCTTTGATTTAGTGAATAGACTGCTAATCTATTGCTTTACCATTGCTGATTACCATTGCTGATTATCATTGCTGATTCATTGTGATTGAATGCTGATCATTTATGCTGATTGCACTGCTGCTGACTGAGTGGTGACATTATCTGCTGCTGCTGAGTCTAAGTCCTTTCATTCTGGGGATTAGTCTGGTGTGTCCGTGCTGTTAGTACAGCATTGCAGTAACACCCATTGCATTGCTGTTAGTACAGCATTGCACACATATCCCATTGTGATCTAAGGCAGGCAGGCAGGCAGGGATTTATAGGAGGTAGTGTGTGTGTCTCAGCACACATAGCAGCTAGTGTGTGTGTCTCAGCACACATAGGAGCTAGTGTGTGTGTGTCTCAGCACACATAGGAGCTAGTGTGTGTGTGTCAGCACACATAGGAGCTAGTGTGTGTGTCAGCACACATAGGAGCTAGTGTGTGTGTGTCAGCACACATAGGAGCTAGTGTGTGTGTCAGCACACATAGGAGCTAGTGTGTGTGTCAGCACACATAGGAGCTAGTGTGTGTGTCTCAGCACACATAGGAGCTAGTGTGTGTGTCAGCACACATAGGAGCTAGTGTGTGTGTCAGCACACATAGGAGCTAGTGTGTGTGTGTGTGTGTCAGCACACATAGGAGCTAGTGTGTGTGTGTGTGTGTGTGTGTGTGTGTGTGTCAGCACACAAAGGAGCTAGTGTGTGTGTCTCAGCACACATAGGAGCTAGTGTGTGTGTCAGCACACATAGGAGCTAGTGTGTGTCAGCACACATAGGAGCTAGTGTGTGTGTGTGTGTGTGTGTGTGTGTGTGTGTGTGTCAGCACACATAGGAGCTAGTGTGTGTGTGTGTGTGTGTGTGTGTGTCAGCACACATAGGAGCTAGTGTGTGTGTCTCAGCACACATAGGAGCTAATGTGTGTGTCAGCACACATAGGAGCTAGTGTGTGTGTCAGTATACAGTGGATTGTGTTTTTTTTGCTTCTAAAATCTCCTTTTGTTTCACAAATACTAGATCCAATATATGAATTAATCAATAAAGAGACAAATTCCAAACCAAACACTTAGTCCAAGCATTCAGACCCTAATATCTACAAAACTTTGCCTATATTTTGACACTGCCAGTGCATTCAGGAGCAGCAGCATCTGATGCACCTAAATGCCTGTAAACGCATCTAAATGCACTTATTCACTAGGCGCGTCAAGCACTTGGGCGTTCATGCATTTTAGTGGCCAGAATAAATTGCTATTCTTATCAAAGGCATCAATAAACACCCAAGCACTTGACACTCTTAAACACACCTAAATGCATTTGCAAAAACAAGGCTTTAGTTGCATTTATTATGCTGATTTTCTCCTGCCAGGAGAAAGGCATTATGAAGATCTGGGCAAGCACCTTAAGCTCACAGCTGGTCCAGAGGGCAGCCTAGTTGTACATTGTACATCTATTAATATTTTTTACAGACCTTCTGTTAGCATGAAGAGGTAAGGTGGTAGCAGGAGAAGCACCTAGTGGAACAGCCAAGGCAGTGCAGTAAGTGCGGTAATTAACTTATTGTACAGGATCTTAAGAAGTCTACTGTGTTTCTGTTCATGAAGCCTTTTATGTTCCTGCTCAAGCACTTGTGCTTTCAGAAGGCATAACTGCAAACTAATATGGCCTTTCATTTAATCTGCAAACTGACAGCCCTGTTCACAGGAGTAAGATGTTGGTAATAATGAGCAAACTGTTATTTGGAAATACCCTAATACATTTAAAGTGCATCAACTAGAAATGTTATCACAAATCTCACATATAAATGGCAAATAGTATTTTTGAAAACAATCCAAATGGACAGTATATCTAAAGATATTACTTATCTGAAACTACCTCATAGAGCTCCTTTTGCACTGAGAAAGAAGAGGATAGTGACAGCTTGAGGCAAAAGATAATTCTGTGTGACCATAAGTGACAGACATAATTTTTTAAGTAAATTGACATTTACTTTTTATTTTAATTAAAAAAATAATGAAAAATAAAGCATATCATAAAGCATTTGTTATAGTCCCACTGAAGGAATGAAATTTCATTTTGGCACATTTTAACATGTAATGATTGAACCCTGTCTATCATTTAAGCAGAATTGCTTTGTAAGCCAAAGTGTAATGCTACAGCATTTAGCTTCTTTTAAAGTGATTGTAAAGCTTTGCTTTTTTTTTTTTTTTAATACTTACCTCCTCTGTGCAAGGGTCCCTCCTTTTCTGGGGTCCCCCGGTGGCGCTCCTGGCTCCTCCTCTTCTTGAGTGTCCCCATGGAGAGCCTCATTCCATGGGGGCACTCGTGCTGATGAGCTCCAGAGTCCTGCTGCTTCGTCCATTGGCACAGGCAGTAGGACTCGACCCTGCCCCCCTCTCTCATGTCACTGGATTTGATTGACAGCAATGGGAGCCAATGACACCTGCTGCTATTAATCTATCTAATGAGAACCCGAGACTGCTGGAGCTGCTGTGCTCGTCCCCGTTGCTAGAATGATCGTGCTCAGGTAAGAAAAGGGGGGAGGGGTCTGGGGGGGCTGCTGCAGCACAAAGGGTTTTGAACATTAATACATAGAATGCATTACGGTGAAAAATCGTGAGGGTTTACAACTCCTTTAATAGTATGTCCCCTTTAAAGCTGATCTCCAGGTTTATTTTTACTTTAACTAGTTTATTTTGCCCAGGCTGGTCCAAATGAGCTATTTTCTACAATAACAGGTGTGCCTGCTGAGTGTGCTGTATAAACTTATTGTAGCCTCAGCAACAGTATTTATACAGCACTATGTTCCAGCTGTGGGAAGCGAAGATCCTAATCCACACTCGGAGATACCAATCCACACTCAGAGATCCCCATCCTCACTCAGAGTCACACTAAATGGTGTTCAGCCATTAATAGGCAGCTTTGTATTCTCTGAATGAATATAAAGCTTCCTCTGATTGGCTGAAGAAGAGACCATAAGGTCATCCAACCACCTTTCCAGCAAGCATACCTGGGCCCGCTTTGCCCAAACAAACTATTTAAAGTGCCAGTAAAGCTAGAAATCAATACTATATCTTGCATGGGCATTGGGTCCCCATCACAAAGGCCACAGCAGCCTTGCAAACACAGAATTTAAAATACAAAGATCTTACCAAATGATTCCATTAGAGACATAACAATTAACTCTGCAGCGACGACCAAAAACTAAAATATTAACTATTATATTATAAACTATTAATTTAAATTAGTTTTACACTGTTTCAATAACTACATCAAACACCACAAAGGTGTATATGTGTCCAGAACTTACAGAACACCTCCTGTTAATTGTACCATTCCCACAAGTGAGAAACTAGTATCTAAGGTATGACTGGGGGATAGACATGTGCATTCATTTTCGTCCAAATGCATTTTCGTCCAAATTTCGGGTATTTTCGTTATCGTTTTAACAAACATTAAGAACGTGCAGAATCCCAAAACAGAAAGATCCGACATAAACAAATGCTTTATTTTCATTTTCGTTGTGACAACAGTTCGATATAGATATGAGATTCGACATGACGCTGACAATAGTAATCTGTGTCTATCGAACCTGTGGTCGAATGTGCCTAACCTTAGCTCTATTAGTTCAAGATTATTCTACATAGAGAGAAAAGATTCCACATAGAGAGGAAAGATTCAACATTATAGAGACAATAGCAAAAAAGGTTGAATGTGCCTAACCTAACTCTATTAGTCCAAGATTATTCGACATAAAGAAAAGATTTGACATAAAGATTCGACGAAGCAGTCGGCACGAGCGGAAATTTATGGTCAAATACTCTGCCTATGGGCTATAGAAGAATTCTAATGTCATCATTAGAATTCTACTATAGCTTGTAGGCGGAACATTCGACCTGAAATGTATGATTGCGGCATTGTACAGTTTAGCTGCTCCATCGAATCTTCTTAGAACATTCGACAGACACCATAAGCCTTCAATGACAGATTCAACCTTAATTATTTCGGATTTTTGGACTAATGCATTTTTTTAACGAAAAAATAAAATAAAAACGAATTTCGTGAGTAACTAAATAAATGTATTTTTCAGAGGAAAACGAAATTCCGAAACAAAATATTTCAGTGTGCACATGTCTACTGGGGGAGCACTTTCAGATTCATACAGTATGTTCATGTTCACATGTTGCTGCAACTAAATCAGTGATGTCATATTTCCAACATTTCTTCGCAGATGACTTTTACCTTGATGGTTAAGTAATTATGTTAGCCTTTCCCGAGTGGTAAATACACAAAATCACACAAAATACAATAGGATAGCAGCTAACATTAAATCTTCTAGGCACAGGGAAATATTGCCAAGCAAATCAGTACTCTTCAATTAGATATTTGCACAAAAACTACTAGATGCCAGGGGGATATGGGCTTAAAGTGAACTCAATGCAAGGGTGCATGCCCCAAACCAGTAACAAACCAGCAAGATGGAAATCCATGTCAGGAAGGTGTAAACTGCATAAAAACTTCAGGCCTTGTTCAAAAGCAGAAAAAGCCACATCAACTACATGATGCAATTAGAGTTTATTGTTGCGCTATATTTTTCTCTTCACTTAAAATTAATGTCCAGATCAACATTATTTAAAAATTTGCTCTAGGCAGCAACAAAGGTAAGAGACTAAGACAAAGAATGACCCCCTATCTGTGACTATGCCATGTGACCTAGCCACATTCACAGCTGTAAGGAAATCATAGAACACTTGGGGTATTTTCAAACACGTTTGATATTTTACAGCTTTACCATTTAGGGCATCCTGCAGCCACAATGCAGCTACTTGGCAGATAATTGCTAAGCTGATAACCTTGCTGAGTTTCAAAAAGTGAAGGTGTCCAGACCAGGACATAGGCAATGGCATACAGTATGCCATTACTTGAAATGGAAGGGAAGTAGTCGGATTAGTCAATTGTGATAATAGATTTTTTATGATATAATTTATGAAATATATACAGATATATAGTATATACCTTCACTTATAACCGATAACCCTTGCAAATATCTGGTGCCCATATGACAAATGATGCAATACATTGTGAAAAATAGAATTACTTTTTTTCCTAATAAAAAAAAAAGCTGCTTTCATAATAATATGATTACATTCAATTTAATATATATGATTCGGTCTAACTGTATGTCAGCATGATATCCATTTTTGTAACGTCAACATAAGAGCTGTGCTTTATTGTGCCTGTAAGTAGCACAGAATGAGTCTTTGTTCCCTGATTGATTGATGTATTCATTTGCTGTGATACTCTGACAGCAAGCAGAACTGGCTTAACTAGTTCAGTACTGATGGAAAAAGAGACTGCCACTGGCATTTTATTTGAATGTATTAATATCACAAAATAGAAATCAAAATGGTCACTTGGAACCATGGTTTAAATAAATAAAGTAAAACTTAAACAAAATGGTGGAATATAAAAAAAAAAATCTGTATATGTGATGTGTACAGTGTTGAAATCAAAGCCTTCCATAAATAAATGTTCATCATTATAAAAAAAACAAATGTATATTATTGTAAAATATTCAAATTGTATGTGAAATGTGATGGTGGCTTAAGATGATAAGATGTCACATAACAAATTCTTTAGGATAAAATTTCCTGTTGCAGAAATTATTCTTTTAGCGGGTTGGAAGTATATTTATCTCCTTGCTTGGGACTTCAGAAACAGCAAATTAAGAGCTTGACAGGGTCCATCAGGCCCTGGGGCCAAGAAATCCTGACCCAACCAAACCGAGAGATATTATCTGCCGAGTGCATTTCTATCGCACAAAGGAAGACATCATTAGAAAAGCAAGAGCAAAGGGTTTAATACATTTTGAGGGAACTACTATTCACTTGTTGCCAGACCTTTGCCGCTTTACTATAAAGAAAAGAAAGGCTCTTAAACATTTTCTTACATTGCTGCAATATTGCAATATCTCTTACCGCTGGAACTTTCCCTTTCAACTACAGATTCAGAAGGAGGGCAAATGGCTAGTCATTTGAAGCCCAACAGATATCCCTGAGGTACTATCGGCTTTGCATCTGCCAGAGCTTCCACCCCTAGAGTGGCTGCAGACCTATACCATGCAACAAGGGGCAAGATGTCAGGCCTCTGCCCCACCGATCCCATGAGTTAGCTCATATCCCAGTACTTCAACTGCTGGCAACAAAAGTGAGTACACCCCTAAGTGAAAATATCCAAATTGGGCCCAATTAGCCATTTTCCCTCCCCAGTGTGATATGACTCATAAGCAGGGGTGGCCCATCCATTAAGGGTGCACGGGGGCTGCCCCCTCTATCCACGCCACTATGATTAATAGATAGATTCATGCATAGCATGAATCTATCCATGGCCGCCCCGGTCACCCCCCCATTCATGCGTCCGGCCCCTTTCAAGACACCAGGCGCATGAATTACAGCAGCAGGGCTTTTTTTAAGCACCTGATTAGAGCCATAGGCTCTAATAGGCTTCAAAATAGGGTGGACTCATGGTGCAGTGCATTGCGCTTGGAGCCGGTGTGTTAGAAAAGCAAATGAATATTAACTTTTCTAACACTGAATTGCCTCTCCGCCAATCAGGAAGTGCGGGTCTGATACATAGTTACATAGTTACATACCCGTTTCTGATTGGCTGAAAGGTCAGGCGATCCTATTGGATGCCTAGGAGCAGGAGGGGGATGCACTGTGGAAGCCACCGTGATCCACATGACAGGAGGAGGAAGAAAGCTGCCAGCCCGCTTCCTAGATGGGGTCGCAGTGTGCACGCGACCACACAGCGGCAAATTTAAAGGGATGCCCCTTACGCCCATTTGCCTGTCCGTGCCATTCTACCGACGTAAATGTTCGTGCGGCGGTCGGCAAACGCTTAATAATGTGGAATAAAGGGTTATTGGGGAAAAGGACCTCATCTCCACAACCCTTGCCCGGTGGTAGTCCCCTTATCGGAATCTGGAAGCCCCATTTAACAAGATCCCAGCCCCCCCCATGTGAATGGGTTTTGGGTACATTGTACCCCACACTTTCACCAAAAAAAGTATCAACATTTTAAAAATTATAGTAGACAATGTGGGACGAGTTCTTTATTAAAAAAAAAAAAACTGTTCATTCCAATGTCCATTCATCTTCGATCACAGCGTCCGACGACCGGATACATTTTTTTAAAAAAAAACTGCACCTCCATGGGAGGCTCCCGCTGACTGAAGCCTCTTTGCAGTGTCAGCTCTTATATAGCTGAGGGCAAGGCCACCCAGTGACGTAAATGGGTGACCCGGCCCCCCTCTGACGATGTTCAGGAGGGGGGGGGGCGCTCTCTCTTCCCCATTCCCCCCTTTTCTTTCCTGCGGCCTGCCAGGTTGTGTGCTCCGATAAGGGTCTGGTATGGATTTTGGGGGGCCCTATGCCATTTTTTTTTATTTTGGCTTGGGGTTCCCCTTAAAATCCATACCAGAGCTGAAGGGCCTGGTATGGATTTTGGGGGGGGGGGGCCTACACCATTTTTTTTTTACATTTTGGCGCAGGGTTCCCCTTAACATTCATACCAGACCAAGAGGGGGGGTCTGGGGGGTCTGGGGGGGACCCATGCCATTTTTTTTCAATGATTTATATCTATATTGCCGGACACGACAATACATTACAGCTGCGAGTAGTTTTAAATTACATTTTGTCCTTGTAGAAATATAATTTTGCTGTGGTATTGTTCTAAACACAGGAAAAATGTGCTACTTTAAAGGCATACTTAAGACACCCCCAGGAACAAAATTAAAAGGAATATTTCATTTTTATTCTTTCACTTTCAGCATTATTAAAATCACTGCTCCCGAAAAAACGGCTGTTTTAAAAAAAATGTTTTGCATTGATACATATCCCCTGGGGCAGGCCCTTGGTCCCCAAACCATTTTTTAATGGCAATAACTTGCATATAAGCCTTTAAAATGAGCACTTTTGGTTTTTCATGTTAGTGTCCCATAGATTTTTCGTGAATGGGCGAACACCTGATGTCCGAGTCACACTTACGTTCGTCTCGAACATCGGGCTGTTTATTAATGGCTATTTTTCAGCTTTATATAATCTTGCTCCATCAATATCCTTAGAAGAGTCAGGGTCCTTTACCTATCGCATACAGGACTATGTACAAGAAACTGCAATCCCAACACTAGATGGGGACACTAGGGACACCCTGTATGCCCCCTTTTCTTATAAGGAATTATTGGAGGCGATTACCAATACACTATCTGGTAAAAGTCCAGGACCAGGTAGATTTACCTCAAAATTTTACAAAACATATAAAGAGCATTTATTCTCATTTATGCTTTGAGTGTTTACCTGTATTTCTACTATCAATTTATTCTCCACTCAGACACTGGAGGCTCATATCACCTTACTTCTGAAACCAGACAAGGAACCAATGTTATGCTCTAGCTATCGCCCTATATCCCTAATTGGGGTAGATGTAAACATTTACGCTAAGCTGATTGCCACTTGTCGTCAACTACTTCTCCTGAACATGGTACATATAGACCAGGTCGGATTTGTTTAGGGGAGAAAAGCACATGATAATATGCTTAAAACCCTATTGCTTATGGCTCATGCCCAAACAGCAAAAATTCCAGCTTGCCTTCTCTCTGTCTATGCAGAGAAGGCTTTTGACCATGTTGGCTGGCCTTTTCTTGAGCAAACATTAGCGCAAATTGGGCTTGGTCCGAATATGTTGCATAAAATCCTAGCACTCTATTCTAAACCTAGTACTAAAATACAGATCAATGGATCCCTGACTTTGAGTTTTCCCATCCATAATGGTACCTGTCAGGGATGTTCATTATCCCCCCTCCTGTTTGTATTAGTAATAGAACATCTAGCAATAGCTCTTAGACAAAATCTGTCCATTACTGGTATACAAATAGACAAACAGGAAGTGAAACTTGTGGTATTCGCTGACGACATGTTACATTATGTCACCAATCCTCATGTGTCTATGCCCTCTATTTTGCTTGAGTTCCAGCATTTTGGACCTTTGAGCAATTTTAGGGTAAATCTATCTAAATCATAAATCCTCAATATATCTCTTTTACCACACCAAATCCAGATTCTTAAGAATACTTTTCCATTTACATTCTGTTCCTCTGCGCTTAAATATTTGGGTATCAGAATTCAATCTGATCTTACTCAGTTATATTTTATGTTTTCGTTTTCTTTTTCAAACTATGCCTATTGTTACTTTACAAACTGCTTTTACAAGGTTTATTTGAGGAGGTAGTAGACCTAGATTACATAGAACAATTTTATCTCTCCCTAAAGCAAAAGGAGGAGTAGGTGCACCAGACCTTTGTTACTACCATGCTGCAGCCGTTTTAAGCAGGTTAGTTAATTGGTTTCACCACAAAAGAAGGGGAACGAGGAATTGATAAAAAACAGGAATACGGACAACTTTTTAAGCAGGGCTGGCCTATCCAGAATCACAGACAGTGAATGCGAATTCTTAGAAGGGAAGATAACAGAAGAAGAGACAATTAGAGCCCTAAACGGAACTAAATCGGGGAAAAGCCCGGGGCCAGACGGATTCACAATATATTATTATAAAAAATTTAAAAATATTCTGATCCCCAGGCTTTGCACGTATCTAAATGGTCTCGGTACAAACTTTGAAATGAGTAAAGAGGCCTTAACGGCCTCTATAACCGTAATTAAGAAAGAGGGCAAAGACGGGACGAAGTGCGACAACTATAGACCAATCTCGCTTCTGAATGCAGATACTAAGCTTTATGCCAAGATACTTGCAGACAGACTGAAAACCCTAATGAATAAACTGGTGCACCCTGACCAGGCAGGTTTTGTCCCTGGCAGAGAAAACAGAGACAACGGGGTAAGAACCCTGCTGTTGTTATTACAGGAAAAAAAGAAGAAAGGCCCAAGTCTGCTCTTGTCGACAGATGCCCAGAAGGCATTTGACCGAGTTGACTGGAACTTCATGTTTAGGACTCTGGAAGAAATGGGCTTTGGCCCCAAAATGCTTCAGCGCATTAGAACGCTGTATCATCACCCGTTAGCTATAGTAAAAATTAATGGATCTGAGTCTCCATATCTTGAAATGAGAAATGGAACTAGACAGGGATGCCCTCTTTCCCCCCTTCTGTTTATCCTATCGCTAGAACCGCTACTTTCTATGATCCGAAGAGACCCCGTAATCGAGGGATTTAAGGTAGGAGACGAAACACAAAAACTATCTGCGTATGCGGACGACGTCCTGTTTTACATAAACAAACCTGACGTCTCCCTCCCTCGACTTATGAACATATTAAAAGACTACGGGGAACTGTCCAACTTCAAAATAAATCAAGAAAAGTCGGAAGTCCTAAATATTAATACCAGCGCCACTCTAAAACATGAGCTCCAAAAAATTTACAAATTTCCTTGGCGTAAAGATTTAAAATACTTAGGTATCAAACTGGCACCCTCAATTAAAAAAATATTTAACTTGAACTACATCCCATTACTAAATGAAATTAAAACGGAGAGCAGGAGATTGACACATAGATCACTATCATGGTTTGGAAGAATCCACGCACTTAAAATGTTCATCTTACCCAAAATCCTCTATAAATTCCAAATGATGCCGATAGCTTTGCCAAGGTTTTATTTAGCTAAACTTAAAGCCTTGGTAACGACCTTTATCTGGAACAACAAAAAACCTAGGATAGCATACTCCACGCTAAAAAACAGCAGAAAAATCGCGGAGGACTAGCAGCCCCAGACATCCATTACTATTATAAAGCTATTGTACTGTCAAGAATTGTAGAATGGACAAAAGAAAACAAAAAAGAGAAAAGATTGGTGAACCTAGAATATATTCTTAGTAAAGCACAATTAAGTAAAATGATTTGGAACCCCCCGAATTATAGGAATTTAGATAATAGTGAACTCACTTTAAATACACTTAGGATCTGGGACGGAATATATAAGAAAATAAACGGTCACTATAATTCGCCACTGATTTTTTTAAAAAGAGAATATTTTTTTCGCACCGGGATTAAAAATTCACAGGGGAAACTGGTTGAAACAAGAAAGTGCACAGGTGAGAGACATTATAAAAAATGGTAAGATTAGGACACTACAAGAATTAAAGACAAAAGAGGGATTTGAAGGGATAGATGTGTGGAGATACCGCCAGCTCTCTCACTTCATTAAGAGCCTGCCCCACCCACTCAGGGAACCAACCGATCTAACGCCTTTAGAGCGAATTTGTATAATTAACAATAGCAAAGGCTCTATTACTAAGTGGTACAGGCTCCTACTGGATGGGGAGGGACTGGCGGTCCCCTCATATATTCATAAATGGGAAAGGGAATTAGGGACACAATGTGAGAATGACACAAAAAAAAATTTAAGTTGACCCATAGTTCTTCTATTGACAATAAGTTAGCCAAAATCAATTATAAAATCTTATCTAGATGGTACGCTACCCCGGACAAAATTAGCAAATTCCAACAGGATAAATCAGGAGATTGCTGGAGAGGATGTAAGGAGCTAGGAACCATGACACATCTATGGTGGAGTTGTCCAAAAATTAAAGTCTTCTGGGGAAAAGTCAGGTTATATATAAAAGAAATAACAAACGTAGAGGTGGCAGACGACCCATGGAACGTTCTGTTACATGGTACAAAAGAAGATACTAAAAAATACCAGGGGTCACTACTACCTCGCCTTTTGAATGCCGCAAAAAAAGTGATCCCCAAGAAGTGGCAGGAGACGGAAGCCCCCTCAATCTGGGAATGGATAGACGAGATAGAGGGTATACATAAGATGGAAAGGTCAAGAGGGAAAAATGGGAATAAGGAGAAAGACAAATCAGATAAGTGGCGAAAGTGGAAGAATTAGAAAAAAAAAAAGGAGCTATGCAGAACAACTAAAGATTTAAGAAACTTTGGAATAGATATAGGTGTGTTTGGTCAAGCCCTGGGAGTGGGAGGAGGGTGGGGAGGGAGAGGCTGGGGTGAAATTGATAAAGAGAGATAAATAAATTGTACGTTTAATAAAGTATTGAGACACTGAGATGGTCTCAGATAAAATAAGACAGATGAAAACGCCACAATGATGTGACAAGAGAAAAGACAGGTATGACTTGAAAGTTGATTATTTCAAGTATATTTTATTTTTCCAAGAAGTAAAAAATACAACAGTGCAAGTCCAACAAACTAAACCGTGGGGGTCAATAGCCCCAATATGACAGTAGCACGCAAGAGTTATATAAACATAGAACAAATAAAGTAGGCCAGTACAGAGAGAGAAATTGAATAAAACCAGAGGAACGGGATGATCCGAGAAGTTGGGTCTCGTGTGGATTCTCAGGGTCATGTATTCAGCAGGTGAGACCTGTGGGGGGGAACATCTATGGAGCAAGAGGGTCCCCGCCACCCCAAGTGGGATCATGCTGTGGCGGGGCCTCGCACTTCCCAATATCCCCTTTCCACGAACAGCAAGCTTGACCCAACGAAAAAAAAAGGGGGGAAAAAAAAAAAAAAAAAAAAAAAAAGGAAAAAAGGGAATAACTTGAACCTCGATGAGCGTTCTATCAGGTGAATGCTCAGTAAGGCTCGGAAATCCTAGGGAATTGCCTGGGTTACGACCGAGGCAACTGCCAACTATAGTGGTGGTCGGATCAGTCAACCGTTGTTCTTAGGCCTGAAGTCTAGTAAACATGCGTGTGAGAAGCAATAAAGAAGAGAAAACAGCTTACCAGAAAAAGGAAGAGAAGAGAGAGGAAGGCGAGAGGGGGAAGAAAGTAGAGGAAAGAAGGGTGGAAGGGAAGAGGAGGGTGGGGGTGGAGAATCAGAGAAGTCGACTGGGGTGGAATGGACGTACAGCCAGTGCTCCTGAGGTCAATGAAGGAGAGTGACTCCAGTAAACAACGCCCAAGGTTCCCAGGTTTGGAAAAATGTATCAGAGCGATCCAAGATCACACTGGCCATCTTTTCCTGGTTCATAATCCAGGATATTTTCCGTTTAGCGAGGAGAGTGGAAACTGAGGGTGTTTTCCAGGCTTTAGCCAGAGTAAGCTTAGCCCCTAAAGTGATAAAATGAATGAGGCGTTGTGTGAACTTGGAGGCTTCCCTAACTGGGAAATTAAGGAGAGCAATGAGGGGGGACTGTTGGATAGGCAATGTGGTTACCTTGCGTATCCAAAAGAAGATTTTGTTCCAAAAATAACGGATCCTGGGACAGGTCCACCATATATGAAGCATGTCACCCCTCAAGTTGCAGCCCCTGAAGCATAGAGGTGAGGTCGCTGGGAAGATAGATGCCAGTTTTGTGGGGACCCGGTACCATCTAGTGATAACCTTGATGCTGGCTTCTATGAGACCCGTGTTGAGAATGCCTTTGAAAGAATGGGAGAAATTCCTGTGCCAAGTTTCTAATTTCCAGTGTTGGGACAAATCTTCCTCCCAGGCTAGCATGTAGGGTGTCTTAGACTGCTCCGAGGACAATGCCTTGTAGATCAACGAGATTCCCCCTCTCCGCTCAATGGCCTGTCCACACCATTGTTCATATGGAGTGATTTGTGGCCCATCCTTTAGTGTTTTGCATCGTTTGCGTAGGAAATCGGAGATCTGGGAAAACCTAAAGAATTCAGACTCAGGCATATCAAGTTTACTGACGCAGAAAGTTTTAGTTAGAGGGCCTAAGGGTCTGAGAAAGTGACCAATTCTGTAGAGCCCCTTATTGAGCCACCACTCAAATGCTTTTATGTCAAGCCCCGGTTGGAAATCAGGGTTGTGAAAAAGGTGTTTCAACGGTTCTGTGGGGGAGGACAGTTGACTGTTGCTTTTCAATGTGTCCCAAAGGGCAAAGGAGTGTGACAGCGTTGGGGATAATATGGAGGGCCGGAGTTTCTTGGGGCACCAGAGGAGGTAGTCCAGAGTGTGAAGGGGAACCGCCTGCCTCTCGATGTGGACCCAGTCGGGCTGGTCCCACCGCGAGTAAACCGTGGACAGTTGTGCTAGTTGAGCAGCTTGGAAATACCATAGCAAGTTGGGCAGGCCTAGCCCCCCTTCCACCCTGGATCTAAATAGGACCGATTTTGAAAATCTATTGCCTCCTTTACCCCATACAAATTTGTTGATTCTGGCTTGAAAGAGTTTTAGACGAGTTTTATCAACTGGTATCGGGAGGGCTCTAAAGTAATATAATATGCGGGGAAGCAAGGTCATCTTGATCGTATTGATTCTACCCAACCAGGATAGGGAGAGCCGAGACCACCGGGAGAGTTCCTCCTCTAATTTTTTGTAAAGAGGCGGATAGTTTGCAAGGTGGAGGAGTTCCACCTTGGGGGTCAGTGAAATCCCCAAGTACTTAATCGCTCGATTATTCCAGGAGAATCGGAAACTCTCCCTGAGTCTGGTCAGAAGGGAATCGGGGATGTTAATGTTAAGAGCTTGGGATTTGTCGTAGTTGACCTTTAGACCCGAGACAACACTAAATTTGTCTAATAGACGGCAGATATTAGGGAGGGTTATCAGTGGGGAGGAGACAAATAATAAAATGTCGTCGGCGAATAATGCGCATTTATGGTGTTTGGAGCCACATTGAAAGCCTTGGATGTTTGGGTCCGATCTGATGGAAATCGCCAGGGATTCGATTGCTATGGCAAATATTAATGGGGATAGTGGGCAACCCTGTCTAGTACCCCTCAATATGGGGATAGAATCCGAGTAAAATCCCTGCAGGCGCACCTGTGCCGAGGGAGTGGAATAGAGGGCATGGATGATATTAAGAAACGATTCACCGAATCCCCAACGTTTTAAAGTGGAGAAAATGTACGACCAGTGGACAGAATCAAAGGCTTTTTGGAGATCCAGGGAAAGCAAGCATCCCTGCCTAGGGGTACCCTTGTCCCAATTAGAATTAATGAGGGAAATTAAATCAATTGCACGTCTGGTTTGATCAGGACCTTGCCTCCCTGGGATAAAACCCACTTGGTCCTTGTCTATGTATAAGCTAATGAAGGAGGCCAGGCGGTCTGCAAGGATCTTAGTCAGAATCTTCAAATCATTATTGATGAGGGATATCGGTCTATAATTACCAACTGAGCTGGAGTCTTTGTCAGGTTTGGGCAAAACCGTGATATATGCTGTGTTAATCGATGTGTCTAGGATACTTCCCTGTCTAAGAGCATTAAAAAAACGGGCCATGTAGGGAGCTAGCGTGGAGGAGAACGATTTGTAGTAGGGTATAGAGAAGCCGTCTGGACCCGGCGCTGAATGTGATTTCAAATGTTTAATAACCGCGCAGACTTCCTCTGCAGAGATAGGGGCATCAAGTTTTAGACGGTGAGAATCTTGCAAGATGGGGCACTGGATAGAATCGAGGAACCGATCTATATCAGGTTGGGAGGGGCCACTAGGATTGCCATACAGGGATTTGTAGAAGTCATGAAATTCCCTCATGATACGTTGAGGGTTTTGTGACAGGGTGCCACCTTGGATTTTAATTTTGGGGAATACTGTAGTTCTGAATTTTGGGGTGAGTCTCCCTGCCAGCATGGAACCGATTCTGTCCCCCTGGCAATAAAATCTGGAGCTATTCCATCGCAGCCAATTCTCAGCCTTAGTTGTCAGGGCCAAGTTCAGGGCCGTGCGGGCTGTGTCGAGTTGTGATGTGGGAACCTCTTTGGGGTTGGCCTTATGTTTTTTGGATAAGGAAGCAAATTCCAGCTCCAATTTTTCAATGTTTAATTTATGCGCTCTGTTCCTTTGGGATGCTATTTGAATCAAGTGACCTCTAATGACGGCTTTGTGAGCCGCCCAGAGGCTAGAGGGGCTTATATCTGACGTGTCATTAGTAAGGAAGTAGTTACTGATTGCAAGTTCGATTTCTGTCACTCTGATCGGGTCACTCAATAAGGACTCGTTAAGTCTCCAGCGTCTACTGGGTTTAAGTCCAGCGGGGCGCTGAAGAGACAATACCACCATGGAGTGGTCCGACCAAGCCACATCTTTGATGAAAGTTCTGGTAACCAGTGGAATGGAGAAAGGAGCTATGAGTATATGATCTATTCTTGCGAACGATTTGTGGGGATTAGAATAGTGTGTAAAATCACGGAGGGTCGGGTTCATTTCTCTCCAAATGTCAACCAGGCCATACTGGGATATCAGTTTGGCTATGTGGAGGCTCTGCTTGGTGGGTCTAGTGAGGCGTTTTCCAGGGGGTTTGGACTTATCCAGCCCCTGGTCGAAGGCTGTGTTGGAGTCACCCCCAAAGATGACAGTGCCTTCTAGCAAAGGAGTCAGGGTTGTCATTAGGTGTTGGAAAAAGGGTAGTTGGCCTTTGTTGGGGGCATAGTATGAAACGAAAGAGTATAATTTGTCGTCTACTTCTCCAACTACTAGAATAAATCTGCCCTCAGGATCAGTTAGTTCAGATTTGAGAGTAAATTTACACCTTTTGGAGATGAAAACCCCCACTCCCTTAGTTTTGTCTTCAGCATTGGCTAATGAGAAAGATGGGAATTTGGAGTGAATGAAGGACGGATTGAAACGTTTAGGGAAGTGTGTTTCTTGAAGGAGGACTATATCGGCCTTTTGAGAATGCAGGTATTGGAAGACCTTGCGACGTTTAGCGGGAGAGTTTAGGCCTTGAGCATTATGTGAAACAATTTTAAGGGGTATGTTCCCTGAGGGATCGCTAGCCATTGAGCAGAGGTGGAAGGCAATCTAGTAGGTCAGTAGCACTTACCGGGAGGAGTCCAGGGACATCAGCGTGGTCTAGGAGCCAGATCGCGACCTCTATGAGCAGAGTCTGTTGTCGGAGGGTATCACCCCAGTCGACTTCTGTAAGAGAATGATAGTGAATTCTTTGTGGAGAAAGGAGGAAAGAAGGAAAGAGGAGGAAAGCGGGAGACAAGGGAGTCTTCCGTAGAGTGGAGGTGATCGGTCCCTCCATCTGGTAGTAAGAGTCTCTCTGAGATTCCCTTCCTATAAAACTAAAGGAAGAAGGAAAAACAGAGAGTGGTCCTGTCAGGAGAAGAGTGAAGTACCTGTTCTACAAGACAGGGGGAGGTGCATGAACACCGCCCCAGCAGGGAGGCCATGTGACCAGTATCTGGAAAAACGGATACACGCTACAGGTACAGTGTGTATTCGGTAACCTCTATTGCGACCCCGTCCAAGTGAAATGTAGATTTAGAGGCAAGGATGGGAAAATAACAAGGAACGGGGGTCAAAAAAAAAAATAAAAAAATAAAAATTACAGCCTATCATGAGTGGATGTGGTAACCTGAAGATACAGGAAGATCAAACTGAATAGGGAAAGGTAGGGGAGGAGGGTGAGGGGAAAAAATGGGATAGTGGGTGGATAGTTAGGGGTGAGGCCCCGGTGGCATAGCAGGAATGCAATGAAGAATACATTTGTGAAACCTAAAGGAATGAGCATTATACAATACCCTCTGCCCCAAAAAGAGGAGAAAAATAAAAATAAAAAATGAAAAAAAAAGGAAATGGGGGGAAGGCATGTCTGCCCCCCGTGAGGCCTATTGCAAGACCGCCTCGGCATAGGCGTGAGGACACTTCAAAGAAGTGCACGTCTTGCAGTGCCCCTAAAAAGGAGTCTTACTGCCTCCCAAGTGTCAGAAGGGAGGTCAAAAATGAAGGGCAAAGAGGAAGAAAGTCAGTTCACGTCTTGAGCTTCAGGGGGGGGTGGTTTCCTTGGATTTCTTCGATCTTGCCGATTCCCAGACTGGGTTCAAAGGGCTGGTCGGGAGTTGTCGCTTAGCCGAGTTTTGTGGGTAGCCTTGCTGCAGTGTGTTCGGTTCTTGGGAGATGAGTCCAAGGTGTAGAAAGAGTCTTTCGCCTTCCTGCAGGGATCCAAAGGTGTAAGTCTGGCCCTTGAGAAGGAATTTGAGTTGGAATGGGAAGAGCCACCAATATTTAATTTCTCTGCCCGTCAAGATTTGAAGTAGTGGTTTTAAGGCTCTACGCTTTTGAATGGTGGAGGGGGAAAGATCTGCGAAGATTTGTAGGTGATGACCCTGGAACAGTATTTTGGACATGGTCCGAGATTTCTTCATCACATCTTCCTTAACAGAGAAGAAGTGTGGTTTAACCACGATATCACGGGGGAGACCGTCTGCCCTAGGGGGCCTGAGGGCTCTGTGGGCGCGGTCCAGTTCAAGTCTGTGCTGGGGTATGTCAGGAAGCAGCTCCTTAATGAAAGCTCTTATGGTGTCAGGGACGTCTTTATAGGATTCTGGGAGTCCCCTGACCCTGAAATTATATCTTCTGTTCCGATTCTCAAGGTCGTCGATTTTAGCATTGGCAGTCTCTAATTGTTCCTGTAAGACTTGTATACAGGCAGTGTTTTGGTTTGTTCTGGAGATTGTGGTTTCCAGATTAGATTCAATGATTTCCATTCGTGACCCGATGTGTAGGATGTCGGCTTTAATGTCACTGGTAATTCTGTTAGCAGTGTCCTGCAGCATGGCAGCAAATTTGGAGAACATATCAGCCATATTCACAGGCTGCATTAGGCCTAAATCCCCAGGCTGTAGTGGTTGGTGTGTCTGGGAAGGGCCTGCTTCCATGGGGGGGAAGTCCATGTCTGACAGGGTCTGCTCAAGGAGGGATTCTGTGGATGCTGGGGATACAGGAGGGAGCGGTGGGTTACCTGATGAGATTCCCCTGTGAGGAGAGGTTGAAGGCTGCGTGCTGGAGAGGCTGGAGAGGCAGGCTGAGTCTGTGAGGTGAGGAGCGGTCGCCATCTTGTCTGCTCCAGGCGGAGGAGAAGCGGCTTCAAAAGAGGGTTTTAAATTCCTCCTCACTGCCCCAGAGTACATCGGAGCGTGTACCGGGCTGTCCGCAGCCCGAGAGGATAAAAAAACGGGTGGTTGTAGCGTGTACCGGCGCTATAGTAATGCCTGTGTTGCTGGAGCGGGACGGAGCTCCCGGACTAAGCGTCCATCTCAGGTGCCGCCGCGCATGCGCCCTTGAAAGTTGATTATATGTCTCTCTCGCGACAACTCGCTGAAGTGGCAACAAAAAAAAAAAAAAAAAATTGGTTTCACCACTCCAATACTAAACAATGGGTTTTTTATAGAAAAGACAATCAATCGCGTCTTACAATCTTCAGGCACTACCTTGGATAGATCCATCCATCTGTGGTCCTCCCTCATCGCTACCTCTGCTTACATCCTAACTATTGTATATTTGGGGTTAAATGCAATCACAACTGGGACTCTCTCCTAAGGTGAGCCCAATGACCATTTTGTTTGGCAATCCACAGTTCCCCCCTGCGGTGGCCCAGACACGTTTTTTGACGTGGAATAAGGAGTCACACCGCTAACTATCTCAAATCCTATGTCAGGGAACTCTTCTGCCTTTGTAAGATCTGATCCCATTACAACAGTACACAATTAATCATTAGTTAGAATATTGTCATTTATGGTCCTTTCTTTCTTCTTTTTTGTCAACAGACCTATTGATTAGGGAATCAGATAGATTTGAGTCTTTGCTTTTGCAAGACTCTGTGCCGAATCATGTTCTTTCAGTGGTATAAAAGGTACTTCTTATGAAAAGGCATCCTGGATTGCCGAGATATACAGTTAAATGGGAATTACAAATTACTCTTACCCAACGTTTGTCATTGGCGACTAAGGCGCAGGAGACACATTTTAAACTTCTCTGGTACCGATGCTCGATGCTGCTTCACTGGATAAACCCAGACCTTACAGATACATGCTGGCGCTGTCAATCTACCAGAGGATCTCTTTTGCATATTTGGTGGGAATGCCAAAATATCCATAAGTTTGGGGATCTGATACTGCGGATTTATAATACAATTACAGGGACGACTGTAGCCAACACTCCACAAATGACTTTATTATCTATCCTACCCGGTTCTAAAAATGCATTAAGAAAGATCTCCTGTAACATTGGCTGACAACTGCAAGGTCGGTCATACTGCACCATTGGCTGACTGTACAGGCTCCAAATAAAAATAGAATGGGTGGTAAAGATAAATTATATTGAGAGGATGGAGTCTCTTGCGACACATGAATCAGAAACATATGGACAATATCAACAAATATGTCTCCCTTGGAGATTATACAGGGAATCATCAGAAATGTGAAAACTTATAAGGGGACCTGAATTGGCCCAAAGTTGCCCTATGTGGAGCAGCATCCAGTTCTCATACTCCTTTACCCCCTCCCCCTTTTTTTCTGTGTGTTGTTTTTCCTTCCTCCCCCTTTTTTAGATTTTGTTATTTACCTCCCCCTATAGTTTTAATGATAGATGTTAAGGACCAAGATATTATAACTCTTCTTGGTACTAAGAAGTTGGGATGTGTCCAATTCTTTTTTTCTTGAAAAATAACGAGAACTGTTTAAAACATTAGTATTATTATTATAAGATATGCTTCAGTATTGGCCGTCCCACTCTATTAGTATTAGAATTAACTTCTTATATATAGGTGTAATGGTTTCTACGGAGTGTTTTTATGTCAACTATCACATACACCCTGTAATATTGTAGTGTTTTTTATAGATTTGAGATATGTTGTTTCTTCAGAGAAGTATATATCACCTTTGTATTGTAGCTTTTGCTACATATAAAAATTGTTATTCAATAAAAATAGATTGAAAAAATAAATAATTCCAGTATTACAATCTGAGATAGATCATGAACAAAAACACTCTGAAGTTAAGGGGAACAAAGATATTAATGAGGTTGTAATGAGCCTGCTTTAAACAATTTGTTAGAAGGCTTCAGAAAAATTAAAGCCTGCTGACAGTTTATTTAACCGCTTCCCGACCGCCCACTGCATATATACGTCCGCAGAATAGCACGGGCAGGCAAAAGCACGTACCTGTACGTGATCGTGCCTTTTCCTGCCTGTGGGTCGCGCGCGCGCCGCCAGCGGCGCGCTTTCGACCCGGTCGGGAGCTCCGTGACCCCGGCCGCGGGACCAGCGGACCCAATCGCCGCTGGTGTCCCGCGATCGGGTTACGGAGCTGAAGAACGGGGAGAGGTATGTGTAAACAAACCTCTCCCCGCGCTTCCTACTCTGCCTGTCATTGATTGGCTGTTCCCGGTCATCGGGAAAGCCGATCAATGACGTCAGACGTACAGCCACGCCCCCTAATGTAAAAAAAACACACACGTCACAGCCCATAACCCCTCCCCTCCCCCTAGTGGTTAACCCCTTCACTACAACTGTCATTTATACAGGAAACAATGCATTTAAATAGCATTGATTGCTGTATAAATGACAATGGTCCCAAAAATGTGTCAAAAATGTCCGATGTGTCCGCCATAATGTCGCAGTCACAATAAAAATCGCTGATCGCCGCCATTACTAGTAAAAAAAAAAATATTAATAAAAATGCTATAAAACTATCCCCTATTTTGTAAACGCTATAACTTTTGCGCAAACCAATCAATAATCGCTAATTGCGATTTTTTTTACCAAAAATATGTAGAAGAATACGTATCGACCTAAACAGAGGAAAAAAAATGTTTTTTTATATATTTTTTGGGGATATTTATTATAGCAAAAAATATTGCATTGTTTTCAAAATTGTCGCTCTATTTTTGTTTATGGCGCAAAAAATAAAAACCGCAGGGGCGATCAAATACCACCAAAAGAAAGCTCTATTTGTGGGAAAAAAAGGACGCCAATTTTGTTTTGGAGCCACGTCGCACGACCGCGCAATTGTCAGTTAAAGCGACGCAGTGCCGAATCGCAAAAAGGGGCCTGGTCCTTTGGCTGCCAATTGGTCCGGGGCTGAAGTGGTTAAAGAGACACTATTACCTTACCCATACAGAACAAAGTAACACTGCTTCTGCATAGACCACCCCAAACGTTGGGAACTGTAATCTACCAAATTCTGATATTCTGACTTGACTGAACATTGTCAAGAGCTCCCATCTCCCACACCTTGCTATCATCTTGAAAAGCTACTTGCCTTAGAAATGGGCAGAAGAGAAGGTATAGAAGGTGACTGAGAGGGGGGAAGCTATTTCCATTGCAACGACAAGTTTACATTTGTTCTGAACTTTGGGTTCTGGAGCATTATTGAATAATTCCCCAAGGTATGGGGAGGCACCTATAGGGATTCAGGAATGCAAGCTGCAGCTTTCTGAAGCTTTCTAAAGCTTTGTAAATGTTTGTAAATGTTTGTTGTACACTGCTTTTCAGACCAGCATTTGCATAGCTCCTAACTGTCCCTAATTCAGAACAAAGTCCCTCTGTCCCTCTTTTCTCCTCATTTGTCCTTTATTTTGGTCTCATCTATATAGTTATAGAAAAAATGTACTTTTTCTTTCAAAAGGTGTTTCCCAGTGTTAAACCTTTCATCCAATTTCTAAAATGCTGCATGTGTACACTTCAAAGCCAGTACAAAGGAATAGAAGTGGTAAAAAAAAGCACTTTTGCAAAAAAATATTTTTCTAAATCGCATATAGGTATTGATATTAGCATATATGGAGTCGGTATAAATTTATGTAATTCCAATTGCTGTTGTCTCTTTTTTCTTCTTGCCCTCTAGTCTTTGGCGATCACTGGTTCCCTCATTTCTCCGTCCTCCTCTGGGGTTGGGTACTCCTCGCTCCCCCTTCTTCCCGGTGTTCTGCTGAGAAAGTTCCCCTTGGCGGATAAGGTCCCCCCTGTACTGCGCAGGTGCAGCGCTTGCGCAGTACGAAGCACAACGAAGCCTCCGGATATAGCGGAAGCAGAAGACAGTAAATCAGCTGTACACGGTGCCTGTAACAGGGCCCCTCGTGGGCTCGATACGCTCGCCACGCTTCGGGCACGGCCTTGCTACGCTCGCCACGCTTCTGGCACAGCCTCGATGCGTGGGGCTCGAACCTGGACATAGGTTAGAATGTAGCGCGTAGGCGCCGTGTACAGCTGACTGACTGTGTTCAGCTTTGGCTATTTTCGGAAACTCCATTGTGCTTCATTGTGCTGCTTACTGCGCAAGCGCAGTGCCTGCGCAGTACAGGGGGGTCCTTATACACCGGGGTAAATTTCTCGGCAAGACACCAGCACACGGAGGGGATACAGCTTTTTAGCAGTTCCCCTCTGAAAAGCTCCAAGCGGTGCAATATAATTTTGCACTGCTAGATGGAGTCTGTATGTGCCAGCGGCGTCCTGTGACCATCACTGGACGTGTTCTGCGCCGCGCGCGGTCACGGTGTTTCCGGGAGTGCGCGCTACGTCGGGGCGTCTCGCTGTTGCCACAGCGATGGTAGTGGATGCCAGAGATCCTAGACAGGAGCCGCTGGAGCGGGGGGGGGGTTAAGGGAGGAGAGGGGAGGAGATGAGTGCTGTGGCAGCTGAGGCTATTTGCCTCACTAAAATTGAATATATATATCACCCAGCCTCCAGTTGATCCATCTGAGATCCCTGGAAGGCTGTGTGATCTATGGACACACTGACATATTATCTCTCAAGGTAAGTTACACAGGCAGACCATTCTTTATAGATTTAGCTTGTTGGCTTTTTTGATTCAACTAAAATACAGACCCATTTAGAATTTTTATGTATTTTCACCTTAGTTTTAGAGCCACAGAAGCTGGTGTAATGCTGGCCATACACTAGTCGAAAAATCGGCCGAGTGCACTTTCGAAAAACAAACATACGTTCGAGAGAGCAAACGATCGCGCCATCAGGTATGTAACGATTTTCGAACAATAAATCGTTTGTGAACATCAACGTATCGTTTTTTCGTGCGGTTTTAGCATAGAAAAAGGAAGTGTTCAAAAACGGAGTTTGACCTCTGCGCTGTGGCTTCCTGTGTTTCACGTATACGCCCAGAGGATCAACATACGTTCGTCATTGTGCGTAGTACAGATCTACATAACGAACCTTGTGCGTAGTAGAGATCTACTGCGCAACCTTCAACGTACGTTCGTCATTGTGCGTAGTAGAGATCTACATAACGAACCTTGTGCGTAGTAGAGATCTACTGCGCAACCTTCAACGTATGTTCGTCATAACATAACGAACCCTGTGCGTAGTAGAGATCTACTGCCCAACCTTCAATATGGATGTGGACGAGAGGAGCATTGCCATAGTAATGAGTAATGAGCCAAGAGTGATGGCTATACAGCAAGCAGAGGAGCCTAGAAGTAAAAGGCGAAGGTTATGGAGTAAAGAGTGGCTGAAAAACCGTGATAACTTCTCTCATATGAGATTGGTTCAAGAGCTGAAGGAAAACAATCCCGATGATTATCAGAACTATCTGAGGATGCCTGATGAGTCTTTTCAGCTACTACTCAGTAAAGTGTCACCCCTCATAACAAAAAAGGACACAGTCTTAAGACCTAGCATCACAGCGGAGCAGAGACTGGTAGCAACACTTCGTTTTGTCGCAACTGGACGAAGTTATGAAGACCTCAAATTTACCACTGGAATCTCTGCCCAGTCGCTTGGCCGCATCATACCTGAGACCTGCCGAGCCATCATAACAAGCATGCAAGACGAATACTTAAAGGTAATGACCCAGTGCTTTTAGTTTTCTATCTCAAACACTGTACAGCTTGCTTTGCTAAACTTACAATTTATTAACTATAAACATATAAACAAACTAGTTGATAACATGTCAAACTGACAAAGATAACATATTTACAACAAAATGTACATATTTACAACAAAATGTACATATTTACAACAAAATGTACATATTTACAACAAAATGTACATATTTACAACAAAATGTATGGGGTTCACAAAGATGTGTACTGATAATCCTGTCCCCAGCTGCTTGGTGGTCGATCCTGCTGTGTGTATGGTCCATGCCACTGATGCATTTGTTGATGTAGTTGTGATGATTGGGTGTGTGTGGGTCTGTGCTCAGCTAAGTGGGTATTTGTGGTCAGCTCACCCCTTAGCCCTTTATTAAGAAGTTGAATAAGTAATGGTTCCAGTAATTGTTTTTGGTCTTCTGACATCCTGCGCATTTTCTTGGCAGCAAATGAACCCAGGTCATCACATTCATCCCTCTTCTGATTTAATTCTGCAGATGCTTGGAGTAGAAAGTTGCCTGTAGAATCTTGCCTTGTTTTTCGCTTTTTGCTCCTGCTTACTGGTGGTGATGTGCCAGTTTGTGTTTCACTGCCAAATAGATCCTGTAGAATAAAGCCAATAAAAAAATTAGTCTTTCAAATGAAGCCTTATATCGTTTTTAACAATATCTTTTTACCTTTGCACAGCTACCGGCATCTGTGGAGGAATGGAAAGCAACAGCCAAACAATTTAATGACTATTGGAATTTCCCCAACTGTGGTGGTGCCATAGACGGCAAACATGTTCGCATAACGCCACCAGCGAAATCTGGCTCCTTCTATTATAATTATAAAGGCTACTTTAGCATCGTACTAATGGCAATCGTTAATGCAAAGTATGAGTTTATTTTTGTGGACATTGGCAAAAATGGCCGAAATTCCGATGGGGGAGTAATTGAGAAAACACTTTTTTTTTCACCGTTTAAAAAATGGACTACTAAATCTACCATCCCAAGAGGACACAGTGGAAGGCCTAAATTTCATATTTGTTGCAGATGACGCATTTGCATTATCTGAGCATCTGTTGAAACCATTCGCCCTTAAAAACCTTACACCTGATCAAAAAATATTTAATTACAGGTTATCTCGTGCTAGACGAGTTGTCGAAAATGCTTTTGGCATTATGGCCAACCACTTTTGTATCTTCCATACAGCAATAAATGTAGCCCCCCACAAAATTGACACTATAGTTCCTTGCTGCTGTGTGTTACATAATTTCTTAAGGCGTACTAGCTCCATCTACATGCCACAATCCCTGGTGGACCGTGAGGATACTCTGTCTGGGGATCTTATGCCTGGTGAGTGGCGTAATGATACAGAAGGCCTAGTAAACCTAGGCCGTGCCCCACCACGTCTCTCCAGTCAACTTGCTCGTCAGAATCGCCAGGATTATATGGACTATTTTCTTGGTCGTGGAGCAGTAGATTGGCAAAATAATCTATAAATGATATATGTATATTTGCCTGGCTGCATTTATATATTATTTATGTATTAAACACAGTTGTAAATTAATTGTTTCTGTTGGCAAATTATCTAAAGTACAAAGGTGCATGTGCTTTGGATGTGTTTAGCATTTTTTTGGTTAATCTCTTAAGTTTTTAAGTTTGGATCTGTACATCTAAAAGTGTATTTCAATAAATAATATGCTGACTTACCTGACTGCTTGCCATTTCGTCAAATGTTCCTTCTTCTTCATCGCCTGAAGGATTTACAGTGATACTGTCTAAACTTGATACAGAGGGTCGTGCTTCTTCCTGGTCAGTTAAAAAACGAAGACTCTCAAAATACCACAGGCGTGGCACGTATACTTCATCTGCAAACGTTTTGCTACATATTAGAATAATGTTTAAATAAAGAAAATAAAAAAAAATAAAAAAAACCCTATATAGCTATCTTTACGTATATGTATATATGGCCTAAAGCATAAAGAATAAGACACAAGGAGAAAGAAAGACTTTATTATTCGTGTGAAAATATGAAACCAGTACATACATCAATCTGTGTTGGAACATAAGTATTGTAAAAGTAACCGTAATATGTTTGTATGTTTTGTTGGCAAATAAAAAACTTTAAAAAAAAAAATACTTCATCTGCACCTTTACCAGATTTTTTGGATTCTGCAATTTTATTTAATTCTTTTTTGAAAATAGTACGCAGATTAGCAATTTTATGTTTGACATAGGATACATCTGCTTTGGCATACACAACCGTGCATAGTTACGCTAATTTTGTATATGCTTCTAGACGTTTTGATGGTCTGAATACTCTTTGGAGCGTACTTTCCATAGGCATGGAAGATCTCGGTACATTTCGAGGAATTGTGGCAGGAAATGTGGTGAGGTAAATTTGTCCACCATTGCACCTGTAAAAAAAAAAAAATGCATCAATGTTCAGTTGACAAACTACACCTAACAATTAATATCCTACATCACAGGTGTCAAACACAAGGCCTGCATGCTGAATCGGGCCCTCCAGGCCAGAGCCGGTACAAGGGGTGGGCAGGAGGAAAGGGTGCCCTGGGCGGAGTCTGAGAGGGGGTGGGTTGTTAGCACGCCTAAAAAAAGAGTATAATTTTCCTAATCATTATCCTATGCTGGCCATCACTAAATGGCGGGCCGCATCCAGACTGAGCTGCTGCTCTCTTTCTGGCCTGCTCCGATCATGCCATTTAATCGCCTCTTTTGTTCTCAGCCTCCTACGCTATCATTAGCGGAGTAGAGAGGAGCAGATGGTGGGAGGCGGGACAATTCTGCACTGGGGGTGGGACCAACAATGCGTGGAGAGCAGTAGCTGGCTGTCACATTAATTGGGAGGTGATTGGCTGCTAGGAGGCGGTCCTATAAGCCAAACACCAGTTCACTAATATGAAAAGGCAACCCAGCAGCTCCCATGCCCCGCCTTCGGTTTAGGATTGTCCTGCGGCTCCCGCCTCCTGCTCTCTGCTCTGTGAAAGTTGGGAGAGTGAAGGGAGGAAATATATATGGAACTGTGAAGGATGGGAAGCAAGGGAATGGGGGCAATACTGTGTGGGTTAACTCTGTTACTATTGCATAAAAACTCAGTGAATTTGTATTGTTTTAAGTACCGTATTTCTCGGCGGATAACACGCACCCCAAGTTGAGTATGGCATTTTAATGACAAACATTTTTATGAGGGAAGTTTAGGCAATTCCAAAAAATACCTTTAAACTACATTTGCAGCCTTGCCCACGTTTAAATTTCCCGCCGCCGAAAAAGACAGAGCCGAACGTTCGGCTCCGCACGCTGTTCCGCCTCCCTGCTGTTTCTGGAGCGAGCGCAGGGAAGGGGGACTGCAACCGGAGCCGAACGTTCGGCTCGGTATTTTTCGGAGCCGCTCCATTTTTTGGTAACTTTTTTGGGGGGGATCAGCGTATAACAGGCACCCACGACTTTCGCCGGATTTTAAAGGGGGAAAAACTGCATGTTATACGCCGAGAAATATGGTATATTCTTGTTTTGAAACGACATTGAATCTTTAATAAAAAGGGGGGGGGGGCAGTTTGCCATCTTTGCCCTGGGCACCAAATGGCCTTGTCCCAGTACTGCTCCAGGCCATTTCATGTGGCCATCACACCTCTCCTGCAGCTGCTAGAGAGCTCTAGGCCTCCTCTGGTCCTTTTCCAGACCCCTACTTTCTGCTTTCCAGCAATGTATCCAGCTTCTTCCCAGCAGCAGCATAAGGAAGGGGCAAGGCCGGCCCTACCTATAGACAAGGTAGGCGCCGGCCTAGAGCACACATCAGTTAGGGGCACCGTAACAATGCCCCCCACCCCCCCTAAGCTCAGTGACTGACTCCACCCCCCCCAAAATGTTAGCAATATATAAAAATGTGGGGTATACATGGGCAGGGCAAAGGGGGTGTAGTCAGGGGTGTAGCCATAGGGGCAGACATAATGAGGTTTCGCCTAGGGTGTAAAAAAAAACCTTGCACCAGCCCTGGGAAGGGGGGGGGGGGGTGCACTGACATGTATGTTAGGTAAGGGAGAGTGGGGGACTCAACTTCTAAAGGTGGGGTGACTCAGGACATATAATGTAAGGGGAGCATGTAATCTTACAGGTACAACCGGCCCTTTGGAGGGCAATCATAATGCTGATTTGGCACACAATGACATTGAAATTGGCACCCCTGCCCTAGAAATATTATAATGGTTTGCTTACCTTCAGTTGTAACGAATCTGCGAGGGTACGGTCTATGTTCGTACGTCACAACGGTCTGTGTGGCGGGAAAGAGTGAAGCATGGTGCTTTAGGGTGCTTTATAGTAGTTTCCAAGCTCTGCCCCTCTTCATTCGTAGAAGCTCCGCCCCTCTTCATTCGTAGAAGCTCCGCACCTCTTCATTTGTAGAAGCTCCGCCCCTCGACATTCGTAGAAGCTCCGCCCCTCTTCCTTCGGCGCCATCTTTACCAACAGAACGATGTTTGAAGAAAACGCCCATGCCGTTCCAGAACCATTTAACCTGGATAATTTAAAAAAAAGGCTTCACCTATGTCCCTGGAGGAGATGAAAACTATGGTGAAGATTCTGGAAAAGAATGATTATGATGGGAGGCGCAAAAACTACCCCAGGCCTAATACAAGAAAAGACACCATCATGGAGAAGGTGGTCCATGTGCTGGAGAAGAAGTATGGTGTGCATCGAACAAAGGACCAGCTGCACAAGAGATGGTCTGACTTGAAGCATAGGGAGGAAGACCAGTTGCATAAAATACACAGAATAATCCAAAAAGGTATTTTTGCTTATTTTCTGACATTTCTTCTCTTTTAGCTAGGCATGCAATCCATGTAGTCTCTCTGAAATGTCTTCAGCAATGCAAACTAGATTCTTTAGCATGCATGCTTAATACATGTTTTTTTGTTTTTACCACCTAGAAAGACCCAAGAAAACACACTTTCAAAGCAGAACAGTGACAACAGAATTGGATATTGTTGTGGTTGATGACCCGGCTCCAGCTACTGCTATAGGACCAGATGATGATTATGCAGAACCATCCCAAACTATAACAGATGTTGAAGCAGACCAGGCCCAGCATTCCTCTCAGACCATCACAAGCAGCACAGGTAATGCACTACACATACACTTTAGCATCAACTCCATTTCACAAACAGTTTACTGATTTTACTTTTTTTCTTCTTATCTTCAACAGCACATGATCTGTCTCAGGAACAGGGATTCAATTCCCTCACTGCCCAAAGATTGGTAGCTGATATTCTGAAGTGCTCATCAGAGTTAGAGAAACTCAAAGATCACCTGACCTCTGTCCAAAAAAGCTTTCTGGTTGTAGTGGACACACTGTGTAAAATTTAACACGTGTCACTTTTGTACATGTTTTGGTGTTCATTCATGTTTGTCAAGTTCACTTCATGTGGTCATTGTTTGCCCAAACTCAGCTAGTTCTACTGTTGAGGACAAGCACTTTATTGGTTAAATATACATGGGCTAACTGCCTGTATACCTCTGACGTGAGATCACATGGCCTAACCCCTATAGGCCATATGATCTCACCTCAGTGCACTTTACCTAACAAGGCACCACACAGGAGGGGGAGCCTTGAAACTGCCTCCTGACATAATCCCATGATGAAAGGGGGGTTCTTAGAAAACTCTTCCCCTTTCCTTCTACTGTATTTGTAATGTAGGCACTTCATGAACATTTAAACTTCAGGCCTGACATGTAAAAACCTGGTTGGAGCAAAGCTGGCTTTCAAGTTTGTGATGGCAGTCACCCCTACTATAAGTGCATGTCCACATATGTCATATTTGTGTGCATGAACACACTACCAGTATGTGCACACATGGTAGTGTGTTCATGCACACAAATATGACATATGTAGACATACACTTATAATAGGGGTGACTGCCATCACAAACTTCCAACAGAAACTACAACCAGTTTTTTGATGCAGGGCAAAATAACAAAAATCCAGATTATTAAACAAAAATAATTTGAGAAAAAAAAGTTTGTAAGAAGATTTCTGTACTTTTAATAAAAAAATTACATTTGCAATAAAGTTTATATATTGCATATTTGGTTTGTTGTGTTCTTTTTTACAAGATGGGTATATTACAATTCACCAGGTTGCAGGTTATATAGTTGTTGTGGATGATTTGTCCTGACATTTGGACGTGAGCGTTCTTTGACATGAATATTAACCTTCCGGGGTAAATGTTTTTCACACATGCGCAGTAGCAAACATTCGTTTTTTAACGGACGAATAACGCATTAACCTTGCAATTTATCGATCGTTCGGCAGAAGTTTTCCAAACTTGTGGTTCGATTTTTTGACACAAAAACGTCACCAACGATTAACGATTTGTGCCCACTAACTTGCCGAAAACTGAACGAAGTGTGTGCATGATCGATTTTCACACGATTTTTCGTATAGTGTATGGCCAGCTTTAGGCTCTAACGGATGCAACATTAAATAACATAATTTACCTAGGAGCTCAATCACTTTTTGAATGATTGAAGGTAAAATAATTAATTATTTATTTAGTTATTTATTTATTTGAATATATCCTAAACACATTGCATTGCCTTTTTTACACACTCATTATACATATTTTTATCACGTTATTCACTTTTTTTTTTTTTTTGGATGACTTTTTACTTTACACCTCACCCATTTATTTTACACTATTTCATCACTTTTTTATATCCTCATTTATCCCATTTCACATGTTTTTACTAGTCAACTCTACTTTTATATCCAACAGATTTTTAGTATAGAATTTATTATTATTAATAAGCCAATTATGTGGATGCATATGTGACTATGTATAAGTGAAAAAATTATACTTTTCTAATACATTTAAATATATTGCTGTCTGACCACATGGGTGTGTGTATATACGCCCATGGGTCAAACAAATATTAAATAATTAAAATGTATTAAAAATTACATTGTCATTTATAGTATGGTAATTAATAGGCTAGAAATGATCTGTCTGTGATACCCCTTGACCATACTGCAATCTAAATAAATAAAACCCCATTTTAATTTTGTGATATAGAAAAATGAGGGTGCCGTTGTGCTCCCCTCCCCCCTCGCTCCTTCCATGACCCCACATTCCCCTAGGCCCAGTAAGAGGTGACTCCTTGCAAGTTGTGTGGAGGTGGGGGGTCTCTGCTTCTGTCAGGGACGGGAGGATACCGTGGGGACACACAGGGATCGCCGAAGCTGGAGGTGCTTTTAGAGGAACAGCAATTCATCTAACTATGGAATGTAGCTTTCTCATGAAGAAGTTGTAAATATATACATTCAACTTTGGTACAATAATATGATGTATAGATGGTATAACTTAAACTCTTTCTTTTTCGCATAGAATAAACTCCCCTGAAGAAGACCGTTACTTATGCAGGTCGAAACACGTAGGGATATTTATGTGAAACTCTACAAAAAGTTTTTTGTTTTTATATACAAAATTAGTTCATGTATGGTTTTCCCATGTTGACGAGATATATATTTTGTATGTTAAGACCAGAATTTATTTTTAGGACTCCCATGCATTCATACTTTATACCCATAATTTTTTGATACTTTGATAAAAAATAAAAAAATTATATTTTTAAAGAAACTATTGTTATTTGCCTCAAATTCCATCTTGCTGCTAAAAAAAAACCTTGAGGGATTTTCTATTCAATTAAAAAAAGCACTTTACCTAATAATATTCTTGTATAATTCTCTTTTAAGGTGGTGTGACAGGGGGTCTGTCCAATACCTCCATACTTTTGCTAATTGGTGTTCCTCGTTGCCATCTCAAAAAGTTGGGATGTATGTATTTACAAGCTGAAATACAGATGAACTTGGTTGTGCAGGAGAAGGCAATGGTAAACTGATCCTGTACACTGTAGATAGTGCTACTATATGGTAAAAATAAGCATAAAGTACCGTTGTCCTGGAATTTAGAAAAAAATGGGGATGGCAGAAAAATTGAGGCAACTATGGACTTTCATGGTACGGATAAGGACTCACATGACAATGTGTATAGAAAAATATATATTTTTCTATACACATTGTCATGTGAGTCCTTATCCGTACCATAAAACGCCATAGTTGCCTCAATTTTTCTGCCATCCCCATTTTGATCCTGTACACTATCTTTGCCACGATGGCCATTAAATCTTTTGTATTTTCTAGAGTGACTTAAATAAAAACTGAAAGAATTTACTTAAAGTTAACTGTAAAGCTGTGACTTACCATTAAGACACAGACACTGAAGACATTAGTAATAGTCAGGTAAGTGTATTATCAACAAATGTGTTATAAACCCTTTGCCTTGCGGGATAACCATGACTTAAAAATTGCAAAATATGTGTCTTGCAAGAAATGAGAACATCTTTGTTTTCACTGGAAGAGATTAAGTTCTTGCTCTTGCTCTTTTACCAGGTTGGTATGCTTATAAAGGTTTGCTTGCCAAATTCTGTAATTTGGTGAGTAGTGACGAGAGTAGATCATCTCAACAAGGGACATTTTTTTCTTTCAGTGAGTATGTGAGCCCATTCATTATGAATGAGGATTTCCATCACTGAATGATGTGATTGATGATGGATTTACATTATGGGTCATTTATTTTTTAATAAAGAATTAATAAAGTGTGTTTTTTTTTACCGTTTACATATTTTCATGAATGAGTAGAAATGCTATGTAAACCTCTGGCAAGGTACCCTCCCTATTTTGAGAGCATGTGGCCTGGTATGGTTCAGGAGGGGAAGGGACATGCTCACCATCCTCCTTTTTTTTGCCAGCCAGACTGCATACTTGGATAAGGGTCTATTTGAAAAGTTTTTTACCGTATCACCACATAATGGTACGGTATAGGATAAGAAATATAAGTGCCACATCCCGAAAATTTGAATTTTATACAGAAAATCAACTAACTTGTGTTGAAAAATGATGGACTTTTTAGGCGTACAATCTAAGTCAGTAAAAGTTTTTTTATTAAAAACATAGGTATACAGTTTATTCAAAACCCTAAACAGATCTTGACAATCTAAAAAACAATATAGAAATAACTACAAGCTAATAGACAATTTTACTAACTAGCATCAATATGGATCAAATTTTAGCCACTAAAATTCAAATAATTTTTCAAATTTCATCATATGAACGTGACATCAGACAAATAATTATGAGCCATATGAGAGTGATATTATCATGAAAAGCTTGTACTTGGTTGCCCTACATGTTGCGCGTCATATAACGATTCTTCAGGAGCTTTCTATATTTTCTAGGGATAAAAATAAGAAGAGGAAAACATATAATAAATAAATATGCAAACACACCTGTAGTTTTGATGTGCTATTTTTGGTAACACTACATGTGGTGTAAGCTCAAAAAGAGTCAGAGTCGTAGAGTTACCATCCATCACCATGGTAGGGAAAGGAGAAAAAGAAAAGGAAAGAGCAAGGAAAAAAGAATCATAAAGAAGAAAGAAAGAAAAAGAAAGAAGAAAGAGGAAGAAGAAAGAGATATGAGAAATATGAAAGAGGTAATGAGGTGAGGAGGGGTGCATCATGGGAACGAGTGCAATATAGTTGCCAAGAAGTTTCTGAAATTTATTGTTACTACTTACATTCCCTGATCGAGGGAGGGTTCAATGGAGCGGGGAAAATAGAGCTAATTGCCTTACGATGACGTCAAGGAACGTACTTTTAAAACGTATTTGAATCTTTGATTGAAAGTGTTCTGTGTATAATATTGTGATAATAACTTATTTTTATGCTTATATTTACCCGTATATTGTATTTGCATGTATAAACATGAAGAATAGTAACAGATATACAGATATATATATAGTTCCACATTGTTTAAACAGTACGTTGTTATAATATATATGCGACATATATCTTATATAGACAGTGTCGCTCAAGTGTCACCCCATATATGTATGGGTGCATAGGTATTCCTAAATATAATTAGATATTTTATAGTTAACTATTTTAAAAGTGATAATATGTTAGAAAAATAATAATAAAATACGGTAATAAGGAACTTTGATATGGATTTAAATATATAGTGGTTCTCACCCCATAAGGACTGTTTTTCTATTTTCCAAGAAGGTGTTCCCAGGAAGATATAGTTGTTTTAAGTTCAATTAGGTGGCAGGTTATAGGATACAATGCTCAAAAATCAGGCCTTTGGATCATATGTATGATGGATACACAAAGGGAAACAGGAGGTAGGTCCTTGTTTTGTCCCAGTAGTGTCCTATTAGAGAGATATATAACATGGTAAGCTGGGGATATATATAGTGATGGACTGACAAACAGTCCATTCAAGAAGATCCAGCTGAGTTGTCCCATTCTTGCTTACCTAGTGATCGGCGTGTTGAGTTTGTTTCCCCGCTCTCTGACAGCTTAATTGCAAGGCTGCTGTGTCTGACGGCAGCCCAGGCCGCCTTTTTATATGCGAAAAAAAGGGAAAATCACACATTTGGAGGCAATGGGTTGCCGCTCACCCCGGGATTGAAAAAAGAAAAGAAGGGTTCCCCTTGAAATGGTGGGGTTTTTAGGCAGCAAGAGTATGTTTTTACATGGAGATTATGTCAAAAAGTAGATGTTGAATGAGAGAGCTAGTCCATCAGGATTGGTTTGTAGTATTTTATTCATGTCAAAAAGAAAATTATTTATGACATGAGGGGTATAAAAACACAAGCCCATACAGAATGTATAAAAAATGATATAATACAATACACACATTAGTAAAACCAACAAGTGGCATATGACACCTCGACTGATGTAACAGGGGGGGGGGGGGTCAATAAGATACGACAAAAACTGACGCGTTTCGACCTGTGATTTGTATGGGTCTTCTTCAGAGTATTTTTTGTCTGTTGGAATAAAAGACAACGTAACAACAACTATTCAGTTAAATATTGAATGTGTTGCGCTTGTGTCCGCACGTGTAGAAAAACATAATCCTACACCTTAAGTGAGTATAATTACCGGTATGTGTGTAGTAAGTCAGGTAATCTGGGTAAGGTAATCCCCATGTAGAAGATTACCTGACTTACTACACACATACCGGTAATTATACTCACTTAAGGTGTAGGATTATGTTTTTCTACACGTGCGGACACAAGCGCGACACATTCAATATTTAACTGAATAGTTGTTGTTACGTTGTCTTTTATTCCAACAGACAAAAAATACTCTGAAGAAGACCCATACAAATCACAGGTCGAAACGCGTCAGTTTTTGTCGTATCTTATTGACCCCCCCCTGTTACATCAGTCGAGGTGTCATATGCCACTTGTTGGTTTTACTAATGTGTGTATTGTATTATATCATTTTTTATACATTCTGTATGGGCTTGTGTTTTTATACCCCTCGTGTCATAAATAATTTTCTTTTTGACATGAATAAAATACTACAAACCAATCCTGATGGACTGGCTCTCTCATTCAACATCTACTTTTTGACATAATCTCCATGTAAAAACATACTCTTGCTGCCTAAAAACCCCACCATTTCAAGGGGAACCCTTCTTTTCTTTTTTGCCTTTTTATATGCAGCCATCCCGGTAGTGACGTCACCGAGTAAGGGGCGGGACGTCAAACTACCCGGCCTAGTCCTGCTGTACTAGCGGGTGGGACGGCCTCACGTGGAGCGCATGCGTCGGACACGGCACCCGGAAGAAGAGCGATAGGTTCACTCTCCTCCGTGGCCGAAAGCGTCACCGAGGCTGATATGAAACAGCCAGTGACGCTTTGTGGCCGCATGATGCATTGCACCAAAATTCACTCCATATAACTTGGGAAAGCATTAAGGGAAAAATAGAAAGATTAGAGGCAAGCAGTATAGATAGAAACACTGATTACAAATAAAGGGCAAGAAAGATTGGCTAGCTAGGTTATACTGGCCATAGAGAATTAAGGGTAAAGAGAAAAGAATTATAATAGTAGTTATTCCATGGTGAGTGATAACTCCCGAAACGAAATCCTAGAGAGCAAACATCACATGCGTAGTTCTATATTATAATTAAAAGATATTAGAAATACACTAGGTATTAGTCCAATACATATAGTATCGGAGTGTAAACCACGGAGGATTCCAAGATATAAGAAAAACGAAAAGCAAAATTATAAAAAATGTCAGTTTAATAAAAATTATCGTTTTGATCGATCATTGTGTGGGCTGATATTAATTTAGCATATATACTCTGATAGTCTGGACTAGATTTGTCTATCCATAGTCCAAGATATATTCAAAGTTATTCATACTTTTTATTAAACTGACATTTTTTATCATTTTGCTTTTCGTTTTTCTTATATCTTGGAATCCTCCGTAGTTTGCACTCCGATACTATATGTATTGGACTAATACCTAGTATATCTCTAATATATTTTAATTATAATATAGAACTACGCATGTGATGTTTGCTCTCTAGGATTTCGTTTCGGGAGTTATCACTCACCATGGACTAACTACTATTATAATTCTTTTCTCTTCACCCTTAATTCTCTATGGCCAGTATAACCTAGCTAGCCAATCTTTCTTGCCCTTTATTTGTAATCAGTGTTTCTATCTATAATGCTTCCCTCTAATCTTTCTATTTTTCCCTTAATGCTTTCCCACGTTATATGGAGTGAATTTTGGTGCAATGCATCATGCGGCCACAAAGCGTCACTGGCTGTTTCATATCAGCCTCAGTGACGCTTTCCGCCGCAGAGGAGAGGGAATCTATCGCTCTTCTTCCGGGTGCCGTGTCCGATGCATGCGCTCCGCGTGAGGCCGCCCCGCCCGCTAGTACAGTGGAAGTGACGCTCCTCGGGTGCTGACGCATGCGCAGCAGGACTAGGCCGGGTAGTTTGACGTCCCGCCCCTTACGCGGTGACTTCACTACCTGGACGGCTGCATATAAAAAGGCGACCTGGGCTGCCGTCAGACACAGCAGCCTTGCAATTAGGCTGTCAGAGAGCGGGGAAACAAACTCAACACACCGATCACTAGGTAAGCAAGAATGGGACAACTCAGCTGGATCTTCTTGAATGGACTGTTTTTCAGTCCATCACTATATATATCCCCAGCTTACCATGTTATATATCTCTCTAATAGGACACTACTGGGACAAAACAAGGACCTACCTCCTGATTCCCTTTGTGTATCCCTCATACATATGATCCAAAGGCCTGATTTTTGAGCATTGTATCCTATAACCTGCCACCTAATTGAACTTAAAACAACTATATCTTCCCGGGAACACCTTCTTGGAAAATAGAAAAACAGTCCTTATGGGGTGAGAACCATTATATATTTAAATCCATATCAAAGTTCCTTATTATTTTATTATTATTTTTCTAACATATTATCACTTTTAAAATATTTAACTATAAAATATCTAATTATATGTAGGAATACCTATGCACCCATACATATATGGGGTGACACTTGAGCGACACTGTCTATATAAGATATATGTCACATATCTATAATAACAATGTACTGTTTAAACAATGTGGAACTATATATATATCTGTATTTACTGCTGCAATATATCAGTTTAATTACACCACTGTTTCTATACCTCTTTAATTGAATAATCGCTTACTATTCTTCATGTTTATATATGGAAATACAATATACGGGTAAATATAAGCATAAAAATAACTTATTATCACAATATTATACACAGAACACTTTCAATCTAAAATATAGAAAGCTCCTGAATAAGCGTTATATGACGCGCAACATGTAGGGCAACCAAGTACAAGCTTTTCATGATAATATCACTCTCATATGGTTAATAATTATTTGGCTGATGTCACGTTCATATGATGAAATTTGAAAAATTATTTGAATTTTAGTGGCTAAAATTTGATCCATATTGATGCTAGTTAGTAAAATTGTCTATTAGATTGTAGTTATTTCTATATTGTTTCTTAGATTGTCAAGATCTGTTTAGGGTTTTGAATAAACTGTATACCTATGTTTTTAATACAAAAACTTTTACTGACTTAGATTGTATGCCTAAAAAGTCCATAATTTTTCAACACAAGTTAGCTGATTTTCTGTATAAAATACTTGGATAAGGGTTTGGTATGGATTTTGGGGGGGGGGACGTCATTGTTTATTGAATGGGGCACCCCCTTTAACAGCTTCAGCCCCAGAAGGATTTCCCCCCTTCGGGACCAGGAAATTTTTTGCGATACGGCACTGCGTTGTTTTAACTGGCAATTGCGCTGTCGATGCCGTACCCAAACAAAATTTTTTCTCACAAAGAGAGCTTTTTTTTGGTGGTATATAATCACCTCTGTGGTTTTTATTTTTTGCGATATAAACAATAAATGAGAAACAATTTTGAAAAAAAAACAGTATTGTTTAGTTTTTGCTATAATAAATGTCCAAAATAAAAATTAAAAAAAAACAAATTTCTTCATCAGTTTAGGCCGATATATATTCTTCTACATATTATTGGTAAAAGAAAATCACAATAAGCGTATACTAATTGATTTGTGCAAAAGTTATAACATCTACAAACTATGGGAACAATTTATGGCATTTTTATGGCATTTTTATTATAATTATTTTTTTCACTAGTAATGGCGGCGATCAGCGATTTTTATGGGGTCTGCGACATTGCAGCAAACAGATAGGACACTTTTGGGACCATTGACATTTATACAGTGTAAATGTCACTGACAGGGAAGGTGTTAACACTAGGGGGTGATCAAGGGGTTAAATGTGTTCCCTCAGTGTGTTTCGATTATTACAATATTATTATTTTAATGTTTCACATTACGCATTATTAAAATTGTTGTTCCATACCAAATGATATTTATAAACATTAGTACATGTCCTCCAGGTCAGTGCCCAGCCCCAACCCCCAACCTTAAAGTGGGGTGCCCCCTAAAAAAATAAAAAATAAAAGTCAGCAGCTACAAATACTACAGCTGCTGACTTTTAATAATTGGATACTTACCTGTCCCAGGGTCCAGCGATGCGGAGGACAAAGCCCCCCCCTTGTTCCCCGCTCCGCTCGCAGCACCGGCATTCTTACTGTGGGCACCCGGCTGTGGCTTTACAGCCGAGCACCCACTGTACATGCGCGAGTGGCCTGAAAAAACACCCCAATTGTGTGTGTGTGTATATATATATATATATATATATATATATATATATATATATATATATATATATATATATATATATATATATATATATATATATATATATATATATAAAACTTATATAAAACACATCGGATGTAACACATTCCGCCCTTGACTCTATCAACCGCCTCATAGAAAATTACTTAATTTCTAACAACACTCATTATAAACCTTCATTTGTTACCTGCTAGTGTCCTGTGTGTGTCACGTCAGGATATTTCAATAAAAAGACTCAGGACCAGCTGTGGTGTGCAGCCATTTCTTTTTCCAGTACAGTGATTGTAACTGGTAGCCTCTGTTCTATTGTGGGAGACCTGGGTACATTCTCAGCTGCCCTTTTGGGAGTAAGCATTACACCTGTTTAAGGATTAAATGTCAAATACAATTTTTCTTTAATTTGTGGACATTTTCTACTTTTCTGTAGTTTCTATAGAAGAGAAATTTCACCATACATTATTATTGGACTGCCTCACAAGTTTCTCCTGCCTTAGGAGGCAGTGACGAGGAAGGTTTTAGAGTCAGGATGTCACATTTTTGCAGCAGAATTTGGCTGTGAAATTCTGCAAGTATGCATCGGGGTGATGGCACATGGGATACTGGCCAATCATAGCAGATCACATGACAATTGTACACAATAATGGGCTTTGATTCATGCCTTTCATTATTTACTATTGTGATGAGCTCTGTGATTGGTCACAGTAATCACATGGTACAGACAGGGTCAATCACAGCTAATAACAATAGTAAACGCTAAATTCAGAAAAATGGTTGCTTATATCACATTTATAAGCAATCATAGTGTATAAAAAAAGAAAAACAGTTCCCCAGAGTAGTATAGTGTTACAGTTTTGCTCTGTTCACTGTACGTAAAAAAAAATGAAAAAAGAAAATTAATGTAATAAAAAGAATATAAAGAAAAAAAAATACACCAGTATTATGATTATGCTGTACTGCACTGATGACAGTATGTAAATAATTGAAAAAAATTATGAAGAAAACATTTTTTTATGTTTTAATTTTTTCCAAAAATTGTGACAAAAAACGACAACTTCAAAACACTCACCAAAGTCACCATGCCTCTTACTAAATATCTTGGACTGTCTACTTTCCATAAAGGGGGGCATTTGGGGGATATTTGTACTGCCCCGGCATTTTTCGGGCCTCAAGAAATGAGATAGATCATCAGTACATCAGGATTGATTGATTTATATATATATATATATATATATATATATATATATATATACACACACCATAGTTTGTGGATCTTTCCTATAGACTAAATAATATTCACTGATTTGGGTTATTTTCACCAATGAAATGTAGCGATATACATTTTGGCTGAAATGTATGAAGAAAGATTATTTATTTGCAAAATGATATAACAGAAACTAAGAAAAACACTTTTGTTTTCAACATTTTATGGTCTTTTTTTTTTTATATTTGGCAAAAAAAAAAGCAGTGGTTATTAAATACCACTGAAAGAAACGTCTTATTTGTGAAAAAAATTATACAAATTTCATATGGGTACAGTGTTGCAGGACCACCTAATTGTCATTCAAAATGTGATAGCGCTGAAAGCTGAAAATTGTCCTGGAACGGAAGAGGATAAAAGTGTCTGGTATTGAAGTGGTTAAACAATCATTGTCCTTAATTTTCTACCATCTGACATGCTTTTATGTATTCTGCACTATACTTTACTACTTGTTCTATTATGGCAGACTGTACCAATTTACTTACAAGATATCATAATTGTAAAAGAGCCAGGGAAGCATTCCACTTACTATTTTAACTCAGAAACATAAGCCTAGTAAATTTTTTGATGTACTTAAGGGGACTGGCTTTTGAATAATGGCACCAATTTTAACTGAAAACATTAATAGACCATCTTTGACACGATAGTCTGTGTCGCTGTAGGCTCAAACAAAAGGTGAGTCTGTTAGGCTCTGCTGCTTTAATATTAGCCCTGTCATCAAACATGATTGCCAATTATATATATTACATTGTCAAAACGATGTTATTTGCTGCAAGAGAACTCATTTAATGGATTAATCAAGGTTAGTGAGTTGTCTGAAAAAACAGAAAGAGACAGTCCATTGAATGCTGCTTTTAAGCAGGGTGATGGGAAGGATGGAATCCCTACTAATAATACACTTGAAAACACAGGAGCTAAGTGTCAGTTCATGCCCCTGTGAGGTTGATAAATTGCAGTTTGCTAATTAATTGTTTTCAAAGCAGCACTGCCCTGAAAATACCTAAATTTTCAGTGGAACATATTATTTGTCTGCATTTTTTAGGCATAAATTGCAATATTTTTGAAGCTGACCAGTTCTGCTAGCTTATTTTTTTTTATTTTTTTGTGTAACTGTGTACATAGGATCATATTATTAAATAATAGAAAAGTTGTGCCTTAACAGGCAAAGTCAGGTTGAAGTGGTGGCAGGTGTTGTGATGAATATTAGGGGGAAATGGGGCAGGTGTGGAGATGACAGCAAAGGGGACATGCATATGCAGTTAGGAATGAAGGATGTGGGACAGTAGTGGAGACTTCATTGCCCCCCTGATGAAGTCATGTGACTATGATGAAACCTGTAGAGCCATGAGCGGAAACAGCGCGGACCAGAAGTGACCTAATTATTTTTTCTAAATCCGGTATCTGTGTACTGTGCACTTTGTTTTATGCCGCTATAATACTTTTTAATGTGTGAGTGTGATTCCTTCAATAAATTGGCTTCAATTTTCAATTCAATTTTGGCTGCCTCGGAGGGGACAGGGAGAATCTCCTATGATAGACAGAACAGTGGTCCAATGGCGGCCCAGGAGACAGGACTTCCTATTACAGAGGCCAAGTAAACAGGAGATTCTCACTGTATGTAATCTGATGGCGCTTGTCCTGCCCCCCTCCCTGTCTCCTCTGAGGCAGCTAAAATTGAAGTATCGACACGCTATTTTCACCCGATTTGCAGGGTGAAAAAGTGCGTGTTATATGCCAATAAATACAGTACCTATTCTCATCAGCAGTCTTGTGACTTGTATCAGTGTCTGGTTAAAACTTGTAAGAGGAGTTTTCATTTTCCTCTGATTGTCTTATGAGGCTGCGGGATCCCTGACCCACTGTCCGGACAGTGCTGATTGGCTATGTTCTGATGACATGCACTCTCCCAAGAAAAAAAAAAAAATATCCAGAAATTCACACCAAACTAAGAATGTACAGCTTGTCCCCTGGTCTTTGTTCCATCAGGTGCTGTATTGGAGACAGTGGAAGAAGGGGAGGAACAGGGAAAATTGTCAAAATAAGAAACGGCTACACCTCACGTGGGCTCCAAGTAAAGTTTATTGGAAAATAAAAATATACAAAATGACACCAGAGGACCTCAGCAGTGGTCAAGGTGGATGCATTTCACACAACAGAAATGTGCTTAATCATTACAAAGACATGAGTGGAAAATGTGTAGCACTAAAAAAATCTATTAATTCCATAAATGACAATAAACCAAACTTAATTGGAGTACCTCATGAGTTGCAGCGTGCGTCACAAGGTACTCCAATTAAGTTCAGTTTACTGTCATTTATGGAATTAGTTGATTTATTCATTCTTATATATATATAGCACATTGATAACTAGCAAGCCTAGTATAATGCTTGCTAAAGCTCCACACACTGCGCAATTTTATACATTTGAAGTGATCACCTTTTTATTGTACACATCGGTCATGTTTGTACTTTTTTACATTAAAACTCTACATTTTTGATCTATGCTATGTGAAGGCTTTCTCTCTTTTTTTCTTGTATGATTATTTCTCCCACTGTTGATTGGTGAGCGATCTGTGGATATCACATATCATTGGGACATTTTGGTTGCATCCCCAGTTCCAGTACCTGCTGACTGCTGTAAAATTACTGGAGGGAGTCTTCATCTCAATCACCCAAGGAGATCGTTTCGTCATGTTTGCATCCTTGCCTACACGACTCACCACCGTTGGTGTGTGGGTCCACATCTCATGGTAAGAGTACCTACCCCTTCCTCTGGTGCCGGAAGCACAGCCCTGGGTGCCGTTTGATTTTCGATCATTTGAATATTATTATCTGCAACCTTGTGGGGATATATCGACATTTATTCCATTACAGACTGTCGTTGTGGATGGTCTCCTGAAAACTCATGTGTTTGGACTTATCACTTCACCACATTCTTTGTTGTTTATCTGTACATTGATGTGTGTATATGTGCTTTTAGATACTACCATAATTACTGGTTGTCATAGCAATATCCTTTTCACCCATTCGGTTCCGTTTAGATTTTTGTTTATACACATTGTAGAGGTGCATGAGCACTCGTCCCTAGGTTCATTTCCAGGGCCTACATGTTTTCCACTCACGTTTTACATACAATTAGTCTCATTGTTGTGTTAGCAGCTTATTTCCACACTGGTGGTGAAGTCATTTATTCCCATTTGCCCATTACAAAGATATGCCTAACTGATACGTGTTATATAGATCTATCCCCTGTACAGGTGCTAGGGGAACATTAATTAGAGGCAGGTGACAACTTTAATCAATGATTAAATCAAAACATACAAGTATAAACACATGAAAACAAATATTCACCAAGTGAAATATTCAAACAAAATGAAAGAATCAAAAGAATAAAAAGATGAGGGGGTGGTGTGGGGGTGGTGTGTGCAGTGTTGGTTTTCCGCTGCACATAGCGTTTTCCTTTTGGGCCAGGAGGTTCCGTGTTGGTCTCGTCTGACCAGAGTGCCTTGTTCCACATGTTTGCTGTGTCCCCCCCACATGGCTTCTCGCAAACTGCAAACTGGACTTCTTATGGCATTCTTTCAGCGGTGGCTTTCCTCTTGCCACTCTTCTGTGGGGGCCAGATTTGATTTGTGGAGTGCGCGACTGGTTGTTGTCTTGTGTACAGGTTCTCCCACCTCTGCGGCTCCTCCGCGGGCCTCTTGGCTGCGTCTCTGATTGGTGCTCTCCTTGCCTGGTCTGTCAGTTTGGGTGGACGGCCATGTCTTGTGGTGGGTTTGCAGTTGTGCCATGCTCTTTCCATTTTACGATGGTGGGTTGAGCAGTGCTCCGTGGGATGTTCAAGGCCTGGCATATTTTTTTTATAACCTGGCTTTGGTCTTCTCCACAGTCTGATCCTAGACCTGTCTGGTGTGTTCCTTGGCCTTCATGATGTTGTTTGTTCACTGGGGTTCTCTGGCAAACCTCCGGTAGAGCTCTCGCAGAGCAGCTGTATTTATACTGAGATTAATTTACACACAGGTGGACTCTATTTGCTGGTTGGGTGACATCTAAAGGCAATTGGTTCAACTGGATTTTATTTGGGGGTATCAGAGTAAAGGGGGCCACACTTTTCACATGTTTGTTTGTGGAGAATTTTGAAACCCACTTGTCGTTTTCCTTCCGCTTCATAGTTGTGTGCCACTTTGTGTTGGTCTGTAGCATAGAATCCTGGTGGAATGCATTTGCGTTTTTGGTTATGACGTGATGGTGTGGAGGGTTTCGGGGGTGTGAGTGCTTTTTCAAGGCACTGTGTATTCAGATTTGTCACATGGTACAACATGCTTCCACATGCCACATTTAATTTGTATCTGTAGTCATATATTATGAATAGGGATGAGCACGATTTTCAAGTCGAATGTAAGTCGGGTGTTTGCCTGTTTGCCGAAACAGCGAACATTATGCGGTGTTCGCCGCAAATTTGAAAGCCGCGGTACACCGTTAAAGTCTATGGGACACTAACATGAAAAACCAAAAGTGCTAATTTTAAAGGCTTATATGCAAGTAAAAAATAATAAATGGTGTATGGGGACCCGGGTCCTGCCCCAGGGGACATGTATCAATGCAAAAAAAAGTTTGAAAAAAAAACAGCATGGGTTCCCCCAGTCCATTACCAGGTCTGGTATGAATATTAAGGGGAACCCCGCACCAAAATAAAAAAAAATGCTTGGGGGTCCCCCCAAAATCCATACCAGGCCCTTCAGGTCTGGTATTGATTTTAAGGGGTATCCTGCGCCAAAATAAAAAAAATGGCGTAGGGGTCCCCCCAAAATCCATACAAGACCCTTATCTGAGCACACAACCTGGCAGACCGCAGAAAAAGGGGGGGAAGAGAGAGCCCCCCTCCTGAACCGTACCAGGCCACATTCCCTCAACATGGGGAGGGTGCTTTGGGGTCCCCCAAAGCACCTTGTCCCCATGTTGATGGGGACAAGGGCCTTATCCCCACAACCCTAGCCTGGTGGTTGTGGGGGTCTGCGGGCGGGGGGCTTATCGGAATCTGGAAGGTGACAAGGTGACCCCCAGATCCTGTCCCCCCTATATGAATGGGTATAGGGTACATCGTACCCATACACATTCACCAAAAAAGTGTCAAAATGGTAAGTAGACAAATTGAGACAAGTCCTTTATTAAAAAAAAACTGTCCCGCAAGGTCCTTTCATCTGAGATCACAGCGCCCGACAAACTGAGAGGGCCTGGTATGGATTTTGGGGGGACCCCTACGCATTTTTTTTTAATTTTGGTGCGGGGTTCCCCTTAATATTAATACCAGACCCAAAGGGCCTGGGAATGGACTGGGAGGGACCCATGCCATTTTTTTCAATGATTTTTATCGATATGTCACGTACCTGGTGGAGATTGAGCTGTAGAGAGGGCTTCTCTTGCACCTCCTGTCCCGCACCCCTGATAGTGATGACAGGGAGTGAAGGACACAGAGTGGCACGAGGGCCAATGTAGGTAGCTCTGGTTGGGTCTTGGCAGGAACTCGATGGCCACGAAGCACCAAGGACAGGAACTCCGTGTTGCTAGATCAGCAGGCGGAAGCTTGATCGGAACGTAAGCCAGGGGGTCACCAAGAGCAGAGCAGGTACTGGAACGTGAGGCAGAAGCAAGAACAGGATACAGGCCAGGTTCGGAACACAGTCGGGCAGGGAGGTACAGGAGCATGAAGCAGGAACAAGGTTAAACACAAGCCGGGGTCACTGGAAGGCAGGCAGAAGTCCAAGGGAAGGTTCAGGTACAAGCCGGGTCAAGCACAGGAAGACTGGTACAGATCAAACACTGGTAAACAGGAACAAGCTGAAAGACCACTCAGAAATGCATGTGTGTCATTGCTCCGTTTAAATAGACCGGCTGGCGCCAGTGTGTGCACGTGTGCCTGTTTGTGGCCGCGTGTGTCCGCGCACGCGCCAATACACACTATTCTTAGCGTGCACACTACTGTGCCCACGCCTGTGCGCCAATGCACATCTATTAACCGGACTTCTCTTACACTATATTGTCGGGACTCGACAATTCATTACAGCAGCGAGCAGTTGACTTTTTTTCCTTTAAAAATGTAATTTTGCTGTGGTATTGTTCTAAACACGGGAAAGATGTGCTATTTTACAGGCATACTAAGGACACCCCACAGGCACGATATTTAAAGGAATATTACATTTTTATTGTTTCACTTTAAGCATTATTAAAATCACTGCTCCTGAAAAAATGTCCGTTTTTAAAACTTTTTGTCCCCTGGGGCAGGATCCAGTTCCCCATGCTGTTTTTTTCAATGATTTTTATCTATATTGCCGGGATCCGACAATACATTACAGCCGCAAGCAGTTTTAAATGAGATTTTTTCCTTTAGAAATGTAATTTTGCTGTGGTATTGTTCTAAACACAGGAAAGATGTGCTATTTTACAGGCATACTAAGGACACCCCACAGGCACGATATTTAAAGGAATATTTAATTTTTATTGTTTCACTTTAACCACATGCCGACCGCGCTATAGTCGAAAGACAGCTACAGCGCGGTCGGCTTGTTCTAAGTGGACGTCCTACGGACGTCCTCCCAGAAACTTGCTCCCGTGCGCCCCCTGGGGCGCGCACTCGGGAACATCCGTGACCGCCGGGTCCCGAGGACCCGGCGCATCACGGATCACGGTAAACAGCCGCTGATAGCGGCCGTTTACCACGTGATCGCTCCGTCAAATGACGGAGCGATCACATGTACACAAACCGGCGTCACATCATGACGCCGGTTCCTCCCTCCCCTCTCTGTACCGATCGGTAAAGAGAGGGGAGAAGCGGAGAGGGGGAGAGACGGGACCAGCGCTGTGGGCTGGATGTGTAGTGCCCACAGCGCTGGTCAATACACTGCCACCACTGTGCAATATTCTGCCACCACTGTGCAATGCTCTGCCACCACTGTACAATGCTCTTCAACCACTGTGCAATACTCTGCCACCACTGTGCAATGCTCTGCAACCACTGTGCAATGCTCTGCCACCACTGTGCAATGCTCTGCCACCACTGTGCAATACTCTACCACCACTGTGCAATGCTCTGCCACCACTGTGCAATACTCTACCACCACTGTGCAATACTCTGCCACCACTGTGCAATACTCTGCAACCACTGTGCAATGCTCTGCAACCACTGTGCAATGCTCTGCCACCACTGTGCAATACTCTACCAATACTGTGCAACACTGTAATACTCTGACAATACTTGCCAATACTCGCCAATACTCTGCCAATACTCGCCAATACTCTGCCAATACTCTGCCAATACTCGCCAATACTCGCCAATACTCTGCCAATACTCGCCAATACTCTGCCAATACTCGCCAATACTCTGCCAATACTCGCCAATACTCTGCAATAATTTTTAATAGAAACAAAGAATTTTATTTATTTTTTTTACCGAATTTTCAGTATTTTTTGATTTATAGCGCAAAAAATAAAAAACCCAGCGGTGATTAAATACCACCAAAAGAAAGCTGTATTTGTGTGAAAAAAAGGACACAAAATTCATTTGGGTACAGTGTTGCATGACAGAGTAATTGTCATTCAAAGTGTGAGAGCACCGAAAGCTGAAAATTTGTCTGGTTAGGAATGACGGCCACAGCGCGGATGCCAAATCCCGGGAGGCCGTCATATGACGGCCTCCCCTTTCCTCGTTCCCTGTGCGCGCTCACGAGCGCGCAGCAGGGAAATTCTGTGTTGGCCGTGTCCTTCGGACACGGCCAATCACAGATCGCTGTAAACGGCCAATAACAGCGTCCGTTTACAGCGCGATCGCCCTGGCCAATGAGAGATGATCTCATATGTAAACATATGAGATCATCTCTCAGCGCCGCTCCTCCTCCTCACACAGAGACAGCGTGTGAGGAGGGGGAGATGAACGGCTGCAGCGCCGTAAGTTTTTTTTAAAAAAAATAAATAAATAAAATGACATCCCCAGTGCCATCTGCCAGTTCCATCCCCAGTGCCATCTGCCAGTGCCATCCCCAGTGCCATCTGCCAGATCCATCCCCAGTGCCATCCCCAGTGCCATCTGCCAGTGCCATCCCCAGTGCCATCTGCCAGTGCCATCCCCAGTGCCATCTGCCAGTGCCATCTGCCAGATCCATCCCCAGTGCCATCTGCCAGATCCATCCCCAGTGCCATCTGCCAGTGCCATCCCCAGTGCCATCTGCCAGATCCATCCCCAGTGCCATCTGCCAGTGCCATCTGCCAGTGCCATCTGCCAGTGCCATCTGCCGTCAGTGCCATCTGTCATCAGTGCCACATATTAGTGCCATCTGTCATCAGTGCCACATATTAGTGCCATCTGTCATCAGTGCCACCTGTTATCAGTGTCACCTGTCATCAATGCCACGTATCAGTGCCATCTGTCATCAGTGCCACGTATTAGTGCCATCTCGCATCAGTGCCACGTATTAGTGCCATCTCGCATCAGTGCCACATATTAGTGCCACGTGATATCAGTGCCATGTATGAGTGCCATCTCTCATCAGTGCCACATATTAGTGCCATCTGTCATCAGTGTCACGTGTCATCAGTGCCCCGTATTAGTACCATCTGTCATCAGTGCCACGTCAGTGTCACGTGTCATCAGTGCCACGTCAGTGTCACGTGTCATCAGTGCCACGTCAGCGTCACGTGTCATCAGTGCCACGTCAGTGTCACGTGTCATCAGTGCCACGTCAGTGTCACGTGTCATTGTCCTGGTGCTCCAGGGCCTTCAAAAGTGTAATAGGTAGTCAACAATTTAGATGTGTAATTTATGCTCCTAGAACACGTGATGGCGCTCCCTGCATGTTGGGCCTCTCTATGTGGCCAGGCTGTGGAAAAGTCCCACATATGTGGTATCGTAATAATCAGGAGGAGTAGCAGAATTTATTTTGGGGTGTCATTTGTGGTATACACATGCCATGTGAGAGAAATAACCTATTACAATGACAATTTTGTAGAAAAAAAATAAAAAATAAAAAAATAATTCATTTTGCAAAGAATTGTGGGAAAAAATGACAACATCAAAAAGCTCACCATGCCTCTTACTAAATACCTTGGAATGTCTACTTTCAAAAAAGGGGTCATTTGGGGGGTATTTGTACTTTCCTGGCTTGTTCGGGTCACAAGAAATGAGATAAGCCACCAGTACATCAGATGTGATCAATTTTGTATGATTCGCACCACAGTTTGTAGAGTCTGTAACTTTCACAAAGGCCAAATAATATCCGCTAATTTGGGTTATTTTTACCAAAGATATGTGGCAGTATAAATTGTGGCCAAAATTTATGAAGAAAAATTAATAATTTCCTAAATTGTATCACAGAAACAAAGAAAAATGCGTTTTTTTTCAAAATTTTCGGTCTTTTTTCAATTATAGCGCAAAAAAAAAATAAAAAACCCAGAGGTGATCAAATACCACCAAAAGAAAGCTCTATTTGTGGGAAAAAAAGGACAAAAAATTCATTTGGGTACAGTGTTGCATGACTGAGTAATTGTCAGTCAAAGCGTGAGAGCACCGAAAGCTGAAAATTGGTCTGGATGGGAGGGGGGTGTTGGTGCCTGGTAGGCAAGTGGTTAAAATCACTGCTCCTGAAAAAACATCCGTTTTTAAAACTTTGTTTGCATTGGTACATGTCCCCTGGTGAAGTACCTGGGTCCCCATACACTTTTTATGACAATAACTTGCATATTAGGCCTTAAAAATTCGCACTTTTGATTTTTCATGTTCGTGTACCATAGACTTTAAAGGTGTTCGCTTGTTTGTACAAATGTTTTGCTTGTTCGCATGTTCTGGTGCAAACCGAACCGGTTAATTATGAACTTTTAAATCTAGTTTGTCAGTGTTTACCCAATGTCTTTTTCAGTTGAAAATTGATATTTATCCTCTTGCATGTATTCATTAACTACGATTTGTTTCTTTTCTTCTATTGATTCTTTCATTTTGTTTGAATATTCACTTGATGAATATTTGTTTTTATGTGTTTATACAGTACTTGTATGTTTTGATTTAATCATTGATCAAGGTTATCACCTGCCTCTGATTGACTTTCCCCTAGCACCTGTAGAGGGGATAGATCTATATAACATGTATTCGTTAGGCATGCCTTTGTAACGATTAAGCACATTTCTGTTATGTGAAACGCATCTACCTTGACCACTGCTTGTGTCCTCTGGTGTCATTTTGGATATTTTTATATTCCAATAAACTGTACTTGGAGCCCACGTGAGGTACAGCCGTTTCTTATTTTGACAATTTACCATGGAGTGCCGCGGCTAGCACTCAGGTGTGTGTTCCAGAGGGCGTATCAGTTACACCTGGAGCGGTGAGTTCTTTTAATTTGGAGGAACAGGGAAGACAGCATCAAACAGCCTTTTTAACAGCAGATGATTAACCCCTTAGGTTCTACAGTGAGTATAACAAGCATGCTTTACTGCATATACCGATTGATTTTTACTGCTGTGGGTTTAGTAACAAAGGTAAAAGGTATTTACAAAGGTTTTTGGTTAAATTAATTTATGTAGCATGGTTAAGAAAGTGTTGATGATTACTAAAGTGTTATTATATGATAAAGGGTTTAAATCCACTTTAAAATGTTTCCACTAAAATTGTAAATGTTCTTTAATAAGAACCTTCTCAGTTCTGATGTATACATATTTTTAATAAAAAAATGATTAGCTATAATATTTAAAATAGAATGTATATGGAAGAATATCAATATATACAAGTTTTGGGAAGTGACTGTGATGAATAGGTTGACGTATGTGGCTTCCTGCTATGTGTCTGTTTCTGGTTGTCATTTGACAATGTGCTATATGTGATGAATGAGTTTTCCTATTTGTCCTGTAATTCTCTCCTGGAATTCAGTTTATTAATGGTGGTGAAAATGGGTTCTGGCTCAATAATGTTCAGTGCTCATTAAATGCAGTTTTGTTATTAGAACTAGGGATGGGATTCAGTTGTGCGTGGAACATGGGTTTGACCTGAACTCAAGTGATTCATTGTTTGAGAAAATGGCAGACTAATATGGTTATTCGCTTCTATATCAACCAATTACAAATAATGCACTTTCTGGACACTGAACAGAGGTCAGATGGCTTATAAGGGCAATTTATTTGGGTCTTCTTATGTGCCAACCCCTCCCTATAAAAATCAGAGTTCCCAGCAGACTTTTTTAGTGTGTACTGGAGGAGCATCGAGTAGTTAGATAAAGATCAGAGTGTTTGCAAGGAAAGCTAGCTAACGCTGTTGACTTGTGAAAAAAAGCTATATTTACACCAACACACTCACAAGGGAAAATTTATCAAGCAAATCCGCAACACAACTAGTTGCAAATCAAGATGTATGTCCTTTATCAAAGTCTCTCTGACTCTCTCTCACAGGTTTACAGACATGTGCATCTGTGTGTTTGCAGTTTGCAACTTTTAAAGGAAGATTCATTACTGAGGAACAAAAATGTCCTAAATGGCACCTCTATATGGGGTGATTTCATTCTGACATACAGTATCTCACAAAAGTGAGTACCCCCCTCACATTTTTGTAAATATTTTATTATATCTTTTCATGTGACAACACTGAAGAAATTACACTTTGCTACAATGTAAAGTAGTGAAGGTACAGCTTGTATAACAGGGTAAATTTGCTGTCCCCTCAAAATAACTCAACACACAGCCATTAATGTCTAAACCGCTGGCAACAAAAGTGAAAATGTTCAAATTGGGCCCAAAGTGTCAATATTTTGTGTGGACACCATTATTTTCCAGCACTGCCTTAACCATCTTGGGCATGGAGTTCACCAGAGCTTCCCAGGTTGCCACTGGAGTCCTCTTCCACTCCTCCATGATGACATCACGGAGCTGGTGGATGTTAGAGACCTTGCGCTCCTCCACTTTCCCTTTGAGGATACCCCACAGGTGCTTGACAGTAGGCAAGACACACTTGTCTTTGTACTCCTCTCATGGCTGCCGGCACACACGCTTAACACCATCTGAACCAAATAAGTTTATCTCGGTCTCATCAGACCACAGGACATGGTTCCAGTAGTCCATGTCCTTAGTCTGCTTGTCTTCAGCAAACAGTTTGTGGGCTTTCTTGTGCATCATCTTCCCTCTGGGACGACAGCCATGCAGACCAATTTGATGCAGTGTGAGCACTGACAGGCTGACCCCCACCCCTTCAACCTCTGCAGCAATGCTGGCAGCACTAATGCATCTATTTCCAAAAGACACTCCTGGATATGAAGCTGAGCACATGCACTCAACTTCTTTGGTCGACCATGGCAAAGCCTTTTCTGAATGGAACCCATCCTGTTAAACTTCTGTATGGTCTTGGCCACCGTGCTGCAGCTCAGTTTCAGGGTCTTGGCAATCTTCTTAAAGCCTAGACCAGTGATGGCGAACCTTGGCACCCCAGATGTTTTGGAACTACATTTCCCATGATGCTCACCTACACTGCAGAGTGCATGAGCATCATGGAAAATGTAGTTCCAAAACACCTGGGGTGCCAAGGTTCGCCACCACTGGCCTAGGCCATCGTTATGTAGAGCAACAATTCATTTTTTCAGGGAGTTCTTTGCTAAACAATGTATTTCCCCTGGTCCTCAATAAAGGATTGTATTGGCGTACTCAATTCCTTGATTCCTTTAGAACAATACATATAAAAATGTAGGTTAAAACTGCATCACTCAATTTGGTTATATGGTTAAATAAATATCACCCCATCTTAGGTGTGCTTCTCTTCCCTGACAATCTTATGTATTTTAATGTATTTTAATTTTAATTTATTTGACCAAGCACGTCTTCTGTTCCAAAGTCATCCTTGTACAGGGGGTCCCCGACTTACGAACGCCCGACCTACGAACATCCCCTACTTACGAACGAGGCGCTGCGGGGACCCCCCGCCATTTTCCGCCGTGTTCCGCCGTGTTTTGGCCGTTCTGCGCATGCGCGGCCATTCGGAGCCTCGGAAAACTTCGGAAATGTCCGTAATTTGCCGCGCATGCGCAGAACGGCATTGGACGGAACATCGGAAATGTCCGGAAATGGTCGTATTTGTCGGTCTGCGCATGCGCGGCCGACTTACGAACATTTCCGACTTAAGTACAGGCGGGCAGTCCCTAACGAGTTCGTAACTCGGGGACCCCCTGTAATTGATAACTTGCATTGTTATATTGAACTATACATATTGCTGTACTTTCTCTGCTGGAAAATGGTGGACTGTGTAGTTGACATGTTTTCACAACCCCCCTCCCCCTATTTCTTGTTTATTTTTGGTCTTTGTAAAAAGCACTTTAAAGCTTTATATGCAATAATGTCTATTAAAAAAAAACTGCCTTGTGTATCATGTTGAAAAGGGGGCCTAGTGAAAGTGTTCAAAAACTGTACATGTGGTCCCAACAATATTTTAGGTATTTTTGCAAAATAAACTCAGTTTTGAAAAGCTGGAAGGTATCTGACCCGTTGGAAAGTTAAAGTGTTTAAATTAAAAAAAGTACACTCTAATCCTGATTGTTTGATTAACTGTTGGCTGGTGTCTGTCCTTTTCAAAATGCAGCCTAGTAAATGTGCCTAAGTACCATGTATAGAGTCAGTACAATATATACACTAAATTGACAAAAGTTTTGGGACACCGGCCTCATATGAAATTTAATGGCGTCCCAGTCTTAGTCCGTAGGGTTCAATATTGAGTTGGCCCACCTTTTGCAGCTCTAACAGCTTCAACTCTTCTGGGAAGGCTGTCCACAAGGTTTAGGAGTGTGTCTATGGGAATGTTTGACCATTCTTCTGGAAGCGCATTTGTGAGGTCTGGCACTGATGTTGGATGAGAAGGCTTGGCTCACAATCTTCACTCTAATTCATCTCAAAGGTGTTCTATCGGGTTGAGGTCAGGACTCTGTGTAGGCCAGTCAAGCCTCTCCACCCCAAACTCGCTCATCCATGTCTTTATGGACCTTGCTTTGTGCACTGGTGCGCAGTCATGTTGGAACAGGAAAGGGCCATCCCCAAACTGTTCCAACAAAGTTGGAAAGATTACATTTTCCAAAATGTCTTAGTATGCTGACGCCTTAAGTGTTCCCTTCACTGAAACTAAGGGGCCAAGCCCAGCCCCTGAAAAACAACCCCACACCATAATCCCCCTCCCACCAAATGATTTATACCAGTTCACAAAGAAAGGTCCATAAAGACATGGATGAGCGAGTTTGTGGTAGAGGAAGTTGACTGGCTTGCACAGAGTCCTGATCTCAACCAGATAGAACACCTTAGGGATGAATAAGGGCAGAGACTGCAAGCCAGGCCTACTCGTCCAACTTCAGTCCCTGACCTCACAAATGCGCTTCTGGAAGAATGGTCAAACATTCCCATAGACACACTTCTAAACATATATATATATTTTTGTAAAATAAAGCATTGATTTCTTGATTATAAATGTGTCTGTTATCTCCCTGTGAAACTATGGCCTACGAAAGCATCTCACAAAATGTGCATTGACTGATCAATTATCAGCCTAAATAATACAGTCAAATTTTGATTACTTTATTAAAGTGGTTGTAAATCCTTACATATACCAACTGAAGTGACTAGTCTCAGGTGATACACAGAGATGAAACAAATTCTCCTACATAAGATGTACCTGTTTGTCTGTGGCTGCCTCTCCTCCACAGCCTCGTAAAGCACAGATTTTACACAGCATCTCTAAGCTCTAGTATGCAGGCAGGTGGCCCGGGATCTGATGTAACACATTGCAAAACACAGTGAATGCAGCTGAATGTAACCTGTGATGTGAGCAGAGGGAATGGACACCCCCCACACACAAATTCATAGGGAAATATGCACTACTACTATTACTACTCCCTGACCCCCTTGATCCCTTGGAGTCATCATTAGCTGTCAGAAATCACACTAAATGCTTTGGATTGGGGCAAGTATACACTATAGAAGGATATGATTTTGTTCATTTTTCATATCAGAGATTTACATCTATGTTAATTGATTTGTTTCAGCTTTATATTCCTAATATTACACTGGCTATGACTCTGGTCTGTCTTCTGGATTCTATTGTATGTCTATATGCCACGTGTCCATCCCATAGCCTAATCATTTATTTCTATTTGTGTCCTGTCAACACTGACCTAGCCTATAAAATATATGATTCTGCTTGAATGCCACCCACCCTAACCTTAGCTAACATTACAGACTGCACTTCCATCTCAAATGCGTCATGCGTCTATCTTCATGTTAGCTGTCAGCTCAGTCTACACATTTATTTTGATTTACCAACAACTATTAGGGTGAGAGCCTATCTAAACAATCAGTTTAATGTTTTCAAGGTAGGCCTTTGCACAATCTCCTTTTGGATTTAATAACAATTATAGTGCAAACATATTTTAATCTATATGATCAGCTACATACTGTGCAGCTCAGGGTGGCCAAAAATCAGCGCTGGTGACAAATGATCTTTATTACTGACAGCATTCTAAAGCAATGCCACTAGCACAACTCTATGCAATACATCAATTATTTCTTGGTTTGAGCATCAGGTGGCACAATGTTTGCTTTCTGCGGTTTCTCTACTTTTTTTTTCCATTCAGATTATCCTAATTGTTAAATGGTGGGTAATGCTTTGGAGACAATTCCAAAATCAAAAGATCTCAGAGGCATTTCAAACTTCCATTAACACAAGCCCTAACAAGCCCTAATTGCATCTTTTGCAACTGTCCTGGAATTTTACCAAGATCTCAGCATCCCTTAAATCCAGAATATGTCCCACTGCCAGGTTCTGGAAACTTTGTTCCAGCATCCAACTCTATGCATGCACATTCAGACAAATGCCGCCTACAGACGATCGGAATTTCCGACAACCAAACCATTGATTTATTTCCGATGAATGTTGGCTGAAACTTGTCTTGCATACACGGTCGCACAAATGTTTTTGGAAATTCCGATCGACTATAACGCGCTGACATACAACACGTACAACGGAACTAGAAAAAGGAAGTTCAATAGCCTGTGCGCCACCCTTTGGGCTCCTTCTGCTAATCTTGTGTTAGTAGAAGTTTGGTGAGAGATGATTCACGCTTTTCAGCCTTGTGCTTTTCCGATCATTACTGCTCTTGAGTTTGTGCTAGTGGGTTCGTATCTGGTTTTCAGTGCGTGTAGTCGGTTCGCATCTGGTTTTCAGTGCATGCTATTTCTAGTACGTATTTGATTTTCAGTGCGTTCTTGTCCGCTCGTTTCTGATTTTCAGCTCGTTCTTCTCAGGTTCTTTCTGATTTTCAGTGCGTTCTGTTAGTTCATTCTGACCAGCCGACCGTTTTGAAGCCATGTTGTGGCTACGTACTCATCATAGAGCTTGTGCTATGCGGGGGCTTGGTGTTGGGTTTCTTACTTTGACCCAAGCCCAGTCCATGAACAGTGTGGGGAGGAGTTCATGGACTAAGAATTGGTTGCTCCAGTGTGACCAATTCTCGCACATGCCTTTGTTGCGGGAGATCCAGGAGAATAATCCTGATGATTTCAAGAATTATCTCCGGATGACGGACCCCGTTTTTTACCATTTGTTGGCTTTGCTGTCCCCTTATATTACGAAGCAGGACACCTGCATGCAGCAAGCCATCACTCTCGGGCAGAGGCTAGTCGCCACCTTGCGGTACTTGGTGATATCCCATGATGGCAGATAGCACATGTTGACACTGTGTGCATCTTCAAAATTTGGCTTTCTAAAAAATATTTAAAATGTGTGAAAATCTGAAAAATACAAACAAACTAGAATAATTTGTTTATTTTTAGATTCTGCCTAAAACATCAATGGTGTGTTTGAGTCTTTTTTCCACATCATTGATGTCTTCCTTGATCTCCCCGATGAGGACGTGTGCACTTGCACTTGTGAAATTAGATTCTTCTTCCACAACATCCACATCACCTAAAATAAAAAAACACACCATGTATTATAAATATACAGGTATCTATTACCTGAATCTGTGGTCTCAGACACTCACCTGTTGTGGTCACTATTTTGCCCACTTCATAAACTTCTCCTTCCTCCACATTATGAGGTTGTGGTGTTGTGAGTTCCCCTTCTTTAGGAGGTTGGGGGTCCCAGGCGTCCCGGGTCTTTTCTCCCCTATGTGAATTAAAAAATAGGTATACTTAGCACACAGATATTTGAGGCCAGAAATAGGAATATGAAACATTGCTTGGAAGTGACATACAATTGTCTGTTTTGGCAGAGTTCCAAGCTGAAAACATAATTTTTTTTGCCTTTCTAAAGCTGGAATAATTACCTTTTTTGTGCAAGTTTCACTCATGTAGAGACCCCTAGTATACATTGGAGAACCTGTGTGGAACACCCTAATAAGTTTGTTCTGGTGTCCGACAAAAAATATCCGATGGAGCCTACACACGGTCAGAATTTCCGTCTGTACAGAATCGTCTGTACGCGGCAAAAGTGTTCTCCTGTTTGATGGTGTCTTGCATAGTTCCAGTGCTGATGTAGTTTGTCAGAGCCAGTGGCATGGGAAACAGGAACATTAGATTTTTAGGTAAGTAAATGCACAGAATGGGACAAAGAATCAAGCCTTGTAAAAGATGGATGGAAAGGAGTGCCTTTTCAGTGTCTGGCTGTCAGGGTCTGGTGTCAGGCTCTGTGACTAGTGGCTGTAGTTGTAGAGACATTCACAGGTAGTCAGCCGGAAAAGTACAAGCAGAACCCCCTAGCACAGGGATATGAAATTAGCGGACCTCCAGCTGTTGCAAAACTACAAGTCCCATCATGCCTCTGGGTGTCATGCTTGTGGCTGTCAGAGTCTTGCTATGCCTCGTGAGTTGTAGTTCTGCAACAGCTGGAGGTCTGCTAATTGCATATCCCTGCCCTATGCAGGCTCACCTAAGCCACAGGGCCAAAGCATTAACCAATATTCACCAGAGCTCCTGATGATGGAGATGGGTTTTGCTGCATGTTAGTAATAGGTTGCGGTCCTCACCAGGGGGTTAGCAAGCCATGGTCTGGTAGCAGATAGAACAGGCAGGGATCAATCATAGTCAGTAAAAAAAACAAAGATCAGGAGAAAGTAGTAGTTGGATGGGATAGTCGATGCCCGATGAACAAGCTAATAAAAAAAACAGCAGCAGGTATGCAAAGAGCAAAATATCAGCTGTAGAGAGCACAATAATCTGGCAAATAAGAAATGCAGAGGCATGGCTTAAATCAGCAAGTTCATGGAAGGTTCAAGGTTAAAGAGACACAAGATCTAAAGTAAGGTTGTCCAAGGAATTGGGCAGGGAGCCTGATGTTACCGGGTGGTACCACCCCTTAGTTATTTTAAGGAGAAGTATGGGATAGGTTAAATAAATAGCACCTACAGTGGTGTGAAAAAGTGTTTGCCCCCTTCCTCATTTCCTGTTCCTTTGCATGTTTGTCACACTTAAGTGTTTCGGAACATCAAACCAATTTAAACAATAGTCAAGGACAACACAAGTAAACACAAAATGCAATTTGTAAATGAAGGTGTTTATTATTAAAGGTGAAAAAAAATCCAAACCATCATGGCCCTGTGTGAAAAAGTGATTGCCCCCCTTGTTAAAACATACTATAACTGTGGTTGTCCACACCTGAGTTCAATTTCTCTAGCCACACCCAGGCCTGATTATTGCCACACCTGTTCACAATCAAGGCATCACTTAAATAGGAGCTGCTTGACACAGTAAGGTCCACCAGAAGATCCTTAAAAGCTACACATCATGCCGAGACCCAAAGAAATTCAGGAACAATTGAGAAAGAAAGTAATTGAGATCTATCAGTCTGGAAAGGGTTATAAAGCCATTTCCAAAGCTTTGGGAATCCAGCGAACCACAGTGAGAGCCATTATCCACAAATGGCGAAGACATGGAACAGTGGTGAACCTTCCCAGGAGTGGCCGGCCGCCCAAAATTACCCCAAGAGCGCAGCGACGACTCATCCAAGAGGTCACAAAAGACCCCACAACAACGTCCAAGGAACTGCAGGCCTCACTTGCCTCAGTTAAGGTCAGCGTTCATGCCTCCACCATCAGGAAAAGACTGGGCAAAAATGGCCTGCATGGCAGAGTTCCAAGGAGAAAACCACTGCTGAGCAAAAAGAACATCAAAGCTCGTCTCAATTTCTCCACAACACATCTTGATGATCCCCAAGACTTTTGGGACAACATTCTGTGGACCGATGAGACAAAAGTGGAACTCTTTGGAAGGTGTGTGTCCAAGTATATCTGGCGTAGAAGGAACACTGCATTTCAGAAAAAGAACATTATACCAACAGTAAAATATGGTGGTGGTAGTGTGATGGTCTGGGGCTGTTTTGCTGCTTCAGGACCTGGAAGACTTGCCGTGATAAAAGGAACTATGAATTCTGCTGTCTACCAAGAGATCCTGAAGGAGAATGTCCGACCATTTGTTCGTGTACTCAAGCTGAAACGAACTTGGGTTCTGCAGCAGGACAATGATCCTAAACACACCAGCAAGTCCACCACCGAATGGCTGAAGAAAAACAAAATGAAGACTTTGGAGTGGCCTAGCCAAAGTCCTGACCTGAATCCTATTGAGATGTTGTGGTATGACCTTAAAAAGGCCGTTCATGCTCGAAAACCCTCTAATGTAACTGAATTAGGACAATTCTGCAAAGATGAGTGGGCCAAAATTCCTCCAGGACGCTGTAAAAGCCTCATTGCACGTTATCGCAAATGCTTGGTTGCAGTTGTTGCTGCTAAGGGTGGCCCAACCAGTTATTAGGTTTAGGGGGCAATCACTTTTTTACACAGGGCCATGATGGTTTGGATTTTTTTTCACCTTTAATAATAAACACCTTCATTTACAAATTGCATTTTGTGTTTACTTGTGTTGTCCTTGACTATTGTTTAAATTAGTTTGATGTTCCGAAACACTTAAGTGTGACAAACATGCAAAGGAACAGGAAATGAGGAAGGGGGCAAACACTTTTTCACACCACTGTATTACATTCATCACAAATCAGCTAATCTTTTTTTCCTACCTCCTTTAGTTTTTTCAGCATGTGTACATGAACTTTCCTCCAGCTGATAATAAACGGTGTGCTGGTCTTGGAGTTCAGACTTTCATAGAACAGAAGTTTCACAGGCTTGTCAGGATCTGGAGTGTGTTGGAGAGGGCTCCCTCCTCCCCCTCTCCTCCCCTCCCCGCTTTGCTCCTCTCACTTCACACACACACACACTTATTACACAATTATCTTAAAAACAGCCTGGCATGTGCACAGAGTACAGATATACAGGCTATAACTGCTCACTGTTTACAGAGACAAAGCCTTGATACACGCACACTGTATATACAAATAGCCTGCGTGTGTAGACTGTATATAGCTGCCTACTATGCTTGCTGCAGCTCCCACATCAGAAAATCTGAGCAGAATACCATCGAGGGACGATTGTACAGCATCACATGCCGTACAGAGTCATCACATGCCATACAGTGTCATTACATGCCGTACAGTGTCATCACATGCCGTAGAGAGTCATCACACGCCATACAGAGTCATCACATGCCGTTGGACATGTGCACACTGAAATATTTTGTTTCGGAATTCGAAATGTATTTATTTAGTTACTCCCGAAATTCGTTTTTATTTATTTTGTTTCGTTAAAAAATGCATTCGTCCAAAAATCCGAAATAATTAAGGTTGAATCTGTCATTGAAGGCTTATGGTGTCTGTCGCAAGTTTTAAGAAGATTTGATGGAGCAGCTAAACTGTACGACGACGCAATCGTACATTTGCGGTTGAATGTTCCGCTTACAAGCTATAGTAGAATTCTAATGTTGTATGCCACTAGTAATAATTATATTTATAATTATTATTACTAGTCAACCAACATTAGAATTCTTCTATAGCCTATGGGCGGAGCATTTGACCATAAATGTCCGCTCACGCCGACTGCTTCGTCGAATCTTTATGTCGAATCTTTTCTGTCTATGTCGAATAATCTTGGACTAATAGTTAGGTTAGGCACATTCAACCTTTTTTGCTATTGTCTCTATAATGTTGAATCTTTTCTCTCTATGTCAAATCTTTTCCCTCTATGTAGAACAATCTTGGACTAATAGAGCTAAGGTTAGGCACATTCGACAACAGGTTCGATGGACACAGATCACTATTGTCAGCGTCATGTCGAATATCCTATCTATATCGAACTGTTGTCACAATGGAAACAAAAAGAAATAATTTTTTTATTGCAGATCTTTCGATTTTCGGATTCTGCACGTTCGTTATTTTTTTTTTAAAACAATAACAAAAATACCCGAAATTCAGACGAAAAAAAAACAAAAATGAATGCACATGTCTACATGACGTACGGTGTCATCACATGCCATACAGAGTCATCACATGCCGTACAGTGTCATCACATGCTCTACAAAGTCATCCCATGCTGTACAGAGTCATCACATGCCGTACATTGTCATCACATGCCATAGAGCATCATCAGCTATCGGATAAATCTCCTCTCAGCAGATTTAGCAGCCGATAACTGACTCAAATAAAGCAAAGTCTCTGCCGCAGACTTGATTGTAGAACTTTTAAGTGAAAAAGTCTCTGCCACAGACTTGGTTGTAACTGAAGGATAGATGAGCTTAGAGAAACCTCGTACAGTACCAGTATCTTGCAGCCGGTCAGGCGATACCGTATGAGTGTGGATTCACCTGGTGTCTTTCAACTTAGCTTCCAGGCTCTTACCGAGCAGCCAGCCTTTTGCATGGCCCTCTTCTGGTTGCGTTCCCAGTTGCTGGGCCTCTCCAAAGACGTGATGGCACCGGACCACCTTAGAATCCTCCTTCCAGTTACTGCGTCTTGGGCTAGACAGCCCCGAGACTCGGAACACATTGGGAGTGCGGTCATTAATTGTTTTTTTATCATTTAGAGCAAAGGTCGGCAACCCGCGGCCCGGGCATCTGGCCCACAGACATGTTCGCCGCTGTCCTATTAATAGCATAGCGATGATCAGCCGATATCACAGGGCTAGATGGGGGCAGGAACCGCTGAAGTGAACTTTTTACATTAAACAGCAGGTGATTGGTTGCCGGGCGATCATAGCAACCAATCACCAGCCAGTTAATGTAAAAAGTTTAATTCAGCAGTTCCCGCCCCATTCAGCCTGTGATACCAGCCGCTCGTTGCTCTGATCTACACCTGTGTAAGGTAGAAGAGTTCTACCTGCATGGTGTGTGATTGTGTGTTCATGGGGTGGGGTGCAGAGGACAAAATAGGAACAGGGGTCAGAGGGTATTATGGGGGCCACTATGGGGGCAGAGGACACTGGATACTATGGGCGCAGAGGACACTATGGGGCAGAGGGCACTATAGGGGCTGGAGGCATAGGGCACTATGGGGCAGAGGGCACTATGGGGGCAGAGGACACTATGGGGGCAGAGGACACTATGGGGGTAGGGGGCACTATGGGTGCCACTATGGGGGAAGAGGGCACTATGGAGTCCACTATGGGGGCGGAGAGCACTATGAGGGCAGAGGACACTATGGGGGGCAGAGGGCACTATGGGGGCTGGAGGCAGAGGCCACTTTAGGGTCAGAGGGCACTATGGGGGCCACTATGGGGGCAGAGGACATTATGGGGCAGAGGGCACTATGGGCCACTATGGGGGCAGAGGGCACAATGAGGGCAGAGAAGACTATGGGGCAGAGGGCACTTTGAGGGCAGAGGAAACTATGGGGGCAGAGGGTACTATGAGGGCAGAGGGCACTATGAGGGCAGAGGGCACTATGAGGGCAGAGGACAGAGGACACTATGGGGGGGCAGAGGACACTATGGGGGCAGAGGACACTACAGTGGGGGGTTCAGGGGACAGAGGACACTGCTTTGGGGGGCACATGTAACTTTCTATGGGGGAAGGGGGGATGGACACTATGGAGTTATGTGAAGGGGGACAAAGGACACTGCAATAGGGGGGGTCCTAATAGGGACCCATTCTTACTTGGGGACAGGGAGCCCTTCTTCCCTGCGGACAGGGACCCCATCACCCCTGGGGGCGGGACTGTCAACTGGACCACCATCTCCCCTATGGACGGGGATCCCATTTTCCCTAGAGACAGGAACACCATCTCCAGACAATGCTGGTTGGCAGGGCTGGCGTCAATCACCCTTGGGTGCCAGGAGGGGGGAGGAGGCACTAAAATCCAAATCCATAGTCATATGCTCCATCAGGATGAACTGGCTTTGTATTAGTGAAGCACCTTAAAGTGAGGTAAACCTGTAATTTTAATTTTTACTATGTTAGGATTATTATTATCATCATTTATTAGCAGGTGAATGCGGCCCTTCATGCATTCACATACATTGAATCCAGCCCTTAAGTGGAAAAAGCTTGCTGACCCCTGATTTAGGATATCTCTCCTGAACAGGAGGGGATGAGAAATCCAGCAAATTTAATAATGAGAGGGGATGGCTGGACATAAAGCATATGGGTGAGAAGCAGGGTGGGATTGACAGGTTAAGTAATCCACTGAACACTAAGTTTTTAATGGAACTCTCGCTGATACTAATGAAAAGGACCACTAACAACATTAATGGGGGATTGTTTATCTCCCTGACACCAATTCTTGGTTACTTTTTCAGCCCAGTGACACCAATGCTGGGGGATTGTTTCTAGTACCAGAAAAGATTTGACATTCCACGGACCAACAATACCAGGACATTCTTCGTTTCACTAACAAGCAAATCAAAAGGTGCTATGTCACATTTACGTGCACACTGTAAGCTTTGCTGTGTGTTACATGATCCTGAACCCTGTATTATTTACATTATGTTTTATGCTGTAAACTCCAGGCTGCTGTAATTTGTGCTGTACATTACATACTTCTGACTGGGGATGGGTGACACTGCCCAGGTTTGATTACCAGAGGGTTCATTGAATAATGTTTGCAATTTTTGAAACTCGAACTTAGCAGGTAGGCAGTCATGAAGCAGTAGACACTTCCAAGGTCAAGGCAGGTAGTGGGCAAGCATGATCCAGTAGACTGTCCCAAGATATCAGGGCTGGTAGCAGGCATTTGTAATCCAGTAAGCAATCTGAGGTCAAGTTCAGATGGCAATTCTGAAAGAGTAGTCCAGGTATAAAGCACGGGTCAGCAATGTGGTATGTGGAAAATGACAGGTAACACAGCAGACATGGCACAGCAGGAAGGGAGTTTCTATCATTGCCCTAGGCTTGTGAGGTTTTTTTTTTCAAAGAAAGGCTTGTGAGGTTTAATGCGATTGCCAATGGCTCCCTGTGCCCCAGCAAAGCCAGCGAGACCTGGAAGTGAAGTTAGAGAAGAGCTGCAAACATGCATGGCGCTGGATCAAATGAGGGCTCAGGTAAGTAAAAGGGGTGTGAGGGGGGATGCTGCCACCTAAACATTTTTTACCTTAATGCAAGGAATGCAGTCAGCAGCTCTCTGCTCGGGGAGCAGTGAGAACCAAGCCATTGGCGGTGTTCGGTGGCTTGGTTCTCAGTGAAGAGGCCCACAGGGGACAGATGCAGCATCGGACTGATGCTGCATCCACCTAGGAAAGTATTAATCTGCAAGAAAACAGGATTCCCACACTTCTCCTTTAATGTTGCCAATGTCCACATCCGCTCATTTAACAACATCTTAAAAATCATTGCAAAAAGGTGGGAAACTAAACACGAAAATATTTATCTCATTACTAGACACTGCACTATCTTTTTTTTTTTTAAATCATTTTCTGAAAATGTTAGCTATATACTCGTATGTGTTTTTTTTAAAACGCGTAAAAAGCTGTAACATCCAGTTTGGATGAAATTAATGAACTAAACTGATAAATTGGTTAGTTGCAGCTGTGCATGATTCTTTCTGAATGTAATAAATGGAATGGAATGTGTACATGAATGCAGGAATCCAGGTAAAAGTGTTAGAATAATAAACAATTTCCTAGCTTGGAAAGCATGCAAAAATAATTATTTGGTAGTATAAGGTATAGCAATTTGATTCCTTCTAAGATTTTTGAGATTGAATTGACAGTAATAGATAAACTGCAGATGCTACAAATTGGGCACTGAGGAATATTGTATGTTATTGAGCTTTGAAAAGAGCACACAAGTATAACCCAGCTCCAAATTGTGAATTTGCGAGCCAAAGAAATGTTTGCTTTGTAGCCGAGTGTTTTGAAGATTAGTAATAGGGCACCTAAACCCCCCTCCTGCCCAGACCAATTTTCAGCTTTTAGCGATGTCACTCTTTGAATGACAATTGCGTGGTCATACAACACTGTACCCAAATTAAATTTTTATCATTTTTTCCCCACAAATAGAGCTTTCTTTTTTTGGTATTTGATCACCTCTGGGTTTTTCATTTTTTGTTCAAAAAATTTAAGAAGACAGATTTTTAAAAAAACAATACAAATATTTTAAATTTTGTTAATGAATTTGCAAACAGGTAATTTTTCTCCTTCATTGATGTACGCTGATGAGGCTACACTGTTGGGCACTGATAGGCTGCATGATGGGCACTGATAAGGCTGCACTGATGGGCACTGATAAGACAGCACTGATGGGCACTAATAGGCGGCACTGGTGGGCACTGTTAGGTGGCACTGGTGGGCACTGATAGATGGCATTGGTGGGCACTGACGGGTGGCACTGATGGGTGGCACTGATGGGCAGCATTGAAGGGCATTGTTAAGTGGCACTGAAGGGCACTAATAGGTGGCGCTGATAGCTAGCACTGATGGGCCATGATGGGTTGCAGTGATAGGCACTGATGGGTGGTAGTGATGGGCACTGATCTGCACTGGTAGGTGACACTGATAGGCAGCACTGCTAGGTGGCACTGATGAGGCACTGATTGGCACCACTGGTGGGCATTGATAGATGGCACTTGTGGGCACTGATAGGTGGCACTGATGTACTGTGGGCACTGATGAGTGGGCACTGATTTGCGGCACTGATTGCTGGCATTGGCAGGTGGTACTGGTGGGCAGAGAGGCTCTTCCTCTTTGGAACCGATGTCCCTTCAAACAGAAGCCGGCAATTGCCTTTTTTTCTTCTCATGCTGTCAGCGTGAGAAGAAAAAGAAAACGATTACCGATCCTCTGTTTACATCATGCGATCAAATAAAGAGATAATCAACCAGCGCAACACAAACACCCTAAATTAGCAGCTGAAATACTGAGGGTCAAAATATCAAATCCCCAAATCGACAATAAAAAAGGCAGTACAGCGCGAATAAAATAAAATAAAATTAACCTAAAATGACAAAATTGATAAGGCTAAAAGAAATGGCACTAATGCCCCATACACACGGTCGAATATTTCGATGAAAAAAGTCTGATCGGATTATGTTGTCGGAAAATCCGATTGTGTGTGGGCTCTAGCGGGCTTTTTCCGTTGGAACTTCTGACGGAAAAAATTTGAGAGCAGGATCTAAAAATTTCCGACAACAAAATCTGATTGGACATTTTCCGATCGTGTGTACAGAATTCCGCCGCATAAAGTGCCACGCATGCTCAGAAGAGATTTGGAGACAAAAGCTATTGGCTACTGGCCTCTACGTAGACCTGTCGTACGTTTTCTATGTCACCTCGTTCAGAACCGTTCCGATTTTCAGAGAACTTTGTTCGACCGTGTGTGTGCAACACAAGTTTCGGACAAAATCCGTCTGAGAAAATCTGATGGATTTTGTGGTCGGAATGTCCGACCGTGTGTACAAGGCATAAAGCCTGATTCTGAGAAAAAATTACACCAGAAAAAGTCCTCATAAGAGACAAGTTGATTGAGAAAACCACCAGCGAATCTCCAGTGCAATAAGTGATGATTAAATCATAAATGGTGACTTGTGTGACAACCTCCACCGTCAAGAGAAATGGCCACTCACCTCATGCCGATGGACCCCTGAGTGAATCAGTCAGGTCAAACCAGCAGTTCCCTTACAGGGTGTTTAGTCAACAGGATCTCACATAAATGAGATCGGGACCAGCGGACCCGATCGCCGCTGGTGTTCCACGATCGGGTCACAGAGCTGAAGAACGGGGAGAGGTCTGTGTAAACAAACCTCTCCCCGTGCTTCCTAGTGCGACTGACACTGGTCGGCTATTCCCTGTCATCGGGAAAGCAGATCAGTGACGTCAGACGCAAAGCCACGCCCCCCTACTGTAAAAAAAAAAACACACACACACACAGACTTAACCCCTCCCCGACCCCTATTGGTTAACTCCTTCACTGCCAGTGTCATTTACACAGGAATCAGTGCATTTAAATAGCACTGATTTCTGTATAAATGACAATGGTCCCAAAAATGTGTCAAAAATGTCCGAGGTGTCCGCCATAATGTCGCAGTCACAATAAAACTAGTTTTACTAGTAAAAAAAAAATATTAATAAAAATGCTATAAAACTATCCCCAATTTTGTAAACGCTATAACTTTTGCGCAAACCAATCAATAATCGCTAATTGCGATTTTTTTTTTTTACCAAAAATATGTGGAAGAATACGTATCGGCCTAAACTGAGGAAAAAACTTTTTTTTATATATTTTTTGGGGATATTTATTATAGCAAAAAGTAAAAAAGAATGCATTTTTTTTAAAAATTGTCGCTCTATTTTTGTTTATAGCGCAAAAAATAAAAACCGCAGGGGCGATCAAATACCACCAAAAGAAAGCTCTATTTGTGGGAAAAAAAGAACGCCAATTTTGTTTGGGAGCCACGTCGCACGACCGCACAATTATCAGTTAAAGCCACACAGTGCCGAATCGCAAAAAGGGGCCTGGTCCTTTGGCTGCAAATTGGTCCGGAGCTTAAAGCGGTTGTAAAGTCAAAATTTTGACTTTTACCTACAGGTAAGCCTATAATGAGGCTTACCTGTAGGTAAAAAAAATATCTCCTAAACCGTTCAGGTTTACAGAGATATTCCCCGTGCAAAGCGCTGCTGACTGCAGCGGCGCATGCGCACGGGGGATTCTTGGCTGAAAGGCCGGCAGAATCCGAACCCTGCCGGGAAGAAGTTTCCTGTGCGCATGCGCGGGAGTGACGACATCGCGGCTCCAGCCACTCACATCGCTGGAGTCGCGATACCTGGAAGACACGCCGAGGCAACATGTCAGCGACCTCGGCGTGGACCAGGTGAGTTACCGACGCCTCGTTCTAAGGTAGGTATTTCATAATGAGCTAGTATGCGGTGCATACTAGCTCATTATGCCTTTTCCCTTACAGGTGTATGAAAAAGAAAAAATGTTTCAGCGGGTTTACTACCGCTTTAAGTGGTTAAAAGATAAAACACACTTACAATAAAATGCACTGTGCCCCAGTGCTAAGGATGGATCGTGTGTAATCAACAGCGCGTGTCCACGGAGATCAGCATGTATGACGCGGGTGACGTCACGATCAGGGTCATTGGCTGACAGCTGATCACGTGGTAAGGGGCCGGGATTGGCCCCTTACTCAGAACTGTGATAACCCAAGTCTCATTGACTCAGGTGACCACAGCGTGCACCGCAAGCCCCCTTCAGGGGGCGTGGCCAGCTTTGAAAGGGGAGGATGTCAATAGACGGCCTCCCTGCAAATCTGAACAGGTTAAAGGCATAGTAGTTAGTTGAAAAATTGTATTCTTATTTTCATGTATATTGTTTAAAATGGATAAACCTTTAAAAAAAAGTTTGGCATTACTAAATATCAGCTTCATTCCTTTTCCACTTGACCTCCAGGCTTTTTTCTGACACTTTTGTTTACGTGTAAAAATCTGTATGTTTTGCTAGAAAATTAGTTAGAACCCCAAACATTATATATTTATATTATATTTTTAAAGCAGAGTCCCTAGAGAATAAAATGGTGGGTTTTGCAAATTTTTTATGTCACACGGTATTTGCAAGGTATTTATTTTTTAAACGTAATATTTTTTTGAATTTTTTTTTAATTTTTTTGAATTGTAATACAAAAAAAACACAATACATAACCCATTTTTTCAGTAAAATAGAAAAGATGATGTTATGCCGAGTAAACAGAGTAAACATGTCAAGCTTTAAAATTGAGCACACCCATGCAAAGGCGATAAACAACATCAATTTTACTATCCACAGGCGACTCTTTAAAAGCCTTTAGAGATTACCACCTTAGATTTACAAAGGAGGTCTGGTGCTAGAATTACTGCCCATGATCTGATGTTCGCAGTGATACCTCACATGTGTTGGACAATAACGGTTTGCGTGCATGTGGGATCAACGCATGCAGGTAATCCGTATGTGATGTGACATCATCGCTTTCGGGTTACTAAATCATAGAGTCCAACAAAGCCGATCAGATCTTTGCTAGGCTCAATGATCAGCGGGCGGAAGTGCCAGCTGGTCGATTGGGACTCCTGGTGGGATGGGAGATCCTGGTACAGCCGCGGAAGGATGCTGCTTGTAAAAGCAATCCAGCGTCTATTTAGCAGCTGCAGGCACCATCCCGATAAAACCACTTGAAGTCTAATGACGTAATTCTATTGTGGGAGGAATGGCTGGAGAGATGTACACTGCCTGCACTACATCTTTATGAACGCCTAAATAACTGATATATCCAAATGCGTTTTTGACCTTCCAAAATAGAGGGTCCATCTTTTGGGGTAAGATCACAACTTTATGTTGGTGACATCACATGGTGGAGGATATCTTTGGATACACCTTGCATTAAGCATTTTAATCCAGTATTTTTTGCTGTGTCTTCACAATTGATCTTTTGGACTAATTGGATCACTAATTGGACATTTTGTATATCAGAGATTATTGAGCACAACTTTTCCATTTCTAATGCCCTGTACACATGACCGTTCTTCTCATCGGTATAAACTCTGAAGGTTTTTCCGACGGAGTTCCGACGCAATTCAGCTGAAACTGTCTTGCGTGCACGCGATCACACCAAAGTCCAACCGTCAAGAACGCAGTGAAGTACAACACGTACGACGGGACTATAAAAAGGAGGTTTACTTAAAGGACCCGATGGTACCTCCCTGACTAACACCAAAGACATCGCTCGACACTTTGTGGATTACTTTTCTAAATTGTATAACCTACCCACCAACAACACACTACCCCAACATACTACCCGACAGGAGGCTATTGACTCCTTCCTCGCACAATACTCCCCAGATCCCCTCCCCCCAGAAGACACTACAGCACTCGCTTCCCCAATTTCTGCAGACGAGACACTGACCGCCCTGAAACAATTAAAGACCGGAAAAAGCCCGGGCCCAGACGGCCTTACTACTTGCTACTACAATACATTCCAATCGGTTCTAATCCCCCACTTCCTCAAAGCCTTTAATGTTACCTCCTCCAACGCCTCTACAAACAGGGACCTGCTAGAAGCCCATGTGACTCTGATACCCAAACCGGACAAGGACCCCACCGTGGTCTCCCATTATAGACCCATCTCGCTGCTTAATGTAGACATCAAATTGTACGCTAGGATAATAGCCAATCGCTTACAACCCCTCCTACCTAAATTAATTAACTTGGACCAGGTTGGTTTTGTCTCTGGTAGAGAAGCCAGAGACAACACCATCAAGGCGTTAAACATCCACCACTGGCTCTCCACGTCCTCTAATAAAGGGTTTTTCCTCTCCCTCGACGCTGAGAAGGCGTTTGACAGGGTGGCCTGGGACTTCATGGTGGCGACCCTACGAGCTGTGGGAGTGCCTCCTAACCTCATCGAGATGATCATGCGCTTATACTCATCGCAATCCGCTAGAATCAGAGTTAACGGCCACCTGTCAGACGCCTTCTCGGTGACTAATGGCACACGTCAAGGATGTCCCCTGTCACCGCTATTATTCTTGCTAACTATGGAACCCCTTCTTTGCAAACTCAGGAGTAACCCAGATGTTAAAGGATTGCAAATTGATCAGAAAACATACAAAGTAGCAGTGTACGCAGATGACATTCTCTTATTCCTGACAGACCCAATAGTCACCATTCCCAACCTACTTAAAGACTTTGCTCTCTTCAAATCCCTAACAAATCTCCAAATTGATTTCAACAAATCCCATGCCCTGAACATATCCCTCCCCCCGTCTCTGGTATCGCAGTGCGAACGTAACTTCCCATTTTCATGGGAACCACATGCAATCACCTACCTTGGTATCAAAATTCCTCTTAAACTTTCTGACCTGTTCGCCTCTAACTTTCAACCCATATTACAAACCATCCAATCTGACCTTCTTAAATGGCACCACGGCCCCTTTTCTTGGTTTGGCAGACTCGCAATTATAAAAATGAACATATTACCCAGACTTCTCTACTTGCTCCAAGCCATACCGATTAAACTACCCCCATCTTTCCTCTCCTCCTTCAAGCGCATTTGTAGAAACTTCATTTGGGCCTACCGAGCTCCGAGACTGAGCTGGTCCCGCCTTACCCTTCCTAAATTGAAAGGTGGTCTGGGATTACCAGACATTGCTAAGTACCACTGGGCATGCCACTTAACCAGAGTAGTTGACTGGCACGTACACAAAACACACAAGGACTGGGTACAGCTGGAACAATCTATCGCTCCAACCCCTCTCTCACATCTGTCATGGCTACACCCGTCCAACATACCTAAACATGTCATGCGTCATCCATTCATAGGTGCAACAATACAATGCTCCCGACTGGCCAGTAAACATGCCAAGATACTGAATGCCCCTGGACCCAAGACCCCATTGACAGACAACCCGGGTTTCCCCGCAAACATCCAGGTCAGTGATACAACAATACCTCCAGACGACCGGTGTTTAACGGCTAGACAATTTTATATCTCTGGCGAACTAATGTCCCACCAGGACATGGTTGCGACCTTCCCCTCACACCAAATTCCCCTCTTCAAATCCATGCAAATAGCCCACTACCTAAGATCTACTGACCCTGTAGTGCCGTGGCACTCTGACTACACACCGTTCGAAACCTTATGTTCCCAGACAGAACCTCAGAGACATGTCATTTCCCAGATATACGCTCTCTTATTCTCCTCACATGACATCAAATCGGACGGCTTAGTCAGACAATGGGAATCGGAACTCAGGTTAGACTTGTCAAACAGAGAATGGGAAAACATATTCACCTTTATTCATAAAGGATCCCTTAATGTTTCTGTTCAAGAGAATAGATACAAAATCTTTTCCAAGTGGTACAGAACCCCTGACCGGATTCATAAATTCCACCCTAATCTCTCACCCGCCTGCTGGAGATGCAACACCGCCCCCGGTTCCTTACTTCACATTTGGTGGACATGCCCGTTGCTCCAACCATTCTGGACCGAAATACAAACATTGATCTCTCACATCACGACATATCCCATTCCGCTCTCCCCTGCTCCCTTCCTATTACACCACACCTCTGCCCCCACAGGGTCCTACAAAAGATCCCTGACTATACACCTCATAAACGCTGCCAACCAATGCATTCCTGTACATTGGAGAAGCACATCCCCCCCGACGATCAAAGAATGGATCCACAGAGTCGACAAGATCGAAGAAATGGAAAACCTGATCCACCAGACCAAAGATAACACTTTTTTAAACAACAGTCTAACTCCCCACCAATTCCCCCATGATGTACGCTCTCCCCAGCACTTGAAATCACCAAGTCATTATCCCTTTCATACTTCATGCCCCAACAAAATCTCGCAAATACTTGATCATAGAATAATAACACCTTCCCGACTCGTCATCCGATACTCGTCAATAGATGCTTATAGTTTTTTAACCTTTATATATCACAAACTGCTATCCGCACACATACTTAACCTCCTGATTCCACACACGCACTTTGGGGTTTGCACCCATCCACAGCAAGAGCCCTCACGGGGTGGATGGGTCGCGACACCATATTAGGAGCATATATACCATACCGTCACCTCTATCTATGTACCTCTTCCGCTCCCCTTCAATATCCTTGTCCTCCCTCATTTACCTTCCTTACGAAAGATGTTTAGCTTACAATCGCCTCTTAAGCTATTTAGTATAATGATAAACGTTGTTCTTCGCCTAAATAGAATATTTAGTTATGAGTATTTTGACTTCTTCTGATTTAACAATTCACACGTATGCCTCTGCCCTTCTCAGCCATGAACGTACTAATGTTTACGTGGTTTTCAATTTCAGATATCTGTCTATGTTATTGTTGCATTCATCTGTAACTGCCTGTTTATACCAATAAAATTTCTTCAAAAAAAAAAAAAGGAGGTTTAATAGCCAGTGCGCCACCCTTTTGGCTCCTTCTGCTAATCTCGTGTTTATCTCGTGTTAGTAGAAGTTTGGTTAGAGACGATTCGCGCTTTTCAGACTTGTGCTTTTTCAGATCGTTTAACTGCTGTTCAGTTTGTGCTTGTGGGTTTGTATCTATTTTTCAGTGCATGTAGTCAGTTTGTATCTGTTTTTCAGTGCGTTCTTGTCTGCTCGTTGCTGATTTTCAGCTCGCTCTTCACAGGTCTTGCTGTTTTTCAGTGCGTTCTGTTAAGTTCGTTCTGACCAGCCGACCGTTTTGAAGCCATGTTTCGGGTACATACTCATCATAGAGTTTGTGCTGTGCAGGGGCTTGGTGTTGGGGTTCTAGCTTTGACACAAGCCCAGTCCATGAACAGGGCGAGGAGGAGTTCATGGACCAAGAATTGGTTACTCCAGCATGACCAATTCTCTCACATGCCTTTGCTACGTGATATCCAGGAGAATAATCCTGAAGATTTCAGGAACTTTCTCAGGATGACGGACCCCGTTTTTCACCGTCCCATTGCTGTCCCCTTATATCAGCAGGCAGGATACCTGCATGCAGCAAGCCATCACTCTGGAGCAGAGGCTAGTTGCCACGTTGTGGTACTTGGTGACTGGGAGAAGCCTGCAGAACCTCAAGTTCTCAACAGGCATCTCCCCCAGGCTCTGGCGATCATTATCCTAGAGACCTGTTCTGCCATTATCCAGGTCCTGCAGAAGGACTATATTAAGTTAAGATTTCTCCTTTAACATCACATTTTATGTATTTAATGTTTGCTAATCTATTGTATTTATTGCATCATTCCCTAATTACCATGATTGTAATATGCTGTGAATGTCCCCTTTGTCCTCATGCATGCTTGAAGCTTTTAATGCTCTTTTTTTGGCCTACATGCATATTTACCTTCACTAACCTCCCCAGCATGCTATCCTGGGCCCATACACACCTATAGCCTAGTCACTTAACAATGTATTTTGTCAGCTCCATTTTAGTGCTTTACCTAAAACATCCCATAAAATGTGTACAAATGTTATGGGTGTCCTTTTTTGGCTCCCAACGTCACCTCAAACCCCCCCCCCCCTAAAATGTTATCAATGGGCCATCAGAGGGGGTGAGGAATCTGATAAGTGGACCTTATATTTTTCTCTTTAAATACTCCTTAAAATAAATGTTATACTAATGTTGGCCAAGAATGTTTTTTGTGTAATCTGCTTGCAATGTTATGTGCAAAAGTACAAATATTTTTTATTTCTTGTTTGACTCCACAGTTTCCTTCAGCCCTGCAGGAATGGCAGCCTGTGGCCTCCCATTTTGGGGTCTGGTCTGTGATGTCTTCTTCTTGGGCAGCACAAGCAGGAATGTCTCTGGAGACAGTATGCAAAGCGGCTAGCTGGTCATCCCATCACACATTCCTGAAACACTACAGGGTGGATACAGCAGCTCTTACTACAGTAGAGTTTGAGAGGAAAACTATCCAAGCTTCTATGTCTATTGTTCAATAAAGACTAAGTTTGCAGCATTAAACCCTCCCTCTCAAAAGCTCATTATTTATCATATGTATGCTGCCATGTTGGCATCAGGAAAATGGTAATACTTACCGTAATTTTCCTTTCCTGATGCAAATACATGGCAGCATACGAGCCCTCCCTCTGATCGTTGTGCTTTATACAGAGAATGGGGGAGGTAGCTCTCAGTGAGATTTTTATAGAGCTAAACAAGTCCTGTGGGTGGATATAGGGGCGGAGCTATATCATATGTATCCTGCCATGTATTGGCATCAGGAAAAGAAAATTACGGTAAGTATTTGATACAAATTTCCATTTTCGGAAACTCTTCATTTTTTGATATGAAAACTAGCATGAAAGAAAATGGATGATCATTCGTCCGATAATCTCATCACATGTACCAGGCTTAAGGCTTTGGATTTCCCATCAGTTTCTACCACAGTGACAATATTCACTGTGGCATGTACAGTCAGAATCTGCCTAGTGCATGCACAGAGAGAAATGTAAACTGAATATAATTTTAATTAATTCTGCAATCTTTTGAAAAAAATATATATATATATATATAATGTATTTTGGCTATACATACACTTAAAGTGTGTCTGCTGGGACACACACGGGTCCCAGGAGATAGCGGGGACCAGTTAGGATGCGCAGCGCGACTCGTGCATGAGCAGTAGGGAACCAGAAAGTGAAGCCGCAAGGCTTCATTTCCTGATTCCCTTATCGAAGATGGCGGTGGCAGAATCCGAGGACCGAAGGACCTCGGGTCCCAGGAGATAGCGGGGACCAGTTAGGATGCGCAGCGCGACTCGCGCATGAGCAGTAGGGAACCAGAAAGTGAAGCCGCAAGGCTTCATTTCCTGATTCCCTTACCGAAGATGGCGGTGGCAGCATCCGAGGACCGAAGGACAGTTCGGCCTCAGGTGCAGACATCGCTGGACCCTGGGACAGGTAAGTGTCCTTATTTTAAAAGTCAGCAGCTGCAGTATTTGTAGTTGACTTTTAAAAGTATATATTTCACGGGACTTCTGCTTTAAGGTCCAATGCACTGCTTTATAATGGCTCTGTTATAACACTACTTTGTCCCAGTGCCGAATCTGTGAGTGACTACATCTATTACTGCATTAAACAGAATATTGGAAAAATGCAGGAATTGTATGTTTTTTTTTCCTTCTTTCATCCCTATTAGGACCAATGAAATAAAAGTATACTACAAAACATAAAAATAATAAAAATATTGTGTATGGACAAAAGAATATCAAGTCTTTATATTTGTATTAGTTAACAATGGATATTGTATGATGAGGCAGGTTGAAACAAAATAAAATGTGAGCTCGCAGCTGCTGTGAAAAGTGGGTTCTATTTCCTTTTCTTAGACGAATATCACACTAAGGAAACTCTGGTAAACCTTCACTGGCTCCCATGGGTTTTATTGGTCACAAAGATAATAAATCAAACACATGCATGAGAACAAACTCATCATCTACACTCTTATAGAAAGAAATATAGGACAAAGTTTCCATTTTCCTTAACACAGTCCTGCAAACCTTCTACCCGCATCTGTGTATCTTTAGCTAGCTTTTAAAAATAAAAACAGTTTATTCAAACAAGCAATATATCTTAAATTTAAAGGAGTTGTAAAGTCAGAAGGTTTTTCATCTTAATGCATTCCATGCATTAAGATAAAAAGCCTTCTGTGTGCACCAGCCTCCCCAGCACCCCCTAATACTTACCTGAGCCCCATCTCTGTCCAGCGATTTCCACAAGTGTCTTGGCCGTCTGAGACTCTCCCTCCCTGATTGGCTGAGACACAGCAGCTGCAACATTGGCTCCTGCTGCTGTCAATCAAAGCCAGGCATCATGTTGACTGAAACCCACTAACAATCTTGTGTTGGATCATGGAAACTGAGTCTTTTCTCCCAGGTCAAGGGTATTCCTCTGTGGTTTAATGGGATACAACAAGCCACATACAGTCTTTCTCTGTGAATACTCCTGGGTCTAAGATATCACCGGCAGCTGCATATCTCAGAAGAGAAAATAAAGGATGAACACGATTCCTGGTCATGTGATCATGACAGTCAATCATAGTGATCATTGGAAGTTTGTTTACAAACAAACTTTCCCAGCATGCAGATGGCACTATGTGTGTGCGTGTTTGTGTGTGTTCTTTTTCTCTCTCACTCTATCTTTTTTTTTTAAGTTGTCAACACTTGCAGCTAGTACCACTTCCTGGGGGAGGATGTTCCACATTTTTTACTCTATTAGTAAAGAAGACATTCCGCAATCTAAGGTTAAATCTCCTTATGTCTAAAATCAAATCATGGCTGCATGTCATCTTCAGGCACCTTAAAATAAACAGTTTATCACAGTTACCGAAGTCACCTTTGAAATTTCTGTTCATTTTTAAACATATCACCTCTTAACCGCTTCCAGACCAGCTGCCGCAGTTATAAGGTATAACTGCGGCAGGTTGGCTCCCCTGCGCAAGCTGTCATAGCTGTAGTCGGCTCTTTAAGAGGCCTCCAGCAGCGCATGTCCCTGGCGCTGATGCAAGTTCCCGGCAGGCACGATGACCGCCGGGTACACGGGATTGCTCGTTACAGAACGAGAACAGGGATGTGTGTGTGTAAACACACACATCCCAGTTCTTTCAGGGAAGTAGAGACAGATTGCGTGTTCATACTAAGTATAAACACAGATCTCTCTCTTCCCCTAGTCAGTCCCATCCCTCCTACAGTTAGAACACACCAAGGGAACACAGTTAACCCCTTGATTTCCCCCTAGTGTTAACCCCATTCCCTGCCAGTGTCATTTATACAGTAATCGGTGCATTTTTAGATCACTTTTGTTGCCAGTGGTTTAGACATTAATGGCTGTGTGTTGAGTTATTTTGAGGGGACAGAAAATTGACACTGTTATACAAGCTATACACTCACTACATTACATTGTAGCAAAGTGTAATTTCTTCAGTGTTGTCACATGAAAAGATATAATAAAATATTTACAAAAATGTGAGGGTGTACTCACTTTTGTGAGATACTGTATATAGTGTCTATGCCATTTTCCAGCCCATCACTATTATATTATTATTACCCTTACTAGGATGGGTGATTCTGCCTTTACAGTGCCTTGAAATTTTCCACAAAGCAAAACCCTATGTGTGGCTGAAAACTAACACTGCACATTACCCTGAACACACCATCTCCACTGTGAAACATGGTGATGGCAGCAGCATGTTGTGGGGATGTTCTTTAGCAGGGACAGGGAAGCTGGTCAGAATTGATATTAAGATGGATGGAACCAAGTACAGGGCAATCTTAGAAGAAAACCTGTATAAGTCTGAAAAAGACTTGAGACTGGGTTGGAGGTTCACCTTCCAGTAGGACAACAACCCTAAACATACAGCCAGAGCTACAATGGAATGGCTTAGATCAAAGTATATTCATGTGTTAGAATGGCCCAGCCAAAGTCCAGACCTTAATCCAATTGAGAATCTGTGGCAAATCTTGAAAATTGCTGTTCACAGATGCTCTCCATCTAATCTGATAGAGCTTGGGCTATTTTGCAAAGAAGATTGGGCAAAAATGTCACTCTCTAGATGTGCAAAGCTGGTAGAGACATACCCAAAAAGACTTGCAGCTGTAATTGCAGTAAAAGGTGGTTCTACAAAGTATTTATTCAGGGGGGCTGAATACAAATGCACTCCACACTTTTAACATATTTATTTGTAAAAAAGTTTGAAAACAATTTATCATTTTCCTTCCACTTCATATTTATGTTCCACTTTGTGTTGGTCTATCACATAAAATCCCAATAAAATACATATATGTTTTTGTTTGTAACATGAAAAATTGTGGAAAATTTCATTGGGTCCTTATCCATGCAAGACCCACCTGGGGTCCCCTTTCAGTCCAAAGTATTGTACATCGTTTTCTGTATGGTAAATTTTTATTACTTTTACTGAGTAATGTAACAAAGTCCCATTGAGGGGGGAGTTTCTTTGTTTGTCATTCCAGTCAGTAAGGTGTCTTTAAAAATTAGAAATATTTTCTTGGCTATAACTGAACTAAGTTCACTGAGGACTCATGGGTGTACGCCATCTGAACCTGTAGATTTGTTTAAATTAATTTCTCTAGTCTGTTTTATACCTGGTTTTCAGTCAACCATAAAGGTACTTTGGTGAAACATCATTATTATCACTGTTAAGATTATCAAACCCATCTTTTTCATCTGTAAAAACTGAAGCAAAAAATATATTTAATACATCTCCCTTTTCCCTGTCATTTGTCACCAGTTCCCCTTGTTCATCGGTTATGGAACCTATCCGTTCTTTCATAGCCTTTTTTATACTGATATATTTTGAAAAAATGTTGGGACTTGCTTTACTTGCTCTAGCAATGTGTTTCTCTTATTTTTATTTGAGCTGTCCTAATTGTTCCAATTCAATTATTTTAAAATTCGTTGTAAATCTGTAATGCCAAAGGTGTTCCTTCTACTTTTTACTTTTTGAAAGCCTGTTTTTTTTTTTCTCATTGATTTGTTTTTTGTTTTTTTTACACTAGTATTTAGCACATAGGTTTTAATTTGTTTTTTATGCTTGTTACCCAATGGAATACAATGACTATTGCACTCACTTTAATTCATCTTTAAAACACTCCCACTTGCCTTGTGTGATCTTTGTTAAAAATATTTAGCTTGACTGAATGTCGTGCAGTAAGTATGAATTTAAGTATGAATTTAACCGACAATTGCACAGTCGTGCGACAGTGTACCCAAACAAAATCTATGTCCTTTTTTTCCCCAAAAATAGAGCTTTCTTTTGGTAGTATTTTATCACCTTTCCGGTTTTTATTTTTTGCGCTACAAACAAAAAAAGAGTGACACTTTTGAAAAAAAGATATATTTTTTACTTTTTGCTATAATAAATATCTCCCCAAAAAATATAAAAAAACTAATTTCTTCCTCAGTTTAGGCCAATATGTATTCTTCTATATATTTTTGGTAAAGAAATTGCAATAAGCATATATTGATTGGTTTGTGCAAAAGTTATAGCATCTTTAAATTAGGGGATAGATTTACAAAAATGTTTTTATTATTATTTTTTTTTACTAGTAATGGCGGTGATCAGCAATTTTTTGCGGGACTGCGACATTGTGGCAGACAGATCGGACACTTTTGACACTTTTTTGTGACCAGTAACATTTATACAGCGCTCAGTGCTAAAAAATTGCACTGATTACTGTATAAATGACACTGGCAGGGAAGGGGTTAACACTAGTGGTGATCAAGGGTTGTGCGCCCACTGTATCTATTGCACGAACCGACGTAGAGATACAGCGATTCGCGCAATAGAGCCAACCAGCCGCAGTGTAAAGATGGCGGCTGGTCAGCAAGTGGTTAAATTAAAATTCAAAAAGTTTTGGCCAAAAAGTGGGCTTTATTATCACTTCAGCCCCGGAAGATTTTAACCCCTTCCTGACCAGAGCATTTTTTTGCGATTCGGCACTGTGTCTATTTAGCTGACAATTGCGCGGTCATGCAACGTTGTACCCAAACAAAATTTACGTCCTATTTTTCCCACAAATAGAGCTTTCTTTTGGTGGTATTTGATTACCTCTGCGTTTTTTATTTTTTGCGCTATAAACAAAAGAATGCTGTAAATTTTGAAAAAAAAGCAATATTTTTTACTTTATGCTATAATAAATATCCCCAAAAAATATATAAAAAAACGAATTTCTTCCACAGTTTAGGCCGATATGTATTCTTCTACATATTTTTGGTAAAAAAATTGCAATAAGTGTATATTGATTGGTTTGCACAAAAGTTATAGAGTCTACAAATAGGGGATAGATTTATGGCATTTTTTTATTATTTTTTTTTTTTACACTAGTAATGGCTGCGATCTGCGATTTTGGGACTGCGACATTATGGCGGACACATAGGACACTTTTGACACTATTTTGGTTAAGTGTGTCCTAGGGAGGTGTTCTAACTGTAGGGGGGATGGGCTCACTACAACATGACAGGGATCACTGCTCCTGATGACAGGGAGCAGTGGATCTCTGTCATGTTTCTAGGCAGAACAGAGAAATTCCTTGTTTACATAGGCATTTTCCCGTTCTGCCTCTCCTCCTCGCAATTGCGGGCCGTCAGCGAACATAGAGTTCGTGGGACCCATGGGCACGCTCCCGTAGTGCGCGGTGGCGTGTGCATGCAGCAAATTCAAAGGGATGTACAGATACGCCCATTTGCCTGCCTGTGTGCAGCGGTCGGCAAGTGGTTAAGTTATGTTTAGCTTTCAAAACATCTCTGCTGTTTGAAAAATGTTTTTTTTTTTTTCAGCATTTCTATAATTTTGAATTACATAAACCTTCATAATGTATTTGGTAAAAACTGCACCATTTGCCTTCAGTCTAAAAGGTCAGGAAGAGAGCAGCCATGTAATTGAAAAATGGCTAGTTGATTATCTCTTTGTAAACACTGTCTAAAATGTTAAATGAAAAGGAACTATAAAAGAAACCCTGAGCACAGGTGCAGTACTTAGCAAACAAGCAGAGCTTTGTTATTTGATAAATAATCATGAATATGTTTTTCAAGCTTAACTTAATACAACTAAAAAGGTTTCTTTGGTGAAGTCATGTCCAAATGAAAAACACATGCCTCTTGTAGCATTTGGAGCAAAGCAACATTTCTTTTTTTTCTTTAAAAAAAAAAAAAAAAAATGTTATACACAAGCACAAATACAGTATGTGAGTTAAAAGTACATTGCATTTATCACATCCGATATATGGTATTTCCATTGCAAACATAGGGCACTGTAGATCTCAGTGTAGGGAATAAGACATCATCATGTAGGGACAGAGATCAATAGTGACCTGTTTATTAATCTGTTTTACTTTGTGGGATTCTTGTAGATTGTGTGTTCTGTGGGTTAACCTCTATTTTTTTCTGCCAACATCTGTTGGGTTATTCCAGAGAGAGCTATGGTTAAGGATGAGTCGATAGTTCAGTCTGAACCTGGGTTCAGATGAACACCCGAACTTTAGCACATTCAGCCCCCTGTTCAGTGAGAGACATGCATCATATATAGAAACAGTATTTCTACTGCTTCTATATATATGACAGCTTCCTGCTGCCACTGGTTTCTAAGGAAGCAGAGGGTGCTTGCACCCGTGGCTTCTCTAGCAACCACTGATGTCATGGGGAATCCTCGTGTCTTTTAAGTTAAGGGGTGGAGATATCAGTGACATCACTGGCCAAATATGGTCACTGGCCATATTTGGACAATGATGTCACCACTTTGCCTGTCCCTTCTCTTATATATAGCTGCCGTGATCTGTTGTGTGCGCCGGGTGGTTGGGTTTTATTTTTCCAGAGAGTCATTGGGTCACGGCATCATGATTGATGCTGGATTTACAATGAGGGGCATTTTTGGGGATTTTGGAAAGGACTTAAGAGTCTTTATAGTGGCATCTTTTTTTTATGTTGTTTCTTTATTATTAAAGGGGGTTCTGAATTCCAATAAGCCCCCCACCCACAGACCTGCACAACTACCATGCAAATATTGTGAGGAAGAGGCCCTTTTCCTCATCAATATGGGGACAAGATGCTTTGCAGGGGCTACTCCATGACAAGGCACCCCCATGTTGAAGACGGTTTAGGAGGGGGAGGTACAAGCTCAACTCCCCTTTCCTGGACTGCCAGGCTGCATGATCGGATGAAAGGTCTGAAATTAATTTTTTGGGGAGACTCAAAGAATCTGGTATGCATTTGGGGGAGATGGAGACTCCATTTTTGTTTCATTGTTGCTGCAGGATGCTACTGCAAAAGTTACAATTACAAAAAAAACGAAACCATTTAAATTGCTGTCGAATAACATTCATTGCCAGCTTCAATCTTTAGGAAGAAAATAGCATTGGTACATGTTCCTTAGGGTAGTGCCCACCCCCATGTTATTTTTGACACCCCCTTGCCTATTAGCCAAGAAAATGGGCATTTTTAATTTGACAGATTAGGCTCCAATTAATTTCAAAGGGGTTTGGTGTTGGCATCTGTATGATAATACAGGGGGTCCCCGACTTACAAACATCCGACTTACAAACGACTCCTACTTACAAACGGAGGGAGACAACAGGAAGTGAGAGGAAATCCTAGGAAGGGAAATTCACTCCTGTAAGAGTTAATATGGGAAAAAGGTGTCTCCACTGATGCTTTATCACCAGTCCATGTTTCCCTAACAACCCAAAATTTTCAAAATCCAATTGTCATTGGGACAGAAGGTGAGGTGAAATCTTCTGAACAGGGGCACAGACAGCAAAACAAATGTTACAGGGGTGATAACCCTTCTCTATGTTATCTAAAAAACTTAAAAATAGATTTTTTTGCTGGAGCTACACTTAAAAAATTTACCTGTTCCGACTTACAAACAGATTCAACTTAAGAACAACCCTACAGTCCCTATCTTGTTTGTAACCCGGGGACCCCCTGTATGTCATAAATGTATTCGGATGCATATTACACTTTTCCGGAAGAAGCAGTATATTGCAACTGTAAAACACATACATTCTTGCCCCTATCCCAGCAGATAATTTAGCAATTATAATAATGTGAAACAACTGTGTCTCTGTCACACTTGAAATCAGTTGACTATTGGGGTATATCAAGATATTTTATCTGGAGAAGTAATCAATTTAGTATAAATTATAAGGACTAAATAAAATATGTCTGATGTGATTGTAAAGTGCCCCCAATTCCAAATGCATCTCAGAAAGTTTTTTTGGCAACTGGTTGGGACTTTGATGGCTCATCAACAAAAAAGTTTAAAATATAACAAGTTTAAAATATAACAAGTTTTATTGTACATGATATGTCAGGATCCCAAAATGACTGTGCCTTTTTCATGTCGTTACACATGTGGTGTGTTTTTTAATGTACAGTATGTACAATAAACTTGTTATATTTTAAGCTTTTTTGCTGTGCGCCATCAATATCCCAACCAGTTGCCAAAAAGTTTTTCTATAAGTTATAAGGACAAGCATTGCAATTGTTTTTTGAAAAGGTAATTTTAAGAATATTGTAATATAAGAAAAGATAATGATTTTAATACTGTACTGTTTTGTATGATCTATAGAAGTATCACCCAAAAAGTCCCAATGCCTAGTTTTTACTTTTCTTGCATTTACAAGGCCCAGCTGAGTGATAGAAGTGCCGCAGTAATTAACACAGGGATAATCTCATACGTACTGTCAAATGGGAGAGGTTCAGCCTTCATTTACCATGCAGGTGCAGGATATGTTAGTAGCCACATGGATGTATCGGAATAGGTTACCAAGAAGGCTACAATCAAATGGGTCACTATACTATCATGTGTACAGTCATGTAAAGTAAACACAAATCCACATAACCAAAACTGAGCATGTGTTGAAACAATGTATAAGCAGATGCTACCTTCTGGGCTTAAGGGAATTCTCTGCAACTGAACATTTTTTACCTTAGTGCATAGAATGCATTAACCTATTCAGCCCCAGAAGGATTTACCCCCTTCCTGACCAGAGCAGTTTTTGCAATACGGCACTACGTTGCTTTAACTGACAATTGCACGGTCATGCGACGTTGCACCCAAAAAATGTAAGTCCTTTTTTTCCCACAAATAGAGATTTCTTTTGGTGGTATTTGATCACCTCTGTGGTTTTTATTTTTTGCACTATAAACAATAAAAGAACAACAATTTTGAAAAAAAAGCAATATTTTTAACTTTTTGCTATAATAAATATCCCAAATATATAAAAAAACAAATGTATTTATTGGTTTAGGCCGATATGTATTCTTCTACATATTTTTGGTAAAAAAAACACAATAAGTGTATATTGATTGGTTTGCGCAAAAGTTATAGCGTCTACAAAATAGGGAATAGATTTATGGCAATTTTATTATTATTTTTTTTTTTATTAGTAATGGGGGCGATCTGAAATTTTTATCATGACTGTGACATTATGCGAACACATCGGACACTTTTGACACTATTTTGGGACCATTGTCATTTATACAGCCATCAGAGCTACAAATAGCCACTGATTACTGTATAAATTACACTGGCAGAGAAAGGGTTAAACACTAGGGGGCGATCAAGGGGTTAAGTGTGTCCTAGGGAGGTGTTCTAACTGTAGGGGGGATGGGCTCACTACAACATGACAGAGATCACTGCTCCCAATGACAGGGAGCAGTGTATCTCTGTCATGTTTCTAGGCAGAACAGGGAAATGCCTTGTTTACATAGGCATCTCCCTGTTCTGCCGCTCCGTGACACGATCGCGGCCCCCCGGCGGACATCGAGTCCGCGCGCCTATAATGCCGCAATTTAAAGGGGACGTACCTGTACGCCCATTTCCCCAGCCGTGCCATTGTGCCAACGTACATTGTCGTGTGCTGGTCGGCATGTGGTTTAGGAACAAAACCTTAAGGCTTCAGAACCAATTTAAGTGTGTATGCATATGACTACGTAGGAGGTAGGGTTAAAGCTTTAAGACATCCCCCAGTGAAGGCTTTATTCTAAGAAAGATCAATATATCTGTATATGTTTTTCAACTTGAAGAAAATTGGAATGAACCATTAATTATGTGTATAGCTTCTTGGGTTTGATAACTGTGCAGACAGTGTTTGCTGCTCATGAATAAAGACAAGAAAAAGGGATAAATATTACACCACTATCTTGGAGAAGTGACCTTTTTCCAGTTTACATTAGCGGCCATTTTCTTAGCAATTTTTGGGAGGAATAGATGAATGCTTTATTTTAAGACCTTTCTAGAAGGCTGGTGAGGGCTAAAGTGTGAAAATTATTATAGATTACAGAAAACTGTAAGTTTTAGAAAAAAACCTAAATGCATGAAGCTGTTTATGAAAGCATTTCATTATTTTAAATGTTTCCGTAAAAAAATGTTCTTTATTTTACATAGCTTTTGTTATTTATTTTGCATTAATTTGTTTCATGCTTGTTAATACTGATTTAGGATAAAAGTGGATAAAAACTGATCATGATTTAATAAACGTGGCAAAGCATAATACAATCCTCAAATGAAAACATATGTTCTGATATTCTCAAAAAATGTTGCCCAAAGCAACCAATACAATTTCCACAGTATTTTTCAAGTGTTATTTTAAAAATAAATTAATAATTTGATTATCTGACCCTCCCTACCTCATTACCTAGAAAATAAACTGGCTTGGTCAATTATACAGGCATTATAACACAAAATTAAGATACCCATATATTTTAGACTTCTTTTATCAGGTTTTAAACACATGTGGTTTAGTGAAATATGCATTTTATTGGAGATGTTGTTTATCCCAAGCAGTATTTACAGTTCTGCTTCTCTCCACATTGATTTACTATTGAAAACAAAATCTTTGTGCGCTAACACCTACTTGTCAAACTAATGCCCCGTACACACGTTCCGATTATCGGACGACAAAAGTCGCTTTCGGACAGATCTTTCGATAATCTGATCATTAGTACGCAGCTTTTGACAGCCGATCACGACAGTCCATCCAACCAAATCCGAAGGGATAAACAGGAAAACTTCAGTCGGACGACAGCCCCCATCGTACGACAATCGTGTAATCAGTACAGTATGCGTCCGATAAAAGTTGTTCGATAAACACCACGCATGCTCGGAAACACGAAAATAAACCAGGAAACAGGGGTCACACGTATTTGACATCATTTAAAATACGTAGCTACGCACAGCGGAAGATTTTTCCAGAATCATATGACAAAAATCTTACACACATTTTGCATTGTTGTATTCGATCTTAGTTGTATGCAACAAAATGTGAACGATCTGTCGTACGATAATCGGAAAGTGTGTACGGGGCCTAAGTGTTACAATAGCCAAAAAAAAAGAAAAAAAAACACACAAACATTTCTTATTATTTACATTGATGTAGTAACTTCTTTTGTTTACAAACTTTCTTACTGAGGTTAAATTGTGGTACATTAAGGGGTTTCAATTACAGTAAAATTTACATATAAAGGTTATTCAGTTAAATAATTATTGAAAAATAGACAAGAATAGGGATGAGCCCGGTGTTCGATTCGAACCCATGTTCGAATCGAACATCGGGCGTTCGCCCGCTCGGCGAGCCCAGAACTATTTGGGCCGCTCGCATCAAATTCGTGTGATGTGAGCAGCCCGCAATGCACTGCGCCAGTTGTAGTGCATTGTTGGCTGATGATTGGCCAAGCATGCACTGTGACCCGCATGCTTGGCCAATCAAAGAGCCAGCGGCGAGGAGAGCAATAATTGGCCACAGGCAGGATGTAAAAATTGTAAAAAGTGGTTTAGTACACGCCCCACAGTATAAAAGGCCGCCGCGCCGGCGGCCTTGCATATTGTGTTGTGTTCCAGCGTCAGTGTCAGTGTTATGTGCTGCTGACTGCTGACATTATGTGCTATGATTCTGGGGATTAGTGTGTGCGGGCTGTTAGTACAGCATTGCAGTATCACATCTGGGGGTGTCTATAGTATGCCTGTGAAGGGGGGCATGTTTCCTGTGCTTAATACTGTCCCTGCAAAAAGTGTCATTTTTGCAGGAAAAAAAGCAATTTAAAACCAATCGCGGCTAATGTATTGACGGCTCCCGTAACACAGAGAACAGTCATTCATTGAAAGCCATTCATAAAAAAAAAGTCATTGATAAAAAATTAAAAAAATTAAAAAAAAAAAGTGTGGGGTCCCCTCAAATTCAATAACCAGGCCCTTCAGGTCTGCTATGGATATTAAGGGGGACCCCAGCCAAAAAAAAAATGGCATGGGGTCCCCCTCAAAATCCATACCAGACTCTTGAGGTCTGGGATGGATTTTAAGGGGAACCCCAGCCAAAAAAAATGGCGTGGGGTCCCCCTCAAAATCCATACCAGACCCTTATCCGAGCACGCAACCTGGCAGGCCACAGGAAAAGAGGGGGGGAAGAGATCGGCCCCCCTCCCTCCTGAACCGTACCAGGCCACATGCCCTCAACATTGGGAGGGTGCTTTGGGGGTCTGAGACCCCCAAAGCACCTTGTCCCCATGTTGAGGAGGACAAGGGCCTCTTCCCCACAACCCTGGCCATTGGTTGTGGGGGTCTGCGGGCGGGGGGCTTATCGGAATCTGGAAGCCCCCTTTAACAAGGGGACCCCCAGATCCCGGCCCCCCCCTGTGTGAAATGGTAAGGGGGTACAAAAGTACCCCTACCATTTCACCAAAAAAGTGTCAAAAATTTTAAAAATGACAGGAGACGGTCTTTGACAATTCCTTTATTAAAATCTTCTTTCTTCTGGTCTTCCTTCTTCCTTTCTTCATCCTTCGGTTTCTTCATCTTCTCCTTCCGGCATCTTCTTCCATCTTCTTCTTCCATCATCTTCTTCCTCCGATCTGCTTCTTCTTGCTCTGATCTTCTCGTCCGGCATCTTCTTCCATGGCGTCGGCATCTCTTCTGGGCCGCTCCGCGCAATGGGAGGCTCCCGCTGTGTGAGGCTTCGCTGCGTCTGACAGGTCTTTTATAACGGAGGGTGGGGCCACCTGGTAACCCCACCCCCCTCTGACGCACGGGGACGTCATGGGGAATTCCCTATGGCTTTCCCCATGATGTCAGAGGGGGCGGGGTCACCAGGTGGCCCCGCCCTCCATTATAAAAGACCTGTCAGACGCAGCGAAGCCTCACACAGCGGGAGCCTCCCATTGCGTGGAGCGGCCCAAGAAGAGACCCGGACGCCGTGGAAGAAGATGCCGGACGAGAAGACCAGAGCAAAAAGAAGTGGATCGGAGGAAGAAGATGATGGAAGAAGAAGATGGAAGAAGATGCCGGAAGGAGAAGATGAAGAAATCGAAGGATGAAGAGAGGAAGAAGGAAGAAGACCAGAAGAAAGAAGATTTTAATAAAGGAACTGTCAAAGACCGTCTCCTGTCATTTTTACAATTTTTGACACTTTTTTGGTGAAATAGTAGGGGTACTTTTGTACCCCCTTACCATTTCACACAGGGGGGGTGGGATCTGGGGGTCCCCTTGTTAAAGGGGGCTTCCAGATTCCGATAAGCCCCCCACCTGCAGACCCCCACAACCAATGGCCAGGGTTGTGGGGAAGAGGCCCTTGTCCTCATCAACATGGGGACAAGGTGCTTTGGGGGTCTCAGACCCCCAAAGCATCCTCCCAATGTTGAGGGCATGTGGCCTGGTACGGTTCAGGAGAGAGGGGGGGTCGCTCTCGTCCCCCCTCTTTTCCTGCAGCCTGCTAGGTTGCGTGCTCGGATAAGGGTCTGGTATGGATTTTGAGGGGGACCCCACGCCATTTTTTTTGGCTGGGGTTCCCCTTAAAATCCATCCCAGACCTTAAGGGTCTGGTATGGATTTTGAGGGAGACCCCACGCCATTTTTTTTTTTTGGCTGGGGTCCCCCTTAACCTCCTTGGCGGTAATCCAGAGCGTGACTCGGGTCTGACTTTTTTTGTCAGGAGCGGTAACCCCGAGTCACGCTCGGGGTAGCAGTGCAGAGCATACAGCGGAGCCCTTACCTTATCCTGGGTTCCAGCGATGCTCCCCACTGTCTTCGGCTGTCCTCGGCTGGGATTGCCAGTGCGATCACAGCATCTCACTTCCTAGTTCCGTTCCCTGCGAGCAGCAGCGGCGCACGGGAGCGGAACTGGGCGGGAGATTCAAAAGTTCAAAAGTTCAGCACAACACACACACATATAAATAGAGGTGATACAGTGTAATCTGAGAGGATTACACTGTATCATCTCTGATCTTACTGATACAGTGCCCCTTGCCTTGCCCCAGTGCCCCTTGCCTCCAATAAAAATTTAAAATGGAATCCAAAAAGCGCCATCTCGCTACAAAATCGCCTTTGGAGCAGTTGAATGACAGCGACAGTGGCAGCGACACAGAGTTGCTCCCAGAACTGAGCGATAGCGAGTCGTGGGGAGATTTGTCGTCTGACACGGATCTGACAAGTGACAGCGGTGACAGCGGTGATGATCCTGCACCTGACATCAGTGATGTGCGCACTTGGTGCCCTATTGAGTGCGATACGGACCAGGAAGCTCCCCCAAGGTTTCCCTTCACTGGATCACCTGGGATGAAGGTCGAAGTTGAGCGTGGCAACCCTCTGGCATACCTGGAATTATTTCTCACAGAGGAGGTAATTCAAAAAATTGTGACAGAGACAAATCGCTACCAAGAGCAGCAATCTTCTACGCTGCATGCCAGGTTTTCCCGAAGCAGAAGGTGGGAACCGGTGACTAAAGAGGACATCTGGCTGTTTCTCGGACTCATTATTCTTCAGGGGGTGGTGGGGAAACCGCGCCAGAAATGGTACTGGACCACCAACAAGTTACTGGCCCCTCCGTTTTTTGGTACCGTGATGTCGGAATACCGTTTTTCCCTCATCATGAAATATTTTCACTTCACTAACAATGAAGAGTTTGATGAGGCCACGCATCCTGCACCCAAGCTAAAAAAAATCTGGGAGGTATGCCAAATGATTGGGAACAATTTCCAGCGGGCCTACGTGCCAGAAAGGGACATCAGCGTGGATGAGAGCTTGATGGCCTATAAGGGACGCCTAAGCTGGATCCAGTATATTGCATCCAAAAGAGCGCGGTTTGGCATCAAATCATACATGCTCTGCAAGTCATCCACTGGGTACATATGGAACTCTGTCATTTACACCGGTAAAGGCTCGAAATTCAACCCCAGGTACAGCGGCTATGGGATGACCACATCATCTGTCCTAACACTACTGGAGCCATTACTGAACCAGGGATATTGTGTCACCATGGACAATTTTTATACATCACCGGAGCTGTTTGAGATTTTGATCCAAAACAAAACTGATGCTTATGGTACGGTTAGGCCTAACCGACGTGACATGCCATCTAGATTTGCCAAAAAAAAACTAAAAACCGGTGAAAGTGTTGCCTGGCAGAAGGGGAAGATGATGGCAATACGTTGGCGAGACAAGAAGGACGTGTGTCTCATGAGCACTGTGCACAGTACCTCCACTGCCATGGTCCACACAAAAGGTGGGAAAGATGTGCTGAAGCCGCAAGTCATGATCGACTATAATTGCACCATGGGAGGTGTCGACCGAGCTGATCAGGCAATGACCTTTTATCCGACTATGCGGAAACAGCAGAAAAAATACTACAAAAAGATTTTCAGGCATCTTCTGGAACAATGCCTTTAGAATGCCTACATCTTGTACCGAGCAGGGAGTGACAGGCCTCTTGTTCATTCGGATTTTATCTGGAAGGTGGCTGAGCAAATTTTCCTCAAACACCAGATGCTATCAGTAGATGCGAACAGAGCTGGACGACGTGCTGTTGGTGTTGCCAACCCAGAACGCCTAACAGGTCGTCACTTTATGGACTATATACCACCAACCGCAAAAAAGGCAGCACCTACCAGGATGTGCGTGGTTTGCTGTTCCAACAGAGATGACAAGGGAAAGAAAATCAGAAAAGAAAGCCGGTTCTATTGTCCGGATTGTGACGTCAGACTGTGTTTAAAATTTACCACACTCAGGATGTTTATTAAATTTTCTTTGTCTGACAAATTTCTTTAGTTTGTATTATATTATTGAATACAATTATATTATTTAAAAATTTAAAATCATGATTTTGTGTTTTAAACTTTATCACATCTGGGATGTCTACTAGAGTCTTGTTTGGTCAGGTTTAAGTAAGTAATTACTAAGAATTGCAGGCCTATAATACATAGCATCAAATTTCCAGGCAAAATAATGTACCGCTTTCAGCACAAAATTCCAGCCAGAATCATACCGCCAGGGAGGTTAATATCCATAGCAGACCTGAAGGGCCTGGTTATTGAATTTGGGGGGGCCTCCACGCTTTTTTTTTTTATTTTTTTTATTTTTTTATCAATGACTTTTTTTTATGAATGGCTTTCAATGAATTACTGTTCTCTGTGTTACGGGAGCCGTCAATACATTAGCCGCGAGTGATTTTAAATAGCTTTTTTTCCTGCAAAAATTACACTTTTTGCAGGGACAGTTCTAAGCACAGGAAACATGCAACCCTTCACAGGCATACTATAGACACCCCCCAGGTACGAAATTTAAAGGAATATTACACTTTTATTGTTTCGATTTAAGCATTATTAAAATCACTGCTCCTGAAAAAACAGCCGTTTTTAAAAAAAAAATTTGCATTGATACATGTCCCCTGGGGCAGGACCCAGGTCCCCAAACACTTTTTATGACAATAACATGCATATTACCCTTTAAAATTAGCACTTTTGATTTCGAACGTTCGCATCCATTGTAACTAATAGGGTTCTAATGCTCGCACGGACTTTAGGTCCGTTCGCGGGTTCTGGTGCGTGCCTGGTGTTCGGCTCATCCCTAGACAAGAAGCAAATATATTTATACAATCTATAATCTAGTGTAAAGAATATAAATAAATATATATTTATATATATATATATATATATATATATATATATATATGATGAAAAATAAATATAAAAATGTAGAAATATACGTTTGAATCTATTCAATTGTTTGCATTTCTGAACAATACATCTCCATGCGAGAACCAAGTGTCCCATTTTTTGTTATAAAATTATATAGAGTTGTATAATAAGTGAAAGATTTTTTCCATCTGGTTAATGGAACTAATTCTTGTTTTTAATTGATTTATCGGAATTGAGGAAAATTTCCAGTGATAGTATATGAGCCAATGAATTGCTACACATATGGTGTGAACCAGTCTCATACGAGGTATAGACAGTCCTTTGATTTTAGTGAATAATAGACAGTTATGAAGCGTGAGATTTATTTGAGAACCTGATATTGATGTTGCAAAATGACTTAACTGATTCCATATTTATGAGACTTTATCACATCCCCAGAATATGTGGGAGAATGAACCAAGTAAGTTACAACCTCTAAAGCACATACGTACTGTAGGTAAAATTCTGTGTAGTTTAGTAAGGTGTATAGTACCACCTAGTAAATAGTTTGGTGACCGTCCCTCTAATTGTAATGGATCTGATGCATTTGTGAAGATTTTCAATACAGGAATCCCATTCTTCTGTAGAGAGGGATATATTACAGTAGTATTAACTTCCTAAAGCAACTTTACCACTTACATTAACTGCTAACATATGTGCCTGCAAGGTTGTAAATACGTCATACTCCCATTGCTCATGGTGCTGAATGCCTCTTTGATGGACAGACATTTTTGACTGAAGTCTCTCCAGAAGCCAACAGTTGTGGCAATGCCAATCTCCTGGTCCCCCTGCTGAACTGATTTGTTGATCCCGCCACCTCCCACCATCACTAGATGGAAGTCCCAGCTGCACACCAAGCAATACTTTTGACCTCGTTTTAACAACAAGGTACTGTAGTGCTGTCAACTTTGAACAATAGATATCATACCACCAAGACACTAAAACTGGCCATAATCTGATCAACTGGTTCAGCAGGAACCTGAAGATTTTCAGTTAGTGTATGGCCATTCCAAATTGTATCAGCACCTGCAGCCACTGATAAGTGTGTTTCTACAGTGGTGGGTGTCACTGTCAGAGTACAATGCCCAGAAGGGACAAAGTTGTACTCACTCAAGGACATATTCAAAGACAATCTCCACACATTGCCAAAAGATAACACATCACAATAAATCTATGGAAGGTCTGGGAGTTTGGGTAATATAGAGTATTCCTCCCTGTGATTCCCAAGTTGAGAGATTCCAGAGACTCTGCTGTATGGAAACCTACTGTATTTTTACCTTAACCACTTAAGGGCAGGAAGGATTTACCCATTTCCTGATCAGGCCATTTTTTGCGATACAGGACTGCGTCGCTTTAACTGACAATTGCACAGTCGTGCAATGTTGTACCTAAACAAAATGTATGTCCATTTTCCCCACAAATATAACTTTCTTTTTGTGGTATTTGATCACCTCTTTGTTTTTTTTTTTTGTGCTATAAAAAAAATGGCTGCCAATTTAAAAAAAAATATATATATTTTTTTACTTTCTGCTATAATAAATATCCAAAAAATATCTAAAAAAAACAAATGTATTTATCAGTTTATGCCAATATCAATTTTTCTACTTATTTTTGGTAAAAAAAAATCCCAATAAGCGTATATTGATTGGTTTGCGCAAAAGTTATAGCATCTACAAAATAGGGGATAGTTTTATGGCATTTTAATTTTTTTACTAGCAATGGCGGCGATCAGTGATTTTTAGCGGGACTACGACATTGCAGCTTTTTTGACACTTTTTTGGGAACCAGTGACATTATTACAATAATCAGTGCTAAAAATATGCACTGTTATTGTACTAATGACACTGGCAGGGAAGGGGTTAACACCAGGGACGAAGGGGTTAAATGTGTTCCCTCACTGTGTGTTCTAATTGTATGGGGGACTGTGTGACTGGGGAATCACACAGATCAGTCTTCCTGCTTAGCAGAAAGACAGGATCTGTGTGACCTCCCCTGTCAGAACGGAGACGAAAAGCGAGATCCCATGCCGACGTACACCTACAGCGATTTGCAGGATCGTGCCACATTGCCACAGTATAATGATGGTGACTGGTCAGCAAGCGGTTAAATACACTAGGGGGATTGAATGAAGAAATAGAAATTAACACAATTTTATGACAGCTTGAGGGCATAATCTTATCTTTAATTACATCTGTTTGTGATCCATAGTACCTGTAAATTTAAGGTTAAGACTATTGTCATTAAGGTATAGGAGTCATTAATGTTGCCCACATCCTTGGTACATACAAAGAGAAAATCGTCTGTGGCGATGAAAAACGTAACCTTTGAATGATGGGGACAGCTAGCGCCAAAAATGCGGGACCTCTCCCACCATACCATGTATAAATTGGCAAGGGAAAATTTTGCGCCCCATCGAATGTGTTGATGAGGGAATCAAGCTATTTTCTTCACTGCAACCACACATTGAAAATCAAATAATCTATGGCCTGCCTTACTGCCCAGGAGGAACTGCTCCAGATTAGAACAGCCATCGAGTACAACAAAAAATTGGCCAAAGTTCTACTTTTAAGGACTGAACGCTGGCAGCCTGAACTGAATATAAAGAGATTGCTTAAAAATTACTCACAGGCTGATTATCTGAAAGAATAGTTATGCTATCTGATTGAGTATCAAAGAGTAAGGCCCCTTTCACACTGAGGGACCAAACGGGTTCACCTGTAGTTTTTTCAGGCAGACCCGATCAAGCCATCCACCTGCTCAGTGGGGATCAGAGGAGAGATGCCCTTCTAAACAGGCGGATCTGCTGGCAGATTCTGCCGGTGTGAAAGGGGCCTAAATGATTATCTGATTAAACCAATCCTGAGCTTTGCCTATGTTCACTTTATCTTTTTATTTTGCCTGGAATGACTAGATTGCACAGGTTTTGCTATATGCTTTCAACCAACAGGTTTAGGGGACACTTCTTCCATAGCGTATATCCATAAAATTCTGCCCGTGTTTTTGTCTAGAAGAGAAGAGGTTGTTGCCACCTAACCAACATTTACAAGGTAAATTGTAGCTCCGTTCCTGACATAAAACAAATCTCTGTCAAAATAAAATATAATAAACAAAAATTGTGTGCTTGTTTTGTGAAATAAACAGCAGTTGAAACTTATTAGCTAAATATATTATCATTCATTACCACTTAATGGTAAATGGTTGGAAATGATGGTATTCATTATGCAGATGTAACTAGAAAATGGAGCGTCTCCGAACCACTTTCGATGCTCAAAAACAAACATGATCTATATCAGACGAGTGCTCCCTTGATTACAATTTTGTCATTTCATTTGTAAACACATTGCTCATATTATACGTGCCAAGTTTAGCTATGTATATATCATGGAAATGGTGCCCAAAAAAAAAAAAAAAAGAAGAGGAATTCTAGGCTGCCTGGTGCTGTATGCAAAAAGTTTTGATTTTAATAATTCATATTTTTATAATGAAGCAAGCCATCTGCACAGAATAAACTCTAATCATTTTTTTTCTCTTCTCCAAGGCTCATTGCCCCAAAGTCCATGAAGGACTCTGATGAGTGCAAGCATTTCTGTCTGTGTCCAGAGTGCAATATGAAAATGTGGCTGCGTTTCTACTGTTCTGCTACAGCGGTTTGCTAAACTGCAGGTGTTGGCTGTCATGTACTGGCAGAGTAAAGCAGCATTCTCAGGCTTTTTAAAGTGACATAATGCTGATGTGGTCTGCTTGTAGGAACCACATATTACCTCAGGGATATGCCAACCTTTAAAACCACAGTGTGTAACTTGTGTTAGCAACCTAATGATGTGTAGCATCTTCAATGACAGTTCTGTCATACTGAGCCTAGAACTAAGTGTTTGGACGTCCCTTGGTTAGGGATGGAAATAGGAGAATCCATCAAAGTTCTGTTTTGTATTTTTTATTTTTCTGCTTGAATAGCATTTTCATTATAGCAAAAGTTGTGCTATTCCATCGAGTGGTACCCAGCACTGGCATTCAAAGCCCCCTATCAATGAATGTTATACAATTCTAATACAGATTTGAAGGTAATATAATTAGTGTTGTTCTCTTGCATATGTATCTAAATAAAGCTAAGATCAAACATACAGTGCCTTGAAAAAGTATTTATACCCCTTGAAATGTTCCACATTTTGTCAAGTTACAACCAAAAATGTAAATGTGTTTTATTGGTTTTTTTGTGATAGACCAACACAAAGTGGCACATAATTGTGAAGTTGAAGAAAAATGATAAATGGTTTTCCAAGTTTTTACAAATAAATATCTGAAAAGTGTGGCGTGCTTTTGAATTCAGCCCCCCTGCAATTACAGCTGTAAGTCTTTTTGGGGATGTCTCTACCAGCTTTGCACATCTAGAGAGTGAAATTTTTGTCCATTCTTCTTTGCAAAATATACCAAGCGTCTGTGAGCATCAAGTCTTGCCACAGATTCTCAATTAGATTTAGCTTTGAACTTTGACTGGACCATTCTAACACATGAATATACTTTGATCTAAACCATTCCATTGTAGCTCTGGCTGTATGTTTAGGGTCATTGTCCTGCTGGAAGGTGAATCTCCGTCTCAAGTCTTTTGCAGACTCTAAAGCCCCATACACACGCTCGGACAATCCGCGGACCAGGTCAGTCGGACTTTGTCCGACGTACTTTGTCCGATGTTGGCGTTGCGTACACACGGTCGGACTACGTTGTCGGAATATCCGGTCCGGAAGAACGTCGTGACGTAAGTCGTCGTCCACGAGATTACAAAAGGGAAGTTCAGCACCACGTCAGGCACCCGTTGGGCTCCTTCTGCTGATCCCGTGTTTATCGAGAGTTAGTGGAAGTTTGGTGACTTAAGATTCGCGCTTCTCAGTTTTCTGACTCAGATCGTTACTGCTCTTCAGTTTGTGCTTGTCGTGCGTATCTGTTTATTAGTGCGTGTAGTCAGTTCGCATTTGTTGGTCATTGCGGCCTATATCTTGATATAGGACGCTTTGATTTGCACTGCTTATTGTCTGCTCGTTGCTGGTATTCACTTCGTTCTTTCAGGCCTTGCTGTTTATCGGTGCTTTCTGTTTGTCCGTTCTGACCAGCCGACCTTTTGTGACCTTCTGAGCGATGTTTCCCGTGCGTACTCGTCGCCGAGTTCGTGCTGTACGCGGAATTGGTGTCGGGCTTTTAGCTTTGACCCAAGACCCGTCCATGAACAGAGTGACGAGGAGTATGTGGACCAAGAATTGGTTGCTTCAGCGTGACCAGTTCTCGCACATGCCTTTGCTTCGTGAGATCCGGGAGAATAATCCTGATGATTTCAGGAACTTTCTCAGGATGACGGACCCCGATTTTCACCGTCTTTTGGCTTTGCTGACCCCCTTTATCAGCCGGCAGGATACCTGCATGAGACAAGCCATTACTCCGGAGCAGAGGCTTGTTGCCACGTTGAGGTACTTGGCGACAGGGAGAAGTCTTCAGGATTTGAAGTTCTCTTCAGGTATCTCTCCCCAGGCCCTGGGAATCATTATTCCAGAGACCTGTTCTGCCATCATTCAGGTCCTGCAGGAGGACTATATTAAGGTAACATTTCTACTTTACTATTCCCTTCTATGTATGCTCTGTTTGCTAATGACTTGTATTTTTGACCTCCTTCCCTAATTACCATGATTGCAATATGTTCTAATATGCTGTGCCCCTTTTCTCCTTCATGCATTTTTCCCTTCACTTACCTCACCAGCATGCTCTTCTGCCCCAATAGACACCTATGGCCTAGTCACTTAAGCAATGTCTTTTGTCTGCTGCATAGTATTCTTTGCCCCAAAACACCCCCTAAAATATGCACAAATGTTTGCTGTGTGGTTTACTTCATGTAGAGCCCCCTTTTTTTGTTCTTTTGGTGGGGGGGGGGCAAACTCATTAGGAACCCCCTCCCCCAACTGCTCTGTCAGATGGTACCAATCCTTTATCTGCTGGCTTTCCCAAGGTCCATACACACTATATACCTACCTCTTTATAGTGCGCATCTTTAGGGATGAATTCAGCAAAGCATGTAGTGCAAGGGACTGCCTCCATACATTCCATTTCCTATTTTTTTGTCTTCTTTCCCTCCTATTAGCTTGCTTGGTAATTTAATAATGTCACACTGTGCCTGCCTTTTTTGGGGGGGGGGGGGGGGGTTGAAATGTTATTTGATCTTTCCTGTGGCCTGCCAATAGTGTTAAGTACAGAGGGTCTGGCCAAACTAGCCCACATTATTGAGCCATTTGCCAATCAATGAAGTGCAGAGGGTTAGCTGTCCACCACCCCCCCCCAAAACCCCTAGTTATTGCCAATGGCCCATCAGAAGTGGGGGGATTGATGGGGGGGTGAGTAATCTGTGAAGGGGAGCCTCTACTTTTCTGTGCAAATACTTTCCAGCCTCCAATTTTAGACAATGCTCTTGTTCCAAGATGTTGATTGTCTAATCTGCTTGCAATGTTTAGGTGCAAAGTGACTATTTTTTTTTTCTTGTTTCACTCCACAGTTCCCTTCCACGCCACAGGAATGGCAGACTGTGGCCTCCCACTTTGCCAGCCGTTGGGACTTTCCTAACTGCGGAGGGGCAATTGATGGGAAACACGTCCGCATCGTCCCACCGCCCAACTCGGGGTCCTACTATTATAATTATAAAGGGTTTAATAGTGTAGTGATGTTGGCGGTGGTGTCGGCAACATACGAGTTTATGTATGTGGACGTGGGGATGAACGGCCGGATATCGGATGGTGGGGCCATTACGCACACGGAGTTCTACTGGCGTCTCCAAAGTGGCAGTCTGTGCTTGCCACCTCCAGAGGAGAATGCCGAAGGACTCCCCTTCGTCTTTGTCGCAGATGAAGCGTTTGCGTTGACTCCCCATGTGATGAGGCCGTTCCCGATGAGGACCCTCACCCCGGACCAGAGGGTCTTCAACTACAGGCTGTCCAGAGCCAGAAGAGTTGTGGAGAACGCTTTTGGCATCCTGGCCAGCCGCTTCCGCCTGTTCCTGACGGCATTTAACTTGGCGGAATACAAACTGAACCACATAGTTCTTGCCTGTTGCATATTGCACAACTTCCTCAAAAGACATAACAGGAACTATGTGGTGCCCGTTGGCCCAGATGTGGAGGGCCCTCCAAATGCCGAACTCACAGCCCTTCGAGTGGCACGTCCAGGCTTGCCCCCTCTAAATGCCCGTGTGGTCCGGGACCAATATATGCAGTACTTTGTGGGTAGGGGGGCCATTGCTCTGCCTGACGATGTGTGAGAGGCATTTTTTAATAAATCTGATATTTTAACCAAACTATGATTTCATGTCATTTCAGTCTTCTTTTTAGCTTATTTTACTTTGACATTTTTTCCCTTTGCCTTCGACAGTGGGAATGCACTTTCTGGGCAAAAGGAGGTAACAGTCTCTTCTTCCAAAAAGATTATTCTCATGTTGTGTGTTTGCTACCTAATCTTTGGTCTAGAGAAGGTTTGTACTGCATAACTGACACCCAAAATACTCCTTTTCATCACCAGGTCTGACATGTGTGTATTCTCCAAAATGCTGTGCTCCGTGTTTTCGTACAAAGCACTGTGGGTGTCATTTACATAAGTCAAATCCGCTATGCTCTACAAGTGCATTGAAAAAGTTCCCCGGGAAAGAAAATTGGAGTGCAAAGTGGATTTGCCTTTAGTAAATAACACCCATTGCCCCCCATATCCTTTTCATTTTACATACATAATGCATTGTGTTTTTTAAATAAGGAAGCCACACATTTAGAAAAATAAAAGTTTACTAGGAAAACATTCCCAAGTGCGTTTACAATCTTCACGCCAAAACTGACAACATCTTGGTTATTTACAACATTGTTTACAAACATTCCGCAATTGGTAAAACCAGGCATGGAGCAAAACAGAACCTAGGAACTTGGAAAGTTCAACTTTGTAAAGTGAAGACAAGATCAGACATGACTATATGTTCAAAGTGTGTTTGATCTTGCCTTCATCACATGGGGGGGGTCACCCCCGAAAAGTGGAAATTTGGAACATGCACACAATTTGGGTCTGAAAATGGTCATTAGATGGGAAAACACATGCCTAGAAGCTTCAAAAGTGCCATTTTCCATCATGGGGATGAATGGACGTTTTTTGGGGTGCAACCCCTTCACCACAACCACTTTCGTAGTTCGTAAAGTGTTTGCACCCCCAAAAAAACGTTGCCATTCATCCACCATGGTGGGAGCTAGCACATGTGGACACAATGTGTGCATGTTCCAAATTTCAGACAGTTTTTAAGTTGCAAATGTGTTCAGAAGCAGGCACAAATGTGTGTTAATTACTTGGTGCGTTTTCATATTTTTCCTAAAACATCAATGATGTTCTTCAATTTTTGTTGAACATCATTGATGTTTTGCTTTATGTAATCTAGATCTCGATTGCAGACCATTATCTCTCCGATGAGTACGTGGGCACTCTCTGTGGTAAAGTGCGATTTTTCTTCCACAACATCCACGTCACCTAAAAACCACAAACAAACAAAAATGGGGTGTTGGAAATGAGGCAGCCATACATGGATTAGCTTACCAGTAGCTGTGTTCTCCCACACTCACCTGTTGTGGTGACAATTTCTCCAAGTTCGATGATCTCTCCTTCCTCCTCCTCCTCCTCTGCTTCTGCTCTTTCCCCTTTTTTGGGAGGTGTTGGTTTGGGGGTTTCCTCAGACGGCCCAAGTTTTCGCTCCCCTATGAGAATGTCCAAAAGGAAGATTTAGCAACACAAACTATTGAGGGCAGAAATAGGAAATGACAAACATTGCTTGAAAGTGACGGACACTATTTTAGTTTGGCCAGTTACAAATGTCAACTACATGAATGAAGTCACTTTGTAAAGGTGCTAAACTGACTAGCTTTTTGGTAGAAGTTTGTGTGATGGAGACCCCCCTCTAGTATCCACTGGAGCACATGTGTGGAAAAGCATAATAAAAAGGGGGTTTGGGTGTCCCAGCACTAGTGCTCTAGAGTCCAGATGGGTAAACAGCTACTGAGTGACCTCTCCTTTACATTGAATAAATTGGCTTTACATTCTTGATGACATTTCTAGTGAGAACAAACTTCCTTTCCCCAAAAAAACACCAAACATCGTATTATAAGTGGCCGAACGATCGAGGTTGCGTACGATCGAATGCACACACACACGACCATGACAGTGGCAGAAAGATCGAGGCTGAGTACGATCGAATGCACAGACGAACCTGAAAGTGGCCATTTTGGAATGTACAACTTGGTAAAAATCAAAACACAATGGAGCAGTATGCAAGCAAGAAATCAAACACAAAACACAACTACTTACTTTTTTGAAGAATTCTCTTGATCTTTCTGTACTGATCGGCCTCCCTCAGTTTCAGGTCTGACCAGCGTTTCCTGAGTTGCTCCTTGGATCGTTGTACCCCAAAATGATTGTACAGCCTTCTCACAACTTTAGACATGATCTTGGCCTTGCGGACATTGGGGTTGAGGTAAGGCCCATACTTCCCATCATAGTCGCTCCTCTTTAATATGTCCACCATCTCCAACATTTCTCCAAATGACATATTGGAGGCCTTGAATTTCAGGTTCCGGGATCGGGACGTTTCTGCCTCCGGACTTTCCTCGTCCTCCTCCTCGTTGGTGGGATATTTGTGGCGCACCTGCTGTGTCCCCGCCATGTGCTCTCCCCACTACGCCGTAAAGAGAAGGGGTGGGGAATAGACGAGAAAGATCGTCAGGGGCGGGCGGAGTTTGAAGCATGCGCAGTGTATATAAAACGTCACACGCCTGTGTCGTAGCCACGATCTGGGAGACGAGGGGAGAGAAAGCTCACGCACGAGACGATCGCTACAAACGAAGGTACAATTTGACGTTGGTACATAACTAGCCTAGACTGATTAGAACTTGAGGCTTCTTTATGGAGAAGATTAGGAGAGTTTAGGCTGACATTATTTATATTGTTTTGTGTGGCGTTGTGTCTTGCAGAGGTGATGGATGCCTTCTACAACGTGAGCTTTCTCCCACACTTCATTGATAAATACCGGCAATTCCCCCTCTTATGGCAGGCAAAACACAGGGATTATAGCAACAGACCAAAGAGGTACGCAGCCCTGCTGAAACTGGTGGCATTTGTAAAGCCTACCCTGCCCATGGCAACCGTCGCAAACTTAAAAGTGAAGATCACCAACATGAAGACTACCTATTTCCGGGAGCGCAATAAGGTCCTGAAGTCACAAGCATCTGGAGCTGCAGCAGCTGATGTCCATGTCCCCACGCTCTGGTACTATGACAGGCTCCACTTTCTCAAAGACCAGGCTACTGTCAGGAAGTCACTCTCGACTCTTCCTTGCACGCGTCCTTCCACGCACGCCACCCCTGATGAGGATTCCGAGGACCAACCTGGGCCTTCCAGTCAGGAATATGTGCAGGTGCCCAGCTTGTTCCAGGTATAGTAGTTTTGGAACCAGTTTGTTGAATAATGAATGATGTTCAGTTAATTCAGGATCCCCAATTGCTTATTTCCTAACGTGATTGACATATCAACAGACAGTGGTGTGGGAGACATTTTTGGGAAGAATCTAAACTGCAGGGCTGAGAATTGTATGGTTTTGTATTTGAAAACATTTTGCAACAGTCACTAGATGAGAATTGTGTGTGTTTGATGAACAAATAACTGAAACTATGTCCCTTTTTCATACACAGGAAGACCTCAGCCAGGAGGTGGCTGTGGAAGGTGGCAGTCAGGAGGAGGCAGGGGGTAGTGGCAGCCAAGAGGGGGGTAGGCGTAGGAGCCTGACTGTCTCCCAAGTCTCTCCCCTCCGCCTTCCCTACAGAAGGGCGAAAAACATGGGGGAGGTGGGAGAGTCAGCGCTCCAGCTGATAAAAGATGCCTCAGCCTCCCTCTATGCCACACCCACCTACGAGGAGGCCTTTGCCTCCTTGGTTACAAGTAAATTTACGGGTATGGAGGCGGGGCAACGCAGCATGTGTGAGGAGGTCATCCTCAAAATACTAAATGAGGGGATGGCTGGGGAGATGACTCCCCTCACACATGTTTGCGAGAGTGACCTTGCTCCGCCTCCTCCTCCTCCTTCTGCCACCCCACCAGCACCAGCACCACGGCGTGGAAGGAAGCGTACAAGGAAGACAAGAGAGTGACAACCTGGACTCAGTCTGGTCTGAGAGAAGATGGAGCCTCTCGTAGTACCAGAGCCTGGGGACCTAGATGGCATCTGCTGCAGTTCCGGATGTTTTGGACTTCAGGACCAGATTGCGCTCCCTTATTATTTAGATAGGTAGTCTTCATGCCCCCAATTGTTTAAGTCTGTAAAATGATGGTTGCCATGGGTGTCCAAGGCTTTGCAAATTCCCCAAGTTTCACCATGGCTGCGTTCCCTTTGGTCTGTTGCTGAGACCTAAATAAATGTTTTTTGGATTTGAAATAATCATTGACTATTGTGTTTTACTTTTCTACAATGACAGTTTTTCTTTGAGTAGGCAGGTACATTTCACTAATCCTAGAATTAACAAGGGGCACCAACAACCAACAAACTCCTAGTAAATGTAAGCAAGAAATACAAATGTTAATAATGTGGTTTTGCTAAGTTGAGACATACAAACCCCCTCCAAAAAAAAAAAAATCTCCTTCAAATATGTATTCCCCCAAAAAAAAAAAAATCTGGGTAAAAAAATAAGAAAGATTGTATTACGATCTGAGTAAAAATAAACATGTAGTGTATAAATGCTGCAAAGTAATAAAGAAGTAAGTTTGTGAGAAGTGCGGGTGAATAGGAGCAGCTAAAAGATGTCATTCTTGTTGCATTGTAAAGAAAAAGAGAATGCGCTGCATTAAAGACATTTTAACATTGCAGCGTGACGAATGTGCTGTGTCGATTAGGAAAGGTAGTTTTACCTGACCGAGCGCTTCCGTCACAGAATTTCTTCTGAGCATGCGTAGCACTTTGTCCGTCGGACAAGCGTACACACGCTCGGATTTGGTGTGATCGGACCGGGTTGACGGGAAATCTTTCCAGCAGGAGATAAGACTTTGTCCGACGGACAAAACCGACGAACACTGTCCGATGGTGCATACACACGGTCTGATTTTTCAACAACCTTGTCCGATCGGACCAAATTGATGAAAAAGTCCGACCGTGTGTATGGGGCTTAACTGTTTTTCTTCTAAGATTGCCCTGTATTTGGCTTCATCCATCTTGCCATACTTTTTTCATTTTCAGATTATGGATTAAACAGAGCTTTGTGACATGTTCAAAGCTTGGGATATTTTTTTATAACTTAACCCTGCTTTAAACTTCTCCACAACCTTATCCCTGACCTGTCTGGTGTGTTCCTTGACACGATGGTGTTTGTTCACTAGGATTCTAACAAACCTCGGAGGGCTTCACAGAACAGCCATATTTATACTGAGATTAAATTACACAGATGGACTCTACTTACTAATTAGGTGACTTCTAAAGGCAATTGGTTCCACTAGATTTTAGTTAGGGGTATCAGTAAAAGGGGCTGAATACAAATGCACTCCACACTTTTCAGATATTAATTTGTAAAAAAAATTGAAAACCATTTATCATTTGCCTTCCACTCCACATTTATGTGCCACTTTGTGTTGGTCTATCACATAAAATACCAATAAAATACATTTATGTTTTCGGTTGTAACACAACAAAATGTGGAAAATGTCAATGGGTATGTATACTTTTTCAAGGCACTGTATGCATATTAGTGTTGTACACTAGAAAATGATTTTTAAATGATTGTAGTCTTATAAACAGTTCTAAAGTGACCTCTAATTTTATCTCAGACAAAAAGCTATCAGGCATAATTTGGAAAGAGCATCAAATATTGCGTTATTCATTAGGGAAGAATTTATCATAAACTATCATTTTTTTCAAATTTAATAGGGTACTCGTTATTTCAAAAATTAGCTTATAACAGGTTAAGAAAGCATTTACCAAAGCCATGGAATCTGATATTATTGGATAAACTGAGAGTCTCCATTTATTGGGCAACAATTTGCAAGCATAAAAAAGAAGCAAATACTGAAGAATTCCTGTGTGATTAGCTGTAACAAAGTTACCAATCACCCCCAAAATGCACCCTGTTGAATCATATATATATGTTGAAAATAATCTATACCACTGGACTGTTTCACATTTAAAGCGGAGTTCTACAAATACTGCAGCTGCTGACTTTACACTTATCTGTCTGCAGTGCCCGTGATGTTCTCACCGAAGCCGTCCCTCGGCTCAGGGTGGAGGCGCCGGCATTGCTAGTAAGGGAATCAGGAAGTGAAGCCTTGCGGCTTCACATCCTGGTTCCCTACTGCGCATGCGCGAGTCGCGCTGCACACCGAAGCCATCCCTCAGCTCAGGGTGGAGGCGCCGGCATTGCTAGTAGATTGCCGCAGATACTGCAACAATCTTTCGCCAGGGGGAGGAATACGGACAGCGGAAGTTCCATTTTTGGGTGGAACTCCGCTTTAATGAAACAATGTGCTTGGAAATGTTTCAAAATTAAAGCAGGTATCCAAGGCTGGGTTCACACCTCCGACGGATGGGGCTCGCAGTAGGGGTCTGGTGCATCCCTGTTTTCCATTTCAAGGACGAATCAGGCACAAATTTTTGCCTGAATTCGGCCCTGAAATGGAGCCAAAGATGCACAGTACTCCAGTGCAGCCGCAACAGAGATATGTGAACTGGCTCCATAGAGAACTGGTCACAATCTCATGTCATGCGAATTGGATGTGGGGAAATCCGCATTCAATTTGCATAGGTGTGAACCCAGCCTAAAGGTATGTACATAAAAGAATAACTGGAAATATACACTCTCTGGTAGCGCAATATACAATATCATATAAGTGCTCTTAACATAAACATCCAATATACAGTGTACCATTAATTGCTAAATATAATAGTGATATTTTGTTACCTATACCACAAAAATACTTTAACAGATGCCTCCTGAAGATGTGTAATACGAAACGGACGTCGAGGCGGTACCTGGTCACGTTTATACATACAACATCCGGTCTCCTTGGTTGTCTGCGCCACGGAGTGGAACGCACGCCGCAAACAGCAGAGTATGACGAGAGATTCATACCAGTAAACCACAAAGCGATCAGCCCCAGTGCCGGGTCGAGCACTTTTTAAGTAAGGAGCCATTTGGCCTTTTAATTTTTACTTTCTTTTAATAAACAAGTTACACTATGGAGATGTTTCTTTGCTCTTTCTCTATGCTCAATCTGAGTCCCTAAAGAGGAGATCTTGCTGGATCTGTTCCATGCCATCCTGTATGTGAGCAGGCACAAACCTGCAAAAGCGCTGTGTGACTATTTTTCAATTAAATTAGTCCCACGAGATCTGGTAAGCAGACTTTATTCACAATCACGTTTGGGTGGTGTGTGTCAAAATCGGTGGTGAAGGAATATTTTAAAATAGTTTGCATCTCAGTGGTTTTTGGTGGACTATCACTTAAAAGGACTTTTCTTTGATCTATGACCATTGGTTCAGCAAGTGTTTCTTATGTTTCTTATGTCACTGTTTGCACATGTATCTATGGATGTTTGACTACTATTTGTAGCCCTAACAATTTGTTCACTGGCCGTGGGGAACGCACAATTGTATATTTAATTTATTTTCTGTTAAAGTATTTTTGTGGTATAGGTAACAAAATATCACTATTATATTTAGCAATTAATGGTACACTAGCGCCCCTATCTGTCACGTTTTTCATGCTATAAAGAATCTATTGATTCTTGTTTAAGGGAGTAGCTTATAATTATTTATTTATATACACATTTATATATTTTAGATACTAATTTTTTGGCGCAGAGTTTTTTCTGTCAATTGTATTTCAATTGATATTTTTCACATAATCCAATATACAGTGCCAACATCCGTGACATTAACATGATATTAAAATTGGTGATATTGCTGATCAGTAAAATGAGAGGCAATAACCTTTGGTGAGTGTGGTGTCTTACTGGGAGTGGTGAGCACTTTTTCACACAGTGTCGGAGGATTCGAATATTTGCACAATCTATGTGATGCATTGGAAGGAAGAATACTGAGTATTACACTATTTATGAAGATACCACCGACAGATATATTGAATAATTGATGAACATCTTTAAATCACAGATGTTGCACTGTATATTGAATGTTTATGTTAGGAGCATTTATATGATATGTTGTATTGTACTACCAGAGAATATATACAGTATTTTCAGTTATTCTTGTTTGTACATTTCACTTTTCTGTTTATGGTGGCATTAGATGTATTGTTAACACATTTGGTTTAAATATTCTCCAAGGCGCAGGATATTAAAGTGGAAGTTCAGGCTAAAACCAACTAATGCTAAACCTGCTCTCTGACACATTTTAAACCTAATCTATCTAACCCTGTAAAGCAGTAGTTCTCAACTGCTGTTCTCAGGACCCAATAACAGGCCAGGTTTGCAAGATAACTGAAATAGATTGTGGTGATATAATTTGCTGCTCAGTGATTGTAGTATTCTATTCTGCATCTCCCCAAGGTAATACTTAAAATCTGGCCCGTTGGTGGGTCCTGAGGACAGGAGTTGAGAACCACTGCTGTAAAGCAAAAATTGCTATTCTGCAGCCGATCCAGTCTGGTCCCAGCATCAGCTGTCAGTGCGGGCTTCCATGTGGAGGCGAGTTCAAGAGAGGCAGCCAACAACAGAAACCCCATAGTAAGTCTACGGTGACGTCACTTCCCAGCCATATCACAGCCATTGTTGGTCCTTTCCTGCATACAGCTTCAGCCACTGGAAACCGGACCGGATCGGCTGCAGAAAAAGTAAGTACATCGATTTTTTTCTTTATAGGGTTAGATAGATTAGATTTAGAATGTAGCAGATAGCAGGTTTAGAGTTAGTTTATGCCTGAACTTACACTTTAAGGGTTTGATTATAGATATTGAAGATAGCCCTTTCTTCTTTATAACCTTACAAATGTGTAATAAGGACAACACTAGTCTTACAACTGTGTAATAAGGTGCTAGTCTTTATTCATGTACTAGTTTTACTGGGGTTGGTTTACTAAGACTGGAGAGTGCAAAATCTGGTGCAGCTCTGCATAGAAACCAATCAGCTTCCAGTTTTTTTTTTGTTTTTTTTTTGAACAAGCTGAGGTTAGTAGCTAATTGGTTACTATGCACAGCTGAACCAGCTGTACCAGATTTTACACTCTCCAGTTTTAGTAAATCAACCTCACTGTGTCTTACAACTGTGTATTAGCCCTGGTTCACACTGGTGGGATTTGACATGAAACCACGACGGTGACTTCCGGTCTCCGTCCGGAGTGTCAACAGTGTATGTCTCTCTGCTGTCTCGGGACCGGGCCGCGCAGCCGCCGTCGCACTCTGCCATTCCCTGTAGATCAAAAACGAGGCTTGGCTATAGCCAGAACTCAATCCAGATCCAGCAGCGCATGCGTCATGACGCCCTCCATACACGGTGGCGTCCCCGTACCCACAGCGAGGCTTGGTTCTCCACCTCGCTGGGATGGTTAGACGCATTACGTCACGACGCCGCCGCCTTACACTAGCGGCGATGCAGTCCCTTTGACACGGACGCCGGCTGCATAGTAAGACAATTAAAACACCGAATTTAATAATACAAGTAACATCCATTAATCCCCATATATATATGCACATGTATAGTAGCATATATGTACATACACGGCCGCGATTTTAATGACCGGCCAAACCGGAAGTGACGTCCACTTCCGGTTTACCGCAATTCAGTTTGGGGTCACATTCTAAATAAAAGCGTGCTGATGGAGCTGATGGTCCATACCCCAGATGACGTCTTAGAGGACGAAACGCGTCGGGTGGACCACAGCATCAGCAGTACGCTACTATCCATTGAAATCCATGCCATATTTCATCTACTTAAATGTGAGCATTTTACTTTGTTTTTTTACCAATAAATTGCCTCGTTAAGCGTTATTAAGCCATGCAAGTTCGGTTTTTACCCCATTCCGGTACACATGAATAAGCATGAACATACAGAGTTTTTAACGCCCATCCCCTGCTTATTGATACATACCCTGAGGGAAGCCTTGGAAACAGTCCATGGAACCGTGATCCATCAGCTTTATAACCAAAAGCCTATCATGACTTGTGAGGCATATGCCTTCCCAAGTCTCTGACTTCCGGTAAGCTGCATTCCTATAGTCGTTGATGCCAACGGATCATCACCATCACACTCAGAGCACCTTATAGTGCTGCTGGATGATTGCACAAATTTTTCACTCCACAAAAGGACTTCACCACTCATATGGACTTTGTCGCATCCAGCATAGGATTCACAAAGCACATAGTCACTTTATACTAAGTTGATTTGAATCTTTTTTTGACCTTTTGCCATCAGATCACTACCCATCCTTAATCGGATCACTCACAAGCACTTTTTGACTGACACTCAGTCTTTTCATTTATCACATTTATATTTATTTATATGTGTTTCATGATTTTATGATCATATGCTTTTATTCATTTATATGTGTTTTTATGCGCAATGATTATAATTTTATCATTTCACTTAATAACACAACATCTATCACTGTATGGTTGACCAATACCCATAGGTCGCATGCACATTAGCACTTTAGCGCAACATCATTTTACTTTACAAATCAGCAGCAATTGTCAGCAATGGCACTGTCCTAATCGGTGCGATGCCGCACCGATTTCAAAAAGTAGTTTCTGTACTACTTTTTGCGATTTCCATTAACATCTGTGTAGGAACCCGCACAGATGTTTGTGAAATTGCAGCTGAAATCGGTACTGACATGCGGGAGTGAAATTGTGCAAGTTCAGCCAAACTCGCACGGCTTTATTCCCGCAGCTTAGTGTGAACCTGAGCTAAAAGTAGTACTAAAGTAAACTTGAATTTGCTTTCAATAAAAAACCTTTGATTGAGAAAAAAAAAAGTAGTACTAAAGACTCTTAGACATTTTTTCCATTGTTGCATTTCTAATGGTCAGTTGAGCATATCACATGAATCACTTACAATTTTGAGGGTTTACAATCATTGGCCTCCAGCGTGCTCTCCACCATATCCTCAAACATCTGTTTAGGGAGCATGCATTCACAACAACACTGAAAGTCCACAACAGCACCACCACGGATGCATGACCCCCTCCAGTCCTCTCTGGCTGACTGTACATGTCACCTCAATCATCATCCTTAAAGTTAACTTGTAGCCACTCTCCTGGTACTGCGCATGAAAGAATGGCTCCAAAGGATCATGAAAGGCAACAGAGCCTACCAAGAACAGGAAACCTGCAGCAGGGATCTTTGGACTGGCTCATTTAGGAGGACATGAAAAATTTTATAGAAGAAGAAGAAGCAGGCAATAAAAAATGCTCAAGGCCACTTTAATGGCGCGTACACACGATCGGAATTCTCATCGGAAAAGCCTTGGATGGTTTTTCCGATGGAGTCACAGTCACACCAAATTCCAACCGTCAAGAACACGGTGACGTACAACATTATGAAGAACCACGAAAATGAAGTTCAATGCTTCCGAGCATGCTTCAAATTGTTTCCGAGCATGCGTCAGAATTTTGCGCGTCTGAATTGCCACAGACGATCGGAATTTCCGTCTGAAAAATTGAGAACATGCTATCTTTTGCTGGCTGATACAGCAAAAGTCCAATGGAGCCTACACACGGTCGCAGTTTCCGACCAAAAGCTCACATCGGTCTTTTGCTGGCGGAATTTCCGATCGTGTGTACGCAGCATTAGACTGCTGTATCATCTGTGTTCTCTTGGTTCCTAATGAAAGCTTAACAGAAATTTACCAGCGGCAGGACAGTTTCACACCAAAGAGAACACAGACATCCTCATCGGGCTATTGGTTGATTTATATCAGTCAAAGTGAATCTATTACAGCTTAATGAAAAAGCAGGGGTTACTCCTAAAATCTGAAAAAAAGTTTTTATAATTTTAAATGAAACAGCTTGGGGCATTGCTGCTCCATTTAAGCCAAGCTAATTGTAGATTCTATACCAATCCCATTGCCAAATATACACTCAGAGTATGCTGTCTTATGCCCCGTACACACGGTCGGAATTTCCGACGGAAAATGTCCTATCGGACCATGTTGTCGGAAAATCCGACCATGTGTGGGCGCTATCGGACTTTTTCCGTCAAAATTTCTGTCGGAAAATGTCCTATCGGACTTTTTCCGATCGTGTGTAGCGAATTCCGACGGACAAAGTGCCACACATGCTCAGATCAAATTACAAGACCAAAGCTATTGGCTACTAGCCTCTACGTAGTTCCATCGTACGCAACGAACGTCACCACGTTCAGAATGATCGGATTTTCCGACAACTTTGTCCGACCGTGTGTATGCAACACCTTCGGACAAAATCCGTCGGAAAAAATCTGACGGATTTTGTGGTCGGAATCTCCGACCGTGTGTATGGGGCATAAGAGGCTGTCTGTGAAAATCACACTGTTTCATAACACCATGCGCATTTTTAAGGCATGTCCCAAGCAAGTTTTCTAAATAACTTCAAGGCCTCAGGAAAAGGCCCCGTGCCTGTACCGGATTTTTATTTTATTTTTCTTGCCATTGGTTCATCCCTCCATGGCAATGCCCAGGTTCATGTGCCTTTTGCTTGACAACAGCTTGCTCACCAGGTATTTCATGAATTTTAAACATCTCATAAACTATACAGAGATTGCAATGAGCTTTGGGGAGCACAAAGTAAAGTCAATGTAAAGTGGAGTTCCGCCAAAAAAATAATAATTAAAAGTCAGCAGCTACAAATAGTGCAGCTGCTGACTTTTAATAATCAGACCTGTCCCTGTCCCTGGGTCCCTGAGTCCTGATCGTCTCCCCCTCCTCTCTGCGGCTCTGGCATTGTCCCTGGGGGTGACCGTTTGTGGCTTCACAGCTGGGCACGCAGTGCGCATGCGCAAGCCACGCTGCACACTTTGACTGGCCGGGCAATCATCTAGGACCTGTGACATGTCCCAGATGATTGCAGAGAGGGAGAGAGCAAAGGTGAACTTCCTTCTGGTGCCGCGGTGCCCCGGGAGGAAGTGGGAGCTGGAACCCTGTAAAAAGAGGGTTTCCGCTCCCCCCCCCAAAAAAAAATTACATGCCAAATGTGACATGTCAGAGGGTCCCCTTCACTTAAAGTGGAAGTTCCATTTTTGGGTGGAACTCCGCTTTAAGGTTGACATACAGGGGGAGATTTACTAAAACTGGTGCAATCAGAATCTGGTATAGATGTGCCTGGTAGCCAAACAGCTTCTAACTTCAGCTTGCGCAATTAAACTTTGGCAAAAAAAAAAATCTGAAAGCTGATTGGTTTCTATACAGAGCTGCACCAGATTTTACACTCTCCAGTTTTAGTAAATAGTGCACAGTGAAATTTAATGTAATCTAAGATTTAGCAACTCAAAGTGGTTGTAAAGGCTGAAGGAGTTTTACCTTCAATGTGCACCCCCCTTAGCCCCCCCCCAATAGTTACCTAAGCCAGATCTCGATCCAGCAGTACGCATGAGACCTGATGCTCTCCCGGTTCTCTCCCGCCTGATTAGCCAAGATGCAGCAACAGGAGCCATTGGCACCCGCTGCTGTCAATCACAGCCAATGAGGCGGGAGCAAAGGCCGGGGCTGAGCCATGCTCTCTGTGTCTTATGGTTTGGGAGCAAGCCCGTACAAGTGCCCCCACAGCAAGCGGCTGGGCAAAAGGGAGGGGCCCAGAGCACTGGCGGGGGACACGAGAAAAGGATCACGGCTGCCCTGCGCAAAACCACTGCACAAAGCAGGTAAGTATGCCATGTTTGTTATTTTTTTTAACTTAAAATGTTTCTATTACAATCACTTTAATAACACCCAATTCGTATTTACATCTACTTTACCTTACTAGTCCCTTGAGTACCATACATTTTTTTTGTAGGAGCATTTGGAAAAGTCACCTTCTTGATTATTTTCCTTTATCATGTTGTAAATCACAAAATTATGGAGTAGGCAGAATTCTAAAGTCATAGTGGAATGCTCAAGACAGCTCATGTAGAATGCATCCAGAAATGCATTGTACTGCAACAAGAATGCATAAAAATCACAGAAATGTGATTATAGACTAATTTAGCTATGGCATTACATGATAGTGAGGGAAACGTACGCTGTGAGTCTTGAAGATTTGAGCACCACTAATTTTGCAAATACAGTGAGGCAGTGGCACATTCCAAACTTATGTCTAGAATAATTTTCAGCATTTTAAAAACATCATTTGTCATTATGAAAGATAGCTGATTGTGTGAAGCCACTGAGCGTGAGAGCGTGAAAATGATGCATGGTTGTTTCAGTCAGTATTATCTATGGCAAATCTCTAAATACAGTAGAGTTTAATTTATTAAAAGGTCCCCATATACATTGCCCCTAAAGTATCAGAATTATATCAATCAACCTAAATAGTGGCAAACTGCTACCTCATACTTTCAAACTGTCTGTTATATGGCAGAGGACATGCCTGGAATTATTTGTATCCTGCAATACATAAACTGTGGATATAGTGCCAGGTTTAACTTAACATTAGCATGTGTCATGAACAATCATCCATAATGTTTCTCCTTAACTGACACTCAATTTTAAACTTTATTTAGATTTCTGTTGTTATTAGTGTGATCATACATACCATGTACTGTACTTAAAAATCCCCAAATATATCACAATTATGTATATTTTGCAATACATTAGGGATTTGCCATTAGGGATGAGCTCGATGTTCGGGGTGAACATGAGTTTGACTCGAACATCGTTGCTCGGCCGTTCGCCGAACAGCGAACATTGTGGGGCTTAAGTTGCGCTATAACTTCCATATAAAATGAATCTGTGCAATATATATTGATAGTGCTAAACTCTTATGCCGCGTACACACGAGTGGATTTTCCATCAGAAAAACCTTGGATGGTTTTTCCGACCAAATTTTACTCAAGCTTGCCTTGCATACACACGGTCACACAAAAGTTCTCTGAACTTTCGACTGTCAAGAACGGTGACGTACAACACTACGACGAGCCGAGAAAATTAAGTTCAATGCTTCCGAGCATGCGTCAAATTGTTTCCGAGCATGCGTAGGAATTTTGCACGTGGGAATTTGTACAGAAAAACGCATTTTCGGATAGGAACTTTTTCCGGCCGAAAAATTGAGAACCTGCTCTCAATGAATTCTGGGAATTCCGCCACCAAAAGTCTGATTGGAGCATACACACGGTCGCATTTTCCGACCAAAAGCTCTCATCGGTCTTTTGCTTGCCGAATTTCCGACCGTGTCTATATAGATGCATTATAAAGTGAATATCACAAAATAAAATTGATCCACTAGCACACTATAAATAGTCTATTCTATTAATGATAGATCTTCGATGTGAGATTGGCACACAATACAATACACCCAGGAATTGTGACGAGAAAAGATGCACCTCCACCTCTACACACACTGTCGCTTACCGACTCCTGTTGATCTTCTATTACGGAAGATCACACACACTTTTGGCTTAACGCCCAGCCCGGGCCTTTAAGGTATGAAGTGATGGTCTCAGCGTAAGATATAAGTGGAGTCATACTCGTCATAAGTATATAGTCCTGGCAGTTCTACTGCGTCCCACAGGCTCCTTGCACGATCCGGGTAGATGGGAAAGGTTCTGGTGTGATATTTTGCTGAATAGCTGTACATTCAGGAAAACCAGGAAGTAATCAGCTCCATGCTGTCCAGCTTGAACTGGAAGACATAGCTCCCAACTGTCCCTAATTTTGAGGGACTGTCCCTAATTTCGAGCAATGTCCCTCATTCCTCCTCATTTGTCTCTCATTTTGGTTAAATCTATATAGATGCATATAAAATTCACTTTTTAGCTATCAAAAAGTGTTTTCCAGCGCCAAACCTTTAATCTGATTTCTAAATTGCTGCATTTGTAAATTCCAAAAGCCAATATAAAGGAATAGTAGTGGTAAAAAAAGCACTCGTGGGTTTAACTAATCTGGTTTTGTTGTACAATTTCCTTTAAGGGGGCGTGGCAAGGGGTGTGTCCTATGCCTGCATACTTTTGCTGATACGTGTCCCTCATTCTCAAAAAGTTGGGAGGTATGCGGAAGAGGACATTTTTTCTTGAACATATGGGGCGTTCATGGAAAATTAGAGTGCCGCAGAACGCCCCATAATGCACTGCGAGATCGCAGTGCATTGCTGTATGATGATTGGCCAAAGCATGCACCTGACCTGCATGCTTTGCAGTCATGCATGACTCAGGGAGACTAAGTCCATGCCCCACACTATATAAGGCTGCTCACATGGTGGCTGTGTGTAGTGTGGTTGGCGTGGACAGAGAGCTAGCTTAATTTAGATTAAGCAGGCAAATTATTCAGTTAGTGTCAGTGTATTTGATATATATATATATATATATATATATATATATATATATATACTCGGCATTTAGCATAGACTATATATTCAGTGTTTACTCGATATTCAGTCAGTGCAAGCAGTGTATAATATATATACAGTCTCGTGTGTGTGTGTGTGTGTGTGTGTGTGTGTGATATAGATATATATAGATAGATAGATAGATAGATAGATAGATAGATAGATAGATAGATAGATATTCTGCATTCAGTGTAGCCTTTATCTATCTAATACAACAGTGTGTACAGTTTCCACTACACTTCTGGTGGTGTACACAGTATAAAATACAGTGCAGCCATTGTACAGTTTCTAATACAGTGCAGGCAGTGTACACAGTATCTAATACAGTGTGTACAGTTTCTACTACTTTTCTGATGGTGTACACAGTATCTACTACAGTGTGTACAGTTTCTACTACACTTCTGGTGGTGTACACAATACAGTGCAGCCGTTGTACAGTTTCTACTTTTCTGGTGGAGTACACAGTATCTAATACAGTGTGTACAGTTTCTACTACACTTCTGGTGGTGTACACAGTACACAATAAAGTGCAGCTGTAGTATAGTTTCTAATAAAGTGCAGGCGGTGTACACAGTATCTAACACAGTGTGTACAGTTCCTACTACGCTTCTGGTGGTGTACACAGTACATAATACAGTGCAGCCATAGTACAGTTTCTAATACAGTGCAGGTTTTGTACACAGTATCTAATACAGTGTGTACAGTTTCTACTACACTTCTGGTGGTGTACACAGAATACAATACAGTCAGTGTAGCCGTAGTACAGTTTCTAATACAGTGTAGGCAGTGTACACAGTATCTAAAATGGTGTGAACAGTTTCTACTACTTTTGTGGTGTACACATATACAATACAGTGCAGCTGTTGTACAGTTGCCAATACAGTGCAGCCATTGTAAAGTTGCTAATACAGTGCAGTAGGGTTTCTAATACACTTCAGGCAGTGTACGCGGTATCAAATACAGTGTAGTGTTGTGTTGAAAAACAAAAACGACATCATGTCCGGAAGGCCACCAAAGAGAGGCAGATGTTTACAGGCCACTAAAAGAGGGCAAGCAGGCTCTGTGTATACAGTCAACAGTGGTGGTCGTGGACATGGTTCATCCTCTGCAGGTGGCCGTGGGGCATGCTTGTCTTTTTTTCTGCTGCTGGCCGTGTTTTTGAGCCAGAACATGCAGAAGAGTTGATGGAGTGAATAACAAAGCCGTCCTCCTCCTACTCATCCTCTGTCACCCAGGCTCAGAGTAGTTTGCCTTCCAACGCAGCTGCCAAAGTGGCCTATTCCACCGGCTCCTTGTCCACAGTCAGTCCTTCATCCACCATCATGCACGGAGTCCCCAGAATTATTCTTCCACAGTGTCGGGTACATACTGCTGGAGGATGCACAGCAATTTGAAGGCTCTGATGTTGGTTCCCAGGTTGAGGAAGGGAGTAACGTGAGCCTAGATAGAGGGGGTGCCCAAGAAGGACAAGAAACTGGAAGTCATGTTCCCCCAGCTGCAGCATACTGCCAAGTTTGCTTCAGTGATAAAAAGGGAGGGGATGATGAGGTCACTGACTGTACTTGGGTGCCTGAGAGAAGAGAGGAGGAGGAGGCACAACTCAAACAAGGCAGGATGTCCTCTAGGGGGCAGCTTAAGGGCAGCCACCCTATTGCATCACACTGCAGAGCTCCGCAGGTGCAGGGCGCTGCTGACTCCCCACTGACTTTTAAAACTTCCTTGTGCGTGGCTTTCTCGACACGTGTGCAGCACATCGCAGCATTGCTATTTGCAACCTAAGTCTGAAGCGGATCAAGTGTGGCCAGAACAGCAGCCGCTTAGGCACCACATGCTTGACCAGACATATGATGACCTGCCATGCAGTCAGTTGGCAGCAGCACTTGAAAGACCCCCTTTAAAGAAAAAAGGCAGACTTCTCCTTGCTCCTCATCTGGGATCTCCAACCCTACTATAACTCCAGTCTTCTCAAAAAGATGCACTGAGAGGAATGAAGGTATAGCAATAGGTGTCCCAAGTACTTGCAGCCAATCTGCTAGCAGTGCACCACCATCTAGTTTTTGCAGGCAAATTTCTCTACCCCAGTTGCTGAACTGTAAAAAGAAATCTGGTCCCAGCCATTCACATGCTCAGCGTCTACATGCTAGCTTGGCCAAATTGCTAGCACTGCAACTGCTGACTTTTCAGCTGGTAGACTCTGCCCCTTTCGTGAATTTGTGGAATGTGCTGTACCTCAGTGGCAGGTTCCAAAACACCATTTCTTTTCACAGAAGGCCATTCCGGCTCTCTACCGGCACGTGGAAGGCAAAATATTGACCTCATTGGACAGGGTGGTCAGCAGTAAGGTTCATATTACCGCTGACTCATGGTCCAGTAGGCATAGGCAGGAACATTACCTTTCCTTCACGGTGCACTGGGTAACTCTTCTGTGAGCTGGGAAGGATGCAGGACAGGGTTCAGTATTGTTGGAGCTTGTTCCACCACCACGCCTCCAAAATGCTAGTGGTGATTCTGCCACAGCTCTCTCCTCCACCCCCTCCTCTTCTTCTTCCTCTATGGCCTCTTCTGCATATTTGTCCTTTGAACCAGCGGTGCTCCGTAAGCATTCAAGGGGCTACACAAACAGTTAGGCTAAAAGATGCTATGCGGTGCTTGAGTTTGTCTGCCTAGGGCACAGGAGCCACATTGGGGCAGAGATTCTGTCAGCTCTGCAGGGGCAGGCTCAGAGGTGATTGACGCCATGCCAGCTTCAGCCAGGAATGGTTGTATGCGACAATGGTACCTTCTCTCCGCCCTCCTACAGGGACACTTGACCATTGTTCCATGTTTGGCACACGTCCTGAATTTGGTGGTGCAGTGGTTCTTGAGCAGGTAACCAGGCTTACAGGATCTCCTGAGGCAGGCCAGAAAAGTCTGTGGTAATTTCGCACAATGCCAGTGCTCGGCTGTCTGACATTCAAAGGGAATGCAACCTGCCCACCAACCGCCTCATTTGTGACATACCCACCAGTTGGAACTCAATGTTGGCAATGCTGCAGCGGCTGCACACACACAGCAAAGGGCCATCAATGAGTACCTGTGCGTGTATGGCACCAGGACATGCTCAGGGGAGCTTGGCTTCTTTTTGCCACGCCAGCGACTACTGATTAAGGATGCATGCACTGTCCTGTCACCATTTCAGTCCCCAGAAAACCAAGGAGTTGTACATGGCTGGGAAGAGGTAGTTAAGGATCATGTGATCCTTAGTGACCCAGAGGACTCAGAATCAAATGCCTCTGCAAACTTACTCTGCATGGCCTCCCTGATTCTGCAAAGCCTGCGAAAGGACACTAGGATTCGTGGTATCAAGATGAGGGATCATTACTGGCTGGCAATCCTTCTTGATCCACGTTACAAGGGTAAGGTTGCAGAACTCATCCTGCCTTCGCAGAGGGAGCAGAGGATGAAACATCTTCAGGAGGCCTTGAAGAAAGGTCTGTGTAACACATTTCCAGATCCTCAGAGGTTACAATTACCTGGTGCTGGACAACGTTTTGCTGAGGCTTTGTGCATTTAGAGGAAGATCGGTGGAGAAGGAGGCCGGCTGACCGATGCGTTTAAACAATTTTTCAGTTCTCATCGCCAAGGTCTGATTGGTTCAAGCAACCATCACCAGTGTCTGCATTACATGGTGCAGGAATATCTGGGGGCAAGAGCAGATTTGGAGACCTTTCCAACAGAGAATCCACTGGGTTACTGGGTCTTGAGGATGGACCACTGGGCATAACTTGCTCAATATGCAATTGAGCTACTGGCCTGTCCTGCATCCAGCGTGCTTTCTGAAAACACATTCAGTGCCTCTTGGGGGGGGGGGGTTGTAATGAATCAAAGAGTGTGCATGTCCACAGACTCCGTTGATAGACTCACATTTATAAAAATGAATCAGTCTTGGATCAGCAGCTATCAAGCACCTGATGCTGATGTAACTGATTGAATTTGCTATGGATATGGGATCCCTTGAAGACTGCCTATGCTGACTATCCTATTCCTCCTCAATCTTGATGATGCTAACTTCCAAAAATATTTTTGGTTTAGGGCACCACCACCACTACCCAAGGCCCAATTTTATTTTTATTTTTTTCATTCAAAAGGTTTATTGAAGGTAAGTTACATTACAGGTGATCACATAACTTGAAGACAGGTACAATCCTGTCTGTACATTTTTTGTGTTGGCAGTCAATAATAAACCAGGAACATTTAAGATTCAAAACAAATTAACATTCAACATTTTTTGTGAGTGGTCTAAAGAGGCCTTTTTGTTATATCATTCAATGCTCAGATCACATGTCTAGTTTTCATATTGGTCTCATTATGATTACCTTCTATGTCAGCAATATGGTGGCGAGTAAGATTGAAACAGGTGACATTTAATGTCAAGATATATAGATGAGTATAGGAAAGGTGAGAGAAAGGAAGAGAGTAGTTAGATGTATAGGGACAGAGAAGAGAGGAATCGAGGGTTGGTAGTCATATATGGTAGCCTAAGTATTGGGGTACATTCCAGTTATATCTGTAATTCAGTTCTCCATCTAAGTTTTTGCCTGATGGGCAGTTTGTTCACATACCTCCCCAAAGGTGGGGTGTTATTTTTCAGCCAAGGTTGGGTAGGTTAAGTTTCTCATATTCTTCAGAAAATCTAAAAGCAACCCAAGGGGCCCAGGTTTTGTGGTATCCATCCACATCATCATTGGACTGGGCCCTTGTCTCCTCCATGTTACATATGTCCCCTATCCTATGAAGCCACTCTTTAACAGAGGGGACCCTAGTAGATTTCCAGTATAATGGTATGAGCGTTTTAGCCGCGTTAAGCATATGTTTGGACAGGGATTTCTTGTATTTGGAGAGTGAGAAGTTGGTAACATGAAGGAGGCAACCGGCCGCATCCAGTTTCAACGAGGTATCAGTGACATGGCGAATAATTGTAACCACTTTTTCCCAGAATCGTGTGATATGAGGACAATGCCACCAGATGTGTAGAATCGTACCTTTGTCTTGTCCACATCGCCAGCAAAGATCCGAGGTTTGGGGGAACCACTTATGTAACTTGGCCGGAGTGGCATACCAATGAGTAAGCAATTTATACGCAGTTTCCTGCATTCTGGTGCTCAAGGAGCATTTATGTGCTAGTATACAGGCTTTTTGCCATTGTGTGTCTGTTATTTCTATGTTAAGTTCCTCCGACCACTTCTTCCGAAATCTGTCCAGGGCGTGCGGTGCTGAGGCCTGAAGCCAGGCATATGCTAAGGAGGTGGCTTTGGGTATTGGGGCCCCCTCCAGGCACACTGATTCCATATCTGTCATTTGTCTAGTAAAGTGCATTTTGCGTCGTGCGTCGTTTACATAGCTTCGTATCTGGAAGTATGTCCATAGGGGCAAATCCTGTACATGGGCCTCTACCTTCAGTTTCTGGTAGTCCTTAATAAGGACGTTCTCAAAACAGTGGCTGGTAAGCAAAGGTGTATTCTCGCCTTGTTTCTGTAACGCACGGTTCGCTACCCCTGGTGGAAAGTCCGGGTTGTCTTTAAGTGGTGTCAAGGGGCTTAAGGGTGAAGATACGTTTGTCTTTTTAATGATTGAGTGGACTATAGATAGGGTGGTGTTCAGAAGGGGGTGTTGTCGCAGAGTCGGTGGGTAATTTTTCATCGAAACCCATGGAGAGAACCTCAGGGGAATCGGGCTTAACTCATTTTCTAGGGGGACCCAGTCTTTAGTGTCCTGGTGGCAATGCCAATCCAGGATTCTGGTCATATGTGAGGCGTGATAATATTGTTTGTAGTCGGGTAGGCCCATTCCCCCTCTTTCTTTCGCCCTAGTCATTAACTCAAATTTGATTCTCGGGCGCTTGTGTGCCCAAACAAACTCAAGCTGGATTGTTTGTAGGGTTTTGAAAAAGCACTGTGGAATCAGGACGGGTAGGGTCCGGAATAAATACAGCACTCTGGGCAATATTGACATCTTACAGATGGCTGCCCTCCCGAACCATGAGAAATGTTTGTTAGTATGCCAGGACAGCAAATCTTGTCTTATGATTTTGAGCATGGGTGGGAAGTTCCTCTCAAAAATTTGAGATATCTGTGGGGTTAGCCATACGCCGAGATACTTCATGGCAGAGGATACCCATTTAAAGGTGCTATTTAGTTGTGCGCTATGTAGTGTATCCTCTGTCATGGTGATATTCATCGCCTCAGACTTCGTGTAATTGATCTTTAGATAGGAGACGTACCCGTACACCGTGAACTCCCTTAGCAATGTGGGAATTGACGTAAGGGGTTTCGTTAGGAAAAATAGCAAATCATCGGCGTATGCAGCGATTTTAAATTCACGTTGACCCACCCAGAAACCCTCAATATCTGGTGATAACTTCACTTTCCTAATGAAAGGTTCCAACGAGATGATGAAGAGGATTGGCGAGAGGGGACACCCCTGTCTTGTACCATTGGTTATTTTTATCGTTTCGGACAGGGTTCCATTTATTCGTAGTTTTGCTGATGGGTTTTGGTATATCGCCGAGATCCAATTCATCATGCGGGTACCAAGGCCAACATGTTCGCACGTTGCCAACATGTAGTCCCATGCTACTCGATCGAAGGCCTTCTCCGCGTCTGTAGACAGAAGAAGGCCCTCGATCTTTCGTTCCCTAGCTGCATATGCAAGATTTAGTGCCTTTGTTACGTTGTCTTTTGCCTCTCTGCCTGGCATAAACCCTGCCTGCTCTGGGCCTATGATGGTGTGTAGGAGGGGTTTAAGTCTGTTCGCTAATATTTTGGTCAGGATTTTAACATCAAGGTTCAGTAACGAAATTGGTCTATAGCTAGGGCAGTGTTCTGGATCTTTGTTTGGTTTGGGCAGGACTGTTATGTGTGCCCCAAGGAACATCGGGGGGACTTCCCTGGGTGTAGCAAATGAATTTAGAGCTTTTAGAAGTGGGCCAGTCAGGTTGTCTAGGAAGGTCTTATAATATATAGAGGAGAAGCCATCAGGGCCCGGGCTTTTCCCATTCTTCATATCTTTTATTGCCGCTTTAACTTCTATTTCCTCAATGGGCCGTTCAAGGAGTTCAGTGTCAGTGGTGTGTAGCGTGGGCATTTCTGCCCCGCGCAAGTATTCATGAATTGCTTGTGTTCTGGTTCCTTGCATGTCGGGTGGTTTGTGAGGGTTCGGTAGGTTATAGAGATTGGAGTAGTAGGAGTGGAAATGTTGTGCAATCTGCTCATCCGTCTGATCTAACGTTCCCTGTTTGTTTCGTATACCCTTAATGTTGTTGCTAAGGCAGGGGTCTTTTAGGGCTCTGGCTAAGAATTTGCCTGTTTTGTCCCCATGTTCGTAATATATTTTTTTCCTAAAAAACAGGAACCGTTTAGTGGTGGCATCTAATATTTGTTGTAGGGCTTTTCGGGTGTCGAGTAGTTCAGTCGCCGTCTGTTTGGTGAGGGATTGCTTATGTTGTAGCTCTAGTTGTGAGATTCTATCTACTAATTTTGAGATCTGTTTTTCCCTGTCCCTCTTTCGCTTAGCTCCCGCCCTCATCAATTCCCCTCGCATATAACATTTGTGTGCCTCCCATGTCATCAAGGGGTCTGTCTCTGGTATTGAATTAAAGCTAAAAAATTCTTGCAATTGCTTGGTGAGTTTTGGCAATAATTCACAGTCTGTCAGAAGCGAGGAATTCAGTCGCCAAGACTGTCTCCTATGTGTGGGTACATCAGAGGCCAGTGAAAGAGAGACGGGGGCATGATCCGAGAAGGATTGTATACCAATGTTTGCCCTTTCCACTAAATGTAGGTCCTTTCGTGAAATGAAAATGTAATCAATTCTTGAGTACCTGGCATGGGGGGCAGAATAGAAAGTAAAGTCCTTCCCATCTGGGTGTAGATATCTCCAGGTATCCACCAGATGCATCGAGGACAAAATTAATTTCAGGCTCTTCAGTACTCTGTATCTAATGTATGATGTGCCTGTCGATGTGTCAGTTAGAGGGTTCAGGGGGAGGTTGAAGTCCCCGCCCAGGATTATGCGTCCCGAGCCAAACACTCCAAGCTCCCCCATTACCCGTCTGCAGAACGTCAGGTGTGAGGTATTCGGGAAATAGACATTAGCCAATGTCGTTGGTACCCCATAGTATTTCCCCTTCAGGAAGATAAACCTCCCTTCAGGGTCTATCAGTTTGTCCGTCAGCTCAAAGTTGGCCTCTCTGCTAATTAGTATAGAGACCCCCTTCGACTTAGCCGAGTCATTGGTAGCGTGATATACTGTAGTGAAATAGGAATCAGTGAGCCTGGGTACATTGTTTGTTCTAAAGTGCGTCTCTTGCAAGAAGGCGAAGTGAGGCCTACCTTTCTTGAGCTCCCTTAGGAGGGCGATCCGTTTTTCAGGGGTATTCAGACCTCTGACATTGTGAGATATCACTGTGGGGCAGTGGCCCATCGATGAGTATGCCATTGCACCGCCCTGGACAGATTCGGAGATTCGGTACCTATGGAAGACACTATACAGGAGATATGTTATTACAGTATGGTATTCTTTCAAGTGATGTCTACCCACGCGTATAGATCTACCGGTTAAGAGAAAGATAAAGGGAAGAGTAGTGGAGGGGAGAAAACAAAGAAGGAGAAGATTATGTTATACTGCCTTCGAATAGATATTCTATCCGTGAGGTCTGATTAGGAGTACTAACCAGGGACTAAGGTCTCCCTGGGTGTACCTTGTGGGGTAGTGGGAGGTAGCAGCAAGGATATCCTGTGTCGGTATGGAGAGGGAGACAGGAGTGAATTACCCCTCAGTACCAGTCCTGGTACAGGGGATAATGAGAATACAAAAAAAATGTAACTGTAGTGGCGGAGGTGGGGGAGGCCCGCGGCCACTTTTCTGCAATTGAGTTTAAACAAAAAACGTGCTATATCAAACCATTCTGCACCGTATTATAAGTGCTAACCAACAGAACAACCGAAGACCCCTCCAATTAGTGAGGACAGGAGGACGCCAGCCGGCGCACCCCAGACGGGGTACCACCCCAATTAATTTTGGGGATCCATATCCCGTCCCGGCCACCGGCCACCCCCCCCCCCCCCCCCGGAGGAATCTCAAACTTCACCTAAAAGTGAATTCGTACATTCTAGACTCTCAATCCTAGGCGTAAACCTTGTATACCGTCAGAGGAGGGCAAGACCGTAGGGCAAAAAATGTAATAAAATAAATAGAATATATAAAATGAAATAAAATAAGTAAAATAAAATAAAATAAAATAAATAAATAAAATAAGAGCAAAACAAGGCAAAATAAGTAAAGATATGCTAGTTTACAGTGTTACCACTCAATCGTAAAGTCTGGATCTCATTGATCTTAGCTGCGAGTTGCGCCTGGGGATCAGTGCACGTTCCCGGGTATGTCAGGGAAAGTGGCTCCCTCTGTCCAGTCCATTTGTATTTTGCTTGAGAAGTGTATTCTGCAGTCAGATGTGTCGGGGCCTTTTCACCTCTCAGGTAGATGGGCACGTTTGAGGGGCCTTCCAGGTGTCAGGCTGAGTAGGGGTGTATGCCCCTGCTCCCCCCTTGGGCAACTGAGTAGTGTCAGTACACGGTAGATGAACATCTGGGTATTTCCTTGGGTGTTAATAGATGTGGGGGGGAGCCAGCAAGTAAAAAGAAAGAACCAAGGGGAATAAAACTAAAACCAAAACAAAAACACTGAACCTGAGATGTTCAAACCACATAGGTGTGATCAAAAAACCTCATCTTTCTGTCATGGGTCCTCCGGAGCTCCAGGTTGGCAGGCTCTGGGTGTGCCAGGGGGATGCCCCCCCTGTCTGCTTTGCTTTAGCTTCTTGGCTGGTCTCTTGTCGGGTGAGGCAAAAGGGGAGACAGACGGGCTCCTTTGGACCGGTGGAAGAAGAAATTCTTGGTACCAGTCTGGCAACTCGATGTCCCCCAGCTGCAGGGCATTACAAAACTCCGGCAGGTCGTCCGATGATCTCAATGTGTGTTGTCTGCCATTGTGTGACACCAATAGGGCAAAGGGGAAGCGCCAGGTATACCGCAGGTCTCTTTCCCGTAGCCTGTCTAGTAAGGGCCTCAGGGCTCTGCGATTTTTCAGAGTTATTTGGGACAAGTCCTGAAAGAGCATTATCACTTCCCCATTAAACACAATTTGATCATTGCAGCGTGCTTTCTGCATGATGTCTTCTTTCAGTGTGAAGCTCTGTAAGCAGCAGATGACATCACGTGGGGGCATGTTGTCTGGGCCTCGTGCTCTCAGGGCCCTGTGCGCTCTTACAAACTCTATCTCGGTGTCCTCAGGCCTTTCCAGTAAGCTATTAAAGACCCTCTGTAGTGCAGGTACAATTTGGTCATTATCCACCGATTCCGGCACCCCTCTGACCCGTATGTTACACCTCCTCCCCCTGTTATCAAGGTCCTCCAAATGTCTATTCATTTCTATAAAATGATTGGAGTGTGAATAGGTGACTTTCTCCAGTCTATGTATGGCTTTCTCCCTGTGCTTCCCCGCCGTTTCCGCTGCCGCCATCTTCTCTGTCAGCACTAGCAGGTTGGATTTTAGATCCGTTATTGCTGCAGAGAACGTGGATTTTATGTCCGCAGCAAACATGGACATGTCGGCGTATGTTAGTGGGTGCTGGGAGTGTAAGTGGCTCCTACCATTGTCCTCCGCCGCGGACTGGGAGTCCTCACTGAAGTCGTCCTCAGCATGAGCCGGCGCCATCTTGGCTTCTACCACGTTGCTCCTGGATAGTGACTGCGATCTGAAGAGATCCGAGATGTTCCTGCTTTGTGAGGCCGTCGCCGAACGGCGGGATCGGGTGTGCGGTGTTCGGTTGTTCTGCTTGCTCATTCTTGGGAGCTAGGGTGCAGAATGGTCGGCTTGGGACCGCGGGTTCTCCGGAGCTCCTCTAACAAGCCGCCATCCTCGCTGCGCGCCAAGCCACGCCCCCTGCCAATTTTAGGCATCCCCTGCAATAGCCTTACATTTTTGGTGACATACTCCCTAAAGCCTAGTACATATTAATAGATATTTTTTTTCATTCAACCCAGTAGGCGGAATGAAAAAAAACTGAGTTTGAGAGGAGCTGCTACTATAGCGATCTCCCCCACTAAGCTATTGTGTTCTGACAGGGGGACTGCCCCCCCAGAACACACCGCCTTTGGCTGAGAGCGCTGATCAGATGCTGATTGGCAGACATATTTTGGTCATGCCCCTTTGACAGAAGCCGGCCAAACAGACAGCTTCTGTCGGACCAGCTGCTGTACACGCGGGCCGAATGTCAGACAGTTTCTATTGAACCAGCTGATGCTGCCCGATATTTGGCCCATGTGTATGGCTCTTTAGGGTTTTTTTTACTAAAGGGATGCAGACATTGCAACTTTTTTCTTTGGAACCCTGCAAGTGCATCAGCTAATTGGATTGAACACAGACACTCCTATTCAGGAATCAGACTTCAGTACAAAACATACAGCTTTTTCTTAAGGATAGAAGTAGGTAGGGCCCTGGTACATGTTTGTTAAAATCCTTGTAGTGTTCATAGAACAAAGGCAACAGAGCCTACCACCAAGAACAGGAAACCTGCAAACTCAACAAAAGTGGAGTCAAGTTCCTTCACCTAAAAACTCGCTAATCCATGTCTTTATGGACCTTGCTTTGTGCACTGGTCCAAATCATTTGGTGGAGGGGAGATTATGGTGTGGGGTTGTTTTTCAGGGGTTGCGCTTGGCCCCTTAGTTCCAGTGAAGGGAACTCTTGAGGTGTCAGCATACCAAGACATTTTTGATAATTTCATGCTCCCAACTTTGTTGGAACAGTTTGGGAATGGCCCCTTCCTGCTCAACATGACTGCGCACCAGTGCACAAAGCAAAGTCCATAAAGACATAAATGAGTGAGTTTGGGGTGGAGGAACTTGGCTGGCCTGCACAGAGTTCTGACCTCAACCAGATAGAACACCTTTGGGATGAATTAGAGCAGAGACTGCGAGCCAGGCCTTCTCATCCAACATCAGTGCCTGACCTCACAAATGCGCTTCTGGAAGAATGGTCAAATATTCCCATAGACACACTCCTAAACCTTGTGGACAGCCTTCCCAGAAGAGTTGAAGCTGTTATAGCTGCAAAGGGTGGGCCAACTCAATATTGAACCCTATGGACTAATGCCGTGTACACACGATCGGACATTCCGACAACAAAATCCCATGTTTTTTTTCCGACGGATGTTGACTCAAACTTGGCATACACACGGTCGCACAAAGTTGGTTGGAAATTCTGAACGTCAAGAACGCAGTGACGTACAAAACGTACGACGAGCCGAGAAAAGTTAAGTTAAATAGCCAGTGCTGCTCTTCTGCTTGATTCCAAGCATGCGTGGCAAGTTGTGCGTGAGAATTGTCTACACATGATCGGAATTTACGCAAACGGATTTTGGTGTCGGAAAATTTGAGAACCAGATCTCAAATTTTGTGCGACGGAAATTCCGATAGAAACTGTCCGATGGAGCCTACAAACGGTCGGGATTTCCGACAACAAGCTCCGATCGCACATTTTCCGTCGGAAAGTCCGACCATGTGTACGCGGCATTAGACTGGAATACCATTAAAGTTCATGTGTGTGTAAAGGCAGGCGTCCCAGTTCTTTTCACAATATAGTGTATATATATTATACACACATTATATATATATATATATATATATATATATATATATATATATATATATATATATATATATATACATACATTTTTATTGGGGGGTAGGGGTTGTAGGTTGTTTGTCTATATCACCTGGAGACAAGTTACATGGTTCACAGTTATAAGCACATATGGTATATATGGTAGGATATTGGACAGCACAGCACTATTTTGTTTAATAATTGTTTTTAATGAGACAGTCAACTAAAAGACATATTGAGGCAGAAAAAAAAACTACTGTTTTGCATTTTTGAGAGGATTTTTCTGGCAGAAAAAAACACTAAATGCTTTCTAAATGCTCCTAAATGCCTGTACAAAAATGCTCTATATGAGTGTTTGTTTTTTCTTTCAAAAAAACTGGTGCATGAACCCTTAATTTATTAGTGTTACTATTGGTTGTCTGACACAAAAGCAGTCATTCATTTAATAGATCAGAAACTATCCATAAATATCTGCTATAGATGATCAACTTGCCAGTGATGAAATCAATCAAAAGCTCACAAGTTTAATTGAACAGAGGGTCTAAGTTTAGTATTCTTATTCAATTTGATTACTTTACACAAATCAAATGATTGATTGACTGGTCATATCAATATATACAGTATGTGGCCACCTTAAAGCATATCTAAAACCAAATAAATTATTATTTTTTGTCTATTTTTAACTGTCAGTTAGTTCAGATTATTTTTAATTACGTATATAACTATCAAATATTTTCAGATAGAGTTTCACTACAAATATTTTCATTGCAAACCCAAAAGTTATAACAGAAATATAAAATACACAATTTTTCATCCAACAGCAGATGGATAGATGTAGGCAGTGTTCAGTGTCTGTTGCCTGATTTTGTCAAACTCTATTCAAATGTTGATATTATTACCGAAAGCAGTTTTAAACCCATAAATAAAATGTTATATTTTTCAGTTTACTAATCTATAAATGTGGAGGCTGCATTAGCGTGATAGATCCCAAAAATCAAGAGGACTAAAAGCGCATATGTGTACCAGGACACTCCATCAGAGGACCATTCAACTGGATTATGCACAGTTGGTTAATAATGATGTGATTTAAAGGGGCCAGCACAATGTTTAAAGAGGTAGTAAAGTCTCAATAGTAATATAAAAAAAAGAAATGCCCCCCCTGCAGGTTTAAGTCATAATGTATTAGTATGCACAGCATACTAGAACATTATGACAGACTTACCTACAAACAGAGCTTTCCAGCAATGTGGTGTCAGCGTTCTCCCCGGTGTTTCTATCTTTACCCGGTCTTCGCATTTTCGGCTTCCTAATTGGCCAGGCCGATGTGGTGTCACTCCTGCACATGCGCACGGGAGCCACATCACTGCGACACGCAGCGCAAGACATGAATGTGGTCTGAGCTGCGCATGTGCGGTTCAGATCACATTACCTGCTGACAGGCTGGGTGGACATGTATGACAGAAGAGACCTCTGAGGTATTTTCTGTTATAAAAAGTCTGTCTGTCAGCGGATTTGTACATTGCTGACTTTACTACCACTTTAACTTTATTTATATATACAAGACATATGCTTAATTCATGACAATGTACAGCAGTATGCTGTACATGGGACATTAACATGAAAAATCATAAGTGCTCATTTTAAAGGCTTATATGCAAGTTATTGTCAGAAAAAGTGTTTGGGGACCTGGGTCCTGCCCCAGGGGACATGTATCAATGCAAAACATTTTTTTTAAAACGGACGCTTATTTATTATCGTGCCTGGGGAGTGTCTATAGTATGCCTGTAAAGTGGCAAATTTAAAACTGATCGCGGCTGTAATGAATTGTCAAGTTTCAACTATATAGATAAAACTCATTGGAAAAAATTGCATGCCCCCCCCCCCTAGTCCATTACCAGGCCCTTTGGGTCTGGTATGAATAGTAAGGGGAACCCCAAACCCAAAAAAAATTAAAAAATGTGTGGCGGTCCCCCCAAAATCCATATCAGGCCCTTCAGGTCTGGTATGGAAATTAAGGGGAACCCTGCACCGAATTAAAAAAAATGGCGTAGGGATCCCCCCAAAATCCTTACCAGACCCTTTAGGTCTGGTATGGATTTTAAGGGGAACCCTGTGCCAAAAAAAAAAAATGGCGTAGGGGTCCCCCCAAAATCCATACCAGACCCTTATCCGAGCACGCAATCTGGCAGGCCCCAGGAAAAGAGGGGGGACTAGAGAGCGCACCAGGCCACATGCCCTCAACATGGGGAGGGTGCTTTGGTGTCTGACCCCAGAGCACCTTGTCCCCATGTTGATAGGGACAAGGGCCTAATCCCCACAACCATTGCCCAGTGGTTGTGAGGGTATGCGGGTGGGGGGTTTATCGGAATCTGGAAGCCCCCTTTAACGAAGGGACCCCCAGATCCCGGCCTCTCCCCTATGTGAATTGGTAATGGGGTACATTGTTCCCCTACCATTTTACAAAGGAAAAGTGTCAAAAAATGGTAAAAAAGACAAGAGACAGCTTGTCAAAAGAGACAAGGGACGAGTACTTTATTAAAAGATAAAAAAAATAAAACACCTCCGCCTCCATGGGAGGTTCCCGCCTTGTGACACTTCCTATTGGTGACAGCTGGGGGCGGGGTCACCCGGCGATGTAAACTGGTGACCCCGCCCCCCTCTGACACCACGGGGAAGCCATGGGGGAAGACCCCTTCTAGGTGAAAGATTTAGTGTTTAAATACCTTTTATTGTCTATCCGATGGTGCCCCTATTATGAACTTGCTTAAAATGCTGGGCTAAGGGTCTATCTTTCCTTTGTTCTTTATATCCATCAGATGCTCACCGATTCTAACTCACAAGTGGCTTTTAGTTTTTTCTATATAGAACTTTTCAGATGGACATTCCAGTTGGACATAGTTACTGAATTTATTAAAACAAAATAAATAAGCACTAGGTATAAAACCTGGTGAAAAGTAATAAAATAGCAATATAATAGCACTACTATTAAAGCGCATTAACATAAAAGTCCATCAGTGTCCAAAATTTGTGTGCTCAAATGTCCTATGCAACGTGCTCCACACACTTCATGCAAGTATAAAGTGTAAAGTATTCCTTTAGTTCTAGGGAGGACTTCCTAATTCTTTAAAACATATGTTTTCCTTTTGTATTTATCGCTCTTCCCAAGAACCATTACAATGAATACCCTGAATTATCCTCTTCCTTTTGGCATAAGTATTGTAAATACACGTTCCTAAGAATAACTGTAGGTCTGTGTAGATCCTAAATTCATCCATAATTTGTACAGAGGAAAAGTATAATTCTCTATTAGTGATAATATGCACATTTAAAGTCAGAAAAAATATCAACATTATTACCCTTCCCCTCCCCACTTAACTACCCATTGGGGTTTGGATATTGTTTTCTTGCATTTTGATTGATTTCCTTTTATTCCTCATTTTGTTCTTCTGTTGTTTCTCTTGGTCATTCTGTGCTTTTAACTGTTAATTTTCTCTGGCCTTTTCTTTTTGTATTCTTGCCTCCTTATTACACTCTACTTTTCCAGAGGAGGTTCTAAAAATAATTTACTGATTTACAGCCGGTTCATACCAGAATGCGCGGGTTACAGTTTTTTGAGAGCCCTCATTTGAAGGGGTTGCAAAATGCACTAGAACACAAAAAAAGGAGTGCAAGCACTACTTTTTCAGAACACACTTCACCAAACCGCATGCGTATCATGCAATTCGGTGGTTGCTATCGCACTGCATTCTTGAGAAGCATTTGGGTACAATTAACAATTTATTGGCATCCGCATGACAATCACAAGGGCAGCATATTCACCTGCAGTGTGGGAAACATGCATTGAATGTACCTTTCCCACACTGAATTTTGGTGTGAATGGGTCCTTAGTGTGGATCTCTATACCACTCTCATCTAAGGTTCCCTCATTTCTCAAGGGTGACTAATTATTTTTCCTAAATGGTTTTCATTTCGGTCAACTTCTTGCAGCATCTCACAGTTTGATCCCACCTAAGCCATGTTTGGTACATTGCTTTTTCCATTATTCTAAAAACTTTTAATGTTGTACTGGGAAACTTTATCTCTCAATACAATACCCACTTCTATATAGGATTCCAGAGAGGTAATATTCCTCTTCCTACTAAGATGTTTTATAACAGACCCTTAATTTTATAATCTTGGGGATTCTGGGAAATACCCCTCTGGAATGCTGCCTTGATCTCATCCATATCAATATCTGTGGTTAATGTAGGACACGGGGTCAAGGGGTCTTATCCAGTAGAAAGGACCCAAGGCCCATAAATCAATTCATTGAAAAATATTAAAACACCTAGGAGTCTTTCTTTAAGCTACTGTAACTTCACTGACTCCGCAATATATAAGATGGCATCGCATAACTTGTAACAACTGATTAAACAAATGCTCACAAAAGAAGTGACTAAAGATGGTTATCCTAGTACTAAGTGCAGTACAAAATGTAATTTTTTGTTGAAAATATGAAAAATACAACACCTCTGGACCTCCATAATGTTGGAGGTTTGTCAAGCCAGACCTCCAAAATTCTGTGTCCCAAATAAGTCTCTACTAATATTGAGAGAACTGCAAGTCAGTTCTCTCCTTTACCTGACTACCCTTGAATTCCTCACACATCGGAGTAATGACTTTTTTTCCTGCAGAAATGACACTTTGAGCAGGGACAGTTCTAAGCACGGGAAACATGCGCCCCTTTACAGGCATACTATACACACCCCCAGGTACGAAATTTAAAGGAATATTACACTTTTATTGTTTCACTTTAAGCATTATTAAAATCACTGCTCCTGAAAAAAGCAAATGACAATAACTTGCATATAAGCCTTTAAAATTAGCACTTTAGATGTCTCCCATAGACTATTACAGGGTGTTCCGCGGCTTTTCGAATTTGCCGTGAACACCCCAAATTGTTTGCTGTTCGGTGAACAGGCGAACAGGCAATGTTCGAGTCGAACATGAGTTTGACTCAAACTCAAAGCTCATCCCTACCCCTGAGTACACACACATTTCCCTTAAAGGGACCATAACCCAAATATTAGTGCCACATACACCAGTAGTGATGGACGAACTTCTGACGGGATGTTTCGCAAACGCGATCCGCGAACGTGCCCAAATGTTCGCGAACTGCAGGTTCACGGCGGGCCCCATTTATTTTAATGGCAGGTAAACATTAAAAACCTCCAGGTCATATTTGAAGCCACAAAATACTTACTAGCTGTGCACACATAGTCCCACAACATGGACACTGACATACCAGAAGTATTAAGTGAATCTGGGATCGACAACGACAAGCATTCTTTTTTTATCTGTGAAATTTTGTCAATTCAGGAGCGCATGAAGGCCATGGAGGAGAGGCAAGGTCAGGCCAGGCTATGAAGGGGGTGCAGGAGATGATCAGTGCCACAGTCAGGGCAGAGCAGTCCTGTGCCAGTGTCCCAGTGTGCCAACCTGTGCTTGAGCCCCTGACCCCTCCCTCTGCCTGGCCCTTACCCCCACCTATGCAGGGCTCCACTGCGGTGGTCCGGAGGTGTCAGTCCAGTGCTGATCCTCAGCCATGGTGCTGGCACTGCTTGCTGATTGGCTTCTCCGCTGCTATCTCCCTCACTGACACCAGCACTGAGATAGAACTCTGACACCAGCACCACGATAGAGAGCACTGACACCAGCACCGAGATAGAGAGCACTGAAACCAGCACCGAGATAGAGAGCACTGACACCAGCACCGAGATAGTTATAATACTTTTTTCTAATTGCGTTTGTCACTCTTTGTAGTATCGCTGCAGAACCGCTCAGCAGTCACAATGCTGCACAGTAGGAACACATCACTATCTCCCCAAGCATTCTGTCCAGATAAAGTGCAGTTAATTTATGACCTTTCCGTTTAACCCTGTGTTATCCAAACTCTATTCAATGAAAAGTGTAAACTCACCACATAAACACTCTATATACAAAATAAAATCAGAACATGATGTTCACATTTGCATGGAAGCACAATTAAATGAATGCTGATTATTCAGAGAAATACCGTATTTATGTTTATTGAGGATTGTTTTTTTATGTACTAACAGTTAAGCTTACCACTTTTGAATGCGTTCGTGCATATGAGCGTATCATTTTTTTTTGGTGGGGGAGTGGATCTTGGGTGGGAGTTCCCACATTTTTTTCCCCAGGACTTGACCCCTGATTACACCCCTATATACTGTACACCTATACCAGTCCTTAAAAGGACTTTTGTGGACATAATAGTAGCTAGTTATTACAGACTGTCCCTGCTCCAAACAGCAAACTCTCTCCCTACACTGAGAAAAGACAGCTGCAGAATCGCTCAGCACCGCAGTCACAAAATGCTGCACAATACAAATTAACTATAATATGCTTTCTATATTTGAAAGTATATTATAAGTGTATTACACCCCTATATACTGTACACCTATACCAGTCTTTAAAAGGACTTTTGTGGACCTAATAGTAGCTAGTGAGTACAGACTGTCCCTGCTCCAAACAGCAAACTCTCTCCCTACACCTCTCTTCCTCTCCTATACACCTATACCAGTCCTTAAAAGGACTTTTGTGGACCTAATAGCTAGTGAGTACAGACTGTCCCTGCTCCACACAGCATCCTATCCCTACACTGACAAAAGACAGAATGTAAAATGGCAGCCAGATCAGGTCTATTTATAAGGTAGGGGGTATGTCCATGTGCTGAAATGTCTCAATTGGCTGTCCTGTACCCCATGATGGATGTGTCATGGGTCAAAGTTCTTCACAATGTAAAAGAATATGGCAGCCGCGAACAGCGACATAAGTCCCCCGGTTTGGCGAATCGCGAACAAGCAAAGTTCGCCGCAAACCGACTGCTGGGCGAACCGCAAGGCCATCTCTATACACCAGTACACCAGACCTACCATTTTGCTTCCTGAGGCTAAAATGAATGGCAAAGAAGTAAAGGAAAGGTGAGCATGTGCCGCAAGGTAGGGGTATCTGACATTAAAGTAAACCTGTTGCTTTGCCTTTCATGCTCAAAACATAAAAATTTAAAGAGAAATTCAAATTATGGATATTTTATACATTGTGCATGGATTTTATTTTTATACTAACCATAGCACTTACAGAGATGATTCCTATTATCTTGTACGTTGTAGTATAAGGATACACTAGAAAAACATCAACTGGAAACTGAATAGTTTGTACATGCAGTGCCACAGATTTATTTTTCTACAAATTAAATAAATGCTGTAATTTGGTCTAAAATAACTATGACTTCAGCCAAGAAAATGAGTAACGAAGAAATATAAATATCATTTACAGCCAGTGATATGCCAGCAATATTTTTGATATAAAATATGTGGCTGACAAGCACAAACAGATTAGTCTAAAAATATTGCTTCAAAGCTAGGTATTTACCCCCAAGTACAACCAAATCATCTTTTTTGTTCACATTTGTGCTACCGTGCAGTGTATATTCAGCACTATTTAAATCCCCTTGTGTACTGTTTTCTGTTTATTTTTTGGTGCAGTTATGGTTTTTCTTGTAGTGGTTAAATGCTTTTTCTAAGAATAATTTCATATTTTCTAATAATGCATAGTTTTCTCAAAATGCAATTTCATCTATAAATAATGATCGTTCACATAACTTTAGTAACATGGTAATGTAACAAAATGTTTTTAAATGAAATGTTTCTGATTAATTTAATAGACTGAGTGATATTATAAAAAACTATATAGACCAGGAACTAATACATGTATTACAAATTTACATGTGAAGCAGAAAATCTAGGTTCCCACCATCTCCTTCCAACTGTACAAAAACCAGGCCAGGGGACAGGCTCTTTAAAACTGCTAGGGTCCCAAGAAAGTGGCCTATATAATTGTGCAGCTTTACCAAGACTCTGTCATTTTTCCCATTCATGTCAAAATGTCAGGGTATCTTTAAAGCATAGCCCACTTATACCTACCACTTATTTAAAACAAATCCCTTGATGTGATTATACTGACCACTTATTTACAGCATCCACCCTTATATCAGAAAGATTTTTTAAGTAAAACAGAATATTCAATGAAAGGTATACCTTTCATTGTATATTCTGTTTTACTTAAAAAATCTTTCTTTTTATCAGACATTGAACAGTTTTCTTCCGTTTAACCCCTGAGGAAGATAATTAATACGTATGCCCCTATTCCCCTGTTTTTCCGAAACATTTTGGGATCTTTTGTGATCACACCTTCCATGTGACCCCATACTTGGAGTCTTTGTGTGTTCCATAAATTAGCAACTGTATATGTAATATGTGTCCTATCTACTGTTTTTAGGTGGGTTTACTTGTATATTGTAATTTTGGTAACTTTGTAATAAAATTTGTATATTTTATAAATTTTGATACTTTCTTAGCTATCCCTTACTTTTCACCTCTACTCGCACAATCCCCAGGGCATCTCTTTCCAAAATTGCTAAAGTAGCTGAGGGAAAGGTGATGGACTGGCCAAGCCTGTCTCCTGACCTAAACCCTTTTTAGCATCTGTGGGGCATCCTAAAATGGAAGGTGGAGGAGCACAAGGTCTCCAACGTCCACCAGCTCCGTGATGTCCTCATGGAGGAGTGGAAGAGGACTCCAGTGGCAACCTGTGAAGTTCTGGTGAACTCCATGCCAAAAGGGTTAAGGCAGTGCTGGAAAAAAATGGTGGCCACACAAAATATTGACACTTTGGGCCCAATTTGGACATTTTCACTTAGGGTTGTACGCACTTTTGTTGCCAGCAGTTTAGACGTTATTGGCTGTGTGTTGAGTTATTTTGAAGGGACAGCAAATTTACACTGCTATACAAGCTGTACACTCACTACTTTACATTGTAGTAAAGTGTAATTTCTTCAGTGTTGTCACATGAAAAGATATAATAAAATATTTACACAAGGTCTGTAAGTCTCTATATTATTTTTTTTTAAAACTAATCATTGATAGTGCCAACTTCCGGCATCTTCCCCAACTCTTGAAAACATGCACTTGAACGTCTGGTCTACCACTGCATGAGCGACCACCTTGCTGATAACAGCCTTCTTGATCCCCTTCAGTCTGGATTTCGTCCTTAACACTCCACAGAAACTGCTCTTCTAAAACGAACAAACTATCTACTAATGGCCAAAACATATGGACACTATTCTGTACTCCTACTCCTGGACTTCTCTGCTGCCTTTGATATGGTTGACCACCCCCTTCCCCTCAAAAAACTCTACACCTTTGGTCTCCGTGACTGTACTCTTCGCTGGTTCTCTTCCTACTTATCCAACTGCACTTTTAGCGTTGCTTACAATTCTACTTCCTCCTCTCCTCTTCCTTTCCTGTTGGGGTCCCCCAAGGTTCTGTTCTTGGACCTCTCCTCTTCTCAATCTACACTTGCTCCCTGGGTCAGCTGACCAAGGCAGCCAATACCACCTCTATGCTGGCGACACCCAAATCTATTTCTCTACCCCGCAGCTGACTCCTTCAGTCTCCTCACGTATCACTAATTTACTATCAGATATATCAGTCTGTCTGGATGTCACACCGCTTCCTCAAACTTAATCTATCCAAAACCAAACTTATAATTGCCTCTTCCCCTGATCTCTCTGTCAAAATTGATGGCACAACTATAAGCCCATCCCCGCAGGCCAAGGTCCTAGATGTAGTCCTGCACTCTGAACTCTCTTTTAAGCCCCATGTCCAATCACTGTCCAAATATTACCGCCTCAACCTCTGCAACATCTCCAAAATACACCCCTTTCTAACCGACACAACAAAGCTCTTAATTCACTCCCTGGTCATCTCTTGCCCCGACTACTACAACTCCCTCCTCATTGGCTTACCTCTACATAGTCTATCCCCCTTCAATCCATCATGAATGCTGCTGCCAGATTCATCCACCTCACCAATTGCTCTGTGTCTGCTCCTCCTCTTTGTCAAGCCCTCCACTGGCTTCCGCTCACTCAATAAATTAAATTCAAAATACTAACAACTACTTACAAAGTCATCCACAACTCTTCCCCCAGGTACATCACTGACATAGTCTCAAAATACCAACCTAATTGTTCTCTTCGTTCTTCTCAAGACCTGCTCTCTAGCTCCCTCATCACCTCCTCCCATGCTCGCCTCCAGAATTTTGCCAGAGCCTCTCCAATCCTAGGGAACCCCTTACCTCAATTTGTCTGATTATCTCCTACTTCTTTTAGCTTTTAGACAATCCCTGAAATCCCCCCTCTTCAGAAAAGCCTATCCTACCTACACCTAACAACTGTATTTTCATTTTCTCCATATGATCATCCCCCACAGCTATTACCTTTTGTTCCACTTGACCCTCCCTTCTAGATTGTAAGCTTTAACAAGCAGGGCCCTCTGATCTCTAATGTATTGAATTGCATTGTAACTGTACTGTCTGCCCCCATGTTGTAAAGTGCTGCGCAAACTGTTGCTATATAAATCCTGTATAATATTAATAATAATAATATTCATTGCCTGATATTCTCCTTATTAAGGTGAGCGGCCATTGCACATATTGGTGGATTTCACTGGTTCCCTGGGATTAAAACACTGGACTGCATGAGCAATACTACATCATTGGACTTTGAACTATTACAGGACTGTCACTTTGAATTGTGCCTTTCTTGACACACTTTTGCACTGAACCTTGACTTATCTTGCATTTACTATTTTTAAAATCACTTTGTGTATTTTTATTTGGCACTTACTGCATACTCTTCACTAAATTGGTTTATAATATATGCTTATGGTGACCACTTATGAGAAATATTTTTCACTTGTGATATTCATATTTGTTTTATTATTCTGCCTTTTTGTTCATATTATATTATGTGAGCACATTTATCATTTATATTGCTTTAAGGCCTTTCCATAGATTGTGATTAGCAGTAGGAAATGACCGCTGTACAGAGGGGCTAGTCATCTCAGCTCCTCCCCCCAACTCTGGCTCCCGCTTCCTGTCTCCAGGCGGCTTTTGCACTCAAAGGTAAGAAGGACTCTTGATTGTTGGCAATAGTCTGAAACTGACAGCGTCAGTGTCAGGGGGAGAGACACAGCCTACTTCTAGCTAAGGTGCAAAGGGGAGGAATACAGCAGAACCGGGGTGAGCAGACCAGAACCAGTTCTCCCCAGGCACCCCCCATCTCAATGACAGATGTCCTTAAATATTTTCTCTCTCTCACATTTAGAAACACAAATACATTTTAGGGACAGGGATAAATGAGACAGCATGTGACATAGTACTGAAAGTTTAGCTATTAGCTTGTGCCTGATGAGGTAATCTTGTGTATCATAATTACATTTGACTGAACACCAGCCAAGCATGAGAAGGGATAAACAACCCTGTCAGGTTTCCATTGCTCTTTGTGCCCCCTCTTGGGAGATTTACCCTTGCATCCTGTCCTGGACAGGAAGTAAACGGAAACTTATCTAATAGCACACAGAGGTTCTAACCCTTTTTTAGTTTTGGTTGGGAGCTGTCTCAGTGAGAGGCTCCTGTTAATTTATAGAAAACGATGATGAGTGGGATGTATGCTGTCAGTGGGGTGGGTTGGTGATGACAGATGGGGAGCAGAGGACAGCAGTGACATTAATGGCTCTCACACACACTCTACCTCCTCCTCCATCCCAGTCCTGGAACTGGTGAGACTAGCTCAGGTGTCACCTCTACCCTCCCTGACCAGTCCCAATACCTGCCATCACTGTCTGCACCAACTCACTTACAGAGAGCAGATGAGACATGGGGCACTGACTCCTCTAATAAGGGGGGTCTGACATCAACCATAGGGGTATCTGATCCTGATAATTGGGGAATCTGACTCTGGGAATGAGGAAATTACACAGACAAGGGGGCTCTGTGCTGGGCTGAAGGTGACTGGGATAGAAGGTGAACTCATACTACCTTCAGAGTACAAGGAGCTAGATACTATTTAGGAGTACAGGTGGTCTGGTGAGGGGCATAGGGTTCTGGTGTTATCTAGGAGTACAGGGGGTATAAGGGGGTCTGATGTTATCTAGGAGTGAAGGGTATGTATTTGTGAGACTCTTGCTTGTGGCAATCAAAATTTTTTTATAGGTACAGGGAAGCCCAGGCTTTGTTTAACCATGCCTCTTTAGCCCCTACCAATGTTAACAGTTTGGTCACACCCATCTTTTGCCACTTTCTTGCCACTGCAAGTCACTATCTCCCTAAAGTGTCCCTCATTCTCAAGTTCTAAAGTTAGAAGGTATGTCCACGCTGACTTACTTATACTCACCAATTATGAGTACAGTGGAGGAACATAACAGCAGGGGCACAAGGGGATGCTGAGTATCAGTGGTCAAGGGCCGTCTTTAAAGAGAATCTGTCTCCTTGTATAAATAGGACAATAATATACATTGGGGGGATTTATCAAAACTGGAGCAGCCAGAATATGGGGCAGCTGTACATGGCAAACAATCAGCTAAACTGAACAAGCTTAGGATGAATGCTGGATCAGCTACTATGTGCAGCAGCTCCAGGATCTGTCTGCACCAGTTTTACCCTCATTGCACCCAGAATAAAGGCAAACATCTTCCTCCATTCGCCATGCTATTCTTAGGACTATATTCCAGGGGTCATCTTTTTTGTCTGAGATATAGCAGGTATTTTCATTGAACAACAAACATTTTCAATTAATAAAATGATAGAATGGAAACAGAAGTGTGTATATCTTTCATGTATCATGCCTCAATAATCTCTGTTGTTACTGAAGTTACTCTCAGTTCAGAAGCCTAATGCCGCGTACACATGAGCAGATTTTCCGTCCGAAAATATTTGGATGTTTTTTCCCACGGAATTCTGCTCAAGCTTGGCTTGCATACACACGGTCACACAAAAGTTCTCTGACGTACATCACTAGCTGAGATAATTAAGTTCAATGCTTCCGAGCATGGGTCAAATTGTTTCCGAGCATGCTTCGGAATTTTGCGTGTTGGAATTGCCACAGATGATCGGAATTTCCGATCGGACCTTTTTCTGTCAGAAAAATAGAGAACTTGCTCTCAATCTTTTGCCGTCCGAAGTGCCACCAGCAAAATGCCGATGGAGCATACACACGGTTGCATTTTCCAACCAAAAGCTCACACCGTTTTTTTGCTGGCAGAATTTCCGATCGTGTGTACGTGGCATTAGAGTGAAATCCTGTGTAGCTCAGTGTCACATAATCTGCTCCAGCTAGGGAAAGACAGGCTGACCAGAACTTGGTTGTAGAAGCTGGCACACAGCGGGGGAAGTCACAGAGAAGGCACAGAGAGTTCAGAAATGGAGTACAATGACAGCTAAATGGGGGCACTGGCCATTTTTGCTTAGTTTGCTGTAATTGACATGGGAACACATCGGACACCTCCTGTGAGGAAGCAGCAGGGGGGGGGGGGGGGCGGCATGGCTGAGCAGTGCTGTGTATGTCTAAAAAAATTACAAAATAAAAACAATTACACTTTAGAACTGCTTTAATAGCACACTCTATTGAGAGGTTACTCAAGTTCATCCCGCAGTCAAGGACATTTGGCAAAAACCTCCAACGTCATTTTTGAGATAAAAAAAATACACCTGCCTCCAATATACTGGCAATGGAGGAACTCTTTCTTAAAGCAGTATTAAACCCAAAAGCAAACATTTATTATATTGCAGCTTACCAATTCTTAGTGACGTCTACATACATTTTTCATCTTTTTTAGACTTTTTTTCTTCTATTTTCAACTTGTGATTCAGACAGCATGTCTGTTTTTTTTTTAAAAGCACAAGCTCTCCAGCAGAATATATCCATTTACATGGACGAGACAAACCATATATAGTAAAACCTTTATCCCAAAAGGGGAAAAAAAACAGTTTGCTGTAACTGATTATAAAGTGTGAGCTGGAGTTTGCCTTACAATTGTTAGTGTAACTAAATCTGCTAATACCTTTAACACTACCCTCCCCCAGACTGCCAATGCTGCTGTCTGCTTTGTCCCCCTGGGCTCATTCAGAGTAGTGCCTCACTAATACAAAAGGTGTGTTACTGGCCAGATCACAAGGTCAAAATTAAGGGAAAAAAGTAAAAGAAAATAAAACTAATACAGCCATTACCTTTAATGATTGGTAAGCTGCAATATATTACATTTTCTGGTTTGGGTTTAATACTGTTTTAAGACACTCGGGTTAAAAAAAAAAAATGATGTAGATATGCATTGTGGTCTGTAGGTAGATCTGTAGTGGTTTTACTTTGTTTTAGGGTGGCCAAAACATTAAGAAAATGTATTAAGTTGGTTCTGAATTCCAGAATAAAAAGGATTGTAACAACACAAGTGGTTGTGGATCATGTAGAGATTTCATTAGCTTTTAAGGAATCTTTATTCAAAATGAACTATGTACAAATTCACTTGGGTCAGGAAGTAGAAACTCACATGCACCCCAAGAGCAGGTAAGTTGCATGTAGGGTCCATTCACAACAGATGCACTGACATGTCAGCAGATATACATTGTAAAAGCAAAAGATTACAATAGGAGACTTCACTCTAGTGCATTTTGTCTTGTACTGTAAAAAAAAAAAAAAAAAAGAACAGACCCTACTTTTTTTCAGATTAATGCGATGTAACATATGTAAGCACGCAGCAACACACACAAACACAAGACTCAAATCATTCTGTAGACATTTGCTTTACAAAAGTTTTATTTAGGCCCCTTTCACACCGGGGCGTTTTTCATGCGGTGCAGCGCTAAAAATAGCGCCTGTTCACCGCATGAAAAAATCCTGCCCCTTTAACTCCAGTGTGAAAGCCGGCGGGCTTTCACACTGGAGCGGTGCGCTAGCAGGATGAAAAAAAAAGTCCTGCTAGCAGCATCTTTGGAGCGGGATAGGAGCGGTGTGTTCACCGCTCCTATACCGCTCCTTCCCATTGAATAGAATGGGACACCGCGGTGAAACCGCGGCAATACCGCCGCAAAGCGCCGCTACGGCGGCGCTCTGCGGGGGGTGTTTAACCCCTTTTCGGCCGCTCGCGGGGGTTAAAACCGCACCGCGAGCGGCCGAAAACCGCGGTGAAAACGACGGTAAAGCAGCGCTAAATATAGCGCTGCTTTACCGTCACCGCGGCTCACCGCCCCAGTGTGAAAGGGGCCTTACTGAAATTAGAAAAGTATCACATGGCAACACAACACACGCTAAATGCAACACAACTTGCTAATGCACTCCAAGGCACATGCACTTTCCTTATTGGGGGATAATGGTGCACAAGAGTCCCATTTTTAAAGCGCCCACCGAAATAGACACCATGAAAAAATGCAAATAAAAAATAGAACCCTTCCTTCCCCAATGTTTTGGAATAATGCACCTTACTATCTATTCCCTTTCACAAAAGTTCAAGCTAAAATACTGTTTTTTTTTTTTAAAAAGTTTGCTTTAATAATTTTACTTTTATTGTTCAACTCAGTAGTGCATAATATTTTATCCATGAAATTGTCAATGTAATAGCACCTTGATTTTTGCTTTGCCTTTGCTACAGATCAAGCTAACCACAGAGATCACAGGAGGTGACATTATATGTATTTGCTTGAACTCTTCCTATTTAACTGCAGTACTCCAGGGTTTGAGCTAATCATTAAACTTCACTTTTCCTTTTTTAACAATGTGGTTTATTAAATATTTTGAAAGAACAAAGTGTGGAACTGATATTATGGCAGCATGCACAACGTCTTAGACATCTGTGCGCTATGGGCTTTACATAATACCCTGCAACAATTTAGTGTTTTCCATGATTGAGAGACCTTGTAATCTGGTGATACTGACAGGAAATCATATTCACAGAATGGAATCAAGAATTTACATTTAAATGATTAGTAGCACCTGTGAAAATGGTAAAATTATCTAGACAGGTATAAAATGCACAACCTTTCACAGTTTGCAAAAAAATGAATTTCATGGGTTGTATTAAACTACCTAATGTTCAAGTACTTTGTTCATTATATTCCAGAATCTGTATGATTTCAAAGAACCCTGTTAAACAAAAAATAATATTGCATTTAAAGGAATACCAATGGCAAAATACACAATTTGGCAATAAATAAGTAATGAGAAAAACTGCTTTCTTGTTTTTTTATGTTATTTTTGGATGTAATATTTAGTAGATGAACTCAGGCTGATTGCACACGTTACCCCCCATTGGTTCCCCCGACTTGCAAGGGGCGGAATTGTCTGTGGACGGCCTGCCTATATACAAGGCTAAGTGTAGCTGCGTAGTACCGTCGCTGAGGACGTCGCATGACGAAACGCGTCCGACGTAACTACGCCATCGTGTCCTATCCTAGGAAGCACGAGCTGTTGACACGCAGGTGGAGCGCAAGCTGTTCCGATCACAGCTGATAGCTTCCCTTTGCAGGACGCCAGTGTTGTGCCGTCAAACCCTCCAAACAGGAGCTTTGATTTACCCAATACCCCCCTGATTTTGGTAATCAATAGGGCTGACTGGCTACACTTTTTATTTACTTTTTATTCTTATATATATATATATATATATACAATTTTTTCTGTAAAAAACTTTTGTTATCGATTATTATTTTTTAATAAATCAATTTTTTTATTTGGAAAAAATACTGCACTATGTTTTTTTTTTTTTTTTGCTTTTCCCTCTATGAGGACATCTATCTTATGCTGCACTATTTTTGAGTGCCCCCACACGAGCCCAGCAGAAGAGAAATAGGATTTGGATCCAAGATCTGACCGAGGATTGACTGCGGTACGGTGTGTTCTACAGGCTTGTTACCCCTGTAGGGGTGCAGGCATCTGGTGAGTGGGAAACCCGGAGGGGGAGCACCGAAGTCACGCGAAGAACTGTCTTATGAGCACAATCCAGTCACCATATAATCCTCTCGTTGGGAATTCCAATCTTGAACTTTTTAAACTACATTAGTGCATGTGTTGTACTCCTCACTTTATATGCTGTGTATCTGTGATTCATTTTACATGGTATTCCTCATACCTGGTTAAAATTACTTATTATACGTGGAGTATAAGGATATATATTTCTCTGGTACCCCTACCATTTATGCTTTAGGTTTTACATAACAATTCTATGCTGCACTATGACACATCTGTTTTTTGGTTACACCAAGCATATTTATTTAGATGCTTGATGGATTTTTCTTATGCTCATTCTTAAAGGATACTGTTTATGATTTTTATAACACTGAGTAGTATATATTTGGATTGCCACTAAAGTCACAAAGGAATATATTTTCCTATTTTTTGTCACGTATAACTGAGTGGGTCACCCTCTTTATATATGGTGACTCATTTATGCAATACCACTGCTAATACAATATCTTTTCATTAATTGTGCACGTCACCCAGCACTGTGTCAACATATTGTTATACGCTGTGCATTTTGACGTAGACACTAACAATTATATTATTCACTTACTATTTTTTATTTTTAATAATAATTTTTTTAATAATTTTTTTTAAATTTTTCTCTATTTTTATCTTTTTCACAATCTGGATGTGGGGACTGACACATACTTGTTTCTCCATGCTTTTTGCTCAAGAGATTAACCATTGAGCCTAACCATATTGGGCCACTCATTATTTTATGGCCCAATTGGCACTTTATTACATAATCAGAGTGAATTCCGGTGTTCATTATAGTGGTCCATATATTACTATATTTGGACTCCTACTACCACCATGTCCTACTAGGTGATATACCTTATACTTATATTTATTTCCACTCTTTTACTCGTAATACAGGTAGCGCCTGACCCCAGTATCACCTATCATTATCTTTCAAGTATTGGGGTTCACTCCAAGGATAGTCCCTATTCTTTCCCCTGAGGTGGCTGCAACCTAGACACATCCTACCTAAGCGCGGCGTACCTCACACAAATTTTAATTATTCTATCAGCTATTAGCCTTCTATGTAATGACAGTGAAGGTAAGTTAAAAAATTAAAATAACACAAAATAAATAACAAAAAAAGTGATTCAAAGCCCCCTGCTCCCATATACACATACAAACATGTGTCAGGTCCTCATATGTATAAAACACACAATAACGCTACACATAGGTTTCTCAGTGCAAGCTGTAATATGAGCAATAATTCTGGAGCCATCCTTCATGGTTAAACTCTAAACTGATGACCTGTAAAGGCTTTGAAAGAGTACCAAAATATTATCTTGCTGCTTCAAATGCACACACAGCTTTAAGGCTCCAAATGTTTGGTACCTATTTACTTAATGCATCCTTATCTTATATATTTATATATAAAGTAAATAGATACCAAACATTTCAAACCTTAAAGCTGCATGTGCATTTGAAACAGCAGGATATTTTGGTACTATTTCAAAGCCTTTACAGGTCATCAGCTTAGGGTTTAACCATGAAGGATAGCTCCAGAATTATTGCTCATATTCCAGTTTGCACTGAGAAACCTATGTGTAGTGTTATTGTACACATATATATGTATATATATATATATATATATATATATATATATATACACAATGTTTTAAACCTGACAATTGTTATTGAATGAACACAGTGAGTAAGGTAGCTATAAAAAATTAGTACAAACGTTCCAAGGCATTTATATCCAAAAAGGAACATAACACAGTGCTGTGGCTTATAAAAAAAGATTAGCTAATGCGACATATCGAATCACTGATGGTAGGGTAAAAGAACATCCTCAATTGATATATTGATAGCAATTGATATACACTAGATACTAATTTCACTACCAGTGGGCCCTGTACAAGTTCTAAAGAAAAAAAGGGAGAAAGAGAGAACAGGAAAAGAGGGAGAGAAGAGGGAGTGAGGGTCCCAACCAAGTCCACAAGTGGCTGTAATCACGTAGCCCACGTTACGCACATTTCCAAGCCCATAGAGAGTGGGTCAGTTAAGGGGGGTTTCTAGAAATCGCCACATTTCCCAGACCCGATTGTGGTTATCTAAGGTGTTATTCAGAGAGGTGGTAATATATTCTACCCTCTTTACATCCCAGATCCTCGTATGAAGTTCAACCAAGGAGGAAGGCTCCACTCTCTTCCATTTGAGGCCAACTAGGCACCTTACTGCTGTTAACACATATGCTAAGAGTTTTTTAGAAGTTTTAAAAAATGTGCATGGGGGAAGTCCTAAAAGGTAAGTTTTAAGAGTGAAGAGAATCCAGGATCCAAAGAGGGAGTGGATGAAGGTATGAACAACCCACCAATAGGGTATGATTATTGGGCAGCTCCAATATACGTGGTGTAGTGTTCCCAACTCCTTCTTGCATTACCATCAGTGATTGTCTGAAGAGGGATATATGGAGTGGAGAAAATCTCGGGTTTGTTACCATTGGAAAGGGATTTTGTACTGGCTTTTCTTATATAGGATACAAATTGAGCTTTTGGAGCCTTTGACAATATGATTTGGCATGTCTCCAATGGCTTTCTTTGCCCAGATCCTGATTGCACTTTCTTATATATAGATGCTTAATTGGAGCTTGGGGAGAAAGGGAATGTCAGGGATCAGCAGCAGGGATGTCCAAATCTGTGTAGCTACACTTGAAGACTGAGACCAGACTGTGTATGCTTTAAGTGAGATTTATTTACAGTGAAAAATATCCAAACACTACAAAAAAAGAAAACAAAGCAAGCATAAAGATATAAGTAAACAATACCCCAATGACAAAAAAAAATCTAATAGCAACCTATCAGAGTAACAGAAAGCCTAACAAACTGACTATATACAATATATATACAAAATGAGGAACAAAAATCCACTGGGTAAACTGGAGATGCAGGGAACAGATGGAAAGGGGGAACTATGACTGGGATCAGGAACAAGAGGAACAGATAAGAGGCAGTAGGGCACAGGATGCAAGGCAGGAGCAAGAGCAGGGTCAAAATCAGAATGCATTCTCTGGCAGCAGAGCAAAGCACTGGAGTGAGAGGCACTAGTAGGGGAAAACTTAAATTCTCTTACATCAGCCAGCATCAGAAGGAAACTGATTGCCGAGATCTGCTGCATTCTGTGAGACACCCACTGGTGGACACCGGATTTACAACCTTTCTTTCTGGGAAGCACAGTGTCACCGGCAGGTGATCAAGTTCCTGACTGTTAGGAATCTTGGAAATTTGGGAAATTTGGAGGATGGATCTGCTAGGCAGGTTCTTTCAAACACCATCAATTTAGAGAATTAGAGAGAAATAGTGAGGGATTTGGCATAGTGGTGTATTTGTAGATAACTAAAAAAAAGCTTGCTTATGGGGGTCATAAGCAGCCTGTAGGTCTTGAAAAGAATGCAGTATTCTAGTTCTGGCATCCACAAATTAAAACAAAGCCTTATATTTCCAGAAGTGAGTCATCTGCAAGGTTAAACTATCTAGGATTTCAGGAGTAAATTAGAACAAAGTTGCTAAGGAGGCTGTAAGGAAGTAAGAAGGAATGACTGCTTGGCTCGTTTCTATGAGGAATGCAGGAGAGACAAGGATCCTAGTGGGGTAAATCAAGAGTAAGGATGAGCCCAGTGTTCGATTCAAACCCATGTTCGAATCGAACATCGGCCGTTCGTCTGTTCGACTAAACCAGAACTTTGCGGGCCGTTCGCATCAAATTCGTGTGATACGAGCAGCCCACATTGCACTGCGCCAGTCACAGTGCATTTCTGGCTGATGATTGGCCAAGCATGCACTGTCACCCTGCATGCTTGGCCAATCACAGCGCCGGCAGTGAGGAGAGCCATAATTGGCCACAGGCAGGATGCCAGCGCGGCAGCCTTGTGTAGTGTGTTCCGGCGTGCAGGGAAAGAGCTTGATAGGCAGGGACAGTGTGTTCTTTACAAGGCATTGGGAGAACATAGTGTGTGTTCTGTGCCTCCAGTGCAGTATACACCCGTATCTACCCTTTAGTGCTGTTGTTCTCTATTAATACAGCCATCTGCAAGAGTTAGTGTGTGTTCTGTGCCTCCAGCACAGTATACACCTGTATCTACCCTATAGACCCCTTTCACACCGAGGGCGTATTGCAGGCGCTATAGCGTTAGAAATAGCGCCTGCAATCCGCCCTCAAACTGCTGCTTCATTGTCTGCAGTGTGAAAGCCCGAGGGCTTTCACACTGCAGTGGTGCGCTGGCAGGGCGTCACAAAAAGTCCTGCCAGCAGCTTCTTTGGAGCAGTGAAGAAGCAGTGAACTCACCGCTCCTCGAGCACTGCTCCCCATTGAAATCAATGGGGCAGCGCTGTAATACCCCTGGCAAATAGCTGCTATTGCGGCGTTTTGCCGGGGGTTTTAACCCTTTCTCGGCCGCCAGCGGGGGTTAAAAGCACCCCGCTAGCGGCCGAAATGCGCCACAAATCCGATGGTAAATCTCTGCTAAAAATAGCGGCGTTTTACCGCTGGCGCTATAGACGGATCGGTGTGAAAGGGGTCTTAGTGCTGTTGTTCTCTATTAATACAGCCATACGCAGGAGTTAGTGTGTGTTGTGTGACTCCAGCACAGTATACACCTGTATCTGCCCTTCTTTGCTGGTGTTACCTAATACAGCCATCTGCAGGAGTTAGTGTGTGTTGTGTGCCTCCAGCACAGCACAGTATACACCTGTATCTGCCCTTCTTTGCTGGTGTTATCTAATACAGCCATCTGCAGGAGTTAGTGTGTGTTGTGTGACTCCAGTACAGTATAGTATACACCTGTATCTTCCCTTCTTTGCTGGTGTTATCTAACACAGCCATCTGCAGGAGTAAGGCCCCTTTTACACTGGGGCGTTTTTCAGGCGGTACAGCGCTAAAAATAGCGCCTGTACAGCGCCTGAAAAAATCCGGCCCCATTCACTCCAGTGTGAAAGCCGGCGGGCTTTCACACTGGATCTGTGCGTTAGCAGGACGGTCAAAAAAGTCCTGCTAGCAGCATCTTTGGAGCGGTATAGGAGCGGTGTATTCACCGCTCCTATACCGCTCCTACCCATTGATTTCAATGGGACACCGTGGTAATACCGCGGCAATACCGCAGCAAAGCGCCGATACGGCGGCTCTTTGCGGGGGATTTTAACCCTTTTTTGGCTGCTCGTGGGGGGTAAAACCGCCCCGCGAGCGGCCGAATACTGCGGCTAAAACGACGGTAAAGCAGCGCTAAATATAGCACTGCTTTAGTGTCGCCACCCCAGTGTGAAAGGGGCCTTAGTGTATGTTGTGTGACTCCAGCACAGCACAGTATACACCTGTATCTGCCCTTATTTTCTGGTGTTCTCTAATACAGCCATCTGCAGGAGTTAGTTGGTGTTGTGTGACTCCAGCACAATATACACTATCCAATTGCTGGTTTTCCCATCTCCCTGCAGGCCATTACAATGTCTTGAAGGCCAACAAGGAGAGGCAGACAGTCACGAGCCAATAAAAGAGGGCAAGCAGGCTCTGTGTCTAGAGACAACAGTGCTGGTCATGGACGCGGTGCATCGTCATTAGCACATGGCCATGGAACACACTTGTCCTTATTTTCAGCAGCTGGACATGTTGAGCCGCATCATGCCGAAGACTTGGTAGAGTGGATGACCAAGCCCTCCTCATCCTCCTCTCTCACCCAGGCTCAGGGTACTGGCAAAGCAGCTGCCAATGCGTTCTCTTCCCTCGTCTCAATGTCATCAGTCACTCCTTCCCTAGACCCACCATGTCCTCCTAAGGAGTCCCCCGAACTGTTTGACCACAGTGTTGGGTACATGCTCCAGGAGGATGCCCAGCATTTTGAAGGCTCTGATGATGATACCCAGCTAGAGGAAGGCAGTAGCGTGAGCGCAGAGAGAGGGGATGCTCAAGGACAGCAATCTGGCAGTCATGTTCCACCAGCTGCAGCATACTGCCAGGTTTGCTCCAGTGGTGAAGAGGGAGGGGATGATGAGGTCACTGACTCCACGTGGGTGCCTGATCGGAGAGAGGAGGAGGAGGCACATCTCCAATGAGGCAGGATGCCCTTCGGGGGCCAGCTTAAGGGCAGCACACCGACTGAATCACACCGCAGAGCTCTGCCTGTGCAGGGCGCTGCCTCTGCGTGTTATTACAAAAGTTTTTTGGTGTGGGCCTTTTTTGAGACGAGTGCATCAGATCGCACCGCTGCTATTTGCAACATATGTCTCAAACGTATCTCGTGTGGCCAAAACATCAGCCGCTTGGGCACCACAAGCATGACCAGACATATGTCGACCTGCCATGCAGCTCGTTGGCAAGCGTACCTTAAAGACCCACACCAAAGAACAAAGCGGACCTCTCCTTGCTCCTCATCAGCTGGGATCTCCAACCTCACTATACCTTCAGTCCTCTCTGAAAGTTGCACTGAGAGGAATGAAGGTGTAGAATTAGGTGTGTCACAGCCAAGTACTTGCGGGCACTCTGCTAGCAGTACACCGACTTCCGATTGTACCAGGCAAATTTCCCTGCCCCAGCTGCTGGACCGTCGAAAGAAGTTGACTCCCAGCCATCCACATGCCCAGCGGTTGAATGCTAGCTTGGCTAAATTGCTAGCACTTCAACTGCTGCCTTTTCAGTTGGTAGACTCGGCCCCCTTCCGCGAGTTTGTGCAATGTGCGGTTCCTCAGTGGCAGGTTCCCAAACGCCACTTTTTCTCACGGAAGGCGATTCCGGCTCTCTACAGGCATGTGGAAGGCAATGTCCATGCCTAGCTGGACAGGGTGGTCAGCGGTAAGGTGCATATTACCGCTGACTCATGGTCCAGCAGGCATGGACAGGGAGGTTACCTATCTTTCACGGCCCATTGCATCACTCTTTTGGCAGCTGGGAAGAATGCAGGACAAGGTGCAGTAGTGTTGGAGGTTGTTCCGCCACCACGCCTTTAAAATGCTACTACTGGTTGTGACACACCTCTCTCCTCCACCCCCTCCTCTTCTTCTTCCTCCATGGCCTCTTCCTGTCCTTTGTTCTCAGAACCAGCGGTGCTCCGTAAGCGGTCAAGGGGCTATGCAAGTACGCAGGCAAAAAGATGCCATGCCATGCTTGCGCTGGTGTGTTTGGGGGACAGGAGCCACACTGGGGCAGAGGTTCTGTCAGCTCTGCAGGGGCAGGCCGAGAGGTGGTTGACGCCATGCCAGCTTAAGCCAGGAACGGTGGTTTGCGATAATGGCACCAACCTCCTCTCCGCCCTGCGACAGGGACAACTGACTCATGTGCCCTGTATGGCTCACGTCCTTAACCTGGTGGTGCAGTGGTTCTTGGGCAGGTACCCAGGCTTACAGGATGTCCTGAGGCAGGCCAGGAAAGTCTGTGTGCATTTCAGCCGATCATATAAAGCCAGTGCTCGGCTGGCTGAGCTGCAAAAGGAGTTGAACCTGCCCAAGAACCGCCTTATATGTGACATTCCCACCAGGTGGAACTCAACGTTGGCCATGCTGCAGTGGAGCATGATCAGGGATGCATGCACTGTCCTGTCACCATTTGAGGAGGCCATGAGGATGGTGAGCAGTGACAGTGCATGCATCAGTGACACTGTACCTCTTGTCCACCTGTTGGAGCATACGCTGCGTGGAATAATGGACAGGGCACTTGAGGCAGAACAGAGGCAGGAAGAGGAGGACTTCCTTGCCTCTCAAGGCCCCCTTTATCCAGACAGTGTTCCTTCTCTCCCACCCCTCACACAGGAAGAGGATGAGGAGGAGGAGGATTGTGTCAGCATGGAGGTGGAGCCTGGCACTCAGCATCAGCAGCTGCAGACTTTTAGGGATTTTTAACAGTCCCAAGAAACCGGTGGACTTGTATGTGGCTGGGAGGAGGTGGCTGCGGATCATGTCGTCCTTAGTGACCCAGAAGACTCCGGACCGAATGCCTCAGCTAACCTACGTTGCATGGCCTCCCTGATCCTGCAAAGCCTGCGGAAGGATCCTTGTACTCTTTGGATCAAGGAGAGGGACCATTACTGGCTGGCCATTCTCCTTGATCCACGGTACAAGGGTAAGGTTGCAGACCTTATCTTGCCATCGCAGAGGGAGCAGAGTATGAGACATCTCCGGGAGGCCTTGCAGATAGGTCTGTGCAATGCATTCCCAGAGACTGGGAGGTTACAAACTCCTGGTCCTGGACAATAAGTTGCTGAGGCTTTGGTCAGTAGCAGAAGGAGCGGTGGAGAAGGTGGCCGTCTGATCGATGCGTTCAGACAATTTTTTAGTCCGCAGCCCCAAGGTATGATCGGTTCCAGCAACCATCGCCAGTGTCTGATATACATGGTGCAGGAATACCTAGGGGCAAGGTCAGACTTGGACACCTTTCCCACCGAAAATCCTCTGGCTTACTGGGTCTTGAGGATGGATCACTGGCCAGAGCTTGAACAGTATGCAATTGATCTACTGGCCTGTCCTGCATCCAGCGTTCTTTCGGAATGCACATTCAGTGCTGCAGGAGGCTTTGTCACCGATCACAGGGTGCGCCTGTCCACCGACTCGGTTGATTGATTGACCTTCATAAAGATGAATCAGTCTTGGATCACCACCAGCTACCAGGCACCTGAAGCTCATGTAACAGAATAATTTATTTTGAAATGTCACATCCCTTCAAGACTGCCTATGCTGATGAGTGACTGTCCTGTTATGTTGACTGACTATCCTCTTCCTCCTCAATGATCCTGATGATAGCTTGGAAGAACATTTTTGTTTCTGGGTGCCACCACCAGTGGCTAAGGCCCAATTTTTCAGCCCCTGTTTAACAGGGGCGTGTAATTACAATTTTTTATGCTTTGCAACAGGTCTCATTGCTGTGCTCCAAGTACAGTATCTGTGAGGGGTTGCAGTGTTGTGGCACCAGCACCAGTGCCTAAGGCCCAATTTTTCAGCCCCTGTTTAACAGGGGCGTGTAATTACAAATCTTGATCTAATAGTTCCCAGCAGGGCCCATTCCTGCGCCCACCAAGAGTAACTGTGAGAGCTTACAGTGTTGTGGCAACACCAGCACCACCACCAAAGGCCCAATTTTTCCTACCACTGTTCAACAATGGCATGTAATTACAATTCCTGGTATAATAGTTCACAGCAGGGCGTTCCAGTGCCCACCAAGACTAACTGTGAGGGCTTACAGTGTTGTGGTAACACCAACATCTAAGGGGCAAATTTCTGCAGAGTATATACGGCAGTCCCCTACTTTCAAACATCCAACTTACAAAGGACTCCTACTTGCAAACGGAAGGAGACAACAGGAAGTGAGAGCAAAACTACCCCTAGGAAGGGAAATTCTATCCTGTTAGATTTAATATGGGATAAAGGTGTCTCCTCTCTACTGATGCTTTATCACCAATCCTTGTTTCAATAAAAAAAAACACTTTTCCCAAAAAACATTTGTCATTGGGACAGAAAGTGAGGTGAAATGTTCTGAACAGGTGCACAGACAGCAAAACAAATGTTACAGGGGTGATAATTCTTCCCTATGTTCTCCAAAAAGCTTAAAAATAGATTTTTTGGCTGGAGCTACACTTAAAAATGTACCTGTTCAAAATTACAAACAGATTCTACTTAAGAACAAACCTACAGTCCCTGTCTTGTTTGCACCACCTGTATACTGCTGTTCAGAGTATATAGGGTTTTAGGTATAGGGTTTTATTTTGGGTGCGGGGTTCCCCTTAATATCCATAGAAGACCCAAAGGGGCTGGTAATGGGTTGGGGTAGGGAGGGGGAGGGTAATGGGGTAGCCATGCCATTTTTCTCAAAGATTTTCATCCATATTGCCAGGACAAGACATTACATTAAAGCCGCAAGCAGTTTTAAATGGCTTTTTTTCCTTTACAAATGTCATTCTAAACACGGCCACTTCACAGGCATACTTTAGACACCCCCCAGGTAAGATATTGATTTTTAAAACTTCTTTTCGCATTGATACCTGTCCCCTGGGGCAGGACCCGGGTCCCCAAACCTTTTTTAGGACAATAACATGCATATTGGCCGTTATAATTAGCACTTTAGATTTTGAACGTTCGCATCCATTGTAATTAATAGGGTTCTAACGCTCGTGCAAACTCTCGGTCCGTTCACAGGTTCTAGTGCGAACCGAACTGGGGGGTGTTTGGCTCATCCCTAATCAAGAGTAACATCAATACTCCACAACATAGAATTTGAGTGCATAGGGGCCAACCATAACTCTCAACTTCTGTCCAGCGGTTATAGCCAAGCATGGTGTACTAAGAAGTTATGGAGCATAGTTGGGCAGCCAGGTAGTATTTAGCAAAATTTGAGAAAGCTAAGCCCCCTTTTTTACAAGGGGCATATAGAACACATTTAGCAATTCTGTGTCATTTGTACTTCCAAAAGCAATAAAACAGGATAGTTTGAAGTTTTTTTAAGATGAGATGACAGAATGGCGATTGGTTGTCAGCACAGAGATATCTTGAAATCTCTTATTGCAGATAAGGATGCTGTGCAGGTCAGGGTTTTGTCTGATGTGAGCTTTCAGGGGTTCAATGCACAAGGGGAAAAGGAGGGGCATCCTTGCCTTATGAAATTAGAAATTGTGAGGAGGGAGATAGAATACAGTGTATTCTATCTAACAAATGAATTCTAATGAATCCTGTTGGGGATAAAAAAAATAACTGGGAAATAAGCTTTCAAGAAAGGGCCCTTGATACCCAGGTAGCGAAGGGGGGCTAACAGCAACAGCCAGCTAAGCTACTCAAAATCTTTTTAAGAAGTAGGGCCTCTGTCCGATCCCCATTTGCCACTTGATTTAGGTCTATAACCTTCCTGGTGTTGTCCCCCACCTGGCAGAAGGAGATGAACCCAACCTGATCTTTGTGGTCTATGGAAGGTAGGATTCTATTCAGTTTGTTTGCTAGGGTTTTAGTAAAGAGTTTAAGGTCTGAATTTAACAATGCAAAAGGCTTGTAATTTGAACATAGGGTGTGGTACTTGCCTGGCTTTGGGATCATTGTAACAAACGAGGATTGCATATCTCATTCTCTAAATATGGGGAAATCAGCAAGAAAGGCTTTAAACAGCATGGTGATATGCAGAAGTATGGGGAGAAATTTTTTTTTTAGTAGGAGTAAGGTAAGCCATCAGCCCCAGGGGATTTATTGGTGGGTAGAGAGACTGAATCGTGGCAAAAACCTCATCATCTTTGATGGAGGAGTTAAGTTGAGCTATGTCTGAAGAGGAAATAGTAGGCATTTTACTTTCTTTCAGATATAGCTGCATTTTCTGCAGAAGGTCAGGGGTTGGACGGTTATGAAGGATTGTTGGGACACTGTAGAAATCCAAGTACAATCTGTGAACATTTTGAGCTATATGGGAGGGGTGAGAGTGGAGAATGCCTGTTTTGTCTCTAATGGAGTGGGGGGCAGTGTCTTTCTTGAAGTTGCCTAGCCTCAATAATGTTTTCTTGAGGCGTAAGAGCACTTTCTTGATATTGCCTATGGTGATATCTCTAAGCCCTGCCCTAGTGCTGACTATTTCTCTAAAAGGAGAGAGCAAGGGAGAGGATAATAGTCGGGATTCTAATTGCTTAAGTTTGTTCTCGAGAGGTAGGTGGGTGGCTTTAGAGTTTCTCTTAAGGGCGGTAGACATAGCTATACATTGATCATGGATGACTACCTTATGGGCTTTCCAGATAGAGGAAGAAGAGATATGAGGGGAGACATTTTCCAAAAAGTATTGTTTTAGAGTGGTTTCTAGTTTCTAGTTTGTGTTTACGCAAGAATTCATGTAAGCACCAGTGGTACACTTTCAGCGCTCTGGGGTGGAGGGCCAGAGATACTGTGATTGGGGCGTGGTCAGACCTTGAAATTGATTTAATACATGAGTGAGTACAGGCTCTCAAGGTGGGGACATTGACAAAGAAGTAGTCTATGCATGAGTGTGATTTATGGGGTTGAGTCTACATGCTAAGTGGTAATTATGTGCAATAAGCCATACCACTTTCTAAATCCTTATGGTTGGCAGTAGAAATGAGTGAACTGATTTGCAAATCAGCCTGATAAAAACATGTTAAAACTATTTTTTTCCGAATATGACCACATACTGTTAATTTGAACAGACTTGATTCGTTTCTGAAGAATCACACAATTTAAAACTCATGGTTGCCTGAATTCCTATAGTTCATGATCCTTAGCACATAAGACAGGCCCGTGGGAAAATAGTCAAGCAAAACAATGTACATTTGCAAATTTCTGTTTCTGTAGAACAAGTTATACATTTTTTATCATCTGGATATCAATACAGATCTGTCTCATTCTCCTGGATTGTCAATCGAGTTGTTCATTCTAATTCGTTGACACACTTATTTTCTAAAAAGCTGTAAGGCTGCACAATTTCAGGCTAACATGCAGGGTAAATCAAAGCATAAAATACTGGTGATCTGTAAAGTTCAGAAACACATAGCAATTATCTAAATTTATGTTTGAAATTATCTTCTTTCAGTATATTAAAATATAATTGGTTGCTAAGGGATAACTGTATTCGACTACATCAGCGTTGCTCCTTGCAATTATTTGTTGTTAGGTGAATACATAGGTATGCCATAGTTTATATGTTTTCCCATATAAGACTGAAAAGGCTGGATCCATTGGTGCTGGCGCTATGATCCCGTTGGCTGGTTTTCAGATAGAAGATTACTGTTATGACAGCATATTCTCAGGCCACTCGTACAGGTTTTCTTGTTCAGCATTTCGGTCTTCTTTGGGACAACATATACACTATGGCATATCTATGTATTCACCTTTGCTGCATGTTATTATGATGATATTTAATACATTTTGATATTTTATTTTACCTCTGAGTAATATTCATTCCCTACTGGGATTATAGTGTCAGCCTCTAAAGTCCACTTTTCCATTTTATTCCTAATCCTGCCCTTAAAGGGGTTGTAAACCATCATGTTTTTTCAACTTAATGCATCCTATGCATTAAGGTGAAAAGACACCTGGCAGTGACCCCCCCCCAGCCCCCCTGTTCTACTTACCTGAGCCCTGAAACTTGACCCGGTGGGGATGCGCTGTCTCTCTGCCCGGGGTTCTTGGCTCTTGATTGGATAGATTGATAGCAGCGCAGCCAGTGGCTCCCGCTGATGTCAATCAAATCCAATGATGCAGGGCCGAGTAATACATTCGGCGGCTATGGATGCCCAAAAGGTAATCCCCTTCGGAAAGTGCTTATCCTAGGGGGTTATCTGATGTGGGGAGGAGCTGCGAGAGCCGCCGGTGGACCCCAGAAAATTAGGTTTGGGGCTACTCTGTGCAAAATGAGCTGCACAGTGGAGGTAAGTATGATATGTTTGTTATTTAAAAAAAAAAAAAAAGAACCACTTATGATTTAAGTCCCTTAACTCACATTCTTGGAGTGTGTGCGGAAACCCACACAGGCACAAGGAAAACATACGAAGCCCAGACAGGTAGTATTGTTAGATTTCAAACCAACAACTCTGGAGCTGCTAGCTGCTAACCACTAAACAACTAAACAAACTAAACAACTGTTCACTCTATGTTTGTAATTGCCATGCTTCAAAGGAAAATCTAGGTCTTAATAACATTCATCTTATTCTAAATTATGCTGCCTGCCCTGCACATTTTATCAGGTGCTTCCTCTATTGCTTCCTAAAGAGGACCTGCTATCCTTGCTTCCGTTTACCTTCACTTGGACACTGTCAAACACAAATGCTCTTTTGTATTTGCCCTCTACAACCAATGCTGGTGATGTTCCCCAAATGTGCTGAGTGAATGCCAGCAACAGACCGGCAATCAAGACAGATTTATGTAGGCCGAATGTGCCTTTTTTAAAACAGCCCTTAGATTTATTAGGAGCACAGTTTTTTTTCTAACATAACATGATGTTTCTAGAAGGTAGACAAAGTGAAGCTAGGTGTTATTTAAGCATATCATTACTTTAGTGAGTGGATCATTAAGCTGAAGAATATAAAGATTTGAAACTGTCTTGACTAAGCTCAGTTACTAAACCTGGCTTAATGACCCATAATGAATGAAGGCTCATATATGCATAATAAATAAGGTAAGCTTACAGTTTGGTATTCTGTGAATGAATAGTTACCTTATGCAGAAGCTTTAGCTCAAGAATGTTTAAATAATGAAAATTATATTATACATTTATTGAATAATCAAATATAATTTTATAAATTCACATTATGATTTTCATTATTTAAGCATGTTCTTGATCCTTGCTCATTCTCTATTAGAAAAGTGCACCTACGGTGCTTCGAGGGTATATGACAGATGACTGCATAATGTCAAGGCCAAGAGACTTTCACCTGGCAATTTCAATTATTTTTTTGATAGTTTGTTCCTTTTTAGGAAGTGCATTTAAGCCTTAAAAAGAATATAATAGAATCCAAAAACAGTTGTAATAGAAAGAGAAAGGCTCTTTTTCTCTATACAGAACACCACTGGCAATTTAGGGGCAGAAGTAAGTCACATTATGATCTATTTTATTCCCTTCTCACAAGTATCACCTGGGTTAAAATTTAAGTTAAATGTTAAGTTCATGATGCTCTAGGCACATATGAATTAAGATATCCTTTTATATATGTTTCACCACTTTGTCACAAATCACATTGTTTGATTATTTAACAAAAGGCAAAAACAGAGCGTGTTCCTGGGCAAAGTCATATGTTTTATATGCAAAACTAACTCTGGACTACTAAGATGTATATTCTACAGGAAGAAACAATTGCTTCTTGTTATGTGTGCATAGAATATCATGATTCCTCTTAGCAGATTCATTACACAGTCTTTTGTACACATGAATTTACATCCTAAAAAGAGTTGAGTGAATCAATTCACCAAGTTTGAGATGTTTTGCATATTTGAACAAGTTTTAGAAATCCTGAGGCTTAGCGCCATGTTGAAGATGGGTTTATAGTTATTGGGTGCTCCTATGTTGTCAGCCTATCATGCAACCTCCCATCCTTTCCACAAAATAGAAGAGTCTGTGCTCTTAAGGCTGGTACACACAGGCCAGCAACAGGAACCAGGCAAATGTTGCTTTGTGTGTAATACTGTCTGTTTTACAGAAGTTGGGTAGTACTCCTGGAATGGTAACAAGAAAAAACTGTGCCACAAAATAAAAAAAATATTCTAAATATAAAGTAAATGGAAAAAACAATAATATTAGTGACACATGTCCAAAAAAAGGTGATAAATCCTGTGTAGGGTTGAGCGAACCCGAACTGTAAAGTTCGGGTCCGTACCGGACTTTTGGGTGTTCGGGACCCGGACCCGAACCCGAACTATTGGCTGTAAGTTCGGGTTCGGGTCCGGTCTTCGGCACTGTATTGGCGCCTTTTTAACAGCTGCAGGGCAGCCAATCGACGATCGTTTCACTAGTGTGCCCTTAGAAGCCATCACAGCCATGCCTACTAATGGCATGGCTGTGATTGGCCAGTGCAGCATGTGACCCAGCCTCTATATATAGTACACACACACAGCACACAGCATCATTCTGCTATAGACAGGTTCCTGTGCTACAGAGAGATAGAGGATTTTAGGAGTTAGTGTGCTAAAGTCAGTCAGTCAGTCCACATTCCTTGAATTTTCTTCTAATTAGTTAGATCAGTGAGCGATCTAGATAGCTAGAGTAGAGTAGGGAGTTTCTTTAATAAGCAAAAGAAAGAGGCAGAGAGAATTGTTGAAGAGATTCCTAAATCAATTGTACCCTGGCTAACAGTGCCATGAGGCCAGTGTCAGACAAAATATAAAAGTTTTACCTGCAAGCTCAGTGCACCATTAGGGCCAACACTGCATATAGTAAGAGATACACCATAGTCTGTGTGTATTCTGCTATTGGAAACACATTGCAAAAAAATAAAAAAACATTTTTTTCCCAATAGCATTTTCTGCGTGTTCATACACGCTTTACATACTGTCCGTGTATTCTGATATTGGAAAAACATTGCAAAAAAATTAAATTTTGCAGTGTTTTTTTTCCCCAATAGCATTTCTGCGTGTTCATCAATGCTGTCCGTGTATTCTGATATTGGAAAAACATTGCAAAAAAAATTAATTTTGCAGTGTTTTTTTGCTTCCCAATAGCATTTTCTGCGTTTTCATAAACGCTGTAGACACTATCCGTGTATTCTGATATTGGAAAAACATTGCAAAAAAATTAAATTTTGCAGTGTTTTTTTGCTTCCCAATAGCATTTTCTGCGTTTTCATAAACGCTTTAGACACTATCCGTTTATTCTGATATTGGAAAAACATTGCAAAAAAACGTTAATTTTGCTGTGTTTTTTTTTTCCCAATAGCATTTTCTGCGTTTTCATACATACACGCTGTAGACACTATCCGTGTATTCTGATATTGGAAAAACATTGCAAAAAAATTTAATTTTGCAGTGTTTTTTTTCTTCCCAATAGCATTTACTGCGTTTTCATAAACGCTTTACATACTGTCCGTGTATTCTGATATTGGAAAAACATTGCAAAAAATTTTAATTTTGCAGTGTTTTTTTTTCCCCAATAGCATTTTCTGCGTTTTCATAAACGCTTTACATACTGTCCGGGTATTCTGATATTGGAAAAACATTGCAAAAAAATTAAATTTTGCAGGGTTTTTTTTCTTCCCAATAGCATTTTCTGCGTTTTCATAAACGCTTTAGACACTATCCGTTTATTCTGATATTGGAAAAACATTGCAAAAAATTTTAATTTTGCAGTGTTTTTTTTCTTCCCAATAGCATTTTCTGCGTTTTCATAAACGCTTTAGACACTATCCGTTTATTCTGATATTGGAAAAACATTGCAAAAAATTTAATTTTGCAGTGTTTTTTTTTCCCAATAGCATTTTCTGCGTGTTCATAAACGCTTTAGACACTGTAAGTGTATTCTGCTATATACAAAAACATCCATTTAGGGCGAGATCATAAATTTTGAAAATATGAGGAGATCATCAAAAATGGGGGGGGGACGTGGCCCGGGTCGTGGTGCTGCTGGTGGCGCTCCTGTTGCAGGTAGAGGACGTGGTCGATCTGAAAAAACTCTTGAAAAAACTCTTCAGGCGATGATTGAAGAGGATGTGGCACAGGATGAGGAGGAGGAGGAGGAGGAGGAAGAGGGTTCATTTCCAAGGCTTTCACGCGCTGCTGGTGGCATTCCCACTTGGAAGCGGGGGTACGGTGGAAGCACAAGGCGAAGGCAGAGGAGGAGGAAGAGGTCGCCAACGCAGCCGGGGCACAGCCAGCACCTCGGAAAGTAGGGTTAGCATGGCTGGAATGTGGAAAAGCTTTGTCAGCACGCCACAACAACAAGCACCACCAGCTGAGATGGAACGTCTTAGCAGGAGGCAGCATTTCACCAACATGGTGGAGCAGTATGTGTGCACACGCCTACACGTACTGCATGACGGGTCTGCCCCCTTCAACTTCTGGGTCTCCAAATTGGGCACATGGCCTGAGCTTGCCCTTTACGCCTTGGAGGTGCTGGCCTGCCCTGCCGCCAGTGTATTATCTGAATGTGTATTTAGCACGGCAGCCGCCTGTCCAGAGCCAATGTGGACAAGCTCACGTTTATTAAAATGAACCAGGCATGGATCCCACAGGACTTGTCCGTACCTTGTGCAGAATAGACACATATACCGGTGTTCTGATGAAAACTGTCTTGCTATCGGATAGTGTCCGGCCACTTACTGCGCAGGTGCAGTGCTTGCGCAGTACGGAGGACAAGGAGATTCACAAAATCTCCAAAGATGAACGTCGCCTGCGCAGTGAGTGCAGGTTCAAGCCCCACCATCCAAGTGGACATACGGTAGCACATAGTAACAGGGCCCCTCACGGGCTCGCTTGGCTAGGCTTCAACCTCGGATGATGTGGCTTGAACCTGGAGTCACCGCGCATCGTCTTCGGAGAGTTTCGAAATCCCCTTGTCCTACGTACTGAGCAAGCGCAGTACAGGGCGGACACTATGCGATGGGGGACAGAATTCGACACATCATTCACCACTAGCCTTACCCAGCCATTGTTGTATTTTTGAACCAGTGTTGGCTACCTCGTCCTCCTCCACCACCGCTTCCACCTACACTGCCACATCCACCGCCACCTCAACCTCCTACTCCATTTGAGTTTCGTCCTCCTAGGTCAAGATTATAATTTTTTAATTTTTTTTAATTTCCAAGTATTTTATTTTCCCACTATCTTATCCATTAAATGTAATATTTTTTTCCAGAAAGTGCATATTCTGGGGTATTCCCACCATATGTGCGGCATCGTGCCTTTGAGTTTCTGAGGTTCTTAATGACTTACTGTACCTCTTCTGCTGAGAAGGGGGCCTCCAGCATTTTTTTTTATTTTTTATTTTTTTTATGTTATTTTAAGTTATTTCCCTATCCACATTTGTTTGCAGATCACTTGCCATGCTCTTAACAACATTTTGTTGCCATTTGCAGCCCTCTAGCCCTTTCCATGACCTTTTTACAGCCATTTTAGTGTTCAAAAGTCCGGGTCCCCATTGACTTCAATGGGGTTCGGAGTTCGGGGTCAAGTTTGGGTCAAGTTCGGTCCCGAACCTGGACTTTTTTCCAAAGTTCGGCCGAACCCGCCGAACCCGAACATCCAGGTGTCCGCTCAACTCTAATCCTGTGCAATCCAGTGGAAATCTCAATATATTGTTTGTGTAGAAATAAACAACAGTTGAACTATAGTTTTCTCAGTTCATAAGTGTATAAGTTGTAAGAGTTGTAATAAACTTGAGTGAACCATCTTTTATTACGCCAATATCCTTAATGAACCACCGCTGTGCTCCACATTTATAGTGAATTACCACCACCGATAATAAAGCCACTTACCAGATGGTAAAAATTAGATAGCATTCATATAAACCCAGCCACGATCTTTAAACATGGGGAATGGACAAACACACCACAATATCCTCCAGGTGGATAAGAACCCTTGGACTCAGCAATTCGTGTGGTTCGTAACAGCATGGACCATGTGGATTAAACAGAGGACACCATACTAATACTTGGTTTATTAAAAATAAGAGTAATACTCACAATATTTCAGATGTAAAAAGACATTAAAAACAAAAACGAAGGACCCGCATTCAAGGAGCCTTATGAAGGAGGAAGGGCTCCTTGATTTTTGTTTTTAATGTTTTTTTACATCTGAAATATTGTGAGTGACCCGAGAACTTCCGTGACCGCCGGGTCCAGGGGACCCGGTGCATCACGGATCACGGTGAACGGCCGCTAATCGAGTGATCGCATGTAAACAAACCGGCGTGATTTCTGGTTCCTCCCTCCCATCTCTGTCCAGAGATCGGTGGCAGCAGCGCTGTGGGCTGCATCTGTAGTGCCCACAGCGCTGCTCAGTGACAGATCCATCCATGCTCACCCATCCATACTCTGCTTAACCATCCATACTCTGCATAACCATCCATACTCTGCATAACCATCCATACCCATCCATACTCTGCCTACCCATCCATACTCTGAAATACAGCATAGTCATCCATCCATCCATGCTCACCCATCCATACTCTGCTTAACCATCCATACTCTGCATAACCATCCATACTCTGCATAACCATCCATACCCATCCATACTCTGCATAACCATCCATACTCTGCATAACCATCCATACCCATCCATACTCTGCATAACCATCCATACTCTGCATAACCATCCATACCCATCCATACTCTGCATAACCATCCATACTCTGCATAACCATCCATACCCATCCATACTCTGCCTACCCATCCATACTCTGAAATACAGCATAGTCATCCATCCATCCATGCTCACCCATCCATACTCTGCTTAACCATCCATACTCTGCATAACCATCCATACTCTGCATAACCATCCATACCCATCCATACTCTGCATAACCATCCATACTCTGCATAACCATCCATACCCATCCATACTCTGCATAACCATCCATACTCTGCATAACCATCCATACCCATCCATACTCTGCATAACCATCCATACTCTGCATAACCATCCATACCCATCCATACTCTGCCTACCCATCCATACTCTGAAATACAGCATAGTCATCCATCCAGCCATACTCAGCCATACTCAGCCATACTCAGCCATACTCAGCCATACTCAGCCGTACTCAGCCGTACTCAGCCGTACCCAGCCATACCAGCCATACTCAGCCATACTCAGCCATACTCAGCCATACCCAGCCATACCCAGCCATACTCAATCGTACTCAGTCATACCCAGCCATACTCAGCCGTACCCAGCCATACTCAGCCGTACCCAGCCATCCCATCTATACCCAGCCATACTTAACTGTACCCATCCTGGATCCATACTCAGCCGTACCCGGCCATAAACATTCATGCTCAGCCATCCCCATCCACGGCTCATCCATCCCCATTCATGCTCATCCATGCAACATCCATGCCACTACAGTGCCTCACAAAAGTGTAATAGGTAGTCAAATTCGATTTTAAACTTATGTCCCTAGAACACCTGATGGTGCTCCCTGCATGTTGGTCCTCTGTATGTGGCCACGCTGTGGAAAAGTCTCGTGTGGTATCGCCGTACTCAGGAGGAGTAGGAGAATCTTTTTTGGGGTGTAATTTTTGGTATGTACATGTTATGTGTTAGTAATATTGTGTAAATGGACAGCTTCTTAAACAAGGCACTACTACAAACAGCAGACGCAGTCGCCCCGAAACATCGAGCACCCATCCACAAGAAAAATTCTGGATGGTTTAATGGCGCTCTTACTCTACTGAAACGGGAACACAGAAGAGCAGAAAGAGCCTGGAGAAGAAACACTACAAAGGAAAATCACACAAACTACAAAATACTCACCAAGAAATATCACAAAGCAATTTTCACAGCAAAAAATGTCTCAAACACCCTCTCAAAAGCCATAAACCAGCCACGTGAACTTTTCAAACTAGTCGCCCAGACTATGAACCCTACCTACCTTGAGCCCCTAGAAAACGAAACTCAAGAATACTGCAACGAGTTTCTAAATCGACAACATTAAGAAAATAATTCAACAAAAAAACAACAACCAATTCCACTCAACCAAACCCAGGTAAGAAATTTTACTTGCAAAATGCACAATCACCACATTTCTCGCTTACCACGATCACCACGGATGAAACCAAAAATATCATCATGGCACAGAAACGGCACTTCTGAAAATATGGGATGAAGCCCTAGAAGCAGCGGATGATGGAGAATCGTGTCTTCTGGTACTGCTGGATCTTAGCGCGGCATTCAACACACTTCTTAGCCGCCTCAAGGAAGTGGCAGGAGTTACAGATGGAGATCTGCCACGGTTCGCTTCCTTCTTAGGAAACCGGTTGTAGACAGTGAAACTAGGAGCCTTCACTTCAGAAACCCGGGCAATTTCTAATGGAGTCCCTCAAGGATCACCATTGTCACCAGTACTCCTAAACATTTACATCCGGCCACTCTTCAAAATTATTAGCAAATCAAATCTATGCTTCCACTCATACGCGGACGACACTCAACTGTACTTCTGTATCACCGGACAAAAAGACCAATACCAGGAACTAGGAAAATGTTTTACATTGATAGATGACTGGATGACCACTAGCTCCCTCAAACTCAATGGATCGAAAACAGAACTGCTGCTCTTCAACGCAAACCGAAGTATAAAAACGAAGGCCCCATGGACACCACCAACCATCCTTGGACAGATCATCCTCCCATGCACCAAAGCCAAATGCCTCGGAGTCATCTTTGATTCAGAGATGACCACGGAGGCACAAATAGGATCAGTAATCAGCGGATCCCATCATCTCCTCCGCATGCTTCGCAGACTTATCCCATTCATCCCGGAAAAGGAGAAAGCAGTAGTAGTGGGAACTATCATCAATTCGCGTCTCGACTACGCAAACTCCCTCTACATAGGATTACCGGATTACCAGATTGCACGCCTACAAGTCATCCAAAACACAGCAGCAAGACTAGTCAATGGAAAGAAACCCTGGGGATCCATCTCCCCATCCCTAAGGACCCTCCATTGGCTCACGGTAAAAGATAGGATCACATTCAAGGCCCTCTGCCTCACCCACAAATGTACACAAGGAAATGCTCCTCAATACCTTTGTGAGAAAATAAAAAAATACATACCAAATCGCAGCCTTCGATCGACAAACCAAAACCATCTTCTCATCCCCAAAGCCCGCTACAAATCGAAGGGAGAACGAAGATTCGCAGTACAGGGACCTCGACTATGGAATTCTCTACCAAACAACATCCGCTTGGAAGAAAACCATCAGGCCTTCAGGAAAAAACTCAAGACCCACCTCTTCTAAAATAGCAGGACAATCAAGGGCAGACAAGCGCCTTGAGGCAATTCAGTTCGCATTTGCAGCGCTATACAAATCATTCATTCATTCAACATTGTGTAAAAAGAAAATGCGTTTTCATTTTCTTTACACATTTTCCAAAAACTTGTAGAAAAAAATGACATGTTCAAAAGACTCAATATGCCTCATAGATTATACATTGGGTTGTTTTCTTTCCAAAATAGGGTCATTTTTGGGGTGTTTCATTTTGTCCTGGTTCTCCAGGGCCTTCAAATGTGTAAGAGGTAGTCAAAGAAATATGTGTAATTTATGCTCCAAGAACGCCTGATGGCGCTCCCTGCATGTTGGGCCTCTATATGTGGCCACGCTGTGTAAAAGTCTCACACATGTGGTATCGCCATACTCAGGAGGAGTAGTAGAATGTGTTTTGGGGTGTAATTTGTGCTATGCATATGCTGTGTGTGAGAAATAACCTGATAATATAACAATTTTGTGAGAAAAAAAAGAAAAGAAAATCTTGATTTTGCAAAGAATTGTGGGAAAAAAATACAACTTAAAAAAACTCGCCATGCCTTTTACTAAATACCTTTGAATGTCTACTTTCCAAAAAGGGGTCATTTGGGGGGTATTTGTACTTTCCTGGCTTGTTAGGGTCTCAAGAATTGAGATAGTCCGTCAGTTCTTCAGGTGTGATCAATTTTCAGAGATTGGCACCATAGCTTGTGGACTCTATAACTTTCACAAAGACCAAATAATATACACTTATTTGGGTTATTTTTACCAAAGATATGTAGTGGTATAAATTTTGGCCAAAATATATGAAGAAAAATTACTAATTTGCTAAATTTTATAACCGAAACGAAGAAAAATGCATTTTTTTACAGAATTTTCGGTCTTTTTTCTTTTATAGTGCAAAAAATAAAAAACCCAGCAGTGATTTAATACCACCAAAAGAAAGCTCTATTTGTGTGGGGGAAAAAGCACAACAATTTTAAATAGGTACAGTGTTGCATTCTGAGTCATTCAAAATGTGAGAGCACCGAAAGCTGAAAATTGGTCTGGTTATTAAGGGGTTTAAGTGCCCAGTGGTCAAGTAGTTAAAGTGGTTGTAAACCCTCTCTTATACCCAGTGAAGTAAATAGCCTCAGATGATACACAGAGATGAAACAAATCTCCCAACATAAGTTTTTTATGTATGTCTGCTGTCTTTACCTTTCTACTCTCTTTGGAATGTTTAGATCGTGTTAGAAATGTCCTTTCCTCATTTAGCACTGGGTGACTAAGGAGGACCCAGTATATTTCCAGTTCTCCTTCAAGGGTAAGCACTACATGTGTTTTGAATAGAAAGGGGAAAGGTTAGAGCCCCTGTCAGGTTTTACTTCCAACTGTGGCTCTGTTAGTAAGATTTTGCCTCAAATTTTGTTATCGAAACAGCTTTTTACCAGACTGGAAGTGGGGAAACATAATGAAAACAAACAACAAAAAGATGAAGAATGGTATGCAAATAACCCCAACAGCAAATCACTAATATGCGAATAGCACCAGCAAGGTTTTCAATATATTTTTTTAAGTAATAGCTGGCAACCACCTGTAGCAAGTATAAGAATTTGGTATATTTGAGTTTAGTGCATATTTTTGTTGAGAGTGCTTTACTATTTTCCATTTGGAAATAGGAGGTGTACAGCAGCTTATAACACTCAATTTTACACATTATTTCCAGAGGCGCAGAGGTTCATTGTGTTATATTTTCCCTGCCATGTTTTAAAGTGGGGTCTAGGACTCCTAGACAAAATATATTTGCCAGCTCAGCAAGGGGAAGAGGCACGCAGCACATGATAGGGTCAACTTACTCAAGGTTGAGCAAATGTGTTCTAATGCTCCCCCAGGGACCTGGCCAGCAGTGGTGGAAATGATTCATCCTAGGGTCTAGGGTTTACTTAAAAAATCATACTCACAGGCACTTTTGGGAAGTCTAAGCAAGTTTAATTTCAGGAAGATCACCCCAATGTCCCAAAAGCATTAAGCAATGTTGCGATTACATGTAATTACAGGTTAACCAGTCTCAAAGAGAATGTTACATAGCACACTGAGAGTGTCAATTTGCCTTTCATTTGAGTGTATATCCAGCTCTATTTAGACTAAAGCTACTAAACTTTAATTAAAGTGTGCTGGTCATCTGTGTCCTGCACCATCTGTGAACTGGGACATTTTTATTACATTTGTGTTTCAAATCATAATTGCTCTTTAATATGTGACCCGGTCTTTTCTTTAGAATGTGTAAATCAGACACAGTAAAGCACTCAGAGCTGAGAAACATATCAAGCACGCATTTTACTGTACTGGCCCAGTAGACAGACAGATAGACAGATAACTGTCTACATTGACAATGCTTATTTTCATATTTCTTCTTGGGGGGGGGGGGAGAAGCTCTAAGAAGGCTAAAGAAAAAGATTTGATGCATAGACCTCAAGTTGTTTCAGGCTAATATAAATTTCTTTCTTTCGAGTAGTGTTTTTCAATGAGCTCTCACATTGATATAAAATTTTCTTTATTCATAGGAGCAATTTTTTCACACGTGTGCAATTATTTAGCATTTTGCTTTTCATCAGAACTACTAAAATTGCCTGTGTTTACCCCCTGCCCTCAATCTGAATCATACAACAGAAAGTAACGTACTCTGTTGAAGGAAATTTAGGGACTGGTTGTGAAATGAGCAACAGAAAAAATAAATTGTGTTTGATGACAAATAGGGAAGAGGGAAAATGGCAGGCAATTGCTATATGCTGAGTAATTATTTTGGTCTTAAAACTATTGCTGCTGTATAAAAATAGAAGTCTATTTAATTTTGAGCTCTCAAGCATATCCATTAAAAAAAATTACCTTGTTTACTGGTCCCAGGTAGAGAACTGAATCTACACACATCTACAGAAAGAACAAATCAAGTGGATCACATTAAATAATGTCAACTAAAAGAACATTTCCATTCCATCATTGTCCAGTGTCTATGATTTTGCTATATACAACTAAGGCAAACCTTATGGGTACAAACTTAGATATCCAGGTTGATAAAAGAAGAGAATGGGGCCACCAGATCAGTAGGCGGATGCGAGGAGAAGGCAGGCTAGAGTGGAGGAGATTTGCACACCCAGTGTGTGGTGTTTGAGGCCTGTGACAGTGTGCAGTGTGACTGGCAAAAGAGGATTTGTAGGTGGTGTTGCGTGGTTTGGAGAAAGTGGTTCAAGACAAGGACAGTGAGCTATTTTGAACCTCTTTCCCCTTCCTGATAGAAGCATGAGTGCTGTTAAACTATAAAAGAGTGAGGAGCAGCAGCTGGCTTACACAGGTCAGCTAAAGTGTACAGGGCAGGGCTGAGTACAGGAGGTACAGGGGGTACTTCTAGCAGAGGCAGGGCAGAAAAATGTGGTTACAGTGGTGAGGCTCTATTAATATCTACAGATAAAGTGCCAGTAATGCAGTGCCATTGCTTTGTTGTCAATGTTTTCTGTGATATTACCCCTTTTTTGCTACTAATGTATCTACTAATTGATCTGCCACTGATTTTGTTGTGTTGCTTTAAAGTGGTTCTAAAGCCTTGTTTTTTTTTGTTTTTTTTAAATAATAAACACATCATACTTAGATGCTCTGTGCAAAAGGTTTTGCACAGAGTAGCCCTGATCCTCCTCTTTTCAGGTCCCCTGCCGTCACTTCTGGCCCCTTCCCCTTGCCGAGTGCCCCAACAGCAAGGCACTTGCTCGATCCTGAGCTTCCTCTGTGTGTCTATGGGACTGTCCCGCCCCCACTCCCTCCTCACTGGCTGTGATTGATAGCAGCCAATGGCAATCAGGAGATACAGTTTAACTGCTCAACTGCTAAAATTCTCAGAGACATTTTTTCAGTGCTTCGTGGCCAGTATTTCCAGGGACACTGTTCTTTTGCACTGATGTTATATTCCCAGGGTCACTGTTTTATCTCTCACCTGCTAATGCATCCAGGGACATTGTTTGTTTTTGTTTTTTTCTCAGTTGCTACTACTTCCATAGGCATGGTTTACTGCTCAGCTACAACATTTTCCAATGACGTTGCTCTACTGCTGAGCTGCTAGTATTTCCAGGGACATTGTTCTACTGCTCAGTTGCCAATATTTTCAGTGACTTTGCTCTACCACTCGGCTGTTGCTAATATCTCTCAGACATTTTGTTGTACTGCTCAGCTGTTAATATCTCCAGAGATACTGTTTTATTGCTCAGCTGCTAATGCAGTATTTTCAGGTAAGTTGTTCAGCTGTTTAGCTGCTACTATTCCCTGTGATATTGCTTAATGCTCCACTGCTACTTTTCCCTGTGACATTGCTTTATTGTTCTGCTGCTAAGATTTTTAGGGACATGGCTTTATTGTCCAGGTGCTAATATTCCGTGTGCTAATATTTCCAGTGACACTGCACTATGGCTCAGTGATTAAAGTGTTTGTTAACCCAAAAAAAAAAATATTATATTCTGGTCTGTTAAAGCAGATAAAGTGTAAAAAAAAAAACTAAACCTACCACTTCCTGTATGTCCTCACTAAATGGACACGATAACCAGGGCTGCTCCCCTCTGATCACCGTGGTCAAAGTGCCTCCCTCTGTGATAGGTTGCCTGCTCCGCTCTCCTCTCTCCCCCTCCTTCCACCTCTGTGTCTGTTTCCGGCCCGGAACTGTCCCCCCGCTGCTATTCTTGTAAACGAAATTTCCAACATTTTCACTGCCAGCTTCTTTATTAGAGGCTGGCATAGCACACTATGGGGGTTATTTACTAAAGGCAAATCCACGTTGCACTACAAGTGCAAAGTGCACTTGAAATTGCACTGAAAGTGCAGTCGCTGTAGATCCGAGGGGAACATGCAAGGAAAATAAAAAACAGCATTTTAGCTTGCACATGATTGGATAATAAAATCAGCAGAGCTTCCCCTCATTTCAGACCTACCCCTCAGATTTACAGCTACTGCACTTCCAAGTGCACTTTCAGTGCAATTTCAAGTGCACTTTGCACTTGTAGTTTGCACTTGTAGTGCAAAGTGGATTTGCCTTTCGTAAATAACCCCCATTGCATCTTCCTAACAAACGGTTAAATTGTCATGTAGCTGTACTGAATGCATTTGCCTTGGGCCTATAACATTAAAGATTGGGTTCCAAAGCAGTTGTTTGATTAACCATGTAACTAACAACATTTAAAAAAAATTAAGCATCATAAATTACGTACACTTTTTGGTTGGGTTGCATTTAAAACGTTTCTGCTTTTACCAGAAGGTTTAGTTACTTTTGTATATTAATTGTTATTTCAAAATCTGTTTAAGGAGACATGGCCCAGTGGTTTATAAATGTAATAATGCAAAATTCCAAAGTAAAGTTTGTATATATGACAATACAATAAAAATGAGGAATTCACAGAAAACTCATTGGATATTGTAGCAGCGCTTAATTACTAGATATTAAAATCCAATAAGACTGGTGAGTGAGGTATAAATAAATGAGTAAAATAATAATAATAATAACAATAAAAGTGGTTTACACCCTTAGGTTAATCAATCTATAAAATAAATATAAAAGTGATTTACACCCGTAGGCAGATCAATATTATTATTGGTAGGACCAGTTGCGAATAAATAGATAAATAAATAAATAAATAAATATAGATATAAATATCCGCAGTAGTTCATATGTGAGTGGAGCAAAGTCCAGTGGTGTTCTGATAAAACAATGGGGCTTGCAGATAAACACGTTTCTAGATTCCTGTAGTGCGGTCTAAGCTCCTGAGTTCTTCCACCAATGCACTCCACCTCGTGAAAGGAAAACGGGTTCCCCTATGGGGATGCACTCACCAGAGCCAAATCAAATATAGGCATGTAATCTCCCAACGAGAATCTGCTACCTCCTTTCTCCAATCACCTCCACAGCCTCTGGTTAACAGCTCACCATTATCAGCCAGGACATATATGGAAAGAATTGGGACCACATAGGGTAATATTGCTTTAAACACTTTTATTTACCCCCAAGGAAAATATCCCTTTAAAATTCAAACGTACCAAAAGAAAGAATTAAAACAGCATGAAACAGATGTATGTGAAAAGCTCTACTATGCCTGGTATCCCTTTCCGGTGTAGCGACGCTGGTTTCCGCTCGGCCGAGCGGTGTACACAGAGTAGAAAGATTTCCGGTCCGTGGAACGCAGGTTTGGAGCGCAAAAAACGTCACTTCCTGGTTGCCTGGTCTACGTCCCTGACGCGCGTTTCGTCATATCCGACTTCGTCACGAGGGCGTGACCAGGCAACCGGAAGCGATCCTTATATAGTGATTGATGGCGCAAGAGACCAATCGGGATGCTCGCATGTACTTCAAACAGGGTTCTATACTCAGCGGTTGCGCTGTCCTGAGACTTCCTGCCTAATGTATCCACATACACCATCAGGATTGCAGTGGAACATATATTTGCCGTGGTGACTCATAAAACATTGAAACTGGATGTGTCAATGTATATTAGTAGTGCCCCTACATCCAGATTTCCTGGTAAACCCCGTAATCGGTGTAGTATAATGCAAGGGCAAGCATACTGCTATACTATTCTAGATTCTACATATATGGCGATCAGATGAATAGTATATATGTATACCAAATACAGTTCTACATATGAGGTCCCGGGGTCTGATGTGCAGAATCATACAATTTACATAAATAAACATTCACCAAGAGCAATAAAAATGATGTCAATGAAGGAAGGATGCGACCTCAATTCTTTTGATAAGAATTTCAATTAATAAAAGCTACAGATAATATGGATGGATAAAATTAAGTGGATAATGAAGTGGAAGTATAAAATGTATAAGATATCATATGAGTTATGTTAAATGAAACATCAGATAAAATATTAGGTAAAATGCTAAAAAACCAGAGATATCAAGGAAAGCAGCCACAAATTATATAAGAGAGATAAAAGTCTCAGTTAAAATTTTCAGTTAAAATTTATATGTATTTAGGATATATGCCAAAATTATATTCAATGTGTCCAGAGAGGATTGTCAGCGATCGAATCCAGTAATATAATTCGGCAATAGGATTATATATGTAAAAAAACAGCAATACGCCGTCCGCAACAAATATGTAAAATAAGCAATAAAATATATGTAAAATAAGCAATAAAAAATTCTGTGTTAAAATTACACAAATAAAAGCACATAAAAATCAAGTGGATCTAGTATAACCTAGACTCCTTGTGCTTAAAAATGTGCTCCGGGTTTGGTGACTGAGATGGTGACTGAGATCGCAGCTCCCCCTCAGTGACAGTCACCTGAAATGACCCAAACAATTACAAATATAACTTTGCACATTAAAATTACATGAAATCCTGCCATCAAAATCGCACACATAAAGTCGCATATAGTCGCATACGGACCCATTGTTGTTTGTTTGGCAGAAAAAATTGCTTAAAATTATCGCTTAAAAATTATTCTATATATAATTGTTGCTTACATAAAATCTAGTCAACATCAGTCTGATTTGTCAGGTGTCGCTGATGAAGCAGTTTATATCCAGTTCTACATTGAGACCTCTAGGGGCAAGTACATCGGTTAAAAAAATCCATTGGGTTTCTTTTTTGGACAGCTCACGTACTCTGTGTATGCCTCTCCAATGGGGTTGGAGGTGCTCTATTCCCCAGAATTCTAGGCCACTGGGGTCGCTATCATGTTTTAATTTGAAATGCAAAGAAACGTTATGGTCCTTATAACCTATTTTAATGTTGTTAATGTGCTCCCCAATCCGTATGCGTAACAGCCTTTTAGTGCGGCCTACATACATTAGGCCGCATGGACACTTGAGTGCATAGACCACAAACATAGTATTGCATGTTATAAATTGCTTTATATCAAATAATGTTTGGTTTGCTGTCGCCATAAAGCTATCAAGAGCTCTTATGGGTTTTTTTACTTCTCTGCAAGCCTTACACTTCCTACATGCATAAAAGCCATTCTTATCCCAGAAGGAAGGTGGTTTTTTAGGTGGATCAATGATTTTTTTGATAACCTTATCTCCAAAGCTTGTTGTTTTTCTATATATGAACTGAGGATTCGAGGGTATGGCTGTAGTCAATTTTCTGTCCAATAATAAAACATGCCAGTGATTTCTGAAGATGTTCTCTACTTCTTTGTATTGCTCGTGGTAACCAGAGATAAATGCCCATTCTTTTTTATTATTGTTATTCTGGGTCATGTCGGTTGAAGCGGTTTGATCCTTTTCTTTTAGTGTCGAACTTCGTGGCACTGCACCCACTTCTTCCACTATTTCTTTCAATTTCATTGGATCATATCCCCTAGCCTCAAATCTATCTGTTAAAATCTTTGATTGAAGCAGAAAATTATCATTTTCAGAGCAGTTCCTTCTCACCCGCATTATCTGACCCTTGGGTATATTTTTTAGCCACAAAGGGTGGTGACCGCTGGAGATGGGTAAGTAACTATTCCTATCTGTCTTCTTGAAGTAGACCTTAGTCTCCAGTTGATTCTGCTTGCGGTATATGGTTACATCCAAGAAGTCGATCTCCTCTTTATGCCAAGTTGAGGTCAGATTGATGTTATTATTATTGGTGTTTAAAATGGTTAAAAACTCTTCCAAATTTTCAGTGGTCCCTGCCCAGATAAAAAATAAATCATCAATAAAACGACGATAAAAAATCAGTTCTGGTCGCTGATTATTAAAAATCGTTTTATCCTCCCACTCCGCCATGAACAGGTTTGCGATACTAGGTGCAAATTTCGCTCCCATGGCTACACCCCTCTGTTGTGAATAAAAGTTCCCACTGTACCAGAAATAATTGTGGTTAAGGCAAAAGTCTAAGGCGTTCCTTAAAAACATTTTTTGGTTCAATGGCAAGTCGTCTCTCTTACTTAACGCCCAGTTGAGAGCTAGTAAAGCATCATCATGCTGGATGATGGAATATAAAGAAGAGACGTCGGCCGTGACCAATAAAACCTGGTTCTTTTCAGTTAGGTCCACTTTCTGTAGGGAGTTTAAAAAATCTTTGGTATCGCGTATATAAGATCTGGTGTTCTTTACGCTATTTTGGAGGAATTTATCCAGATATTGCCCCAATCTTGCAGAGATAGAGTTAATACTATTAACAATCGGTCTTGCTGGGGGTTGGATAGGATCCTTATGGATTTTGGGCAGGGTGTACAGTGTTGGTATTCTACTGCTCGTTGGAACCAAGTATCTCCTTTCTTTATTGGTGAGGACTCCCATATTTGATCCTATTTCAATCAGACTTTCCAAATGATCTCTGTATTGCATAGTGGGATCTTTGCTTAGAGTGCGGTAGGTGGCTGTATCTGATAGCATTTCTACTATCTGGTTGTGATAAAAATCTTTACTTAGTATCACTACCCCTCCTCCTTTATCCGCTGGGCGTATAATTATGTCCTTACGCTTTTCCAAAGCTGAAATTCCTTCATCAATATACCTGGCATTGTCCTTTTTATTTGGTTGCAGTTTTGATAAATCCTGTAAAACTAGACCTTTGAACACCTCCACCTGGTGGTTTGGATTATTCTGGGGGTTGAATAGTGATCTATTTTTCAGACCACTGTTAATTGGTTGATTCATTTTGAGTTGGGGGGTAGTGTCATTCTGTTTATTGGACTCATACCCTAAAAAATGTTTCTTTATGTTGATTTTTCTGATGTATTTGTGAACATCGATGAATACATTGAATTTGTTAATCGGCTTTTTTAGGCCACATTTAAGACCTAAATTTAAAATGTTCACTTCTTTCTGTGTTAATTTGATGTTTGCCAGATTAAAAATTCCTCCTATTCCGAGCCTCTTCTTCTTTTGCTGGAGTTTGAGGCCAGCCCTACATCCTCGATATTTTCTTTTTTCTGTTGTGCCGGCTGAGCTTGTTCCTTTGTTGGAGGATTTTTCCATTGCTGTTCCTTGTGTTGTACTTGTTGATGTTGTTCCTGTGGGTGGTGGTGGTATTGTGACTGCGTGGGTGGTCGGCCTCTTCGTGGGTGATGCCCCCGGCCTCTTTGCTGCCCCCCCCTGCCCCGTCCTAAAAAAGGACGCGGTGTGGGGTAGTCATTATAGTCGTCCACATACTCATAAATAGGCTGAAACCTATTTTGAGTGACTACTCCATAAGGTTGTTGATAATTACCGTTATTCCGTTGGTTTCTTCCTTTGGCTCCTCTGCCTTTCCACTGCTGGACGGGGGTTGAGAAGAGAGGTGGTGGTCGCATTTGACTTGGTTCCTCATAATATTCCTGTTCATCCCTCCACTGAGTGTTTGGTAAGGGAGTTGGAATAGTAGTGGGCCTGGGTATGGGCACTGTTTTAGCTCTGATATTTTCTTTGGCATTTCCTTCTCTGGTTTCTGTAGCAGTTTGTTGCCAGGTATATACCTGGTTGTTTTTAAAATCCTCTAGGTCTTTCTGATATTTTTTCACTTTCTTCTTTTGGGTGTCCCTATCAATTTTCTCCAATTTCTTTTGTACTCTGGTGTTGAAGTCTATGATCTGTTGGGATTCTTTAATGGGTTCTAATTGTAGTTTCAAATCATTAATCTTAGACTCAATTTTCACCATTTTTCGTTTCTTTCTTTGAAGAATTAATTGTTGTAGTTTCAATCCTACTCCATTGAAAAAATCTAACCACTCTTGGTTTGATTCTGGATCGTCTAAGCCATCTTGAGGGACAATGTCCCATCTTAGACTTTTAATTATAATCCTTTCCTTAATATATTGCTCTAGGGTACATATGTCCCACCATGTTCTTACTTGTTTTTCAAGAATATTTCCCAGGGCTGATATTGCTCCATTATAATTAACCTCTGCGGGGGTGGGTGTATAATCAGAGAATAATGAATTAACATCTATTTGTCTATTACTCAAAAATTGCAGGACATCCATAGCTGCGGGGATATGGGTGCTAAAACGGTTAGAAAGGTTGTTTGGTGTATGTGCCCTCTTATATCAAACAACTCCCTGCGCTTGTGGGATGATTACCTTGCTATTTGTGATGTATACACCATATGAAGATATATAAATATAAATAAATAAATTAATATATCGGTAGTTTAGTGTGCTCACTATGAAGGGTGGCGCACTAATAGCTGCTGCTTAAAAACAAAAAACCATATGACAATACAATAAAAATGAGGAATTCACAGAAAACTCATTGGATATTGTAGCAGCGCTTAATTACTAGATATTAAAATCCAATAAGACTGGTGAGTGAGGTATAAATAAATGAGTAAAATAATAATAATAATAACAATAAAAGTGGTTTACACCCTTAGGTTAATCAATCTATAAAATAAATATAAAAGTGATTTACACCCGTAGGCAGATCAATATTATTATTGGTAGGACCAGTTGCGAATAAATAGATAAATAAATAAATAAATAAATATAGATATAAATATCCGCAGTAGTTCATATGTGAGTGGAGCAAAGTCCAGTGGTGTTCTGATAAAACAATGGGGCTTGCAGATAAACACGTTTCTAGATTCCTGTAGTGCGGTCTAAGCTCCTGAGTTCTTCCACCAATGCACTCCACCTCGTGAAAGGAAAAAAACGGGTTCCCCTATGGGGATGCACTCACCAGAGCCAAATCAAATATAGGCATGTAATCTCCCAACGAGAATCTGCTACCTCCTTTCTCCAATCACCTCCACAGCCTCTGGTTAACAGCTCACCATTATCAGCCAGGACATATATGGAAAGAATTGGGACCACATAGGGTAATATTGCTTTAAACACTTTTATTTACCCCCAAGGAAAATATCCCTTTAAAATTCAAACGTACCAAAAGAAAGAATTAAAACAGCATGAAACAGATGTATGTGAAAAGCTCTACTATGCCTGGTATCCCTTTCCGGTGTAGCGACGCTGGTTTCCGCTCGGCCGAGCGGTGTACACAGAGTAGAAAGCTTTCCGGTCCGTGGAACGCAGGTTTGGAGCGCAAAAACGTCACTTCCTGGTTGCCTGGTCTACGTCCCTGACGCGCGTTTCGTCATATCCGACTTCGTCACGAGGGCGTGACCAGGCAACCGGAAGCGATCCTTATATAGTGATTGATGGCGCAAGAGACCAATCGGGATGCTCGCATGTACTTCAAACAGGGTTCTATACTCAGCGGTTGCGCTGTCCTGAGACTTCCTGCCTAATGTATCCACATACACCATCAGGATTGCAGTGGAACATATATTTGCCGTGGTGACTCATAAAACATTGAAACTGGATGTGTCAATGTATATTAGTAGTGCCCCTACATCCAGATTTCCTGGTAAACCCCGTAATCGGTGTAGTATAATGCAAGGGCAAGCATACTGCTATACTATTCTAGATTCTACATATATGGCGATCAGATGAATAGTATATATGTATACCAAATACAGTTCTACATATGAGGTCCCGGGGTCTGATGTGCAGAATCATACAATTTACATAAATAAACATTCACCAAGAGCAATAAAAATGATGTCAATGAAGGAAGGATGCGACCTCAAATCTTTTGATAAGAATTTCAATTAATAAAAGCTACAGATAATATGGATGGATAAAATTAAGTGGATAATGAAGTGGAAGTATAAAATGTATAAGATATCATATGAGTTATGTTAAATGAAACATCAGATAAAATATTAGGTAAAATGATAAAAAAACAGAGATATCAAGGAAAGCAGCCACAAATTATATAAGAGAGATAAAAGTCTCAGTTAAAATTTTCAGTTAAAATTTATATGTATTTAGGATATATGCCAAAATTATATTCAATGTGTCCAGAGAGGATTGTCAGCGATCGAATCCAGTAATATAATTCGGCAATAGGATTATATATGTAAAAAAACAGCAATACGCCGTCCGCAACAAATATGTAAAATAAGCAATAAAATATATGTAAAATAAGCAATAAAAAATTCCGTGTTAAAATTACACAAATAAAAGCACATAAAAATCAAGTGGATCTAGTATAACCTAGACTCCTTGTGCTTAAAAATGTGCTCCGGGTTTGGTGACTGAGATGGTGACTGAGATCGCAGCTCCCCCTCAGTGACAGTCACCTGAAATGACCCAAACAATTACAAATATAACTTTGCACATTAAAATTACATGAAATCCTGCCATCAAAATCGCACACATAAAGTCGCATATAGTCGCATACGGACCCATTGTTGTTTGTTTGGCAGAAAAAATTGCTTAAAATTATCGCTTAAAAATTATTCTATATATAATTGTTGCTTACATAAAATCTAGTCAACATCAGTCTGATTTGTCAGGTGTCGCTGATGAAGCAGTTTATATCCAGTTCTACATTGAGACCTCTAGGGGCAAGTACATCGGTTAAAAAAATCCATTGGGTTTCTTTTTTGGACAGCTCACGTACTCTGTGTATGCCTCTCCAATGGGGTTGGAGGTGCTCTATTCCCCAGAATTCTAGGCCACTGGGGTCGCTATCATGTTTTAATTTGAAATGCAAAGAAACGTTATGGTCCTTATAACCTATTTTAATGTTGTTAATGTGCTCCCCAATCCGTATGCGTAACAGCCTTTTAGTGCGGCCTACATACATTAGGCCGCATGGACACTTGAGTGCATAGACCACAAACATAGTATTGCATGTTATAAATTGCTTTATATCAAATAATGTTTGGTTTGCTGTCGCCATAAAGCTATCAAGAGCTCTTATGGGTTTTTTTACTTCTCTGCAAGCCTTACACTTCCTACATGCATAAAAGCCATTCTTATCCCAGAAGGAAGGTGGTTTTTTAGGTGGATCAATGATTTTTTTGATAACCTTATCTACAAAGCTTGTTGTTTTTCTATATATGAACTGAGGATTCGAGGGTATGGCTGTAGTCAATTTTCTGTCCAATAATAAAACATGCCAGTGATTTCTGAAGATGTTCTCTACTTCTTTGTATTGCTCGTGGTAACCAGAGATAAATGCCCATTCTTTTTTATTATTGTTATTCTGGGTCATGTCGGTTGAAGCGGTTTGATCCTTTTCTTTTAGTGTCGAACTTCGTGGCACTGCACCCACTTCTTCCACTATTTCTTTCAATTTCATTGGATCATATCCCCTAGCCTCAAATCTATCTGTTAAAATCTTTGATTGAAGCAGAAAATTATCATTTTCAGAGCAGTTCCTTCTCACCCGCATTATCTGACCCTTGGGTATATTTTTTAGCCACAAAGGGTGGTGACCGCTGGAGATGGGTAAGTAACTATTCCTATCTGTCTTCTTGAAGTAGACCTTAGTCTCCAGTTGATTCTGCTTGCGGTATATGGTTACATCCAAGAAGTCGATCTCCTCTTTATGCCAAGTTGAGGTCAGATTGATGTTATTATTATTGGTGTTTAAAATGGTTAAAAACTCTTCCAAATTTTCAGTGGTCCCTGCCCAGATAAAAAATAAATCATCAATAAAACGACGATAAAAAATCAGTTCTGGTCGCTGATTATTAAAAATCGTTTTATCCTCCCACTCCGCCATGAACAGGTTTGCGATACTAGGTGCAAATTTCGCTCCCATGGCCACACCCCTCTGTTGTGAATAAAAGTTCCCACTGTACCAGAAATAATTGTGGTTAAGACAAAAGTCTAAGGCGTTCCTTAAAAACATTTTTTGGTTCAATGGCAAGTCGTCTCTCTTACTTAACGCCCAGTTGAGAGCTAGTAAAGCATCATCATGCTGGATGATGGAATATAAAGAAGAGACGTCGGCCGTGACCAATAAAACCTGGTTCTTTTCAGTTAGGTCCACTTTCTGTAGGGAGTTTAAAAAATCTTTGGTATCGCGTATATAAGATCTGGTGTTCTTTACGCTATTTTGGAGGAATTTATCCAGATATTGCCCCAATCTTGCAGAGATAGAGTTAATACTATTAACAATCGGTCTTGCTGGGGGTTGGATAGGATCCTTATGGATTTTGGGCAGGGTGTACAGTGTTGGTATTCTACTGCTCGTTGGAACCAAGTATCTCCTTTCTTTATTGGTGAGGACTCCCATATTTGATCCTATTTCAATCAGACTTTCCAAATGATCTCTGTATTGCATAGTGGGATCTTTGCTTAGAGTGCGGTAGGTGGCTGTATCTGATAGCATTTCTACTATCTGGTTGTGATAAAAATCTTTACTTAGTATCACTACCCCTCCTCCTTTATCCGCTGGGCGTATAATTATGTCCTTACGCTTTTCCAAAGCAGAAATTCCTTCATCAATATACCTGGCATTGTCCTTTTTATTTGGTTGCAGTTTTGATAAATCCTGTAAGACTAGACCTTTGAACACCTCCACCTGGTGGTTTGGATTATTCTGGGGGTTGAATAGTGATCTATTTTTCAGACCACTGTTAATTGGTTGATTCATTTTGAGTTGGGGGGTAGTGTCATTCTGTTTATTGGACTCATACCCTAAAAAATGTTTCTTTATGTTGATTTTTCTGATGTATTTGTGAACATCGATGAATACATTGAATTTGTTAATTGGCTTTTTTAGGCCACATTTAAGACCTAAATTTAAAATGTTCACTTCTTTCTGTGTTAATTTGATGTTTGCCAGATTAAAAATTCCTCCTATTCCGAGCCTCTTCTTCTTTTGCTGGAGTTTGAGGCCAGCCCTACATCCTCGATATTTTCTTTTTTCTGTTGTGACGGCTGAGCTTGTTCCTTTGTTGGATATGGAGGATTTTTCCATTGCTGTTCCTTGTGTTGTACTTGTTGATGTTGTTCCTGTGGGTGGTGGTGGTATTGTGACTGCATGGGTGGTCGGCCTCTTCGTGGGTGATGCCCCCGGTAAAAAAAAAACATTTTTTTTCCTCAGTTTAGGCTTTGTATTCTTCTACATATTTTTGTTTAAAAAAATCACAATAAGTGTATATATAGTTTATTTATTATAGTTATAGCATCTACAAAATAGGGGATAGTTTTATGGCATTTTTATTATAATTTTTTTTTTATTAGTAATGCGGCGATCTGCAATTTTTTTTTGTGACTGTGACATTATGGCGGACACATCGGACAATTTTTGTTGACACTATTTTGTACCCATTGTCATTTATACAGCGATTAGTGCTATAAAAATGCACTGATTACTGTGTAAATGACACTGTCAGGGAAGGGGTTAACCACTAGGGGGCGATGAAGGGGTTAAATGTGTCCTAGGGAGTGGTTATAACTGTGGGGGGGGGCTACCTAGGACATGACAGCGATCACTGCTCCTGATGACAGGGAGCAGTAGATCTCTGTCATGACACAAGGCAGAACGGGGAAAGGCCTTGTTTACATAGGCATCTCTCCGTTCTACCTCTCCACACCGCAATCGTGGGCCGCCCGAGAACATCGAGTTCCCTTGACCCACGGGCACGATCCCACGGCGTGCGCGCCCCCAAAAGGCAGCAATTTTAAAGGGACGTACCTGTACGCCCATTTGTCTGCCTGTGCCATTCTGCCGACGTACATCTGTGTGCGGCGATCGGCAAGCGCTTAAGTGACAATAAAGGATATCTTTATTCTTCAAACATAATCTGTATACTGTATATCCACAACCTAACGTCCCTGTAATCCTTTTTTCATTCATGTTTTTTTGCCTCCTTGCAACACCCTCTGTGAGCTCCCAAACATATCTCCCCGCCACTTCTGTTTGTTTGAAAAGTGCGGTGAACATTCGTTTTGGTCATGTGCACTACTCTATACACACTACAAATATTCCAAAGTCCCTAGTTCATCTCGGGAGCAAGCAAGAGAGGGTGGCTACATTCCCACATACAGTGGAACCGTGGAGAATAAAGGTAGCCACCTTCTAACAGGAAGTCAGATCACAGCAGAAAAAAAAGGAATATGGAGGAGGATGGGAGCAATAGAAAGTACTTTTTGAGTTAATAATACATACTTGGACTTACTGGAAGGCTCTAATTAACAAGACACTGCCATTTTATAAAGCCACTTACCATAATAGGGGCTGTCATAAAAAATTTCAGAAGGTAAGGGATAGTTGGCCTTCTGACTCATCCACACTCACATTAGGCTGGCCTAGTCATACATGAACACAGTTGATTGCTTGCGTCAAAAGCCGGGTGAGCTCCGGCTTTTGACGTAATCCGGCAGTTAATTAATGAAAACTCTCTCTTGCAGGTGGGAGTTGTCAATATGCTAACATTGTTATAGGTCTCCGATAAAGGTGGTATGGTCATGCTGTAATTTTTCCTAGGACATATTTCAAAAGCATATATCTTAATATATATATATATATATATATATATATATATATATATATATATATATATATATCATTTTTTTTTTTTTTTTTTGCAGATGTTACATTAGAGGAGGGTTAGGGGTTTTCAGGGGACAATCTTTGTCTTTATTTATTTATTTTTTCTCTTTTGTATCTGGCTGCGCCAGAATTGTTACTATATTTTTATGTATTCTTTTTCTGTTTTTTGGTATCTTGGATACCCTGTTTTGTATATCTTTTGAAAACATCAAAATCAATAAAAATAATAAAATATATAAAAAATAATAATAAAAAATAAAAAAAGAATACATACTTTATTTTTTTACTCGAACTTTAGTGTCACTTTAAAATCCAATCAAATTATTTTTTATTTATTTCAGGTACTTATATAGCGCTGTCAATTTTATGCAATGCTTTACATATACATTGTACTTTCACATCAGTCCCTGCCCTCAAGGAGCTTACAACCCAAGGTCCCTAACACACATTCATACATACTAGGGCCAATTTAGACAGGATCCAATTACGGTAACATATCAGCATGTCTTCTTTAATGGGATAATAACGAAGCTGCGTTGCTGGTGATACTGATAAAGTTATTGCAAACAAATTTTCAAAGGCTTTTTTTTTTTCAAGCGATATCAAGAATAATAATAATAATAATAATAATAATAATAGCGTAAAATAAAAAACAGAAAAAGAAAAGCGTGAATCAACACTCACCAAACTTCTACTAACGCTAAATTAGCAGAAGGAGCCCAAAGGGTGGCGCAAAAGAGCTGAAAAACCATGTAGTACGTCTAGTACGTCACTACATTCGTAATTGTTGGCCAACATTTGTGTGACCGTGTGTATGCAAGACAAGTTGGAGCCAACATCCTTCAAACAAAATTCCACAGTTTTGTTGTCAGAAATTCCAATAATGTGTACGGGGCGTTATGCTAGCCACTCTGTAGACAGAAGATGCTTATACATATCAATTCTCAGGGCGCTCTGGTCCGGTTACATCATTGGCTCCTAGAACCAGCTTTAGGGTAGAGGAAGGACAGCTGACAATGGATGCCTCATAGTAAGCCTATGGGTGACGTCATTGCATAGGCATTGCGGCCGTTGTTGATGCTCTCTTCTCTACACTGAAGCCGGTCATTAGGGAGATTGCATAGCCGAACTGGAGCGCCCTTATGGCCGTACACACGATCGGAATTTGTGTGATCGGACTTTGTTGTCGGAAAATTTGAGAGCAGGAGATAAAACTTTGTCCGACGGAAAATCCGAAGGAAAATGTCCGATGGTGCCTACACACGGTCGGAATTTCTGACAACATTGTCCGATAGGACAGAATCCATCGGAAAATCCGACCGTGTGTATGGGGATTTAGAATAGGTAAGTATGCGCTTCCCCCATGACAGGGCATTTAGTATAGAGCAGGGGTCTCAAAGTGGCGGCCCTCCACCTGTTGCAAAACTTTAAGTCCCATGAGGCATTGCAAGGCTGACAGTTACAAGCATGACTCCCACAGGCAGAGGCATGATGGGACTTGTAGTTTTGCAACAGCTGGAGGGCCGCCAGTTTGAGACTCCTGGTACAGAGCTTACGATGTGCGTGGGAGCAGGTATAGGATCAGATAGGATCAGATTACACGTCCACTCTAGCTGTGTATTACATTTGATTCTTATTACAAAGGTCTACTTTTTCTTTATCATGCCAGCAAGCCTAAAATATTTGACTTATCTAGAACAAGCTGTCATTCCATTTGCAAATCAGTGCATAAAACCTGACATAAATATACAAAACCTTTGCCTTGTATTTATATTTGCTATGACATTTGTTCAGGAAGTGTTCTCAACAATTTCAGCGTAAATAAGCCTATCCACACACAAACAGATTCCATACTGAAATTGGCACTGAGAGATGTGCCAACCTCCTGCCGGCTGACATAAATTTTCTCCCTGACTTAGCGGTTTCAATGTAGCACATAGGCAGGGAACCAGCCATTCTCTTCTAATATGTTGGAAAACCTCTGCGTAGAGTTAATGAACACTTCTGAAGCTTGTTAAGTCAACTGTGTACAAAAGCACGCTTGTCTTAACAACAAGAATTCCCTTTTACTTATCTTCAGATCCGCATCTCAAGCACTTATGGCTCTTAATGCTGTTAACCGCTTCCTATTTACACCAAGTAGTAATTTGGGTTCACTGGTCCTTTTAGACATCAAGAAAACAGCTGAAAGCCGTCTTTAAAAGTCTTGTTTGTTTTATAATGCCCCCGACAGCAGCATTATAGAGAGCTTGTTAGGTCATCTATCAAAAACATACATATTGATGAATTTTCTACTTTATAGACATTTCCCTTAATTTACGAGTTTCTTGAAAAGCTGCTGGAAGTTTCCAGATAATTAGATTTTTTTTTTTTCTTTATTTCCATAGTATTTAAATGCATTTGAAATATACCATTCGTCACCAGGTAAAACCTTTCAACAATGGTGCCACTTGCCAGCGACGGCTCCAGAGAATTTAACTCTGATTGATGGCAGGTCAACTCGAATTGGCTGGCAGAATTTCCAATTTTCTTTTGGGAAATTGCTCATTTCTTGAAGTCTATTCCTATTTTTACAAGTGGACAGCAGGCTGAGATTATACATTACTAGGTGTCCAAGTATAAAATTGTGATGGATGGCTCCACATTGAGAGAAAGAGTTAAATGCTTAATTTAGATTTCTCTTCAGTGAAATAAATATATCAAGTGAAGGAACTTTAACGTATATATTTACTTTCTTGTTTGAAGAGTTTAAGCTGCTAAAAATATTGCGCAGCGAGAAATCAAAATGCATTTCTTAGTCCTAATATGGAACTGTTCATGTGGTATTTATAAAAGCTAGCTCTGGCAATGAGATTTTAAATCAACATATTACCGCTCAACAGTGCTATGAGTATCCTTGTTACCTCTTGTCTATATAGTTTCCCATTTGTTCCTTTTTTCTGTAAAACAAAAAAAAAATAGTTTTCAGTTTTTTGTAGTAAACGTTTTTTTTTTATATTTTTCTAATAGTTTTTCTTTGTGGTCTTTAAACCATAAAAATACACTTCACTACATCACAACCTCCTCATTTCATTCCTTCCTAGCTTGGCACAGTATGTGGTTGAATTACTAAAGAAAAATAGGCTGCAAGATAATTTTTACTTAGCTTAGTGACTGAGGTTAAAGAGGAAGTAAACCCTAATGGGTTTGTTTCCCTGCAAAGGTAAAGCATAATGCATCGCATAGTAGCCCATTATGTGTCACTTACCTGATCTCACCGCTGTCCCCTGTCCCACGAAGCGTTCATCTTCTTTCAGGGTATCGCGGCTCCGGCGCTGTGATTTGCCGGAGCCCCGATGACGTCACTCCCACGCATGCGCACGGGAGCTGCCACTCGCGGCATATCGCCGTTAGCAGCGGCATGCTCAGTGCGCCGTAGACATCGGTGCCTGTCTTTCTGTCTTTCTGCAAATACTTTCTGCAAATTCTACACGGTTTAGGAGATATTTATTGGACCTACAGGTAAGCCTTAATATAGGCTTACCTGTAGGTCAAAATGGTTTGTAAGGGTTTACAACCACTTTAAGCTCTGCTGACTTCTAATCCTGTGCAAAAAATGTATTTTTTTTACTTTTTTTGCATGTGATTGGGCATTTTTTGCAAAGTGAATTTCCACCACATCCACTAAGCTAATGAAAAATTCCCTTGCAAAGTGAAAAGCCTCTATGACTCTTAAAGTGCTTGTAAACCCTTACAAACCACTTTGGCCTACAGGTAAGCCTAGATTAAGGCTTACCTGTAGGTCCAATAAATATCTCCTAAACCTACATGGTTTAGGACATATTTAGAAAAAAAGAGGCATCGCTGTCTACGGCGCATGCGCCGCAGACAGCGGTGCGCAGGCGCACTGCGCATGCCGAGATCACGGCGATATGCCGCTTTCATGCGCATGTGCGGGAGTGACGTCATCGCCAATCCAGCGAATGACAGCGTTGGAGCGGCGAGACGCGGAAGTCACTCCGGGCTTGATGGCGCCGGAGAAGGTCATGGATGAGAGTCGCTTCTTGGGCTTTGTTCTCAGGTAAGTTATTCATAATGAGCTAGTATGCTATGCATACTAGCTCATTATGCCTTTGCCTTGCAGGTTCCGTTTTTTTTTTTTTTGGGGAAGGCTTTACTTCCTCTTTAACCACTTGACCTCCGGAAGATCCCCCCCCCCCCCCCCCCCCCTTTATGACCAGGTTATTTTTTTGCCATACAACGTTGTACCCAAATAAAATGTCATTTTTTTCCTAACAAATAGAGCTTTCTTTTGCTAGTATTTGATCACCACTGCATTTTTTTTTTTAAACATAAAAAGACAGACAGTTATGAAAAAAAAACAATATTTGTAACTTTTTGCTATAAAACCTAATAAATAATAAGAAATTGAAAAAAATCGAATTTCATAATTTTAGGCCAATATGTATTCTGCTACATATTTTTGGTAAAAAAAAAAAATCCCAATAACCATATATTGATTGGTTTGTGCAACACTTATAGTGTCTACAAACTATGGGATGTTTTTTATTTATTTTTATTTTTTTACTAGTAGTCATGGCGATTACAGACTTATAGTGGGGCTGCTATATTGCGGTGGACATTCTGACACTTTTGACTCTTTTTGGGAACCAGTGACACCAAAGCGAGCAAAGTCCTTTCTTGTATTAAGAGAGGTATGGACTCCAGAGAGAGAGATATAATTTTGCACCTGTACAAATCATTAGTAAGACCTCATCTGGAATATGCAGTTCAGTTCTGGGCACCAGTTCTCAAAAAGGATATCAGGGAACTGGAGAAAGTGCAGAGAAAGGCAACCAAACTGATAAGAGGCATTGAGGAGGAGCTCAGCTATGAGGAAAGATTAGAGGAACTGAATTTATTCACTCTTGAGAAGAGGAGATTAAGGGGGATATGGTCACCATGTATAAATATATAAGGGGTCCATATAGTGAACTTGGTGTTGAGTTATTCACTTTACGGTCAACACTGAGGACAAGGGGGCACTGTTTACGTCTAGAGGAAAAGAGATTTCATCAACAAATATGGAAAGGTTTCTTCACAGTAAGAGCTGTGAAAATGTGGAATAGACTCCCTCCAGAGGCGGTTCTGGCCAGCTCAGTAGATTGCTTTAAGAAAGGCCTGGATTATTTCCTAAATGTACATAATATAACTGGGTACTAACATTTATAGGTAAAGTTGATCCAGGGAAAATCTGATTGCCTCTCTGGGACCAGGAAAGAATTTGTTCCCCTGCTGTAGCAAATTAGATCCTGCCAAAGGGTGGGTTGGAATGCCCACATGCCGCACCTACATGCCGCTGGGAGGCCGATGTTTCTGTGCTGAGAAAATGCTCATTGCACGTTTGCAGCACAAAGATAGAGCTGTCAAAGACAGCTCATGGTCCAGTCTAAAGATCAGTAACCAGCGGGACCAGCTTCCGATCATGTGACTACTGTGACAGTGGTCACATGATCACTAATACTTAGCACCCTCCTGGGCATTCTGAACTGTTTAAAGCCGGGATGGGCAGGAATAGGTTAATTTTCAGTGATAGTGGTACACAGGACAAAAAAAGAGAATCCCCCTAATGAAGACACAAACAGCAATAAAAAGCTGAGAGGTGTTCTAATCCCTCTCCACTCCATCCAAAACTCGCAAAAAGGTTTTTCCTTCCTTAAGTTATACATTAACTGCCCCCAAAAACATGTACATTTGATAGCTGGGTGGCCTAGTGTCAGTGTAAACACGTCAATAAAGGCAGAATAATCTTTAAGACACTAGCTAAATAAATCTCCTCAAAATTAAGGAAAGTGTGTTTAGGTTCTTTATAACACTTGTGGAACGTGCAACTCGGAAAATTGTTCTTAAATCCCCCCCCCCCCCCCTCCATATTACATAGAAATCCATCTACAAAACTCAGATTAGAGGTCCCCCTTGAAAGGAAATGTAGATTATCTAGGGGTGGTTTTAACCCTTAAATATCTCTGGTAAGGTGTGCTTTTCAATCCCCACAGGCCTGTGAGATTAGCCCATTGAGACAATAACACAAAACAACAAAGTCTCTCCGAGCAAATCTAATCTTTATTCTTTGGTGTGAATATTTAACCTCCCTGGCGGTATGATTCTGTCTGGAATTTTGTGCTGAAAGCGGTACAATTATTTTGCATGGAAATTTGGCGTTTTTATATTGTAGGCTGCAATTCTTATGAATAACTCACTTAAATCTGTCCGAACCAGAGTCTAGTAGACATCCCGGGTATGATAAAGTTTTAAACACAAAATCATAAATTATAATATAATAAAAATATATATAAAAATGATTCAATAATGTAATCAAATCAAATACACTGAAATTTGCTCAGGTGCAGAATAGTCGCTGTCATTAAATTTATTGTTTGATGATAAATTGTGATTCACATTTTTTATCAGTGTTTTCTAGCTGGTCTAAAACCACTTTTGACATAAAGGGACACTTTTTGGTTGCTATGGACAATCTCCAGTTTCCAGGCAGAAAAAAAATCTTTTTATTATATAAAATGACATGCAGGGCGCTGGGCAGACCACTAGGGACAAAGGGGATGTGTATTTTTTGTATACAGTACTGTAATCTGTAAGATTACAGTACTGTATGTGTGTTGTGTTTTTAAACTTTTTTGAATTTGGCGCCGATCTCCGCTCCCGTGCGTCATAACGTCGCAGGGAACAGAGATCAGCGGCACTCGGGCACTGTGTGAATCGAGCGAGCGGATGGCTCGCTCACACAGCAGGGAGACATCGCAGGATCCAGGGGAAAAGGTAAGTAACTTCCCCCCGTATCCTGCAACGCAGCCCGAGTCTGGCTCGGGGTTACCGCTCCTGGCAGAAAAAACTCAACCCGAGCCAGACTCGGGATTACCGCCAAGGAAGTTAAAGGGGGGCTTTCAGAAAGTACCGCCCTTTGACAAATTATCCAATCATATACAGCGACATTTTATGACCAAAGTGAAACTAATTATTTCTAAAATATCATGTGCTTTACAAGAAACGAAACACAAAAGAAGATAACAGTAACATGAAAAAACGAAACTTGATTAGCAAGACTTGAGCATATCTATTTGTGAAGTGGATGTTAGAGAGACACAAAATGGAAACTGATTATAATACAAATAAGTAGTTAAGCTAAATATCCCTTCACCCCTGTCTTTTTTTAACGCATTGGGTTGAGGAGTACCACACATGTGCCAATCACATCCATAAACTATAATGGTATTCCCACAGTTGCATAGATTTACTGATGTTATGCGCTCTAAAAGGGAATTTCCCCCAAAACTTCAATCTGCAAAGAATACCCAATTGCAGGGAAAATAAAAAAGTCTATTTGCCTTTAGTATATTAATCCCTTTATCATTTAACCCACAGGACTAGCATGGTCTGCAAAGGATTTGGAAAGAAGGTAAAAGCTGCATTTTGGGGTTGATTTACAGTACTAAAAGCAAATAGATTGTTCACTTTGCAACGGAAATTGCACTTTGTATGGGAATTGTCCCTAGAGCTTAGAGAAATGTAGTGAAATTTCATTTTATAAAGACTTTCCAAACACATGCAAGTAAAAGAAAAAAAAGCTGTGTGTTTGCTTGCACATGATTGGATAAAAGGGGTCAGCTGAGCTTCATCTCATTCACTAAGCTCTGGGGAAAATGACCTTGCAGCATTCAGTTGCAATTTGCCTTTAGTAAATTTGCCTTTAGTAAATCAAGCCCTATTAGACCCATAAGACCAGCATGGTCTGTGGGTACACACTAAAAACACAAGCTGAAAACCTTTACTTTTCTTTCAAAGTCAACATTCTCTATGGGACGCTATACTACAAAATACCCCCACAAATGTGGGCCATTGATTGCAACCAAGATCTGTTAATTTGCACACACAAAAAAGTTTTGGAATGTCCGACAGAAAAAGTCAGACGGGAGCTTTTCATCGTATATTCCGATCATGTGTATGACCCATCTGACTTTTTACATCGAAAATTCTGATGGACCTAGAAATAGAACATGTTCTAAATATTTCCGACGGAACCAATTCATATTGGGAAAACCACTCGTCTGTATGCTGTTCCGACGGACCAAAAACAATGCATGCTCTGAAGCAAGTACGAGACGGCAGCTATTGGCTACTGGCTATTGAACTTCCTTTTTCTAGTCCCGACGTACGTGTTGTATGTCACCGCATTCTTGACGGTCGGACTTTGGTGTGATCGTGTGTACGCAAGAGTACAGTTTTAGCGAAACTCTGTCGGAACTCCGTCAGAAAAACCTTCAGAGTTTATTCCGACGGGAAAATCGGTCGTGTGTACAGGGCATTAGGAGCAAAGCTAAATCCAGCAGTTGATTATAAAAGGGGCGTTACTTAACAAAGAAAACCCCTTCCCATTTCAGCAATGCCACCACATGGAAGAGAAATGTCATGTCAAACAGGGCAATGATCCAAAACACACATCTAAGGCCACTGTTGTATTTCTGAAGAAGGACAGGGTGAAAGTGATTAAGTGAGCACGTATGTCTCCTGAACCCAAACACCTATGGGGAATTCTGAAGAGACGAGTTGCGCATCACTCTCCATCCAGCATCCAGGCTCTAAAAGAGGTCGTTCTTGAAGAATGGAAAAAGATAGATGTTGCAATATGTCGCCAACTTGTTCATTCCTTGCCTAGAAGACTTGGTGCTGTCCTTACAAATCATGGAGGTCACAATACTAGATGTAGTAGTCTTTGTTGTGGGGTGTATTCATTTTTGCATCAACTGATTAGATTTTTTAATCTAAGTTATATTATTAACCTTACTTTCATGTAATGAGCTCAACAAATGTTTTTATCAGAATTTTGGAAATTGTTCTTGTGTTCATGAGGTATTGATTAAAATCTTACTTTTCAAAAGGGGTGTACTCATTTATGCTGAGCACTGTTTGTAAAATAGTAGAGGTGAAATAACTGGATATTCAGTTCACCAACATTCAACACCAGCAGTCCCCGGAAGCTCCTCTGTAAGGTCTGGGAAACCCTCATAGACATGGAAAAGGCAAAAAGGGGTGTCAGATCAAAATGGGTTAATGGCAACAAAAGTTTAATGCAGAATCACTTACATGGGAAATCCCAAAGTTCGGTGTGCAGGGTAGGTGTAGTGAGCAAGGTAGGCTGACAGCAATCTGGATAGACTGGTGGAGCCGCAGAGCACAGAGCTGGGACCCACTACAAGAGATGAAAACCGGTGGCGTCTTCAGCATACACACACGCCGCTGTCAGGGAACCAGGAACACACAGAGGAGGTGGGCCGCCCTCTCTTTCCTTTCACATGGTCTGTGGGTGGTAGTGCCAGAAAGGACGTAAATATTACAGTGAAAGCTGGATTTTATCCATTGCTGGGAAACAGATTTTCAGCTTTGCTTTCTAAACTTGAGTTGGCCTAAAGTTTGTGTACACTATAGACAAAGCTTTTTTTTTCTTTTGGATAGATCAGGGAAGGGTTTATTTATTTATTTTTTTCTGTCTGTATCCCATTTGGAGATCTCCCTTCACTTCCTGACCCGAAGATGCAAGAGGAAATGAGAGGAAATCTCTACAAAGTGCAGGAAATTCCTCCGTATCCCACTGGAAGATTTACCCACACCTTTTGTTCTAGTCATTTTGTATTTTCCATCACCTTCCATCTCTGTGACAATAAGCACCAAAGGAAACAAACAGCAATTAAATATTATTTTTCCTTCTTCTATACAAAACTAAACTAAGAATAAAAATATGTACAGACCCTTGGAAATAAGTGTGACTATAGATGTATATTCTAAGGTATATTAGACCCAATTCATACGATGTATAAAAAAAAAAATTTGTATTCAATATCATAAGGCTTAAAAAAACATATTCACACAGATGACAGCCATATAGATCTCTGTCTTGGCCTTGGGATCCAGTATGTGGGCCAACACGTTTCACGGGCTGCCCCGCTTCAACAGGACCATGAATCCCTAAATGGTACTGTATGGTAAATGTATGGAACACTGATAACAACTAGTCCACCAGGTCCGTGGGGAACCCAATCCAATCCTCCAATGCCCACTTCCATCCATAAAGGTTAGCAGGTGTGAAAATCCAAACTTAGGATGCAAGAGTCAGATAGATGTTGTATATCACAGATGCAATCCATATAAAGCCTGTGAGCCTAGGTCAAATAGGTGATGCGTTGTTATATCTAAGTATGTATATCACCAGCAAATTGGAGGTATAGCAGACTAACTTGTAGAAAAAAGTTCTCATTACCATATACCATGCTTCCAGGTTGCCATTACCACATGCCATGCTGTATGAAAGAACCTTTTTCTACAAGCTAGTCTGCTATAGCTCCAATTTGCAGGAGATATATCTACTTAGATATAACAATGCACCACCCATTTGACCTAGGCTCACAGGCTTTATATGGATTGCATATGTGAACATCTATCTGGCTCTTGCATCTTAAGTTTGGATTTTTACACCTGCTAACCTTTACGAATGGGAGAGGGCATTGGAGGATTGGATTAGGTTCCCCATGGACCTGGCTGACTAGTTGTTATCAGTATTCCATACATTCATCATACAGTACAATTTAGGAATTAAAGGCCTCGATGAGGCAAATGCATTGGCCCACATACTGGATTCCAAGACCAAGACAGAGATCTATATGGCTGCTGTGTGAATATGTTTTTAATATATGTTTTTAACGCTTTTGATATTGTGATATTGAATAAAATTTAAATTTTTTTATACATCTTTTGAGTTGGTGTTTAATATACCCTAGAATGTACATCTAAAGTCCCACTTATTTCCAGGGGTCTGTACATATGTTTATTGGGGACAGTACCTTCTAGGGGTAGATTCAATTGTACAATTGTTCCCCACACCCCACAATTTGTCTAAAAAAAAAAAAAAATTTGAGCTGTACATACACAATATCAGGAATCATTTTAGAGTTTTGTGACCTTTAACCAATTGCCGCCCGCCCACCGTCAAATGATGGCTGGGCGGTGCAGCTCTCGTTTTGGGTGGACGTCATATGATGGCCTCCCAGAACGACCACTCTCGCGCACACCCCCGGCGCTGTGCTAATAGGACAAGGCACGACCCTGATCTGTGTAAAGAGCCGAGGCCATGGCTCTTTAACCATTTGATCGGCTGTGTCCAATCACAGCCGGTCACATGTAAACACGGAGATGCCGGTAATCGGCGCTCCTCGCCTCACACTGACAGAGTGTGAGGAGAGGAGAGCCGATCAGTGGCATCTCCTCACAGAGGACAGCTAGGTATGTAATCAGGGCACTGATCATCAGTGCCCTGATTACAATAAGTGCCCACCAGTGCCAGCAATGATTGCCCACCACTGCCAGCAATCAGTGCCAACCAGTGCCCACAAGTGCCATCAAACAGTGCCCACAATTTCCAGAAATCAGAGGCCATTAGTGATGCCAGTCAGTGCTGGCTATCAGTGCTGCCCATCAATGCCCATCACTGCTGCCCATCAGTGCTCATCACTGCTGCCGATCAATAATACCACCCATCAATGCCCATCAGTACCCATCAGTGCCGCCTATCCATGCCCACCAGTGTTGCCTATCTGGGCATACCAGTGCTGCCTATCTGTGCCCAGTGCCCACCAGTGCCACCAATCAGTGCCACCTATCAGTGCTCATCAATGCCACATATCAGTGCCCATAAGTGTGGCATATTCGTGCCTCCTCATCAGTGCCACCTAATCAGTGCCCATAAGTGCCACCTCATCAATGACCATCAGTTCAGCCTATCAGTGCCCATTAGTGTTGCCTCATTAGAGCCCATCAGTGAAGGAGAAAAATTACTTATTTACAAAATTTACTGACAGAAACTAAGAAAAACATTTTTTTTCAAAGTTTTTGGTCTTTTTTTTTTAGGAAAAAATAAAAAACCCATCCAAAAGAAAGCTCTATTTGTGTGAAGAAAATCATAAAAATGTCACATGGTTACAGTGTAGCATGACCGCGCAATTGTCATTCAAAGTGTGACCACGCTGAACGCTGAAAAATGGCCTGGGCAGGAAGGGGGTGTAAGTGCCCTGTATTGAGGTGGTTAAATATGCCTTCCTACAGCCTTGTACATGTACATGGCCCCTAATATGTTCAGGGAATCCTAATAACTTTATCATTTGCAGCAGGGGATTCATTATTCCGTATATAGATGAACACCCAACATAAAGCAAGACACCAAAAGTATGTTTCTTTAAAATTCCTTAAGCTTTTAACATAATTAGAATCCAGGGCTCTTGACGCTTCCTTTAAAAGCAGTGCAATATCACCATTGATTGATGCCTCCCAGAAGTTCTGCAAGTCGAAAAACAGATTCAGTGTTTATGCCAGGGTGAAGTTGCTGTTTGACGTTAATAAATCCTATCCAATTTCTTCATTATCCTCTAGCATCTGAACCTATCCAAGTATCACCAGGGACAGCCCATAGAGCTGTAGGCTAGGAGTTATAATAATTCTGAGAATCTTATAATAGCACCCTTTGCTTTGATCAGTGAATATTGCATTGGATATTGTATGAGACGCCGCAATAAATTCAGTACAGGTGCAACATAGGCTTCGGAAAGAAATAAACAAGATATATGGCTTGTACACATGAGAATGTCATTGCGTAGAATTATTCCCAAGCAGAACCTCAATAAAATTAGGTTCCTTACTCGGCAGCTTTCATGTTTAAATTTTAATTAGCCCTGTTTATCAAATTTTGCACAAAATGAGTTTATGGCATTAAATCTTCAACGCTTAAGACGTCCCAGCAGAACAAGAAAATAATGCGAATTTGTGACCCCCGCTGTTTCTTTTGATATTCTCTCCCAATTTGTTATAGATATTATGACATTACATGGTCTACACTTCCATTAATATTACTTCTTTCTCCCTGCTATCATCTGTTATCTAATTCATTTTATGGGAGGGTTAATTAATCTTTCTTTCCATGTTTTGCAAGGGCTGTTTTCCTACTTACGCGAGTATTGATTCGGATGTTTCAAAGCCATTTTTAAAACCATATTTTATCGGGTGCTTGGTGAAAACGTGATCTGTAGCTATACCCTGGTAATCACAGTGGGGACTGAGAAGTTTTATAGGCTTAAATTCAAGAAGCTTTATATCTCTGGACCATTTTAATTTGTTGGGCCCTTTTATGAAATGTTGACCTCTTAAAGCGGTTCTGCACACACTTTTTTGACTAGATCTCATTGCCTTCCAAATCTGGCAAAGAGTGCTAAATGGACGTTTTTTTTTTACCTTGTAATTGCTGGCCCGGTCTATGCACCCATTCCTCTGTCTCTGTGGCTGTGGGCGGGGTTTGTGCGGGGATCCGCATCACTTCCTTTCACTGTCTCCTGGGATCTGGTGTCATTCATCCCAGGAGGCAGTGCGGACAGCCGACGCGAAATCTCGCGTGATTTCACGGACGCCACCCGTTGTTATGGCAACATAGTGGTTTTCACGCCGCTCGGCGCTGTTGTCAGTGCGCATGCGCGGGAACCAGCGAGGCCTGGAATGGGAACAAGGAAGTGATTGCTTGTGGGCTTCAAATGCCCACAAGCAAAATGGAAATTAAGTTGTTTTTATTTTAAAAGTGCAGATTTCGGGAAAAACGGACATGGATACAGGACAGACACAGAAAAAGTGTGTTTAACGTTTGACTTAAAATACTTTTTAACAGGAGAAGAAAAAAAAAATTGTGTGCAGAACCGCTTTAACTATTTTGTTACCATAGATCATTGATGCCTAGATGTGCAAGTCATATTTAGAAGGTGTCAGCATGCTTCAATTTACTTGACAAGCACTCCATGGGGTTGATTTACTAAAGGCAAATAAAATATTCACTTTGCATGTGAAGTTGCACTCTGCTTCTCCAGGGCTTAGTGAAAGTAATGAACTTCACTGTGCAAAGATTACCTAATCACGTGCAAGGAAAATAATAAAACAGCATTTTTGCTTGCACGTGATTGGATGATGGAAGTCAGCAGAGCTTCACTTCATTCATAGTTCATAGTTTCATAGTTAGTAAGGTTGAATAAAGACATCAGTCCATCCAGTTCAACCTGAGTGTCTACAATTGTCCCTATCCCTGTACATTGCACACTCACATTGGTCCCTACCCTCAAGGAGCCCACAATCCAAGGTCCCCATTCATATACTAGGGCCAATTTTTTTTTAATTTTTTTATTTTATTTTTTTTTGACAGTAGCCAATTAACCTACCTACATGTCTTTGGATTGTGGGAGGAAACCGGAGTACCCGGAGGAAACCCACGCAGGCACAGGGAGAACATGCAAACTCCAGGCAGGTAGTGTCGTGGGAAGCTCTGTCTGGGGAAAATTCCTTGCACTTGCAAAGTGAACAATCTACACTGAGCAAAATTATAAACACAACACTTTTGTGTTTGCCCCTATTTTTCATGAGCTGAACGCAAAGATCTACAACTTTTCCTATGTACACAAAAGGCCTATTTCTCTCAAATATTGTTCACAAATGTCTAAATCTTTGTTAGTGAGCACTTCTCCTGTGCCAAGATAATCCATCCACCTCACAGGTGTGGCATATCAAGATGCTGATTACACAGCATGATTATTGCACAGGTGTGCCTAATGCCGCGTACACACGTACGGACTTTTCCCGGCGGACCTAAGTCCAGCGGACAATCCGCTGGACTTTCCAGCTGGGTACGCTGGACTAAAAAAGCGAACGGACTTGACCACACACGATCACGCAAAAAGTCCGGCGGTTCACGCGATGACGTACAGCACGTACGACGGGACTAGAAAAAGAAAGCTCGAGATCCCAAACGACACCCTTTGGGCACCGTCAGCTGATCTCGTGTGTATCGCGTGTTAGTTGACGTTTGGTTAGAGACGATTCGTGCTTCTCAGACTTCTGCTTAATTCGTTCGCTTCTGCCGTTCAGTTTGTGCTTGTGAGGTTTGTATCTGGCTTTCAGTGCGTGTGGATCAGTTCCTACCTGTTCTCAGGCCGTTCTGGTCCGCTCGTTCCTGTTTTTCAGGTCGTTCTTCATAGGCCTTGCTGTTCTTCAGTGCGTTCTGTTAAGTTGTTTGTTTGATCAGCCGACCGTTTTGAAGCCATGGAGTGTGGACGTACTCGGGAACGAGTTCGTGCTGTGCAGGGGCTCGGTGTTGCGGTTAACACCTTGGCACGAGCCCAGTCCATGAACAGGGTGAGGAGGAGTTCATGGACCAAGAATTGGTTGCGCCAGCGTGACCAATTCTCGCATATGCCTTTGCTCCGTGAGATCCGTGAGAATAATCCTGATGATTTCAGGAATTATCTCCGGATGACGGACCCCATTTTTCACCGTCTGTTGGCTTCGCTGTCCCCTTATATTACCAGGCAGAATACCTGCATGCGGCAAGCCATCAGTGCGGAGCAGAGGCTAGTCGCCACGTTGCGTTACTTGGCGACGGGGAGAAGCTTGCAGGACCTCAAGTTCACGACAGGCATCTCCCCCCAGGCTCTGGGGCTCATTATTCCAGAGACCTGTTCTGCCATTATCCACGTCCTGCAGGAGGAATACATTAAGGTAAGTCTTCTCTTTTATAATTACCTATGTCTATGTATTACCATGATAGGACTATTCTATGAATGTCCCCTATTCCTTTTTTGTTTTTTTTTTTGTTTTTTGTCTAGTATTTTATGGTTGACTTATCGAAATAGCTTTAAGAATGTATTATTTAGTGGGTCACATGCATATTTCCTTGCACCAACCTCCCCAGCATGGAAGCTTGGCCCCCTAAACACCCCTAGCCTAGTCACTTTCTTTGTTTAAAAATGTATATTACCAGCTCCATTGTACTGCTTTACTCACCCCCCCTTTCACCCCCCTTGCCCCTCACCCCTTTCACCCCCCTTGCCCCTCATTTTTAAATTGATTGCATGTGTTTTTGGTCAGCTTGTAATTAACCACCCCCCCCCCACACCCCGTTAATTAATTGCATGTGTTTTTGGTCAGCTTGTAATTAACCCACCCCCCCCACACCCCCTGATAATTAATTGCATGTGTTTTTGGTCAGCTTGTAATTAACCCACCCCCCCCCCACACCCCCTGATAATTAATTGCATGTGGTTTTGGTCAGCTTGTAATTAACCCACCCCCCCCACACCCCCTGATAATTAATTGCATGTGGTTTTGGTCAGCTTGTAATTAACCCACCCCCCCCCCACACCCCATTAATTAATTGCATGTGTTTTTGGTCAGCTTGTAATTAAACCCACCCCCCCCCCCACACCCCTGATAATTAATTGCATGTGGTTTTGGTCAGCTTGTAATTAACCCCCCCCACACCCCCTGATAATTAATTGCATGTGGTTTTGGTCAGCTTGTAATTAACCCACCCCCCCCCACACACCCCGTTAATTAATTGCATGTGGTTTTGGTCAGCTTGTAATTAACCCACCCCCCCCCCCCACACACCCCGTTAATTAATTGCATGTGGTTTTGGTCAGCTTGTAATTAACCCACCCCCCCCCACACACCCCGTTAATTAATTGCATGTGTATTGTGTGACCTTACAATTAATTACTCCACACCCACATCCCCATTATTATCTTCTCTGGGCCATCAGAGGGGTCATCAATCAGAGATTTGTCCCTTATCCTTAATCTTTTGGCTTTATTTCAAGGACTTACAAAATAAATACATATGTTCTTCCAAATTGTTTGTTAATTTGTTGCATTTAGTTAGGTGTTTTGCCTGGTTTTTAATTTGATTTGTATATTTGTGTTTGACTTCACAGTGTCCTTCCACGCCACAGGAATGGCAGACTGTGGCTTCCCAGTTTGCTGCCCGTTGGGACTTTCCCAACTGCGGAGGGGCGATTGACGGGAAGCATGTGCGAATTGTGCCCCCACCCCATTCGGGGTCTTACTATTGGAATTATAAGGGGTTCCATAGTATAGTGTTGATGGCGGTGGTGTCGGCACAATATGACTTTCTTTATGTGGATGTGGGGAAAAACGGCCGGATGTCGGACGGAGGAGTCTTCAACCACACGGAGTTCGGTCATCGTCTCCAGACTGGTGGCCTGGAGCTGCCACCAGATGAAGATAATGTGGAGGGACTCCCGTTCGTTTTCATTGCCGATGAGGCGTTCGGTCTGGGTGACCATCTGATGAGGCCATTTCCCCAACGATCCCTCACCCCTGAGAGGAGGATTTTTAATTATCGGTTGGCCAGAGCAAGACGGGTTGTGGAAAATGCCTTTGGTATTATGGCCAACCGTTTCAGATTGCTCCTTACATCCCTACATCTGGCAGAGTACAAACTGAATACTATTATTCTTGCATGCTGTGTCATGCACAATTATTTACGCAAACATTCGGGAACATACTCATTACCAATCGGGCCTGAGGCCGGAGTGGAAGGCAACCTGACCGGGCTGGATAATCGCCGTCTTGGTTCGGCCCCACAATCAGCCCAGCAAGTGCGGGACCGTTATTTACATTATTTTAATGGTAGGGGGGCCATTGCAATGGCAGCAGACCCTTAAACCATCTTTTTGATTTACAAAGAATAAATACAGTTATTTATGTTTGAAATATTGTTATTTTCGTATGGTTTTGCTTTTAATTTTGCCTGTTTTATATGTTGTCCTAGTGCACATCTTAATAGTGGCAAACTTGTTTTGCGTTTAGTAAATAAGCCCCTTTGTCAATGAACCACAACATGTTTTGGTCAAACTGGTAGTATTTAAAAAGAAGAAGCCACACATTGTTTAATTTGTGCAAACATTTTTATTTTTATTCTAGTGCACATCCAAACCTTTTTATGTTTTTCTTTTTTATTTTATTTTTTTTATTTTTTTTGGTATTTTTGGTTAATATTTTTTTTTTTTTCAACAACATTTGTTTTCTTTTTTTTATGTTAGATTTTTTACATTTTTTTGGTCTTTTTCTCACAACATATTTATTTTATTTTTGTGATTGATTTTTTTAAACAAACATAAAAACATGTTTTCAAATGGTAAAAAATTTAGGCTTAGCATTAGAAAATATTTACACAATGTAAAAGTCCAGAACTTACAAAGTTCAACAGGTAACCCATGAACAGTAGAAGCCAAATTTAGAATATGCACACTAATTTAACAGGAAAATGGGTAATGTCAACATGTGCTATGTTCCATCATGGGGAATCAATGGACGTGTTTTGTGTGTGAAACCCCTTCCCTCTCACCTACTAGCATTAGGGGTTGCAAACACAAAATGCGTCCATTGAGATCCCCTGATGGCACATAGCACATGTTGACACACCGTGTGCATATTAAAAATTTGGCCTCTAAAATTTGTAAAACAGCGCATCAAAAGGGGAATGAAGGACATGATTGATGTTAAGAAATGGAAAAGGGGTCTTTAGATTCTCCCCAAAACATCAATCATGTCCTTCATTCCCTGCTGCATGGTGGCCATCTCCTTCTGCATATTTTCCAGCTGCAGATTCCAGGCCATGATCTGGCCAATAAGCCTGTGGGCACTGTCAGTGGAAAATGGCTCCGCAGCTTGTCCTTCCACAAACAGATCAGCATCACCTAAAAGTTGGGTAGATAAAACACAAGAAAAAAAGTGTCAAAAACATGCAGACCTTAATTTATTAGCTCAATCTGTGTTCTGAGACACTCACTTGGTGGGGTGCAGATTTGATCCACTTCAACCACCTGTTCCGCCACATCCACGCGTGGGCTTGGGCTAACTGCCCAATTAGTCTGGTGAGGCCGGGAGGTCCTCGTAGGTTCGGACTGACGTCTGAGTCTTTTGCCCCCTATGGTAATGGAACACAAAAGGTACACTTTTAATCACACTGATATTTGAGTGCCAAAATAGGATTATTAAACATTGTTTAAAAGTGTTGTCCAATTATTAGCAGTTTGTTAGAAGATCCTACTTGAAGACAGAATTGAAATGTCTATCTAATGAAACTCCAATACTTAAACCGCCCTTCAACCCTAAATTTGAACTTCCGCTCATTGGATCCCTGCACCCCTGTGGTGTCTTATTTGGAACCTTTTAGGGGGGAGGGGTTGCAGATACCTGTGTAAGGCAGGTATTTGCACACACATCCGGCCCTAGACTCCCACAGAAGTATACGCCACATCCCGTCCCACCGTGCTGTCTGCTGGGACACACAGGGGGTCCCCGAGCTCGCGCGGACCAGTCCTATTGCATTGCGCAACTGGCGCATGCCCAATAGTGACCGGGAAGTGAAGCCGCAAACATTAATTTCATGATTGCAAGATCAGAGATTGTAGCTGCACCATCCAAGGGACAGATGAGTGTACTTCTTTGAAAAGTCACCACCTACAGTATTTGTAGATGATGAGCATTTTTCGGGAATTGTGAGCATGACACCCTGCTTAACATATTTATCCCCCCCCCCCCCCAAAACAGCTTCTGGAGTCCCTGTGTAAGTTACCCCTAAAACCCTTACTACAGCAGTAATTGTATAGATAGTGACAATAATAAACAACCTTACAACTCCAACAACCCAAAGCCAGGTAAACTCAATAAACGTTATGAAGACAAACTGAACTTTCATCAAATCTGCGCAAGTTTCACGTACGAATGCTAATAACATGTGCGCAAGTTTCACGTACGAATGCTAATAACATCTGCGCAAGTTTCACGTACGTACGAATGCTAATAACATCTGCGCAAGTTTCACGTACGAATGCTAATAACATGTGCGCAAGTTTCACGTACGAATGCTAATAACATCTGCGCAAGTTTCACGTACGAGTGCTAATAACATCTGCGCAAGTTTCACGTACGAGTGCTAATAACATGTGCGCAAGTTTCACGTACGAATGCTAATAACATCTGCGCAAGTTTCACGTACGAATGCTAATAACATCTGCGCAAGTTTCACGTACGAATGCTAATAACATGTGCGCAAGTTTCACGTACGAATGCTAATAACATCTGCGCAAGTTTCACGTACGTACGAATGCTAATAACATCTGCGCAAGTTTCACGTACGAATGCTAATAACATGTGCGCAAGTTTCACGTACGAATGCTAATAACATCTGCGCAAGTTTCACGTACGAATGCTAATAACATGTGCGCAAGATTAGACATATCAAGTATAACCATAGTAGCGCACGTGCTTGACTTACTTTTTTTGATGGCTTTTCGAATTCTCCTGTACTGATCGTGCTCCCTGGATTTGATGTCGGACCATCGCTTGCGCAGTTGATCCTTGCCCCTTCGTACGCCGAATTTCTGCTCCAGGGTGCTGACGATTGTAGTGAGAATCTTGTCCTTGCGCAAGTTGGGTCGAGGGTAGGGGCCATTTTCCCCGTCGTAATCTTCCCTTTGGAGGATGTCCACCATCTCCACCATCTCTTCAAAGGCCATATTGGTGGCCTTATATCTGCTGCTGGATGCAGATGTGTTCGCTTCTTGGCTTTCCTCCGCGCTACTGGCTGAGAATGTGTCCGCCATCTTCATGAATTTATTCACCCACAATGCAACGAGGGGAAGCGGGGCGGGGAATACTCGTCAGGAGGAACGTCATGGGCGGGCGACGCGGAGGACGCAGGCGGACTTCGACGCGTGCGCAGTGTATATAAGGCTGTTTGAGGGCCCCACGTGTTCCCGAACGGAAGTAGCGAGCGCTGTGTACGAAGGTAAGTGTTTTCTAGGATGCATTACTGTGGTTTACTGGGTTTTGGGCCTGCATTTTTTAAGGATATGTGTGTGTTGCTGCCTGTGTGTAGGGGTTGCTGCCTGTGTGGGTGTGTTGCTGCCTGTGTGTAGGGGTTGCTGCCTGTGTGGGTGTGTTGCTGCCTGTGTGTAGGGGTTGCTGCCTGTGTGGGTGTGTTGCTGCCTGTGTGTAGGGGTTGCTGCCTGTGTGGGTGTGTTGCTGCCTGTGTGTAGGGGTTGCTGCCTGTGTGGGTGTGTTGCTGCCTGTGTGTAGGGGTTGCTGCCTGTGTGGGTGTGTTGCTGCCTGTGTGTAGGGGTTGCTGCCTGTGTGGGTGTGTTGCTGCCTGTGTGTAGGGGTTGCTGCCTGTGTGGGTGTGTTGCTGCCTGTGTGGGTGTGTTGTGTAATGTTTGGTTTGAAAAACTGGATGTGCGTTTTTAGTAACATTTGTGTTTTTGGTCTTTTGTATTGCCATTACTAACAAAACAGAAACAAACATGTCATCAGCCCAGTTTAATCCATTCAAGGACCAGCAGTTCATGTCCGAATTCATTGCGCTATACAGAAAAAATACCAACCTGTGGCAGCTCAAGAACCCTTTATATGGCAATAGGGATGTCCGGAAGGCAACACTGGGGCCACTTGTGGATTTTGTGAAGACTCAAGTCCCCAACGCAGACACCAAGTTTGTTGAAGCCAGAATTTCAAGTTTAAGGCACATGTACAAGCGGGAGCGCAAGAAGATTGAGGAATCAGTCAGATCAGGAGCAGCAGCAGAGATGGTTTATGTACCGAAGCTGTGGTACTACAACCAACTGGCTTTTCTAGGTGACCAGATGGAACCCAGGCAATCACTGTCCACTCTTCCCTCCACCCTTCCCTCCACTCTTCCCTCCACTCTTCCCTCCACCCCAGCTGAGGCTTCCACGGAAGGAGAAGACCCCTCCACCTTGGAGCAGGCTGATGCGCCCAGCTGGAGCCAGGTATATATTTAGTAGCCTAAATTGTGATTGTGTGAATATTAATGCTGTAAACGTTAAAATGTGAAACAATTAACACCCTGAACTCAGAATTGTGAAAAAAGCTGCCAAAAATTGCGCAAACTTCGAAAAAGTGTGGGTGCAACATATCGATACATATATAGTGTATACATACATCCAGTAGTGGCAAAAAATGCCTTATACAACATTGGTGATCTGCTTGGAAAATGCAGGGGTCCAAATGATAGCCTTTTGGATCTTTTAAAAAATTTATCTGCTCCTTCATAAGTTTACAATTGGATGATTGAGGAGGCCATAAACCAAAAAACAGGTGTTTGATTTTTGATTTTATTTGCACACAGGATGAGCTGACCCAGGATGATGCCGGGACAAGTGGTATGGAGGAGGAGGACATGACCAGCGAGAGCCAGGAGGTGGCTGGGCCCAGCACGAGCCAGAGTGACAGCCAGACTGTCTTAAGAAGTCTACCTCCACCCCTGCCCTTACCCCCAAGAAGGCCCAGGAGGATGACCATTGTTGAGGAGGAATCACTCCAACTTATTAGGAAGGCGAGTGCGATTCTCGACAAACCCCCCATTCCAGAAGAGGCCTATGCCACCTACTTGGCCAGCAGGTTGCTGGAAATGGAGAAGGGCCAACGGCACCTGTGTGAGGGCCTCATTTTTGAGGCTATTAAGGGGGGTTTGAGGGGTCAATTACGAGAATCCACCCGCCTGACACATGAAGGCCCGACACCAACTTCTCCTCCTCCTCCTCCTCCTCCTCCTCTTCCTTCTTCTCCTCCTCCTCCTCCTCCTCCTCCTCCTACCACAAGTCAGCCTCCAAGGAAGCGTGCAGGGAAGACTGCAGGGAAGAGTGCAGGGCAGCGTGGTGGAAGAGTCGGAAGTGATTGCCTGGCTTCAGTCTGGTCTCACAGAAGACACAGGCTGTTGTAGTGCCACAGCTTGGGGACATAGATGTCATCTGCTGCTGTTCCTGGTCTGTCTGATTCCTGGTCAATCTTCTTGTGCTCCCTATATTGGATGAAATGTGCCCAAGCTTAATTTTTGGCTTCACAAACTTGATGTCTGCCGTTGGGGCAAAAAGTCTTCTCAAAATCGCAAAGTGGCTCCAGTGTTGCCTTCCTATTTTGTTTTGCCTTGTTTGTTTAAACCAGAATAAATGGTAATTTAATTTTCAGAAAATAATGATATACGTGCTTGTTATTCAAAAACATAGTTTCTTTAGGAGTAGGCAGGTACATGTCTAAACATTCATTTGACAATACAAGTGTAAAGTGCAACTTCAATGGAACTGCAAGTGCAGTCGCTGGAAAGGTGAGGGTTAAGATCTGAATTAAGGGCAAGCTCTGCTGACTCCACAATTGTATCATGTGTAATAACAAATCCTTTTGATAACCAACAAATAATAAAATATATCTAAATAGAGATATATGTACATATATAATATATATATATATATATATATATATATATATATATATATATATATATATATATATATATATATATATATATATAAATAGAGATATATATATATATCTATATATATATATATATATATATACACGTACACGTATATATCTATATATCTATATATATAAATATATATATATATATGTATATATAGATATATCTTTTTTTGGGTTTATTGAGAAATATAGATATATTATTCATTTGGTGATTTGGATATATATATATCTATATCTATATCTATATATATATATATATATATATATATATATATATATATCTATATATTAGGGATGAGCCGAACACCCCCCGGGTTCGGTTCGAACCAGAACCTTCGAACGGACCGAAAGTTCGCGCGAATTTTCGAACCCTATACGTTATAATGGACGCGAACGTTCGAAATCAAAAGTGCTAATTACAACGGCCAATATGCATGTTAATGTCATAAAACAGGTTTGGGGACCCGGGTCCTGCCCCAGGGGACATATATCAATGCAAAAAGAACTTTTAAAAACTAACGTTTTTTCGGGAGCAGTCATTTTTAATGATGCATAAAGTGAAAAAAAAAAAGTGACATTTTCCTTTAAATATGGTACCTGGGGGGTGTCCAAAGTATGCCTGTGAAGTGGCATGTGTTTCCCGTGTTTAGAACTGTCCTTGCACAAAATGACATTTGTAAAGGAAAAAAAGAAGCCATTTAAAACCACTTGCGGCTTTAGGTTTGATCTTAAGTAGAATCTGAACAGGTACATTATGAAGTGTAGCTCCATCCCAAAAAAATCTATTTTTAAGCTTTTTGTTTTTGTTTTGTTTTTTATCACCCCTGTAACATTTGCTGTCTTTGCACATCTGTTCAGAACATGTCACCTCACTTTCCGTCCCAATGACAAATGTTTTTGGAAAAGTGGGGTTTTAATTGAAACAAGGATTGGTGATAAAGTATCAGTAGAGAGGAGATACCTTTTTCCCAAATTAAATCTAACAGGATAGAATTTCCCTTCCTAGGGTAGATTTCCTCTCACTTCCTGTTTTCTCTTTCCATTTGCAAGTAGGAGTCGTTTGTAAGTTGGATGTTTGAAAGTAGGGGCCTGGCGTATATACTCTGCAGAAATTTGCCCTATTAGATGTTGGTGTAGCCACAAGACTGGTGGGCACAGGAATGGGCCCTGCTGTGAGTTAATAGATCAAGATTTGTAATTGCATGCACCTGTTGAACAGGGCAGAAAAATTGGGGGTGGTGGTGGTGGTGGACGGTTTTGCCACAAGACTGTAAGCTCTCACAGTTACTCTTGGTGGGCGCAGGAATGGGCCCTGCTGTGAGTTATTAGATCAAGATTTGTAATTGCAAGCACCTGATGAACAGGGCAGAAAAATTGGGCCTTTGGCGGTGGTGGTGGACGGTGTTGCCACAAGACTGTAGGCCCTCATAGTTACTCTTGGTGGGCGCAGGAATGGGCCCTGCTGTGAGTTATTAGATCAAGATTTGTAATTGCAAGCACCTGATGAACAGGGCAGAAAAATTGGGCCTTTGGCGGTGGTGGTGGACGGTGTTGCCACAAGACTGCAGGCCCTCATAGTTACTCTTGGTGGGCGCAGGAATGGGCCCTGCTGTGAACTATTAGATCAAGATTTGTAATTACCCGCCCCTGTTAAACAGGGGCTGAAAAATTGTGCCTTAGGCACTGGTGCTGGTGCCACAACACTGCAACCCGGCCCTCACAGATACTGTACTTGGAGCACAGCAGTCACACGTGTTGCGAAGCATTTTTTTTAAAAATTGTAAGTACACGCCCCTGTTAAACAGGGGCTGAAAAATTGTGCCTTAGGCACTGGTGCTGGTGCCACAACACTGCAACACGGCCCTCACAGAGACTGTACTTGGAGCACAGCAGTCACACGTGTTGCGAAGCATTTTTTTAAAAAATTGTAAGTACACGCCCCTGTTAAACAGGGGCTGAAAAATTGTGCCTTAGGCACTGGTGCTGGTGCCACAACACTGCAACACGGCCCTCACAGAGACTGTACTTGGAGCACAGCAGTCACACGTGTTGCGAAGCATTTTTTTAAAAAATTGTAAGTACACGCCCCTGTTAAACAGGGCTGAAAAATTGTGCCTTAGGCACTGGTGCTGGTGCCACAACACTGCAACACGGCCCTCACAGAGACTGTACTTGGAGCACAGCAGTCACACGTGTTGCGAAGCATTTTTTTAAAAAATTGTAAGTACACGCCCCTGTTAAACAGGGGCTGAAAAATTGTGCCTTAGGCACTGGTGCTGGTGCCACAACACTGCAACACGGCCCTCACAGAGACTGTACTTGGAGCACAGCAGTCACACGTGTTGCGAAGCATTTTTTTTTTAAAAATTGTAAGTACACGCCCCTGTTAAACAGGGGCTGAAAAATTGTGCCTTAGGCACTGGTGCTGGTGCCACAACACTGCAACACGGCCCTCACAGAGACTGTACTTGGAGCACAGCAGTCACACGTGTTGCGAAGCATTTTTTTAAAAAATTGTAAGTACACGCCCCTGTTAAACAGGGGCTGAAAAATTGTGCCTTAGGCACTGGTGCTGGTGCCACAACACTGCAACACGGCCCTCACAGAGACTGTACTTGGAGCACAGCAGTCACACGTGTTGCGAAGCATTTTTTTTAAAAAATTGTAAGTACACGCCCCTGTTAAACAGGGGCTGAAAAATTGTGCCTTAGGCACTGGTGCTGTGGCATGGATCATTGAGGAGGAGGAAGAGGATAGTCAGTGAACATAAGAGGACAGTCACTCAGCATCAGCATAGGCAGTCTTGAAGGGATGTGACATTAAAAATTATTCGGTTATATCCGCCTCAGGTGCCTGGTAGCTGGTGGTGATCCAAGACTGATTCATTTTGATGAATGTCAGTCGATCAACCGAGGCGGTGGACAGGCGCACCCTATGATCAGTCACAAATCCTCCAGCAGCACTGAATGTGCGTTCGGAAAGAACGCTGGAGGCAGGACAGGCCAGTAGCTCAATTGCATACTGTGCAAGCTCTGGCCAGTGATCCATCCTCAGGACCCAGTAAGCCAGAGGATTTTCGGTGGGAAAGGTGTCCAAGTCTGACCTTGCCCCAAGGTATTCCTGCACCATGTATATCAGACGCTGGCGATGGTTGCTGGAACCGATCATACCTTGGGGCTGCGGACTAAAAAATTGTCTGAACGCATCGGTCAGACGTCCACCTTCCCCACCGCTCCTTCTGCCACTGACCGAAGCCTCAGCAACTCGTCGCCCAGGACCAGGAGTTTGTAGCCTCCCAGTTTCTGGGAACGCGTTGCACAGACCTTTCTGCAAGGCCTCCCTGAGATGTCTCATCCTCTGCTCCCTCTGCGACGGCAAGATAAGGTCCGCAACCTTACCCTTGTACCGCGGATCAAGGAGAGTGGCCAGCCAGTAATGGTCCCTCTCCTTGATCCGAAGAACACGAGGATCCTTCCGCAGGCTTTGCAGGATCAGGGAGGCCATGCAGCGTAGGTTAGCTGAGGCATTCGGTCCGGAGTCTTCTGGGTCACTGAGGATGACATGATCGCCAGCCACCTCCTCCCAGCCACGTACAAGTCCACTGGCTTGTTGGGACTGTACATCATCCCTAAAAGACTGCTGCTGCTGATGCTGAGTGCCAGGCTCCACCTCCATGCTCACACAATCCTCCTCCTCCTCCTCCTCCTCCTCCTCCTCATCCTCTTCCTGTGTGATGGGTGGGACAGAAGGAACACTGTCCGGATAAAGGGGGCCTTGAGAGGCAAGGAAGTCCTCCTCTTCCTGCCTCTGTTCTGCCTCAAGTGCCCTGTCCATTATCCCACGCAGCGTATGCTCCAACAGGTGGACAAGAGGGACAGTGTCACTGATGCATGCACTGTCACTGCTCACCATCCTCGTGGCCTCCTCAAATGGTGAGAGGACAGTGCATGCATCCCTGATCATGCTCCACTGACGTGGGGAAAAAAACCAAGCTCCCCTGACCCTGTCCTGGTGCCGTAGTCGCAAAGGTACTCATTGATGGCCCTCTGCTGCGTGTGCAGTCGCTGCAGCATGGCCAACGTTGAGTTCCACCTGGTGGGCATGTCAGATATTAGGCGGTTCTTGGGCAGGTTCAGCTCCTTTTGCAGCTCAGTCAGCCGAGCACTGGCATTATAAGATCGGCGGAAATGCACACAGACTTTCCTGGCCTGCCTCAGGACATCCTGTAAGCCTGGGAACCTGCCCAAGAACCGCTGCACCACCAGGTTGAGGACGTGAGCCATGCAGGGCACATGGGTGAGCTGCCCCTGTCGCAGGGCGGAGAGGAGGTTGGTGCCATTGTCAGAAACGACCATTCCTGGCTTAAGCTGACGTGGCGTCAACCACCTCTCGGCCTGCCCCTGCAGAGCTGCCAGAACCTCTGGCCCAGTGTGGCTCCTGTCCCCCAAACACACCAGCGCAAGCACGGCATGGCATCTTTTTGCCTGCGTACTTGCGTAGCCCCTTGTACGCCTACGGAGCACCGCTGGTTCCAAGGACAGAGCACTGGAGGAAGAAGAAGAGGAGGGGGTGGAGGAGAGAGGTGTGTCACAACCAGTAGCAGTAGTCGCGTTTTGGAGGCGTGGTGGCGGAACAACCTCCAACACTACTGCACCTTGTCCTGCATCCCTCCCAGCTGCCAATAGAGTGACCCAATGGGCCGTGAAAGAAAGGTACCGTCCCTGTCCATGCCTGCTGGACCATGAGTCAGCGGTAATATGCACCTTACCGCTGACCGCCCTGTCCAGCGAGGCATGGACATTGCCCTCCACATGCCGGTAGAGAGACGGAATCGCCTTCCGCGAGAAAAAGTGGCGTTTGGGAACCTGCCACTGAGGAACCGCACATTGAACAAACTCACGGAAGGGGGCCGAGTCTACCAACTGAAAAGGCAGCAGTTGAAGTGCTAGCAATTTAGCAAGGCTAGCATTCAACCGCTGGGCATGTGGATGGCTGGGAGTGTACTTCTTTCTACGGTCCAGCAGCTGGGGCAGGGAAATTTGCCTGCTGCATTCGGACGTCGGTGTACTGCAAGTACTTGGTTGTGACACACCGAATTCTACACCTTCAGTCCTCTCAGAGCAGCTTTCAGAGAGGACTGAAGGTGTAGTGGGGATGGAGATCCCAGCTGAGGAGGAGCAAGGAGAGGTCCGCTTAGTTCTTTGGTGTGGGTCTTTTATGTGTGCCTGCCAACGAGCTGCATGGCAGGTCGCCATATGTCTGGTCATGCTTGTCGTGCCCAAGCGGCTGATGTTTTGGCCACGCGAGATACGCTTGAGACAAATATTGCAAATAGCAGTGGTGCGATCTGCTGCACTCGTCTCAAAAAAGGCCCACACCAAAGAACTTTTCTGATAACGTGCAGAGGCAGCGCCCTGCACAGGCGGAGCTCTGCGGTGTTGTACAGTTGCTGTGCTGGCCTCTACCTGGCCTCCAGGGGCATCCTGCCTCGTTGGACATGTGACGCCGCATCCTCCTCCTCCTCGTCCTCCTCCTCATCCTCTCTCCCTTGAGGCACCCACGTGGAGTCAGTGACCTCATCATCCCCTCCCTCTTCACCACTAGAGCAAACCTGGCAGTAAGCTGCAGCTGGTGGAACTGTACTGCCAGATTCCTCAAGCTGGGTATCGTCATCCGAGCCTTCGAATCGTTGGGCATCCTCCTGGAGCATGTACCCAACACTGTGCTCAAAGAGTTCGGGGGACTCCTCAGGAGGACATGGTGGGTCTAGGGAAGGGGTGGCTGATGATGCTCTGTCAGTACCCTGAGCCTGGGTGAGAGAGGATGAGGAGGATGAGGAGGGCTTGGTCATCCATTCTACCAAGCCTTCAGCATGATGCGGCTCCACATGTCCAGCTGCCGAAAACAAAGACGCGCGTGTCCCATGGCCACGTGCTGATGACGATGCACGACCACGTCCACGTCCACGGCCACGTCCACTAGAAACAGAGCCTGCCTGCCCTGTGTTCTTGGCTCTGCACGCTCTGCCTCCCCTTGGCGGTCTTCCAGCCATTGTAGTCGGTAGTCCTGTGGGTGCTGCTGAGAAGAAAATATAGGAGCTCTGTGTGATGCCACTAACACACTAGAAGTCCTATGGGTGCTTCTGCAAAGAAAATAGAGGAGCTCTGTGTGATGCCACTAACACACTAGAAGTCCTATGGGTGCTTCTGCAAAGAAAATAGAGGAGCTCTGTGTGATGCCACTAACACACTAGAAGTCCTGTGGGTGCTTATGCAAAGAAAATAGAAAATAGGAGCTCTGTGTGATGCCACTAACACACTAGAAGTCCTGTGGGTGCTTATGCAAAGAAAATAGAGGAGCTCTGTGTGATGCCACTAACACACTAGAAGTCCTGTGGGTGCTGCTGAGAAGAATATATAGGAGCTCTGTGTGATGCCACTAACACACTAGAAGTCCTATGGGTGCTTCTGCAAAGAAAATAGAGGAGCTCTGTGTGATGCCACTAACACACTAGAAGTCCTGTGGGTGCTGCTGAGAAGAAAATATAGGAGCTCTGTGTGATGCCACTAACACACTAGAAGTCCTATGGGTGCTTCTGCAAAGAAAATAGAGGAGCTCTGTGTGATGCCACTAACACACTAGAAGTCCTGTGGGTGCTTCTGCAAAGAAAATAGAGGAGCTCTGTGTGATGCCACTAACACACTAGAAGTCCTGTGGGTGCTTCTGCAAAGAAAATAGAGGAGCTCTGTGTGATGCCACTAACACACTAGAAGTCCTGTGGGTGCTTCTGCAAAGAAAATAGAGGAGCTCTGTGTGATGCCACTAACACACTAGAAGTCCTGTGGGTGCTGCTGCAAAGAAAATATAGGAGCTCTGTGTGATGCCACTAACACACTAGAAGTCCTGTGGGTGCTTCTGCAAAGAAAATAGAGGAGCTCTGTGTGATGCCACTAACACACTAGAAGTCCTGTGGGTGCTGCTTCTGCAAAGAAAATAGAGGAGCTCTGTGTGATGCCACTAACACACTAGAAGTCCTGTGGGTGCTTCTGCAAAGAAAATAGAGGAGCTCTGTGTGATGCCACTAACACACTAGAAGTCCTGTGGGTGCTTCTGCAAAGAAAATAGAGGAGCTCTGTGTGATGCCACTAACACACTAGAAGTCCTGTGGGTGCTGCTGAAAGAATATATAGGAGCTCTGTGTGATGCCACTAACACACTAGAAGTCCTATGGGTGCTTCTGCAAAGAAAATAGAGGAGCTCTGTGTGATGCCACTAACACACTAGAAGTCCTGTGGGTGCTTTCTGCAAAGAAAATAGAGGAGCTCTGTGTGATGCCACTAACACACTAGAAGTCCTGTGGGTGCTTCTGCAAAGAAAATAGAGGAGCTCTGTGTAACACACTAATGCCACTAACACACTAGAAGTCCTGTGGGTGCTGCTGAGAAAAATATAGGAGCTCTGCTCTGTGTGATGCCACTAACACACTAGAAGTCCTATGGGTGCTTCTGCAAAGAAAATAGAGGAGCTCTGTGTGATGCCACTAACACACTAGAAGTCCTGTGGGTGCTGCTGAGAAAAAATATAGGAGCTCTGTGTGTGATGCCACTAACACACTAGAAGTCCTAAGTCCTATAGGTGATGCCACAAAGAAAATAGGAGGAGCTCTGTGTGATGGGACTAACACACTTCAAGTCCTATAGGTGCTTCTGGAAAGAAAAATATAGCTCTGTGTGTGTGATGGGACTAACACACTTCAAGTCCTATAGGTGCTTCTGGGAACAAAATATAGGTGGTGTGTAATGGGAACAAAATATAAACTAACACACTCAAGTCCTATGGTGCTTCTCTGGAAGAAAATATAGGAGCTCTGTGTGTGTAATGGGACTAACACACTTCAAGTCCTATAGGTGCTTCTGGGAACAAAATATAGCTCTGTGTGTGTGATGGGACTAACACACTTCAAGTCCTATAGGTGCTTCTGGGAAGAAAATATAGCTCTGTGTGTGTGATGGGACTAACACACTTCAAGTCCTATAGGTGCTTCTGGGAAGAAAAATATAGCTCTGTGTGTGTGATGGGACTAACACACTTCAAGTCCTATAGGTGCTTCTGGGAACAAAATATAGCTCTGTGTGTGTGATGGGACTAACACACTTCAAGTCCTATAGGTGCTTCTGGGAACAAAATATAGCTCTGTGTGTGTGTAATGGGACTAACACACTTCAAGTCCTATAGGTGCTTCTGGGAACAAAATATAGCTCTGTGTGTGTGATGGGACTAACACACTTCAAGTCCTATAGGTGCTTCTGGGAAGAAAATATAGCTCTGTGTGTGTAATGGGACTAACACACTTCAAGTCCTATAGGTGCTTCTGGGAACAAAATATAGCTCTGTGTGTGTGATGGGACTAACACACTTCAAGTCCTATAGGTGCTTCTGGGAACAAAATATAGCTCTGTGTGTGTGATGGGACTAACACACTTCAAGTCCTATAGGTGCTTCTGGGAACAAAATATAGCTCTGTGTGTGTGATGGGACTAACACACTTCAAGTCCTATAGGTGCTTCTGGGAAGAAAAATATAGCTCTGTGTGTGTGATGGGACTAACACACTTCAAGTCCTATAGGTGCTTCTGGGAAGAAAATATAGCTCTGTGTGTGTGATGGGACTAACACACTTCAAGTCCTATAGGTGCTTCTGGGAACAAAATATAGCTCTGTGTGTGTGATGGGACTAACACACTTCAAGTCCTATAGGTGCTTCTGGGAACAAAATATAGCTCTGTGTGTGTGATGGGACTAACACACTTCAATCCTATAGGTGCTTCTGGGAAAAAAATAGCTCTCTGTGTGTGTGATGGGACTAACACACTTCAAGTCCTATAGGTGCTTCTGGGAACAAAATATAGCTCTGTGTGTGTGATGGGACTAACACACTTCAAGTCCTATAGGTGCTTCTGGGAAGAAAATATAGCTCTGTGTGTGTAATGGGACTAACACACTTCAAGTCCTATAGGTGCTTCTGGGAACAAAATATAGCTCTGTGTGTGTAATGGGACTAACACACTTCAAGTCCTATAGGTGCTTCTGGGAACAAAATATAGCTCTGTGTGTGTGATGGGACTAACACACTTCAAGTCCTATAGGTGCTTCTGGGAAGAAAATATAGCTCTGTGTGTGTAATGGGACTAACACACTTCAAGTCCTATAGGTGCTTCTGGGAACAAAATATAGCTCTGTGTGTGTGATGGGACTAACACACTTCAAGTCCTATAGGTGCTTCTGGGAAGAAAATATAGCTCTGTGTGTGTAATGGGACTAACACACTTCAAGTCCTATAGGTGCTTCTGGGAACAAAATATAGCTCTGTGTGTGTAATGGGACTAACACACTTCAAGTCCTATAGGTGCTTCTGGGAAGAAAATATAGCTCTGTGTGTGTGATGGGACTAACACACTTCAAGTCCTATAGGTGCTTCTGGGAACAAAATATAGCTCTGTGTGTGTAATGGGACTAACACACTTCAAGTCCTATAGGTGCTTCTGGGAACAAAAATATAGCTCTGTGTGTGTGATGGGACTAACACACTTCAAGTCCTATAGGTGCTTCTGGGAACAAAATATAGCTAGCTCTGTGTGTGTAATGGGACTAAACACACTTCAAGTCCTATAGGTGCTTCTGGGAAGAAAAATATAGCTCTGTGTGTGTAATGGGACTAACACACTTCAAGTCCTATAGGTGCTTCTGGGAACAAAATATAGCTCTGTGTGTGTAATGGGACTAACACACTTCAAGTCCTATAGGTGCTTCTGGGAACAAAATATAGCTCTGTGTGTGTAATGGGACTAACACACTTCAAGTCCTATAGGTGCTTCTGGGAACAAAATATAGCTCTGTGTGTGTAATGGGACTAACACACTTCAAGTCCTATAGGTGCTTCTGGGAAACAAAATATAGGAGTGTGTGTGATGGGACTAACACACTTCAAGTCCTATAGGTGCTTCTGGGAACAAAATATAGCTCTGTGTGATGGGACTAACACACTTCAAGTCCTATAGGTGCTTCTGGGAAGAAAATATAGCTCTGTGTGTGTAATGGGACTAACACACTTCAAGTCCTATAGGTGCTTCTGGGAACAAAATATAGCTCTGTGTGTGTAATGGGACTAACACACTTCAAGTCCTATAGGTGCTTCTGGGAAGAAAATATAGCTCTGTGTGTGTAATGGACTAACACACTTCAAGTCCTATAGGTGCTTCTGGAACAAAATATAGCTCTGTGTGTGTAGCGGGGAAACAGCGATATAATAGTGGAAGCAGTATACCAGCAGAGGCTCTGTCAGTGGCAAAAAAGAAAAGCCTCCCAATGTCCAAATGCTTTCTTCGCTGTGCCTCACATGCTATCTCCGGGGGGTCAGTAGATATAGAGCAGGAAGTAACACACAACCTCTCACATCCCTCTTCTCACTTCACACTGCTCTCAGACACCTGCGCTCGGTCACGCCCCCAAAGCTTGCTGAACTTTTGACCGCCAAGAACGTGGTGACGTACAACACTACGACTAGCCGAGAAAATTAAGTTCAATGCTTCCGAGCATGCGTCAAATTGTTTCCAAGTATTCGTATTGGTACAGACGATCGGAATTTCCAATAGAAACTTTTTCCGTTGGAAAAATTGAGAACATGCTCTCAAACTTTTACTGGCGGAAATTCAGCCAGCAAAAGTCCGATGGAGCATACACACGGTCGTATTTTCCGACGAAAATCTCTCATCTGTCTTTTGCTGGCCGAAATTCCGATCATGTGTATGCGGCATTATAGGTATTCAAAATGCGTGACTATCAGCTGCAAAAGACATGAGTGCTCGGTGTAGTACTCTGCAATGCTATACCCGCTCAGGTTTACAGTTTAATCCTTAAAATTAATCCTATAAGTGGCTGCAGTTTTTTGCCTCAACAACAGAAGAAATTAGTCTTCATAACATAACCAGATGAAAATAATTAGCTAAAAAGGCTACTTGATTCTTAAAGGATTTTATTTCATGGGTTTCAGTTTTCAATTAAAAGGTTTGCAATGAAAAACAAACACTGAACTTCTGTTCATTAACAAGTCATTCATCACAATTAGAAAACAATGTTTAACTTCTATAGGTTTGCTTTTTCTAGCATTCGTCTTTCAATTTCTTCTGCCTTTGTAATCTATAGCTGATTTATTAAACCACTTATATAGCTTACTTTTATTGACTGAAAACCTGCTACATTCAGCAAAGAAAAATAAGTAATTATATTCTATCAAGAATTAAACAGGTACTTTTCAACCAATGTAAACACTATAAATAAATAAAAAAAGAATACATCATGTACAGTAACTATTAAAGGAAAAAATTCTAATGGCTGAAAATATAAACTAATTTAATTACTTCAGAATCCACTCAAACTAATAATCACATAAGGTTAAAGCAGCAAGGAGTTCTGGAAGCCCAAGTAATAATTGTAAAAAAACACAGTTTTTAATTATACAGTTACAAATTGTACATTCATCAATACAGTGTGACCCCAGCAGTAACAATGACTATATTTAAATTTCTTTAAATAAAATGTTAGTAAAGACTGGTTATTCCCACAAAAAAAAAAAAAAAGGTACACGCTGGAAATTTGTCTCTTTCTATTTTGGTTCCAAAGTGCTCTGTAAGTTAACAATATTGCTTTAAATAGATATAATAGTACAAAACATAAAAATATGGGCACATAAAAATCTTCAACTCTAAGGTTAGGATGTTAAAAAATGGAGTCACCAGTGTATCAAGTCAGTCCCTTAAACAGAAATGACCCAAATGTATCTGGGTTCAGTTCTGTAAAGTTTACTGAAGTTTGGATGTTGAATCGGAAACTCAATAGGAGTCAAATGTTTAAAACCAGTAATGGCCATTTTCTAGGCTAATAGTCAAGGGATTGTCAAACATATAACTTGGGGTCGGTCACTACCCTGGGCAACATGTACCAAAACAAAAAATAGCTTTTTTCAAAAATTCCCAGCTGCTAATTTACGTTTGTAAGCAAAAGGCCGGGGATTCCCATCTATACCAGACCCTATGCTAGCTGAGGGTCTAGTATACATGTTAATGGGAGACCCCACAGAAAACAAAAATAGGAATGTGGTCCCCCCTTAAAATACATGCCAGACCATTATTCTTGATGAGGGTTTGGTATGAATGTCAAGGCGGACCCCACAAAAAAAAACAATTCAAAAACAGACTGTGTGGATTATATGTGAATTTTAGTCCTTCTTATGCCGCGTACACACGTGCGGACTTTTGCCGGCGGACCTAGTCCAGCGGACAATCCCACGGGACTTTCCAGCTAGGTCCGCTGGACTTTCCGAGCGTGTGGACTTGCCCACACACGCACGGACTTCTCCAGCGGATAATCCGCCGGCCAAAAGTCCGCGGGACTTTTGAAAATGAACGGACTTGCCCACACACGGAGCAGTCCGTTCATTTCGAACGTAACTTCAGGTTACGTAGCTAGCGTTGGATTGTCCCTTCGTGTGTACGCCGCATTAGCCATACCAGACCACATGCCCACAACATGGAGGGTATACTTTGAAGGGGACAAGGGCCTTTTCCCCACAACACTGACATGGTTGTTGTGGGGGTCTGTAGGCAGGTGAGCTTACTGGAATCTGGAAGCCCCTTTAGGATAAGTTGTTAACACTTTTTTCAAGACCTTTAACCCCTTCATGAGCATGCTATAGCTGAATGACGGCAACAGAGTGGCCGCACTTTGCCGGGAGGCTGTCATATGACGTCCTTCCTTGCTCACGCTGCCTGCACACTGCCTGCCAGCAGTGATCTGTGATTAGGGTAAATCATGGCGGCTCTTTACCACATGATCAGCTGTGTCCAATCACAGCTGATCACAATTTACACAGGATTTGTTTTTGGCAATCCTCCCCTCACACAGGGCAGAAGGGGAGGAGAGAGTCGAAAACCGGCAAATCCACAGGGGAGGGACATCTGCCCTGACAATCACGGCACTGTTCATCAGTGTCCTGATGATCAGTACAGCCTCAACAGTACCCACCAATGCTACCAATCTGTGCCCACCATTGCTGCCAATCAGTGACCATCTGAGATGCCTGTCAGTGCCAATCAGTGCTGCCTATCAGTGCTGCCTATCAGTGCTGCATATCAGTGCTGCCTATCAGTGCAGCTTATCAGTGTTGCCTACCAGTGCCCATCAGTGCCGCATATCAGTGCAGCCTCATCAGTGCCTCCTCATCATTGCCTATCAGTGCCGCCCCATCAGTGCCACCTATCAGTGCAGATCAATGCAGCCTATCAGTGCAGTCTCATCAGCACACATCGGTGAAGGAGAAAACCTTTTTATTTCAAAATTTGTGGTCTTTTTTCGTTTGTTTAGCAAAAAATAAAAAACCCAGTGGTGATTAAATACCTCCAAAAAAAGCTCCATCTGTCTCAAAAAAATCCCATTGCTCACTAGTGCTGAACAACATCACCCAGTCCCTGCTGCTAAAAGTAAACAAAGAGGTGGAGTCACTTAGAGGATGTATATATTTGGTCAATGTCATTGCCCAATAGTCAATACCCATGAACCTTTTCTCAGTAGGTGATGTCTATCCCTTTCTCTTTGTTTACATGGCCAGGAATTCCCAGCCAGTAAATAAATGGGGCCAGGTGACATCACTGGTTGATAAGGATGCAGTGGGTGCCACTGCTTCCTTAACCACTTCAATACCAGGCTATAGTCATATGACATCTGCAGATGAGATCTCTCATCCTGGGTGGGTGTTATATGACGTTCTCGGCTTCTCCTGGGGCCTGCAGCGCGGTGATCTGGGATGAGGCATGTCCCTCTGACACAGCCCATCCCAGATCCATGACCAATAAAATATGTATCTCTACCACGTGACCTGCTGTGTCCAATCACAGCCAGTCACATGTACAGCCCACGTGCACGGCACTCGTGCATGCCTCGGGGCGCGCACAGAGCAGCGATTGGGGACGAGGCTTGTCACCCTGACACAGACCAACCCTGATTGTAGTAAATATCCAATGAAATTGTCTCTTTACCACGTGACCAGCTGTGTCCAAAACCCAGTGGTGAGTAAATACCACCAAAAGAAAGCTCTATTTGTATGAAAAAAATGATAAAAATTGTGTATGGGTACAGTGTTGCATGACTGTGTAATTGGCATTCAAAGTGTGAGAGCACTGAAAATTGGTCTGGGCAGGAAGGGTGTCCTGTATTGAAGTGGTTAACAACCATTGACAGGAAGGAAGCTGTCATTTATCATAGCAGTAGAAATACAACTACTGTATATGATGTTTCGCTCCTGCCAAAAACGTTCTATGCTGGGACGAATGACTGAAAAGCCAAAGTGTTCACCGATAATATACTATGCCCTTACTGGAAATACAGTCTATAAAAAAATAAGCAATTTTTCTTCAATGTTTACAGATTTTTTTTTTATTTAAAGGTATTTATATATAATTAATTATTGTTACTGTTGAGGCCCGTAATCAGATGTACTATTTTGTACTGTATAAATAAAAGCTTAAACAGTAATAATCTCAGTGTATAAAAGGCCTAACTGCACCGCACAGTGCTTAGGAAAAAAGAAGTTCCCAAAAAAAGTCCTTAGTCCATATAGACAAAGTTCCAATACACAAAGCAGTGCTCCAATCAAATAAATGAAGCATGATCAGCATTCACATGTAAAAACATATGAGAAATCGGTAGTATGTTGATAGGTGATGAGACAGTTCAATTGATAGGTAAAGGATTCAACTTAAAGTGGATGTAAACCCACTCTCATCCTTTCTAAACTGCTGCCATAGTGGTTATCTATAAGGATATACATGCCTCCTGCATGTATCCTTATCTTTCAAATGTCTCCCCTCTGTCTGTTATGAGACCAGAAAATTGTAGATTCTGTGGGTGGGCCGGTTGTCTGGAGCTCGTTGGTTGGGATCGTAATGTCAGTAGACTCCCCGCCCACATCTACACTCCCCTTGTCAACGTGCATTTTCTCCTATGTATTTCTTACACTGAACTTCTGCTATGATCACTAATATCCAGTCAAAACCCAGAAAAGTCACCACATGACTTCAGCATGCCCAATCATGCTGAGGTGTGGAGCAGCCAACCCTGGGAGAGCTGGAGAAGAAAGTAGGAGGGGATCTGAAGTACACAGAATGTCTATCTCAGGATCATGCATGAGATATGTAAACCTGCCACTCACAGCAAGGGGGAGAAACGGACTCCTATTTCTCTGTATGTCCGTTTTTTATCTCACTGAAAAAAAGATAAGAGGACTACTTAGAGTCGAGTCTTTTTGGGTTTATATCCACTTTAATCATTGATAGGCATATACAATTCACCAGAGTCCACACCACGTGAAACAAACTCCCCTAGGGGTTTACACTTACCAAAGGGATGTAATTCAAAAGCCTTGAACACACCAGCTGTCTCCCATTTGGTCCAGTTATCTCAAATAGCTCATAGCCCAGGGTGGTTTAGTCATGTAAAAAAAGACTCCACATAGCGTGATGCCATTTTAAAAGTTTATTCAAGACAATCACCCCTTTAAAACCACACTTACACAACATAAATTGTAACAGGCATTTGGTTAAATAATCAAACTGTGTGTTATCACCAATCAGTATGGAATGCCGTCTGCCATCCACCGCATCAACTGCGTGTCACTACAGGCAAGGAACAGCCAGATACTTTCAACGCAGTGGATGCAGTGGTTTTAAGGGGGTGGTCATCTTGAATCAACTTTTAAAATGGTATTACACTATGTGGAGCCTTTTTTTACATGACTAAACCACCATGGGCGATGAGCTGTTTGAGATAACCGGACCAAATGGGAAACGCCTTTTTAATCACATCCCTTTGGTGAGTATAAACTCTTGGGGAGTGTGTTTCACGTCAATCATCAATCATTTTCAGTAACGTGAAAGTAAAGAAAAAGCACAGACTGAAAATCCAGGCAATTGGTGAACCACTATCCATTTTGCCCAATTTATCAGTCTTGCTATAGGGCAACAACAATCGAACAAAACAACAACAACAATCGAACAAAAGTAGGTCCCATACAAACATCTGAAATTAATAGGCCACCCATCTTACTGGAAGATTTAGGTAAAAGCCCAGAAATTCTGAATGCTTTGAAAAAACACAAACTGAAGGCTACTTTAAAAAGTAGTGTTTTATCAGGCGATTAGGGGATCAGGGGAATATTGCTGAAGATGCCAATAGCAGTCTGTGCAAAAGATATGACGTCACCATAACACGAGCATCCGAATGTAAACATCTCCTTCTTTGATAACCTTTTAAAGCTTGGTTAACTAAGAAATACTTTGATCAAGGAGGAAAACCATACATTTTTGCAAAAATTTTACCTAGATGAGTGCATGAATAACAATGTTGCATTAATAAATTGAGAAAAGAAAGAACTAAATTATCAGAAAAGGTCAATGATTGGAGGCCGAGAGACTGCAAAAATTCACACCATAAATTCCACGTGGCCTTGTAACTGACCCAAGTGGATGGTGCAAGAGAATTCACAACAGCTGCGCTTACAGATGGTAAATGATGGACCATAAATGTTCCGGGCAAATCTACCCCTGCGGATCCGCATCTGGGTCTAGTTGATGAAAACACTCCAGCTGGAATCAGGACAAAGAATCCGCAATAATATTAGTATAACCAGGTATGTATTTAACTTTTATCCACAAATTAAGGTCTAAACAATTAAAGCCAAACGTCTCAAAACCGCTAAAACTAGTAAAGATTTGGACAACAAGCAATTGACTGCAGGATACACCTTTATTATCAGAATGGAGCAACAAACAAGAATTCCAGAAACTTTCAACCCCATAGTGCTAATGAAACTAAAATCGGAGATAGCTGAAGAAGAACAACGTTCTTGGTAAAACCAATGACAATCCAACTTTGAGGCCAAGAATCAGCAGACCAATGGCCTTGGTAAAAAGCACCATATCCGAATGCTCCAGCAGCATCGGTAAACAATGAAATTACTGAAGTATCCAAAAAGAAAATTGCCAAAAGGAACAACAGTTATAGGAAGATAACAATTCCTCCCAAACCATCAAGTCAGATACGATTCCAGAAGTAATACAAACAAAATATTTAGGAGAATTAAAACCAGCAATAGCTCTGTATAATCATTTCAAAAATACACGGCCAATATGAATAATTTGGGTTGCGAATTCTAATAGACCTAACCGAACCGTCACTTTATACTTCACAAGAACGAAGGAAACCATAAAACATAAACGCTCCAATTTAGAAAGGGGTAAACGGAATTCCATTTTTTCAGTGTCAATGGTAATGCCTAAAAATCTATAAAATGTTGTAGGCCAAACAGATTTTTCAGAAACGAAAAGGACCCCGAAACATCGATGAGTAGGTTTCAATTCAGTAAACAAAAATAAGCATTCAGCAGAGTCAGCTGGGCCAAAGAACAAAAATTAATCGAGATAATGTAATAAGTTATCTGATCCCTTTTGGAAAGAAACAGTCTATTCTAAAAAAGATGAAAAATCTTCAAAATATTTACAAGAAAGAAAGCAGCCCATAGGAAGGCTCTTGTCGATATAATAAGTTCCATTAAAATAAAAACCTAACGAGTTAAAGCGGCTGGGTTTATAGGTAACAAACAGAAAGCAGATTTAGTCAAAAGATGAATAAGAAACAGAGCTCAGGCTAGGAGCAATATCTTCATTAAGAGAAGAGTCATAAGGATATGATAAATGATGTATAAGAAGATATTAATTTGGTTCCTTTTTAGGAATCAGACCCAAAGGTGATACTCTGAAATTAACGAAAGGAGGAGACAAAAAAGGGCCAGCTACCCTGCCTTCTGCGATCTACTTGGTAATCTTTAAAGAAATAATAGTAGGAAAATGATAAACCGAAGGAAGATTATCAAAACAAACACAACCCGATCCAACAAATGTGGGTAATGGAAAACCGACCGAAAAACCATCAAACGGCCGGGCCGCTTTCAGACGATTTGGCCAAATGTTGAGAAACGGCAGCATGGTGTCCAATTTCACTGGTGTTGCCAGCAGAGTGAAAATGATCCTTGGAATGAACCAAACTGTTGGAAGACAGTTTTTTGTAACAATGTGAAGCTGGATGAGCACCAGCACACATAGCACATTCATGCCTGTAACGGCACAAATTGGGCCATTTGCACTGCCCTTCATTAAAACAAAACCCTTTTTTAAAGGGGGCCATTTGTGATGATTGCATAGTCTGCATTGTCTTAGTGCATTGTCCCGACCATGACACCTTCTGCCTGGAGTTTGCATGTTCTCCCTGTGCTTGCGTGGGTTTCCTCTGGGTCCTCCGGTTTCCTCCCACACTCCAAAGACATGCTGGTAGGTTAATTATATCCTGTCGATAAAATTGGCCAAATATGTGTATGTTGTATGTGTATGTGTTTGTAAGCGTGTCAGGACCCCACAGGGCAAGGACCGCACTATACCACAGATGGACACCAGTGGCAAAAAGCGCCCTGAGGCGATTCATTTAGCATAGGTTGCGCTATACAAGTCATTCATTCATTCATTCATTCATAAGATAAGAATAAGAAGAATAAGAAGAATAAGAAAAATAAGAAGGTTCAACCACAAACCTACATCTTTTGAACCCCAGGTCAAAATCTTATGTATTGAAAGTTTTTGGCGTAACAATTCATCATAAAAGAACCACAACAAACCGGGGAAACTTTTATAGGCTTCCAGTATGATTTCTATATGACGAAACAAACCGATGCACAATCAGGGGCGGATCCAGGGGGGCAACGGGGCAATTGCCCCCTCCAAGAATGCGGGTGAGTGAGTGGGCAGGCATCTGCATCTGGTGACAGGCGACGTGGCAAGTGACAATTCGCAACGTGTGGCATGGGACGTGGCAAGTGACAATCTGTAACATGTGGCAAGTGATAATCTGCAACGTGTGGCATGGGATGTGGCAAGTGACAATCTGCAATGTGTGGTATGGGACGTGGTAAGTGACAATCTGCAACGTGTGGCATGGGATGTGGCAAGTGACAATCCGCAACGTGTGGCAAGTGACAATCTGCAATGTGTGGCATGGGACGTGGCAAGTGACAATCTGAATCTGGTGACAGGCGATGTGGCAAGTGACAATCTGCAACGTGTGGCATGGGACGTGGCAAGTTACAATCTGCAACGTGTGGCATGGGATGTGGCAAGTGACAATCTGCAACGTGTGGCATGGGACGTGGCAAGTGACAATCTGCAACATGTGGCATGGGACATGGCAAGTGACAATCTGCATCTGGTGACAGGTGATGTGGCAAGTGACAATCTGCATCTGGTGACAGGCGACGTGGCAAGTGACAATCCGCAACGTGTGGCAGGTGACAGTGGCAAGTGACACACTCGGGGCTCCCACTGATTCTGCATTATGGTGAGTTGAACCATTTCATTTTTTATAACAATGTAATAATAGTAATAATGCGCTTCAATCATCCTGACACCATAACAACCATGGTGCCGTGATGATTGAAGCGCTAACACCAGCCATTTCCCGATAAATATACCCCCAAAAAAACGTATTTTCTGGCAGTGCCCCTCCTGAGACTAGACTCTGGATCCGCCCCTGTGCACAATCCAGGTGTCATTCACCCATTACGCTTGCAAAAACACAGAAGGCTTGAAGCCAATTATTAAAATTAGGCGGAGGGGTTTTTCTCTGCTTATCATCTAATTTATTTGTTTTTTTTTTATCCGTGTGATTTTTCTTACTAGACGGCTAAAGAGAAAGGTGGTCAACATATTTGCCTCTCCAAATTTTTTTTTTCTTTCACCGAATTGGCTAGATGATAACCCAGCGGCAAAATTTCACAAGACAAAGCTTCTTTAACCGATTGCCGACCATCTCACGCAGATATACTGCGGCAGAATGGCACGTACAGGCAGACTAACGTACCTGTGCACTGCACTTTAAAAGGCGGCCTGCGGGTGCCTGCGGCAAGCTCCGTGAGTCGGGTCACGGGTCCCACAGACTCAATGGGATCCCCACAATCATCTCACGGAGAGGAAGAACGGGAAGATGCTAATGTAAACAAGCATCTCCCCGTTCTGCCTAGTGACAGTGTCACTGATCTCTGCTCCCTGGGATCGTGAGCAGAGATTAGTGACGTGCCACACGTAGCCACGCCCCCCCACAGTTAGAAAATCTCCCTAGGACACACTTAACCCCTCAACTACCCCCTAGTGGTTAACCCCTTTACTGCCAGTGTCATTTACACAGGAATCAGTGCATTTGTATAGCACTGATTGCTGTATAAATGACAATGGTCCCAAAAATGTGTAAAAAAGTATCCGCCATAATGTCGCAGTTACGATAAAAATCGCTGATTGCTGCCATTACTAGTAAAAAAAAAAATTATTAATAAAAATGCCCTAAAACTATCCCCTATTTTGTAAACGCTATAACTTTTGCGCAAACCAATCAATAAATGCTTATTGCAATTTTTTTACCAAAAATATGAAGAATATGTATCGGCCTAAACTGAGGAAAAAAATAGTTTTTTTAAATATTTGGGGGATATTTATTATAGCAAAAAGTAAAATATAATGTGTTTTTTTCAAAAGTGTTGCTCTTTTTTTGTTTATAGCGCAAAAAATAAAAACAGCAGGGGTGATCAAATACCACTAAAAGAAAGCTCTTTTTGTGGTTAAAAAAGGACGTCAATTTTGTTTTGGAACCATGTCGCAGTTAAATCGACGCATTGCCGAATCGCAAAAAGTGCTCTGGTCTTTGGCCAGCAAAATGGTCCGGGGCTTAAGTGGTTAAAACAATTTTCAGGAATTATATTTAGAGTACTTTGCAATAAAGGCAATACAGCATTACTTATCCCTGCAGCATGCATGGACTCGGCAGGTTGACATTGCTCGTGAGATAAAATATCTTGAACTGCTGTAGCCGAAAGACATTTTTTAAAATGATCTGCCAATTCAGCAGGGAAATAATGAGAATGATCTAACTCACCACTAGTGTTGCTCTGGGATATTGCAGGCAAAGATGTACTTGGCATCAGGGTTTTAGGCGTATCAACCAATACGCTTGTGGCAGAAGGTCCAGGACCTGAAATAACAACTCCTGGAGAGGTAACAGTATCCGTAGCAACAGTATTACAAGGCACATTAGAGAATTGAAGAATAATAGTAGAGAAAGGCTTGACAATTAAATTCTCATTGACAACAAGAACAGAGTGCAGTAAAGCAGAATTAGATGCAGGATCAACATATTCAGATGTACAGACAGTAAGGGGTTAAATTCACCAGAGACAGAATTAGATACATGACTGATGATTTTAAGGTTGTTGGGGCCCACGGGATGCGAACCGGCAGGCTGCTGTAAGTCTTTTAGGCCTGTTTGGAGCAGTCACCTCTCCTTGTATCTCTGCTGTATCTGCTGCACCGCCGCCAATCAAAAAAGGGGGCAGGGCGACATCTATGGCCACAGACGGAGGAGGAGTCCTGGGAGGATATGACGCTGTAGCAGGCACAGGAAATCCAGATGAGACCGGTGTGTATGAGAATGAGCAGTAGGAATGGCTTAAAACAAGCTGGGGGATGGTGGGGGGGAAAAGGACAAGCACTGGTGCATCCACTCATCCCCATTAGGCACTGCCACCCTCTCCATCATATGGCGCAGTAATAATTCCAATCTTCAGCTGCTGTTGTCGCTCTGAATAACCGTTGTAATTTTCTGTCCCTCTCATAGGTTTTTTCCAGTCACATGACCATCGTGGCAAGAGGTTTAAATAAAGTTTTACAGGTAAGTAATAACCAATCAAATTAATCTTTAAATAACTGTCATTTTGTATCATTCTTGGTCCCATAGACAGGTGTCGCTATTTAGCCTTTTCCTGCTTTTCATTCTATACAGGCCCTTATCAATCCACCACTGGAATTCCTGTCGACGTTGGCCAGGCAGAAATGCCGGGTTGCTGAACAGAGGGGCCACCGGAGTCAGTGGGGACCGAAGAGGCACAGCTCTACAGGACGAATCCCAGACTTGCATAGAATGAGAGAAAGAGAAGGACAGAGGATCGACAGATGCTGCCGAAATGGGATCCACATCTAAAGGTCAATGGGAAGAGGCCTGCAAGCCTGCCTCTCCAGGGCCACCCACTCCAGTCTGAATGGAGATGAATATATCTGAACCAACTAGGCCACCTGTGCTGCTCTATAGTATTGTTCAAGGTCTGGGACCCCCAGCCACCCAAGTTCCCACAAAGTATACAGTGTGCGCTGGGCCAATCTCCGACCTCTAGGACCCCAAATAAACTTCAATAACTGGGTTTAGAATTTCTGTAATGCCTCGGATGGAACTGCAATAGGTAGAACATGAAAATAATAAAGGGAACATCCCTTTTGTATCACTTTTGCTGTGGACTATATGATGTGATCTTTTATTTGCAATAAAAAGCACAAGAAAATAATCTATTCTTTTCGGAGTGTGGCTATCCAGAGTTTTCTTCTTGTTCCCTTCTACCTGTGCATGTATTAGCCAGCACCTGGGGCTCTCTGTCTGGAAGACAAGCGCACCGGCCTGGAGCGGTGGTTTTCTATTTGTAATGAAAATAATAAAGGATCCTGGGAGCACTACCATCTTGATCGAGGCTATTCTACCCAACCAGGAAAGACCACCAGGAAACCATTGTTCCAACTCCTGCAGCAACTGAGTAAAAATACATGAATAATTACAGCGGTAGAGTGTTGCCAAAGAAGGGGTCAATTTGATGCCAAGGTAGGGAATAGAATTAGATTGCCACGCAAAACTATAATGCCCCCGGAGACTCTGTATGACATCCTCATCCAGGTTTACATTCAGGGCTACTGACTTCTCTCAGATGACAGCTAAGATGGAGATATTTCCAAAGCGCCAAAGGAGATCTAGAACTGATGGCAGGGAAGTATGGGGGAGGACAGAAACAGGAGCAGAACGTCTGTAAACAGTGCACATTTTCGTTGTCTACCCCCACTCTTAATAACTAATATATCTCGATGAGCACAGATTGCCATAGCCAGGGTCTCGATGGGAATTACAAAAAGAATAGGGGAGAGAGCATCTCTGCCTAGTGCCTGACCGGATAGAGATTGGATCAGAGAGGTATGCGGGCCAAGGGATTGCTATAAAGTGCATGTAAAAATGACAGGATTAAGGTAAAAAGTTCCACCTATTCAGAATTCTAAAGAGATAGTCCAATGAAATCCTATCTAATGCTTTCCGTATATCAAGGGAAAGCAGCATTCCCTTTCTCGCACCCCTCCTATCCCAAGAGGTTTGAAGTACTGAGATCAAGTCTATGGCATGCCGTATTTGATCCAAGGCCTGACAGCCTGGTATAAAACCAGCCTGATCTACATGAATATAGTTAGCTATAAACTGGTTCAATCGAGTAGCATACATTTTGCCAAATATTTAAGGTCACAATTAATTAGTGAGATATACCTATAATTGGCCACCTCACTTAGGTCTTTATGAGGTTTTGGGACCAAACAAATGAAAGCTCTATTAGAATCTATGGAGCCATCCTCTTCGCAAGGCATTATAATAAGCAACTAAATGGGGAGCTAAAATATGTGCACATTTTTTAAAATAGAGGGCAGAAAGCCCACTCAAAACCCAGAGCCATAGCTGGCTTAGCCTGTTTGATTGCCTGGAGTACCTCTGAAAGAATTATCTCCCCATCTAATAACTCCCGATGAGCATCCGAAAAAGACAAGAGAGGTAAGTTGGATACAAAGCTAGAAAGCTGAGGTCCCTGATAGAGTTTTTTATAAAACTCCTGGAGCTCACCGAGGACTGTCAGTGGATTTTGAGTAAGTGTGCCATCAGGTTTCCTGATTTTAGGCACCGATGTCACCAAGCTCCTAGGGGTCAACTTTTTAGCTAACAGTTTGCCTGGGAGATCTGCCTGGTGATAAAATGTTGCCTTAGTCCAGCACAACTGCTTCTCGCTTTTGTAGTCAAGCAAAGGTTAAGTTCCAATCTTGCTGTGTCAATTTTCCCTCTGAGATCTAGGGAGGGGTTCTGTTTGTGGTCTTTAAAGTGGTTGAAAAGGCACCGATATCTACCGCGCATGCGCCGTAGACATCGGCGCGCAGGCGCACTGAGCATGCCGGAGATCGCGGTGATATGCCGCTCTCGTGCGCATTGGGCAGGAGTGACGTCATCGCGACTCCATCGAATGACAGCGCTGGAGCAGCGAGACCCGGAAGTCACTCCGGGAGTGATGGCGTGGAGGACATGGACGAGGGTCGCTTCGGGGACTTCGTTCTCAGGTAAGTTATTCATAATGAGCTAGTATGCTATGCATACTAGCTCATTATGCCTTTGCCTTGCAGGTTCCGTTTTTTTTTTCTTTCCAAGGAGACTTTACTTCCGCTTTAAGAAGATCCTTTAATTCAGACTCTTTCTGGCAGATAAGGGCTTCGGAATGTTTTTGTAACGAGATGCCAACTGGATGAGGGTACCTCTCACAGAGGTCTTGTGAGCCGCCCAATTTATTTGAGGGGAAGTCTGTTGGGGGCCATTATTGGCAAAAAAACTCGCTCAGCTGCAACTCTATATGAAAGCAGACTGCGGGCAACTGAGTAGAGCTTCATTGAGTCGCCAGCTTTTTTTTTTGCACATGATTGGTTATTTTTTGCAAACTGAAAGTTCACCACATTCACTAAGCTCTGGAAAAATTTCTATTGCAAAGTACAATTTCCCTTGCAAAGTGAACAGCCTATTTGCCTTTGGTAAATCAACCTCTATATGTCTAATTTGGGGTTTACAGCACTGAATGTATGTAATGGCAAGGGGTGCTGGATGGTCTATGATGCTGGCTGCTGGAGGGTATAATGTTGTGTGAGGGATCTATTGCAGCTGGGATGGGGTCTATTGCTGCTGTCTGCAGGGGATCTATTTTACTGCTTTTTTCATTATAATTAACAAATTGCATACAAATTACTTAACACCAGAAAATAATACTTGGTTCTGTATACTCTTAAAGGGGTGTTACTGGTAGGTACATAGTGGGTGGGACCAATAGACAGTACTCGGAGGTGGGTAGGGGCAGAGAGAAGGGGTGGCTTAAAAGAGGTGAGTTCCTGCACCTATGCTCTGAGAAAAAAAAGCCCTGATGAGAAAGCAACTCAGCATTTACAGTATACAGTTGCACAAAAAAAGGACAAAATGTGCCTGCAGTACATACCTCATGCAGATGAAATAGTCTGATCTATTTGCATCTATTTGTCCTAGAACAAAAACTAAAAACATCGAAGGCTTGTAATCACATGATACTTAATTCCTTGAATTACATGTAATTCATTAAATTAATTTCATTGCGTGGCTTCTCCATCTCGGTGATGAATTGCCCTTTCTAAATATAAACTGCAAATAGTTGTATTTGGTTCAAATTCCTCAATTAGCTTCTACCATTGTCATGGTTTATCAAGATACATACAGTATGTGAATGAGACACACACAATCAATGGACTGCATTTTTATCAAAGAGGAAAACACACATGTTTAGGTATAATCATATTATTTGGCTCCATTCACACTACCCGACATATTTATTAACATTAATGAATAGGCGTTGTTAAGGAGCGGGCAGCCGCCAGCCTGCATCCTTAAAAAACCCTAAACAACAAGGTTGTTAAGGAACTAGTGGTTGTTAAGGAACGGTTGGCCGCTGCGTCCTTAACAACCAAAGAATCATCAGCTGTCAGTGGGGTTCCCCGCTGGCAGCTGAATGTAAAACAAAAATATTTTTTAATTATTAAAAAAAATTATTTCCGGCAGTAAAATAAATCTGAAAAAAACAGCGTAGGGTCCCCCCAAAATACATACCAGACTATTATCTGAGCATGCAGCCTGGCAGGTCAAGAAAGAGAGGGGACGAGCGGGCGCCCCCACCCCCCCTTGAACCATACCAGGCCACATGCTCTCAACATGGGAGGGGAGCTCTCACCTTGTCCTCATGTTGATGGGGACAGGGGCCTCTTCCCCACTACCCTGGCTGGCAGTTGTAGGGGTCTGCAAGCAGGGGGCTTATTGGAATATGGAAGCCCCCTTTAACAAGGGGGCTCCCAGATCCCGCCCCCCCCCCTATGTGAATGAGTATGGGGTCCATAGTATCCCTGCCCAAATGTGTAGTGTAAAAAAAGACATAAGACAGTTTTTGGCCCCCCAAAAATTTAAAATAAATATAATATTTCCATTAAAAAAATAAAATATAAATAAATAAATATAAAAGTCCCCCAGTGTAGATCCATCGACAATAACGATGCATACAGCACTGCTGCCGACCCACAACCAGAAAAAAAGGGGTCTGCTGCCAGCTCTGCCGTCTGACAGTTCTTAAATAACTAACGGGTGGGGTCCCGATGACATCACTAGATGACCCCACCCCCTTGTGATGTCATTGACTCAGCATGCCCCTGGTTGATGACATCACAGGGGGAGGTCACCAGGTGACCCCGCCCCTTAGTTATTTAAGAACTGTCAGATGGTGGAACTGGTAGACAGCCAGAGCCTTCGGCATGGGTGGACTTTTATGGGGGTTAAATGAATGGGGTACTATGTATAAAAGGACATCCCAACTTGTCTTTTTTGCAGCGCCGTTTTTTGGAGTGGAGAGACATGTGAGGCACTGTTCCATGAAGGTAAAGAAAAGTTTGGTTTTATTCCAATCCTTTCCTGGTTGAAAACTATGTGGATTGCATATTATTGAATCATCCCTTCTCGTTTGTTATGAATTAAGACATATAACAGCTTGTGATTTTCCCTATGGAAGATTAATTTCCTTATCATGCAACAACTGAGAGCTTTTTCAATATCGGGATAAATGTATTTTTTTCCATTTGAAAATTATTTTCAGACTTTGGACCTACTGGTAGGTTTAACCTATTTGTTATTACATACATATATGTTTTACATATATACTTTCTGGTATTTTTTTTAAATATCCTCCTACTCTACAGGCCTATTGCCATTGGGGTTCCTATATCCCCCTCTGTGGTGCACCAAATATCTCCTAATGTCAATATCCTCCTGACATCAGAGCCACCAGTTTGATGCTTATAGGATATACATTGTTATCAGGTGGGGATTATTTTAGCTCTTCTGACCTATGCTTTCTTGAGAGTTTTTTTTGATGTGTTCATATATATTTTGTCACTGTGATGTTATATATTGTAATAGTTGTACATGACATGTTCTGTTCTCAATCTGTAGTGACCATACATGCAGTACTTATCTCCTGAGGAAGCCATCTTATGGTAAAACATGCAGAGCAAGAAAATACTGCGGTCCATCTCTATATATGGTTATTGTATGATGATATCCTGATGATTTTATCTATGTATAAATACATTTGATATCTTTTTATATATTGATTTTGATTTGTTTTTGTCACCTTTAAAATCCCATTGTCCTTTTCCTACCATAATGTACCCCATACTCATTCACATGGGGGGGGGGGCAGGTTCTGGAGGCCCCTTGTTAAAGTGCGCTTCCAGATTCTGATAAGCCCCCCACCCACAGACCCCCACAACCACCGGCCAGCATTGTGGGGAAGAGGCCCTTGTCCCCATCAACATGCTTTGATAAATACTGTAGAACAGCATAATGAATTGACAATTACAAGATTGCTTGCGCTATTTAGGCAAAATGTGTCCGAACACCTAAATATCGCATGCAAGTTCCTTTTGTGAATGGAGCCCATCCACAGTGACCTACAGTAACACAAAAAATAAAAAAGGTAAAAGAAAAAATACATTAAAACAAAACAATAACCCACATTTATACCATAATGTAGGTTTCCAAAGAATAAATGTGAAGCAAAATAAAAGACTCTTGGATGTACATTTAAAAAAACACAACATACAGGGATATGGGAAAATAATTATAGACACTGACACATGTACACCGACACAGGTTGAACTGGATGGACTATTGTCCTTTTTCAGCCTTACCTACTTTGTAAAATCTGAATTGAGGCCTCAAGGTTGGTTAGTATTAAATCACTCAATACTATAAACCTTTAATTTTTTTTTGGTATGCAGTTTTTTTTTACCATCAATTTTAATTGCTGATTACATTCAAAATGTCTTGTACCCCCCACCTCGTTCCTGGCTATTGAGCTGTTTGTAAGGAAGGTTGAGGCATAGTTTTTTGCCCCAGAAATGTATCTTATAAACAAATGAAAGCATTACACTCTCGTGCTGCCAGGCAAGATATTGTTATCGCGCCTGGGCAAAAGGAAGTTTCTGATCCCAAAGCATCTTATTTCACCAGTGTTTTAAAGAAGAAGTAAACTCTCCCACTCTGGTGCTTCTTTTCATTTAGTCCATTATAATAAGTAATTATCAAACTATAGCCACTGTAATCCAGCCCAAATTGCATATTACTTACTGTTTAAAGAAACTTTAAAAAACTTGTTTCCAGGGGTTAGGCAGCGCCATCTTTATTTTTATTTTCTGAGTCCACAGTGGAGTGTATTTCCGCCCTTACATTGAGCACTTCCTGTACTATTAACCAAGCCTCCTTCTCAATCCAACGTTTCTATGGCAACCCTGCTTCCCTGTTCATAGGTGACTTGTTTTATTTCATAGTATTTACTTGTGCCGATTATCTAGTGTTTGCCTGTTTCAGTCTTATCAGCTTCAGCTGATAAGACTGCAGTAATGCTGTCCGATGGCCAGGTTTACACTGCATGTGATGTCTCATGGTCACATGGGGTGTAGGAGGAAGCTCTGAGTGATTATGAAGTCTTCTGGGATTTCAGTGGTGTGCCGTAGGCAGTCCTAATAATAAATAGACAAATACAGAGTTTGCCGTAAATCAGGGGAGATCTGGGCATGCTCAGTGAAGTCATTCTAAAGAAAAAAAAGGATTACAACAATACTAAGCAAGTAAGGAGATATCTACAAGCAGTGTTCATTAGGGTTTTTTTATGCTGATTTACATGGGACAAAGTTGTGGGGGAGAGTTTACAACCACTTTAACTTTGGGTAAAATACACAAAAATACCATTTGTCCACGTAAATATGTTCAAGGCATATTAAAACTGTCCTGTTTAAGAGAGAACATTCACAATACATACATTTTTAGGAGGTTTGAAGATACACAATAGATAGAATAACCTAAGATACATTTTTGAATTACTGAATCAAACATCAGAAAGCTTGTATCTCTCTTGCAGGCTTGATCGGAAAAGTTTAAATAGTGATATTCATACTCTTTGGTTTGCTGCCATCGCTAGGTGTTGGCAGCCAAGTTTGACTGCCACACACTTTGAGCAGCGGTTAAATATGACTTTATACAATATCCCATTTGTTACCAACCAAGTAATTTTCTTCTTGCTGTGGCTTTGAGGGTAGAGAATTGGATAACTGCTGACCTCGGAATGCATTTCATCAAGGATGTTATTATTTTGTGGTGGTGGTTTATAATTCTGAAGCTCATGCTATGACATACACAGTTCAAAGTATGAAGGATTATCATTTATATATATACAAATATGTATTTTTGTCTTGGCAGCCTACTTGTAATTGTCAAACATACAAATACGCATGAATTATCTGCAGATTAAAGGCACACTTCTATACCTGGACTGTGATAGCACACAGTAGGAAAGTTACTCAAAGTGGTATAAGAATATAAGTATCTCAGCAGTCATTTCTTTTTCATGTAAGCAGAATACTTTTTTTAAAATTGTGTGCTTAAATTATCGTTATACAAGTACAAAAAATCTATCCATAAAAGAAAAAGTATAATGGGTTTGGCTCATTTTTATTCTACTATATATATATTTTTAGGTTTATATATTTTTAAACTGATATTTTACATATTTTTTTGTTTTTTAATATTTATAGAAAATGTTTACCTTAAAAAATGTTTTTAATAATTGGTGCACCAATGCCAAAGGATTCACAAAGAATTAGGTATTTTCTAAAAAGAGAGCACAGGAGACACAGCTTGCTTTTAGAATCTTTCTGAAAATTAAAGCAAGCCTGTCACTATTTAATAATTAACCACTTGAGTTCCAAGTGCCATTTAAAAAAGCATTGGGACAGGGTCTATTTGTCCCAGTGTCATTTAAAACAGCATTGAAACTTGACGACTTCTGTGGTTGCTAGTAGGGTCCGGACGGTGCTAGAAACACCAGTCAGGGTCCAGTGCTAAATCCCGGAGCAGAATCAATCAGCTTCTTGGCTTCTGATCCTTCTGCAAAGCACTCTTAAAGTAGCACTTTGTAGCAGGCGAGGGAAATACAGTGGAGAAATGCTTTTGCTTTGGAATGGATGACATTGATGTTTACTGCATAAACATTAAATGTAAGTAAGCAGTTACAATGCCATTCAGAAATGTAGTGATCGCAAACTTGTGAAAAATGATACCATTGTGCTAATTTGTGTTCACACCAACCTGACTCATCTTATATCAATGATATGCTGATACAACATATGATATTTTCCTGCGTGCATCACAATCTTGAGTTGAAACTTAAATAACGCTCTCATAAGTAAAAATGCAAATGTTCACTGTGAATGTTAGCCTTCTACAATTAACAAAAAAATGGTGATAATGTGTAAATCAGCAGACCTAGTAGGTTACATTTCTGGGTAAATACCAGGGGCTGAGCAAAGTATGGGTTGGGAAAGATTACAGGAAAATGAGCCTTTTTTTTTTCAAAAGTTTCACTTTCTTTCTAAATAATACCTAGGAAGTAAAAATGTATGTATCCAGACCAGCTACTGACTTAAAGACAGTCTGTTCCAAAATAAACAATGCATATTATCGTAAGGTAACCTATAAAAGCTTAAAGACATCTCCAAAACTGAAACTCTGGGTAAATATAGGGAGAAAAAGCATCAAGGACTCAAGTGAGCTTGAATCACAAATCCAGAGGTACAGGTAGTGGGTCTGTACAAAAGGTCTTCATTTTATGTTTTTCCATTTATTTTTAAGTTGGCCTCCAGGCACAAAGACTTTATTTGATATTATTCATCAATAGCCACATAGGATATAAATACACCTTGTGCACAGCAAATGCCTTTGCAAATCCATGTACTACATTAGCAGTGATATCATCATTGCACTACACATAGCAGAGCTGTAAGAGGGACCCAAACAGTCCACCCATCACAGGCTGCCTAGAGAAAACTACAGGAGGGGAAGGATACAAGACCACTCACCCTGCACAAAGGAAAAAAAGCAGCAGTGACTGGTAGACATGTGCATTCGTTTTCGTCCGAATGCATTTTCTTCCGAATTTCAGGTATTTTCGTTATCGTTTGTTCTGAAAAAATAAAGATCCGACATAAACAAATGCTTTATTTTAATTTTCGTTGTGACAAAATATTCGATGTAGAGAGAAAAGATTCATACAGTCATACAGTTTAGCTGCTCTGTTGAATCTTCTTTGAACATTCGACAGACACCATGAGCCTTCAATGACAGATTCGACCTTAATTCATTTGGATTTTCGGACGAATGCAATTTTTAACGAAAAACTAAATAAATAAAAACGAATTTCAGGAGTAACTAAATACATTTATTTTTCAGATGAAAACGAAATTCCGAAATGAAATATTTCAGTGTGCACATGTCTAGTGACTGGACCTAATACAGGAAGCTCCTACACAAGCCAAAGTTTCACACTGGATTTTTGCACAGATCTAAGAGAAATATACACAAAGCACACCATGATTCAAATAAGAATACACATGCCTCTTGCATTTAGATGGCATTGGCTTATCCTGGAGTTTGGATTTAAACAGGGTCGCTTTGATAGTTAGAACCAAACCCTGCTCTGACGCATTTTCTTGTGTGCATACATTTTAGCTTAACCACTTGCCGACCGCCCCCTGTATATATACGTCGGCAGAATGGCACGTACAGGCAGAACCACGTACCTGTACGTGCCATTCTTCCGGCGGGTGGGGGGTCCGATCGGACCCCCCCCGGCCGGCGGGGACGGTCGGGATCGCTTCAGGAGCGATCCGGGATGAGGGGACGGCCAGTGGTTTCTGGCCACCCCCCGCGATCGCTCCTGGCGAATCAGATGCTTCCTCTGTCTGTGTCAATCAAAACACAGGCAGAGGAAGTGATGTCACGCTCGGTGCGCCGGTCTATGTGACCGGAACGCCGAGCTGTGAACATCTAAAGGTTAGTGCACCAACAGTACACTGACACCAGTACACATAGGCACACAAAACACCCCCCTGTCACCCCCAGATCACCCCCCAGATCACCCCCTCCCCCCCCAGTCACAGTGTCACTAATTGCAGTGATCATTTTTTTACTGATCACTGCATTTAGTGTCAGTGTGACTGTAATAACTGTCAGTGCAGTTAGTTTTAGGTCCAAGGTAGCCCCCCACCCCCCCCTAATAAAGGTTTAACCCCTTGATTGCCCCCCAGGTAACCCTTTCACCCCCTTTTGCCAGTGTCACTAAGCGATCGTTTTTCTGATCGCTGTATTAGTGTCACTGCTGTCGCTAGGTAACCATTTTTTTTTTTTTAGGTAACCGCCATTTTTTTTTTTTATGTTTATATAGGTTCATAAATAGGTTTATAGGTCAGGTACCCCCATATTACAACCTAAATAAAGGTTTTAACCCCTTGATTGCCCCTAGAGTTAACCCTTTCACCAGTGATCACTGTATAACTGTCACTGGTGACGCTGGTTAGCCAGTTAGTTATTTCGTTATTTAGGTTCCCCGTCAGGTTTTTATATAGCGTCAGGTACCCCCATATATTACCTAATAAAGGTTTTAACCCCCTGATTGCCCCTAGTTAACCCTTTCACCCCCTTTTGCCAGTGTCACTAAGCGATCGTTTTTCTGATCGCTGCATTAGTGTCGCTAGGTAACCATTTTTTTTTTTTAGGTAACCGCCATGTTTATATAGGTTCATAAATAGGTTTATAGGTCAGGTACCCCCATATTACAACCTAAATAAAGGTTTTAACCCCCTGATTGCCCCTAGAGTTAACCCTTTCACCAGTGATCACTGTATAACTGTCACTGGTGACGCTGGTTAGCCAGTTAGTTATTTCGTTATTTAGGTTCCCCGTCAGGTTTTTATATAGCGTCAGGTACCCCCATATATTACCTAATAAAGGTTTTAACCCCCTGATTGCCCCTAGTTAACCCTTTCACCCCCTTTTGCCAGTGTCACTAAGCGATCGTTTTTCTGATCGCTGCATTAGTGTCGCTAGGTAACCAGTTTTTTTTTTGTATTACTGTTACGGGTGACGCTGGTTAGTTAGCTTGTTTTTTATACTGTCAGGGCACCCGCCATTTATTACCCAATAACGGTTTAACCCCCTGATCGCCCGGCGGGTGATATCAATTAGGTTTTAGGGTCAAATAAGGTCTGCGTCGCCCCAGGTTAGTGCCAGTACCGCAAACACCCACGCGCAAAGCATACACCTCCCTTAGTGGCACAGTATCTGAACAGATCAATATCTGATCTGATCAGATCTATACTAGCGTCCCAGCAGTTTAGGGTTCCAAAAAAAAACGCATTGTTAGCGGGATCAGCCCAGATACCTGCTAGCACCTGCGTTTTCCCCCTCCGCCCAGCCCAGCCCAGCCCACCCAAGTGCAGTATCGATCGATCACTGTCACTTACAAAACACTAAGCACACATAACTGCAGCGTTCGCAGAGTCAGGCCTGATCCCTGCGATCGCTAACAGTTTTTTTTTGTGGTAGCGTTTTGATTCAGTCGCTTCAGTCAGGAGCTTTTTTACCTGTGAATCTCAAAAAAATAAAAAAAAATAAAATAGTTGTCGTTTTATTGTTCTCTCTCTCACTCTATTCTCTCTCTATTGTTGCTCTTTTTTTACTCCATTCTATTCTGCAATGTTTTATTATGTTTTATTATGTTTTATTATGTTTTATCATGCTTGCTTTTCAGGTATGTAATTTTGTTTAATGTGTGTTTTAGTGTTGAGCATTTTTTTTTTTGTTTTCAGGTGCGCCATTCAGTTGCAACGCGGATTTATTTATCTTGACAGCAACAGCGTTTGCTCCCACGATACATAAAGCCGCGACTCCAACGCTGTAGGAGGTGATTTCACCACCAAATTTAAAAAAAAGAGCATATAGGCCGCCGCCGGGGGGCAGCAGGGGGGGGGAGGAGCGATTGGCTCCTAATGCCACGTACATACGGTCGAAATTCCGACCGTGTGTACACGGCATAACTTTTGCGGGAGGATGCCCCCATGCATCGGCATATATAAATGGTGCATGTATGCCCATCATTAGAAGTGGGTGGATGAAGGGAGGTATTCTAATGGTGGGCATACCCACCAATCAATCTCTTTTTTTTTCGTTCAGCCAAGAGGCTGCATGAAAAAAAAAAGATTACAATATATGTCCAGTATGTTGCTGGACTTTGAATGGTTATACCAGAATGATGCCTGCAGGTTTAGGTATCATCTTGGTATCATTCTTTTCAGCCAGTGATCGGCTTTCATGTAAAAGCAATTCTAGCGGGTAATTAGCCTCTAGACTGCTTTTACAAGCAGTGGGAGGGAATGTCCCCCCTCCCGGATATAAACCGCGCCATTGGGAAATTGGGAAAGCATTTTATCACACCAATCTTGGTGTGGTCAGATGCTTTGAGGGCAGAGGAAAGATCTAGGGTCTAATAGACCCCAATTTTTTCAAAAAAAGAGTACCTGTCACTGCCTATTGCTATCATAGGGGATATTTACATTCCCTGAGATAACAATAAAAATCATAACAAAGAAAAAAAATGGAAGGAACAGTTTAAAAATAAAATAAAAAAGCTAAATAAATAAAAAAAAAAACAAAAAAAAAAAAAAAAAGCACCCCTGCCCCCCCTTCTCTTGCGCAAAGGCGTACACAAGCGTTGGTCTGGCGTCATATGTAAACAGCAATTGCACCATGCATGTGAGGTATCACCGCGAAGGTCAGATCGAGGGCAGTAATTTTAGCAGTAGACCTCCTCCGTGAATCTAATGTGGTATCATGTAAAGGCTTTTAAAGGCTTTTAAAAATGTATGTAGTTTGTCGCCACTGCGTGTTTGTGCGCAATTTTAAAGCATGTCGTGTTTGGTATCCATGTACTCGGCCTAAGATCATATTTTTTATTTCATCAAAAATTTGAGCAATATAGTGTGTTTTTAGTGCATTAAAATAAAAAAAAGTGTATTTTTTCCACAAAAAATGCGTTTGAAAAATCGCTGCGCAAATACTGTGTGGAAAAAAAAAAATGCAACACCCACCATTTTAATCTGTAGGGCCTTTGCTTTAACAATATATATAGTGTTTGGGGGTTCAACGTAATTTTCTTGCAAAAAAAAAATATGTTTTCATGTAAACAAAAAGTGTCAGAAAGGGCTTTGTCTACAAGTGGTTAGAAGAGTGGGTGACGTGTGACATAGGCTTCTAAATGTTGTGCATAAAATGCCAGGACAGTTCAACCCCCCCCAAATGACCCCATTTTGGAAAGTAGACACCCCAAGCTATTTGATGAGAGCAATGTTGAGCCCATTAAATATTTTTTTTTTTTGTCCCAAGAGATTGAATAATGAAAAAAAAAAAAAATATATATATTTTTTTTACAAAAAGTTGTCACTAAATGATATATTGCTCAAACATGTCATGGGCATATGTGGAAATACACCCCAAAATACATTCTGTTGCTTCTCCTGAGTACGGGGATACCACATGTGTGGGACTTTTTGGGAGCCTAGCTGCGTACGGAACCCCAAAAACCAATCACCGCCTTCAGGCTTTCTAAGGGTGTAATTTTTTTATTTCACTTCTCACTGCCAATCACAGTTTCGGAGGCCATGGAATGCCCAGATGGCATAAAACCCCCCAAAATGACCCCATTTTGGAAAGTAGACACCCCAAGCTATTTGCTGAGAGGTATTGTGAGTATTTTGCAGATCTCGCTTTTTGTCACAAAGTTTTGAAAATTGAAAAAAGAAAAAAATTTTTTTTTTTTCTTTACTTTCTTCATTTTCAAAAACAAATGAGAGCTGTAAAATACTCACCATGCCTCTCAACAAATAGCTTGGGGTGTCTACTTTCCAAAATGGGGTCATTTGGGGGGGTTTTGTGCTATTTTGGCATTTTATGGCCTTCGAAACGGTGATAGGTAGTGAGGAGTGAAATCAAAAATTTGCACCCTTAGAAATCCTGAAGGCGGTGCTTGGGTTTCGGGGCCCCGTACGCGGCTAGGCTCCCAAAAAGTCCCACACATGTGGTATCCCCATACTCAGGAGAAGCAGCAAAATGTATTTTGGGGTGCAATTCCACATATAACTATGGCATGTGTGAGCAATATATCATTTAGTGACAACTTTTTGAAAAAAAAAAATAAAAAAAAAATTTTTTTATTTTTGTCTTTATTCAATCACTTGGGACTAAAAAAAAAAATATTCAATGGGCTCAACATGCCTCTCAGCAAATAGCTTGGGGTGTCTACTTTCCAAAATGGGGTCATTTGGGGGGGTTTTGTACTTCTCTGCCATTTTAGCACCTCAAGAAATGAAATAGGCAGTCATAAATTAAAAGCGTGTAAATTCCAGAAAATGTACTCTAGTTTGTAGACGCTATAACTTTTGCGCAAACCAATAAATATACGCTTATTGGCATTTTTTTTACTAAAGACATGTGGCTGAATACATTTTGGCCCAAATGTTTGACTAAAATTGAGTTTATTAGATTTTTTTTATAACAAAAAGTAGAAAATCTTTTTTTTTTTCAAAATTTTCGCTCCTTTTCCGTTTATATCGCAAAAAATAAAAATCACAGAGGCAATCAAATACCATCAAAAGAAAGCTCTATTTGTGGGAAGAAAAGGACGCAAATTTCGTTTGGTTACAAAATTGCATGACCGCGCAATTACCAGTTAAAGTAGTGCAGTGCGAAATTGAAAAAAGACCTCTGGTCCTTAAGCTGACAATTGGTCCGGGGCTAAAGTGGTTAAGTTCCTGAGCTCCGTAAACATGTTTTATCAAAGTGGATAAGAACCAATAAATCTCTGTGTACTGGGGATTAATAATTCAGCACTATTTGTCAATCTTTCAGTCGGATAAATATGATGAGGGATTTGATCTACATTAGGTTGCTTGGATCAAGGAACGTGGCACTTTCTCACACTGAAGAATGGATTTTGCACAATATTACACAAAGCTAATATGGACTTATAATGTGATGAATTAAGGAAATTTTTGAGCACATTTTTGTACTTACACTTTTTGTATTCATATCAGCACTTTATATATTTAATGTTCTGTTTATGTATGGTGGGTTATTTGATGAGTTTAACCACATGACCTCTGGAAGGTTTTACCGCCTTTCAGGACCAGGCCATTTTTAGCTATATTCAGCATTGTGCTATTTTAACCCTTTCATGACTAAGCCTATTTCTGACATTTGGTGTTTACAAGTTAAAATCCATATTTTTTGCTCAAAAATTACTTAGAACCCCCAAACATTATATATTTATCAATATTTTTTTAGCAGAGAATATAGAGAATAAAATAGCGATTGTTGCAATATTTTATGTCACATGGTATTTGTGCAGCGATGTTTTAAACGCAACTTTTTGGGAAAAAATATACTTTCGTGAATTAAAAAAAAACGAAAAAGTAAAGTTAGCCCAATTTTTTTGTATAATGTGAAAGATGAGTAAATAGATACCAAACATGTCACGCTTTATAATTGCACGCACTCGTGGAATGGCAAAAAAAGCTACCATACATAAAAATCTCCATAGGCGACGCTTTACATTTTCTTTTACGGTTACCAGGTTAGAGTTACAGAGGAGGTCTAGTACTAGAATTATTGCTCTCGCTCTCACAATTGCAGCAATACTTCACCTGTGTGATTTGAACACCGTTTACATATGCGGGCGTGACTTCCGTATGCGCTTTCTTTGCTGCGCGAGCTTGCGGGGACAGGGCACTTTAAAAAATAAAAATTATTTCTTATTTATTTTATTTATTTTCACATTATTAAATTATGTTTTAATAAAAAAAAAAAATGTGATCACTTTTATTGCTGTCACAAGGAATATAAACATCCCTTGTGACAGTAATAGGTGGTGACAGGTAATCTTTATGGAGGTATCGGGGGTCTAAAAGACCCCAAATCCCTCCTTTACACTTCAAAGTATTCAAAGCATTCAGATCACCGTTTTTTAAAATCCGGCGCCATTGACAGCCGAGTAAACAGGAAGGGACGTCGATGCTTCCATGTTTACATTCAGGAGACTGGAACAAAGTCATCTCCGGCTTCGTTACATTCTGTCACTAGGCGCCGGAAGTGCTGGATCGCGAATTGGGATTCCCGGTGGGACCTCAGGCCCGGTCAGAGTGGCGGGAGGCGACGGGAGGGGAATGATTTTTCTCTCGGAAATTCCGATCGTCTGTAGCAATTTCGACGCCCAAAATTCCTGCGCATGCTCGGAAACAATTTGATGCATGCTCGGAAGCATTAAACTTGATTTTTTCTCAGCTCATTGTACTGTTGTACGTCACCGCGTTCTTGGCGGTCAGAATTTGGTGTGACCGTGTGTAGGCAACACAGCTTGAGCGGAATTCCGTTGGGAGAACCATCAGAGCTTTTTCCGACGCGAATTCCGATCGTGTGTACGCGGCATAAGGGGGACAGACTCAAATAGTTTTGGCAACTGTAAACAGCACACAAGGTAAGGACACCTAGGGACAATCCAAACAGGTTTGTTCTGCACTTTTATTCAGCAACCTGCAAGCAAATGCAGTTTTAAAGCAGAAGGGCTTAATACAGCAAGTCTATAGCATAAAACATCTGCTCTTCCAAGCCACTAACTAAATTTATGTTAGTTCCTATCTAAGTCTGCTGCGGTTTTCAGTTCAGCGGTTCAAGTTACACTGAAATTGCCCCTGAACTAGACTGAAAAATGCACAGGACCCTTTTTTAATTTGCACTACAACTGGCCCGTATATATGTGAACTGGCTCCATTGAAAGCCAGTCTGGTTCACATGTTAAGCGAATCGGATGTGGTTCAAAATGCATCTGATTTGCATATATGTGAATCAAGCCTTTCTTTCAGTCTAGGAGGCGTATGATAGAAACATTTGATGGGGTCCATTATAAGATTTATGTGCTAGTTAGTGACAGTAAACACAATTCTAATTTACTGCAGTGTACACATCACCATTATTCTATGTCTGTTTGGATTGGTTGGCCAAAAAAAAAAAACACACATCCCACCAGTCCATCTAATTTTTTCTTATTTTATTAGTGTAAAACTTGTTATTAGTGTGAAATATTAGTCACATGACCAAGATATTAATATACCTATTTTTAAATACAATAGTCCAATTAAATGTATTGTCTTACCTGATTATGACACTGCATGGTGCATACTGATATTACAGCTAAATACCATTTAAAGAGGGTCTTAAGGAAACTAAATCATAGCTTTGTGTGAATGGGATTATCTTTTTTGACTATGTTAGTCAAATGCATAACCAATCTGTTGTTCATGTGAATATCAAAATGTGGCTCTACACAAAAGGAAATAAATGAGCAAGTTATCAACCCACAAAGGGCAGCGTTCTAAAAATGAATTAAAATATCATATTCTATTAATTTCAGATGCCTCTAGGCCTTCTTTGTGACTTCTCAGGGGACATCAATTGGCATGATAATGGCAACTTATTAGTTTACTCCAAGCAATGTAAAATCACACAAAAAGAGACACTGGAGATACAAATTTTTAATTAAATTCTTATCTTGAATGACAAATTCCCTTTTCAAAGGGAGATTAACGCAGCAGCATCTGTAACAACTGGGTGATTACATCATTTTTAATTTGAACATACAATGCATCAGCATATAGATTTTAAAAGCGTAGTAAATTCCATCTTCTGAAGTCTGTAAAGAAATATATGGCCTTATTTGATATTGATTTTTTATTCTTTAGTACTAATACATTATTATTTCAGGTTATATTTCAATAACCAAATGTACCTGCCTTTAAAAATCAACCCTCAAGAAAAAGAACTCTTTATTGAATAAATATAGTGTTAGAACTCTTAAACCACGGTTACAGCTAAATTTACAGTGAGCAAGCATTTAAATGTAGGCCAATCACATATGACTAAGGCCTCATTCACAAGGCCATACAAAACCCAGATCAGCATTTTTTTTGTGGTAGGTATGGCCAGGTGTATTTGATCAGCTGTGGACAGGAAGCCTGTACAAATCAATTACAGGCTCACATTGTCCACGTCTGTTTGCATGTAATCCCAGGAGCAATTACATATGGTTAGGGACAGATGAACAGCCCTGTATGCAGATAGTTTGAGTCTATGGCAATTCATCTGTCCCTAGGCCTAGGTTCACATTGGAGTTTGCCATGCAATTTGAGTGATTAAATCACATGACAAGTCACAGCATATTGCTGGCACTGGCACCGTTACAGTTGGTGATACATTGATTTTGCGGCACCGCACCAATTTGCAAAAGTAGTTCCTGCACTACTTTTGCCAATTTCAGGTGCGACTTCAATAAACATCTGTGTATGAAGCCACACAGATGTCTATCAAGTAGCACCTGAAATCACGCTGACTTTGCTACTTTGAAATTGCGCTACTTCAAGTGAAGTAGCACGATTTCAAAGTAGCATCAATGTGAACCAGGGCTAAAAGTAGGTAATCGATCCATGTTTTATTACATGTGAAAAGGTGCAGAGTCTGTCAGCCTGTCACTGATGTGTACAGACTGAGTGGGTACAGCTGATTACAGACTGATTGCAGATTACAGGCTGTACCAGAGGTAGACTGATTTGGGCAGTGTATGACTCTGGACCACCCTGTCAATGAGGACTTATGGCAAAAAAAATTACACTTATCAATGTGTGTCATATCTGCTGTGACTATTACTTCTGCTGGACAGAGCTGTGACTGTAAGGCTGCTTTCACACTGAGGCGCTTTACAGGCGCTATAGCGCTAAAAATAGCGCCTGCATAGCACCTGTAAAGAGCCTCTCCTCTCACTCTGCAGTGCGCTTGCAGGACAGTAAAAAAAGTCCTGCAGGCAGCATCTTTGCAGCATTGTAGGAGTGGTGTATACACTGCTCCTAAAGCGCCCCTTCCCATTGAAATCAATGGGCAGCGCCGCCAAACCGCCGGCAAAGCGCAGCTGCAGCGCCCCCTTTCGGGCGTTTTAACCCTTTTTTTGGTCGCTAGCGGGGATTAAAAGCACCCCGCTAGTAGCCGAATAGCGTCTCTAAAACTTTACCGCCAACGCCCCCAGCGCCCCAGTGTCAAAGCAGCCTTACTTCTGCTCCATAAAGTAACCAGAATACAATATTTTTTTTACTATAGTGGTCCTTTAATGACTCCAGAATCTATAGTATGTTTACTTTATATTTGAAGCATGTACTGTACATCAAACTTGGCAAGTAAATCAAATACACTGAACCACATTCATGTCATTCCACTTCTCAAGCATTTACTAGCATCCTAATGTGAGAGGGTTATCCGAAAATAAGTGTTCTTCTTGCCCATACAGGCCAATATAATTCTTACCTTTATTCTCTGCATGAGAGTAGGGATGAGCCGAACACCCCCGGGTTCGGTTCGCACCAGAACCTTCGAACCGACCGAAAGTTTGCGCGAATTTTCGAACCTATACGTTATAATGGACGCGAACGTTCGAAATCAAAAGTGCTAATTACAACGGCCAATATGCATGTTAATGTCATAAAACAGGTTTGGGGACCCGGGTCCTGCCCCAGGGGACATATATCAATGCAAAAAGAACTTTTAAAAACTAACGTTTTTTTCAGGAGCAGTCATTTTAATGATGCATAAAGTGAAAAAAAAAAAAGTGAAATTTTCCTTTAAATATGGTACCTGGGGGGTGTCTAAAGTATGCCTGTGAAGTGGCATGTGTTTCCCGTGTTTAGAACTGTCCTTGCACAAAATGTCATTTGTAAAGGAAAAAAAGAAGCCATTTAAAACCACTTGCGGCTTTAGGTTTGTTCTTAAGTAGAATCTGAACAGGTACATTATGAAGTGTAGCTCCATCCCAAAAAAATCTATTTTTAAGCTTTTTGGAGAACATAGGGAGGGGTTATCACCCCTGTAACATTTGCTGTCTTTGCACATCTGTTCAGAACATGTCACCTCACTTTCCGTCCCAATGACAAATGTTTTTGGAAAAAGTGGGGTTTTAATTGAAACAAGGATTGGTGATAAAGTATTCCCAAATTAAATCTAACAGGATAGAATTTCCCTTCCTAGGGGTAGATTTCCTCTCACTTCCTGTTTTCTCTTTCCATTTGCAAGTAGGAGTCGTTTGTAAGTTGGATGTATGAAAGTAGGGGCCTGGCGTATATACTCTGCAGAAATTTGCCCTATTAGATGTTGGTGTAGCCACAAGACTGGTGGGCACAGGAATGGGCCCTGCTGTGAGTTAATAGATCAAGATTTGTAATTGCATGCACCTGTTGAACAGGGCAGAAAAATTGGGGGTGGTGGTGGTGGTGGTGGACGGTGTTGCCACAAGACTGTAAGCTCTCACAGTTACTCTTGGTGGGCGCAGGAATGGGCCCTGCTGTGAGTTATTAGATCAAGATTTGTAATTGCAAGCACCTGATGAACAGGGCAGAAAAATTGGGCCTTTGGCGTGGTGGTGGACGGTGTTGCCACAAGACTGTAGGCCCTCATAGTTACTCTTGGTGGGCGCAGGAATGGGCCCTGCTGTGAACTATTAGATCAAGATTTGTAATTACCCGCCCCTGTTAAACAGGGGCTGAAAAATTGTGCCTTAGGCACTGGTGCTGGTGCCACAACACTGCACCCCCTCACAGATACTGTACTTGGAGCACAGCAGTCACACGTGTTGCGAAGCATTTTTTTAAAAAATTGTAAGTACACGCCCCTGTTAAACAGGGGCTGAAAAATTGTGCCTTAGGCACTGGTGCTGGTGCCACAACACTGCAACCCCTCACAGATACTGTACTTGGAGCACATTGTTGCGAAGCATTTTTTTATAAAAATTGTATGTACACGCCCCTGTTAAACAGGGGCTGAAAAATTGTGCCTTAGGCACTGGTGCTGGTGCCACAACACTGCAACCCCTCACAGATACTGTACTTGGAGCACAGTGTTGCGAAGCATTTTTTTATAAAAATTGTATGTACACGCCCCTGTTAAACAGGGGCTGAAAAATTGTGCCTTAGGCACTGGTGTGGTGGCATGGATCATTGAGGAGGAGGAAGAGGATAGTCAGTGAACATAAGAGGACAGTCACTCAGCATCAGCATAGGCAGTCTTGAAGGGATGTGATGTGACATTAAAAATTATTCGGTTATATCCGCCTCAGGTGCCTGGTAGCTGGTGGTGATCCAAGACTGATTCATTTTGATGAAGGTCAGTCGATCAACCGAGGCGGTGGACAGGCGCACCCTATGATCAGTCACAAATCCTCCAGCAGCACTGAATGTGCGTTCGGACAGAACGCTGGAGGCAGACAGGCCAGTAGCTCAATTGCATACTGTGCAAGCTCTGGCCAGTGATCCATCCTCAGGACCCAGTAAGCCAGAGGATTTTCGGTGGGAAAGGTGTCCAAGTCTGACCTTGCCCCAAGGTATTCCTGCACCATGTATATCAGACGCTGGCAACAAACTCACGGAAGGGGGCCGAGTCTACCAACTGAAAAGGCAGCAGTTGAAGTGCTAGCAATTTAGCCAGGCTAGCATTCAACCGCTGGGCATGTGGATGGCTGGGAGTGTACTTCTTTCTACGGTCCAGCAGCTGGGGCAGGGAAATTTGCCTGCTGCAATCGGACGTCGGTGTACTGCAAGTACTTGGTTGTGACACACCTAATTCTACACCTTCAGTCCTCTCAGAGCAGCTTTCAGAGAGGACTGAAGGTGTAGTGGGGATGGAGATCCCAGCTGAGGAGGAGCAAGGAGAGGTCCGCTTAGTTCTTTGGTGTGGGTCTTTTATGTGTGCCTGCCAACGAGCTGCATGGCAGGTCGCCATATGTCTGGTCATGCTTGTGGTGCCCAAGCGGCTGATGTTTTGGCCACGCGAGATACGCTTGAGACAAATATTGCAAATAGCAGTGGTGCGATCTGCTGCACTCGTCTCAAAAAAGGCCCACACCAAAGAACTTTTCTGATAACGTGCAGAGGCAGCGCCCTGCACAGGCGGAGCTCTGCGGTGTTGTACAGTTGCTGTGCTGGCCTCTACCTGGCCTCCAGGGGGCACCCTGCCTCGTTGGACATGTGACGCCACATCCTCCTCCTCCTCGTCCTCCTCCTTATCCTCTCTCCCTTCAGGCACCCACGTGGAGTCAGTGACCTCATCATCCCCTCCCTCTTCACCACTAGAGCAAACCTGGCAGTAAGCTGCAGCTGGTGGAACAGTACTGCCAGATTCCTCAAGCTGGGTATCATCATCCGAGCCTTCGAATCGTTGGGCATCCTCCTGGAGCATGTACCCAACACTGTGCTCAAAGAGTTCGGGGGACTCCTCAGGAGGACATGGTGGGTCTAGGGAAGGGGTGGCTGATGATGCTCTGCCAGTACCCTGAGCCTGGGTGAGAGAGGATGAGGAGGATGAGGAGGGCTTGGTCATCCATTCTACCAAGCCTTCAGCATGATGCGGCTCCACATGTCCAGCTGCCGAAAACAAAGACGCGCGTGTCCCATGGCCACGTGCTGATGACGATGCACGACCACGTCCACGTCCACGGCCACGTCCACTAGAAACAGAGCCTGCCTGCCCTGTGTTCTTGGCTCTGCACGCTCTGCCTCCCCTTGGCGGTCTTCCAGCCATTGTAGTCGGTAGTCCTGTGGGTGCTGCTGAGAAGAATATATAGGAGCTCTGTGTGATGCCACTAACACACTAGAAGTCCTGTGGGTGCTGCTGAGAAGAAAATATAGGAGCTCTGTGTGATGCCACTAACACACTAGAAGTCCTATGGGTGCTTCTGCAAAGAAAATAGAGGAGCTCTGTGTGATGCCACTAACACACTAGAAGTCCTATGGGTGCTTCTGCAAAGAAAATAGAGGAGCTCTGTGTGATGCCACTAACACACTAGAAGTCCTGTGGGTGCTGCTGAGAAGAAAATATAGGAGCTCTGTGTGATGCCACTAACACACTAGAAGTCCTATGGGTGCTTCTGCAAAGAAAATAGAGGAGCTCTGTGTGATGCCACTAACACACTAGAAGTCCTGTGGGTGCTGCTGAGAAGAAAATATAGGAGCTCTGTGTGATGCCACTAACACACTAGAAGTCCTATGGGTGCTTCTGCAAAGAAAAAAGAGGAGCTCTGTGTGATGCCACTAACACACTAGAAGTCCTATGGGTGCTTCTGCAAAGAAAATAGAGGAGCTCTGTGTGATGCCACTAACACACTAGAAGTCCTGTGGGTGCTGCTGAGAAGAAAATAGAGGAGCTCTGTGTGATGCCACTAACACACTAGAAGTCCTATGGGTGCTTCTGCAAAGAAAAAAGAGGAGCTCTGTGTGATGCCACTAACACACTAGAAGTCCTATGGGTGCTTCTGCAATGAAAATAGAGGAGCTCTGTGTGATGCCACTAACACACTAGAAGTCCTGTGGGTGCTGCTGAGAAGAAAATAGAGGAGCTCTGTGTGATGCCACTAACACACTAGAAGTCCTGTGGGTGCTGCTGAGAAGAAAATAGAGGAGCTCTGTGTGATGCCACTAACACACTAGAAGTCCTATGGGTGCTTCTGCAAAGAAAATAGAGGAGCTCTGTGTGATGCCACTAACACACTAGAAGTCCTGTGGGTGCTTCTGCAAAGAAAATAGAGGAGCTCTGTGTGATGCCACTAACACACTAGAAGTCCTATGGGTGCTTCTGCAAAGAAAATAGAGGAGCTCTGTGTGATGCCACTAACACACTAGAAGTCCTGTGGGTGCTTCTGCAAAGAAAATAGAGGAGCTCTGTGTGATGCCACTAACACACTAGAAGTCCTGTGGGTGCTGCTGAGAAGAAAATAGAGGAGCTCTGTGTGATGCCACTAACACACTAGAAGTCCTGTGGGTGCTTCTGCAAAGAAAATAGAGGAGCTCTGTGTGATGCCACTAACACACTAGAAGTCCTGTGGGTGCTGCTGAGAAGAAAATATAGGAGCTCTGTGTGATGGGACTAACACACTTCAAGTCCTATAGGTGCTTCTGGGAACAAAATATATGATCTCTGTGTGATGGACTAACACACTTCAAGTCCTATAGGTGCCTCTGTGAAGAAAATATAGGTCTGTGTGATGGGACTAACACACTTCAAGTCCTATAGGTGCTTCTGGGAACAAAATATATGATCTCTGTGTGATTGGACTAACACACTTCAAGTCCTATAGGTGCTTCTGGGATCAAAATATATGATCTCTGTGTGATGGGACTAACACACTTCAAGTCCTATAGGTGCTTCTGGGAACAAAATATATGATCTCTGTGTGATGGGACTAAACACACTTCAAGTCCTATAGGTGCCTCTGGGAAGAAAATATAGGTCTGTGTGATGGGACTAACACACTTCAAGTCCTATAGGTGCTTCTGGGAACAAAATATATGATCTCTGTGTGATTGGACTAACACACTTCAAGTCCTATAGGTGCTTCTGGGAAGAAAATATATGATCTCTGTGTGATGGGACTAACACACTTCAAGTCCTATAGGTGCTTCTGGGAAGAAAATATATGATCTCTGTGTGATGGGACTAACACACTTCAAGTCCTATAGGTGCTTCTGGGAACAAAATATATGATCTCTGTGTGATGGGACTAACACACTTCAAGTCCTATAGGTGCTTCTGGGAACAAAATATAAGATCTCTGTGTGATTGGACTAACACACTTCAAGTCCTATAGGTGCTTCTGGGAAGAAAATATAGGTCTGTGTGATGGGACTAACACACTTCAAGTCCTATAGGTGCTTCTGGGAACAAAATATATGATCTCTGTGTGATTGGACTAACACACTTCAAGTCCTATAGGTGCTTCTGGGAACAAAATATATGATCTCTGTGTGATGGGACTAACACACTTCAAGTCCTATAGGTGCTTCTGGGAACAAAATATATGATCTCTGTGTGATTGGACTAACACACTTCAAGTCCTATAGGTGCTTCTGGGAAGAAAATATAGGTCTGTGTGATGGGACTAACACACTTCAAGTCCTATAGGTGCTTCTGGGAACAAAATATATGATCTCTGTGTGATTGGACTAACACACTTCAAGTCCTATAGGTGCTTCTGGGAACAAAATATATGATCTCTGTGTGATTGGACTAACACACTTCAAGTCCTATAGGTGCTTCTGGGAAGAAAATATATGATCTCTGTGTGATTGGACTAACACACTTCAAGTCCTATAGGTGCTTCTGGGAACAAAATATATGATCTCTGTGTGATTGGACTAACACACTTCAAGTCCTATAGGTGCTTCTGGGAACAAAATATATGATCTCTGTGTGATGGGACTAACACACTTCAAGTCCTATAGGTGCTTCTGGGAACAAAATATATGATCTCTGTGTGATTGGACTAACACACTTCAAGTCCTATAGGTGCTTCTGGGAAGAAAATATAGGTCTGTGTGATGGGACTAACACACTTCAAGTCCTATAGGTGCTTCTGGGAACAAAATATATGATCTCTGTGTGATTGGACTAACACACTTCAAGTCCTATAGGTGCTTCTGGGAACAAAATATATGATCTCTGTGTGATTGGACTAACACACTTCAAGTCCTATAGGTGCTTCTGGGAACAAAATATAGGATCTCTGTGTGATGGGACTAACACACTTCAAGTCCTATAGGTGCTTCTGGGAACAAAATATAGGAGCTCTGCCTGCCTGCCAGGAACACACTACAAGTCCTATAGGTGCTTCTGGGAACAAAATATAGGAGCTCTGCCTGCCTGCCACGAACACACTACAAGTCCTATAGGTGCTTCTGGGAACAAAATATAGGAGCTCTGCCTGCCTGCCAGGAACACACTACAAGTCCTATAGGTGCTTCTGGGAACAAAATATAGGAGCTCTGCCTGCCTGCCACGAACACACTACAAGTCCTATAGGTGCTTCTGGGAACAAAATATAGGAGCTCTGCCTGCCTGCCACGAACACACTACAGTCCTATAGGTGCTTCTGGGAACAAAATATAGGAGCTCTGCCTGCCTGCCACGAACACACTACAAGTCCTATAGGTGCTTCTGGGAACAAAATATAGGAGCTCTGCCTGCCTGCCAGGAACACACTACAAGTCCTATAGGTGCTTCTGGGAACAAAATATAGGAGCTCTGCCTGCCTGCCACGAACACACTACAAGTCCTATAGGTGCTTCTGGGAACAAAATATAGGAGCTCTGCCTGCCTGCCACGAACACACTACAAGTCCTATAGGTGCTTCTGGGAACAAAATATAGGAGCTCTGCCTGCCTGCCACGAACACACTACAAGCCCCTCTTTCTAAGTCAATCTAAATGAATGAATCTATCTAACTCAATCTCTCTAAGTAAATCTCTCTAACTAACTAAATCCAGCAGAGTGTCACAGATCTAGCCTGCTCTATCTGCGCCGGAACAGCATGTGACCGACGCAGACGGCGTGGCGGCCTTTTATAGGGGGGGGCGTGTACTACAGCCCCTGAGCTGTAATTGGCTACAGGCGTCCTGCCTGTAGCCAATTATGGCTCTTCGAGTTTCCGGGGCTGTGATTGGCCAAGCATGCGGGGTCACAGTGCATGCTTGGCCAATCATCAGCCAGCAATGCACTGCGCCGGCCGCGCCGGCCGCGCCGGCCGCAATGCATTGCGGGGCCGCTCGCATCACACGAACGTGATGCGAGCGGCCAAAATAGTTCTGGGCTCGCCGAGCGAGCGAACGCCCGGTGCTCGATGCGAACGTGGGTTCGCATCGAGCACCGGGCCCATCCCTACATGAGAGGAATTACCACTGTCTGATTGGTTACACATAAATGTTACTTTCAAATAATATTAATAAATGAGTGTCACTATAATTAAATGTAAGGTATGGTCAGTGGCATACTTAGGGGGTTATTTACGAAAGACAAATCTACTTTGCACTGCAAGTGCACTTGGAAGTGCAGTCATTGTAAATCTAAGGCGTAGATCTGAAATGAGTGGAAGCTCTGCTGATTTTATCATCCAATCATGTGCAAGCTAAAATGCTCTTTTTTATTTTCCTTGCATGTCCCCCTTGGATCTACAGCGACTTTACTTTTAAGTGCACTTGCAGTCAAAAGTGGATTTTCCTTTAGTAAATAGTTACAGCACACATTTGCCATAGTACTTTAATCCACAAAAGTCTAATAGACACTTCAGCACAATCAGTTTTAAAAAAATGAACCTCTTTTATTATGCAGTATATGTTTTCTTGCACACAGCCTACCATCAGGAATATATAATATACTGTATATATACTATATATATGAGTTGGGAAGGTCATGTCTAGCTCTGAGTTGATCAAAAGTTAACAATTCCCCATCCCTAGTAATATCTTTAAAGCGTAACTCCACTGTTCTTAAGAAAAAAATATTCCCCTCTGGGTGATCTATGTACATTGCAAGGAGTATAACAAACTTTGTTGCAGATTCCTACCTTTTGTTATTCTGAAGTAATCCCCGTGTGTTTGTCTGTGCCTCTGGTCTGAGTGGGTCTAATGGGAGTGGTTTCATAATTAACTGTCAGGTGTGGCAGCAGCAGGGTACTAATGAGGAAATCTGCTGGGCCTGCATCCCATTAGACGGTTAGGCCCCTTTCACACTGGGGCATTTTTCAGGCGGTACAGTGCTAAAAATAGCGCCTGTATACCGCCTGAAAAAATACGGCCCCTTTCACTCCAGTGTGAAAGCCGGCGGGCTTTCACACTGGAGCGGTGCGCTAGCAGGACGGTCAAAAAAGTCCTGCTAGCAGCATCTTTGGAGCGGTATAGAAGTGGTGTATTCACCGCTCCTATACCGCTCCTTCCCATTGATTAGAATGGGACACCGCGGTAATACCGCGGCAATATCGCCGCAAAGCGCCGCTGCGGGGGGTCATTAACCCTTTTTCGGCCGCTCGCGGGGGGTAAAACCGCACCGTGAGCGGCCGAATACCGCTGCAAAAACGACGGTAAAGCAGCGCTAAATATAGCGCTGCTTTACCATCACCGCGGCTCCCCACCCCAGTGTGAAAGGGGCCTTACTATTGAAAGTATCTCTACAAAAATTACATTTTTGTTGCAGGGAATGCCTGAAATCTGACTTGTATCTTAGTGCAGATTTCTTGTAAAATTGGTGAGCCAATCACACAAGCAGGGAGCGGTCAGTACACACTCAATTACAATATGATTAGTGTCGCAATTATATGCACTTTATTATTTTTTCTTTATTTGCTATTTTTTCCCCCCACGAAAGAGTGTATTGGTGAGGAATATGTAATATTAAGCCCAGTGTACAGTGTAAGGAGTGCATTAACCCAAAGAGTGCAAAAAGTGCAGGGGTCAGGAGTGTGGAATTAAGAGAGTAAAGGGGTCAGGAGTGTGTAAGCAGAGAGTGCAGGGGTGTGTACAGTAAGGATGCGTAAGCTCGACTCAAACATCAGGTGTTCACCCATTTGCCGAATTTAGAACATTATGGGGCGTTCGCGGCAAATTTGAGCGCCCGTGGAACACCCCATAATGCACTGTGAGATTGCAGTGCATTGACGGCTGCTGATTGGCCAAAGCATGCACCTGACCTGCATGCTTTGGCCAATCACAGCACGCGCTGCTGTGAGAGCCGTGATTGGCCAAAGGCAGGGTGCCTTTGGCCAATCATGGCTCAGGGGACAAAGTAAGGCTGCTTACATAGAGGCCGTACATAGTGAAATGAATGAGAGCAGCAAAATGAAATTTCTAAAGGAAAATTTTTAATTTAAAACTGCTTGCGGCTGTAATGTATTGCCGGATGCTGGCAATATACATACAAATTATTGAAAAAAACAGCGTCCCCCCCCTAGTGCATTACCAGCCCTTTGGATTTTAAGGGGAACCCTGTGACAAAATAAAAAAAAAGATGTGGGATTCCCCCCCAAAATCCATACTAGACCCTTATCCGACCACGCAACCTGGCAGGCCACAGGAAAAGGGGGGGATGAGACCACCCACCTCTCCTGAACTGTACCAGGCCACATGCCCTCAACATGAAAAGGGTGCTTTGGGGTCCCCAAAGCACCTTGTCCCCATGTTGATGGGGACAAGGGCCTCTTCCCCACAACCCTTGCCCGGTTGTTGTGAGGGTCTGTGGGTGGGCGGCTTATCGGAATCCTGAAGCCCCCTTTAACAAGGGGCCCCCCAGATCCTGCCCCCCCATGTTAATGGGTATGGGTTACAATGTACCAAAAAAAGTAAAAATGACAGGAGGCAGTTTTGGACAATTTCTTTATTAAAAAATAAAAATCATATATTGCTGGGATCCGACAATACATTACAGGCAAAGGGCCTGGTAATGGACTGGGGGGGAACCTATGCTGTTTTTTTTTTTTAAATTAATTTTAAATTAATTAAATTACATTTTTTCCTTTAGAAATTAAATTTTGCTGTGGTACTGTTATAAACACAGGAAAGATGCGCTACTTTACAGGCAGACTAAGGACACCCCTAGGTACGATATTTAAATGAATATTTCATTTTTATTGTTTCACTTTAAGCATTATTAAAACCACTTCCCTGAAAAAACTTAAATTTTTAAAACTTTTTTTGCATTGATACATGTCCCCTGCGGCAGGACCCAGGTCCCCAAACACTCTTTATGCAATAACTTGCATATAAGCCTTTAAAATTAGAACTTTTGATTTTTCATGTTTGTGTCCAGTCCAGTCCAGGAAAGAGACAGCTCCAGTCCAGCAAGGAGACAGCCCCAGCCCAGCAAAATGACAGCCCCAGACCAGCAAAGAGACAGTCTCAGACCAGCAAAAAAACAGCTACAGACCAGCAAGGAGACAGCCCCAGTCCAGCAAGGGGACAGCCCCAGACCAGCAAAGAGACAGCCCCAGACCAGCAAAGAGACAGCCTCAGACCAGCAAAGAGACAGCCCTGGCGCTGGCCCTGCTTTAGGCACAGCCGCATAGCGGCATGTGAGCGGCGACCGCGGTCTGTGTTAGCCCAGTCCAGACTGCTGTGAGGCCCAGTCACCAAGAGGCCGCTTTTCCTAAGACATGCAGCCCGGAGGCCCCCGACCCACCGGGCAAACGCCCGGTGTGCGTATGGCCAGTCCAGGCCTGACTCAAGATGATGCATATATAGTAACTCAGACATCTTCTGGCAGATATCATTACAAAACCTGTAATATACACAATGTAAAAGTAAAAACACAGTTTAAAAGCATGCCAAATGTCCTTATTATGTAATAAAGCAATTCTAAAAAATGACCCCAAATGGTCTATTCATTTTTATTTCCATACACAGTATCTCACAAAAGTGAGTACACCCCTCCCATTTTTGTAAATATTTTTTTATATCTTTTCATGAGACAACACAGAAGAAATTACACTTTGCTACAATGTGAATTAGTGAGTGTACAGCTTGTATAACGGTGTAAATTTACTGCCCCCTCAAAATAACTCAACACACAGTCATTAATGTCTAAACCGCTGCCAACAAAAGTGAGCACACCCCTAAGTGAAAATGTTCAAATTGGGCCCAAAGTGTCAATATTTTGTGTGGCCACCATTATTTTCCAGCACTGCCTTAACCCTCTTGGGCATGAAGTTCACCAGAGCTTCACAGGTTGCCACTGGAGTCCTCTTCCACTCCTCCATGAGAACATCACAGAGCTGGTGGATGTTAGAGACTTTGCGCTCCTCTGCCTTCCATTTGAGGACTGCCCACAGATGCTCAATAGGGTTTAAAGTGGGGGGACACCCTAAAAAAAAAAAAAGCATTAATATTCTGGAAAAAAATAAAAAATAAAAATAATTTTTTTTTTCTTACCTGATCCGAAATCCCTGTTGCTAGGCAGTCTTCCTAATCTGCCTCCTTCCTATGCCGCGGTGATCTTCGTTCTTCTGTCCTCCGCTGCGTTGTCTTCTGGGTGTTCCCTAACACAGCGCGTCCCATTCACAAAGCGCTCGTGCATGCGCAGTAGGAAACGGGCAGTGAAGCCGTAGTCTTCGCTGCCTGTTTCCCTTACTGAGGATGGCGGCGCTGGGACCGGAGCGCCGAGGGACATCTCGGCCTCCTCGACCGACATCGCGGGCACTCCTGGGAGGGTAAGTGTACTTTACTAAAAGTCAGCAGCTACTTTTTTTTAGCTGCTGACTTTTAAAAAAAAAATTTTTTTAGCTGAAACACCCCTTTAAGTCTGGAGACATGCTAGGCCAGTCCATTACCTTTACCCTCAACTTCTTTAGCAAGGCAGTGGTCATCTTGGAGGTGTGTTTGGGGTCGTTATCATGTTGGAATACTGCCCTGCAGCCCAGTCTCCGAAGGGAGGGCATAATGCTCTGCTTCAGTATGTTACAGTACATATTGGCATTCATGGTTCCCTCAATGAACTGTAGCTCTTCAGTGCCGGAAACACTCATGCAGCCCCAGACCATGACACTCCCACCTCCATGCTTAACCACTTCAGCCCCGGACCATTTAGCAGCCAAAGGACCAGAGGTCTTTTTTCAATTTCGCACTGCACTACTTTAACTGGTAATTGCGCGGTCATGCAATTTTGTAACCAAACGAAATTTGCGTCCTTTTCTTCCCACAAATAGAGCTTTCTTTTGATGGTATTTGATTGCCTCTGTGATTTTTATTTTTTGCGATATAAACGGAAAAAGAGCGAAAATTTTGAAAAAAAAAGAGATTTTCTACTTTTTGTTATAAAAAAAATCTAATAAACTCAATTTTAGTCAAACATTTGGGCCAAAATGTATTCAGCCACATGTCTTTAGTAAAAAAAAATGCCAATAAGCGTATATTTATTGGTTTGCGCAAAAGTTATAGCGTCTACAAACTAGAGTACATTTTCTGGAATTTACACCGCTTTTAATTTATGACTGCCTATTTCATTTCTTGAGGTGCTAAAATGGCAGAGAAGTACAAAACCCCCCCAAATGACCCCATTTTGGAAAGTAGACACCCCAAGCTATTTGCTGAGAGGCATGTTGAGCCCATTGAATATTTTTTTTTTTAGTCCCAAGTGATTGAATAAAGACAAAAATAAAAAAGATTTTTTTTTTTTTCAAAAAGTTGTCACTAAATGATATATTGCTCACACATGCCATAGTTATATGTGGAATTGCACCCCAAAATACATTTTGCTGCTTCTCCTGAGTATGGGGATACCACATGTGTGGGACTTTTTGGGAGCCTAGCCGCGTACGGGGCCCCGAAACCCAAGCACCGCCTTCAGGATTTCTAAGGGTGCAAATTTTTGATTTCACTCCTCACTACCTATCACAGTTTCGAAGGCCATAAAATGCCAAAATAGCACAAAACCCCCCCAAATGACCCCATTTTGGAAAGTAGACACCCCAAGCTATTTGTTGAGAGGCATGGTGAGTATTTTACAGCTCTCATTTGTTTTTGAAAATGAAGAAAGTAAAGAAAAAAAAAATTTTTTTTTCTTTTTTCAATTTTCAAAACTTTGTGACAAAAAGCGACATCTGCAAAATACTCACAATACCTCTCAGCAAATAGCTTGGGGTGTCTACTTTCCAAAATGGGGTCATTTTGGGGGGTTTTATGCCATCTGGGCATTCCATGGCCTCCGAAACTGTGATTGGCAGTGAGAAGTGAAATAAAAAAATTACACCCTTAGAAAGCCTGAAGGCGGTGATTGGTTTTTGGGGTTCCGTACGCAGCTAGGCTCCCAAAAAGTCCCACACATGTGGTATCCCCGTACTCAGGAGAAGCAACAGAATGTATTTTGGGGTGTATTTCTACATATGCCCATGACATGTTTGAGAAATATATCATTTAGTGACAACTTTTTGTAAAAAAAATATATATATTTTTTTTTTTTTTCATTATTCAATCTCTTGGGACAAAAAAAAAAAATATTTAATGGGCTCAACATTGCTCTCATCAAATAGCTTGGGGTGTCTACTTTCCAAAATGGGGTCATTTGGGGGGGGTTTGAACTGTCCTGGCATTTTATGCACAACATTTAGAAGCCTATGTCACACGTCACCCACTCTTCTAACCACTTGTAGACAAAGCCCTTTCTGACACTTTTTGTTTACATGAAAACATATTTTTTTTTTTGCAAGAAAATTACGTTGAACCCCCAAACACTATATATAATGTTAAAGCAAAGGCCCTACAGATTAAAATGGTGGGTGTTGCATTTTTTTTTTCCACACAGTATTTGCGCAGCGATTTTTCAAACGCATTTTTTGTGGAAAAAATACACTTTTTTTTATTTTAATGCACTAAAACACACTATATTGCTCAAATTTTTGATGAAATAAAAAATATGATCTTAGGCCGAGTACATGGATACCAAACACGACATGCTTTAAAATTGCGCACAAACACGCAGTGGCGACAAACTACATACATTTTTAAAAGCCTTTAAAAGCCTTTACATGATACCACATTAGATTCACGGAGGAGGTCTACTGCTAAAATTACTGCCCTCGATCTGACCTTCGCGGTGATACCTCACATGCATGGTGCAATTGCTGTTTACATATGACGCCAGACCAACGCTTGTGTACGCCTTTGCGCAAGAGAAGGGGGGGCAGGGGTGCTTTTTTTTTGTTTTTTTTTTTTATTTATTTAGCTTTTTTATTTTATTTTTAAACTGTTCCTTCCATTTTTTTTCTTTGTTATGTTTTTTATTGTTATCTCAGGGAATGTAAATATCCCCTATGATAGCAATAGGCAGTGACAGGTACTCTTTTTTTGAAAAAATTGGGGTCTATTAGACCCTAGATCTTTCCTCTGCCCTCAAAGCATCTGACCACACCAAGATTGGTGTGATAAAATGCTTTCCCAATTTCCCAATGGCGCGGTTTATATCCGGGAGGGGGGACATTCCCTCCCACTGCTTGTAAAAGCAGTCTAGAGGCTAATTACCCGCTAGAATTGCTTTTACATGAAAGCCGATCACTGGCTGAAAAGAATGATACCAAGATGATACCTAAACCTGCAGGCATCATTCTGGTATAACCATTCAAAGTCCAGCAACATACTGGACATATATTGTAATCTTTTTTTTTTCATGCAGCCTCTTGGCTGAACGAAAAAAAGAGATTGATTGGTGGGTATGCCCACCATTAGAATACCTCCCTTCATCCACCCACTTCTAATGATGGGCATACATGCACCATTTATATATGCCGATGCATGGGGGCATCCTCCCGCAAAAGTTATGCCGTGTACACACGGTCGGAATTTCGACCGTATGTACGTGGCATTAGGAGCCAATCGCTCCTCCCCCCCCCTGCTGCCCCCATGCTTCGGCATATATGCTCTTTTTTTTAACTGTGGTGGTGAAATCACCTCCTACAGCGTTGGAGTCGCGGCTTTATGTATCGTGGGAGCAAACGCTGTTGCTGTCAAGATAAATAAATCCGCGTTGCAACTGAATGGCGCACCTGAAAACAAAAAAATGCTTAACACTAAAACACAGTAAACAAAATTACATACCTGAAAAGCAAGCATGATAAAACATGATAAAACATAATAAAACATTGCAGAATAGAATGGAGTAAAAAAAGAGCAACAATAGAGAGAGAATAGAGTGAGAGAGAGAACAATAAAACGACAACTATTTTTTTTTTTTTTTTTTTTTTTTGAGATTCACAGGTAAAAAAGCTCCTGACTGAAGCGACTGAATCAAAACGCTACCACAAAAAAACTGTTAGCGATCGCAGGGATCAGGCCTGACTCTGCGAACGCTGCAGTTATGTGTGCTTAGTGTTTTGTAAGTGACAGTGATCGATCGATACTGCACTTGGGTGGGCTGGGCTGGGCGGAGGGGGAAAACGCAGGTGCTAGCAGGTATCTGGGCTGATCCCGCTAACAATGCGTTTTTTTTTTTGGAACCCTAAACTGCTGGGACGCTAGTATAGATCTGATCAGATCAGATATTGATCTGTTCAGATACTGTGCCACTAAGGGAGGTGTATGCTTTGTGCGTGGGTGTTTGCGGTACTGGCACTAACCTGGGGCGACGCAGACCTTATTTGACCCTAAAACCTAATTGATATCACCCGCCGGGCGATCAGGGGTTAAACCGTTATTGGGTAATAAATGGCGGGTGCCCTGACAGTATAAAAAACAAGCTAACTAACCAGCGTCACCCGTAACAGTAATACAAAAAAAAACTGGTTACCTAGCGACACTAATGCAGCGATCAGAAAAACGATCGCTTAGTGACACTGGCAAAAGGGGGTGAAAGGGTTAACTAGGGGCAATCAGGGGGTTAAACCTTTATTAGGTAATATATGGGGGTACCTGACGCTATATAAAAACCTGACGGGGAACCTAAATAACGAAATAACTAACTGGCTAACCAGCGTCACCAGTGACAGTTATACAGTGATCACTGGTGAAAGGGTTAACTCTAGGGGCAATCAGGGGGTTAAAACCTTTATTTAGGTTGTAATATGGGGGTACCTGACCTATAAACCTATTTATGAACCTATATAAACATGGCGGTTACCTAAAAAAAAAAAATGGTTACCTAGCGACACTAATGCAGCGATCAGAAAAACGATCGCTTAGTGACACTGGCAAAAGGGGGTGAAAGGGTTAACTAGGGGCAATCAGGGGGTTAAAACCTTTATTAGGTAATATATGGGGGTACCTGACGCTATATAAAAACCTGACGGGGAACCTAAATAACGAAATAACTAACTGGCTAACCAGCGTCACCAGTGACAGTTATACAGTGATCACTGGTGAAAGGGTTAACTCTAGGGGCAATCAAGGGGTTAAAACCTTTATTTAGGTTGTAATATGGGGGTACCTGACCTATAAAACTATTTATGAACCTATATAAACATGGCGGTTACCTAAAAAAAAAAAATGGTTACCTAGCGACAGCAGTGACACTAATACAGCGATCAGAAAAACGATCGCTTAGTGACACTGGCAAAAAGGGGTGAAAGGGTTACCTGGGGGGCAATCAAGGGGTTAAACCTTTATTAGGGGGGGGTAGGGGGCTACCTTGGACCTAAAACTAACTGCCCTGACAGTTATTACAGTCACACTGACACTAAATGCAGTGATCAGTAAAAAAATGATCACTGCAATTAGTGACACTGTGACTGGGGGGGGAGGGGGTGATCTGGGGGGTGATCAGGGGGTGACAGGGGGGTGGAATATGTGCCTAACTGTACTGGTGTCAGTGTACTGTTGTGCACTAACCTTTACATGTTCGCCGCTCGGCGTCTCCGGTCACATAGACCGGCGCACCGAGCGTGACATCACTTCCGCCTTCCTGTCTATACAATAGACAGGAAGGGGAAGCTTTTCATTGGCCAGGAGTGATCGCGAGGGGGTGGCCAGAAACCACTGGCCGTCCCCTCGTCCCGGATCGCTCCTGACACGATCCCGACCGTCCCCGCCGGCGGAGGGGGGTCCGATCGGACCCCCCAACCGCCGGAAGAATGTCACGTACAGGTACGTGATTCTGCCTGTACGTGCCATTCTGCCGACGTATATATACAGGGGGCGGTCGGGAAGTGGTTAACTGCACTTGTCCTTGCACTCTTCACCTGGCTGCCGCCACACACGCTTGACACCATCTGAACCTAATAAGTTTATCTTGGTCTCATCAGACCACAGAACATGGTTCCAGTAATCCATGTCCTTAGTCTGCTTTTCTTCAGCAAACTGTTTGTGGGCTTTTTTGTGCATCATCTTTAGAAGAGGCTTCCTTGTGGGATGACACCCATGCAGACCAATGTGATGCAGTGTGCAGCGTATGGTCTGAGCACTGACAGGCTGACCCCCTACCACTTCAACCTCTGCAGCAATGCTGGCAGCACTCATTCATCTATTTCCCAAAGACAACCTCTGGATATTATGCTGAGCACGTGCACTCAACTTCTTTGGTCGACCATGGCAAGGCCTGTTCTGAGTGTAACCTGTCCTGTTAAACTGCTGTATGGTCTGGTGCTGCAGCTCAGTTTCAGCGTCTTGGCAATCTTCTTATAGCCTAGGCCATCTTTATGTAGAACAACAATTCTTTTTTTTAGATCCTCAGAGTTCTTTGCTGTGAGGTGCCATGTTGAACTTCCGGTGGCCAGTATGAGAGAGTGAGAGCGATAACACCAAATTTAACACACCTGCTCCCCATTCACACCTGAGACCTTGTAACACTAATGAGTCACGTGACATTGGGGAGGGAAAATGGTTAATTGGGCCCATTTTGGACATTTTCACTTAGGGATGTACTCACTTTTGTTGCCAGCGGTTTAGACATTGATGGCTGTGTGTTGAGTTATTTTAAGGGGACAGCAAATTTACACTGTTATACAAGCTGTACACTCACTACTTTACATTGTAGCAAAGTGTAATTTCTTCAGTGTTGTCACATAAAAAGATATAATAAAATATTTACAAAAATGTGTATGGAGGGGTGTACTCACTTTTGTGAGATACTGTAGTGCCAGGATACAATAAAGCCAAATAATATCTTTATTCAGCAATAGTAAATAATTCAGAATACATCTCTAATATGAGCTTGTCCTCAAGTCAAATGGGAGCAAAAATTGTGTTGATCAAAGGATAGGGTTTCCATACAGTTCCATGGTGTAGTATCATGAAATTGTAGTGAGAATGTGCACAGTAGGGATGGGCCTGGTGTTTGATTCAAACCCATGTTCGAATCGAACATTGGGCGTTCGCCCGTTCGGCGAGCCCAGAACTATTTGGGCCGCTCGCATCAAATTCGTGTGATGCAAGCGGCCCGCAATGCACTGCGCCATTCGCAGTGCATTGCTGGCTGATGATTGGCCAAGCATGCACTGTGACCCCGCATGCCTGGCCAATCATAGAGCCAGCGGTGAGGAGAGCAATAATTAATAAGCAATTATAGCTCAGGGGGTTTAGTACACGCCGCACATTATAAAAGGCCGCCGCGCCGGCGGCCTCCTATATTGTGTTCCGGCAAGTCAGACAGTGACATTATCTGTGCTGTGATCCATTCTGCAGTGCTGCTGACTGCAGTACTGACATTATCTGTGCTGTGATTCTGGGGGATTAGTGTGTGTGTGCTGTTAGTACAGCATTGCAGTATCACATTTAAAACACCTTTACCCTTCTGGCCTGTTGTGTAATCTAAGGCAGCCATCTGCGGCTAATGAATTGCCGTTCCCGTAACACAGAGAACAGTCATTCATTGAAAGTCATTGATAAAAAAAAGTCATTGATAAAAAAAAAAAAAAAAAAGCGTGGGGGTCCCCCCAAATTCAATTACCAGGCCCTTCAGGTCTGCTATGGATATTAAGGGGAACCCCGGCCAAAAAAAAAATATGGCGTGGGGTCCCCCTCAAAATCCATACCAGACCCTTATCCGAGCATGCAACCTGGCAGGCCGCAGGAAAAGAGGGGGGACGAGAGCGGCCCCCCCTCCCTCCTGAACCGTACCAGGCCACATGCCCTCAACATTGGAAGGGTGCTTTGGGGTCCCCCCAAAGCACCTTGTCCCCATGTTGATGAGGACAAGGGCCTCTTCCCCACAACCCTGGCCATTGGTTGTGGGGGTCTGTGGGCGGGGGCTTATCGGAATCTGGAAGCCCCCTTTAACAAGGGGACCCCCAGATCCTGCCCCCCCCTGTGTGAAATGGTAAGGGGGTATCTACCATTTCACAAAAAAAGTGACAAAAATGGTAAAAATGACAGGATACGGTCTTTGACAATTCCTTTATTAAAATCTTCTTTCATCTTCTTTCTTCTGGTCTTCCTTCTTCCTTTCTTCATCCTTCGGTTTCTTCATCTTCTCCTTTTGGCATCTTCTTCCATCTTCTTCTTCCATCTTCTTCTTCCTCCGATCCGCTTCTTCTTGCTCTGGTCTTCTCATCCGGCCTCTTCTTCCATGGCATCGGTGTCTCTTCTGGGCCGCTCCGCGCAATGGGAGGCTCCCGTTGTGTGAGGCTTCGCTGCGTCTGACAGGTCTTTTATAACGGAGGGCGGGGCCACCTGGTGACCCCGCCCCCTCTGACGCACGGGGACATCATGGGGAATTCCCTATGGCTTCCCCATGATGTCAGAGGGGGGCGGGGTCACCAGGTGGCCCCGCCCTCCGTTTTAAAAGACCTGTCAGACGCAGCGAAGCCTCACACAGCGGGAGCCTCCCATTGCGCGGAGTGGCCCAGAAGAGACGCCGACGCCATGGAAGAAGATGCCGGATGAGAAGACCAGAGCAAGAAGAAGCGGATCGGAGGTAGAAGAAGATGGAAGAAGAAGATAGAAGAAGATGCCGGAAGGAGAAGATGAAGAAAATGAAGGATGAAGAAAGGAAGAAGGAAGAAGACCAGAAAGAAGATGAAAGAAGATTTTAATAAAGGAATTGTCAAAGACCGTCTCCTGTCATTTTTACAATTTTTGACACTTTTTTGGTGAAATGGTAGGGGTAATTTTGTACCCCCTTACCATTTCACACAGGGGGGGGGCTGGTATCTGGGGGTCCCCTTGTTAAAGGGGGCTTCCAGATTCTGATAAGCCCCCCGCCCGCAGACCCCCACAACCAATGGCCAGGGTTGTGGGGACAAGGCCCTTGTCCTCATCAACATGGGGACAAGGTGCTTTGGGGGGGACCCCAAAGCACCCTCTCAATGTTGAGGGCATGTGGCCTGGTACGGTTCAGGAGGGACCCCCCTCTTTTCCTGCGGCCTGCCAGGTTGCGTGTTCGGATAAGGGTCTGGTATGGATTTTGAGGGGGACCCCACGCCATTTTTTTTTGGCCGGGGTTCCCCTTAAAATCCATCCCAGACCTCAAGGGTCTGGTATGAATTTTGAGGGGACCCCACGCCATTTTTTTTTGGCCGGGGTTCCCCTTTATATCCATAGCAGACCTGAAGGGCATGGTAATTGAATTAGGGGGGACCCCCACACTTTTTTTTTTTATCAATGACTTTTTTTTTTATCAATGACTTTCAATAATTGACTGTTCTCTGTATTACGGGAGCCGACAATTCATTAGCCGCGAGTGATTTTAAATAGCTTTTTTTTCCTGAAAAAATGACACTTTTGCAGGGACAGTTCTAAGCACAGGAAACATGCGCCCCTTCACAGGCATACTATACACACACCCCAGGTACGAAATTTAAAGGAATATTACACTTTTATTGTTTCACTTTAAGCATTATTAAAATCACTGCTCCTGAAAAAACTGCAGTTTAAAAAAAAAAAAAAAATTGCATTGATACATGTCCCCTGGGGCAGGACCCAGGTCCCCAAACACTTTTTATGACAATAACATGCATATTAGCCTTTAAAATTAGCACTTTTGATTTCGAACGCTCGCGTCCATTGTAATAAATAGGGTTCTTAAATTCCCACAGACTTTAGGTCCGTTTGCGGGTTCTGGTGCAAACCGAACCCGGGGGTGTTCGGCTCATCCCTAGTGCACAGTATTTAAACACCTTGACTGGGCAACCGGACCCACATCAGTCAGCTTGTCAAAAAAATCTACATTACTGTGTATTTATTTCACAGTAAAAAGTGCCCAAAATATTGTGGAGCATAAGTGCACAGTATTGAATCACCTGTACTAGGTGCCATTTTTAACAGGATTTCCACCAGCCATTTTCAAAAGGTTAAATGAATCAACATTAGCGTGTAATTAGCGTGGATTTTTGTGTCAACATGCCCAGTATTTAGTCAATTATACTAGGCCCTTTTCAGAGCAGGATCCCTACCATCCATTTCATAAAAAATTCCCCAATATACTGTATCATTGTTCCGACTTGCCCAGTATTAAATAATTTGTATCAGGCCCCTTTGTAAACATATTCCCCACCTACTATTTTAGAGTAAGGTAATACAACTTGTTGTGTACATTCTTTGCTTGAAAAATCACTCAAATCTTGCCATACCTACGTGAAAAGTATTTTATTATTTGTAGGAGGCCTCATTTTAACCTTCCATGTTAAATTAAGAAATCAGCATTATAAATAACCCATTTTGCCTGAGCTCAGCTCTACTTCCCCAAGCTGCTGCTAAAATAACACCCCCTGGTTTTTTAACTCATAACTCAGCCAAGCGCTAAAATATAAAAACCTTTGCACTTCTCTTATTGTGAAATAAACAGTGTCTAAGTAAGTAAAATACAATAATAATCAAGGCCCATAAATATTGATTGGAATTAAAAAGAGAATGTCCCCTATATCACAACAATATAAGTCCTGTGTTCTCTTATGCCAAAAATCTTCAGATACATCAATCCTTTCACCATATCCATATCCCTCAAGTGGAAAAAAGGCTTATCAGAGTTTAACAACCCTCTATAAAAAGTGTAAGGGGTACCAAATGCAGGTATCCATCAAGGATGACCAAATCAATGGGCTGTACCTTAAAGAATCAGGGACCAGGCTAAATAAAGTTAAATTAAGTTTATTTAAACAAATAATACACTTCCAACACCTACACCTGTATAACATAAGGAGTGTAAAATGACAAAATAAATACAACATTACAGAAACCCATAAGCCGGGCAAGGTCAGGACTGGGACAGGATACAAGGGGAGCAGGGATCAAGGTACTGGAGGCTGGAAGCAGGGAACAGGGTACAGGGAGCAGGTCACAGGAGCAGGTCACAAGATCAGGTACAGGAACTAAGAACAAGGGTCAGGATCAAGCACATCAGCAGGTACAGGAACATTTTTCTGTATAGTGTCAGCTCACTCCAAACTCTGTGAGAATCCTTTCTTCCAGGTACGTCTTTCTCTCTTCAACTCAGTCACAATGCAATGCATCATAAAAAGAATAGTGTATGGTTTATTAAATAGATTTTCAAATAAATGCAAATAAGCATACAATTTACTCACAAGCATAGGACCCCTATATGTTCCCAAAATTAATTTAATTTATTTGCACTCCAGCCCCAATTTGAATACATACACCAATAGCCATTTTAAATCTACCGGTAAATCTAGAAATCAACATTACACAATTTTTCTAAAAAACACTTCAAATATTGTAGTGAGTACATTCCCAGTATGGACTTATTTTCACTCAAGCTCCAATTTAAACAGGAGCCCTAACAACTATTTGTAACTGTGAAAAGTAACAATACAGAATTTTTCTTTCCCAAAAAAAAAACCCACCCTAAATAATTCAGTATGTTTACAGATTTAATTTATTTGTGCTCGAGCCCCAATTTGAGTAGGACTACCAAACAACATTTTTACATCAAGAAATCAATATTACAGCAATATATATTCCCAGAAAAAACACCCCAAATATTGCAGTAAGCATGGTCCCCAATTTGAATAGGACCATTAACAGTTATTTTTAAATCTAAAAACCAACATTACAGTTATGTATTTACAGAAAAAACATCCCAAATATTGCACGACTGGAATAACTGCTGCAAAGGCAGTCTGAACCACATTGGCAGGCGTAGAGGCAGCAGAACTTGAGGACAAGTTAGCCTGGATGTGCATCCAAAAGTGTTAAGGGACAGGCAAAGGTAGGGGTAATCCAGAGGGTTTAACTTTTGAGGACTTAGAACAAGCACAGGATTTGCAAGTTTTAACATAGGAACATGAGTCCTTATGGAGAGAGGTACAATGATGAAATTAAGCAACCTTGGACAAAGAAACATACATCCATTTTTACCCTTTTTCATGTAATAGTTTACCCCTTTTTGAAAGCGCACTCATTACTTCTGTATCTTATTTATCATTGTCCAAATGTTGGGCTCTTCTAACCCTCAGATCACGGGTACTTGGTTGGTTTTAACTTGAAATGTTTTTCTTCAATCACTGAAATCTGACAAAGGTTCTTTTCCTCCCTGCTCTATCATACGCTATAAAAAAAAGTACAAGTGGAGTTTCATTTTAATGTTTCTCAGTAATTGCCAACAAAACTGTAAAATCAGAAAAACAAAAGTATGCAAATAGGGAATATATTTATGGAAATTAAATTGAACGTGAAAAATACTCAGGGGAAATGATTGTGCTATGAATTGAAAAGCAAAAGTAAAATATAAAAAAAATCCCATTTTAGCAATTTAATTTCTTTTTACTAGAATTCTTATCGGTAATCTGATCTTCAGAGAAAGAGAAACTGTGCAAAGCAATTCCTGTGGGTTACGACTAATGTCAGATACCAATTTTTATAAGGTGGTTAAGTAAGTATAGATTCTAAGAACGCATCAAGAAGGTCTGCAACTGTGGGTAAGCATAAACATCCTTGCTTGAATTTCTCATCTACTATGAAATGAAGCCTGTGTAACTTTAGCTTTTTGTGCTGGCGAGTAGGGATGAGCCGAACACCCCCGGGTTCGGTTCGCACCAGAACCTGCGAACGGACCGAAAGTTCACACGAACGTTAGAACCCTATTAGTTACAATGGACGCGAACGTTCGAAATCTAAAGTGCTAATTATAACGGCCAATATGCATGTTATTGTTATAAAAAAGGTTTGGGGACCCGGGTCCTGCCCCAGGGGACATGTATCAATGCAAAAAGAAGTTTTAAAAACGGACGTTTTTTCTGGAGCAGTGATTTTAATGATGCATAAAGTGAAAAAAAAAGTGAAATATTTATTTTAATATGGTACCTGGGGGGTGTCTAAAGTATGCCTGTGAAGTGACATGTGTTTCCCGTGTTTAGAACTGTCCCTGCACAAAATGACATTTGTAAAGGAAAAAAAGAAGCCATTTAAAACTGCTTGCGGCTTTAATGTCATGTCTTGTCCAGGCAATATGGTTGAAAATCTTTGAGAAAAATGGCATGGCTACCCCCCCCCCCCCCCCTACCCCAGCCCATTACCAGCCCATTTGGGTCTTGTATGTATATTAAGGGGAACCCTGCACCCAAAATAAAACCCTATACCTAAAACCCTATATACTCTGAATACAGGCGGTGGAAACAAGACAGGGACTGTAGGTATATACTGTATGTATGTATGTATGGACTGTTGGTGTATACTGTGCTGTGCTGGAGGCACACAAAACACACTAACTCCTGCAGATGGCTGTCTTAGGTGACAACAGGGCAGATACAGTGTAAGGTGGTTTAGTGTGCTACTGCTGTGCTATACTCACACAGCACACACACACACACTAACTCCTGCAGATGGCTGGATTGGTAGAGAACAGCACTGAGAAGAACACACTATCCCTGCCTATTTTTCCTCTATCCCTACACTTTCCCCACAAGCAAAGGCTGAGAAGAATAGACTATCCCTGCCTATTTTTCCTCTTTCCCTACACTTTCCCCACACAGAAATGATTTACATATAGTGTGTACATGTACAGTACACTGTCACTGTTCCTGAAGCCAGAACATACTACACGAGGGCGCCGGCACGGCGGCCTTATATAGTGTGGGGCGTGTACTAAACCCCCTGAGCTATAATTGGCCACAGGCATCCTGCCTGTGGCCAATTATTGCTCTCCTCCCAGCTGGCTCTATGATTGGCCAAGCATGCAGGGTCACAGTGCATGCTTGGCCAATCATCATCCAGCAATGCACTGCGACTGGCGCAGTGCATTGTGGACCGTTTGCATCACACGAATTTGATGCGAACGGCCCTCAGAGTTCTGCCCTCAACGAGCGGACGAACAGCCGATGTTCGATTCAAACATGGGTTCGAATCGAACACCGGGCTCATCCCTACTGGTGAGATTTAGACTTTCAAAACAGTATAGGGTTTATTTACTAAGTCTAGGTTCACACCTATGCAGGCTGCGCTTGATGCATTTTTCAGGCACGTTTTACAGTGCATTTTGTATTTTTAAACTCTCGTTCTTTATGTGTTTTTGCATGCAGTTTTCATGCATTTTGCGTTTTACGTTTTTTTCTTCTTTAAACTGGTTGCTAAGGAGCGGACTGGGAAGCCCGCTGCCACATCCTTAACAACCAATGAGTCCTCCTCCCCGCTGACAGCTGAGTGTAAAAAATAAAAAGAATCGCCGGCAAAAAACAATTTGTCAAAAAAAACAGCATGCCCCCCCCAGGACCATACCAGGCCCTGCCACCGCCATGCCAACATTTCCCCCCCAAAATCCATACCAGAACCTTATCCGAGCATGCAGCCCGGCAGGTAAGGAAAGGGAAGGGATGAGCAAGCGCCCCCCCCCCCGAACCATACCAGGCTGCATGCCCTCAATATGGGGGGTGCTTTGGGGTGAGGGGGCTCTTCTTGCTTTTAACCTAGATGTAAGGTATTATGTTTTTAAAAAATCATTCCTTCTGTGAAAATACTACACTATGGAGTTCTTATTTGTCTTGTAGTATGACCTGTGAATGGAGGAGAGAAGGAGATCTAATACAGCATAGCGGACATTTATCCTCGATTACTAAGCCATATACCACATCCGTGAGTTTATGTCATAAGGAGAGGAGAGGAGGTGGAATGTGATTGTCCATAAAGGATCCATATATTAAAGCCTTGTCAGACCAGCTGTGCATTTCGATCCAGGAGAGGAGAGTGGAACGTGAACTGGCGTTAAGGATATTTATACTAAAGCCTCACTAGGCCCGTTGTGGTCTTTGTTTAAGGTGAGCTGCTAGGGCACACTCCTGGGGGATACCTGGATAGTGGGAGCAACTGTGTTCACAACTTTCAAGAACTGTTTTTTTGAGCACTTGATCTTCACATCTCATCACTTTTCGATGCACATGCACTTTATTATTTGGGTCTTATCTTAATATTTTTTATGTAAAATCAGATGAAAATCTGCTTTTGATTTGAGTACTTTAAGTTACTGTTTCATATATTATCGCATATTATTATATATATTGTATTTTTTGCTTTTTTTAATTAGGGGTAGTCATTCATGCATATTTGTCAAGTGCACTTTATCATGGTTTCACATGTTATCGCATATTATCACATATCACTGCATTTTTTTTTTTTTTTTTTAAATTAGGGATAGTCGTTCATGCATATTTGTCAATTTTTTCTGCATGTCTTCTTGTATTAACGCATTTTATCATTGTTTCGCTTAATATCGGATATTATCGCATATTACTGCATTTTTTTAATATTAGGTATAATCATTAATTCATATTTGTTTATTTTTGCTGCATAGCTTCTTTAACTAGCGCACTTTATCATTGGTTCACAACATTATCGCACATTATCGCTTATTACTGCATTTTTGCCTTTTTTTCATGCATAGATCCTTGAATTAGCGTACCATTTTTATTATTATTTGTTTTAGAGTGTTGAGGTCACTTGCTAATGGTTGCAGCTTTTTCATGTGTAATTTTAGGGTGATATATTATTCTTTGGTATTTATTTTGTCTATCAGTTTTGGTTGGTTGTGAGGCCCATAGCAGTGCACAAGTACTTTATATTTAATTTTAAGCATCGGAGGAAGGCCGTGTTTTTTATTTTTAGCAAGCAGAGGCAGCGGACAAAGAAGACATCACCAGAGAGAGGAAAGGTAGAAGAAACCAGCGGAGAGAGAAGAGGGAGAAGAAACACCAGAGGTAGAAGACAGCGGAGAAGGAAGAAACCACTGGAGAGAGAAGAGGGAGAAGAAACACCAGAGGGAGAAGACCGGAGGTCGGAGGAAAAAGACAATTTTACAATCACTGTGGTGTGCAGAGAGGTGAGTGGTAACCATGATATCTGATATAGAGTCCAGGGAGGTAGAAATCAAGGAGTGACTATCCCTAATATCTCATTGGTGTAGCACAATTTGGAATATTAAAATTTTCCTTGTTTATATGCTGAGATTTTGCCGGAAATTTGTGTATGTAACCAGAGGTGTAAGTAGAAACCTCAGAGATCCGATGCAAGAAACCTGGTAGTTCCACCACTGTATACAGGGCTACAAATCTCAGCAATACAGTAACAATGCAGATTACCACCAGCTAGGTGGTGTATATAGAGAGCCATGTATTGTATATAGAGAGATGAATGCACTGTATTGTAAGGCGATCCGTGTACTGAATACAGAGAGATCCATGCACTGTACTGTATACAGAGAGATCCATGCATTGTGTTGTATATGCAGATCCATGAATTGTGCCCTATATAGAGATCAATGTACTGTACTGTATAGAGAGATACGTACATTGTACTGTGTATAGAGAGATCCATACATAGTGCTATATATAGAGAGATCCATACATAGTACTGTGTATAGAGAGATCCATACATAGTGCTGTATATAGAGAGATCCATACATTTTACTGTATATACAGAGATCCACAGATTGTACTGTATATACAGAGATCCCTACATTGTACTATATACAGAGAGATCCCTTTTATGGGAAAGAGGAAAAGGTGGATACTTTTGTCACCATCTATACAAAGTTCGCCTCACACTATAGAGGAATCAGATCACATGATATCTTTCTGGTCTAGGCATGCCTTATATCCCTGACAGTACAGCAGAGAGATGAGTGGAGGTCGCCCCCCCCCCCCCCCCCCCCCCCCCCCCAGTACTAGACAATCAAAAGAAAGAAAAGTGGCAGCACTACTGGCATAAAAGTTGTCGTTTATTGGAAATCCTTTAAAAGCGATGACACATCTTGCGCACACATCTGCTGTGTCTTCAGAAAATGTGTTTCACCTGTGCTTAGTCATTGCTGATAATTCACGGGTTCCACTCTGGTTTAAATCTGTGAAATCACAGGTGAGGAATGATCAAATTGATGACCCCCTATGCAGCCCAACAGACAAATCAAAACACACATAGTATGCACTTGTAAAGACAAAAATATAACAAATTTGAATTGTATAAACCTTAAGAACATGACTATGTGCAAAAAAAAAGAAGATCTGGTTGCGGACCAAGGTTGGCACCCAGCAATTATTACAGTGGGAAAGATCTCATTCTTCACCTGGAGCGGTGCAATCTTTGTAATATACTTTGTCTGGATTCCCCCAGTACTAGTTCTTCCATTGTCCTAGCTGTGTCACTCATTCCCACTCATCCCATTTGGACCTGAGCAGGGAGAGAGCCACAGTGATGTGGGAGCTGAAGAATGCATGATTCACAGCTGCGCATTGTTCTCTAAGAAGTCAGAAAAATAGAACCTTTCGGCTCCCAATCACAAAATTCTAAATTCACCTTTAGAGCATTTAGAGCATGAGCCAACTGAGTTTTGAGACTTCATATTGGATATTATGAGGATCCCATGCCCTTTTACCTTGTTTACAACATACAATGTCCTAATTACCAGTTACAGCTAAGAGTTAATGGGGGTTACGAAAAGAAAATCCACTTTACACTGCAAGTGCACTTGAAAGTGCACTTGGAAGTAAAGTTTCTGTAGATCCGAGGCGGACGTGCAAGGAAATTAAAAAACAGCATTTTAGCTTGCACATGAGTGGATGATAAAATCAGCAGAGCTTCCACTCATTTCAGATCTACCCCTTATATTTAGAGCGGCTGCACTTCCAAGTGCAATTTCAGTGTACTTTAAAGTGCACTTGCAGTGCAAAGTGGATTTGCCTTTCGTAAATAACCCCCAGTGTGTCTATAGATTAAAATACTTTATTTTGGTGCTATGTAATAATTGACTTTGTTCCTTTTTTAACATGCCAACTCCAGATCCAAGCTCATAGGACAGATAAAGAATATATATTTTTATTGTACCCCTTTAGTATTGTTATTATAACTGTTCTTTTTCATGTTTTTATAAATGTTCTTTTTCATGTTTTGTTAAATGTTGAACATAATAAAATAAAAACGTTTGTAAGAAGTACAGTAATACAGTGTTATGTATTGATTTTTAAAAAATATTTTAATGTTTTCATTTAGATCGGTTTTGTCTCAATGCACTATTCAGTGAATTGAGGTAAATTTTCAGGGAAATGGTAAAATATAGGCCAACAAAGCTGAAGTAGAAATATTTGAATGGGAGATTTTTTTCTCTTCTACTTGAGCCCCTTTGGCTTAGATTTTGCAATTCTCCTGGCAATTTACCTCTCTTCACTTTTTAGCGAATAGACTCTATAAAAACTGAGACTTGCATAAACTTTGCTATAGACTGTGTGAGCTCTTGCTGTAGACTTACCACTGCAACTTTGCTCTTGCTAGACGCTTGCCACACAAATTGGCTACAAATTGGAAAAGTGTCAACTAGAACTTATGCTTCAAGTGCTCTGCAAGTGTACAACTTGCCAGTGAAAATTGTGCAGCAATTAACAACACTTACAATTCAACACTACCACATATTTGTTGCAAGTTATCCTTCCAATCTGGGATGGGGACAAGGTGCTTTGGTGGGAGGGGGCAGAGCATGATTTTTTTTTGCCGGCAATTCTTTTTTCTTTACATTCAGCTGTCAGCAGGGAACACCGCTGACAGCTGATGACTCATCCGTTGTTAAGGACGTGCAGCCGACTTTCCGGCTCGCTCCTTAGCCACCAGCTATATACAGTGTTTAAAGGGGAAAATAAAAACCGCAAAATACATCAAAAATTGCATCACAAACACAACAAATACATTTCTAGTGCGATTCTATAGGAGTTTATACTACACGCAAAATGCGGGAAAAAAAGTCCCGACCCTTTCCAAAAATGCACCAGCAGCAAGATGCATAGATGTGAACATGTACCATAGAAAACCATGTTAAATGGACTGTAGTGAGTTTCTGCAAACTGCAAAATGCACTCAAAAACACACAGGTGTCAACATAGGGTAAAGGAAAATAGGCTGTTTACTTTGCAAGGGAAGTTGCATTTACAAGGGATTTTCCCTAGAGCCTAAAGTGAATGTGGTTCCAGTTTGCAAAGAATACTGAATCTCATGAAAGGAAAATATAAAAACAGCATTTTTTCTTGCACATGATTGGATAATGGAAGTTAGCAGAGTTTCACTTAATTCACTAAGCACTAGGGAAACTTCCCTATCAAAAAACAACTTCTTTTGCTAAGTGAACAACCTTTTGTGTTTAGTAAATAAATCGGTGTATCTGATTGGTGGCTGTGAGAAACATCTGTGTACTGAAAATTGTGTTCATTGGGCTTTCTGTATTTGAGAGACATTAAGAAACCTGCATTACAAGCAAATATGCAAAGAGGGTTAAAGGGGTTTCCTGATCACTGGATTACCTCAAGAAAGGGTTTGAGTTTAGGTTTAAACTGATGTATAACAGCAAGAAGGCTATATTCCCTGAATGCATCTGAATATTTAATTTATGACTCTGGATAAACTTTTTTTTATTGTGGATATTCAGGGAAATGCAAACACTTGGTAATGCAATATGTAATGCTTAATAGGTCTTTCAGAAGACTCACAATGCTGTAGAATGGTTGCTGAATTTACAACAGGATTGTCACTAGGGATGGGCGAATGATTCGGCCCGAGCATAAGTTCGGGCTGAACTTTCGCTGTTTCGGACGTTTGGCAAACATCCAAATAAAAGGGTCGGCCCCCGAACCGACCACAATGCATTGCAGCGCTGAGCAGTGCATTGCAAGCACTGATTGGCTGAAGCAGGGAATACTTCAGTCAATCAGGGTACAGAGCACTGTCAGAGTCATGATTGGACACTGTCATCATGACTTCCAATCATGGCTCATTCCCACCCCACAGTATAAAAGTATTCTTTTAATGGCAGAAATTTTCAGTGTGATTTTGGCGTGGAGAGAGATAGAACAGGGCTCTATTCAGTGCTATTAGTTAGTGTGCTATACTGTGCTTTTTTGCTTCAATTGTCAGTGTAGAATATTAGTTTAGTGTCAGTCTAGGGATAGTGTGAGTGTAGTGAGGACCATCATTCAGCTTTGCATAGTGTGCAGCTAGAGTAGAGACAGCTCAGATAGTTTTTCTGTAGTGTAGTGAGACCATGTAATTCATACATACATTATTGTAGAATAGGGACAGCTCAGATAGTTTCAGTGTAGTGTAGTGAGACCGTGTCAGTAATCTTGACATTAGTGTATAGCTAGAGTAGGGACAGTTCAGATAGTGTCAGTGTACTGATTTTGTTACTGCCATTTTAACGGCATTCACTTCTGTGTGCGTTACTGCCAGTTTTAACGCCATTTACTTCTGTGTGCATTACTGCCTGTTTAACGCCATATAGTTTTGCGTGCATTACTGCCAGTTTAAAGTTCTGTGTGCGTTACTGCCAGTTTAACGTCATATAGTTCTGTGTGAGTTACTGCCAGTTTAACGTCATATAGTTTTGTGTATGCTACTGCCAGTTAGTTCTGTGTGCGTTACTGCCAGTTTAATGCCATATAGTTTTGTGTGAGTTACTACCAGTATAACGCTATATAGCTTTGTGCATTACTGCAAGTTTAATGCCATTTACTTCTGTGTGCGTTACTGCCAGTTAAACGCCATATAATTCTGTGTGTTTTACTGCCAGTTTAACGCCATTTACTTCTGTGTGCGTTACTGCAAGTTTAACGTCATATAATTTTGTGCGCTACTGTCAGTTTAACCCCATATAGTTCTGTGTGCGTTACTGTCAGTTTAACCCCAAATAGTTCTGTGTGCGTTACTGCAAGTTTAATGCCATTTACTTCTGTGTGCGTTACTGTCAGTTTAGCGCCATATAGTTCTGTGCGTCACTGTAAATTTGGCACATTATATTGTAGTATATTATAGTGTATCCGTGGAGAGTGTCTGTGTAATGTAAGTACTCAAATTAAATTGCACCACCTTACATTGATTAAAGTGCATCTACGTACAAATTTCCACTTCTTCTTTACATTTGCTTATAAGCACTGCCCCCTTCCTCCCAATAATGTCTGGGAGGACAACAAGGAGAGGCAGACGTTTCCTTGGCACTGTAAGGGAGCCAGCAACAAATGTGTCCACAGGCAAAGGTGGATGGGGTGGTCAGTCCTCAAGCAGGGTATCATTTCCTCTCTTTAGTGAGTTTGCCCATGCTATCCAGCCACAGCATGCAGAGGAGGTTGTGGACTGGCTTACTAAACCTTCCTCATCCTCCTCATTCTTCGTCACTCAAACCGAGACAAGTGTGCAGTCCCCTGCAGTTGCCAAAGTGGATAAACCTGCCTCCTTCTCCACACCTATTCCTGCCATAGCTCCAACATCAGCCATTGAGGAGTCAGCTGAGTTATTTGACCACAGCATCAGCCACTTGCACCTTGATGATGCCCAGTCATTACTGGATTCAGATGTTGGTTCTGAGGTTGAGGATGGCAGGAACATGAGCCTAGAGAGAGGGAGGAACACTGGTAGACAAATTGGCATTCATGTTCCCCAAGCTGCAGCGTATTGCCAAGTTGTCTCCAGTGGTAATGATGAAGATGGAGGAGATGGAGATGATGATGATGAGTTCACTGATGCGACTTGGATGCCAGATGTGAGAAACCCACACAGGGAGAACATATAGATGGAATTACTACCCACTTAGCCAGCGGGCAGCCTCATCCATGTAGTCTGCATTTCTGTGGTGTGAACCAGCCCTAAGTCCATAGCCATTTTCACAAGCAATATACAATATATTGTCCTAAGTATTGGGACACTTGCCTTTATACGCACATGAACTGTAATGGCATCCCAGTCTTAGTCCGTAGGGTTAAAAATTAATTTGGCCCACCCTTTGCAGCTATAACAGCTTCAACTGTTCTGGAAAGGCTGTTCACAAGGTTTAGGAGTGTATCTATGGGAATGTTTGACCATTCTTCCAGAAGTGCATTTGTGAAGTCAGGCACTGATGTTGGACGAGAAGGCCTGGCTTACAGTCTCCACTCTAATTCATCCCCAAGGTTTTCTGTTGTATTGAGGTCAGGACTCTGTGCAGGCCAGTCAAGTTCCTCCACCCCAAACTCACTCATCCATGTCTTTATGGACCTTGCTTTGTGCACTGGTTCAAATCATTTGGTGGATCGGGAATTATGACATGGGGTTGTTTTTCAGGGGTTGGGCTTGGCCTCTTAGTTTCAGTGAAGGGAACTCTTAAGGCATCAGCATACAAAAACATTCTGGACAATTTCATGCTCCCAACTTTGTGGGAACAGTTTGGGGATGGCCCCTTCCTGTTCCAACATGACTGCACACCAGTGCACTAAGCAAGGTCCATAAAGACATGGATGAGGGAGTTTGGGGTGGAGGAACTTGACTGGCCTGCACCCAATAGAACACTTTTGGGATGAATTAGAGCGGAGACTGTGAGCCAGGCCATCTTGTCCACATCAGTGCCTGATCTCACAAAGGTGCTACTGGAAAAAAGTTCAAACGTTCCCATAGACACACTACTAAACCTTGTGGACAGCCTTCCCAGAAAAGTTTAAGCTGTTATAGCTGCAAAGGCTAGGCCAACTCAATATTGAACCCTAAGGACTAAGACTGGGATGCCATTAAAGTTCATGTGTGTGTAAATGCAGCCATCCCAACACTTTTGGTAATATAGTGTACATTATATGCGACAATAACAGTTCTTTTGTATCAGTGGAGAAAAGGAAATTGTATAAATGTTAAACATTTACATAAATTAGATAACAGCAATATTTTTTTACTTTCACAAAAAAATAAAAATAAATACCTGATAAAATCTGGTTGCAATTGGCATTAAAATTTCCAGTATGCCAGTTTTTCAACTTAAAGCAGAAGGAAGGGTGAGTGGGCCAAGTAAGCACCTGCCATAATGCGCAAATATACTTGTACATACTTGTACATTATGTCACACCTACTTTTGAATTCCACCCATCTCCAGCAATAAAATCTCTATTCTTCTCATCGTTGCTGTCTTTTTCAATGCTTCTTTCACACCCTTCATCCTTATACAACTGCTGTATGTGCACAATGGATTTGAATTATCAAGACTCTTGGGTCAGCTCTTCAGCATCTTACAGATTCTAAGTGTGTACACTGAATTGCACGTGCACTGCAGACAGTTTAGAAAAAATAAATAAAAAATCTTAGCAAAAAAGACAGGAGTTTTTGTCACAGAGGAAACATGCTAAGTCTCTTAAGCTGGGTTCACATTTATGCAAATTGGATGCGTTTTACGCTGCATAGAATATGCATAACGTGAGTGTGACTGGATTTCAATGGAGCCGGTTCACACATGTTTGGGGTGGCTGTGGGGCAAATTTGAAAATAGTCCTGTGCATTTTTGGGTCTGGTTCAGGTACAAATTCAGTGAAAAATTTGCCCCTGAATCGCACCTGAACTGGTGAACACAAACGCACAGGACGAAGGATTGCAAACCACAGTTGGACCTGTGTGAACCCAGCCTTACAAAAAATAGTGTCCAAGCACCAATTGTTTTTACATTTTCAGTTCCACTTTAAAGCTTACCCTTTAGCAGCCAAATAGAAAAGTTATTGTCTGGATTTAGAGATCCTAACATCGGACTGGTCTTTAACCACTTGACCACTGGGCACTTAAATACCCTTCCTAACCAGACCAATTTTCAGTTTTCGGTGCTCTCACACTTTGAATGACAATTACTCAGTCATGCAACACTGTACCCATATAACATTTTTGTCCTTTTTGTAGCCAAGGGTTTGCTAATATAAGGCATTACAGTTGTTATGGTTGAAATGAGTTTGGCTCCCTCTAGTGTCCTTTTAATGCTGTCAGTACGTTCTTTTAATTCCTGAGAAGCAGCGCTGCAATGCATTGTGGGAGATATAGTTTGGAGGAGAAAGTGACTCTGTTAGCTGGATCAGCCCTAAACTACAATACAGACAATGCAAAGCATGCAGCACTGCACGCTGGAAGCAGTAATAAAAGGATCAGCGCGGCCATCTTTCGGCCTCTCTGGACGCCATTCAATACCTGGTCTGTGTGTGTGTGAACAGGAGACTGTGGCCTATACAGCCTGGAGCAGGATTGCCAGCCTTTGAGGTGCTTCAGAGTACAGCCCTGCCGGCTTAGTAAGTGGATAGGTTTGCAGAGCCAGGATATCTGGAAGTTCCCTGCATTTTAGCCATCTGAAGGAGCTGTACAGTGTGGCTGCACCATCTTCGATCAGACTGAGACATCAGGAGGGGAGTCCGGACGGAGTCTAACAGCCTCTGAGTCTATTGTGGGGAGAGGGCACCTACCCATTTCAGTAAAGCGCACTGTTTGCTGAGTGAGTTATTTACAGACTGCTGGTGAGACTTGTAGTTCCAAAGAAGTGATTCTACCTATTTACAGGCAACATACAGCTGAACTAAGGGGTTTGTAATTCCCTGTGCTGTAAGGTCAGTACTGTATTACACTCGCACATAAGGAGGAAGTGCCATATTTCTTCAGTTAATCAGTTATCAACATACCATTTATTGTACAGTTTTCTTTCTCTCTTTTGCCCTGTTGGATTACAAATACTGCAGTTTAAACTACAGGCTAGCTGAAGATATCTGGAGTCAAGGAACTTTTATCATCTTCTGCAAAGCATTACGGTTCTATTTGGTAGTTTGAACATTGAATTACAACCTAGGGGGAGCCCTTGAGTACAGGTTAAATATTGCATTGTATTACTGAATGTAAGTAGAATTATATTGCAACTTGGTGTGTGTGTATTGAGGCTTCAGTGGGAAGGTGTTTAATATATATTTTGAAGTATATTGAACACTAGTTCCATTGCACACCTGTCTACATATGCTCCCTACGGTGATTATTAGATCCACAGTTTCTATATCTAAACTGATTGTTATCAACTGTCATTTATTGTTTGTGTCTATTCACATTGTTCATTGTGTTTATTATTCACTCTAGTAAACTTTCTGAGTGGTTCAGTAACATTGTGTGAGTTTCTCATTGATAGCGTCCTATTACAGAATGGAACCCAAGGTGTCAGAGCTAAGAGAGTATCTGCAGAGTCAAGGTAGCCAGTGGGGTGTAGAGTCAATCAGCAGCCCTCATGGGGGTACCGCTAAAAATGTTTTCACACAAATAGAGCTTTCTTTTGGGAACCAGTGACATTATTACAGTGATCAGTGCTAAAAATATGCACTGACATTGTACTAATGGCACTGCCAGGGAAGGGGTTAACATCAGGGGCGATCAAGGGGTTAAATGCTTTCCCTCAGTGTGTTTACTAACTGTATGGGGGATGGGCTGCCTAGGACAACACACAGATCCGTCTTCCTGCATAGCAGAAGGATCTGTGTGTCATCCCCTGACAGAATAGAGATCTGCCTTGTTTACTTTGGCAGATCCCCGTTCTGTCACTGCGGGGGACGATCGGCGGCCAATGGTCGCGCGCATGTGCCCACAGATCGCTGTGTAAGAGCCCGACCTACACCTACAGTGATTTGCACAGCCGAGCCAACCTGCCGCAGTATAACTCTGGCGGCAGATCTGCAACTGGCTAAAGGGTGTCAGGAAAAGATTGATTGCAGAACTTATAATTTAGTCAATGTACAATATACTTAATTTTATAATATTAAATTATAATGCATACTTGTACAGTCTGCCTACAGTTTAAAATTATATTTTAAATAATAGTTTTGCAATGTGTAAATCTCCTAGCATTGGTTGTTAACATCATGTATTCAAGGCTTTGTAAGCCTTCATTCTTACAATAATCCTACTTGTTATGTTCCTTAATATTTTTCTTTCTGTGTTCTCACTAACTTTTGGACAATGAAGAATGAGTCATACTTGAACTTTACAATATGATAGGATATTAGCTGAAGTTCCCATTATAAAAGAAAAAAAAAATCTTCTGACGATTCCAGACCTTTTTCTTTTCAAATATGAAATTGTGTGCTTATAACAAGATATCCTACCTTGGCAGTTAAATTGTACTTTTGCTGTTATATACTGCAGCAGCTTTTGGCACCACACATTCTTATACTTTACTCACATCAGAAAGCTGGCATCTGAACAGCAGAATCTTATTTTATCCACCAGTTTATAATAGTGCTTTAGTATTTAAATTCCTTCAATTTTCTGTATTAGTAAGAACCTATGAGAACAGAAATATGGGAGCTGCTAAAGAGACCCCCCAAAGCACCTTGTCCCCATGTTGATGAGGACAAGGGCCTCGTCCCCACAACCCTGGCCATTGGTTGTGGGGGTCTGCGGGCGGGGGGGCTTATCGGAATCTGGAAGCCCCCTTTAACAAGGGGACCCCCAGATCCGCCCCCCCCCCCGTGTGAAATGGTAAGGGGGTACAAAAGTACCCATACCATTTCACAAAAAAAGTGTCAAAAATGGTAAAAAAGACAGGAGACGGTCTTTGACAATTCCTTTATTAAAATCTTCTTTCTTCTGGTCTTCTTCCTTCTTCCTTTCTTCATCCTTCGGTTTCTTCATCTTCTCCTTCCGGCATCTTCTTCCATCTTCTTCTTCCATCATCTTCTTCCTCCGATCCGCTTCTTCTTGCTCTGGTCTTCTCGTCTGGCATCTTCTTCCACGGGGAAACAATATGTGAAGCGCTAAAAACGTGAAGATGTGCAAAAACTGCTGTAAATATATGAATCTAAAATAGCATATAAAATTTAAAAAGTACAAAACGCATAATAAAGTGCGGTAGTGATAAATAAGGTGGTAGTGAAAACACTACCGGTACTTCCGGTTCACGGGTCACATGGGAGGTACCTTTCTTCCATTTTGTTTTCTATATATATTACAACAATGTGGGGGATCACCTATTGCCCCTGTTGAAGACCACTAGGTCGAAACGCGTAGGAAATTTTTATCTGATATTATCCACATATCTATTATTGTTTTTAGCCTGTATCTTTTAACTGGACTATTTTTAATTTTCTTCTTGATTGTGAGACATTTTAATCCAATAAATTATATTGGTTAACCTGCACCATATGGAGCATTTTTTGCTTTCTCACAATATGTCCTACTCCATGTGATCCTGGACGAGCTGGAGATACAAGTTTCTCACCTTGCACCATTGTGCACACCCACTGGATGATCCAACCTGTGTTTACCCCTGGAAGTGCCGGTGATGCCCTGAGACCACGTGTCCTTACCCTTAAGACGCATTCGCAGGACCTGGAAACAACATCCAAAGGGAGCAATAACACACAAGCGCTGCTGACTCACTGCCATATGGTATGTGCGTCCACCTCATCTGGTAAGAAGTACCCTTTCCAGTATTAATAATTGCTCCGGATCACATCTATACTTTGGTATATTTTATGCCACTCCATACCAGTTTTACCTACGTTTGGGAAAGAAAATTCCATACCTCCACTTCAGTAGTCCATCTTGAATAAGAGAGACTTTATTACCATAGTGTTTTCACTACCACCTTATTTATCACTACCGCACTTTATTATGCGTTTTGTACTTTTTAAATTTTATATGCTATTTTAGATTTATATATTTACAGCAGTTTTTGCACATCTTCGCGTTTTTAGCGCTTCACATATTGTTTCCACGTTTTACTTGACTTTGTTTGTTTGAGTGATAGCAGCTTTTAGGAAAGCAATTTCCTTCCAATTTTTTACTTGGGTTTAGCGCAGTGATATTCCACTATACTTGCACATCTTCTTCCACAGCGTCCGGGTCTCTTCTTGGGCCGCTCCGCGCAATGGGAGGCTCCCGCTGTGTGAGGCTTCGCTGCGTCTGACAGGTCTTTTATAACAGAGGGTGGGGCCACCTGGTGACCCCGCCCCCCTCTGACCTCATGGGGAAAGCCATAGGGAATTCCCCATGACGTCCCCATGCGTCAGAGGGGGGCGGGGTTACCAGGTGGCCCCGCCTTCTGTTATAAAAGACCTGTCAGATGCAGCAAAGCCTCACACAGCGGGAGCCTCCCATTGTGCGGAGCGACCCAGAAGAGACGCCAACGCCATGGAAGAAGATGCCGGACGAGAAGACCAGAGCAAGAAGAAGCGGATCGGAGGAAGAAGATGATGGAAGAAGAAGATGGAAGAAGATGCCGGAAGGAGAAGATGAAGAAACCGAAGGATGAAGAAAGGAAGAAGGAAGACCAGAAGAAAGAAGATTTTAATAAAGGAATTGTCAAAGACCGTCTCCTGTCACTTTTACCATTTTTGACACTTTTTTGGTGAAATGGTAGGGGTACTTTTGTACCCCTTACCATTTCACACAGGGGGGGGTGGGATCTGGGGGTCCCCTTGTTAAAGGGGCTTCCAGATTCTGATAAGCCCCCCGCCCGCAGACCCCCACAGCCAATGTCCAGGGTTGTGGGGACGAGGCCCTTGTCCTCATCAACATGGGGACAAGGTGCTTTGGGGGGTCTCAGACCCCCAGAGCACCCTCCCAATGTTGAGGGCATATGGCCTGGTACGGTTCAGGAGGGAGGGGGGCCGCTCTCATCCCCCCTCTTTTCCTGCGGCCTGCCAGGTTGCATGCTCGGATAAGGGTCTGATATGGATTTTGAGGGGGACCCCACGCCATTTTTTATTGGCTGGGGTCCCCCTTAATATCCATAGCAGACCTGAAGGGCCTGGTTATTGAATTTGGGGCGCTTTTATTTTAATTTTTTTTATTTTTTATCAATGACTTTTTTTTATGAATGGCTTTCAATGAATGACTGTTCTCTGTGTTACGGGAGCCGTCAATTCATTAGCCGCCAGTGATTTTAAATAGCTTTTTTTTCCTGCAAAAATTACACTTTTTGCAGGGACAGTTCTAAGCACAGGAAACATGCGCCCCTTCACAGGCATACTATAGACACCCCCCAGATGTGATACTGCAATGCTGTACTAACAGCACGCACACACTAATCCCCAGAATCATAGCACATAATGTCAGCAGTCAGCAGCACATAACACCGACACGCTGACACTGACAACACAATATGCAAGGCCGCCGGCACGGCGGCCTTTTATACTGTGGGGCGTGTACTAAACCCCCTGAGCTATAATTGGCCACAGGCATCCTGCCTGTGCCCAATTATTGCTATCCTCGCCGCTGGCTCTTTGATTGGCCAAGCATGCGGGTCACAGTGCATGCTTGGCCAATCATCAGCCAGCAATGCACTGCAACTGGCGCAGTGCATTGCGGGCCGCTCGCATCACACGAATTTGTTGCGAGCGGCCCAAATAGTTCTGGGCTCGCCGAACGGGCGAACGCCCGATGTTCGATTCGAACATGGGTTCGAATTGAACACCGGGCTCATCCCTACATATCATCAACCAAAGCTACCCACTCACAGAAGAGAGAGAAATTCAAAACTGCTATCTCCACCTGTTAGTGTCTGGAATGTATTGGACTGACTGTGCCTCCATTGCTGTCTGTTGTGCATTCCACATTGATTAGGAAGTCCTTGTTCTTACCCATCAATATTATCCACTTTTATCTCCTTTGCATTTTGTAATTACTGCTGCTGGGATTGTATGTTCACTTTGTAGAGGCTCTGTCAATTTTACCTTTTTGTTTCTTTCAAATACCATGGGTATAAAATGGTGATAGATGACCCTATTGTGACTGACTTTCTCAGCTGACAGTTATATAAAACAGTGCAGACCCCCAAAAAAGTAATTGTAAGCATCCAAAATGTATGCCGAGCTTTCTAATCAGTATTCGCATTGTTTGTTTCCCAATTACATGTATTACAACTATGTGTTTCAATGACTGCAGTCAGGTGAAATAAAGGGTAGATGACCATGGCAACATGAAATTGTTGATTGTGGTAATGCAAATTCAGAAAGAAGCTTGTTAGTTGCTGCAGTTGAAAAAGTAAAATTATTTAATGCATGTACCCCAAGAGGACAAAGCAGGGCCCTCTTTAATATTGATTGGACCCTGGGCAAACATTTTCTTTGCCCCCCCCCCATGCAATTTTGCTCTTTACCTGCTTTGAAACATACAGTAAATAGCAGCTAAACTCCAAATAAGTTTAGTTCAGCAGATCAGGCAGCAATTGTGATTGGTTGCCAGAGGTTAAAGCATAATAGTACTGCTCACTGATTAGTTGCTAGAGGTTTCAGCACATCATTTCTGGGGATGAGAGGGGGGGGGTTGGGGATGAGAGAGAGAGGGGGGATGAGAGAGAGAGCGGGATGAGAGAGGGGGATTGGGGATGAGAGAAATGGGGGAATTGGGATGAGAGAGGGGGATTGGATATAAGAGAGAGGGGGTTGAGGATGAGAGAGATAGGGGGTTGGGGATGAGAGAGAGGGGGGATTGGAGATGGTAGAGAGGGGATTGGGGACGAGAGAGGGGGGATTGGGGATGATATAGGAGGGATTGGGGGGTTGGGGATGAGAGAGAGGGGATTGGGGATGAGAGAGAGGGGGGATTGGAGATGATAGAGAGGGGTTGGGGATGAGAGAGGGGGGATTGGGGATGATATAGAAGGGATTGGGGGGTTGGGGATGAGAGAGAGTGGATTGGGGATGAGAGAGAGAGGGGGATTGGGGATGAGAGAGAAAGAGGGGGGATTGGGGATGGGAGAGAGGGGGTTGGGGATAAGATAGAGAGAGAGGGGGATTGGGGATGAGAGAGAGAGAGGGGATTGGGGATAAGAGAGGGCATTGGGGATTAGAGAGGGGGGATTGGGAAAGAGAGAGAGAGAGGGGGTATTGAGAATGAGAGAGGGTGAGAGGGGAGGATGAGACAGAGGGGGCCTTAGCCCTGGCTGCAGTCCCTTCTGTGCACCCCCTGTCACAGTCTGTGTATTGGTGTGTATGATGCCTGGTACCTCCTTCCATAGGATGTTCACGCTGGCCAGTAGCGGGTAGGGCCCTTCTCGTTCTGGGGGGTCAGGATGGGGGTGCTCTACTCCTTCCAGAGGATACTTCCTAGACCGCAGACTGTCCAGGGTAGCACTACCAGTCCCTAGCTGCATGCACCGCCCGTCGGTCCTCGGGGGTGATCCGCCTGACCTCTGGGTCGCTGTTGGAGCTTGGATAGGAGGGGAGAGCAAGGTAGCAGTCCCTGGCTGCATTCACCTCCAGCCGGTCCTCCGGGCCGCTGTCGGAGCTTGGAGAGCAGGGTAGCAGTCCCTGTCTGCATGCTCCATCCCGCCAGTCCCCGAAGGGCCTGTTATGCTCTTGGAGGGGGGACCCATGGCGTTTTTTTTTTAAATTTGGTGTGGAGTTCCCCTTCAAGATCATCAGAGCACAAGTCGCATGCCAAAGTCGGATCAGTCAAGACGGCGATCTGACTTTGATCCGACTTCAGTGTTATACAATGGGCTGAAGTAGGATCAAAGTTGGACCAAAGTAGTGCAGGGAGCATTTTCAAAGTCGGACTGACTTGTGTCGGACCAGTTAAGATGGCTTGCATAGGGAAACATTGATTTTCACACGCCATGCAACATGAGCTCCCAATGTCAGAGCGTTTGTCGTACCAGTGTGAACCCAACCTCGAAGTCGGACCGACTTGTGTCGGACCAGTTAAGACAGCTCTCATGGGAAACCATTGATTTACACACGTCATGCGACATGTGCTCCCAAAGTCGGAGTGTATGTCATGCCAGTGTGAGGCCGGGTTCACACTGGTACTACACGACAGTCGTACCACTTTGGATCCGACTTTGCCCTGCGACTTGAAGTCAGACATGCGTCCGACTTTGATCCCTGACAATACCAGGCACTGTGTCTGGTATGAACCTTTAGGGGGAACTCCACGCCAAATAGAAAGAAAAAAACGGCATGGGTTCCCCCTCCAAAAGCATAACAGGCCCTTCGGCCTGGTATGGATTTTAGGGAGAACCCCCAAAATCCATACCAAACTCTTATCTGAGCACACAGCCCGGAAGGTCGGGAAAGGGGGTGGGGATGAGCGAGCACCCCCTTCCTGAACTGTACCAGGCTGCATGCCCTCAACATGGAGGGTAGGTGCTTTAACTGGAATCCAACAGAGATACCTTAGATGGGTCACACTCTGAACTGTTCAACAAACCAATACAATCCAGGACGAGAGGGCGGGAGATTTCTTCTCAGCCATTGCTCAAAAGAAATTGCCACAATTTCAGATCTTCCCCTACCTACCCCTCATCAGCCCCACCTACACAGCAACCACCAGCCAATAAGGTAAGGTACCACCCATCCACCATATACAAAATTAACCCTCACCTTTCAGGTTTCCCCTGTCCCCACTGTCATGGGGCCCTTCGCCTATTTTTTATTTTTTTTGCTTCAGGCCTATCTGTATGATAATATAATCCTGTGAAGATCCACGCTAGATAAAATAAAATGGAAGAAAAGAGAAAAAAATAAAAAAATGATGCTAGCACGGGATACAACAGATACAAATACACGGCATATAATTCATACTAAGTGCAGCGCTTATCATAAATACACGAAAAGCTGGATACAAAAGTATTAAATTAATTGAAAAACTGTTCTTTCAAAAAAGTTCATGCATAGGTGATGATGTGTATAGAAAAAAAAAAGAAAATTTCACAAATGTACAAAAAACATGCTTCCCATGATCAGCAAGCCAGGAAACACAGTTCCGGGAATAACTTCAAAAGAGAAAACATGAATAAAACTCCCCAAATAAAGTGAAGGTGAAGGTGGCTGCTTACCAGGGGTTATTGACTTTCAAGCGAATGAAAAGCCAGAAGTGCTTTAGGGGATAAACACCAAATGGATCCACAATAATTGGAAAAGGACAACCCTTGGTCTCTTGACTCCACCCTCAAAGTGCGGGGGCATATAGAACATAAAATCTGTATGATGCTCATCAAACAAAAACATGTAACAAATCACATTACAAATTATTTTCAGGTAAAGGGCATTAAAATATTTCCAAAACAAACAATGATCAAGGTTTCAACAATTAAGATATAGAACTTTCTAAAAGTACTTTATTATACATAAGGCAAAACCTACTGTGATTGCAGAAGTTTATTAAAAGATTTACACTCCATTCTTCCTGGAACAAAATACAAGCACTAACTGGAAAGAATTCTGAGGATCATGCACACAAAAAGCACACAGCAAAAAAAAAACTTTATAAAGTATGTGTCCGCTTCTGGCTTTGAAGTTACTTTCGGTCACTCTACTTCAGAGAGATCTTCAGTTCATTGTGCATGCTGCCAGGCAGACCCAGGCACTTTCATGTCACTGAACATGAGCACACAAGCTATCTAGAGTTTAAAAACTGTGACAGGCCTAAAGCAAACTTTTTATTTCTAAAGGATATTCTGAAATCCTCAGAGTTATACTGAATTCAAAGAAGCAAAGATTAGCAGTTAAAGAAGAACTCCTGGCAAATGTAAAATCTTTAACTCAGTTTGCGTGTATATCCACTGAGTGATTCCTGAAGGTACATTTAAACTCTGCTATCTGTAGTTTCTTGTAAATTTTCACTGTAATAATGCTCCAATTATTCATTGGAACATAACAGAAATCAGATTGATAGTGTGATTGCTAGCATTGCTGTGTTAGATGATAAACAAGCTGAAGCTGAACATGAGCTTTTTTATATAAACCCACATCTGTGTGTGTCATTTCACTTATCAGCATCTCTAGTAGTATCATATCACCTATCTACATCTCTGCTAGTGCCATCTCATCTATATGGCTGTCTGATAGTGTCATATCACCTACCAACATCTCTGGTAGTGTCATTTCACTTATCAATGTCTCTCTCGTAGTGTCATCTCATCTATCTACATCTCTAGTAGTATTATCTCACCTATCTACATCGTTGCTAGTTACATCTTATCTATATAACTGTCTGATAGTGTAATATCACTTACCAACATCTCTAGTAGTGTCATTTCACTTATCAGTGTCTCTCTAGGTAGTCTCATCTCACCTATCTACATCACTAGTAGTGTCATCTCACCTATCTACATCTCTAGTAGCGTCATCTCACCTATCTACATCTCTAGTAGCGTCATCTCACCTATCTACATCTCTAGTAGCGTCATCTCACCTATCTACATCTCTAGTAGCGTCATCTCACCTATCTACATCTCTAGTAGTGTCATCTCACCTATCTACATCTCTAGTAGTGTCATCTCACCTATCTACATCTCTAGTAGTGTCATCTCACCTATCTACATCTCTAGTAGTGTCATCTCACCTATCTACATCTCTAGTAGTGTCATCTCACCTATCTACATCTCTAGTAGTGTCATCTCACCTATCTACATCTCTAGTAGCGTCATCTCACCTATCTACATCTCTAGTAGTGTCATCTCACCTATCTACATCTTTGCTAGTTCCATCTTATCTATATGGCTGTCTGATAGTGTCATATCACTTATCAGTGTCTCTCTAGTAGTGTCATCTCAATTATCTACATCTCTAGTAGTGTCATCTCACCTATCTACATCTCTAGTAGTGCCATCTCACCTATTTACATCTTTGCTAGTTCCATCTTATCTATATGGCTGTCTGATAGTGTAATATCACGTATCAGTGCCTCTCTAGTAGTGTCCTCTCACCTATCTACATCTCTAGTAGTATAATTTCACCCTTCTACATCTTTGCTAGTTCCATCTTATCTATATGGCTGTCTAATAGTGTCATATCACTTACCAACATCTCTTGTAGTGTCATTTCACTTATCAGAGACTCTCTAGTAGTGTCATCTCACCTATTTACATCTCTAGTAGTATCATCTCATCTATCTACATCTTTGCTAGTTCCATATTATCTATATGGCTGTCTGATAGTGTCATACCACTTACCAGCATCTCTTGTAGTGTCATTCACTTATCAGAGACTCTCTAGTAGTGTCATCTCACCTATCTACATCTATGCTAATGTCATATCATCTATCTGATGCTATAATATAGTCATATCCCCTATGAATATCTCTGGTAGTGTCATATCAGCTATCTGCATTTCTGGTAGTATCATACCACCTACTGTATCTGGATCTCTATTCGTGTCATATTACATATCAGCATCCATGGTAGTGTTATGTGACTTAGATTTTCCCTCATAGGTGCAAATAGGGAATATGTACTGTATGGCACTACCAGAGATGTAGATAGTAGCTATGACACTACCAAAGATGAGTGATAGGTAATATGAGGGATATGCCAGAGATACTGATGGGTAAAATGGCGCTACCAGACATGCAGATAGATTATATGACACTACCAGAGGTGCGAATAGATGATGTGACACTACCAGAAGCACTACCAAAAATGCAGATAACTGACATGCCATTACCAGAAAAGCAGATAATGCATACCGTATATACTCGAGTATAAGCCACATATTTCAGCACATTTATTTGTGCTGAAAATGCCCCCCTCAGCTTATACTGGAGTCAAGCACTTTTCTGCAGCAGAGAATTACATTTTCCGACCCGAATTTGGGGCCCTGTATCTCGGGGCCACTTGGTGCTAGGAACCCTATGGTGTAGTTCTAGTTCCACTGAGTTTGCACACCACATTTGGGGTTCCTAGCACAAAGTGGCCCCGAGTAACGGGGCCCCAAAGTCAGTCAACTGTGTCCATCTGCAGAAATGTCATTTTGGGACCCTTTGGGTCCAGAGACCCCAATTTTTGCTGCAGCTAGGGGGCATCTAGGAACCCTTAACTACCAAGTTTGAAGTTCAGGGGACCTATGGCTGCAAAATGGGCACAGTGAGGCATGCAAATGGGCACAGTGAGGCTGCATATGGGCATGGTTGACCCTCTTTTTCACTTACAGTAGCTGCGCATTTCTCACCCTAGGCTTATACTCGAGTCAATAAGGTTTCCCAGTTTTTTGTGGTAAAATTAGGTGCCTCGGCTTATATTCGGGTCGGCTTATACTCGAGTATATACGGTATATTCTTGTAGTAGCAGAAAATGCTACCAGAAGAATAAATCTGAAATTGTGTCATCACACAAAAAATATGAATGCAAATACAATACAATGTGGGTAATTTAAAACACCCTTTACTGACTAAACACGTTTGCTCTAGTAATTAAAAATAGGGAGAGGCTTACTAGCTCCTTTCCTTCACTTTATGAGGTAAATTACTCGTCTTTCATTCAAAAAATGAAAACTCTATTGTGTAGTTAGACTAATTTCCCACTTTCCTGGTTAGGAAAAATTGCTGTAGTGATAATGATTTATCTACCTTATTTAGTGTACCTATTCCAAGCACTGCCTATTCACGTCCCATCCTACATGATTCACATACAACAAAACCACAAAATGCATTTAATTTGGGAAAACCAAAAACCAAGACTCTCCAAACATACTATGTTCTAAACTAGGCCAAATGGGGGTCTAAGTGTCCCAAACCTGTTAACCACTTGCCCACTGAACACTTAAACCCCCTTCCTAACCATGCCAATTTTCAGTTTTCAATGCTGTCACACTTTGAATGACAATTACTCAGTCATGCAACACTGTACCCCTATGAAATTGTTGTCCTTCAAAATGGTTGTTTCAACCAAATAGAGCTTTCTTTTGGTGATATTTAATCACCACTGGGTTTTTATTTTTTGTGCTATAAATAAAAAAAAAAACACGAAAATGTTGTAATTAAAAAGCATTTTTCTTCTTACTGCTACATATCTTTGGTAAAAATAACTCTATGGTGCCAATCATTGAAAATTGATCACACCTGATGTACTGACGGCCTATCTAATTTCTTGAGACACTGGCTGCATTCACACCTGAGCATTTTCAGCTCATAAAACGCTTGTAAAACACCCGAAAAAATGCCTGAAAAACACCCAACAAGAAAAATCCCATTTAGTTCAATGGCACCTGTTCACATTTGAGTGTTTTGTCACCTGAAGAAAAACGCCAAAAAAAAAGCCCCAAGCTCAAAAAAGAACACAAGCTTCTTTGGGTCGATTACAGGTGTTTTTCTGCCTTTTACATTGGTGACCTGAACAAAATCGCGGCATAATCGTGGTAAAATCGCAGTAAAAACGCACAACTTTGAAACGCTCAGATGTGAATGCAGCCTAACAAGCCAGGAAAGTACAAATACCCCTAAATGACCCCCTTTTGGAAAGTAGACATTCAAAGGTATTTAGTAAGAGGCATGGGGAGTTTTTTTCACATTTTAATTTTTTCCCACAATTCTTTGCAAAATTAAGATTTGTTTTCACAAAATTGTCATATTAACAGGTTATTCCTCTTACATGGCATGTGCATACTACAAACACCCTAAAACACATTCTGCTACTCCTCCTGAGTATGGCGATAACACATGTGTGAGACGTTTACACAGCCTGTCCACATAGAGAGGCCCAACATGCAGGGAGCACCGTCAGGTGTTCTAGGGACATAAATTACACATATAATTTCCTGACAACCTACCACACTTTTGAAGACCCTGGAGCACCAGGAGAATAGAAACACCCACAAAATGACCCCATTTTGGAAATATAACACTGCAACATATATTCTATGAGGCATAATGAGTCTTTTGAAAATGTAATTTTTTTCCACACGTTTTTGGAAAATGTGGAAAGAAAATGAAAACGCATTTTCTATGCTTTTTTTACACATTTTTATGGCACTGACAGGCGCTGATCAGGATCCACTGATAGGGTGGCACTGATGAGCACTTACTGATGGGCACTGTATTGGCACTAATGGGCACTTTAGTGGCACTGATGGGGCATTGTAAATCACAGATGTGGCACTGATGTAGCACAGATGTGACACTGATGGGGCACAGATGTGGCACTGATGGGGCACTGTAGGGCATTGATGGGGCACAGAAGAGGCACAGATGTGCACTGATGGGGCACTGTAGAGCACATATGGGGTACATCTGTGGCACTGCTGGGGCACTGTAGAGCACTGCTGGTCACAGATGTGGCACTGCTGGGTACCTATGTGGCACTGCTGGGGCACTGCTGGGGCACTGTAGAGCACTACTGGGCACAGATGTGGCACTGCTGGGTACTTATGTGGCAATGCTGGGGCACAGATGTGCACTGATGGGGCACGGACGGGCACTTTTTAAGCACTGCTGGGCACTGATGTGGCACTGCTGGGCACTTGGAATACATACAAAAAAAAGTCAAGCAGCTTCATGCTGCAGCTTCTGTCTCCACTCCTCACATGATCAATGTGAGGAGTGGAGAGAACCGGACTGGAATGTCCCAGAATGGGGACTGGTTGGTTGCAGAGTGTAATGAGTTTTTCTAGGTGAACTCTGCCAATGGAAGCAGAGAAGCCCAATTGTCTTGGGAAAAAGCTGAGAAGCAACATAGGTACTGCTCCAGGGTTTGGTTCATGCACTCAATTTGCCCATTGCTTTGGGGACGGTAGGCTGAAGAAAGGGAGGGTTCCACACTCTTTACAGAGAGCTCTCCAAAACCTAGAAGTAAACTGTACCCATCGATCCGAGACAATGTTGTTAGACAATGTTGTTAGGTAAACAATGGAATCTCACAATCTCTTTGATGAACATATGGGCTGTCTCTGCAGTGGAGGGTGTGCCTACCATGGGCAGGAAATGGGCCATCTTTGACAGGTGATCAACCACCACCAAGATGGTAGTGAATCTTTCCGAAGGCGGAAGATCCATGATGAAATCCATGGAGATCATCTCCCATGGACGATCAGGGACAGTTAAGGGTCTCAATAATCCCCAGGGCTTTGTCTTGTCACCTTTGATGCGTAGGCACACAGTGTTGGATCTAACATAGGCTCTGCATACCCGACCAAGTTTGGGCCACCAGAAGGACCGTTGGATGAGCTCACTAGTTTTACGAGCCCCAATGTGACCGGCTAACCTGTGATCATGGAATATTTTAAGAACTTGAAGCTTTGCCTCCTGGGGTATGAAGATCTTATCCTGATGCCAGAGTATTCCATCCTGTCTTCGTAATGATGCATGCTCTGTTTCAAGGTATGATGCAGAAGCCCGTTCAATAACCGATTTCAAGCTAGGCAGAATTAACAAAAAATTCTGGCCAGAAAGAATGGTGCTCGGGGGGAGCATGTTCAGTAGATTCAGGGAACATCCGGGATAGGGCCTCTGCCTTCCCGTTCTTGGATCCAGGTCTGTATGCCAAGTGAAAATTAAACCTTGAGAAAAATAAGGCCCATCTGGCCTGCCGGGGCCTTAGACGCTTAGCAGACCTCAAATACTCCAGGTTCTTGTGGTCAGTAAAGATCATGACTGGATGACTGGCGCCTTCCACTCTTCAAAGGCTACTTTTATTGCCAGGAGTTCTCTGTTGCCTACATCATAATTCCTTTGGGCCTGGCTTAGTTTTTTTGGACCAGAAGGCTACTGGGTGCAGCAGGGCCTTTGGGCCCAGACGCTGGGAGAGCACAGCTCCTGTTGCTATTTCTGAAGCGTCTACCTACAGAACGAAAGGGAATGCTGGGTCTGGGTGTTGAAATACTGGATTGGAGTTAAACAAGGTTTTCAGGCGTTCAAAGGCTGACTGGGCTTCCTGGTTCCAAAGGAAATGAGTATGAAGGCGGGTGAGCTGAGTGATCGGAGAGATGATGGTCAAAAAAACATAAAAACCTTCGATAAACCTCTGGTAAAAGTCAGCGAAGCCAATGAATCTTTGGACTCCCTTTCTGTTGGCTGGTGTGGGCCATTCTAGAATTGCTGACACCTTCTGGGGATCCATGGAAATCCCCTCAGTGGAGATTATGAGTCCCAAGAATTAGACTGCTTCTCGAACTCACACTTTTCTGCTTTGGCACACAAGCCGTGAATTTTCAGTACTTTCTTGACATGGTCCCGGTGGAGTTCAAGTGAGGCTGAGAAGATCAAGATATCGTCCAGGTAGATGATCAAAAACAGGTCAAGGTACTCTCTGAAGATATCGTTCACAAAATGTTGGAACATTGCAGGAGCGTTGCATAGCCAAATGCTAATGCGGACCAGGTAATTTCGCTTCGTGAACACGTGGACTGCTCAGAACCTCTGGAATAACTCTGGAATGAGGGGAAGAGGGTACCTGTTCTTGATAGTAATTTTGTTGAGTTCCCTGTAGTCAATGCATGGCCGAAGGGAGTGGTCTTTCTTTTCAACAAAGAAGATGCTCTGGCAGGTGAGGAGGAGGGACGAATGAAACCCTTGGCTAGGTTCTCATTAATATATTGCCTGAGGGCCTCTAACTCGACCTTGGACAGTGGGAAGATACGCCCAAAGGAAATCTCCGCTCCAGGGAGCAATTCGATGGGACAGTCATAGGACAGGTGCAGAGGCAGGGTATCGACTTTCTTTTTTTCGAAGACATCAAGGAAGTCATGGTAGACAGAAGTAATGATTTGACTGGTATCTGTTGAGGGTTGGATGGTTAGGCACACAGGAGAGTCGACTTGAGTGGGTATGCTACATCGAAGCGGAGGAGCTCTTGATGACCTGTGTCTGTGGTAGCGAGAATAGGGACATTCTCTTGGGTAACGGGCCCTGAGCTAGGTGGAGTGCCATCAGCAAGGTGTATGTCCAGTCTTTGTTTCTTGAGATGGAGAGGAATCTGTAAGTCTTTGGCAAGATTGATATCTAGGAAGTCAACGATTGCCTGCAGTTTGACCTCCCTTCCAGCCACCTGCAAAGAGGAAGAATGATGTGAGTAGACACAGTCCTGGAAATCTGGAGGTATGAAGGATACGGGTGCCTGGGCTTACTTGGCCGAATGGGACAGTTACATAGGAAGTGGCCTGTAGCTCCACAGTAGATGCACAAGTTGTTTAGTCGCCTGCGTTCTTTCTTCTGGGGTCAAGGTGGGTTGGAGAAGGCCTATCTGCATAGGTTCTACATCAGAGGTGGTAGAGGTCAGAGGAAATGAGGCAGGGACTGTTGGAGCTGGGACTTTGGCTAGTACCCAGGTTGTCGAAAGTTCTGGGAATGCTCAGAGCATCGCTCCCGCAGGCGCCTATCCAATTGGATAGAAACTTGGATAAGAGCCTCGAGTGTGCAACAGCCTTGGACCTGGCCAGCTCATCTTTAAGGGTCTCAGATAGGCCTAGACGGAATTGGTATCTTAAAGCCGCATCATTCCAACCGGTATCAGCTGCCCATCTACGGAACTCTCCGATGTAATCTTCCACCAGTCGTCTACCGTGCACAAGGGAATGAAGGGCCAAATCGGCAGTGGCGGTTCTCTGCGGATCGTCATATAATGCCGCCATGGCTCAAAAGAATGTGGTAACAGAGTTTAACACCTCATCCTTACATTCAAGCAGGTTATGAGCCCAGGATTGTGGTTCACCCGATAGGAGGGGAATAATGAATCCCACTATAATAGTCTCTAGAGCAAAAGTCCTGGGTTGCAGGGCAAAGTAAAGTTTGCAGGCATTCTTGAAGTCCCTGAACCTCCGCCGGTCCCCGAAAAAGCACTGAGGAGTGGTGACTATGGGTTCCGGAGGAGGCAGTACCACAGCAGGTGGAGCCGCAGTCGCTGAACTGGAAAGTACTGCCGTAGGCTGAGGAGCTTGTGGCTGGGTTTGGCTCAGCAGAAGTCTTTGAAGCAGTGAGGGTTTGGAGCTTTCAGTGCAGAAGCAACTCTCTCGGCCTCAGACATAATGGCTGTTTAAAACTATCACGTACCAGGTGATGGAGGCCAATGGAGAGAGGGCTTCCCTTGCGGCTAAGTTCCAGACTCCCCTGGAGGTGAGACAGGAGAAGTTAGGCACAAAGTAGCACAGGTCACCTGCGGAGTTGCTTGCAGAAGGATTCAGGGATACTGCAGATATATTAAGCAGAGGCTGCAGGCAGATGGCACCTGTGAGGTGTGGCAGGTCTGCAAAATTCCAGTGTCAGAAGGAGCCAGGATCAGAAGCCAGGTGAATAACAGAGCAGACAAAGTCAGGTGGAAAGCCGAGATCAAACACAGAAGCAGGCAGTGGGTATCCGTAAGACAAGTCGGGGTCGAAGATTGGAGCAAGCAGGAGACAGGTCAGGAACAAGCTGGGTCGGTAACTAAGGATAACAGGAGCAAGGGAACACAGGAACACAGGTAAAAAGCTGATGATCAAACCGCACTTGAGCCAAGGGCTGGCTTCCTTATAAAGGCCCATGTGATGTGCTGGCGGAGACGCTGGGTCCTAGAGCCTGTCACTTGCCCTGACACTTTGAATGTTAAAAATGAATTAAATAGTGTGGTGCTAAGATACATTGCGCCTAGAATTGCGCTGACCACACTCCAGCTGCCTTTCGAGGGGGGGGGGGGGTTGACGGTCCCACACCCCAGACGGTACTTTTTGGCGTCTCAGCTACAGCACCTAGCTAGGTACAGTTTCACATTTGATGCTGATAGGATGTCCGCATGATACACTCATAGAAGCCCTTGAGGCTAGTTCTTTCGCCACACGTTGCCCAACGGTAAAGTTAGTAATAAAGCTTTGGCAAATAGCAAAGATCATGTTAGGGTACCAGGGCATATCAGATTTAGCTCCCTTATAGAACAATACCAACTTACAAGAACTAGCTAAAATGAAGGCGCCTCAGGAATGGGTAAATCAGGGCCTTACGCGTGTAAGGCAACTCTTTACCGGCGACAATATTAAATCATTTGCTGAGTTAAAGCAGGATTTTTCCCTTTCCAACGGCATGTTTTATAAATTTCTTCAGGTAAGGCATGCAGCCCAGACACAATTTGGACTGCAGGTCCCACACTGGATACAAATTACCACCTTGGCCCATATTGTGCTGTCGGAACCATCGAAGGGGGTAATTTCTGGGTTGTATGCCAAGCTAGGGGAAAGAACCATGGATCAAAGCAGACCAAGGAAGATTAGGTTAATATGGGAGAAGGAGGTTGGCCCATTGTCACCAGTGGAATGGGATCGGGTCCTTGGCCAAGTAAAACCGGTCTCAATCTCCCCCTCACATAAAATATTGCATCTTTACTTTCTATACAGAATATATTATACTCCTAAAAAAATGCTTAGACTGGGATGGCGGGAAAATGACCATTGCCCCAGATGTGGATTACCCGGAGATTTTAGCCATATGCTTTGGAAATGTCCGAAGCTCTTTAGATATTGGACTAATATATTTAAGGAAATTAATAAAATATTGGATTTAAATCTAGAGGGAACAGCCAGAACATGCCTCTTGGGCCTTTTTGAACAGGGGACTGCTTTAAAAATTGTTGTTGACTCGGCCTTAAGGGCTTTATTCCAGGCCAGAAAGCTGATTGCCCAACATTGGCAGTCCCAATCTCCCCCGACATCAGAGATTTGGCTAAAGAACATGAGCATAACAATAGGTAACGAGAGAGTATTCTTCACTAAACAGGGTAATTATAAAAAAATCCTGAAGCTGTGGGGACCCTGGATTGCAGCTACATTAAAATGAGAAAGCTATGTGGTGTTATACTTTACCTTTATCCTTCTAGATGTGTCTGATTTTTATTTCTTTTTTTTCTCTGTTTCTCCTCTCTTTTTCCTGTTCTCTTCCTTTTCTCGTCCCCCCCCCCCCGGCTCCCCCCCCTTTTATTTTTATTTTATTATTAGCCATGTGGTTGGGGGCGCCGGGGGGGGGGGGGATGGGGAGAGGGGGGAATGTCTATTACTGGAGAGTGATACAGGAAAATAATTCTCAACCTGGGGGGGGGGGGGAGGGTGGTGATTAAGGGACGTAAAAGTAAATAGGGATAATAAAATAGTCGGTGGCAATAGTACTGTGTAAGATTAAAACCTATAATTCAATTACAAATGCTTTTTGTATAATATAAAGCTGTAATTGCTTTTAATACATAAAAATATTTTTTTTTTTATTAATTCTATTCTATCTATTATTTTTAATTCTTTTATTAAAGTGAAGAAAAAAAAAAGGGAAAAGAGAGAAAAGGTTAAGCCACAATGATGATAAGACTGAGATGGGACAGAGAAAAAGGCCTTGCTGACTTAGTCCTACATATGAGTTTTGCTGAAGTGGCGAGAAAAAAAAAAAAAAGGAAAAAAAAAAGATACATTGTAGTTCTGCTTTAAGAGTTTTTAGACTTCATTGGCTGCCTGATTGTTCCAGGTCAGTGTTTAGGCACACACATATGTTAAGTGAATTAAATCCTCTTTTTTGATAACAAACATTTTAAACATCAATGACAAATGAATGATACCAGCTGGTGAAATGACAATCCACATCCAAATGTAACTGTTGAAGAGCAATAAAGAGGAAAAGGAACACCTAGGGGGAAGAACCTCCTATTTGTTCATATAGTGTTATGGTGTTGCTCTTTCCATCCTTGAGCTGCAGCAATAGACTATTCCCGGTGTGCTTATACAGTTGTTGAGCATATATGTGCTTTTTATTCTTCTTTGCTTGGCTTATACTGTATATAAATCATGTTACTATTGGAACTGCAAAATACTAATTATCTTGTTAAGAAATAATTACTCTGTAAATGGATATCAAAGTTTCCAGAGGAAGCGGATCAAGTCTGCGAAACGCATTCGAACTGATCTAGAAGAATCCTTAATAATCAACTTTTTAATGATTGTGTTCTGTCCTATATGTGCAGTGTGACATTGTTAAATTATATGCGGTCATTATTTGATCAGATTTATGCTTTTACCAATTTGTAATAAAGTTAATTTTATTTTATTTAAATGATTTCAATGTATTGCCTCTCTGACAATATACATCCTGTAAAGTCCTATATGAACGAATAGGAGGTTCTTCCCCCTATATAAACATTTTAAACAATCATATGTATAACATATTATTATTATTTAGTCAAGCCCCCACATAGCTTAATAATCAGAAGGGATGCTCAAATCTGTTCCCACTCATCTTCAATCCGAAAATAATATGCAAGTTGAGTAACCAAAAGGATCCAATCATCAATTATCTATATGGCCTATGGATACGGGGCAGCACAGTGGTGTAGTGGTTAGCACTTTCACCTAGCAGTAATAGGGTCGCTGGTTCAAATCCCGACCATGACACCTTCTGCCTGGAGTTTGCATGTTCTCCCTGTGCTTGCGTGGGTTTCCTCCGGGTACTCCGGTTTCCTCCCACACTCCAAAGATATGCTGGTAGGTTAATTAGATCCTGTCGATAAAATTGGCCAAATATGTGTATGTTGTATGTTGTATGTGTATGTGTTTGTAAGCGTGTCAGGACCCCACAGGGCAAGGACCGCACTATACCACAGATGGACACCAGTGGCAAAAAAGCGCCCTGAGGCGATTCAGTTCGCATAGGTTGCGCTATATTCATTCATTCATATCTGTATTTTTTGCCTATAGCTATAGAGAAAGGGGTCTTGATGTCCCCTGAAACAGGTTGGCTTGTTTCATCTTATTTTCATAAATGAACAGATTGAATGTGAATAGGGATGGGCCCGGTGCTCGATTCAAACCCACGTTCGAAATCGAGCACCGGGCGTTCGCCCCCGCTCGGCGAGCCCAGAACTATTTGGGCCGTTCGCATCACATTCGTGTGATGCGAGCGGCCCGCAATGCATTGCGGCCGGCGCAGTGCATTGCTGGCTGATGATTGGCCAAGCATGCACTGTGACCCCGCATGCTTGGCCAATCACAGCGCCGGAAACTAGGAGAGCAATAATTGGCTACAGGCAGGACGCCTGTAGCCAATTAAAGCTCAGGGGCTTTAGTACATGCCCCACTCTATAAAAGGCCGCCACGCCGTCGGCCCAGGGCACATGTGTTCCGGCTTTTAGAAGAGCAGTCTGCTAATTGATTTCTTCTTTGCTAAACCATTGCTGCTGAGTCATTCAATACTGATCATTGCTGCTAATTGCACTGAGTGTGACATTATCTGCTGCTGGGGATTAGTCTGGTGTGTGCGTGCTGTTAGCACAGCATTGCAGTAGCACCAATCGCAGTGCTGTTAGAACAGCATTGCACCCCAACTTCTGTCCCAACCTTCTGTCCCATTCCAGGCAGGCAGGCAGGCAGGCAGGGATTTATAGGAGCCATATTGTGTTTGTGTCAGCACACATAGGAGCTAGTGTGTGTGTTGTCAGCACACATAGGACCTATAGTGTGTTTGTGTCAGCACCCATAGGACCTATAGTGTGTTGTGAGCACACATAGGAGCTCTATTTTTTGTGTCAGCACACAAAGAGCCTATAGTGTGTTTGTGTCAGCACCCATAGGACCTATAGTGTGTTGTGAGCACACATAGGAGCTCTATTTTTTTGTCAGCACACATAGGACCTATAGTGTGTTTGTGTCAGCACCCATAGGACCTATAGTGTGTTGTGAGCACACATAGGAGCTCTATTTCTTCGTCAGCACACATAGGACCTATAGTGTGTTTGTGTCAGCACCCATAGGACCTATAGTGTGTTGTGAGCACACATAGGAGCTCAATTTTTTTTGTCAGCACACATAGGACCTATAGTGTGTTTGTGTCAGCACCCATAGGACCTATAGTGTGTTGTGAGCACACATAGGAGCTCTATTTCTTCGTCAGCACACATAGGACCTATAGTGTGTTTGTGTCAGCACCCATAGGACCTATAGTGTTTTGTGAGCACACATAGGAGCTACATTTTTTTGTCAGCACACATAGGACCTATAGTGTGTTTGTGTCAGCACCCATAGGACCTATAGTGTGTTGTGAGCACACATAGGAGCTCTATTTCTTCGTCAGCACACATAGGACCTATAGTGTGTTTGTGTCAGCACCCATAGGACCTATAGTGTGTTGTGAGCACACATAGGAGCTCAATTTTTTGTCAGCACACATAGGACCTATAGTGTGTTTGTGTCAGCACCCATAGGACCTATAGTGTGTTGTGAGCACACATAGGAGCTCAATTTTTTCGTCAGCACACATAGGACCTATAGTGTGTTTGTGTCAGCACCCATAGGACCTATAGTGTGTTGTGAGCACACATAGGAGCTCAATTTTTTTGTCAGCACACATAGGACCTATAGTGTGATTTCCTGAGGGCTCCCACGAGTTTTCTTCTGCGGGATAGCCTTCCCACTTGACCAAGTATTGGAGTTGCCTCCCCTTCTTCCTGCAACTCAAAATCTTCTCCACCACGAATTCCGTTTCGCCATCCACCAGAGCTGGTGGAGGTGGTGGTTCAATCCTGCCCGGGAAGGGACTGGGAGTGACAGGTTTCAGGAGGAAAGCGTGGAAGACAGGGTGTATCCTGTATGAATCCGGCAGAGAAAGTTCAAAGGCCACGGGGTTGATTTTCCGTTTAATTTTGAAAGGGCCGATAAATTTAGGTCCTAATTTCCGTGTGGGGATAGCCAACTTGAGGTTAACTGAGGATAACCACACTTCGTCTCCTATTTCAAAATCCGGGTTCTCCTTTCTTCCCCGATTAAAGTATCTTTCGTACCCCTCCTGAGCTCTTTGCATGGCTTCTTGTATTTTTTGGAAGTTTTGTTGAAGAGACCGTACTCGGTCTTGGACAGCCGGAACAGCAATTTCAGGAAGGAACCCTCGTAGAAAAGAAGGGTGGAACCCATAGTTGGCCCAAAAGGGCGTTTGATTGGTGGCGGTATGGACCGCGTTGTTATAAGCAAACTCTGCAAACGGTAGAAGACTGGACCATTCGTCCTGGGAATCTGAGCAAAAACAACGAAGATACTGCTCCAATGACTGATTTGTCCTCTCTGTTTGACCGTTACTTTGAGGATGATAGGCCGAAGAGAGGCATATTTTAATCTCCAGGGTCTTGCGTAACTCTCGCCAGAACTTAGAGGTGAACTGAGGACCTCTATCCGAGGTAATAGTTGCAGGTAAGCCGTGGAGTCGGACAATCTCTTTGAGGAAGATATCGGCTGTAGCAGAAGCAGACGGGGTGCCGGTAATTGGAAGGAAATGTGCCATTTTTGACAGTCGGTCTACTACGACCATTATTGTGGTGAATCCCTCTGAGGAAGGTAGTTCCACTATAAAGTCCATTGCTATCTCCGCCCATGGACGCTCAGGGATGGACAAGGGTCTCAGCAGGCCCCAGGCTTTAGAGTTAGTCCCCTTGTTCCGTTGACAGACCACACAAGATGACACATAATTCCGACAGTCTTGTCTCCACCCAGGCCACCAAAAGGAACGAGAAACTAGTTCCGTTGTTTTACGAACCCCGAAATGTCCCGCAAGTTTAAGATCATGTAGGGTTTTGAGTGTCAAGGGTCTTACTTCGGTGGGAACAAATACCTTTCCCTGGAACCAGTGTAGCCCGTCATGTATCTCCATTGGGGGAGTTCCTTGATTTGGAAGTTGCCCAGATGCTGCCTTAATAGCGGGAATCAGATCAGGTTGCAATATGAGAGAGAGAAAATTCTGTGGTGGAAGAATGGTACTGGGTTCAGTTTCTTGGGGTGTTTCGTGGAACATCCTGGAGAGAGCGTCTGCCTTCCCATTTTTCGAGCTGGGTCTGTACGAGATATGAAAATTAAACCTAGAAAAGAAAAGAGCCCATCGGGCCTGCCTAGGCTTTAGGCGCTTGGCTGTCCTGAGGTATTCCAAATTTCGGTGGTCGGTCCAAATCATAATTGGATGAGAAGCCCCCTCCAGGAGGTATCTCCACTCTTCCAAGGCAAACTTGATGGCCAGTAATTCTCTATCTCCCACATCGTAATTCCTTTCTGGAGGACTTAACTTCCGAGATGCGAAAGCCACGGGATGTAGGAGAGCCTTGGGACCTAGTCTTTGGGACAGGATAGCTCCCGTCGCCGTCTCTGATGCATCCACTTCCAGCACAAAGGGTAAGGCTGGATTTGCATGCATCAGGATGGGAGCTGACGAAAACAGCTCTTTTAACGTGTCGAAGGCCCCCTGAGCCTCCGGGGACCAATGGAATTGGGTGCCTTGATGAGTCAATTTGGTGATGGGTGCCACTATGGAGGAAAAGCCAACAATGAATCTTCGGTAGAAATTTGCGAAACCGATGAATCGTTGTACCCCTTTCTTGTTTACCGGAGCGGGCCACTCCAGTATGGCTTTAACTTTTTGTGGGTCCATGGAGACCCCACTTGTAGAAATGATGAACCCCAAGAACTGCACTGTAGTTTTCTCGAATTCGCACTTCTCAGCTTTGAGGTACAAACTGTGACTTCGAAGAATGGAAAGAACTTGTTTCACGTGCACTTGGTGAAGTTCCGGGGTGTCTGAGAAGATAAGGATGTCGTCCAGATACACGACAAGAAAGTCATCGAGATGTTTGCGAAAAATATCATTGACCAGGTGCTGGAAAGTTGCTGGTGCGTTACAAAGCCCAAAGGGCATTACCAAGTATTCGTAGTGCCCGAATCTGGATCTAAAAGCAGTTTTCCATTCGTCTCCTGCCCTAATTCGGATAAGATTATAGGCCCCACGTAGATCCAATTTGGAGAAGATTCGGGCAGATCTGAAATGCTGGAAAAGTTCTGGAATCAGTGGCAGGGGATACCGGTTTTTAATTGTGATTTTATTTAATTCCCTGTAGTCGATGCAAGGCCTCAGGGAGCCATCCCTCTTTCCTACGAAAAAGATGCCAGCTCCAGCTGGTGACGAGGAAGGGCGAATGAACCCCTTTTCCAGGTTCTCATCAATATAGGCCTTGAGGACCTTTAATTCCACTTCGGACAGAGGAAAGATACGGCCAAAAGGGATCGCTGACCCAGGGAGGAGGTCGATGGGACAATCATATGCCCGATGGGGCGGCAGACAGTTCGCTTGTTGTTTGTCGAACACATCTCGGAATTCTAGGTAAACTGGGGGTACATGAAGAAGGCTCTCGGGAACCGAAGAAATGGTGGAGCAGGAAACGGAGGCCTGAATGAAGCAATGCTGGGTGCAGTGAGGAGATGAGAAGGAGACTTCTTTCCTTCCCCAGTTAATCTGCGGTTCATGGATTTGTAGCCATGGAAGTCCCAAGATAATGGGGAACATAGGAGATGGGATGATGTCGAACCGAATGAGTTCCTGATGGCCAGAGTCAGTGGTGACCCGGATGGGTTGGGTTTCATGGGTGATAAGTCCTGAACGGGGAAGAGAACCATCAGCCAAGTGTACCTGCAAGTTTTGTTTCTTCAAGACCAGAGGTAAGTGCAATTTGGAAGCTAATGTGGCGTCAAGGAAGCAACTGCAGGCACCGGAATCAATTATTGCTGATAGTCGGATTTCCTCTCCCGATAGCTGAAAGGAGACAAAGAGGGCGACATAAGTCTGGGAGAACCCAGAAGACTGATAGTTCATAAGACATTGACGGGAGGACTTACTCGGTCTTACAGGACAGGTACTGAGAAAATGTCCAGAAGCCCCACAGTACAGGCAGAGATTCGCCCGTCGCCTACGGAGCCGTTCTTCAGCCGTGAGAGGGGCCCGGACCAACCCCAACTGCATAGGCTCCGTTTCCTGGGTGGCCACGGCTGAAGCCGCAGTGGCGGGTGGAGGCAAGGTAGGTCTGGTGAAAGTCCAGTTGGAGCGGGGGGACTGAAAGCGTTCGGAACGCCTCTCCCGCATGCGCCGGTCCAATTTGGTGGCAGCTTGAATCAGGTCCTCCAGCGTGTCAGGAGTCTCAGATCTTGCCAATTCATCTTTTAAGACTTCGGATAACCCCTGGCGATACTGGTACTTGAGGGCCGGTTCGTTCCAACCGGTATCAGCTGACCATTTTCGAAACTCTACGGTGTAGTCCTCCACCGGTCTGCGACCCTGAAGTAAGTTATGTAAAGTAGCTTCAGCTGTGGCTCCACGTTGCGGATCGTCATAAAGTTGTGCCATACTTTCAAAAAAGGTTTCTACCGCATTCAATGCTGGGTTCCTCTGCTCCATCAGACTATGGGCCCATGCTTGGGGTTCCTCAGCCAGGAGTGAAATAATGAAGCCCACCTTTACTACTTCGGAAGAAAAAGTCCTAGGTTGGAGGGCCAAGTAGAGGGAGCAAGCATTCTTAAAGGCCCGGAACTTCTTACGGTCACCCGTGAAGCGTTCAGGGGTAGGTACCCTGGGTTCAGGCGAAGCCATAATTACAGTAGGGTTAGCTGATCCAGGAGGAGCGGAGATTCCACTGGAAGCTGAGGGGGCTGCCAAGGTAGGTGCGGCTAACCCAGAAAGATGCTGCAGGCGACTGTCCACTTGAGTATACCCCTCTTGCAGTTTTTGTACGGCTTCAGTTAAAGCTGAGACTTGTTGGCACAAAGCCTCAAGGGGTGAACGCACTCTGTCGGCCTCAGACATGGCTGGCTTGTACTGTCAGGAGAGTACTTACCGAGGCCGAAGTGCTGAGAGTGGTTCACCCTTGCAACTGAGCGCAGTCAGCCCCCTGGAGGTGAGACAGGGGGTGAATGGCACAAAGAGGCACAGGCTACCCAACCAGAGGATGAGGACTGAAGTAGGAGCCAAGTGCTGGGATCAGGAACACGTTGAGAAGTTCCAGAATACAGGTGCAGGTACAGGTCTGTAGACAGGTAAATCCGGGTCACTAGCAGAGGTTCAGGGCAGGAGACAACAGACAAATCCAGGTCACAAGCAAAGGTTCAAGGGGGCCAGAGGCAGCAAGCGGGTAAGTCCAGTAAACAGTCCAGAGGTCAAGGGCAGGAGAAGGCAGCAAGGTCAAAGGGCAAATCCGAGGTCAAAACAGGCAATCAGGATACCGGAAACAGGAACAGAGCTTTAGCAGGAAGCTGAAGACAAGCCAGCGCTGGACTGATCTGATCCACTTCCTTAAATAGGCCATGTAAGTGGTCATGTGACGCTGTCACGCACTGGGACGCTCAGGCGTGCGCTAGTGCGCATGCGCGTGCGTCGGAGCGCCGAGCCGCGAATGCGCATGCGCCGGAGCGCCGTCCCGTCGCGCATGCGCATAGGCACCCGGCGCACAGCGTTAAACTGACTGTTTCCCTGACACCTATAGTGTGTTTGTGTCAGCACCCATAGGACCTATAGTGTGTTGTGAGCACACATAGGAGCTCTATTTCTTCGTCAGCACACATAGGACCTATAGTGTGTTGTCAGCACACATAGGAGCTATAGTGTGTTTGTGTCAGCACACATAGGAGCTAGTGTGTGTGTGTGTGTCAGCACACATAGGAGCTAGTGTGTGTGTGTGTGTCAGCACACATAGGAGCTAGTGTGTGTCAGCCCAGTTCTTGTCATCTAAGGCAGCCTTTATCTGCCATAGGGCCCTGTTGCTGTCATCTAAGGCATCCATCTGCAGGAGTTAGTGTGTGTGCTGTGTGACTCCAGCACAATATACACTACCCACTAAAATGGCTGGAAGACCGCCAATGAGAGGCAGACAGCCCCGAGGCAAGAACACAGGGCAAGCAGGCTCTGTTTCTAGAGACAACAGTGCTGGTCGTGGACGTGGTCGTGCATCGCCATCAGCACGTGGCCATGGGACACGCTTGTCTTTGTTTTCGGCAGCTGGACATGTTGAGCCGCATCATGCCGAAGGCTTGGTAGAATGGATGACCAAGCCCTCCTCATCCTCCTCATCCTCTCTCACCCAGGCTCAGGGTACTGGCAGAGCAGCTGCCAATGCGTACTCAATGGCATCATCAGGCACCCCTTCCCTAGACCCACCATGTCCTCCTAAGGAGTCCCCCGAACTGTTTGAGCACAGTGTTGGGTACATGCTCCAGGAGGATGCCCAACGATTTGAAGGCTCGGATGATGATACCCAGCTTGAGGAAGGCAGTAGTGTGCGCGCAGAGAGAGGGGATGCTGAAGGACAGCAATCTGGCAGTAATGTTCCACCAGCTGCAGCTTACTGCCAGGTTTGCTCTAGTGGTGAAGAGGGAGGGGATGATGAGGTCACTGACTCCACGTGGGTGCCTGAAGGGAGAGAGGAGGAGGAGGAGGAGGATGAGGCAGCACATGTCCAATGAGGCAGGATGCCCCCCGGAGGCCAGCTAGAGGCCAGCACACCAACTGAATCACACCGCAGCGCTCCGCCTGTGCAGGGCGCTGCCTCTGCACGTTATCACAAAAGTTCTTTGGTGTGGGCCTTTTTTGAGACGAGTACATCAGATCGCACCACTGCTATTTGCAATATTTGTCTCAAACGTATCTCGCGTGGCCAAAACATCAGCCGCTTGGGCACCACAAGCATGACCAGACATATGTCGACCTGCCATGCAGCTCGTTGGCAAGCGCACATTAAAGACCCACACCAAAGAACAAAGCGGACCTCTCCTTGCTCCTCATCAGCTGGGATCTCCATCCCCACTATATCTTCAGTCCTCTCTGAAAGCTGCTCTGAGAGGACTGAAGGTGTAGAATTAGGTGTGTCACAACCAAGTACTTGCAGTACACCGACGTCCGATTGTAGCAGGCAAATTTCCCTGCCCCAGCTGCTGGACCGTCAAAAGAAGTATACTCCCAGCCATCCACATGCCCAGCCGTTGAATGCTAGCTTGGCTAAATTGCTAGCACTTCAACTGCTGCCTTTTCAGTTGGTAGACTCGGCCCCCTTCCGTGAGTTTGTTCAATGTGCAATAAATGAATGAATGAATAATTTATAATGTCACATCCCTTCAAGACTGCCTATGCTGATGCTGAGTGACTGTCCTGTTATGTTCACTGACTATCCTCTTCCTCCTCCTCAATGATCCATTCCTTGATAGCTTGGAAGAACATTTTTGTTTCTGGGTGCCACCACACCAGTGCCTAAGGCCCAATTTTTCAGCCCCTGTTTAACAGGGGCGTGTAATTACAATTTTTTAAGCAATGCTTCGCAACAGGTCTGACTGCTGTGCTCCAAGTACAGTATCTGTGAGGGGTTGCAGTGTTGTGGCACCAGCACCAGTGCCTAAGGCACAATTTTGCAGCCCCTGTTGGGGCGTGTAATTACAATTTTTAGGCAATGCTTTGCAACAGGTCTCATTGCTGTGCTCAGAGTACAGTATCTGTGATGGGTTGCAGTGTTGTGGCACCAGCACCAGTGCCTAAGGCCCAATTTTTCAGTCCCTGTTTAACAGGGGCGTGTAATTACAAATCTTGATCTAATAGTTCACAGCAGGGCCCATTCCTGCGCCCACCAAGAGTAACTGTGAGGGCTTACAGTCTTGTGGCAACACCGTCCACCACCACCACCAAAGGCCCAATTTTTATGCCCTGTTCAACAGGTGCATGCAATTACAAATCTTGATCTAATAACTCACAGCAGGGCCCATTCCTGTGCCCACCAAGAGTAACTGTGAGGGCTTACAGTGTTGTGGCTACACCAACATCTAATGGGGCAAATTTCTGCAGAGTATATACGGCAGGCCCCTACTTTCAAACGGAAGGAGAAAACAGGAAGTGAGAGGAAATCTACCCCTAGGAAGGGAAATTCGATCCTGTTAGATTTAATTTGGGAAAAAGGTATCTCCTCTCTACTGATCCTTGTTTCAATTAAAACCCCACTTTTCCAAAAACATTTGTCATTGGGACGGAAAGTGAGGTGAAATGTTCTGAACAGATGTGCAAAGACAGCAAATGTTACAGGGGTGATAACCCCTCCCTATGTTCTCCAAAAAGCTTAAAAATAGATTTTTTTGGGATGGAGCTACACTTCATAATGTACCTGTTCAGGTTCTACTTAAGAACAAACCTACAGTCCGTGTCTTGTTTGCACCGCCTGTATACTGCTGTTCAGAGTATATAGGGTTGTAGGTATAGGGTTTTATTTTGGGTGCGGGGTCCCCCTTAATATCCATACAAGACCCAAAGGGGCTGGGGTGGGGGGGGGGGGTGGGTGATGGGGTAGCCATGCCATTTTTTTCAAGGATTTTCAGCCATATGGCCAGGACAAGACATGACATTAAAGCCGCAAGTGGTTTTAAATGGCTTCTTTTTTTCCTTTACAAATGTCATTTTGTGCAGGGCCAGTTCTAAACACGGGAAACACATGCCACTTCACAGGCAAACTTTACACCCCCCCCCCCCCCCCCCAGGTACCATATTTAAAGGAATATTTCACTTTTTTTTTTCACTTTATGCATCATTAAAATGACTGCTCCCGAAAAAACTTTAGTTTTTAAAAGTTCTTTTTGCATTGATATATGTCCCCTGGGGCAGGACCCGGGTCCCCAAACCTGTTTTATGACATTAACATGCATATTGTAATTAGCACTTTTGATTTCGAACGTTCGCATCCATTGTAACGAATAGGGTTCGAAAATTCGCGCAAACTTTCGGTCCGTTCGAAGGTTCTGGTGCGAACCGAACCCGGGGGTGTTCGACTCATCCCTAAATGTGAAGCACAACATCTCTGATTTACCATCCTTTGGCACTCCTACACATGTTTTGTGTCTTATTTGTTGCAAGTTATGAAAGACCTCCGGGCTGGTATGCCTCCTTCCATGTGTGAGTGACCTGAATATGTAGAAGTCAACATCATACAGCATAAAAAAAAAAAAACAATAACATGAATCCAACAAGCAATAGACACAATTGTCTTGCATTGTTTCAAATGTTCTAATAAATGGGGAAAGTTGTGGTTACTGCCCCTTTATATAAGTGATGTTTTTCTTTGAAATTATTTAAAACCAAGAGCATAACTAATCAAAGTGTGAGAAATTAGAACTGTATAAATTGTTCCAGAATGTTCGTACTGAAACATTCAATTTACAAATTGAATTTTCTGGTACACCTTTGAATCTGTTTTTAGAAATATAGAAATGTCTTTTTTCAGACACTATAATTTAGCAAATCATGTTTGCTTCTGCCTGTTCCTTCTATTTTAAACTTTGCTCAGTGAATTTTACTGGCAGTTTTTCACTTTTTGGAATACTTAAAATAATCCCTGTGTTACATTATGTCTTTCTGTTGCACAAAATAATTATATTTTAAAATAAAATAGTTTGAAAAAATACTGCAAGCCTAACCAGACCACAGAAGAGCATGCAAACATTATTGGTTGGAAACATTTACACTTGCAGTGGGAATACAGCAGGTGATTTTAACCTGACAACAGTTACATTTATGAAACAGGGTAGATGAAAGTGAGCATGTACAAAATCAATATGTCAGCATCAGTGGCGTAACTAGAACCCTCAGGGCCCCGATGCAAGAAACCATGGAGGGCCCCCCCCCCGACCTCCGGACAAAGCTCTTTACTCCGAGCCCGATGTTGGAACACCAGGGCCCGGTCACAAGTGTGTGGCTGCATATAAAGGAACCGATTTCTTCATTTTTATATAAAAACACTCACATATATATATACACACACACATAAACCAGTGACAGCTGGTGCCCCAAATTTTTAGGGGGGCGCAAGCAAACTGAAAAATTCAGAAATAAAAACATCAATTGCAGCCACTGTGCCATCAAACGCCACCACTGTGCCATCAAATGTCGCCACTGTGCCATCAAATGTCGCCACTGCGCCCATCAAATGTCGCCACTGCGCCCATCAAATGCAGCCACTGTACCATCAAACGCCACCACTGTGCCCATCAAATGTCGCCACTGCGCCCATCAAATGCAGCCACTGTACCATCAAACGCCACCACTGTGCCCATCAAATGCCGCCGCTGTGCCATCAAATGCCGCCACTGTACCATCAAACGCCACCACTGTGCCCATCAAATGCCGCCGCTGTGCCATCAAATGCCGCCACTGTGCCATCAAATGCCGCCACTGTGCCATCAAATGCCGCCACTGTGCCATCAAATGCCGCCGCTGTGAATCCCCACCGCCCACTCGCACACCCACTCACATGCATGCACACCCCCACACATATGCATGCACCCCCCCCCCCACACACACCCTCACACACACACATGCATGCACACCCCCACACACATGCATGCACACACATGCACACAGGGCTGGTGCAAGGATTTTTGACACCCTAGGCGAAACCTCATTTTGCCGCCCCATTTGACTCCACCCCCTTTGCCCTGCCCATGTATACCCCACCTTTTTATAGATTGCTACCATTTTGGGGGGGCAGAGTCAGTCATTGAGCCTGGAGGTGGTGGGGGGGCATTGGTACGGCGCCCCTGACTGATGTGTGCTCTAGGCCGGCCATGTACATAGGGATATGTACACATATAATCAAGGCACCTATCAGTGCCCATGGGCACTGAGTGCCACCCCCATGAGTGCAACCTATCAATGGGAACCCCTCATAATGGGCACATCAGGTGTACAGACCCAGGAACTCAGCACAGGGATGGTGGGAACCCCTCATACTGGGCACAGCGGGGGTACAGACCCGGGAACTCAGCACAGGGATGGTGGGAACCCCTCATACTGGGCACAGCGGGGGTACAGACCTGGGAACTCAGCACAGGGATGGTGGGAACCCCTCATACTGGGCACAGCAGGGGTACAGACCTGGGAACTCAGCACAGGGATGGTGGGAACCCCTCATACTGGGCACAGCAGGGGTACAGACCTGGGACCTCAGCACAGGGATGGTGGGAACCCCTCATACTGGGCACAGCGGGTGTACAGACCCGGGACCTCAGCACAGGGATGGTGGGAACGGGGGGGGCGCATTTACTAGAACTGATTGTCTGTATTTTCTTCCTGCAGGTGCTGACTGCTGGTGGAAGGGAGAGTTTTCCAGGGTGGTCACCAGCAGAAGAAACATAAAGAGAGCAGACACACTGCCCGCCCTGCACAGCACTGATATCAGTTATAGCATTGTGTAGCTGGACACTAATCACTCACCCACATCCTCTGCTTCCAACATGATGCACACCTCACACCCCCCCCCCCCCCCACACACACACACACACACGCATGCACACACCCCCACACACACACATACATATAAACACACATACAGTAGAGATAGTCTTTTTAAAAAAACGGCAGACATTTACCTTCTTCCTGCCGGGTACTGCACTGTAGGGGGAGATAAAGAGCACAGCACAGCACACGAGGTATGTGAGGAGCTCCCCGCACAGATTGCAATTCGGCTGAAGATCGGGGAGCTCCTCACAGCCTCCCCTCCTATCAACCAGTACTTGGGGGCCTCAAAGGCCCCCTGCAGCAAGGGGCCCGGTCGCCATGGCGATCTTGGCGACCCCTATAATTCCGCCGCTGGTCAGCATAGCTTCTGTGTTGGCTGCCAGCAATGTTTACAGAAGCTGGATTGTACCACTAAGTCTGTCTGTATATAAACCTTCCAAGTCCTTATGCAAACACCTTTAATACTCTTTAGTAAAGAAGGCTTGAATATTCACTTAAATTTGAAAAGCAACTTCCTGTTCACTTTAAATTCTCAATCATGTCCATAAGTAAACATTTGCTTTAAAGTTAATTCAAATGAAGCACTTGGCTGTGTGCCCTGTGCAGGTCTGTGTTTACCTGCAGCACCTGTGCATCCCAATGCCGGCAGACCATATAAGTCTACTGGGACATGTGGCTGCACAGACAGAGCCACTGTGCACCAATATGACATGCAGGTGCGTACAGGTCCCTGAACTCACCTTGTGTGCATTTAGGGACCCACAGTTGCACACACCGTATATCATATTGGGACAAAGCAGCTCTGTCTCTGTCCCAATAGACTACTATGGACTGCAACATGTAACATTTGTGCATCCCCGTGCCAGGAAAACACTTACTTGGGGGGGGCATGCAGTAGAGAGCCCTGTGGTAACAAACCTATACACATGATTGGATAATTAAAGTGAATATTGACTCGATTTATTAAGGGTAGATTCACCTCCTAGTAAATCAGCCTCACCGGATCTCTATCAGATCCTCTTAGTCCTGGGTGTCTGACCTGTGGCCTGGGGGCTGTGTATGTGTCCCTTAAACACTTTTTGTGCAACCCTTGGAGCCCCTGCAAACAATAATCTGTGCTTCCCCTTTGCCCTATTATAGCAGTGATTTCTAGTAGCCTAGTGTAATATATCATCAGTTAATGACTGCCTTTTGAAGCATGTCCCCAGTCTCCAACAACTCCAATAACATTTTCACAGTCTGTGACAGTCTCCTACAGCATGTCTGCAGTCTTTGACCATCTCTTGTTTCATGTCTGCAGTCTCTGACCATCTCTTGTTTCATGTCTGCAGTCTCTGATCATCTCTTGTTTCATGTCTGCAGTCTCTGAATATCTCTTGTTTCATGTCTGCAGTCTCTGATCATCTCTCGTTTCATGTCTGCAGTCTCTGAATATCTCTTGTTTCATGTCTGCAGTCTCTGACCATCTGTTGCATCATGTCTACAGCATCTGACCATCTTCTGTATCATGTCCACAGTCTCTCGCCATCTCTTGTATCATGTCCATAGTTCTTGACTATATCCTGTTGTGTGTCTACTGTCTCTGATCATGAATATTCACTAAAAATTCCTGTGCAGCTCTTTGGTGATGTTGAGGCCCCCCATATCAAGAAAGTTGACCACCGCTGCTCTAAGTACTCTTACTTGAAAGGCAGGCTTTGCAAAGAATGAATTGAAAATACTGGCAAATAACAAGTAGAAGCTCCTTGCTTCCTTTGATTTTATTTGTGCCAGCCTCACTACACTTCTGGTTGGTGTAACTTCTGTTAACATAAAAAAAAAAACAGTCTTCCATAAAAAATAAAAATAACAGCAAATATATGAAATATATCAATTAAATATACCTATGTGACTTCTTTATTGTGACACTCATTATATTTGGATCTGGCTTAAGTGCCAACAAAGGTTAGAGATCTCTGACTTTAGAGGACTGGCAGAACAAAAGTCACTGGTATATGTACAGGACATTACATTGTGATCACACTGTATTTTTTTTTTACTTAATGTTAGCTGCAGGTGTGCACATGAGGTTAAAGTGACACTAAACACTAAACTGGTAGTAAAGAAAAATTATATTCCAGTATGTAATCTTAACAAAAAATACTATATTGTTATCCGCCTTGTCCAAATCTTGAAATTCCATTTATTTGCTGCTGTGTTTCAGGAGTTTAAAGTGACATTAAACCTTGTTTTTTTTATAGCTAAAATAACAAACATGTTATACTTTCCTGATCTGTGCAATGGTTTTGCTCAGAACAGCCCTGATCTTCCTTTTCTAGGGCTCCCCGCTAGCTCTCCAGGCACCTCCTCTTTGGCGAGCTTCCCCACGAGGAGACACTTTCCATGTGCATGCTTGTTCCCGAGCTTCCCAGTCTGCATCTATTGACACAGACCAAGCAATTCAACCTCACCCCCCGCTCCCTCCTCACTGCATTTGATTTACAACAATGGCCGCTGCTGCTCTCAATCTGCCCAATGAGGAGGGAGACAGCAGTAAGAGCCACTGCTCTCGCGCACATCGCTGGATCGGATCGGGCTCAGGTAAGAATAAGGGGAGGGCAGGGGGGCTCTTGCAGCACAGAAGGTTTTTTACCTTAATGCATAAGGTAAGAAACCATGTGACTTTAGAACCACTTTAACCCCTTCAGCCCTGGAAGGACCCCCCTTTAATGACCAGGCCATTTTTTGCGATGCAGCACTGCGTCACTTTAACTGAAAATTGAGCTGTCGTGCGACTTTGTACCAAAACTAAATTGATGTCCTTTTTTCCCCACACATCTTTCTTTTGGTGGTATTTGATCACCTCTGCAGTTTTTATTTTTTGCGCTATAAACAAAAAAAGACCGTCAATTTTGAAAAAAAAAAACAATATTTTTTATTTTCTGCTATAATACATAGCCAAAATATATATATATATATATATATATATATATATATAAAAACATATTTATTCATCAGTTTAGGCCAATATGTATCCTGCTACATATTTTTGAAACAAAAATTGCAATTAACATATTTTGATTGGTTTGCGCAAAAGATATAGTATCTACAAAATAGCGGATAGATTTATGGACTTTTATTATTTTTTTTATGTTTTCACTGGTATTGGCGACGATCTGTGATTTTTAGCGGGACTGTGACATTGCGGCAGGGAAATCTGACCCCAAGTGACAATTTTTGGGGACCAGTGACATTATTACAGTGATCAGTGCTAGAAAAATGAATGTATAAATGGCACTGGCAGGGAAGGGGTTAACATTAAGGGGCGATCAAGGGGTTAACTGTGTTCCCTGGGTGTGTTCTAACTGTGTGGGGGCTGGGCTCACTGGGATAACACAGAGATTGCTGTTCCTGATCACTAGAAACAGCAGATCTCCATGTTGTCCCCTGTCGGAACTAGGATATGCCTTGTTTATATAGGCAGATCCCCATTCTGCCTCTCTGTCCGGCAATCGCGGTTTATGTGCTTTAGTCAACCTATCACTAATGCCCCCAATACTAAACTCTGGGATATGTTCCATGCTGACTATCTCTACCTTGGGGCCCTTCCCCCATCGCCTAGTTTAAAAACCCCTCCAACTTTTTGGCCATCTTTACTCCCAGCTGATCTGTACCCTCCTCATTTAGGTGCAGTCTGTCCCTTCTATAGTACTGGTGATCGACTGAGAAGTCGGCCCAGTCCTCCAGGAACCCAAACCCCTCCTTACTACACCAGCTCCTCAGCCACTTGTTTACTTTTCTAATCTCCCTCTGCCTTTTTGGTGTGGCTCGATGTACTGTAGTATTCATGAGAACATTATTTGGCTCACTGCTTTTTCGAGACACAGACACAGTCAAGTTCTCATAAGATCCAAGCAATGTATTCACTGAACCCTTGGCAAATTGAAACCTAGCAAATTTGCCCTTCACTAGTAGACAAGTAGACAGTCCCACCAACCTAGTGATCTCTTAGAAAAGTTTACTGAAATGGCCTGTATCATAGAACAGAATTAGGAATCCAGAATGAGTTTTATTAAAATGCTTTGATAATACACAGCTGATCTGGAAATGCCCTTTTCTTTCAAAACTGGAGTAAGACTTTAAAGAAACTTTATCACTTCTGGAGTCGGTAAGCAGACTTACTTCCTGTTCAGTGATGCAACATATGTATTCTGCCAGCCCCCACCATCACTGGATCCAGCATTTTCCATGTCTACCACTGATCAGTCACTGATTATGTTACTCCTACATATGTGCACAGGAGTTACATTATTGCAAACACAAAGCTGCATTCCAGAATGAGCTGGAGGTGTATACTGACCTGCGCATGTTAAAAATAAGTTGCTAGGAGTAAAATAAACAATTTTATGTTGGTATAAAAGACTTTGCCTAATTGTCTCTACTAAAAAAAAAAAAATACCTTTTTTTTTTTCATTTTGTATATTTTAATTCCACTCTAAAACACAGCTTTCTACAGCTATTTAAGTTCACACTCAACAATATAGTAGGTGTATCCAGTGTTAAATTATACTGTGTGCAAAAAGTTTTTTTTGCAAAAAGCTTTTTTCATCACAGGCTACCATTTGCATCTGCAACCAATATGAAAAATACATTTTTTTGCTAGACATCCAAAGGTAAAAAGCAGACCTAGATAGTTATTATCTTACCATAATTGTTACCATTTTGTCCTTTTTCTGCAGTACTCTAAGCTTAAAAAAACATGCTCATGTAAAATAGATGGAATAGCATTTTTAGATATATATATATATATATAACATATTTGATGCTGTAAAAAATTAAAACATAATCAATTGATAAACGTGAATGTAATAGTATAATAAGTTTCAAAAAATTACTTTTGAAGAATATTTTGTGATGTAAAATTGTACTAATTCAAGCAATGTTCCACTAAGCTCAAGTGACAAGACAGAACTTTAAGATCAATTGTCTCATTAGTTGCAGTTCTAGGATAGTAATACGCTTATTGAAATGCAATAGTAGAACTTGATAGCAGAACAAATCCAAAAACGAGATGCAGCAAATAATTAAAGTTATTAAAACTGATCTTCAAATGCTTAAACTTTTGTTAATTTTGGAGTGTCAAGAAAGTTAAATAGATTATTAAAAGTGATAGAGTGATAAATAAAGTGCTCTCTGCAACATTGTTGATATATGAAATGTGCTATGGCCCTTTTTCTTTCTATATTTTTATCTGCATTTGCTCAAGGGGGAACATTTTCATGGGTACTCGTGTGAAGTTTGTACAATATGAATAGCATGAGAGACGCCATAAAAAAAGAGAAGTTTTAGCACTGAGAGATATTGAAAAGAGATGTCATGAGTGAGAACATTAGCCATGATTGCAGAAATAGGGGTTTGCAGGATTGTCTTGTTTCCTACCTTAAAGTAGAACTATAGGCAAAACTTTTTTTAATTTTAGATAGAGCAAAGGAGGGTTATAACCCCTGTCAGATTTTTCTTTCAGAGATTTCCCTTCACTTCCTGTCGCATAGCCAGTCTGCAAAAATCTGCAAATTAAGGTGATTCCTTGGGGACACCCAGGTCACCAGAACTAGTGTACCCATTGGAAGATTTCCCCTCTATTACTTTTCTGGGGACAACCCAAACATTGTGATTTTCATTTACTTTCACTTTCAATGATAATGGTAAACTTAAAAAAAATGAGAAGGTGAATCTCCTTAATAGGGACACAGACAGCAATAAAAACTTACAAATGTTCTGAACCCTCTCCACTATCCAAAACAAAAAGAAAAATTGCCTTTAGTTATACTTTAATGGAACAGTTGAAACTCCTGTCATTTTTATTTGTTGTTGTGTGTGTGTGGCTGGTGGGGTGAATTTCCTTTTAGTTTGCAACCTGTATATAGAACAGAAAGTGGAAAGAAAGCTTTGAAAATTAGAGGAAATTTCTCATAGATGGTTATCACTGGAACAACTGCCCCCACTGGAAGATTTCCTTTCACATCATGTTTCAGTGGCCACCATAACAGTTTAGATTGGGGGGTGTGGCCAGCAGCCAAAGGTGACAGCTTTGTAAGGAGAGAGCTCCACAGAGACCCACCAGCATCCATTGCCATCCAGCAACGTGGGAAAGCAGCCAAGGCTCTTTTTTGGTTCCCTGTGCTCTGCTGACTCTGAGGAACATGATGAGAAAGAGAAAATCGGGGAAAGGACCATGGAAACGCATCGATTTCCACTACTCGGCGAGCACACCTAGGCCCCAAGATGGCGCTGGCCATCATCAAGGAAGCCTGGGTGGCCACTAATCCTTCCCATCCTGGATCATCATCCCAGGGGGATAGCTGCAGATCGACCCCTGGTCCTCCCCAATCAGCAGTCCACATTGAATGGCACAGAAGAGATCATCAGCACACAAATATGCAGGTGAGCTGGGGGAGCATGATCTCTCACAAGACAGCACCAGGAAATTTGTGGAACAGATTCATGAGTTCCCCACTACAGGGCAGCCACTGAGCGATACAGTTATTGTTCACCAAAAGAGGTAGTTGCAAAAGAACTGACAAACAAATTGTTTAAACAGTTAATATGGAAAGGTGGTATGACTAAAATATCCTACTCAATACTACAGAGACAGACACAAAGGAGGCGTTAGCTTTCCAGTAATTAGAATCTATTATTATGCAGCCATCTTGGACCAAATGAAGGCGTGGTTTGAACCAAATACTGAGAAGCTTTGGGTGCATATGGAAAACCCTCCCTACTGCTAGCTAAACTGACAAAATTGCAACTACATTGCCCACATTTCCCTTCAATTGCAGCAACAAAAAAAAATGATCACATAGACCCTGAACCTAAGTTACATCAGGATAACTTACCTCTCCAAATTTATGAATACCTTATACCAAATTTAAAAACCTCCCCATGGTTACAAAACAATGTATTGACTTATAAGGAAAAGCCAGAGCCTTTTTTTCTTATGCATGCATCCAATTGCAGCATTTTTGCACACCACTCATTTGGAAGTTCATTATGAACTCCATAAAGACTTAGAGGACTATTTGGTGAACACATTTGAAAAGCCCAAGGTGCTAGCCTTTATTCAGCATAATAGACCTTTCACCAAAACATCTAATATGACGAATTGGGAAAGGGAGCTAGGCTCTACCTTTACTTCTAAAGAATGGCAATGTGCTATCCAGTCAGGCTATCATTATTCCCATTGCGCCAACCACTGGGAAATAGTGCTAAAAATAATTAACATAAGCTATCTAACCCCTGCGAGCCTGTCCCAAATATTCCATCTAGAATATAATATCTGTTGGAGACAATGTGGTAAATGCAGCAGTATAACACGCATTCTATGGGACTTCAAGAGTGTGCGCAGTTTCTGGAATTAGTTTTTTTTTTAATTAATTTCCTCAGTAACTGTCTTTTTCATTAGACCCACCCCTCATCTTGCCCTACTCAACCTCTCTATTAATAACATACCAACCCAATTTAGAAGTATGATAATGCAAAATGGAAATCTACTATGACACCAAATATAAATGAATTAGTACAAAAGGTTAATGTCCAATATGCTTATGAAAAACACTGCTGTCTATTCTTATAATGTAGGCTCTTTCTTATCAAGGTGGATGCCATGGACTTCAAGCTATACAGATGATAACTAAATTTACTGGCAATCTTTACAAGCATGTATGTATCCATGCAATCCTCATGTTGTGGTATAGGTTTTGTTTCTTTTGTTCTTACTTTTCTTCTCTTTTTTCTGTATTAGCTCAAGCATATGCATACATCATTATGGTAATGTATGCATATGGTCAATTATCAGTCTATTGCTTAGACCATATGGGTGTACATAGCATCCACATAGTGAAGTAGGATGCGCGTGCTCTTTCAGTGGGTCCCACAGAGGAACCATTTGCTAAAAATATTTGAAAGCTACTGTTTATCATTCAATGTATTGCTTCTGTTGTAAGCTTTTATTGTTTAAACTTCAATACAAAACATTTGAAAAAACAGTTTAGATTGGACATCTTTCAGTGCAATGTTTATCAGAACCAGTACTCAGTGCTCACCAGGACCAGATTATTCTCCTCAGTAAAGGCACATACAGCAATACAAATCAGAAAGATCCTTCTTTACTCTAACAAAAATGAAAAACAAAAACGAAAAACAAAATGTTTTGGCTAGATGAGTGTGCAGGAAAACACTATTATGAAGATGTCTATTTTTTCCTGCTTAAAATAAATCTAGCATCAGTGGTCTCTGTGCAGCCCACTACAAAAGTAAAGGTTTTCTTTCCCCTGGAGTAAAGCTTTAAGCCCAATTGTAAGGGCTTTCCCATAAAATGTATATCTTGATAAGCTAAAATATTAACATTTATTAAAAGCAATTAAGTTAAAGTTCAGCTGTGGGTAATGCCAACATGGTAACACTGATAACTCTAGGCAGAATGGTCAATGGACAGAGGGCAATCTATTAGTCACTCAAGCAAGTTGTGTATTTAGGAACAGAAACCAAGGTCAATACAGGGGGTCCCCGACTTACGAACGCCGGACCTACGAACAACCCCTACTTACGAACGGGGCGCTGCGGGGACCCTCCGCCATTTTTCGCCGATTTTCGCCGTCATCTGGCCGTTCTGCGCTTGCGCGGCCATACGGAGCCTCGGAAAATGCCGGAAATGTCCGTAATTTGCCGCGCATGCGCAGAACGGCATTAGACGGAACATCGGAAATGTCCGGAAATGTCCGTATTTGTTGTCGGTCTGCGCATGCGTGGCCGACTTACGAACATTTCCGACTTCCGTACAGGCGGGCAGTCCCTAACGAGTTTGTAACTCGGGGACCCCCTGTAACATGCAACCATACATCAGGCAAGGTAGGGAGTCAGGTGGTAGTCAAAGACAAGTCAATCTGAAACACGTACCAAAAACTCAAAAATGCAGGAACACATGTGTATAGGGGTCTCGGGACACAGGGACGGAGTAACAGAGATTCTAGGTATACAGCAAAATGTTCTTATAACTTTCTGCTGTCTCAAAGGAGTTATATAAATGCTTGGAGTCCAAACTGTAGATCAGGTGCCAAAGCTCCTTTGATGGAAAGTATGGTGTATTTTCTGGGGGCATATATTTTAAATTTCTAGTGCAATGTTTAGATTACATTACCTAAATTCACTCCTACGCCTCCCTCCCCTCTTCTACAGCATATCCCAATGTTATTTCCACTTTTTTCATGTCCCTGTAGAAAGAATCAGCTTTTACTCCCTATGACATCAACACCAGGCTTGTATAATTATTGTAGGGGAAGATGCTTGGAACTCTGTGACTGCTGACGTAGACACATCTCAAAAACGACATCTCCCAAGAGCTTTTTTACTTATACACTGTGTGTTGACAGGCTATTGGCCGACAAGACAGAAGCATTGTTTTTCTGTAAAAGAAATGAATGCATGCACGTGGAGTTGAATTTAAAGTGGATGTAAACCAGATTCATGAAATTTGAGCTGGGCACATATATCTGTAGTGTTTTATTATCTCTCTTCATCAAAACCCTAAGTCCTGTGTCTTTCTCCTGCTCCATTCTTCGGTTATCAGCACGATAACTTCTGACAATTTCTCAGACACATATGATAAAACCAGCCTGAATTTTGTGTCAGGGTGTTTGCTATAAATAGTTTAGCAGAAAGCGGCTTTACTCACAGGAAAGCTCTGAAAGTCTCTGCCTATCTGGAGGGGGGTGTGTGCCTTTCCTCCAATTAGCTGTCTCCCAGTGTAATCCAAGACTTCTCTCACAGTGCAGAATGAGGAAGTGAAAATTCTAACATGATCTGCACTTTCTAAACCGTATATAAAGCTGAAGACAGCAGATATACATGTAAAACTTATGTAGGGAGATTTGTTTCATCTCTGTGTAGCAGCGGTGCTTTGCGGCAGTATTGCTGCGATATTACCGCGGTGTCCCATTGATTTCAATAGGTAGGAGCGGTATAGGAGCGATGAATACACCGCTCCTTCACCGCTCCAAAGATGCTGATAGCAGGACTTTTTTGACCGTACTGCTAGCGCACCGCCGGAGGGCTTTCACACTGGAGTGAATGGGGCCGGATTTTTTGAGGCGCTGTACAGGCGCTATTTTTAGCGCTGTATCGGCTGAAAAACGCCCCAGTGTGAAAGGGGCCTTAGAGGAGTTGTGATAGGGACAGATCTGTAGTCCAGCAGGCAATGCTGATAAGAATTTCCATGAAGCAAAGGCACTGTGTTTCAGCCCAAGCAGGAAGTTTGGAACTTCCTGAATTTCTGACTAATCAATAGATATTTTTCTGTACTTTTTTAGGGGTATAACGCATAGGGAAAGGTGCTCATTTTGCAAAGAAATGCTAGATATATTTTTCTTTAATTTGCCCTGGCATACACTTTAAAGTTATTTTTATGGTACTTTTACATCTTATACAAGCTTATTCATGAATATGTTTGTTATTGTATTAATCTCAGCAATTTGTAATTAGCCATTATAATAAGCAAATACTCAAATTGCAAACTTTTATAGACATGTGCAGAACGAAAAAATTTGTTTAGTTACGCTTTTATTTGGTATTTACATACATTTTTTTAGTTAAATTCATTTAATTTCTTTTCAGAATTTGTTTTGTTTATTCAAATATGAATTGATCGATTCTAATTCCATTTACATTGCATTCAAATCGAATTCCATTAAAAGTCAAATGTATTCTATTCAAATTTTTAATTTTAGAAGATGGTTATATTCTTTCTAATCCATTATATTATATTGTTTTTTCTATTCTATTCTTTTATTTTATGTTCTATTCTTTTCTTTATTCTATTCAAAATTCAAATTTCAGAAAACATATTCTTACTATTCTATTATATTCTTTTCTATTCTATTCAAGTTTGAGTTTATTCTATTTGAAATTTGAATTTCGAAATAAGTTTATATTTTTTTCTATTCTTTCTTCTCTATTCTTTTTTCTATTCTATTCTTTTCTATTGTATTAAAATTTATTCTATTTGAAATTTGAATTTCAGAAGATTGTTATATTTTTTCTATTTTATTATATTTTGTATCCTATTCTATTTTATTACTTTATTTTCAATGCTATTTTATTCTGTTATTTTATATTATATTCTATTGTGTTCTGTTTTACTCTATTCTTTTACTTTATTTTCTATTTTATCCCTTTATTTTCTAATCAATTTTTTCTATTCTTTTATTTTGTATTCTGTTCTGTTTTACTCTATTATATTATATTATTTTATTTTCTATTCCATTCTTTTCTATTCTATTCCTTTATTTTATATTCTATTTTACAACAGCACATATCATTAGGATTAATGTTTATATTAAGCAAATAGGCTGTTTACTGTGTAAGGAAGGTTGTATTTTGCATGGGAATTTGCCAGATAGATTGGTGAATATGCTGAAGTTTCACTTGTTGCCATGAATACCCAATCATGTGCAAAGAAAATAACCAAGATCAGTCTGTATATGCAGTAAAGCATTGGAAGTATACTGGAAGTATCATGATGTGTCATTTAGGTGTTGTGGGCAAGAGCTGGGGAAAAGTTAAGTATACTTTATACGTTTTTTCCACATTATTTTTTTTTACCTTCTAAATCTCCATGTAAATATACCCCACCCTCTTCTAACCCATCCTGCCCATCTCTTGTGCAGCAATATATACTCAACTAAATTCACCAACCACATCCCTTGGCAGCAAAATTTCTGGATGCGTGTGACCAATAATACAGTGCTGTAGATGTGTCTGCACTGGCCAGTTACTAATAGTCCCCTTGTGCTGTCCTCACCACTGCAGACTCCTCTTCTGGATCCTGGGTGAATCATGCACCTTGACAGTGAATAGAAAGTGTCCATATCAAGCAGGCAGTGGAAAGGACACCAGAAGAAGGATCCCATCTCATGTGAATAGGCAAGAGAAAAGACTCAGGAGTGGCGCTTCACATGACCGTGGCTTTAGGTAATCAGTTAGAAGGGCGAAGGTCAGAGGGGGGGAAAGTGGGGAGCCCAGAGCTCTGATTCCGAAATTTGGGATGGAGGAGGTTATATGTAATAAGCAGACCTTGACTTTTATTTCAAGTTTTACTTTAATGTTAATGAAATCTAAACAGTGCTAGTTTCATCAGAAACTATGGTGCTAGCTGAGCCTACTGTAAGCTGTGGTTGTGGCTCAAGCCAAAAGTCGACCACCACATAAATATAGTATCCCCAAATTGAATGTACCCTGCATCAATTGCCAATATGCACCATTAAATACGTTAAACAAATCTGTGCCACAAATAATGAGTCGTAAAAGTCAGTCTAAAAGTAGAAGTTCTCTCTGCTCCTGCTACAGGAATTGGGTTGCCTGGTAGGAAGGTTTAGTGCATGAAGCATCTCTCAGCAAACAAGTCCTCAAGGTGTAACAAGCCAGTGGACAATCTTATGTCCATGTCCATTCAGACCTTGTAGTAATGCATATGCATATTTTTCTAATACAGTGCACCACAATTCACAGACGGTTCACATCTGTGCATGGCACTTTGCTACAACCTAAGTACATCAAGCTGCACTGCCTAGGTATGTTTGGGTACCATTAAAAATAAATGTCAGGGCATGGCTAGCCGGCGGAGTGGATGGCTGCACACTGACACAGCTCCTCTCCACCACGGGCCATCAGGTTTCTACACAGCGGGCACACTTCCCGATGCCATCCCAGAAAAGAAAGGAGAGCACGAAACCGGGGAAAATGTCAGATTTCTTCCAGCTCCAGCCAACATGGCGCCAGAGGCCATGCGGAGAACACACGCGCCTCTCACTTACAGCTCAGCACAGCCTACAAAATGAACACTGGATGTACTGACTGGCAGGGGCAAGGAGGCTACTCACCACCGCCATCCTCATCATCCAGTCCAGCAAAAAGCAAGCAGAGGAAAGCCTGGAGGTAAGCTGTTTTGACACTTCACTAGATGATACCAGGGAGCTACAAGACTCGATATCAGACTTCCCCACCAATAACCAGCCAGTCATGGATACCATACTGAAAAATATGCTGGTGTCCCTGTGCTCAACATTGCACGCTGACATCCTGACACTAACACAACAATTTAAATCAGAAGTATCAGCAGTGAACAAGTGAGTTTCTCATATTGAAACCAAAATGGGGGAGTTTGCATTCACCTTTAACAACCTGGTGGATGCCCACAATGACAGAGATGATGAATTATTGCAAATAAAAACCAAATTAGCAGATTTAGAAGACAGATCAAGATGAAATGAATGAATGAGTGACTTGGATAGCGCTACCTATGCGAACTGAATCGCCTCAGGGCGCTTGCCACCAGTGTCCATCTGCGGTATAGCGCTGTCCTTTACCCCGTAGGGTCCCAATGCGCCTACAAACACATACACATATTATGGACAATTTTTTAGACAGGGTCTAATTAACCTACCAGCATGTTTTTGGAGTGTGGGAGGAAACCGGTGTACCTGGACGAAACCCACGCAGGCACAGGGTGAACGTGCAAACTCCAGGTAGATGGTGTCGTGGTCGGCATTTGAACCAGCGACCCTATTGCTGCTAGGTAAAAGTGGTAACCACTGTGAAATAATATCAAAATTCAGGGGATCCCGGAATCAATCAAACCCCCAGACCTGAAAGCATATTTCATTAATCTCATGAAAACAGTGCTTCCTGAAGCACCGCTAGAAGATCTCCTCCTAGACCGTATCCATAGGCTACCGAGGCCTAAGCACATCTCCCCTCATCTGCCCAGAGACACTATAGTCAGGATTCATTTTTACCAGATAAAGGACCAGTTCATGGCAGCCACAAGATACCATGACAACTTACCAAATGCCCTACAAGAACTGTCATTTTTTGCTGATTTGTCCACCTTCACCATGCAACAGCGTAGGCAACTGGCAACAATCACAAAACCTTTGAATAACCACAGTATTACATACCGCTGGCTCTACCCTGCCAAACTACTCGTAACTAAAGAAGGCACATCCTATGTGATCACCAATGTAAAGGAAGGCCTCCGCCTCATGCGAGACTGGCAAATCATAGAGCCATGTACAACAGAGGAAGGTCTCTCCTGTTCACCCGGGTCAACCCGTGACAACTCAGATGCAGACACAGGCTGAAAAAGACCAATATGTATTGATAATGCACCTCATTCTCTGATGGCCCAGGAGAATGCCACATTGCTATTCAGTTAACCCCTTAAGTTTAGCGTTTTTTTCTTCCGCACAGATTCTATTCGGAATCGTTAATTTTTATATTCCTATCTATTTTGTCTTCTTGGCTCAATACTAACAGTAATTTCCTGTAAGGTGTTTTCATTATAGACTTCCATCTCTGGAAACCTTAAACTGGAAACTGGAAAAAGTGCCTTCATCCTCCCGGAACTACGGCTCATCACGTACCAAAGCCTCACCAGAGTCGATCTTCGCGACAGGTAAACCAATCACTCAGCTCATTACAGTAATACAGATCTGCTATCTGATGCATTTGACTGCACACAATGTCATTTACTGAACAGCCCACACAAGAGGCAGATGACATGGAAGGAAGCGAACTGACTCAAAAGCGACATAATATGCTTCCAGGAGACACTTTGCATCCCACAAACTTCCATCTTTCCAACATCGCAAATTTCCACATATATATCTGGCCAATAGTCCATCCAAAAACAAAGGAGTAGCAATAGCCATCAAAGACTCTATCCAATTTAAACATCTGGATACTTATTCGGACGATTCCTGCAGATATTTAGTCCTAATCTGCGAAATCAACACTGCCAAGTACACGTTGGTCAACCTTTATCTTCCCAACACGAAGCAACTGTCCTTTCTTAAAAAAATCCCGGAAAAGTCTCCTCTATAAAACAAGGTAATGTGATCCTTTGCGGGGACTTTAATGCAATTCCCGATAAAGACATAGACCTCTCCAGTGTCACACGACACCAACAATGCAGAATGACTTTAGTTCACTTTATCTCCTCCTCAGGGCTATTTGATGCATGGAGATGTCAACATTCAACCAGAAGAGACTTTACATTTGTCTCTACTGTACACCACACATATTCCCGCATTGATTGATTTCTGGTAGATACGTTTATGCTACAAAAGGTTGTAAAGTCAGAAATTCACTTCATTACGTGCTCTGACCACACTCCAATTTCCATCAGTGTGGGGGAAATGTGCACCGAAACCAGGGCTAACAGATGGCGCAACAATATCTATACCCTATCTCAACCCAAAAACACAAAACAAATTCTCAAAAATCTTAAAGAATTTTTTGATATCAATGCCCCATCGGTCGATGACCCCTTCACACTGTGGAAGACCCATACGGTTTACATCAGGGGTATACTCATTCAACTAACTGCAAAAATAAAAAAGCAATGGACAAAGCGGCTTAACGACCTGTTACCTAAAATCCAATATCTAGAAAGCCTTAACAAACAAAACACCACACATAAAAAATCTGAGAACCATTGTTTACTACTAGAAAGGGCTTACGCATTCATTTACTATCCCAACATGACAGCCAGCTTCTCTCTCTCAAAGCACACTCATACCGATATGGGAACAAAGCTGGAAAACTATTAGCTAACCAACTAAAAGAAAAGGTAATTAAACAAAAAATTCCATATATTAAAAACCCCAAATCAGGACACAAGGTAACAGACCCAAAAGATATAGCAGGTGCTTTCAGTGACTATTATGAAGCACTATACAACCTCAAAATTTACCCTGTAACCTTAATAACCAACAGGCGAAATCATATCCGACTTCCTCTCCTCAGTAAACTTACCTATGCTTTAGCAGCATGACTTAGCCCAATTGAACCATTCTTTTACAGTAGCAGAAATAGAGAAATTAATTAGAAGCTTACCCCATAATAAATCTCCGGGACCAGGTGGCTACTCATCTGAATACTACCAATTATTTAGCTCTATCCTGTCCCCATACATAACACAGGTCTTTGACGCCGCAATGTCCAATGGCATTTTTCTCACTGAAATGCTTACATCCACGGTAATTACCCTGCCCAAACCAGGTAAAGAACCCAATATGCCTCAAAATTTTAGGCCAATTTCATTGCTTAATGTGGATGTGAAATTGTATGCTAAGCTACTAGCTAATAGACTTTCAAACCTACTGCCAAAACGAATCAATCACAACCAAGTGGGATTTGTATCGGGACACCATGCCACAGATGCAACCAGAAGAATGGTAAATCTGATACACCTAGTGAAAAAATCAGGAGAGCCTTCTCTGCTTCTTACCCTGAACGCAGAGAAGGGTAAGCAGCGGCGCATAAGCCCGTGATTAGAGGGAAATTGATTCAAATGATATCTAAACTTAAAGCGGAACATAGAGCAGACACGATTAAACTATCAGAGGACTTTCGTTCTTTAGCAAAGGCACACAAACAACACCCCACTCCCGAGTCCCTAGTAATGTTAGACAAAGCCTGGGCCCTCCTTAATATGACCTTGACTACGGCTGCCGAAAGACACCTCAGATGGACTGGTGCAAAATTCTACTCCCAAAAGGACAGGATCGGTTCGAGACTTGCTGTTAAGCTGAGCCCCAAACCCCGCTCCTTGGCATTCCCGAAAATTAGATTACCTTTGGGGGACCTGACTCAGAACCCAGCCAAGATTATGGAATCTTTTGTTCAGTTTTATTCCGAACTTTATAAATCGAACCCTCCACACTCCCGACCAACACAGAATACCTTTCTAGGTTTTTTATCACTGCCCACTCTGTCTACCGACCACAAGGACCTCCTTGAGAGCCCCTTCACCCAAACAGAGGTACTAGATACAATCAAATCACTGAAATCAGGTTCCTCACCAGGCCCAGATGGCATTTCCAATGGGTACTACAAAAAAATTTGGTCCTGGCCTGGCCCCACACTTAACAAGACTATTCAATGCCCTTAAGGAGGGTACCCCTCTCAGTGCTGACATAAACTCATCCTATATCTTGGTAATACCCAAACCGGGTAAAGGCACGAGTGAGGTGGGCAATTATCGCCCGATCTCGCTGATAAATAACGATATTAAAATAATGACAAAGACACTAGCAAATAGAGTCGCGAGCTTCATCCCTTCATATATCCACGGAGAGAGACAAGGCCCAGACCAGATCTGACGGACCATCAATGTCATCTCACTCCTAAAGTCCCAATGGGATGGGGGCCCTCCTCAGAAAGGCTTCCTCCTCTCGATTGATCTCCACGAAGCCTTTGATTCAGTGGATTGAGCATACCTGTTTGACATCCTTCAGAGATGGGGGTTTGGCACATATTTTCTGAACTTAATCCATTCGCTCTACTCTAACCCATCAGCACAGGTGGGTCTGATGGGCAGATACTCAGCCTCTTTCTCTATCAGGAGAGGTACCAGACAGGGATGCTCACTCTCCCCCCTCCTCTTCGCAATAGCCATCGAAACACTGACCATAGCAATTAGATTGAATCCTGACATTAAGGGGGTAACTTGCGGGGAACAGGAACATAAAAGTGTGCTTTATGTCGATGACCTCCTCCTCTTTATAACCTCTCCTCTACTATCTACCCCAGTGGTTTATAAAATACTGGGATAGCGAAATTTCTGGCCTGAAGGTCAATATAAATAATTTAAAGGCATTAAACATAACAGTTCCTAGCGACCTACTTACACAACTCTCCAGCAACTTTGACTTTTCTTGGGCCCCCGCTGCAATTCCTTATCTAGGGATCAAACTAACACCTGACATTAATAACCTCTTTAAAGCAAACTATCCCCCAATGATTCTCAAATGTAGGGGTGATTTTGAAAAGTTGTCTAGATGTGGTCTCTCCTGGCCCCTTATGATGGCAGAGCCCAGCATGCCCCGGGTGGGGACGTCATAAGGGGCGGGGTCCCGGGGCATGCTGGGAATGTGCCGTCATAAGGGGCGGGGTCACCGGGTGACATCACCCAATGACCCCGCCTCATGCCTAAATGAGTCGTTGCGCACCGTGTACACAGCATTACAGCGGGAGAGAGCATTGTGTCAACATCGGAAGAACAGAAGGGGGAAGAAGACCACGAAGGCGAAGACCGGGCCAATGCTAGTAAAAGAGCTGGAAGAAGATAGCGGAGGAGCCCAGCAGAAGATACCAGAGAGCGCAGAGAAGAACCAGAGAACGGGAGAAGAGGCCCGGAGAGCGGGAGAAGAACCGGACAGCGGGAGAAGAACTGGTGACCGGGAGAAGAGGCCGGAGAGCGGGAGAAGAACCGGAAGAACAGAAGAGGGAAGAAGAAGATGACAAAGGTGAAGACCGGGCCAACGCTAGTAAAGGAGCTGGATGAAGATAGTTGTCAGAGAACTCACGTTTCCCATGCCCGTCTTCGTTCAGCAGGAGTGAATCCTCACTCTGCGGGTGCCAGTACCCATGCGCAGTCTCCCCAACGGAACCGAACGAGCTCTGGAACGCGCGGGCGTACCCGCGTACCAACGCAAACGTGTGCGCGTCCTCGCCTTCCAATACGAACGGGTGCACGCACTCGCACGTCAGTGTGAACGTGTGTGCGCAATCGCGCACGGACGCTCACCTCCACCAATCCCAGCACAAGGCGCCCTATATAAACAGGGCCTTCACATGGTGTCAGTGCTGGATCGTCTTCAGTCTATGTCCTGAATACCTGCCTGAATTACCTGCTACCTTGTTCCTGATTTACCCAGCTTACCTGATTACCTTCCTGGATCAACCCTGCTTATTGACTGCCTCTACTGAATTGACCTCGGCTTGGATTCCTTGACTACGGCTCTGCTCTTCGATTTTGTACCTCATCACCTGCCCGTTGCCAACCTTTGCCTACTTTTGACCACGAACTTGCCTTCCGCTTTTGTACCTCGTTTGCCAGCCAGTTGCCGACCCTTTCCTGTCTTGACGTCGCAGTGCCTACACCCACCTGTTTGGCCTTCACTGGATACAGCCTTGGTTACCAACCTATACACCTGCCTTCCAGAAGAACCGGTACCTCCAAGCACCAGTCTCCCTGCCGCAGGCACTTGCACCCTTTCGTGCCCCAGCACTCCCTGTTCCCACCACCAGGGGTGTTGGGACCGGAACCGTGCACGAGGCCACCCCCAGCATCCAGACTCCACTGTAAGGTACGTGACAGTACGATCCAGCCAGAATGGAGTCTGAAGGGGGGGTCTCGCCTTTGGAAGCCTTGTGCCAGCAGATGGCGGCCCTTACCCAGGCAGTCCAGGGCCTGCGAGATGGCTATCACCAACTGGAACAGAGAGTGGAATCTATATCCCCAAGCTCTGCAACTCATCAGGCGACCATGGCATCCTGGATCTCCGGTTTCAGCAACCTCCACATCAGCACCCACAGTAATGGTGCCACCCCCAGAACCTCGTGTGCCCCCTCCAGAACGGTTTTCAGGGGATCGCAGCAAGTTCCGTTCCTTCAGGAATGCCTGCCGGCTTTACTTCCTGCTACAACCACGCACCTTTTCCCTGGAGAGCACTAAGGTGGGGTTCATAGTCTCACTACTCCACGGGGAACCTCAAACTTGGGCCCACAATCTGTTGGAACAAGCCAGCCCTCTGTTGGATACCCTGGACTCATTCCTGGACGAAATGGCCAAGCTATATGATGATCCTCAGCGCGCCTCAACGGCGGAGTCTAACCTCCATGCCCTCCAGCAAGGGCATCGGCCAGTGGAGGACTATGTAACAGACTTTAGGCGGTGGAGTTCTGACACCTCTTGGAACGACGCCGCCCTCCTCTACCAATTTCGCATGGGCCTCTCCGAGGCACTGAAGGACGAGTTGGCCCGTGTGGGGATCCCTAGTTCCTTGGAGGACCTGATCCAGCTGGCTATCCAGATAGACCGTCTGAGAGAGCGGAGGTCCGAGAGGTCCAGCATGACGCGCCCCACATGGATGATGCCTAGAGTCCCTAACCATCCTCCTACTCCCGTCTCCCAGGTACCTACTGCCGTCCCAGGGGCACCAGAGCCCATGCAAGAAGGCCTACTCCGCTCACTGCTGTCCCCAGAGGAAAAACAACGGCGGCGCCAGAACAACCTCTGCCTTTACTGTGGGGAAGCCGGACACTACGCCAATGGGTGCCCAAACAAGACCCGTAAGTTCTACCCATCGTCTCGTGAGCCTTACGCATTGTCTCTAACGAAGTCCGCTCACATTGCTGTCCCTATCTCCCTACAGCTTCCAGAATGGATACTTCGAGTCCAGGCCATAATTGACTCTGGCGCCTGTAGCTGCTTCGTGGACCATGCCTTTGCCCTACAACACAGCATTCCATTAACACCTAAGCGACATCAACTCTCCATACGGCTTGCAGACGGGTCAAACATCAAGTCCGGGCCTATTACTCTTGAGACGCAACCACTGTCCACCAGCATATCACCAGGCCACCAGGAGCTACTTCGTCTAGATGTAATTTCCTCACCCCTGTTTCCAATCATTTTAGGAATGCCATGGCTACAAGCCCACAATCCCCAGGTCAATTGGGTCACCGGTGAAGTGACTTTTCAGTCCTCTTACTGTCTCCAGAACTGTCTCAAAACTTTCCATCACATTCCCCCAGTCATTGGCTGTCTAAAAACTGACTCTGAATTCAAAGAATTGGTGCCACCAGTGTACCACAACTCCTTGGACGTATTTGACAAGCAGAAAGCAGACACCCTTCCTCCCCATCGGGTCTACGACAATCCGATCGAGCTACTACCCGGGGCTGAAATTCCTTTCGGGCGGATCTTTCCTCTGTCCGAACCTGAGCTCCTGGTCCTCAAAGAGTATATCGACGAGAACCTCAGAAAGGGGTTCATCGGACACTCCTCCTCCCCAGCGGGGGCCGGAATATTTTTTGTTGAAAAGAGGGACCACTCGCTCCGTCCATGTGTGGATTACAGGGATCTGAATAAAGTGACAATTAAAAACCGGTACCCGCTTCCACTAGTTCCAGAACTATTTCAGAGACTCCGCTCTGCAAAAATATTCACGAAGTTGGACTTACGTGGGGCCTATAACCTAATTAGGATACGCAAAGGGGACGAATGGAAGACAGCATTCCGAACACGTTTTGGCCACTTCGAATATTTAGTCATGCCATTTGGACTATGCAACGCCCCGGCCACATTTCAGCATTTTGTCAATAATATCTTCAGAGACTTCTTAGATTCCTTTGTGATCGTCTACCTGGACGACATTCTGATATTCTCCACCTCCCTAGAAGTACACACGTGATCATGTAAAACAAGTTCTGGGCAGATTAAGACAACATGGACTTTACGCAAAGGCCGAAAAATGTGAATTCGAACGCCAGACCATTCACTTTCTCAGCCTGGTAATATCAACCAGGGGTGTGGCCATGGATCCCCAGAAGGTCTCAGCCATTATGTCCTGGCCGCCCCCAAATGACAAGAAAGGGGTACAACGTTTCATCGGATTCTCCAACTTTTATAGGAAGTTTATCAAGAACTTCTCCAAGATCATCGCACCCATCACCCAGCTCACCAAAAAGCAAAGCCGCTTCCAGTGGACTACAGTGGCCCAAGCTGCCTTTGACCAATTAAAAGGGTCATTTACCTCCGCCCCAGTACTAAAACACCCTGACCCTGCATTACCCTACACTCTGGAGGTCGATGCTTCGGAAAGTGCGGTGGGGGCCATCCTGTCTCAACGCCAAGGACCCAAGTCCCTAATGCACCCGGTGGCCTTCTTTTCCAGAAAGCTGGGTGTGTCGGAAAGGAACTATGATGTAGGTGACCGAGAACTCCTAGCAATAAAGCTAGCCTTGGAAGAATGGCGGTACCTCCTGGAAGGGGCAGCACATCCGATATTGATCTTCACAGATCACAAAAATTTAGAATACCTCAGAACTGCCAGACGCCTTAGACCCCGACAGGCCAGATGGGCTCTTTTCTTTTCCCGTTTTAATTTTCATATTACTTATCGCCCTGGATCCAAAAACGTTAAACCCGATGCCTTATCCCGAATGTTCACGGAACTTGAAACCCCGTCTCCACCGGATACTATACTACAAGCAGGGAATTTCCTACTGACCCAATCCAGTTTCATGACACAAGTCCGCCAAGCATCCTTGAGAACACCGTTACCCCCGGGCACTAACCTTCAGGAGAGGAAAGGGCTCTTTTGGCAAGACAACAAGATTTTCATCCCTCAAGACCTACGCACCATTGTGTTACAGGCCTGCCATGACTATCCTCTGGCAGGTCACTTTGGGGGCCACAAGACTGTGGATCTAATCCAAAGACACTTCTGGTGGCCGAATCTTGCCAAAGACTGCAGGGATTATGTCAACTCTTGCCCGATCTGTCTGAGAAACAAGAACAGTAAAAATAAATCGTGGGGTCTGCTGAAACCACTGCCCATCCCCGAAAGGCCATGGGACAAAATCGCCATGGATTTTATTGTGGAGCTTCCTCCCTCTAAAGGGTTCTCTTCCATCTTCGTGGTGGTCGACCGCTTTTCCCGGATGGCACACTTCATTCCCATGAAAGGGACCCCTTCTGCAACTGAGACTGCCAGGATATTCATTAAAGAAATTGTCAGACTCCATGGAATCCCCTCTGACCGCGGAGTACAATTCACATCCAAGTTTTGGAGGTCATTATGCAAAGCACTAGGTATTAAATGTAGCCTCTCTTCCGTCTATCACCCACAGACCAACGGGCAGACCGAACGCACCAATCAAACATTGGAACAATACCTACGCTGCTTCTCCTCGTTTTCCCAAGAGGATTGGGCCTCACTACTTCCTTTGGCAGAATTTGCATTCAACAATTCCATCCACTCCACCACGAACCAATCACCATTTTTCTCCAACTACAGATTCCATCCCTCCTTTTTACCCGCACTTGTGCCCGAATCTTCCGTACCGGCTGTTCAGGACAGGTTGGATTTCCTTACCTCCAACAACCAGGTGCTCAAGGAAACCATTGCTAAGGCACAGGAAGATAATAAGAAATATTTTGACAAGAAGAGAAGGGGAGAATTGGACTTAGAGGTGGGTGATCGTGTGTGGCTATCTACCGCAAATTTAAAACTGAAAAAGGAAGGAAAGGGTATCAATGCAGTGTGGTGCTGCTGATACTAAAAAAGGTAATCATGTGCCGCGTCCTTAATATACTGTGGAAATTGGAAGATGGGGGACTTGTGGACTTTTTAGGCACTGTAGACGTTAGTTTTGTAATATCAAAAATGTATTAGTTCAAGGAGAACAACATGCATAAAATACCACGTACATCTAAAAACATATAGATTTGAGTTCACACAAATGAAAAGAAAAGGATATTCATACGGTACAGAAATCGCATATGCAGCCTAAAAGTAATAAGCCTGGGGGATACCACGGAACAAAAGTCGGCGGTGAAGACGGATTTTGTCCAAAGTTGATGGGGTATCCAGTTGAAGGCAAGGGTGCAGTGCGATAATGGTAGATAATAACGAAAGCTCTACATGTTTCGCGTTATTTCATTCAACGCTTCATCTGGAGCCTGAGATTGCAGTGACTAACAAACAAATATGAAATTTAAAAGACACAATAAGTATATGCATATCATCAAAAATTCCTAATTAACATATTCAATTTTTATATAAAGGTAAATATTGGTCTGAAATAATTGCCGAATGTGACCATCAAGCTCCCATCATCACTACCAGACAACGTGCAGCATGTGTACAGGCCAATAGTCCAAACTCTCAGTGGGGACGTATAGAATATTATATTAAACTGTCATTTATATAGGAAAGACATTGTACTTACTACAATACTTGGGTGTGTTCAAAAGAGAAGATAAAGAGGTACAGTCCCATTTGTCTCTTCACCAACCAAAGAGACTGATGAGGATGGCGTGGAGTGGGATTGGATAACGTGTAGCCCGGGTATATTCCTAGATGGTAGCCAAATGTAAAAAGAGATAGTAACTGGGTAGTTAGGTTAGCCCCCTGTCCGTACATGACAGGGTAAATGTGTTGCATAGGGTGGTTAGCCCTAGGCAATAGGGAGAGAATGATAGTGGCTCACCTGTATGGGGGAGGGAGGCGGAAAGTTCCCTAACACTGTGTGGCAAAGGCGGCACTGGGAATATTTGTGAGTATCCTGGATTGAAACGATCAAGAAGAGGCTCAATCCGTATGGTAGTCAGATGATAGAAGCCTTAGGGGTGGAAGGTGGTGCCGGGATGGACCTATATAATGGAGCCATCAAGGTTAGAGGGAGCCTCCAAAAGGGAAGAGATAGTACATGAATGGGGAATAAAGTAGCATTGGCCGAGGGGCATAAGTGCGACTTACCAGAGCGGGACACAGAGACATCCAACCCACCGTCAACAGGTCTGTTGGTGGGGAGCAGGGGACGCTGACAGGAAGCACATCCTAGTGTGCTTAAGTATACGTCCCATCTGTCGTCAATATCCGGCGTCGCCGGCTTGACGTCATCCAGATCGGCCGCAAGGAGCGTCCTGCGCATGCGCCGGCGCCCCGTCCCACGCATGCGCAGTGAGGCTAGGGCGAGCGCAGCGGCGCGCGCAGCACGCTCAAGCAGAGGGAGTGACTGGGGCGGAATTTCCCGGTCACTCCTTGCTAATTCGTCACCAAGCTGGCTAGGGTGACGATGTGCGGCCGCACTGAGTGCCGGACAGGCCAAAAGTACAGCGGCACAGTATCTGCCAGTGTGAATGTCTGGGGCTCGAGGGTCACAGGCGGCACCGCTAGTAAAACTCCATAAAGCAATAATAACAATAACATATGTAACCATCAAGAGAAAAGGTATCCAGCTCAGATAATAATTCTAAAACTTAATAGAATTGGGTATTTAGTAAATAATAAGTAATAAATGGTCAAATGACAGTGTAACTGCCTGAGGACATTTAAAGGGAAAGAAGAAATGGAATATAGAAAACCAGATTTTAGGAAGCTGCCTGGAGTATGGGGAATATTGAACTGGATAGGTATAGGCTGGATCAAGGATGAATATATAATCCAGTCAGTGATAGAACTTCAGGATATTTTTAGGGGGTGGGGGGTCAGAGCTTAGAAGCATCTTTAAAGGAAAGGTTTGTATGATTGTGCCTCATTTATGCCCGGGGGACGGGTCGCATCGAGGCGTTCTATCCAGAGAGTCTCTTTTTTCAGGATTTCCTTATCCCAGTTACCCCCTCGTGGGTCCCTCGGGACAACTGCCAGAGCTATAAAGGAGACAGCTGTAGTATCAAATTTATGATAAAGGTCTAAGTGTCTACTCACGGAGGTTATCATTTTGCCCCCAGATGAGTAATAGATATGATCTTTGATTCGGGCACGGAACTGGCGGATAGTTTTTCCGACATAAAATGCCTTACATATACAGGTCATTAAGTATATTACGCCTTGGGTATCACAGTCCACGTGAAATCGTGGTATAAAAATGTCCCCGTTGGGAAGGACAAAACTAGTCCCAGGTCATATCCATGGGCAGTAAGTGCATTGTCCGCACCTAAAAATGCCCATGTTGTCTGAATTATGATGTCTTGCGGTACTGTAGTGACTCGATGTCAATTTGTCGCGCAGTGAGCGTGATTTTCTGAATGTAATGGTTGGACTAGGGCTAATGTATTTTCTCAAAATGGGATCTTCAAGAAGTAGAGGCCAATGTTTGGCCAAGATTTCTCGGAGTTCACCATGCTGTTTAGAGTACCTCGTAATATAGCGTACAGTATCGGAAGTTTTTATGGTTTTTGTTTTGTAAAGAAGTGAGTTTCTGGATTGTCTTAAGGCTTTGTTGAAAGATTTTCTGAGGATAGATTTGCTATATCCTCTGTTTTTTAGGCGATCTCGGAGAAGATTGTCCTGTATTTTGAACTCATCAGTGTGTGTACAATTTCGTCTCAATCTGAGATATTGGGCGTAAGGGATACTGCGAATTAATGTTTTCGGGTGGGCGCTTTCTGCGTGAAGCAGTGTGTTGCCAGCCGTTTCTTTTCTGTACAATGTTGTTGCCAGACATCCAGTTTGGTCTCTAAATATAGTTAAGTCCAGAAAAGTGATTTTTTCAGGATTGGCAGAAAATGTAAATTTTAGGTTGAAAGAATTTTGGTTTATGGTTTCCATAAAGGTTTGTAAGCTATTGAGGGAATGGTGAAGTTTTTTACTTTTTTTTTTTTTTTTTTTTTTTTACTTTTTCGGAGATATTATCTCCGAAAAAGTAAAAAACTTCACCATGGCGGAGTTCAGAGCTCTTTGCAATCTTATTTTATTATTGGACGAAAGCGAGTCCGATGTGCCAGCATCTGACACACCCGACATCGCCACATCGTCAACTGGCCATACAACGCCAACGTGTCAAAAATTTAAAATAAAATCTCAACGCTTTCCAGACCTCATGACTAATGCTTCTATCTGGGCCTTTCTGGCGGGCACAGTCAATGACCTAAAATCGCTTACTATTAAAACTACTGATGATAATCTAACACCCTCTCAGCTGTTAGCCATTCAACGTCTCCAATCTTATACCGATATAGAAATCAAATCAGCAGACAAAGGAGGAAATATTGTCCTCATGACAAAAACATTCTATGAGAATATGGCACACAGCATTCTAAAAAATAGAGAGTGGTACATGCCCATTCAACCCGATCAAATTGAAGGCTATAGGACAGAATATCTTTCGGTCATTGGCTCTGCCCACCAGAGGGGCCTCATAGATTCGGATACTTATAAATATCTGAATATCCCCAATCCCAGACTAGCTACGTTTTACGCACTCCCGAAGATACACAAACATCCCACCTTACCCCCGGGTAGACCTATTATATCGGGAATCGGAGCCCTCACGGAAAATGCCAGTCGCCTTATTGATGCTGTACTCATGCCTCATGTCCTCTCACTTCCTTCATATACAAGGGATACTTTGGATCTTCTTAAGAACATTGAGGGAATGGTCGTGCCTCCTGATGCCCTCCTCGTGACCATAGATGTTGAAGCACTCTACTCCAGCATCCCTCACGAGCAGGGCATCAGGACAGCTAGGACATTCCTCTATGAAGAAGACCACCACCAGTGGGAATTTTGTGAGTTCATATTAGATCTTCTGAGATTTGTTCTTACCAGAAACTGTTTTACCTTTAACGAGTCCCACTTCCTCCAGGTGCAGGGCGTGGCCATGGGCACATGCTGTGCCCCGGCCTACGCCAACCTGTACCTGGGGGGGTGGGAACGAAATATTTTTTCTGATGACAGTTTGTCGCCGTTGACTAGCCTAGCATTATGCTGGCTGCGTTACATTGACGACATTTTTCTCATCTGGGCGGGGTCCCTCAATAGCTTACAAACCTTTATGGAAACCATAAACCAAAATTCTTTCAACCTAAAATTTACATTTTCTGCCAATCCTGAAAAAATCACTTTTCTGGACTTAACTATATTTAGAGACCAAACTGGATGTCTGGCAACAACATTGTACAGAAAAGAAACGGCTGGCAACACACTGCTTCACGCAGAAAGCGCCCACCCGAAAACATTAATTCGCAGTATCCCTTACGCCCAATGTCTCAGATTGAGACGAAATTGTACACACACTGATGAGTTCAAAATACAGGCCAATCTTCTCCGAGATCGCCTAAAAAACAGAGGATATAGCAAATCTATCCTCAGAAAATCTTTCAACAAAGCCTTAAGACAATCCAGAAACTCACTTCTTTACAAAACAAAAACCATAAAAACTTCCGATACTGTACGCTATATTACGAGGTACTCTAAACAGCATGGTGAACTCCGAGAAATCTTGGCCAAACATTGGCCTCTACTTCTTGAAGATCCCATTTTGAGAAAATACATTAGCCCTAGTCCAACCATTACATTCAGAAAATCACGCTCACTGCGCGACAAATTGACATCGAGTCACTACAGTACCGCAAGACATCATAATTCAGACAACATGGGCATTTTTAGGTGCGGACAATGCACTTACTGCCCATGGATACGACCTGGGACTAGTTTTGTCCTTCCCAACGGGGAAATTTTTATACCACGATTTCACGTGGACTGTGATACCCAAGGCGTAATATACTTAATGACCTGTATATGTAAGGCATTTTATGTCGGAAAAACTATCCGCCAGTTCCGTGCCCGAATCAAAGATCATATCTATTACTCATCTGGGGGCAAAATGATAACCTCCGTGAGTAGACACTTAGACCTTTATCATAAATTTGATACTACAGCTGTCTCCTTTATAGCTCTGGCAGTTGTCCCGAGGGACCCACGAGGGGGTAACTGGGATAAGGAAATCCTGAAAAAAGAGACTCTCTGGATAGAACGCCTCGATGCGACCCGTCCCCCGGGCATAAATGAGGCACAATCATACAAACCTTTCCTTTAAAGATGCTTCTAAGCTCTGACCCCCCACCCCCTAAAAATATCCTGAAGTTCTATCACTGACTGGATTATATATTCATCCTTGATCCAGCCTATACCTATCCAGTTCAATATTCCCCATACTCCAGGCAGCTTCCTAAAATCTGGTTTTCTATATTCCATTTCTTCTTTCCCTTTAAATGTCCTCAGGCAGTTACACTGTCATTTGACCATTTATTACTTATTATTTACTAAATACCCAATTCTATTAAGTTTTAGAATTATTATCTGAGCTGGATACCTTTTCTCTTGATGGTTACATATGTTATTGTTATTATTGCTTTATGGAGTTTTACTAGCGGTGCCGCCTGTGACCCTCGAGCCCCAGACATTCACACTGGCAGATACTGTGCCGCTGTACTTTTGGCCTGTCCGGCACTCAGTGCGGCCGCACATCGTCACCCTAGCCAGCTTGGTGACGAATTAGCAAGGAGTGACCGGGAAATTCCGCCCCAGTCACTCCCTCTGCTTGAGCGTGCTGCGCGCGCCGCTGCGCTCGCCCTAGCCTCACTGCGCATGCGTGGGACGGGGCGCTGGCGCATGCGCAGGACGCTCCTTGCGGCCGATCTGGATGACGTCAAGCCGGCGACGCCGGATATTGACGACAGATGGGACGTATACTTAAGCACACTAGGATGTGCTTCCTGTCAGCGTCCCCTGCTCCCCACCAACAGACCTGTTGACGGTGGGTTGGATGTCTCTGTGTCCCGCTCTGGTAAGTCGCACTTATGCCCCTCGGCCAATGCTACTTTATTCCCCATTCATGTACTATCTCTTCCCTTTTGGAGGCTCCCTCTAACCTTGATGGCTCCATTATATAGGTCCATCCCGGCACCACCTTCCACCCCTAAGGCTTCTATCATCTGACTACCATACGGATTGAGCCTCTTCTTGATCGTTTCAAACCAGGATACTCACAAATATTCCCAGTGCCGCCTTTGCCACACAGTGTTAGGGAACTTTCCGCCTCCCTCCCCCATACAGGTGAGCCACTATCATTCTCTCCCTATTGCCTAGGGCTAACCACCCTATGCAACACATTTACCCTGTCATGTACGGACAGGGGGCTAACCTAACTACCCAGTTACTATCTCTTTTTACATTTGGCTACCATCTAGGAATATACCCGGGCTACACGTTATCCAATCCCACTCCACGCCATCCTCATCAGTCTCTTTGGTTGGTGAAGAGACAAATGGGACTGTACCTCTTTATCTTCTCTTTTGAACACACCCAAGTATTGTAGTAAGTACAATGTCTTTCCTATATAAATGACAGTTTAATATAATATTCTATACGTCCCCACTGAGAGTTTGGACTATTGGCCTGTACACATGCTGCACGTTGTCTGGTAGTGATGATGGGAGCTTGATGGTCACATTCGGCAATTATTTCAGACCAATATTTACCTTTATATAAAAATTGAATATGTTAATTAGGAATTTTTGATGATATGCATATACTTATTGTGTCTTTTAAATTTCATATTTGTTTGTTAGTCACTGCAATCTCAGGCTCCAGATGAAGCGTTGAATGAAATAACGCGAAACATGTAGAGCTTTCGTTATTATCTACCATTATCGCACTGCACCCTTGCCTTCAACTGGATACCCCATCAACTTTGGACAAAATCCGTCTTCACCGCCGACTTTTGTTCCGTGGTATCCCCCAGGCTTATTACTTTTAGGCTGCATATGCGATTTCTGTACCGTATGAATATCCTTTTCTTTTCATTTGTGTGAACTCAAATCTATATGTTTTTAGATGTACGTGGTATTTTATGCATGTTGTTCTCCTTGAACTAATAAATTTTTGATATTACAAAACTAACGTCTACAGTGCCTAAAAAGTCCACAAGTCCCCCATCTGCAAATTTAAAACTGGCATGCCCCTCCAAGAAGTTAGGACCTAGATACTTGGGCCCTTTCCCTGTCAAGAAAAAGGTCAACCCAGTGGCCTATGAACTTGAACTTCCCGCCTCATTCAGGATACACCCTGTATTTCACGTTTCCCTACTTAAACCTGATGTTCCAAATTCCTTCCCGGATCGTGCAGTAGGGCCTCCGGAAGCTATCAGGGTGGATGGGGAAGAAGAATTTGAAATTGAGGCTATCCTGGACCACAGAAAAAGGCAGGAAGAGGACCAATATTTGATTAAATGGAGAGGTTTTGGCCCAGAAGAAAATTCCTGGGAACCAAAAACAAACCTTCATGCTCAGAGACTCATACAGGCTTTTCACCGTTCCCGCTCTCAAGGTTCGTTTCAAAGAGGCACCCGGAGGCTGCCCCTAAGGAGGGGGCAATGTCAGAGAACTCACGTTTCCCATGCCCGTCTTTGTTCAGCAGGAGTGAATCCTCACTCTGCGGGTGCCAGTACCCATGCGCAGTCTCCCCAACGGAACAGAATGAGCTCTGGAACGTGCGGGCGTACCCGCGTACCAACGCGAACGTGTGCGCGTCCTCGCCTTCCAATACGAATGGGTGCACGCACTCGCACGTCAGTGCGAACGTGTGCACGCAATCGCGCACGGACGCTCACCTCCACCAATCCCAGCACAAGGCGCCCTATATAAACAGGGCCTTCACATGGTGTCAGTGCTGGATCGTCTTCAGTCTATGTCCTGAATACCTGCCTGAATTACCTGCTACCTTGTTCCTGATTTACCCGGCTTACCTGATTACCTTCCTGGATCAACCCTGCTTATTGACTGCCTCTACTGAATTGACCTCGGCTTGGATTCCTTGACTACGGCTCTGCTCTTCGATTTTGTACCTCATCACCTGCCTGTTGCCAACCTTTGCCTACTTTTGACCACGAACTTGCCTTCCGCTTTTGTACCTAGTTTGCCAGCCAGTTGCCGACCCTTTCCTGTCTTGACGTCGCAGTGCCTACACCCACCTGTTCGGCCTTCACTGGATACAGCCTTGGTTACCAATCTATACACCTGCCTTCCAGAAGAACCGGTACCTCCAAGCACCAGTCTCCCAGCCGCAGGCACTTGCACCCTTTCGTGCCCCAGCACTCCCTGTTCCCACCACCAGGGGTGTTGGGACCGGAACCGTGCACGAGGCCACCCCCAGCATCCAGACTCCACTGTAAGGTACGTGACAATAGTGGAGGAGCCCAGAAGATACCGGAGAGTGCGGAGAAGAACCGGAGAGCGGGAGAAGAGGCAGGAGAGTGGAAGAAGAGAGCGGGAGAAGAAATGGAAAGCGCAGAGAAGTCAAAAGAGACCCCGAAGTCGGAAGAAAACCCCCGGAGCTGCCTAATAAATTAATAAATTACTTTAAAAACCTGTCTAGTGTTTTTTTATTGACACTTTTTTTCCCCAGGTGAATGGGTAGGGGTACGATGTACCCCATACTCACATGTTGAGGGCCTGGTACGGTTCAGGAGGGGGGCGCCTGCTCGTCCCCACCCCCTTTCCCAACCATCCGGGCTGCGTGCTCGGATAAGGGTCTAGTATGGACTTTGGGGGGACCCCCCACGCCGTTTTTTCGGCGTAGGGGGTTCCCCTTAAAATCCATACCAGACATTGTCGCTTATATCTTGCGCTCGCTGCAATAGAAGTTTTTAATAAATAGTTTTTCCTATTGCAGCGAGCGTGAGATTTAAAGTGCCCTGCAGCTGAGAACCAGCGCGATGGGATCGCGCTGGAAACATTCTCACGGGTAGGTGCTGTAGCTGCCCTTGCGTCGTATTTGGTCAGTCGGACCAGCATACATACGAATGGGCTTCCGATAGGAACTGAGTCAGGCGTAGTTCCGGCAGGAAGATTTAAAACATACAAACAAAAAAAAAGTCAGATGAAGCCCACACATGATCGGAATGTCCGACGAAATTATTCCGTCTGACCTTTTCTGCCGGAAAGTCCGGTCGTGTGTACGCAGCATAACTCATATACATTTTCGAAGCTTCAGGTCAGAGGTATATACACTAATATCCAGAGTAACAGGAGTTTTTGCTAAACCAAACATTGAACAAGCGATCCTTAGCATAAATAGGTCAAACAACCCAATCCAGGTCAGATCAATAGCTATTCATATACTATTTGCTGCACGATCATCAGTAATGCAAAAATGGAAAACAAATGAAATCCCTAGTGTAAGGGAGATAATTTCAAAGGTCAATACAGTAACAGAATATGAAAAAATTCTAGCATACAGAGATGGAAACACCTCTAAATATGAAAATAACTGGTTTATCTGGAGAGCCTTTCACCAACACTTTAGTTGAATAAGCACTTTCTTGTTATTATATACAACTGTTATACATGTTTGATAAACCTCTACAAATCTATTACAGGATCAGTTCTTATTATCATAGCAGCTCCTTATTCCTTTCTTCAAGGACTTCAATGGTTAAAATGTGGAAACTTCCTGACATTTCCCATTTATTTCTGTTTTAGTCAGAAAATTCCTACTCTACAGTGATAGACTTTGACCTATAAATATAATTGAAGTATCACAATTAACATATCGTTATGTATATAAATGCATGCAGTAACTATTGTAATACGTACTATCATTGTTGTGTATCTCTTACTTTTTTTAATTAAAAATAAATGGCACTGTACTACACTTCACTAAGTCAAATATTTCACACATTGCTCCAGGTGGACTCCACAGGCCACAATTACATCTCAGGTACTGGCTTGGCTCATCTCCACTGAAGCAATCAATTGTACCAAAAACAGGAATATCACAACCAAGATGAAAAATAATATTCTTTCTTTTTGAAAATAGCCAGCAGGAACAGGTTTCATTCTGACATGTTTCATGCTAGGCACGCCATTTTCTTAAAGACTCTTTGAAAAAGTGCTGTGCTTAACGTGAACCATGTCAGAATGGAACCTGTGCCCGTTGGCTATTTTACTAAAGGAAGAATATTATTTTGCATCTTGGTGTGTGTGATTTCTGTTGCTGGTACAATTGACACCGCACTGGGTGTCAATTTTTCTGTGTATTGTGGTAACACATGGTAAAATGTGCCTTTTATCACTTGTTACCTCAGTGCATTAGTGTGAATGTAGTTCCCTATAAGGAAATTTTACTTAAACTGTTTTCACTCTCCTTTTTTTAGCTGATCTGCTGCATTTAACCTCTTCACGCTCGCGCTATAGCCGAAAGACAGCTACAGCGTGGGCCTAAATTGCTTGGAGGGCGTCCATTTACGTTCTCCTGTGCATGAGCTGCATGAGGCAGCTCTACAAGAGGCTTTCTCTGTGATCAGAGAGTCAATGAGACTTGGCTAATCACAGATCAGAGTGAGGGGCCGATCCCAATGACAGCTGATTACGTCATGTAAACAGTGCCAGAAAAAAAAAGCAGATCACTGTCTGGAGTAAATGGGACATTGGTCCTGCACACTCCGGACCCACTGCTGCTAAGCAGTTCCCACCAGTGCCACCTACCCGTGCCCACCAGTGCCACCTAACAGTACATATCAGCACTGCTAAGCAGTGCCCACCAGTGCCAGCTACCAGTGTCCACCAGTGCCACCTATCAGTGCCCACCAATGCCACCTATCAGTGCCCATCAGTGCTGCCAATCATCAGTGCCCATCAGTGCCTCGGCATCAGTGCCACCTATCAGTGTTGCCTATCAATGTCACCTACCAGTGCATATCAGTGCTTATCAGTGCCACCTATCAGTGCCTATCAGTGCCCATTAGTGCTGCATATCAGTGCAGCCCATCAGTGCAGTCCATAAGTGCCTATCAGTGCAGCCTCATCAGTACACATCAATGAAGGATAAAAATTACCTGTTTGCAAAATTTTATACCAAACTTTAAAAATGTGGGTTTGTTTTCAAAATGTTCGGGATTTTTTTGTTTGTTTAACAAAAAATAAAAACCCCATTAGTGATTAAATACCACCAAAAGAAAGCTCTATTTGTGTGAAAAAAAAATTATAAAAATTTCATATGGGTACAGTGTAGCATGACTGCGCAATTGTCATTCAAAGAGTGACAGCACTGAAAGCTGAAAATTGGCCTGGGCAGGAAGAGGGTTTAAGTGCCAGTAAGCAAGTGGTTAAACATACCTTCTCTGTTTTAGTTTTCGTATTCAGTGATTATCCAGTTTTATTTGCTTTATGGCTGCACCCTTTAAAGCCCTCAGCACTATACTTCATAGGAAGTTACACTGCAGTTCCATGCAATATAGTCCAATTTTAGCACAGTGCCAAAGGCAAAGTTTTCCTTGCATAACATGGGTGGAACAACACTACATAATATAGATTTTATATGAACGAAAAGCTTGGAAAAAAATGTTTTTCTGTATTCTTTGCAATGAAATCCCAATGTTTTGCTTAATAAATACAGAATGACAGCTATAATGCTAATTATTTTCTGCACAGCTATAGAGCTCACATCAGCTTTCTACCTGTCAATAACATGTAGAGATACCTGGGTTGCTGGATGTTGTTAAATATACACAAAGCATATTTATTTCTTTAATAAAGAAAACTGGGACTTACCTATGAAAATTTATTTTCTGTTGCTTTGCTTTTGTTTATTAAGATATAAGTCTAGTCTCATTAGGATGATGGATAATGTTTATAATGAAGGACTATAGTTATCCCAAAAGACAAGCAATTCATGCTTTGATGTTATTTTTTGTGCACTGTAGAAACAGCTGACACCTACTCCTCTATGACATCATGTTTGAGTAAGGTATAAATAAATGATTATGGCTTATTCACAACATGGCGTATTTGTCAGTTAATGCATAACATGCACTGGCATTTTAACTAATGCCGCGTACACACAGTAGGAATTCTTGTCGGAAAAAGCTCTGATGGTTTTCCCGTCGGAATTCCGACGGAATTTCACTCAAACTGTCTTGCCTACACACGGTCACACCAAATTCCGACAGTCAATAACACCACGCCTTAAAAAACGTTTGACTGCACTATAAAAGGGAAGTTTAATGCTTCTGAGCATGCGTCAAATTGTTTCCGAGCATGCGTCGGAATTTCGCGTGTCGGAATTGCATACACACGGTCGGAAAATCTGATGAAAAGTTCCCACCGGACTGTTTCCATCGGAAATTCCGACCGTGTGTACACGGCATTACACTTTGCCGTTTTGCAATTTGTTGTTGACATGCACTTTTTCTTCTTCTGTATGCTATTCACATTTGTTGCAGTGCTTTACACTGCATTATAGTGAATCTGAATGTTCTGTACTGAGCAAAAATGCACTGAAACCATAGGACATCATTAAAATTGTCATGTTCTTGTGTTTGGACTATGTTGGGCAACCCAGCCTTATGCAGCCCTAACTGAATTATATTAAGTTTGCCAAAGCACTGTGTATCATAAACAATTGCTATTTTAAATTAAATACTCTTTCACCTTTTTGCTGTCATGGTTTGTTTCATCTTATTGTTTCTGATCTCCTGCATCCTATTTGAAGCTACTTTCTGTGTAAATGCATGCATTCCAATGATGTCTGCAAGGTGACAACAGTAGTGTGTGTGACTGTGAGCTGCAGACCAGGTAAAAAGGTGTTGGCTGTCAGTGGTTGGAGCCCTGTAATGACGAAAAAGTTGTAAGCAGCACATTCAAAGCAGTTATGGAGAGTTAAAGTGATGGAAAGCTTTTACTTGGTATTAAATATGGCAGATAGTGGTTGTGTGAATACCAGGAGCTAACTACCTACAACAATTAAGCTATCTTTACAGATCATCTTCGATGTGAGGCACATTTGTCTGGTGAGTGCGATTTATCAAAATTTCGTGAGTAGTGATCATAAATTCAGCACAAGCAAACGTCACTTTGTTGAAGATTTGTGGACACTAGTGGTGACACTTTATACACTTTATCTTTAAAGTGGTGGACTATACTATATTGGAACCGATTGGGGTTTCTTCCAATTCATTCTCCTTTGCAAGTTTAGTTTACAATTTTTATATACTGCAAAAATATACACACGATGGCGTGAACACCTAGTGCATTACCACAAATTGTTGTACTCACAAAGTAGGAATAAAACCAAGCTTGTCATATACAACGCTCCAACTGGTGAGACGGGTGACTCTATTGCTACACAGTGGAAAAGCTAACGCAGAGTTCTGAGGAAAGGGGTCTGTCCCCTGAAAGGTGTACGTTTTTCCACTGTGTGGCCGTAGAGTCACCCGCCTCACCAGTTGTATATGACAAGCTTGATTTTATTCCTACTTTGTGAGTCCAACACTGTTATGTGCTTTCAATAAATGTTTTTTTTGTGGTAATGCACTACTGAAATTACAAGTTTCTTTCTTGCATTTGGCTGTTATTGCCACTGTACCATGCTGCACCCCACTTACAAGCACAGTCTTGGGCTTCCATTGAAATAATTTCTGACCATGAAGACCCTTCTACACGCACTTCCTGTTATAGGGTGACAATGCTCTGTCCCTGTCCCCAAACTCCAAAATTGTGTCTGAAACAATACCAATATTGTCAGGAACCTTTCCCTGTTACTAGTACTCCTACTGGGCCTTAAACAGGCTCTGCTTGACCCAAGATGGCTGCTAGAGTTACATGGTGCAGCAGCATCCAATTGAATCGCTACCCCAGCGACCCAGGTAACCATAGAGTAGCCATGTTCCTCTTGACTTCCTTTGCAACTGCAGTGCCGCTGTGGAATAGCGCAGTAGACTGCAGTAGACTGCACCTGCCTACAGGTGCAGTCTACATCCTTAGCAGTGGATGTGATGCAGCATTAACTTTTTAGCACAGGGAAAGCAACCCTGAAGCTCCACTGTATGCAGGCTTTGAATAAGTGTGAACACTTCTGTGGGACTACAAGTCTCACAGCAGTCTGTAACTAACACGGCAACAGTGCACTATATTGATCTGGGCAAGTGCCCGCTCACCACAACAGGCCCAGATGCTTGTAAGTCTCCTTTCATGGTATCTTAGTCCCGGTCCAAGCTGGAGCCGTCACACCGCACCACTCCTTCTGATGGCTGATGTAACTGTAATGCAGGAAACCTTTAGAAATCTTGGGTCCTCCAATCCATCTGCACGCTGGTCCAGCTGACTGTACTCTGGAACTCCTTAGAGGCCAAACGAGTCCGCTCCGCGCCACACAGGCCGCAGTCTCCTGGTCAAACACAGACCTTACTGCAGGCAGGCTTTGAATGGCATTCCAAGAGGCCGGAAAATGGCCACACTTCCCTTTTATTTGCCTACCCACCAGGCTGTTCTGTGACCTGTGTAAAGGAAAGTGCAGCGCTAAAATATGTGAACAGTTGTGAAACCAATTGAACCAAAAGATTCAAAATTCAATAAGAGAGAAACAATGCAATGTACTCCTTGAATATTAAAAAACACAAAAATAATATGTGTAAAAAGTAACAATGAACAAAGTGTCCCAAAGTGATAAGATGAAGATGGTGTCAAGCCAGGATGATCTTAGACTGAATCCTCTGGTACACACATTTAAGGACAGATGGAAATGGATGTGCGCTTACCAGAACTGGTGGACTCCCTGTCAGCAACAGGGAGTCAAACAGGCATAGAAAAGCTCCAAACGGCCAACAGACTCGACGTTCCAGGGTAGACAGATAGACTCTGTGGAACTACTCGCAACCTCACAGACCCGATGCAGAAGATCAAAGTGTAGATGACTTGAATGGGACCTGGACCAACATTGATAAGACAGGAACTTCCTGATGGCCACTCGACGGATGGAATAAGATGAGCCAGTAGTGGACCCCAACTGATGGGGCAGCGAAGGCTCTCCTGATAATGTGTAAAGCAGGAGAGGTGAATGGAGCCTATTACTGACGTACGAGGAGCTCACAGAAGGAGAATACATCACAGTATATTTGCATATTTGTTCTGTGACCTGGCATTGTGGGTAGGTGAACTGGGCATTGTGGGTCAGTAGTTCCCAGGCTGAGTTTAAGCACATGAGTCACTTCCTCATTGAACTACATCCCCCACAATGCGTTGTTGCGTGGCTTTACAGAAACCAAACAAAAGTCCGAACAGCATTAAAAGAAAAGGACACTAGTTTGGCTCAACTCTTACTTAAAGAATATAACATTATTTAACATAGTAACTTGGGTGGCAAGACCCCTGCGCTACATTTATAACAACAAATGTGATTGGTTAGATGCATTTTCCTCAGGCACTTTTTGAACAGGAAACAACCCAATGAGAGACATAATAATCACCAAAATGTTCATTACTGTGGATAATATGAATTATTTGTTAAATTATAAGAAGAGATTAATACAACATATTATAAGTGAAAAATATACTGTATATTGCAAAACATATCACTCAAGCTGCACACCACCCCAGAGTCCCCATCTATTATTTTCCCTGCCTACCAGCTATTTATTCCCCTGCAGGGCACCATAACTATAATCCCTGCTAAGTATAAGATATATCACAACATAACTATTATTAGCATTAAGTATCTCTGAATTCTAAATACACACATATTCAATCTTCCATGTTTGTTTTCTGTCTGAGTCCTGTCAGAGCATATGCTTACAAGCATGTACAGCTAAATATCACAGCTTGAGAAGGAATAACAAATATGTTCATGATGAGTATGAACACTAGGAAAACCATTGACAGTAAGTTGTCAGGATCAAACGTCTAGCTGCGTGAGAGAAATAGGAGCGTGCCTTTAACTCCATTTCTGCATTTAATGTAGCCACTCAAATGACACAAAGTGCTTTCGATGAGGCCTCTAATCCTACTTATCCATTCTACCTGATACAAATGTGAAAGCCTTATTTACAAGACCCCAGATCTATCGAGCAAGTTAAATGATATGACTAGATCCCAGCTGCAACCCTGTATCATTAGCCTGAGAAACCACGATTCTATACAGTTCAGCTTCTTTAACATACATTGTTTTGACAAAGTATTGGCTTCATGTTGGGTATTTGTAAATGCCACTTCTTATAATGGTCTGTGTTTCAGAATGATCAATTCAGCTGTAGGGAACAGGCCCGTGTGCATCTTTTTACTGTTGTCCTGTCACATCTGTCTATAGACTTTCTGCTTTAATCGTGTGAGCTGTGCTCTATTGTTATTGGGTTCATACAAGTGTCATCATGCAGGTTTCTCTACAAAACTGCCATGGTCCACATGGTAAAAAAAAAAAAAAATCATTAAACTTAGAAAGAAATTGCTGATAGCAAAGAGCCCCTGTGGAAAAAAGTAGTGCCATCTCCTACATCCAAGGACATAAACACACACACATATATATATATATATATATATATATATATATATATATATATATATATTTTTTTTTTATTTTTTTTTTTTATTTATTAATAGCAAACAATTGGGCTAGAATTACAAGAAGAAGGCAGGTGCACCCCATGGGACTTGTAACATGAGGAAGGTTCAATAAGGTCTGATCATGGTCCTCCGAAACCTCGACCATAATAAACACCTTATTGAACCTTACTCCTGTTGCAAGTGTAGTGTTTGTTCCCGAAGGAGCTGCTAAATTGTATTGAGTCCTCCTGCCCATCACCAATGATGACTTGCCCTTAGCTGGACAAAAGAGCACCGACACACTTTACACAGTTTAAATGTTTTTTATTTAAAGGGAAAGCCCTATAAAGGTACAGGTTAAAGCAGAACTTCAGTAATTTTTTCATCTTTCCATCTTTTAAATCCTCTGCCCTTGTTGTTTTAACTTTGGCATAGCTCCCAACTGTCCCTGATTTCGAGGGACTGTCCCTGATTTGGAGCAATGTCCCTCTTTCCTTCTCATTTGTCCCTCATTTTGGTCTGATCCATATAGTTGTATATAAAATGCACTTTTTATCTATCAAAAAGTGTTTTCCAGTGCTACTGTATTTGTAAATTCCAAAAGCCAATATAAAGGAATAGTAGTGGTAAAAAAAAGCACTTGTAGGTTTAACCAATCTTGTTTTTTTGTACAATTCTCCTTTAAGAGGGCGTGGTCAGGGGTGTGTCCTATGCCTGCATACTTTTGCTGATAGGTGTCCCTCATTCCCATCTCAAAAAGTTGGGAGGTATGACTTTGGATAGGAAACCTTTTTTCTCTTCTGCCAGTAAATACCTTATACAGCTTACTTCTTGTTTCTTAGGCTTATGACATCATGCACAGCTCTCCCTCTCCCTCTCTCACTCTCGTGAGAGTTTGCCAGGAAGGGAGGGGGGATGAGTCATAAGAGGGCCAACGAGAGCTGAAGAGCTGGAGGTTTGCCTCTGTGTATCTGTGTAAATCCAGGAAGTGAACAGGCAGCAGCTTCAGCTGCCCACTGTTAAAATGGCTGCAGTCAGATTTAGTGGGGGGAGATTTCTGCACAGCATATTTGGCAAGTACAGAATCACGGTATATATAAAATAATATGCAAAGTGGTTGGAGGGAAGCTTCAGAATGGCAAAGATATTTTTATTACAAATTATGTCAGCAGACTGCAGTTCCTCTTTAATTAAGCAACAGTTTACAATATCACTACAAAGAAAAAATAGACAAAGGTAATAATGTGTTCTCAATCCAGATATGTGATATAGTAATAATAATAATTTGTTTTTTTTACAAAACGGCACAAAGTATTTTTGCATGCAGATTTTGGATACAGATTTTGGATGCAGATTACAAAGCAGCTGGAGTGACAGGTCACAGCACTGGAGGAGGCCTGCTGGGGCAAGGAATATTTTCTCATGAATTCTCTGCCCCTAGATTAAATTAGCAGTTAACTCTTGCAGTGATGGAGGCATAAAAATTGCAGCTACCGCCATTTTACTTCCCAGGACACCAAATTTCATATATATATATATATATATATATATATATATATATATATATATATATATATATATATATATATATATATATATATATGTGTGTGTGTAGCGTCGGGCTCCTGAAGAGCACGCGCTATATTTTTGTCAATTTAATGTTTCTAAAACCATAGTTGGGTTTTAGGGTTAATTGTTCCAAATAATGGTCTCAGTACCAGTTAGGCTGGACTGTATTGTGTTCTGCTTGGCCATAGGTGTCGGTGTCACCTCTGGCAGGCATTGGAACGCAGTCCAGTTGGACGCATTGGGTGCCAATCTTTCTCGGAACCGGATCAGTGGGTGTGTTGTCTCGCTGTGTGTTCTGGGAGAGGGTACTTAAGGTACTGAGGTCACGTGATTCTGGGTTCTGGTCCAGAAGATCTTTCTGACTGTTTGGTCCTGGTCCTCCTGACCAGCCCCCAGGGGCCCTCATGGCCTAGGGTGCGGATCCATCCATTTCCGAGCCTCGGGGCTGGCTAGACCGAGGTGCAGTAACTGGAAGGAGGATTCCAAGGTGGTCCGGTGCCGTCTCGGTTTAGGAGAGGCACAGCAACTGAGAATGCAACCAGGGGAGGACTCCTCAGAAGAGGGCCACGCACAAGGCTGGCTGCTTGGTAAGAGCCTGGAAGCTAAGCTGGAAAGGACAACCAGTGAATCCACACTCATACGGTATCGCCGAACCGGCTGCAAGATACTGGTACCGTGTGAGGGTTCTCTAAATTCATCCTTCAGTTTACTACAAGTCTGTGGCAGAGACTTTTCACTACAAGTTTTACTACCAAGTCTGTGGCAGAGACTTTGCTTATCCGAATCACATGTCGGTTGCTAAATTCACCAAAAGGGGATTTATCCGATAGCTGAAGTATCCAGTTGCGAATGGCTATTCCCTGGATTATATAGTGAGAGACATTCAAGTGTCAGCAGTTCCAAGAGTGCCTGAACTTCCTACCCATACCCTCTATTCCCTATCGAGAGACTGTGTTTATCTGACGTTTTGCAAATAATTATCCCTAAAGTGGATCCAGTGTCAGTTTCTACAGTTCTTTGGACCATCTACTTCGGGAAACCCCTAGACGCAAACGAGGTCAAGAAGGTAACAGTAAGCCCAAAAATAACCAGCAGCTCCTTCGGGGGTTAGTGCTACATATATATATATATATATATATATATATATATATATATATATATATAAAAAATATATAGTTTGATATCTCGTGATCTTTTTGAATTTTTACTTCCTTCACACACTAGGATTCCGGTCTTGTATATGTTGCCTAAAATCCATAAGAACAGCCAATCTCCCCCTGGTCGCCCGATCGTGTCGGGTAGGGATTCAATCTTTGTCCCGACAGCACGTCTTCTGGACAGGGTCCTATCCCCTCTTGTCAGGAATACAAGATCCTATATTAGAGACACACAGGACTTCCTATCCAAAATTAGAAAATCATCGTTATGCCAGGGTGATGAGATACTTGTAACCTGGGATGTAACCAGTTTGTATACCTGTATCCCACATAGGGAAGGAATTGATGCAGCCATTGGGCTTATTAGATGTAGTGACATTTATTCTGAGGCTCAAGTTACACTGTTTGAAAATGTATTTAACATTCTGCTATTGAATAACTATTTTTTGTTTAAAGATCAATTTTATGTGCAGCAGAATGGTGTTGCCATGGGATCCAATGTTGCCCCGCCATACGCTTGCTCATTCATGAATGATTTCGAACATAAATATGTGTTTGTAAATGAGTTGTTCCAGCAGCACTGCGCCACCTGGTGGCGGTATATAGACGACGTCTTTGCAGTGTGGCGGGGCAACATTGAATCCCTTATGGCCTTTGATGAGATACTGAATGAATTTTCTCCGGATATCCAGTTCAAAATAAATGTTGGCGGGCACTCCATTCCATTCTTGGACACCAGGATATATATTCATCAACGCCGTATTGAGTCAGATTTGTATGTCAAACCAACTGATAGGAACCAACTCTTAATGTTTAACAGCTATCATCCACCCCATGTTTTCAGATCTATTATTAAAAGCCAACTATTGAGGGTGAAACGGATAGTGAGTGATGACACTATAAGAAGAATTAGACTTGATGAGATGTGTTGCAAATTCAAAGAATGGGGGTATCCAGACAATCTAATTAGACAGGAGCTTACAAAGGTAACTAATGATGTGGTAGTGGTCAGGAATCGGCACTGCGATATGGATAAACCCAGACTCCCTTTCAGTTTTCAGTTCAATAGCTATAGTGAAAAGATATTTAATATTATTAAAAAACACTGGCCCTTATTGAGAAGATCTTACCCCCAGATTGAAATTTTACAGCAAATCCCTATGCGGGCATATCGCCGAAACAGGACTATAAGGGACTGGCTGGTTAAATCAGAATTTAAGGATGAAAAAAAGATGTCTAAAATTACATTTCTTGGCAGCAAAAGGAAGGGATGCTTCCCCTGTTTGAAATGCATTCAGTGCAATTTGCTTGTTAAAGGTGATCATTTTATACATCCGACCCATGGTGATAAAATCACTATTAACGGCTTCTATACTTGCCAGTCCTCTTATGTCATTTATATCCTAATATGTCCCTGCGGGTTACTATATGTTGGGGAGACCACCCAAAAAATCAAGGACAGGATCGCACAGCATCGCAGTACGATCCGACTAAAACAGCCGACTTTTCCTGTATCCAAGCATTTTTTGGAGAAAGGGCACTGCGATTCTGATTTGCGATACATGGTGCTTGAGGAAGTTATTAGGGATAAGAGAGGGGCTGATCGAATCCTGAAGCTGAGAAAGCGGGAAGTTTGGTGGATTAACCGATTAAAATCTCTAAGTCCGAATGGAATGAACAGAGACTATGATTTGTATTTGTTCCTATGACACACGATGCATGATTGGTGATGCTGCATATAATTTTATTCAAATTGTCTCATTGTTTTGACTCTTTATCAATCTCTGATACTGATATAGGATATTTTTGTGGTCATGATGCTATGCAATGCTATGCAATTCTGATACCAATGAACCTCTTCTTTTTCCTGCAGGAAATATTGGGAGTTGTATCATTGTATGCTCTGACTGGAAACTGGTGAAGAAGAATTATTGCAGAAATACGAGATTATTGCTATTGCTCTTTCATGGCATCATGACCATTTACCGAATTGGAACAACCAGATTGCTTGTATAATGTATGATGATCTTAATTGGTTGGATACTTTATCTTGCGGATGGGGTTAATTTTGAAATTTTCAATTAACAGTGATTAGTGATCTGTGACATACACCTGTGTTTTGTACTCCTGAATGTGGTATATATATGCTTAGTCTGAGATAGTATGCTACACAAGCCAGAGATAGCCTGACGAAGAGCTGGTGCTCGTAACTGTACAGTGGCTGTGCTTCTGAAATAAGCTGTACCTTTGAAATAACGAAGTAAAGGATTTTCGCAAATTGAAGTACGTGTCCCGTCTTGATTTTCACATGAATATTGGTGGAATATTGGAGGTACCACTTGACGCCTGCTTCTAATACTTTCATTACTGAAGAAAAAGTAACCTGCCCAAATTTAACAACTATATATATATATATATATATATATATATATATATATATATATATATAAAATGTTTGGTGGTTTGAACTTAATCTTCAGGCATAAAATGAGAATTTAAAAAACATGAGCAAAAAATTCAAAAATGGCTCTGGTAGCAAAGGGATTAAAACTAGGAAAATACGATAGCATTAATATACAAGTATCTTTAGTAAAACATTTTTCAAAAAAAGTACTTATTTTCAGGTCAAGCATAGTAGCTGTATCATTAGCTGTATCAATCAGCAGTAATCTCACTTTTTTACTGATCTATGGCATTTATAGTACTGTACTGCCATCACAGACAGACATGCTTCCCTCTTAGCGATTGCTGTACTACAAATTAGGAACAACTACAAACTTGTAGAAAAGGCTACAAACTTTCCAATATAAAAAAAGTCTTGTTGAGGAACAAGGCCGTCACTGCTTAAACGTGTTAACATCTGCTGTACCTACCTCTTTTTATGGAGTATTAATAAATGTGAAAAGATTGACGAGCATGTATGGAGTTGCGGATCATCTTTTACTGATAAAAAAGTCTGCACCAAAGCTGAAAGGAGGGCTCTACCATGGGACAACATTGAAACTCCACCACAAAATATGAAGAGAAAATATGGAAAACACTGCGCTACCAGAACAATGTGAAAAAGCAGCTAACATACAAAACAAACAAAGTCAGGGAAATATAAACAGAAAAATGTAGCGCTAAAACATATACGTATCGTGTAAATATGATGCCATGAATGAATGTGTATATTATGACATTCCCATAGTGAGCGTGAACAATAGCAATCATATAACATAAAATGTCAGTATTTGCTGGAGATAAACCCAAGAAATAGCGTGAACTGAACCAAGGATAAATCAGTATAAAGTTCATGTAGGTGATGATAACACCAAATGAGTCTCTCGGATTGGCTCAGGGGCAAAGGAACACAGGTAAGGAACGGCTTGTCTGATGTTACGGAAAAGCAATAAATACTCTTACCAGAGATGTTGGATACAGCTACCGTACGGTATTTGTATCAAGCAGGCTTAAATGTTGGAATTCTTGCATCCATGGGTGTCAGATGGAGCAGGTGGAAACCCCGGCAGTCAGGAGCCAAGCAGCATTCAAGGCGGCCAATGGACCAATCGGTGTACACAGCGACCAGTGGACCTGATTGTAGCTCAGCTGAGCGATCCTCAGGCGATGTTGGGCTTGGACTGCAGCTTCTGGTCACAGGACCTTTTGATCAGTTCTGCTTTTCTTTACTCCCCTGTCATGAGACCCTCTCTCTGGTCCCAGCGCCGCCATCCTCAGTAAGGGAAACGGGCAGCGAGGGCTGCCCGTTTCCTACTGCGCATGCGTGAGTCGTCGCGCGGCCTACTGCGCATGTGCGAGTCGTCGCTCGGCGCTTTGTGAATGGGGAACGCGATGTGTTGTGGGACACAGTTCCCATAACACACCGCGCCCAATTCACTAGAAGATGGCGCTCGGAGCAGAAGAGAGAACAGCACCGCGGAACAGGAAGAGGCAGATTAGGATGATCTGCCTAGCAACAGCCATTTCTGGTAAGTAAAAAAAATAATAATTTTTTTATTTTAAATTTTATTAACATTTTTTTAAAGTTTTTTTTTTCAGGGTGGCCCTCCACTTTAAATATTTCCTGCCCTGACCCTGACCTGTATCTGGCGTTTGCCTTCTGCTTATCTGCCTGATCTTGTGTTGCTGACCTCTGCCTGTACCTGGACCATTCCGTGTCTGCCATCTATGCCTGCATCTGACCGTCTGTTACCGACCTGGCTTGTCTGACCACGCATCCTCTTCTGATCTGCATGCACCTGCCTGTCCCCTGCTGGAGCGTCTTCTACTGGGGCCATTAGTCTTCCTGAATCTGCTATTAGCAACTGCCTACTGCTGCCTGCTGCCATCAGCCCAGGGGCTGCTGTTCCTGCCAACACATGCTGTTCCAGCTAGCCCGGTCTGTCCTGGTGACAAATTCGCTATGCAGAAGACTGCACAGGCACCATACCTCACCGTGCTCTGGCAGGCACTGTCTCAACATCAGTGGTCTTCGATCTGGGGCTGTACGGGAGGCTTTTCCGCTGCACCTCAAGCTCAGATGTAAGGTACATGACACAATGTGGTGGCCCACGCACTGTGGGCGCACGGCGCTGCCCCCCCACATCCATGCGCCCGGCCCCTTTCAGAACGCATGGATTCCTATGGCGGGGTGGTACTTTTTTAAGCACCTGATTAGAGCCAGAGGCTCTAAGAGGCTGCAAAATAGGGTGCACCCTGATCCCACCCAATTCTGTGACTATAGCAAATTCATTTTCACACTAACCTTCCTCCCCGCCAATCAGGAGGCAGGACGTCAGACCTGATTTCTAATTGGCCAAAGCACCAGGCCACCCTATTGGATGCCTGGCGCTTAGGAAGAGGAACAAGGAGACCCACGCTGGAGCAGAGGCCGCCGCTGCTCTGAGAGGAGCTGCTGCAGTGCTGCGGTAAGTCCCCTCGGCTCTGTCAGAGGGGGGGTGCAGAGCCGCAAACCCCGCGAGTGGAGGGGTCGGTGGTGGGCACAGTGGCTGCATTTGATGGGCTCTGTGGCTGCATATACTGGCCACAAGTGGCTGCATTTTATGGGCAAGTGGCTGCATGTGATGGGCAAAAATGGCTGTATTTGATGGGCACAGTTGCTGCATATGATGGACACAAGTGGCTGCATATGATGGGCACAGTGGCTGCATTTGATGGGCACAGTGGCTGCGTTTGATGGTCACAACGGCTGCATATGATGGGCACAAGTGGCTGCATATGATGGGCACAGTGGCTGCATATGATAGGCACAAGTGGCTGCATTTGATGGGCACAAGTGGCTGCATTTGATGGGCACAAGTGGCTGCATTTGATGGGCACAGTGGCTGCGTTTGATGGGCACAAGTGGCTGCATATGATGGGCACAAGTGGCTGCATATGATGGGCACAGTGAGGCTGCAATTGATGGGGGGGTTCAGTATTTTTCAGTTTGTTTGCACCCCACAAAAATTTTGAGCACCAGCCGCCACTGGTGACAGACATCATTCTTGTTTAGTAAAACCTTGGTCTTCTTAAATTTGCTGCAAGAATAAGACAAACAGCCAAAAGAAAAAAGCAATGTAACCAAAGGTATTAAAAACTATAAATATGTATATTTCATATGAACCTCCTTTTATTGTATCATTTTTATTGTTGTTTTGAATTGTATAGTTATCACAGTATCCGGAATGTGTTTTCTATATACAATTCTTAACATTTTAGACTTGTCTATTTTTAACCCTTACCGTATTTACAATCCTTGCTACATGGCCCAGCCTTGTCTTCCTGACTATATAAATCCTGCATTAGTGAGTTTATTTAGACAGCTCAGAGAAAGTCTGACTCATCCAAACAGGCTCATTGAAAGCACAGGAAATTATAATTAGGACTCATGTTGCTCATTTAGTAAGGAAGATTCACAAACATGGAGGTAGAACAGTCTGAGCTGCATTTAGACTTTCTTTATTAGCCTCATGCATGTGCCGACAATATCGCAAAATTTAGAATGGAACATAATTGAATTAGAATATATCATACTAAATTAAACACCATATGATCACTTTAGATAAATTATAAAAGGGAAGAAAATAGACTAATTTTAAAGACTCTGCCTCATGTGGCATGAAGGCAAAGACTGTTCTTAGATTTCTGCCTGTGATTAGTACGGTTTATCCAAACTGTAATTTTAACCTAGATCAGACCAATAACGGGCCATTAAATATTTACTATGGTTTGCAAATGCACTAGTAAATTGAATACTATAGATCTTTGGACCCCTCACATTTTAATCAGTAATTTATATTTATAAAGCTTTAAGGCCTTGTGCGTGGCTTATTTTATTTTTTTTAATTCCTTTATTTAACAAAAAGTTGCAATGTACAAAAATAACAAGGAGAACAGAGTAAACAAGAATACAAAATAGTCTTGAGGACTGTACAGTACCAGAGGTGGAACAAAAATAATATTGCACCATACAATAGAACATACAAGCGGTAAAAAAAACGTAGTAGATGGAACAAAAAGAATATTGCACCATACAATAGAACATACAAACTGTAAAATAACTCTAAAGATGGCTTAATACCCATAAAAAGGAAGGCCGTACTTGGCTTACTTAAGTGTAGGTCCGTGTTTGGCAGGTGTTATGTGCATCCTCATGCAGGCAGTCCCATTCATGTCTATCACATAGCTGGTAGCAGAGCCTGATATGGTGAGGAAGGCCTCTCTTACACTTCTGAATAGGGCCCCTGATAGAATAAACAGTAGATGCAGGAGTAGAGGGGTACGAGTGCCTGCAAGTCTTACTAGCAGCAGGGCAGATGTCCACCCTGGGCAGTAAGGGTAAGTTCTACAAAAATATACAGCAATATAATGCATCTACGTCCTATAAATTCAGATAAAGCATAACAAGTTGAGTTGAGGCACTGAGGACTTTCATGGTACGGTATGAACTCACAATTCAATGGTTTCATAAAAAAATATACAAGTTTATTATGTCGATTAATATTAAAAATCCACACACAAGGGGAGAGAAGAGGGAAGATAGGAGTACATATGTCCAAAAAAAGGACAGCCAGACAATACTAATAAGACATAAATTCCTCTGATAAAAAATGGAAGTTATATGGGTATCATTCCAGTCAAAATGACCTCAATTCACATAGTTCCAATCTCGCAGTCTACATGTTTTGCAGGAAACCCGCTTCTTCAGGAGTTTAATCCAAGAAGAATATTAATCTGTAAAGAAAAAAAAAAATACAGAAGGAATTATACATAGAAAATAGACCGAAATACATTGTGGACAGTATAGAAACATGTGTGTGCACCATGAAACAGGTGCAAATATATATGAACTGCCAAAAGGGCAGGGTACACATCAACATACAGAGCCCATGAGAATTCCCCACTAGATGCCAAAAGGCCAAAGGCAAAGCAAGCCGTACTCACCGGAGAACCCACATCGATAACCCAGGGCACTGCGATGCCAAAAATGGCAATCTCCTGGGCGAGTGCGGTAATCAAGTGGAGGTGTATAGGGTAGATACTACCAAAGAGAAAGTGGATCATTATACAAAATAGACTCAATACAGGTCTGTAACATAGAGGATTCACAAGGCCTAGTCCCCTTAGAAAATAACATATACAACCATACACACCTACGATTTTCTTAGTATATTTAAAATGACGGTAGCATAGGCGGTGAAATAAACAGAAAAAAATCCTAAAAACTGGTTTGTTCAGATGTACCTAGAGGCATTCAGATATACTGTACATAGTCAGTTAGAAATCTAGATAATGAGATACAGAGAGTATTCAAAGCATTCAGAGACACTCACCTAGCAGTAACTGGACAAACAGATGCAACTGGGATGCATTCCAAACCACTGGAATGACCAGTATCTCATTGTGCCAGCTAATGCTCGATCTAAAGTTTGATACTGAAAGAGGAGAAAAGACCAATGGTAGCCTACAGGTTTCAGTTATCAAGATAGGAAGAGTATAGCTATAATAACAATCAATACTTTTATTCACAGGGTCCTGAAACCTCACCTTACAGAAGTTGATTAACTAGTAAGCTGCCCATAGAGCCCAGTCAGCATGAATACATCTCAAATAGGAATGACCAAGTGTCTCATACATCCATAATGAGAGTCCAAAAAAATCTAACAGTCAAAAACCTATGGAAAGCTGGACAGGAGAAGTCATCAGATGGCTCCAGTAAGCAGTAGCAGAGTCAGGCAGGCTGGGTCATACACAGACAAGAACGATTGGGTACAGGGCACAGGCAGGTGCATAGTCAGGAAACAAGCTGGGTCTGGAACTGATCAGTAAACCAGGAACCAATGGATCAGACAGAAGTGGAGGTCAGGTGACAAGGCAGAGTTCAGCGAGTGGTCCAGACAAGCCGGGTCAGCAACAGAAATCAGGATACAGAATCACAGGGTCACAGGATACACAGGAGGCTGAAGACATAGCAGCATTAATCCTGAGCACTGGTCGAGTTTAAATAGCCTGTTTGGCGCCAACATCTGTTACAAGTGCATGCGAGCACCGGAATGTGCGAGGGCTTGTGTGCGCAAGGGTATATGCCAATGCCCAGTTATTGCGAGCACGTAAGGGAGCATGTTTTAGCCTGTGCACAGAAGTCTGTCCAGGGGAGTAATCTCGTCTATTGGCATACCTTTCCTTACAATGTCAATTGGGATGCAATGGCTGCATGGACACAGCTGCTGCTCCCAATTAGACAGCCATGTGGGTACGGGTGCGTGCGGGTGCTCGAACGCAGAGAGTGTGCATTCTATAAACCAGACCAGCACCCAAATGGCTATCAAATTGGAAGCAGTGGTTGTGTCCATGCCAATTGACATAAATTGGCCTCACTGCTTTATAAATATGCCCCAAGTATCAGAGGATACGGTAAGATTTACATCCAGCTGTGCATGTGAAGGAGAAATGCTCAACTTGGATTGGTAACAGTAAATGATGCACAAAACACAGACATCCAGCAACAGTCAAATGAGGTTTCTTCTGCATTTTTTTTCACCAAGGCGTTAAACAAACAGAATTTCAATGTTTTGTACAGCAAGTCCAAAGCTTAAAACAAACAAAACATCTGTTCCTCTGAGCCACTAACTAAACTTAAGTTGGTTCCCGACATCACACAAACAGACATCACTTGTATTGTTTTCACGTTCTATCAGCACTCATCCTTTTCATCCAGCAGCAAGCTCCCTCAGCAGAGACAGAGCAAATCAGCCCAGAGTCAGCTTGCATATATAAAAAGACCTGTGGACAACAGACACAACAAAGCTTCCATATATCAGGATCCAGAAAAGAACTTAAGATTCTAAAGAAAAAAAAAATTCCCCTACCCACACATTTATGTGGAAACCAGAATCCTTCCCGCTGTGTCATTGTATTTTGACAGCAGAACTCCCCCACTGTCAAAATACACTGATCAGCACTGGAACCCAATAGCTGCATGCACTGATTGAGTGTGAATTTACTAACAAGTTGTTTCATGAGATATCAGTAAATTGATCGACTTCTCATGAATGGGAACAGCTGTACATGGATCAAAATGTGGCTAGTTTCTAAAAAAAAAAATGTATCCAACATTTTTTGGCTACTCCCAAATTAAATCCATTAAATCACGAATTTTAGTTATACGGTATAATACTGGATATCAGGTAAAATGGCCTACAGTATGATGTCCTGGAATTTGAGCGATCATATCTGAATGATGCCTGCAGCTACAGGCATCATGCAGATATCATCTTTTAGTGCCAGCGATTCCCTACACCATAAAAAGGATCATAGCAGCTGTTCCACTGCTTGATTGTTCTTACTGGCAGTGAGAGTGGACACCCCCCCCCCCCCGCCACCCTCTGGTGCTTCTACCGACTCACTGCTGCTATCGGTGATTGTGATTTCCTGTAGACCAGATGGTCCCTGGAGTCTCTATGATCGTTTGGGGCCGGGCGTGGTGTTATGATGTCACTCCCGGCCTCTGATTTCAAACAAATGGTGCCGCCTCGGCTGGGAAGCTAAGATTTTTTTTATTTCAGGCTTTCCAGCCTAGAGGTGAGATGTGGGGTCTTATTGACCCCATATGTCACTGTAAAGAGGACCTGTCATGCTTATTCCTATTACAAGGGATGTTTACATTAAAATAAAAGTGATCAAAAAAAAAGATGTCAAAATAGAAAAATTTAAGTAAAATTAACAAAAAATTTTTTTAAGCGCCCCTGTCCCCGCTCGCAGAAGCAAACTCATACGCAAGTCCTGCCCACATATGAAAATGGTGTTCAAACCACACATGTGAGGTATCGGCGCAAACGTTAGAGGAAGACCAATAATTCTAGCCCTAGACCTCCTCTGTAACTCAAAACATGTAACCAGTAAAACATTTTAAATTGTCGCCTATGGGGATTTTTAGGTACCGAAGCATGGCGCCATTCCACGAGCGCGTGCAATTTTAAAGCATGACATGTTAGGTATTTATTTACTTGGCATAACATCATCTTTCACATTCTGAAAAAAATTGTGCTAACTTTACTGTTTTTTTTCTTTTGTATGAAACTCTTTTTTTCCCAAAAAAACACGTTTGAAAAATTGCTGCGCAAATACCGTGCAAGAAAAAAAGTAAAAAAAAAAAAGTTACGACCGCCATTGTATTCTCTAGGGTCTCTGCTAAAAAAACATAAATATATAATGTTTGTGGGGTTCCATGTAATTTTCTAGCAAAAGAAATTATGATTTTTACATATAGGAGAGAGATGTCAGAATTGGCCTGGGTGGCAAGTGGTTAAAGGAGCAGTGATTATAATGATGCTTAAAGTGAAACAATAAAAATGAAAAATTCCTTTAAATATAGTGCCTGGGGGGTCCCCTTGGTCTGCCTGTAAAGTGGCACATCTGCATTGTGTATAGAACCTGCTGCAGCAAAACTGACATTTATAAAGAAAAAAAAAGACATTTAAATTGATTTTCCTTGCAAGCTTTCTTTATTTAGACAAACTTGAATTTAGACGCTGGGCATGTGGGTGGCAGGGAGTGTATTTTTATTTTTTTCCTGCAGCAGCTGGGACAGAGAAATGTGACTGCTTTACTCTACAGCTGGTGGTGTGCTGCTGGCATACTTGTTGCAAGGACCTGTGACACCCTTTGCTATTTCATCATCCCTGTCAGTGGAGGATGCTGAGAGGTCATGAGATATAGTGGGGGTAGACATGAAAGGTGAGGAGGAGCAGAATTGTGTCCCTTGTGTGTGGCTTTTAGGTGCTCTTGCCAATGGGCTGAGTAGTGGGAGGTTAAATGCCTTGTCAAGCATGTAATACCCAAATGGCTGGTGTTTTTTTGCCATGCTTGATTTGCTTGCGGCAGACATTGCAAATTGGAACAGTGCGATTGGCTGCACATGTGCTAAAAAAGGCTGAGCTGTGAGAAGTGGGCCAAGAGATAACAGCTCCACAATCTGATGGAATAGGGTGGCTGCTCTCTACTCTTCCTTGATGGCTGCCTCTGGAGGACATCCTGTCTCATTTTAGGTTGTTTCTCCCCCTCACTTTCCTCCTATGCTCTATCCGGCACCCAAGTCGCGTCAGTGACCTCATCATCATCACCCCCTCCATCCTCATCATCACTGGATCCAACTTGGGAAAATGCTGCAGCTGGGGGAACATGACTGCCAATGTGTTGTTTATCAGTGTTCTCCCCTCTCTGTAGGCTCATGTTACTCCCTTCCTCTACCTCAGAACCAACATCAGAATCAAGTAATGTCTGTGCATCCTCAAGAAGCAAGTGGCTGATGCTGCGTTCAAATAATTCAGCTGACTCCTCTATGCATGATGCTGGGGCTATGGCAGGAGTAGCTGTGTACAAGGAGGCAGAATAAGCCACTCTGGCAGCTGCGGTGGACTGAGGAGGATGAAGATGGTTTAGTAAGTCAGTCCACCACCTCTTCTCCATGCTGTGGCTGGATAGCATGGGCAACATCACTAAACAGAGACAAATGTGCCCTGCCTGAGGACGGACCACGTCCACCTTTGCCTGTGGACACAGATGCTGCTGGCCCCCTCATAGTGGCATGGGAAAGTTTGCCTCTCCTTGTTGGCCTCCCAAACATGATGGGGGAGCTTATTACCCAAATTTAATAGAAACTGGGAAATGTCAGATTGGATGCACTTTTTTGAATGAAAAGTGTTTTTTGGTGTGCTTTGTATTGAGGACTGATGTTGACAGAAATGTATAAGCTATCAAATAAACTAAAAAATGTAAAAGGTGGAACACCAGCGTTGCAGTCTGAAAAACTGTGGCTGACAATTAATAAAAAAGGGGGCAGGCAGGGGATATGATACTGCTTAAGCCAGTATTTCTATTGAGCTGTCATAAGGTTGATTACTGCGCTATCTGAAAAACACTCTGTGAAGATTACCAAAGTGATATGAGTGGTTAAATACACTGCTGCAACTTTATGTGAGACACACACAATAAATGTACTAAAATAAAAAATAAGTTGCGCAAAAATATGAAGGTAGTGACATATAACACCTGAGTGCAGGTCAAAATGTGGAGAAATATAAACCCAATTGTCCAGTTAGCTAATATGAGTCTCTGGAGAAAGTTCTTTCATAAAGCCCGATCAAAAACAGGTAATATTCTCAGCAGTTACATCCACGGTGTCATAAGATCTGGACACCCAAGAAGAAGTGTCACCGTGGATGTAACTGCTGAGAATATTACCTGTTTTTGATCAGATTTCTATTGAGCTAACTTTCAAAAAAAACTTCTTCTTCAAAGGCTGCATAATAGATGGGCAGTGTGGATCTGGGCAGTAGGTCTGCAAGAGCAAGGACTGTGTTCCATAAACGTAGCTTTTGGTCTTTCCCTATACAGGCAGTCCCTGAGTTACATACAGCCAACTTATACTTACAAACAGTGAGACAACAGGTAGTGAGAGGAAATCTACCCCTAGGAAGGGGAATTTACTCCTGTAACATTTATCATGGGAAAAAGGTGTCTCCAAACCTTGTTTCCACGACAACCAAAATTTTTCAAAATCCAGTTGTCGCAGAAAGTTAGATGAAATATTCTGAACAGGGGCACAGACAGCAAAACAAACATTACAGGGGTGTTAACCCTTCCCTTTGTTATCTAACAAAAACGTAAAAAAAAAACATTTTTGGCTGGTGTTACACTTACATAATGTACCTGTTCCAACTTTCATGCAAATTCCGCTTAAGAGCAAGCCTACAGAACCTATCCTGTTTGTAACCTGGTGGACTGCCTATAAAAACCCTTATAGTGTTCTTTCTAAATTAGATGGTGATATTGAGGTTGCAAGCATAGCTGTTTATGAGAATGGTGACCCTTCTGGGCATAGGATGAATGTCCCTGGAAATTGCTTTGCCAAAAGAACATTTTGTATTTGATGTTACAAATCCAGCAACTGTCATGAATAATGTTCATAAAAGGGAAAGTCATATTCCTGTTGGTAATTTAACTGTAAATTGAGGTGTTTCTTTACGAAAGGGTGTGAAAGTATAGAAAGAACTTAGGTGTTTGCCTGGTGCTGCTGTCAGGAGAGATAAGAGACGCATTTTATATATTAAATATATAAAAGAATTTTGCGCAATGATAGCTAAAATGTGTGATTATAAATATAAAGAGCAATATGAAAAATGACCAGTGGTCGGCGCTGGTACTAGTGAGAGGTGATGACTAATCGATTAGAATAAATATATAAACATTCGTGACTAGCAATATAAATTACACATATAAATAAATATACACATCTATGTGACTAACAGTAAATATAACAATATGTCAAATATTTAAAGTGTCATGTGCATAAAGACCTGATAAACTGTGCAACAAACTGTGCAACAATCAATGTGCATAAAATGGTGTAAATCCGTGACTGGTATAACACAAGTAAAAAACAAGAAAAATATGGTATTGAAGGAATCAATGATAAAAATCAGAATAAAATGACAATTGTGAATAAGTGATAAAGTGATTCAAAAATTGATAAAGATAAAAATAAGTTCACGTAGTCCCAGAATGGATAAAAATATATGGATAAATATATATATAAATACAGCAGAGTCCAAATTGATCCGTCCGATCCTGCTAGTGAAGTGCTGTGTGATCAAACACAGCCGTCACGTGGATCCTACAATAATGAATTTAATAATGCCAGTTCATTCAAATGATCAACACTTTCTGGATAGTTTTTAAAAGACGGTAAAGATTTAGTAGAGATTTGGTCCTGGTTTTCACATATTGTATCCAATCACTGGTCTCTCAGAACTCTCACCTTAAATATGAAAAAATAAAGCCTTTCATGGGTCTCCTATAGCCCAGGTAGTTTAAGTACAGATGTTCAGCAAACGTTGTAAGAGTAATGTACTTCTCCTTTAAGAACGTTTAAATCCTGCAATGCTCAATGTCACAGTGACACAGCGCCAGGGGAAAAAAGAAAGGGAAGCCTCCACTAGTGTAGTATTTTAGATAAGTATTAAAAATATTTATTAGGTAACAGGTGGACTCTTACATAAAATCAAATAGAAACAGGCATTTGTAGGTAAAAATAGCTATCTTTTCCCCAGATGAAGACACGTGACGTGTCGTAACGCGTAGGGAGTGGCCGTAGGCAGAGGAGCACACAAGGAGACGTGAGAAGGCGCTGAGAACGCCTGAAAGCTATTTTTACCTACAAATGCCTGTTTCTATTTGATTTTATGTAAGAGTCCACCTGTTACCTAATAAATATTTTTAATACTTATCTAAAATACTAAAAGGTGTGTATTACTGCGCGGTCCGTGAGTGAAACAAATTATATTTAGTAAAAAGTGTTCCAATAAATGAGAAAATTATATAAAAGTAGAGCTGCTGCAGTCATAAATGCGAGATACCCACATTAAATAACAGAAACAAAATGAATGACTGCGCTGCAAGAAAAAAACCCTATCACAGACCAATGATGGGATGTGGTGAAAAATATTTAGCAAAATAACAGTGATAAATCAGTTGATTGCAAAATAAGTGATAAATAAATAAATAATAACAATAGTGTACTTATGACGAAGCATACACCAATGAAGGGATATAACTCGTTGAACCTCAAGTCAGGCAAAAGCCCAACATAAATAAAAAATAGCAACAACAAAAATAATAATTAACATAAAATCCATAAACGATAGCCAAATTGAATAGTTAGCATAAAGTCCATAGGAAAGTAACCAAATTCAGTGTTGACATCACTCAATTACACCACAAGGAAAAGAAGTGGCCCAATAGAAAAAGATCTCCACCACCGAGAGCAGCTGCCTCTTACCGAATCCAGAGATCTCCTATTACAGAGATCACAAGGGCTTTAGGCTTATCTCCCAGCCACGGGTCTCTGGAGGAGGTTGGAGGATTTTCAGGGGTATGGGATAGCGCTTCCCTCAGAGGGCATAGACGGGTGTCATGTGGGGATAAATAAAAATAGACTCCATAGTGTATCTCTTAACACAAGAATTTAATTAAAAGAGAAAATGCACTTACAAAAAGTCGTTTAAAAGTAGCGTGTAAAATAGCCGGCCGGCTTGTATTGCTGCCCGTGTTCTTCCGGGTCCAGCGCGATGTGTAGTGATGTCAGCACGCCGCTCTCCCTACGCCGTTTCGTCACAGATGACTTCTTCCAGGGGCACGGGCGGCGTGCTGACTCACCACCTTATATAACAGACATGCGCAGTGGACGCCCAATTCTGAGTAGCTGGCGCCTTCATCTGTCGGCCATATTGGACAAGGGAAAATAGCCCTTACATATACAAACGGATTACAAAGTGTAAACCGGAAGGGGACATAATGCAAATTAATACAAAGATCCCAGTAAAAAATAACCGTATGGGTCAGAGGAAAAACAAAGCACCCCCTCCAGAATCCAATAATGGCTACAGAATTTTAAAACCAAAGTACCTGCCAGAGATAGCGTAATACGCCTCTGGTTTGATACTATAAGGAAAATTTTAAAAATATCATCCTCAGTGAACGTAACTGAAGATAGTAGTGGTAACATGACAAATATGTAAATATTAGATGGCCAGTCAAGTCTATGGGACATGTATTGATAACACTCGTCCCCAGACATTTAATGGTCAAAAACATACAAGTAATGTGTTGCTATTCAAGGGAACACTAAAAAAGGGAATTGCTAATAAATAAGTGGGTAGGTAGGACAAACTTATGACCATGCTCTCATAATTATTAGCATAAGGGGCCTGATGGTGTAAATACACTGAAAAAACAGACCCATATACTGAAAAGATAGACCCATTTAGATGCCAGCAACTGTCACAAAAAACGTTATACCAGACAGCCGGGCGGCGCGCGCGCTAGTGCACGCACTCCTGTGCGCGTTCCTGCGGGTGCGGGCTTGCGTGCACGCGTCCGGGCGCGCGCGCAGTAATTTGAACACACCTGTGGCCGCTGTTGGCGCCAGTCAGCCTACTTAATCAGGCAGCACCTGTTGGCCAGTGCTGCCTGATCTTCAGCTTTCCAGAGACCTTGTTCCTGTGTTTGTATCCTGCTAAAACCTTGTTTGATCCTGTGACCCGGCTTGCCCTTTGGAATTCCTTGATCTCCGCCTGCCTGATGACCTCTGCCTGATTGACCATTCTTCTGCTTGTCCCTTTTGTACCTCGCCATTGGAACGCCGCCAAACCTTGAAGGTATCTAGATCATCTTTGATTCCTTTGAGAGACTTGAGCCTGCTTCCTATTCCACGCCTCCCTCCATCTGTGTATCCCGCATACCTGCACTCCATCTTGTCCCCAGTGGGGCTTATACCTGGACTTACCACATCCGCTGGATATCCTGCATACCCTTACTCACATCACCCACCTGTGGAATCTCCACCTGTGTATCCCGCATATCTGCACCCCATCCTGTCTCCAGTGGACTCTCCTCACCAACATCCGGACACCCTGCACCAGGCTCTCTTACCCTTCCTAACTCTCGTGCCTCCTGTACCCATCTCCAGGGGCCGAAAGTGGGATCCGTACGGGAGACCTCCCCTCTGCCCAAGTGGACTCACCAGTCAGGTACGTACCAGCCTGATAGTATCAGGCAGCCATGACTGAGTCCGGGCAGGGGGCCTCTCCCATGGAGGATATGTTCAGGCACTTAGCGGGTCTATCCCAAGCTGTGAAAGGCCTACAGGAAGGCTATTCTCGATTGGAAGAACAAGTCCAAGCCATGTCTGCATCTTCGGTCCCCCAGGTGGCGTCTTCTGTTGGGTACCCTCAAGCACCCTCCGTGATCATGCTACCACCAGAACCCAAGGTGCCAATACCGGAAAGATTCTCTGGGGAACGAAGTAAATACCGGGCGTTTCGCAATGCGTGTGAACTTTATTTCGCTCTACAACCACGGACTTTCTCTTTGGAAGCTACAAAAGTGGGGTTCATCATCTCCCTTCTGACTGGTGAACCACAAACCTGGGCCCACCGTCTATTGGAGCAGAAGTCTGCGTCCCTGGACTCCCTGGAGCGCTTCCTCACTGCAATGGCTCAGCTATATGAGGACCCTCAACCTGCTGCCACGGCTGAAACCGCATTACAATCCTTACAGCAAGGTCGCAGAACGGCCGAGGATTACGCCGTGGAATTCAAACGCTGGAGCTCTGATACAGAGTGGAATGATGCGGCACTGCGACACCAATTTCGCAGAGGACTATCAGATTCTCTAAAAGATGAGTTGGCTCGTGTTGGGATTCCTCAGTCCTTAGATGAACTCATTAATCTCTCAGTTCAAATTGACCGCCGTCTCAGGGAAAGACGGGCCGAAAGATCCTCTGGCCCTTCTCGCCCCTTCTGGATGCTTCCCAATGTACCTGGTCCCTCTAACCCAGTCCCCTCAGCTTCATCTACCCCGGCTTCTGGGGCTGAACCAATGCAAATCGGACTAATTCGGCCTTCCCTGACCCCAGAGGAAAAGATGCGCAGACGGGCCCATAATCTATGTTTGTATTGTGGGGAATCCGGACACTATGCAAGAATGTGCCCCAACAAGACACGTAAGTGGTTGTCTGCTTCTTCTTTATGTGCACCCGTCTTACTCCCAACCGGCACTCACCTGGCTCTCACTATTGTTTTGCAGCTCTCCGGTCGGAGTATTCCAGTATCAGTCATCATTGACTCAGGAGCATGCAGCTGCTTCATTGACCAAGTTTTTGCAACCAACCATGGCATCCCTCTTCAACCCAAAGTACGGGGCCTTGCGGTCCACCTGGCGGATGGTTCCACACTTAGTTCCGGCCCAGTCACCCAGGAAACGGAACCCCTACTGACCACCATAGGATCTCAACACCAGGAGCTCTTACGGTTGGATGTCATACCTTCACCTCTCTTCCCGATAATTTTAGGAATGCCTTGGTTGCGTGCTCACAACCCCAGTATCAACTGGGCTACAGGTGAAGTTCAGTTTCCTTCCAGTTATTGCCGTCAGAACTGTCACTACGGAAGACCCGACCAACCGGCTTCACTCCTATGCCTGGATACTGACTCAGAACTCTACCAGTCCATCCCTGAACCCTACCGGGACTTTGCAGATGTGTTCAGTAAAAAGGGGGCAGAGACACTTCGGCCACACAGGCCTTATGATTGTCCCATAGAACTTCTACCCGGAACAGAAGTTCCCTTCGGAAGAATCTACCCACTTACGGAACAGGAATTGGGCACTCTAAAAGATTACATAGACGAGAATCTGGCAAAAGGGTTTATTCGTCCTTCCACATCCCCGGCCGGTGCAGGTATCTTCTTCGTCGAAAAAAAAGATCATTCTCTTCGCCCCTGCATTGATTATCGTGAATTAAACAAGATCACCATCAAAAACAGATACCCCCTTCCATTAGTACCAGAACTTTTTCAAAGGCTGGGTACAGCCAAAATCTTCACAAAACTGGATCTTCGGGGGGCTTACAACCTGATCCGCATTCGAAAAGGGGACGAGTGGAAAACGGCCTTCCGTACTCGGTTTGGGCACTACGAGTACCTCGTCATGCCATTTGGATTATGTAATGCCCCAGCAACCTTCCAACACTTCGTTAACAACATCTTCCATGATTATCTGGATTTGTACGTCATTATTTATTTAGACGATATTTTAATTTTCTCTTCCTCCTTGACCGACCACCGCAGACATGTCCGAAACGTCCTTACCCGTCTAAGACAACATGGACTGTATGCTAAATTTGAAAAATGTAACTTCGAGATCCAGAGCGTACAATTCTTGGGACTAATCATATCAGCAGAAGGAATCAAAATGGATCCCGAAAAGGTATCCGCCATTTTGGATTGGCCAGCACCCATAGACAGAAAGGGAGTACAACGCTTCATTGGCTTTGCCAATTTCTACAGAAAATTTATTAAAGGATTCTCCTCTATTATTTCACCCATCACTGAACTTACCCGACAAGGAATTCGGTTTCATTGGAGTTCCAAAGCACAACTGGCCTTTGACAGACTTAAAGAACTTTTTACTTCTGCCTCTATCCTCAAACATCCGAACCCAGCCTTACCATTTGTTTTAGAAGTCGATGCCTCAGAGATTGCAGTGGGAGCGGTGCTATCCCAGCGACAGGGTGCCAAGGCTCTTCTTTTTCCAGTAGGTTTCTTCTCCCGCAAACTAACCTCTTCAGAACGAAATTATGATGTGGGCGACAGGGAACTTCTCGCCATCAAAGTAGCCTTGGAAGAATGGCGCTACCTATTGGAGGGGGCTGCGCATCCTGTTCTGGTGTACACCGACCACAAAAACTTGGAGTATCTGAGAACAGCTAAAAGACTAAGACCACGACAAGCCAGGTGGGCTCTATTCTTTTCGCGTTTCCAACTCCACATAACCTATCGGCCAGGCTCCAAAAACAGTAAGCCAGATGCTCTTTCTCGGATGTTCTTGGATATCGAGCACGATATTCCTCCCGACACCATCCTACCCGCCGGGAATTTCCTACTCTTACAAGAAGACCTCATGTCTCGGATCAAACAAGCCTCCATTGGGATGCCTCCCTTGGATGGAGTTTCCAGTAAGGATGGAATGTTTTGGCATGAAGGCAAGATTGTGGTTCCAGAAAAATTGAGGTTACATGTATTAGAGTTATGTCATGACCACAAACTGGCTGGGCACTTTGGTATCTCCAAAACAACTGACCTACTACTACGTACCTTCTGGTGGCCCCATCTGACCAAAGATTGTAAGAGATATGTCGAATCATGCTGTGTCTGTGCCCGAAATAAGACTAGCCGAACAAGAGCCTGGGGTCTATTAAAACCTTTACCAGTCCCAGAAAGACCATGGAGTATGGTTTCAATAGATTTTATTGTCGAACTCCCACCTTCAGAAGGTTTTTCCTCTATCTTTGTTATAGTGGACAGATTGTCAAAGATGGCACATTTTTTGCCCATGAAGGGTACCCCTTCAGCTTTGGAAACTGCACAAACGTTCATTAAAGAAGTGGTAAGATTACATGGAGTCCCAGCAAACATAGTTTCAGATCGTGGTGTCCAGTTCACCTCAAGATTCTGGAAGGCTCTTTGTCGATCTCTGGAAATCGAGTTGGCATTCTCATCTGCATACCATCCACAGACGAACGGCCAGACCGAGAGAACCAATCAGACATTAGAGCAATATCTACGCTGTTTTTCTACCTTTTCCCAAGATGATTGGGCCTCCTTGCTCCCCATTTCTGAGTTCTCATACAATAACTCTCTGCACTCAAGTATTAACCAAACCCCGTTCTTCGCCAATTATGGGTTTCACCCATCCTTTTTACCCAGGTCAATTCCGGAATGCTCCATACCCGCAGTTTCGGAAACACTAGACTTCTTCTCCACTAACAACAAGTTACTACAGGAGTCCATGACTAAGGCACAGGAGAATTACAAAAGAATCTTTGATGGAAAAAAGCGCGGAGAACTCATTCTGGAACCCGGTGATCAGGTCTGGTTGTCCACCATCAATCTGAAGATGGCCTGCCCCTCCAGAAAATTAGGCCCTAAGTTCTTGGGTCCTTTTTCCGTGAAAAGGAAAATTAATAATGTCGCCTACGAATTGGATTTACCTACTTCACTAAGGATACAGGTTTGTACATCCAGTCTTCCATGTTACTCTTTTAAAACCAGTGACTCCTAATCCTTTTGCAGGCCGCAGGGTTGGTCCCCCCAAACCCATCATTGTCAATGATGAAGAGGAATTCGAGGTGGAAGCAATTCTGGATTGTAGGAAAAGGCGTAATCAGATCCAGTTTCTCATCAAATGGAAGGGATACGGGCCTGAAGATAATTCATGGGAACCTGAAGACAACCTGCATGCGGGTGAGTTATTACGAACCTTCAAAAACTCACACGCCTCCAAGTTAGCTCATCTGGGCATCCGGAGGCTGCCCTTAAGGAGGGGGCACTGTCACAAAAACCGTTATACCAGACAGCCGGGCGGCGCGCACCGCCGCGCGCCGGCGCGCTAGTGCACGCACTCCTGTGCGCGTTCCTGCGGGTGCGGGCTTGCGTGCACGTGCACGCGTCCGGGCGCGCGCGCGCAGTAATTTGAACACACCTGTGGCCGCTGTTGGCGCCAGTCAGCCTACTTAATCAGGCAGCACCTGTTGGCCAGTGCTGCCTGATCTTCAGCTTTCCAGAGACCTTGTTCCTGTGTTTGTATCCTGCTAAAACCTTGTTTGATCCTGTGACCCGGCTTGCCCTTTGGAATTCCTTGATCTGCCTGATGACCTCTGCCTGATTGACCATTCTTCTGCTTGTCCCTTTTGTACCTCGCCATTGGAACGCCGCCAAACCTTGAAGGTATCTAGATCATCTTTGATTCCTTTGAGAGACTTGAGCCTGCTTCCTATTCCACGCATCCCTCCATCTGTGTATCCCGCATACCTGCACTCCATCTTGTCCCCAGTGGGGCTTATACCTGGACTTACCACATCCGCTGGATATCCTGCATACCCTTACTCACATCACCCACCTATGGAATCTCCACCTGTGTATCCCGCATATCTGCACCCCATCCTGTCTCCAGTGGACTCTCCTCACCAACATCCGGACACCCTGCACCAGGCTCTCTTACCCTTCCTAACTCTTGTGCCTCCTGTACCCATCTCCAGGGGCCGAAAGTGGGATCCGTACAGGAGACCTCCCCTCTGCCCAAGTGGACTCACCAGTCAGGTACGTACCAGCCTGATAGCAACTCAGATTCAGTTCACAATCGTAACTTAGTGATCAAAAATAACATCAGCTATTGTCTATAAAAGCGTTGACGTCAGTGTCAACGTTCATACCATAGGGGGTATAACACCGAACTCTGTAAATCCAGGACATTTCTAGCTTGGATAGTTCCCTTACCAGGGAACCCCCCCTCCAATGTGAACTGTATTTGTCAAGGCCAAGGAACAAGGTGTTAGCTGGATTATGATCATGGTGAATGGCGTAGTGTTTGGAGACTGAATGGAACCTAAAACCATTTTTAATATTAGTAATGTGCTCTCCTAAGCGAACTTGCATCGATCGTTTGGTCCGCCCAATGTATTGGAGCCCACAAGGGCATTCAAGTAAATAGACTACGCCTGTAGAGCTACATGTAATGAAAGAGTCGATTTTGTGGACCGCAGATGTACTGCTGGAAACAAAAGACTCAGTCCTTCTTTTCTTACTTTTATTAAGGCTGCAAACCTGACATCTGCGACATTGGTGGTATCCTGTCATGTTTTGAAAGAAGGAAACTTTTTTCGTTGGGGGGTCAATTGCATTGGGAGCAATTTTATCCCTAAGGGATGGTGCTCCCTTAAAGATCACTTCAGGCTGTTGAGGTAGAAAAGTTTTGATAATAGTATCGTTACCCAAAAGGTGCCAGTGTTTCTTTAAAATATTTTTCAAAACATAATGCTGCGTTGAAAAAGTAGTGATGAGAGGTAAAGAAGGTTTCTTTCGAATCCTCGTAGGACCATCAACAAGGAGTGTTGATCTATCTAGGGCTGCTACCTCATCCAAAGTCCTACTGAGTAGCCCTTGATCATAACCTTTTTCTGAGAGTCTGTCTTTCAAAAGACCTGCCTGGACTTTGTAATCATCAATAGAGGTACAGTTCCTCCTTATCCTGATAAACTGGCTCTTAGGGATAGACCTGAGCCAGTTATCATGATGGCAACTTCCTTGGGGAATATAGGCGTTACGGTCAGTTTTTTTGAAATATGACCTAGTTGTAAAGCCTCCTTCCTGTTTAGTGATAGTAATATCAAGGAAGTTAATCTGGGTGGTGCTAGCTTCATGTACAAACCTAATACCCCTTTCATTGTTATTGATGGTCAAGAAAAAGTCGTCTAATTCGGACGTTGACCCATCCCATAGGAGGAGGACGTCATCAATATACCTAGCCCAGAACCTAAGCTGTGGGTATCGGTCATGGTAGATGACGTCCTCCTCCCATTTGGCCATAAACAGGTTGGCCAAACTAGGGGCATATTTTGCCCCCATGGCAACCCCCCGTATTTGGCGAAAAAAACATTGGTCAAACCAAAAATAATTATGGTTAGCAGCATACTCTAAAAGATCCATAATGAATGATTGCTGGTGGGCTGGAAGCATATTGGATGTAGACAAATAATGCTTGACTGATGCTAGCCCTAAATCGTGGGGTATAACTGTGTACAATGATGTTACATCAGCCGTCACCATCAGAGTCTGTGTACTGGGTTTTAAATTGGACAGTAAATTAATTACATGTTTAGTGTCCTTTACATAAGAGGGCATATTTCTCACCAAAGGTTGTAGAAAGTGGTCTATATACTTGCCCACCCGGGACGTAATGGAATCGATACCACTTACAATAGGTCGTCCCGGGGGACAGGTGAGACTTTTATGAATTTTAGGCAAGATATACAGTACCGGAGCACGTGGTGCTTTGGGGACCAAAAAAAGTTTTTCCTTTTCATTCAAAATGTTGGTTTGAAAACCCCTCTCTACCAATATTTGTAGGGACTTTTTGTACTGAAAAATTGGATTACCTGGTAGCCTCACATAAGTATCCTCGTCATTCACAATGTTACGCATTTCCTGTAAATAGTTAGTATGGTCCAGTATAACTATCCCCCCCCCCCTGTCTGCGGGACGGATTACTAAATCCCTGTTATTGCATAATTGATCCAACCCCTCTTCTAGTTTTTTTTTTTTTTTTCCAATAAAATTTTTATTGAGAAAAGTAACAGTACAATGAATACAATCAGTACAATCAATCGTTTCAGAATGAATAAAAAAGCAGTATACATACATATATTCTCCTTGAATCGGGTTGATGGTTATAGGTAGTAGATGTAACCATAGTTCAGATTGTACAGTTAATACAGTATGAATATAGTAAAAGAGACATGTCTCCCGAAGCATGTAAACATAACATATAACGAGGAGATTAGACTACAAAACAAACTAGGGGTGGTTTCGTAAACCAAGTCTGAAAAGCATGTAGGTAAAATTATAGATTAACATTAACCAGGATCTGTAGTGGCTCTAGGTGTGTATAATGATTTGACAGTCGTGGAACCGAACCGGGGCAAGTCCCTCTCAACCCTTGCACCCCTATTGGGAACATGCTGTGCAGAGGGAGCGGGAAATTGAGAAGCCTAAAGTATAATGCGGGTGGTGGACCACCAAGGGTGTATTGAGCCTAGGTGCTTTGGAGGTGGTTGGAGATTCACGGGTAGAGAGGCATATCCAGTATTTATGGATTGGAGCTTCCTGTGATTGGAAGAGAGCTGGGGTAGTATGAAAGGAGAGGGTGGGGAGCAAATGAGAGTCAAGATGTAAGCGGGTTGAAGACCTAATATGTGAAAGGGGGGGGGGAGGACATAGGGCACGGGAATCATCATATGTGTTGAGTATTTCTGCAGGTGATCAAGAACGGGAGCAAGTGTAAGAGTGTAGAGTGTAGAGTGTAGATAGAGTGAGGACAGCATAGCATGACGGATACCTGGCCATTTAGCTAGGGCTAGTACTGGAGCTCGCAGATGTGCCTTTAAGGTGCATCAAGGAGTTCCTGATACATTTGGGAGGTTTTAAAGTGGATCCAGCATGACCATATATTGCTATATGCGGTCGGAGTGTCTTTGGCTTGATGGATAATATTTTCCATCTCTGAGGTTCTTTCAATACGTTGAAACCAATCTGCTATAGTCGGTGGGGACGTAGACCTCCAGCGAGTAGGTATACATTGTCTGGCGGAGTTGAGTAGGTGTGGAACAATGGATTTTTTGTAAACTGAGTGAGGGAGGGAGATGTGCTGTAGGAGAAATTGTGAAGGGGTGAAGTCCATAGTATATGTGGAAATGCGAGCTACGGCATCAGCAACTTTCTGCCAGAATGGTTGGAGCAAGGAACATTCCCACCAAATGTGAAGCGGAGTACCCGTTTCCAGTCCACATCTCCAACAGATTGGAGGGGTTTCGGGGTGGAATTTGTGTATTATATTAGGCGCTCTGTACCATCTGGCATAAATTTTGTAAGAGTTCTCTTGTGCTGAGACACAAATAGTATTCTTGTGTATACGTTGATAAATCATCTCCCAGTCTTTACTGGAGAGGTTTATGTCGAGTTCCCTTTCCCAGGTCATGACTAGCGTATTAAGTTTAGGATCAGAATCTCCAAATAGGAGCGTGTAGGTTTGTGATACAAGGTGCTTTTGGGGGGGATCGCTGGTGCATAGGGTTTCAAAAGGCGTGTGATCCCTGGACCACAGAGTAGTGTCATGTCCCGCGGTGAGGTAGTGTCTGATCTGGAGAAAGTTATAGAACTGAATGTGGTGATCCGGGAAGCATAGTTGGGTGTCGTGAAATGAGAGTAGAGAACCATTGCGAAAGAAGTGGGAGGCCCGCAGCGTAAGGGGTTCTAGATTGCCAGTCAAGTTTCGAGACGGTATACCCGGGGGGAAGTCTGGGTTCCTTTGTAACGGGGTCATAGGACCAGGGTATGGGGACCATTTTAGCGCCCGGGCAACATATTTGAAAGCTTGTAGGGTAGCGCCAATGAGAGGGTGGGAAGAGGAAGCCTTAGGTATCTTGGAATCTGAGATCCATGGTAGGAGGGTAAGTGGTGTGTCGTCAAAGGAGTTCTCGATTATGATCCATTCTTTGGAACTTGCGTGGACGTGCCAGTCAATTATTCGAGTAAGGTGGCTTGCCTGATAATATTTTTGGACATCAGGGAGGCCTAGACCCCCTTTGGATTTCGGGAGCGTGAGCGTGTCCCAGCTAATTCGAGGTGATTTTGCCGCCCATACGAAGTTACGGCATAGTCGCTTATATGACGTAAAAAATGACGTGGGTAGGTCTATTGGTATTGCTTGGAGGATATAAAGAATACGGGGTAAAATATTCATTTTTAGTATCGCTATGCGCCCAAACCATGAAAAATGTCCCGATGTCCATTTGAGGAGGTCATTTTGGATGGTTTGTAAAATTTTAAGATAATTTAATCGGTAAAGGTCAGTCAAGTTGGTAGGTAGTTGGATTCCCAAGTATGTGAGGGAAGTATCTTCCCAAGTGAAGGGGAAGTTGGATTTGCACAGAGACACAGTTTGTGGTTGGAGGGATACATTAAGAGCCTTTGATTTTGAAAAATTAATCTGCAAGTTAGAGAGTTGTCTAAAGAGGGTGAAGTCTTTCAAAAGATTAGGTAGGGAGGTAAGCGGGTTGGATAAGAAGAGGAGAATGTCGTCTGCGTATGCCGCAAGTTTGTATTGTTTATTGTTTATTTCTATGCCAGTAATGTCTGGGTTGGTCCTAAGTTTTCGTAGGAAGGGTTCTAAGGTAAGAATAAAAATAAGGGGCGATAGCGGGCAACCCTGACGAGTGCCATTGGAGACAGAGAAGGCGTTCGACAGGCGACCGTTGATCCGTAGGCGAGCAGTCGGTTGTGAGTACAATGCGAGTATCATTTGCAAAAATTTAGGAGGGAAACCCAGGGCCGTGAGCGTAGCGGACATATAGTCCCAAGCCACTCTGTCGAACGCCTTCTCTGCATCCAACGACAGAAGAAATCCTTTTTGGGTAGTGTTGTGAGATAACCAACGGTGTATGTTTAGGGCCTTAATTGTGTTGTCTCTGGCTTCCCTCCCCGGGACGAAGCCTACTTGATCTAGGGAGATTAGTTTAGGTAGGAGTGGAAGGATACGATTAGCAAGAATTTTGGCATACAGTTTTATGTCTACATTCAGGAGTGAGATGGGCCTATAGTTGGATACTATAGTATCGTCTTTACCTGGTTTGGGGATCAGTGTGATGTGTGCTTCAAGGAGGTCTCTGGGGGTAGAATCGGGAGAGGCAAGCGAGTTAAAGGTAGCAGTGAGGTGTGGCGCTAGCACGTCGATGAAGGTCTTATAGTAGGAAACGGTCAGTCCGTCTGGGCCAGGGCTTTTGCCCGGTTTTAGTTGTTTTAGAGTAGACAGAGTTTCTTCTACAGTAATAGGGGTGTTAAGAGTTTCTGCATCTGCCGATGAAATCGGAGGGATGCCAAAGTGTGTCAGAAAGGATGAAATCGAGTCCTGTCTATTAGATAGTCGGGCAGTCGGGTCACTCTCTGGGAGGTTATACAGCTTGGTAAAGTATGAAAGGAACTGAGTGGTGATTGCCTCTGGAGAAACATGCATTTTGCCCTCAGGATCAATAATTTTGTGTATTGTGGTAGTGGCTTTTCTGCGTTGCAGTGCTCTGGCAAGCAGCTTGCCAGTTTTGTTACCAAATTGATAGAACAGCTTCTGGGATAGAAGGAATTTACGTTTAAGTCTCTTATGCAATTCCTCTTTCAGTTCATCTCGGGCCTTGATGAGGTCTAAAAGGGATTGTTGGGCTAGGGAGGCTTTGTGTATTCGTTCTAAGGCGTGTATCTTGGCCGATAGGGTAGAGATGTGTTGTCTTTGTAGTTTGTTTCTATTTGCCGTCATCGAGATGAGTTCGCCTCTGATCACACATTTGTGAGCCGCCCAAGTGACTGAGGGTGAGCAGTCAGTAGTGGGGTTTTCTTGAAAGAATTGGACCAGTCGGGTGTTGAGTTTTAGGGTATTGGAGATGTCAGTCAGTAAAGAGTTGTCCAGTCGCCAAATGGTGTTGGAGGTACGGGCTTGTGGTATAGAGAGCGTCACGGAGATAGGGTTATGGTCCGAGAGGACCATAGGATCTATTGTTGCTTTCGTGAGGAGTGTCAAGTCTGCTTGTGAGATAAAAAAATGGTCAAGTCTAGTGTATTTATTGTGTGGGGGAGAGAAGTAAGTGTAATATTTTTCGTTTGGATGGAGGGTACGCCAGGTATCATGGAGAGTCAATTCTTGGAGCCTCTTTTTAATGTCTCTTAAAGCTCTATACGGTAGAGTAGAGGACCCATTAGAGGAGTCTAGGGTGGGTGTGAGTGTAACGTTGAAATCTCCTCCTAAAATGACAATACCAGAGTGGAATTCCGTGAGTAGGTCAAGAGTTTCCCGGAAGAAGGGGACTTGTCTTGTATTGGGTGCATAAATGTTTGCTAATGTAATGGGTCGGTTGTGCAAAGTACCTTTAATGAAAATGTATCTGCCATCATCGTCTCGTTTTACGTCTGAAACCAGCAATGGGCATTGCTTAGATAGTAATATGGAAACCCCTTTAGATTTAGAAACGTTTGTTGTGGCATGGTAAGCTGTGGGGAAGTAGTAGTTATGAAGCTTGGGGATACTGTCTGAACGAAAGTGGGTTTCTTGTAAAAATGCTATGTGGGTTTTTTCTTTCTGTAGGTAGTATAACAGTTGAGAGCGTTTTTCAGGAATATTCAGGCCGCGTATGTTAATGGAACATAGTTTGACCGGTGGGAAAGGAGTAGCGTCATGAGGGGTAGCCCTGTATTCCGAGGTATGAGGTGTATCCGTCATGCTATGCTGTACCTTGTGAGCCTGTGTCTAAGGGTAAGAGTGTGTCTGAGATAACGAGTGAATGAAAGATAGACTCTCTGGGGGGGAGGGAGGAAAGGGGGGGGGGGGTGAGCAGAGGCTGAAACGCCCGCAGGGAAGTCTCTACAAAGGGAGAAGGAAGATAGACAAGAACTATCCTAGACCAGTCAGACTGGTTTCAGGTTAGGTGGGTACAGTCAGCAGTAGGCAGGTCAGGTAGTCAATACAGAATGTATGCAGCAGGATACTGTGCTGTATGGGGGTTGGTCTGATCCGAGCAAGGTGGCAACTAAGAGGAATAAAGTACATGGTGGGGCCGCCGTTACCCCTCCGGTGAGCAAGTCTTGGGTGAAAAGAGACAGGAATGGGAGGAAGTATTTTTGGCTATGGTCAGAGGTGTCATAACGTGTCATGTAATATGTTGTATGGCGGGAATATTTAGCAGAGTGTAGATGTAAAGTGTGGATATCTATAGGAAGAGTCTGGGTTACTTGAGGGGGTGTTCCGTCCATCATGTAAATCTCTAGGTGTGTAAAATAGAGGGGCATACGTGAAGTTCGGCCAAAGGTAGTCATTTACAGTAGTGTCCTTTAGACGCATTGTAGTTAGACAAGATGGAGAGCGTTCGTGTATAGAGATAAACAGCTATATATCAACAAAACATAAAACAAAACAAAACACTTTCTTTAAATAATGAGGACCCTGTCGTTAAATAGCAGGCAAAATGCATATTATTGTTTGCCACCGTATCTGTTGTGGTAGTCAAGGGTATGTGGAGCCTTTGGAGGACGGGAGAAACCATAGGATCTAGTAGAGTAGCGTAAGTTAACCTATAATGTGGTAAGGAGAGGTTCTAGGCGTAGGATGTACTCTATCTGAGGGCATAGCAGAAGTGTTGGGGGAGATAATGTCGGCGGTTGTGGGATCAGCCGAAGATTGCTGGGAGTAAATTCTGCAGCAAACGTTTATAGTACTATAATCAGGCACATTGTGGTATAGCTAGTGTGGTCGTACATCAGAGGGGAGTGAGCCTTATCCTATATTGATCCCGTTCTCCAAGTGCTGCCCACCCTGAACATCAGTTGTCATTAAAAACAATGAAAGTAGAAAGGAATAATACATCTTCACATAGTCCTATAATATCAGCGTGAGTCTCCTTTAGGCGAACCCAAATCTAATAATACAGCTTCCATTAGGGTAACCGTGGGGGTTAGAGCATTCCGTTTGGCTTTAAACAGGAAGGGACAGTCACCATTAGACTTAGGGAGCTTCAAGGAATCTGGGCAGGCTAGTGAGTGTGCCGAGGGTATATAACTCATCGATGGCTAATAAGTTAGTGGGTGCCCGTTTATCGGTTAGACAGGGTACCGGAGCATGACCTTAGGGGGTAAATGCATGTTGTGCTGGATACAGCGACAATGCAATAGAGACAGCGGAGGTAATTGAGCTGTAGCATTATGCAAGTGGGGCCGTTACTCACGTGAGCCTTATGGGAGCTGTATTCCTGAGGGAGCGTAGTATAGATCAGTGTCTCCGACAGTCTCATTGAAAGTCACTCAGCGCTGGCAAGTATTGCAGGGTCTGTGGTGAAAAAGCAACCTAAAGATAGAAAATAAAATAAAAGAAAAACTGGTAACGAAAACATTCTCCCCTGTAAGGAGCATACAACCTAGGAGCATATCTGTAGAAGGTAGATGTTCCCGGCAGGTGGGAGGCTGTGGGGTGTAGTTGCCTCAGAAGTCTCTGTAAGGCCTTCGGGATCTCGAAGAGTCGGCGGGACCGTAGCCACGATCCAGGTGTCTGTTGGAGCGTTGTCTTGAGCTCGAGGGGGACCGGCGTCTGCTCCGCTGGGCGTCTTGGGTCTCCATCGGATCTTCTGCTGGTGAAGGGCGTCTGGTAGGGTGCGGGCGGTACTCGGCATACCAATCTGGCACATCGATGAGCGGGATGTCAAGCGTGCGGCAGAAGTGGTGAAGATCTTCCGGGATTTTCAGGAGGGCCGTACGGCCTAGATGGGAGGCAGATAGGCAGAAGGGAAATTTCCATCTGTATTGGATTCCCTGTGCTCGTAGGGATTCCAGTAAGGGCTTCAGGTGCCTGCGGTGTTGGAGCGTGATCGCCGACAGATCCTGGAAGATTTGAATAGGGGCTCCTTGATGTTGCAGCCTCTGGGTGTCCCTGGCCCGTCTTAGGATATCTTCTTTGATATGAAAGTCCACTATACAGCACACGATGTCCCTGGGGGGGTCAGATTCCTTACCCCTGGGACGCAGGGCCCTGTGAATCCTCTCGAATTCTATGCGTGTGTCAGGCGGTCTTTGAAGCAGTGAGTTGAAGAGAGCCGTTACTTCGGTAGTAATATTCTCCGGCGCAACGCTTTCCGGCATCCCTCTGATACGGAGGTTATGGCGGCGTCCCCTGTTATCCAATTCTTCCAGGTGCCTATTAGCATCCCGTAGTTGCAGGGTGTGGATGTCAATTTTCCTCGTAGCTTTCCGGAGGACTGTATCGTGCTGCGCTGTGGATTTCTCCACATCTAGAACCCGATCAGAAAGGGCGCGAATGTCCTGCCTCAGGTCAGATATGGCGGCTGAAAGCGTGTCCTTTATGTCCGCCGCGATCGTTCTCAGGTCTTGTAGGCACAGTTGTGGCTGCGGAGGCAGGTTGCGGTCACCATCCTCAGTTTGCTGGAGGGGCTGAAGGTTTACTGACCGATCGGTCAGTGGCGGGGCTGCAGCTTGTGAGGCGCTGTGGCGGGCCGGCGCCATATTGTTCCCTCGTGATCTAAACATCTCCGGGATGTTTTGGCTTCCGTTGCCCGGTTGTTCGCGGGGGGAGCGGGATCTGGAGGCAGAAGTGTGGCGCGAGGCCGTTCCCATGATTTCGTGCGGTTTCAGTAGTTGGAAATCACCGATAAAGTTGGTTAGGGAGAGGTAACGGCGGGAGCTGAGGTCTCAAGCGGCCATCTCCTTGCTAGGTCAAGCCACGCCCATTCTCTTCTAGTTTTTTATCCATTTTATGGTTAGAGACTTTGGTTGCTTCCAGACCCCTAAGAACACCCCAAGACCTGATACATCCAGGGACCGTTTTGGTACCAACTATGAAGGAAATCAAGACAACCAACATTGGGGTTTTCCCAAACCCAATCAGGGAGTAAAACGCCAGGTAGAAAACAAAGAGGAAGCAAAGGGGGGAGGAGGGCACAATCCAAAAAAGCAAAGGAGTTGAGCGGTGATGGCATTTTTAATTTAAGCTCTCAGTCACTTTCTGATTCTGAGAAGGCCTTACTCAATAAAGGTTTAAAATTTGCGCCGCCTAATAAGTTAAATAAGTTTCAAACTTTCATGGATATACACAAATATGTACGTAGGATTAACATCAAACGACATTTTGCTAATCGCCCCTCTATGCTAAATGTAGCAAACCAACAGTCTTTTCAGCATTCTCCACCTTCAACCCCCCTGGTGTCTTGGCACCCTCTTTGAAAGTTTTTAGAGACGTTGTTCTTAGGGATCTGGAAGCAACCAAAGTCTCTAACCATAAAATGGATAAAAAACTAGAAGAGGGGTTGGATCAATTATGCAATAACAGGGATTTAGTAATCCGTCCCGCAGACAAGGGGGGGGGATAGTTATACTGGACCATACTAACTATTTACAGGAAATGCGTAACATTGTGAATGACGAGGATACTTATGTGAGGCTACCAGGTAATCCAATTTTTCAGTACAAAAAGTCCCTACAAATATTGGTAGAGAGCGGTTTTCAAACCAACATTTTGAATGAAAAGGAAAAACTTTTTTTGGTCCCCAAAGCACCACGTGCTCCGGTACTGTATATCTTGCCTAAAATTCATAAAAGTCTCACCTGTCCCCCGGGACGACCTATTGTAAGTGGTATCGATTCCATTACGTCCCGGGTGGGCAAGTATATAGACCACTTTCTACAACCTTTGGTGAGAAATATGCCCTCTTATGTAAAGGACACTAAACATGTAATTAATTTACTGTCCAATTTAAAACCCAGTACACAGACTCTGATGGTGACGGCTGATGTAACATCATTGTACACAGTTATACCCCACGATTTAGGGCTAGCATCAGTCAAGCATTATTTGTCTACATCCAATATGCTTCCAGCCCACCAGCAATCATTCATTATGGATCTTTTAGAGTATGCTGCTAACCATAATTATTTTTGGTTTGACCAATGTTTTTTTCGCCAAATACGGGGGGTTGCCATGGGGGCAAAATATGCCCCTAGTTTGGCCAACCTGTTTATGGCCAAATGGGAGGAGGACGTCATCTACCATGACCGATACCCACAGCTTAGGTTCTGGGCTAGGTATATTGATGACGTCCTCCTCCTATGGGATGGGTCAACGTCCGAATTAGACGACTTTTTCTTGACCATCAATAACAATGAAAGGGGTATTAGGTTTGTACATGAAGCTAGCACCACCCAGATTAACTTCCTTGATATTACTATCATTAAACAGGAAGGAGGCTTTACAACTAGGTCATATTTCAAAAAAACTGACCGTAACGCCTATATTCCCCAAGGAAGTTGCCATCATGATAACTGGCTCAGGTCTATCCCTAAGAGCCAGTTTATCAGGATGAGGAGGAACTGTACCTCTATTGATGATTACAAAGTCCAGGCAGGTCTTTTGAAAGATAGACTCTCAGAAAAAGGTTATGATCAAGGGCTACTCAGTAGGACTTTGGATGAGGTAGCAGCCCTAGATAGATCAACACTCCTTGTTGATGGTCCTAAGAGGATTCGAAAGAAACCTTCTTTACCTCTCATCACTACTTTTTCAACGCAGCATTATGTTTTGAAAAATATTTTAAAGAAACACTGGCACCTTTTGGGTAACGATACTATTATCAAAACTTTTCTACCTCAACAGCCTGAAGTGATCTTTAAGGGAGCACCATCCCTTAGGGATAAAATTGCTCCCAATGCAATTGACCCCCCAACGAAAAAAGTTTCCTTCTTTCAAAACATGACAGGATACCACCAATGTCGCAGATGTCAGGTTTGCAGCCTTAATAAAAGTAAGAAAAGAAGGAGTCTTTTGTTTCCAGCAGTACATCTGCGGTCCACAAAATCGACTCTTTCATTACATGTAGCTCTACAGGCGTAGTCAATTTACTTGAATGCCATTGTGGGCTCCAATACATTGGGCGGACCAAACGATCGATGCAAGTTTAGGAGAGCACATTACTAATATTAAAAATGGTTTTAGGTTCCATTCAGTCTCCAAACACTACGCCATTCACCATGATCGTAATCCAGCTAACACCTTGTTCCTTGGCCTTGACAAATACAGTTCACATTGGAGGGGGGGTTCCCTGGTAAGGGAACTATCCAAGCTAGAAATGTCCTGGATTTACAGAGTTCGGTGTTATACCCCCTATGGTATGAACGTTGACACTGACGTCAACGCTTTTATAGACAATAGCTGATGTTATTTTTGATCACTAAGTTACGATTGTGAACTGAATCTGAGTTGCTGGCATCTAAATGGGTCTATCTTTTCAGTATATGGGTCTGTTTTTTCAGTGTATTTACACCATCAGGCCCCTTATGCTAATAATTATGAGAGCATGGTCATAAGTTTGTCCTACCTACCCACTTATTTATTAGCAATTCCCTTTTTTAGTGTTCCCTTGAATAGCAACACATTACTTGTATGTTTTTGACCATTAAATGTCTGGGGACGAGTGTTATCAATACATGTCCCATAGACTTGACTGGCCATCTAATATTTACATAATTGTCATGTTACCACTACTATCTTCAGTTACGTTCACTGAGGATGATATTTTTAACATTTTCCTTATAGTATCAAACCAGAGGCGTATTACGCTATCTCTGGCAGGTACTTTGGAATTAAAATTCTGTAGCCATTATTGGATTCTGGAGTGGGTGCTTCGTTTTTCCTCTGACCCATACGGTTATTTTTTACTGGGATCTTTGTATTAATTTGCATTATGTCCCCTTCCGGTTTACACTTTGTAATCCGTTTGTATATGTAAGGGCTATTTTCCCTTGTCCAATATGGCCGACAGATGAAGGCGCCAGCAACTCAGAATTGGGCGTCCACTGCGCATGTCTGTTATATAAGATGGTGAGTCAGCACGCCGCCCGTGCCCCTGGAAGACGTCATCTGTGACGAAACGGCGTAGGGAGAGCGGCGTGCTGACGTCACTACACATCGCGCTGGACCCGGAAGAACACGGGCAGCAATACAAGCCGGCCGGCTATTTTACACGCTACTTTTAAACGACTTTTTGTAAGTGCATTTTCTCTTTTAATTAAATTCTTGTGTTAAGAGATACACTATGGAGTCTATTTTTATTTATCCCCACATGACACCCGTCTATGCCCTCTGAGGGAAGCGCTATCCCATACCCCTGAAAATCCTCCAACCTCCTCCAGAGACCCGTGGCTGGGAGATAAGCCTAAAGCCCTTTGTGATCTCTGTAATAGGAGATCTCTGGATTCGGTAAGAGGCAGCTGCTCTCGGTGGTGGAGATCTTTTTCTATTGGGCCACTTCTTTTCCTTGTGGTGTAATTGAGTGATGTCAACACTGAATTTGGTTACTTTCCTATGGACTTTATGCTAACTATTCAATTTGGCTATCGTTTATGGATTTTATGTTAATTATTATTTTTGTTGTTGCTATTTTTTATTTATGTTGGGCTTTTGCCTGACTTGAGGTTCAACGAGTTATATCCCTTCATTGGTGTATGCTTCGTCATAAGTACACTATTGTTATTATTTATTTATTTATCACTTATTTTGCAATCAACTGATTTATCACTGTTATTTTGCTAAATATTTTTCACCACATCCCATCATTGGTCTGTGATAGGGTTTTTTTCTTATCTAAAATACTACACTAGTGGAGGCTTCCCTTTCTTTTTTCCCCTGGCGCTGTGTCACAGTGACATTGAGCATTGCAGGATTTAAACGTTCTTAAAGGAGAAGTACATTACTCTTACAACGTTTGCTGAACATCTGTACTTAAACTACCTGGGCTATAGGAGACCCATGAAAGGCTTTATTTTTTCATATTTAAGGTGAGAGTTCTGAGAGACCAGTGATTGGATACAATATGTGAAAACCAGGACCAAAACTCTACTAAATCTTTACCGTCTTTTAAAAACTATCCAGAAAGTGTTGATCATTTGAATGAACTGGCATTATTAAATTCATTATTGTAGGATCCACGTGACGGCTGTTTGATCACACAGCACTTCACTAGCAGGATCGGACGGATCAATTTGGACTCTGCTGTATTTATATATATATATTTATCCATATATTTTTATCCATTCTGGGACTACGTGAACTTATTATTTTTATCTTTATCAATTTTTGAATCACTTTATCACTTATTCACAATTGTCATTTTATTCTGATTTTTATCATTGATTCCTTCTATACCATATTTTTCTTGTTTTTTACTTGTGTTATACCAGTCACGGATTTACACCATTTTATGCACATTGATTGTTGCACAGTTTTTTGCACAGTTTATCAGGTCTTTATGCACATGACACTTTAAATATTTGACATATTGTTATATTTACTGTTAGTCACATAGATGTGTATATTTATTTATATGTGTAATTTATATTGCTAGTCACGAATGTTTATATATTTATTCTAATCGATTAGTCATCACCTCTCACTAGTACCAGCGCCGACCACTGGTCATTTTTCATATTGCTCTTTATATTTATAATCACACATTTTAGCTATCATTGCGCGAAATTCTTTTATATATTTATCCCTATTTGTGTATTTGTGAACACGCCACATTTTGCCGCACAGCACTATCATTTTCTTATTTTAGACTATCTGAATACTCCAAGTAGCACGAGGGACACATATTTACGCATTTTATATATTGTCAAGAATATATATATATATATATTGTGTAAATTTGCTGTCCCCTCAAAATAACTCAACACACAGCCATTAATGTCTAAACTGCTGGCAACAAAAGTGAGTACACCCCTAAGTGAAAATGTCCAAATTGGGCCTAAAGTGTTAATATATTGTGTGACCGCCATTATTTTCCAGCACTGCCTTAACCCTCTTGGGCATGGAGTTCACCAGAGCTTCACAGATTACCACTGGTGTCCTCTTCCACTCCATGTTGACATCACAGAGCTGGTGGATGTTGGAGACCTTGCGCTCCTCTACTTTCCATTTGAGGATGCCCCACAGATGCTCAATAGGGTTAGGTCTGGAGACATGCTTGGCCAGTCCATCGCCTTTACCCTCAGCTTCTTTAACAAGGCAGTGGTCGTCTTGGAGGTGTGTTTGGGGTCGTTATGTTGGAATACTGTACTGCGGCCCAGTCTCTGAAAGGAGGGGATCATGCTCTGCTTCAGTATGTCACAGTACATGTTGACATTCACGGTTCCCTCAATGAACTGTAGCTGCCCAGTGCTGGCAGCACTTATGCAGCCCCAGACAATAACACTCCCACCACCATGTAGGTAAGACACACTTGTCTTTGTACTTCTCACCTGGTTGCCGCCATACACGATTGATGCCATCTGAACCAAATAAGTTTATCTTGGTCTCATCAGACTACAGGACATATTTCCAGTAATCCACGTCCTTAGTCTGCTTGTCTTCAGCAAACTGTGTTGCAGGCTTTATTGTGCATCATCTTTAGAAGAGGCTTCCTTCTGGGATGACAGCCATGCAGGCCAATTTGATGCAGTGTGCGGCATATGGTCTGAGCACTGACAGGCTGATCTCCCACCCCTTCAACCTCTGCAGCAATGCTGGCAGCACTCATATGTCTATTTCCCAAAGACAATCTCTGAAAAGGATGCTGAGCATGTGCACTCAACCTCTTTGGTCTACTATGGCGTGGCCTGTTCTGAGTGGAACCTGTCCTGTTAAACCGCTGTATGGTCTTGACCACCGCACTGAAGCTCAGTTTCAGGGTCTTGGCAATCTTCTTATAGCCTAGGCCATCTTTATGTAGAGCAACAATTCTTTTTTTCAGATCCTCAGAAAGGTCTTTGCCATGAGGTGCCACGTTGAACTTCCAGTGACCAGTATGAGAGAGTGAGAGCAATAACACCAAATGTAACACACCTGCTCCCCATTCACACCTGAGACATTGCAACACTAACGAGTCCCATGACACCAGAGAGGGAAAATGGCTAATTGGTCCCAATTTGGACATTTTCACTTAGGGGTGTACTCACTTATGTTGCCAGCGGTTGATCTATTAATAGCTGTGTTATTTTGAGGGGACAGCAAATGTACACTTTTATACAAGCTTTATGCTCATTACTTTACATTGTAGCAAAGTGTAATTTCTTCAGTGTTGTCACATGAAAAGATATAATAAAATATTTACAAAATTGTGAGGGGTGTGCTTTTGTGAAATACTGTATATATGGAACCAACCCTAGACTAGGAAAAGAGCCTTCACCCAGTAAACTCTCTACAACCTAACAAAGGGTCTAGTATAACACTGCCTCACCAGCAAACTAACAGTTGACCTTTACTGAATACATTTATGAACCACTGCAAGGTTGATGAGATGACTGTGTCTACTCTTCAATTTGTAACTCACATTCTATTGTTTGTTACTAAAGCACTTACAGAAAACTCTGTCCCTTGCAATAGTAAAACGAGCACGTCATTTAGTACAAAGAGCAGACCTTGTGCTGGAATGCAAACCATTGTACAACATTGTTCAAATATTCTTGCATACAAAATGTACTCCTGCCTTTATGTTAGGAGTATGATCACACTATATGAAAAAGCATTCTGTTTTAGGACTTACATGAGATAAAATCCACAGAATTATTTAATTTGATTAATATTTACTGGGTTTTACTGACATATAATCACACACATAGGTTGGACTTGATGGGCTTTTTTCAACCTCACCTACTATATAACTATGTAATGGGACAACAAAATCATTTGGCCATATTTTCATTCTCAGAAGATGGAAGTTTGGAAGTTTCTTTATTCTGTGCCATTTCACATCCCTAGGAGTGGTGGAAAAGATTTCTCCTGTGACTAATTTATGAACAGAGGTTTTGTATCCCTTTCTGGTGTTTTTTTTTTTTTTTTTACTTCAAAATACAGTATGTTGATTTGGGTCAATATAAAATGTTGCTTTTGTAGTTTGTTTTAACAAATTATGCATTTTTGGACACAGAAAATGGAACATTGTTTTTTTAGTGCTAACTGTAATGCCCCGTACACACGGTCGGATTTTCCAACGGAAAATGTCCTATCGGACCATGTTGTCGGAAATTTTGACCGTGTGTGGGCTCCATCGGACTTTTTCCGTCGGAATTTCCGACGGAAAAAGTTTGAGATCCTGCTCTCAAATTTTCCGACAACAAAGTCCTGTCGGACTTTTTCCGATCGTGTGTAGCGAATTCCGACAGACAAAGTGCCACGCATGCTCAGATCACATTACAAGACCAAAGCTATTGGCTACTAGCCTCTACGTAGTCCTGTCGTACGCAACGAACGTCACCACGTTCAGGATGATCGGATTTTCCGACAACTTTGTCCGACCATGTGTATGCAACACCAGTGTTGGACAAAATCCGTCGGAAAAAATCCAACGGATTTTGTGGTCGGAATTTCCGACCGTGTGTACGGGGCATAATTCTCCTTTCTTGGTATTTCCTTATATAAGCATGCACCTGGCCTCCCAACACTAAAACCAGCCCTTCATCATTTAAATCTGTTAAATATAAGCATGTCTGAATAGGCTACAAATTTGAATGACAGGAAAAATGAAAATTACAAAAAAACATTAAAAAAGCTATTTTCTCATGTAAGTAATTATTGGGTAGTAAATGACACTAAAGAAACAGCATCGGTGAAAATGGTACATAAGGTAAAAAAATAAAATTTTAGAGTGGGGGGGGCATAGTTAGGCACCCAAGCAAGCTGACATCTTAATACAGGAGCTCCCCTGCCCTCAAGGATTTCTGCCTGTTATTCGTTACTTTGTGTTACACAATGGGGAAAATATTGGGCGCCCACTCCATCTCACCAGAGCCCCCCAATGTCAACTGGATTGTAATCTGCTGGAGATCTTCCATACTCTGCCACAGAACTTCCAGTTTGAGTCCCCCGCTGGGCCTTTGCCATCATCTGCCAATGCACAGCTCTCACATCTCCTCAGGCAAGAAGAAAGCTTGCCTGGATGCTGAGGCTATGGTGGAGCTAATCCAACAGATGCCTAAAATTACTGACTTACAGTCCATAGCCTCGGATATTAAAAATACAATTTGGATGGCTGTTTCTGACCTTAAGAAATAGATCAGGGCCCGAACTGGAACAGAAGTCGGGTGGGTTTCTAATTGTCATGATGCAGAACTCCAGAGCTCCAGAAGTAACAACCCAACATATCAACCATTTAAAAATAAATCGCAAGCTGGAAGACTTTGATTATAGGGGCCAACAAAGGAATCTGTGAATTAGAGGCATCCCGGAGATGATAGAAAAAGACCAGATCCTGCCAGCACTCCAAACACTTTTTAATAATCTTTTGGAGCACCCTCAAGACTCTCCAGTGGAATTGGAGCGAGCTCACAGAACGCTCCAACAGCGTGGCAGGGACACTGACCCTCCAAGGAATATAATCTGCTGTTTCCTGGATTACTGACTAAAGGAGGAGATTGTCTATAGGGCAAGGAAGCAGGAGGCCTTTACATTTAATGGTTCGGAAGTCAATGTTTTCCAGGACCTCTTGACCATAACTTCACAACAATACAGAGTTCTACTTCCCCTGTTGCAGGCATTGCAAGACAACAACATCCCCTATTGCTGGAAATTTTCTTTTGGGCCAGTCCACCACCTTACAGGTCCCCATGTACCTGCTACAATTCTTTGACCACCACTATATCCAGCCAATGCAAGTACCTGATATAATGTAGGTCCCTGGCGCTACTGTGAGTAATTGGGGTCAATAAGTGGTTATATAATGATGGCGGGTAGGTAATTTGCAGCAAAATGAGTAGTGTTCACAAAACACACAAATAAGCAATAGAATAGGTAAGGAATTTCGCGCAAATAGGGATAAATAACAGTAAAGTGAACCAGTGCAATGATTGCTAGCTGATTGTAACACTAATAGAGGTTAATGATCTGGAGGTAATAAATAAATACAGTCCTAAATAGGTGTAAAAATAAATACAGTCCTAGATAGATGTAAAGATCAGAAATGCATATAAATATCACAAAGTGGATGTAAAAATCGCATAAAAAATATAAAAAACGCATAGAAAAATTAGTGGATGTTGAATCGAAAGTAAATCGCATAAAAGATAAAAATCACGTGGGTAAAATCAACAATAGTGACAATTGGCTAAAATTGTGAGTGCCCAGTGCTAAAAGTAGCTACAAAGTGAATCGCATGAGTAGCATAATTAATAAGCAAATTATCAAATAAAGTATCTAAAAGTGCATAAAATGCATCAAAGTTATAATGCTATTGATAATAGTGGATAATGTGATAAAGAAGAGTGATAAATCAATGAATAGATGGTGTGATAAATAAATGAGTAAATAAGTAAATAAATAGATGAATCAATGGTGTGATGAAAATAAATAAATAAATAGATGAATCCACTAGGGGCATAAAAACAGATAATATTGATATCAATAGTAGTCCAATATTGCTCCAGAGTGCTGTCAGATATTTCCGAGCATAAATTCTATGCGTTTGGCTATGTGGATAAAGCAATTAGGTTTCATCTATTTGTGGGGTATCCTTGACTGGTCTCTCTAGCCTCTCACCTCAGATCTGATTAGCATACGCCTTTCTGGGGTGTCCTGTATCCCCAATATAGCGGTATCTGGAGATTTGCAGAGCCTCAAGCCTGTTGGGTATGTGCCTTTAAGGGGTATCTCCTGTCCGCACTGCTGGAGTATCCAAAGTCTGCAGAGTCTAGTTAATGCTCCGGTCAGGTCCTTCTCCCTTTAATGCCTCTGCGCTATGTACCTACAGTGCTTAATGTCACTGGCTCAAAAATGACATAACACCAGGGGAGGTAGAAAGGGGAACAGAGAAGCCTCCACTAGTGTAGTAAGTTTGTAAACAATTAGTTGAATTTATTTAAATAGTAAGATGTACTCGTACATTAACCACTTGCCGACCAAGCACGTCATATGACGTCCTTGACTTTGAGTGGTGATATCTGAATGATGCGTGCAGCTATTGGCATCATTCAGATATCATTCTTTCCGGCCGGCGATTCTGTGCACCACAAGAACGCCGTCTGATCGTTCTTATAGGCAGCGGGAGGGGACGTCCCCCCCCTCCCGCCGCCATCCGGTGCTTCTCCGGGCTCTCCCGTGCGGGGGCCCGGAGAAAGAATCGCTCGCCGCCGGATGACGAGCATAGAGATTTCCGGTGACCAGATGGTCACCAGTCATCTCTATGACCGTCGGAGGCCCGGGCGTGACGTTATGACGTCACGCCCGGTACCTGGAAGTAAACAAAGCCGCGATCGCGGCTGTCAGCATGAGATCGGTAAAAATTTTTTACCGATCTCATGCTTTCCAGCCTGGAGGAGAGATGTGGGGTCTTATTGACCCCACATCTCTCCATAAAGAGGACCTGTCACATACATTCCTATTACAAGGGATGTTTACATTCCTTGTAATAGGAATAAAAGTGATCCAAAATTTTTTTTTTTTTTTAAAAAGTGTAAAAATAAAAAAAATTAAGTAAAATAAAAATAAATAAATAAATAAAAAAAAATTAAAACGCCCCTGTCCCCTGTAGCTCGCGATCAGAAGCTAACGCACACGCAAGTCCCGCCCGCATATGTAAACGGCGCTCAAACCACACATGTGAGGTATCGCCGCGTGCGTTAGAGCGCGTGCAACAATTCTAGCACTAGACCTCCTCTGTAACTCTAAACTGGTAACCAGTAAAAAAATATTAAAGCGTCGCCTATGGAGATTATTAAGTACCGAAGTTTGGCACCATTCCACGGTTGTGCGCAATTTTAAAGCTTGACATGTTCGGTATCTATTTACTCTGCGTAACATCATCTTTCATATTATATAAAAAAAATTGGGCTAACTTTACTGTTTTGTTATTTTTTAATTCATGAAACCGTTTTTTTTCCAAAAAAAAGGCGTTTGAAAAATGATTGCGCAAATACCGTGTGAGATAAAAAGTTGCAATGACCGCCATTCTATTCCCTAGGGTGTCTGCTAAAAAAAACGTACTCAATGTTTGGGGGTTCTGAGTAATTTTCTAGCAAAAAAATGATGATGTTTACATGAAGGAAAATAGGCCAAAATAGGCCCGGTAAGCAAGTGGTTAAAGAGATTAAAACATGGCATGAAGAGTTAAAATTTTTTGAACATCACCGGCGTTCTCAGCGCCTCCTCGCGTCCTGTTCACTGTTGGTTTGCCTACGGCCACTCCCTATGCATTACGACACGTCACGTGTCTTCATCTGGGGAACTCCCCTGCCCCCTGCAGGATTTCTGCATTATGTATGTAAATGTATTATTTTATGTGATAGACCAACACAAAGTGGCACATAATTGTGAAGTGGAAAGAAAATGATAAATGGTTTTCAAATATTTTACAAATAAATATGTGAAAAGTGTAGTGTGCATTTGTATTCAGCCATCCTGAGTCAATACTTTGTAGAACCACCTTTCGCTGCAATTACAGTTACAAGTCTTTTTGAGGATGTCTCTACCAGCTTTGCACATCTAGAGTGTGAAATTTTTGCCCATTCTTCTTTGCAAAATAGCTCAAGCTCTGTAAGACTGGAAGAGATTGTCTATAAACAGCAATTTTCAAGTCTTGCCACAGATTCTCAATTGGATTTAAGTCTGGACTTCGTCTGGGTCATTCTAACACATGAATATGCTTTGATCTTAAAGTGGAGGGCCACCATGAAAAAAAAAATGGATAAAAATGTTAATAAAAATGTAAAATGAAAAAAAAAAAAAAAAATTTTTTTTTTTACTTACCAGAAATGGCTGTTGCTAGGCAGATCATCCTAATCTGCCTCTTCCTGTTCCGCGGCGCTGTTCTGTCTTCTGCTCCTACGCTGTCTTCTAGTGAATGGGGCGCGGTGTGTTATGGGAACTGTGTGTCCCACAACACATCGCGTTCCCCATTCACAAAGCACCGCGCGACGACTCGCGCATGCGCAGTAGGTCGCGCAACGACTCGCGCATGCGCAGTAGGCCGCGCGACGACTCGCGCATGTGCAGTAGGAAACGGGCAGTGAAGCCGTAGTCTTCGCTGCCCGTTTCTATTACTGAGGATGGCGGCGATGGGACCGGAAAGTGTACTTATTAAAAGTCAGCAGCTACCTTTTTTTTAGCTGCTGACTTTTACATTTTTTTTGCTGAAACACCCCTTTAACCATTCCATTGTAGCTATGGCTGTATGTTTAGGGTCATTGTCCCGCTGGAAGGTGAACCTCCACCCCAGTCTCAAGTCTTTTGCAGACTCTAACAGGTTTTCTTCTAATATTGCCCTGTATTTGGCTCCATCCATTTTCCCATCAACTCTGACCAGCTTTCCTGTCCTTGCTGAAGAAAAGCATCCCCACAACATGATGCTGCCACCACTATGTTTCATCTTCCCATCACAAATCTTTGGCTATACATCTGCTCAAAGCAGCAAGGATGTGCATTCTAACCTTCTGGTGTAAAAAACATGTAACTTCACTGAAAGAATAGTTTATCAGAATTAATAAAATTGCTGAAATGAAGGAGCTGATCCATACAGCCCATGATAACCTATGCAAAATTCACCACTAAATGGGCATATTGGATTCAATTCTACTTCAGAGTATAATGGAATTTGGACCCTAGCTCACTGATTGGAGGGTGATTCCCTGTTTTTTAGGAACTAGGTCAATTTATGGCACGTTGGGATACTCATTCCTTAACTCCCTATTTCATCCTTCTAAGTGTGTTGTCCCGCTTGTGTGTGGAGGTGGGGGGTGATATTCCAGTAGCCCTGTACAAAAAGTTTCCCCCTTTATTAGCCCCTCTCATACTTCTTCTTCTTTTACCTCCCCTCTGATTTGCCTACCCCCTCTCCCTCCTCCTATCCCCCCCCCTTTTCTCTTTTTCTGTTCCTTTTCGTAATTTTTTCTGGGAGATTTTTCCTCTGCTCCTTACTCCTTATCTGTATATCTATTAGGCAGGCACATCTCCATGGTGCGGTTACCCATGGAGAAGATCCCAGTCTTTTGCTTATAATCTTTCTATTTGGCTTTCATTTTAGCCTTTGGAAGTCATACGGAGTCTTTATGTATGTTATTCTCATTTATATCATTAACTTATATTATCTCTACTGACATTTATACTCTCCTTGTGCTGTAATTGCTATATCGGACCTTTAATATTTTGAGCTGATGCCATATTGGCTGGTTATATTTTTATTTTCTCTGATATATTTGTCCTTTGTAGTTGGTGTTATTACCTTATATTAACTCATAAGTATATGAACCTCCACTAATTGGATTCATTAGGTGTATGGCTGTACATTAATGCCCCGTACACACTGGAGTTGCATACACACGGTCGGACAAAGTTGTTGGAAAATCCGATCATTCTGAACATGGTGTCGTTCGTTGCGTACGACGGAACTACGTAGATGCTAGTAGCCAATAACTTTGGACTCGTAATTTGATCTGAGCATGCATGGCACTTTGTCCGTCGGAATTCTCTACACACGATCGGAAAAAGTCAGATCGGATCAGGATCTCAAATTTTTTCCGTCTGAAATTCCGACAGAAAAAGTCCGATGGAGCCCACACATAACCGGATTTTCTGACAACATGGTCCGATCGGACATTTTCCGTCGGAATTTCCGACCGTGTGTACGGGGCATCTCTCTCTCTGTGGGAGTCCAGATATAGGGGGGTGATATAGTGAATGCAGGGTCATGGGTTTAGTAACACTTTAATGTTTTGAGATTGTAATTGTCTCTCTTCTGTTGCAAAAAAAATGTTTCTGTAAATATTTTGTTTGCACCATGTTTCTTTTCCTTCATTGAACAATATTTTAAAATTGTTAAAAGTTGTCTGTAATGCACTAAATCAAAACTTAAAGAATACATGACTTTTTGAAGAGCGCTACTACATTGTAAATCTCTGAAATATCCCTATCTATGTAATACAGACATTACTTAGAAATCAGCATTGTTAACATAAATATTGTGAACAGTTTGTTTTTCTGATAAAAATGTGTGGTGGCAGCTGTTTGGAAATGTATCGGATTAATATCGTAGTTAGCCAATCCCAGTGATGATCGCTCTCAGTCTACCGTCACTTGGATTGTGGTCCTGTGATGTGAAAACCTTTATCAGGGGTGAGATTGAGACTTTCATTGTTACAAATTGCTGGCAGTGGCTGGGAACTAACATTGCTGTTGTCACATACAAGTGGCAGAGCATGGGAGCTGACCTGCTATTGTCACGACTATATTCACTGAGAACTTCACCAAAACCTTCAAAAGTTTTTAGAAACCTTAAAGATGAGCACATACCTCTTGTAGAATGCATTTAGAGTTGACTGTAGACATGTGCACAATAGAAAAATTTGTTTAGTTTCGTTTCGTTTCGGTTCGTTTCCGTTGATTCGTAACGATTCGTAAATTCGTAGGTCGTCGGTGTTCGTATTCGGACTCGTTCGTATTTTCGTAAGTCGTCGATGTTCGTATTCGGACTCGTTCGTATTTTCGTAGAGTTATTTTTTTGTTGATTGGTTTTTCCATTAGTCTAATTTTCGTTTATTCGAAATTCGTATTTTTGTTGTATTTTGTATTCGGACGCATTCGTATTTTCGTAGATTTAGTTACATTTGTACTTTCGTAACATTATTTTCGTAGATTCGTAATCGGAGCATAATTCATAATTTTATGTAATGTGTATGCTATTATTACATTGTAAGAGACACGGAAAATTACGAATCAACAAGAAAAAAAAAAAAAGTTACGAATGTATGATTTTTTTCTTTCAATCCATTCGAAGCACGTTAAGCAGCGCCATTGTAAGAGACACGGAAAATTACGAATCGACAAACAAAAAAAAAAAGTTACGAATGTATGATTTTTTTCTTTCAATCCATTCGAAGCACGTTAAGCAGCGCCATTGTAAGAGACACGGAAAATTACGAATCTACAAACAAAAACAAAAAGTTACGAATGTACGAATTTTTTCGTTCAATCCATTCGAAGCACGTTAAGCAGCGCCAATGTAAGAGACACGGAAAATTACGAATCGACAAACAAAAAAAAAAAGTTACGAATGTACACATTTTTTCGTTCAGTCCATTCGAAGCACGTTAAGCAGCGCCATTGTAAGAGACACGGAAAATTACGAATCAACAAACAAACAAAAAAGTTACGAATGTACACATTTTTTCGTTCATTTTGATTTTCGTCGTTTCTATTTTCGTTTTTCGGATTTTCATTCTTTCGTAGTTTCGTTGTTTCTAATTAAATTATTTCTTATTTTCGTTGTTTTTCATATTCGTTCGATTCGATAATTGTTATTCGTTAAAATTTTTACTAAATCATTCGTTCATTCGTACGATAACGAATGAACGAATATAACGAATTTGAACGGAAAACGAATCGTAACTAAACAAATTGCACATGTCTAGTTGACTGTGTAGAAGACATCTTCCCATGCAAGCATGTTAGAATGTATTTTATTTCACTGGGAGGAGAGCCTGGTAATGTGAAAGTCAGTCACAGAAATGTTTTTTCTCCAATCACTAAGTTCTGAGGATCCACAGAGTGCTGCACAGTGACATATACTGTGAATGTGCAATAACCCTGTGCGGGGTGAGGAAATTTGGTCAATGCAATTCCAAAAGGGGCACTATAAAAGAGCACCAGCACAATAGACGGAAAAGCTCAAGTCACTTTGTTTTTTGGAATATATATTCAAGGCACTTTATTTAATAATAATTTTTTGTAACAAAGTTTTTAGCATATTATTTGAAAGATTGCAACTATATATATGTAGCACTATAGACCGAAGAGCACAAGAAAGTCATAATCATTTTTTGAAGAGCACCAGTCACTTTATGTGTGAATATATATTAAATATTTCTAATTTTTTGTTACAGACTTTTTAGGATATGGTTTGAAAGATTGTAATTATCATGCACTGTACTATTTGCACTGTTACATATTTAATGTAGGAGTTTGACACTTTAAATATTTGCTAAATTCATTTATTTTGTATACCATTTCTTCTCCACCCTTATAGTACATCTAAGTATATTTTTTTATCACAAGGCATAGACCTTATATGAACAGAGCCACACCTACATCCTTCTCAGTTAACTCCTGTAAAATCTACCTGCATTTACATGCAATTAAAAATGTTTACATGAGTTTAAACACATTCAGAGTATCTAATCTGTCCCCAGATGCATACATTTCTAGTTTTTCAAAATGCAGCTAAACTAAATGCACCTATTATACCCTTTAAATCATTACATAAACTTGCATGCATTTAGAAATGTGCTATAAATGCATACCAGAGTAGATCAGATCTAAGCCTACTGTAGAGATTTGCAACTTCCAGTTCAAAATTCATAGTTACATTTAAAGCGGAACTTTACCCTTAACAACTTGATAAAAAAATAATGTTCTTTAGCAATGAACATACAATCCACATTAGTAATTATGCTACCAAAATTAGAGTGTGCTGTAAATTGTAAATAGCGTTGCTCCTGTTTCTTCTCGCTGGAGGCTGCCATTTTGGTGAAGCCCAAAGCCCCACCTGTACATCATAAAGCAGAACTAAACCTGTCAATTTACCAGTTTCAAAAAACAGTTTGATTTGATTGTGTTCTCAACCAAACTGTCAAACCATCAAATGGCTGGTGTCCTAACTGATCACATGTGGAGCACCATGGCAGTTGCAGTTCAAACAGAAGCAGCTTCCTTGGCTGTAAAGGATAGAAGGGTTTCATTCCACCCTAAGGCTGTCAGTAGATCAGCCGCTATAAACTCAGCAGTGCCTAAAAATGGCTAATAATTGTGAGACACTGGATTTTACACAGTATAGACACTTATTTTTAAAGTTTTATGTAGCTATACCAGCAAAAGGGGTCAGCCTGAAGTGATCCAGCATGACTTAATTTTCTGACTATAATATATCCACTTTAAGTCTAAGGTATTTGCTAAAGGTTATTAATTTGATTAGAAAATACTTTTGCAGTCTCAACTTAAATGCATTTATAAACTAAAGGCCAAAATATACAACGTATAATGGCCTTAAAGAACAAATCAGTTTTGTTTAATTCCTGTAAATATTGTTTTTCTTATATTTCTGCTGAAATGTTTTCCTATTTAGAGTCCTTTCACAAGAGTGTTCAGATCAGCTCTACCTGTCCATCTGTCAGTTTTCCAGGCCGATCTGAATGGAAGCTGTTAGTTTATGGGCAGGCAGATGTAAACTGATGTGTGTCTAGGTAAAAAAACCTTCTCCAACTTTTCAGACCTAAACTTCACCTAAACGTCACACATCTAAAAATGAAAAGATGTAAAGACTCCTGCCAAAAAGTGACATCCGTTCAATTCATAGATCCCCTGCTGTTTAGAACAGACGCTGCCCATGTTAGAGAGCCCTAATGCTAAACTCCAGGCAGACATTTTTAAGCAACTTTATAAATAACAGCTCTTACCTTCACCAAAGACTACATTCTGTTATTACTCAATGCTACAGTCTTTGTAAAATCGCTGTCTGAATTTTGAATAATAACGGCTTTGTATCCTTTATTTCCTCCTTCTAAGACTGGTGGTTTATAGGCTCCCACCTTCCCCTGCCACTGGTCTTGTGGCAGCCCCCTGTAGTCTTTTCCTTACAAATGGTGATGTTATTATGTGGATAGTGGCAGTTAGGGGTGGGAAGGTCCTCTGTAGTGGACTCAAACCTTTTTCCCTGCTTCATCTGTTTAATCATTTCGGATACCTAAGTGTACGTTGTTTTGTATAAATGTAGGATACTTTTTTGGGGGAATTTACTATCAATGGGGAATTTTCTTGTCTGGATATATTTATCATATTGCTTTATCTTCTATTTTTCAGAGGTTCTCTACCTTGTATCCTCTTTGATGGGTGATCTTTTTTCCAATGAACCAGTGCAGTGCCGGGACAAGGCCATCCAGTGCCCAGGGCAAAGATGCCAAACTGAGCCCCTCCCCACCCTTGGGGTTAGGGTTCCCACATCCCTGCAATAAACCATGTGCCCAGGGCAGCCGCCCCTCCTGCCCACCCCTTGTCCCGGCCCTGAACCAGTGGTATTATATAATCTAAAAGATGTTTTTGAACAATAATCTTATTATGACCTGTTACAAAAAGATTGATCTAATCTTTGTTTCTTCCTCTGTGACTTCTGTTGCATATGTATCTTTGAAAAAGTGGACTTGTTCAGAGAATTGCATTGGGTGAAAACTATCATATGCGGTATCATTTGCTATTTTTGATATGTAAATACTGTATGTAAACCATCATGAACAAGATAATCTATTGCTGATGAAATGCATCTATAAACAGGTAATTTTTTATGGTTCTAAAACAGAAATAAAAATGAAATGTATTTAATCCTTATGTTACTGACTAGTTTGTGCATCCAGTTGTGTTCATAAGTTTACATACCCTGGCAGAATTTATGATTACTTAACAATTTTTCAGGGAACCTGCAAAGAACTGATGATAAATCCAGATCGGAGAAATTTCAGGCTCTAGGAACTAAAAAGACAACTTTATAAATAGATTAGTTCAATCACCAGTAACGCATTAAAAAGCATACAGGGCCATGTTTTGGTAGCACCAAAACTATTGGTGCTGCTGAAGGACTCTGATTTTCTTTAATCACCCTACCTTTTCTCTACTTACTGTGACAGAATAAAGCTCTGTCCCTATGGAAAGGGATTGAAAAAGGACGCAGTTTGCATGTCTGCTGACTTCAGGGCTACAGAGCAGTTATTTTGAGAGGAGAAGTCTGCTCTGGCAGCTTTCTCTGGATTTTGCTATCTACGGATGGGGCTCTGTAGTTTGGAGATTCCTAAGAGTCTTGGGTGGGACGGGATCTCCAACCCTGTGTCCGGGTGTGTGTCCAGGTGTACACAGCCTATATAAGGAGGGGCTGATGAGAGCAGTAGGTGGTGGAAGGTGGTGTGTGAGCAGCTTGCTTCTGTTAAAAGACAGACCCCTGTCAGGAAAACTATCTGCTCTGTGTGAGACTACATACCTGGTGAGGGGGGACTTCTTGTCTGAAGGACTGGGAAGGTCAGGATGGTTACAAGGGCCTAGGAGACCAGAAGAGGGTCTAGGAGGCTGGGAAAGCTGAGGTGGCTAGCAAGTTCAAGGGAGCTGAAAGAAATCCTGAAGTCTTGGGGACAGTGAGCAAACCCAGGGGGCTGGTGAATCCTGTTAAGGACAGGAGTGGGCCTAGGCAGCAAGGATCTGCAAACCGAGGCAGAGTAAGCCTAAGAGCCAAGTGGCTTGCCATTTTTTCTGTTATTGCATTTGCTGGAGTAGAATCCCTATGTGGGAAATCCTGTGTATAAACTTTTATTTTGCTCCTTTTTAATAAAAATGGGCTGCCATGCCCTTAAACCTGATAACTGACTGCTGTGGAATCACTGGAGAAATGCATCTATCACTGAGTTAAACAGCCCAATGTTACATTACTTAAAGTGCTTGTTAACCTAAAAAAAATGGATCCTTTTCCCTTAAAGCATGTTATAAAGCACAGTGCTTGTGCTATGTAATTTGGCCCCTGTATCACCTGAAATACCTAGCTGATCCTGCCTGGTTCTGCCCTCCCCCTGTAAACTGACCACAGTTCATTATGGCTGCTGAGCCCTGACACAGTGGTCAGTTTACGTGCCTCTGTAAGCCGCAGTCTGCTTTCTGGTTTCCTGTATCCTCCTCCCCCTCCCCTCTTTGCCTGTCAGCTCTGTGTCATGGCCCGCCCCCCTAACTGTTAATAACACATGTAATCTTGCTTTTTTCCTAGGTCTGTGTCCCTCTGTGTTTTATATAAAAATGCTGTAAATACCTGATTTCAGTGTGCTGCTCAGCGTTCACCTGACTGGCCGTCTCTCTCTCTCTCTCTCTCTCCTCCCGAGTGACGTCAGTGGGGGATTTTTGGCCCCTCTTGCTTTAGCTGTAATATAGTTGATCGACGAGCAGCACACTAAAATCAGGTATATACAGCAATTTTTTTTACAAAACACATATACAGAGGTACACAGGCTTAGGAAACAAAAAGTATTATACAAAGTCATGCAAGTGGCTTAACAACCACTTTAAGCCTGGTACACACTATCAACCCAGCGGGCTGAACGAAAAAAAAAAGTGAAGAGCTCTAGAGGAGCTGCTGTACTAACTACCTGACCTGAATCTCCCCTCTCAGCTATTGTGTTCTGACAAGGGGACACCCGCCAGTACACACTGGTCAGCGCTCTCAGCCATTGGCTGAAAACGCTGTTGGTATGGCAATCAGCAGACCTTTTTTGGTCATGCCCCTTCGGCAGAAGCCAGACGTTTGGCCAGCTTCTGTGCAGACCGGCTGCTGTACACACAGATTGAATGTCGGACAATTTCTATTGAACTAGCTGATACTGCTTGGTATTTGGCACGTGTGTACCGCCCTATAGAGTTAGTAGATGTTCAAGTCTCTGTCTTGGAAAGGAGAAGCCTCTCCAGCCTGGATTGGATAGCTCCTCACACTAAAGTAATAATTTTCATGATATTGTGAAAACATCAAGTTATTTAATTGTAGCAGTTTCTCCAACATCTACGTATGACCCATCATTAAAGTGGAGTTCCACCCAAAAATGGAACTTCCGCTTTAAGCACTCCTTTGGCATGTCATTTTTTAGGAGGGGGACTTCCTGTCCCACTTCCTCCTTCCACCCAGGGACCGCCTAGGCGACTCCTCCTTTCGCTTTAGGCGGCCCCTCCCTCTAGGCGATCTGCTGGGACACGTGACAGGTCCCAGGAGATCACCTGTCCACTCCGGGAGCACAGTGCGACTCATGCATGCGCCATGCATGCATGTGCCATGCATGCATGGCTGTGAAGCCGAAAGCTGTCACGGCCGGGTGCCCAGAGTGACAATGGAGGTGCCGGCGGAGAGGAGGAGGAGAGGAGCGATACCCCGTTCGGCCGCATCGATGGACCGTGGAACAGGTAAGTGTCTGTTTTATTAAAAGTCAGCAACTACACTTTTGGTAGCTGCTGACTTTTAATAAACATAAAAAGCCTGGAACTCCCCTTTAAAGACATTTGCCAGCAGTAAAGCTATTAATACAGTATGTTCAAATCTGATGAGTACCTTTATAATGTAGCCAGCGGGAGATTTCAGGGCATTACTTGTCTTCATCAAAACTTCTCCACAAGACACCAAATGAACCAGAGCTAAGTAGAAGTTAAAATAAAACTGAAAAGGCCAATTTACCAAGTTGATAACACAACAATATCATATCACATACCCAGTAAATAGAAAGAACTATCAGCTTTTCTTTTAATTATTTCACCTTCCAGCCTAGGCCAACTTGTTTTGAAATGTACAATGTTCTCACAGTCCCTGCAGACCTCAACTGCTTGAACAATCATATAGCTGATTTATTATAAACTGTGATACTCACATCCCCACAATCCAATTAACAGGAATGTAACCCACAACTCCCTCTATGGCTGGGAAATTTACAGTCCTAAGTGTTTCTTCAGATTTTGGTACATTTCCTACTGGTATGATCAATGTAGTTGCAGAGACTACAGCATTGATTCTAGAAGCAGATACACTATATTACCAAAAGTATTGAGATGCCTGCCTTTACACACACATAAAATTTAATGAAATCCCAGTCTTAGTCGATGGGGCACAATATTGAGTTGGCTCACCCTTTGCAGCTATACCAGCTTCAACTCTCCTGGGAAGGCTGTCCACAAGGTTTAGGAGTGTGTCTATGGGAATGTTTGACCATTCTTCCAGAAGCGCATTTGTGAAGTCAGGCACTGATGTGGACGGGAAGGTCTGGCATGCAGTCTTCGCTCTAAATCATCCCAAAGGTGTTCTATCGGGTTGAGGTCAAGACTCTGTGCAGGCCAGTCAAGTTCCTCCACCCCAAATGTGCACAGCCATGTCTTTATGGACCTTGGCTTGTGCACTGGTGCGCAGTCATGTTGGAACAGGAAGGGGCCATTCCCAAACTGTTCCCACAAAGTTGGGAGCATGAAATTGTCTAAAATGTCTTGGTATGCTGACACCTTAAGAGTTCCCTTCACTGGAATTAAGGGGCCAAGCCCAACCCCTGAAAAACAACCCCATGCCATTATCCCCTCTCCACCAAATTATTTGGACTAGCGCATAAAGCAAGGTCCATAAAGACATGGATGGGCGAGTTTGGGCTGGTGGAACTTGACTGGCCTTCATAGAGTCCTGACCTAAACCCAATAGAACACCTTTGGGATGAATTGGATGAAACCTTGTGGACAGCCTTCCCAGAAAAGTTGAAGCTGTTATAGCTGCAAAGGGTGGGCCAACTCAAAATTTAAACTCTTAAAGCGGTTCTGCACTGTCTATTTTTTTTTTTTTTTTTTTTAGCGATGCTATGGATTGCAAGATGTTTTGTTAGTACTCACGTGTTCCTGTTCCCCGAGTCATTGCTGCCGGTTTTCGTCCTGTAAAAAAGAAGAAGAATCATCCTTCCCGCTGGGGGCCATCTTGCCTGTGGGCATGTGAAACCCCACAGGCACTTTAGATGGCCCAGCATGCACCGCCATTACTGCGCCGAGCTCGCGCGTGCGCAGCAACGGCAAAGTGCAGCTCACGTTCTCTGAAATCTCGCGAGATGTCGGCACATCTGCCGACATCTCGCGAGATTTCGGAAGATGTGTCCGAAATCTCGTGAGATTTCCGAAGATGTGGCCGAAATATCGCGAGATTTCGGAAGATGCCTGCACAGACTCCTGGGATCAATGACACCAGATCCCAGGAGACAGTGCGGCGTGACGAGGATCCCCTGACAGACCCCGCCCACCCCCGCAGAGACAGAAGACAGGAAGTCATCGATTACAAGGTAAGTGAAAAAAAAAAAACACATTTCATTTAGTACTCTTTGCCTGATTTGGAAGGCAAATAGATTTACTAAATGAAATGTGTGCAGAACCGCTTTAAGGTTTGACCTCATATTATATGGTTTTGGTAATTCAGAAGTAAAAAATCTACAGAAAATTGTAAAGTGTGTATCCAGCTTAAAACTAGGATGCCATTAAAGTTCATGTGTGTTTGTAAAGGCAGGCATCCCAATACTTTTGGTAATCTAGTGTATTTGAGACATGTGTGCCGTCAATAAATTTGTTTTGTTTTGTTCCGTTACATTTCGTATTAGAATTAATTGGTAATCTAATGTATTTTAGACATGTGCGCCGTCAATAAATTTGTTTTGTTTCTTTCCGTTACATTTCGTATTAGAATTAATTAAAGTTCATGTGTGTTTGTAAAGGCAGGCATCCCAATACTTTTAGTAATCTAGTGTATTTTAGACATGTGCGCCATCAATAAATTTGTTTTGTTTCGTTCCGTTACATTTGTATTAGAATTAATTCGGATTTCGTAATTCGTGTCCGAAATTCAATTTGGATTCGTACGAAATACGAATTCGTTAGGTTCGTTAACTTTTCGTAACAATTACGAATGTTCGTTATGATAAATTGTAATTAACGAACATTCTTATTTTGTTCGATTCTGAATCTTCCATCGACTACCAGTCTCCCACTCCCATATTAAAAAAGGTAATTTTCCCAACCCTCACTCAGCAGCAGAAGAAAACCTCTAATTGGTCAACAAAACACCAGTCACATTTCCGTTGTAACGGAATTTGGATCCGAAATTCGTAAACTAAATTTTGTATTTCGTACAAAATTAAGAAGCATAGCAATTCGTATTTCGTATCCTCCCGAATGTACGAACTTACGGAAATTCGTACAAATTTTCGTTTCGTACAAAACTAATCTTCCATGTCTAGTGTATTTCCATATTATCACCAAGTACCTTAAACATATCATAAAGTATCATATTGACGAAAGCAAATCTGAAGCAGCAGAAATTGACCATTAAGCAGCTTGGTGTCTCTTTAAGCATTATATATATATATATATATATATATATATATATATATATATATATATATATATATATATAATCTCTCAGGAGTCAGCTACAAACTTGTTTTAATAATGGTGAAGATAAGCCAAGTTTAACTGCTGTATAACTTCAAACAAAATCTGCAGTTTTTAAAACATGTTTTTGCTCTTTCTCCAGTAAACATTACTTTTTATAGGCTGTAAACAACTCTTAATTGTACAGCAAGGGGCAGAATTCTTCAAATTGATTTAAAAGTTTTTCTTGCATTGTACGAGACTCTTGCTGAACACTAAGAAGCTCAAAGCTTAGCCTTTCTGGTTTCCTAGGAAACCAACACCTCTCTATTACTGCCAGCTGCCTGTCTTTTGCTCCCACTGCACCAGATATTATTATTGTTGTGATTTTACAACTAACAGCTTTAGCTTAACTTCAAGGAGTCTCTCGGATACATTGCCCAGCATTTTGCCAATAGATTTACCCTAAAACACCAACTGTCTGTCAACAGGGCCAGATTTTTGAATAGCCAATGTGGTCTAAGGTGGCAAGGCTTTTCGAGGCAGCACACAGCTAATCAGACATCATGTTGCTGACTGTCTGTAACATAGTCTTGGGCAAGTATGTCAAACTTAACTGAAACAGTGGGCCGAACAAAGTGGAAACAATATTGAAGGGGCTACATGTTTACAAGGGGAATACCATCTTAACTGCAGAAAAAAATCCTGGCCTCCAGCTGAGTAGGGATGAGCCGAACACCCCGGGTTCGGTTCGCACCAGAACCCCGCGAACGGACCTAAAGTCCGTGCGAACATAAGAACCCTATTAGTTACAATGGATGCGAACGTTCAAAATCAAAAGTGCTAATTTTAAAGGCTAATATGCATGTTATTGTCATAAAAAGTGTTTGGGGACCTGGGTCCTGCCACAGGGGACATGTATCAATGCAAATTTTATTTTTATTTTTAAACGCCCGTTTTTTCAGGAGCAGTGATTTTAATAATGCTTAAAGTGAAACAATATAAGTGTAATATTCCTTTAAATTTCATACCTGGGGGGTGTCTATAGTATATCTGTGAAGGGGCGCATGTTTCTTGGGCTTAGAACTGTCCCTGCACAAAGTGTCATTTTTGCAGGAAAAAAAGCTATTTAAAATCACTCGCGGGTATAATGAATTGACGGATCCCGTAACAAGAGAGCAGTCATTCATTGAAAGTCATTGATAAAAAAAAAGTCATTGATAAAAAAAAAAAAAAAAAAAAAAAAAAAAAGCGTGGGGGTCCCCCCAAATTCAATTACCAGGCCCTTCAGGTCTGCTATGGATATTAAGGGGAACCCCGGCCAAAAAAAAAAAATGGCGTGGGGTCCCCCTCAAAATCCATACCAGACCCTTATCCGAGCACGCAACCTGGCAGGCCGCAGGAAAAGAGGGGGGGGACGAGAGCAGCCCCCCCTCCCTCCTGAACCGTACCAGGCCACATGCCCTCAACATTGGGAGGGTGATTTAGGGTCCCCCCCAAAGCACCTTGTTCCCATGTTGATGAGGACAAGGGCCTCATCCCCACAACCCTGGCCATTGGTTGTGGTGGTCTGCGGGTGGGGGTCTTTTCGGAATCTGGAAGCCCCCTTTAACAAGAGGACCCCCAGATCCCGCCCCCCCTGTGTGAAATGGTAAGGGGGTACAAAAGTACCCCTACCATTTCACCAAAAAAGTGTCAAAAATGGTAAAAATGACAGGAGACGGTCTTTGACAATTCCTTTATTAAAATCTTCTTTCTTCTGGTCTTCCTTCTTCCTTTCTTCATCCTTCGGTTTCTTCATCTTCTCCTTCCGGCATCTTCTTCCATCTTCTTCTTCCATCATCTTCTTCCTCCGATCTGCTTCTTCTTGCTCTGGTCTTCTCGTCCGGCATCTTCTTCCATGGCGTCGGTGTCTCTTCTGGGCCGCTCCGCGCAATGGGAGGCTCCCGCTGTGTGAGGCTTTGCTGCGTTAGACAGGTCTTTTATAACAGAGGGCGGGGCCACCTGCTGACCCCGCCCCCTCTGACATCATGGGGAAAGCCATAGGGAATTCCTCATGACGTCCCCGTGCGTCAGAGGGGGCGGGGTTACCAGGTGGGGACCCCAAAGCACCCTCCCAATGTTGAGGGCATGTGGCCTGGTACCGTTCAGGAGGGAGGGGGGCCGCTCTCGTCCCCCCTCTTTTCCTGCAGCCTGCCAGGTTGCGTTCTCAGGTAAGGGTCTGGTATGGATTTTGAGGGGGACCCCACGCCATTTTTTTTCTTTTGGCCAGGGTTCCCCTTAAAATCCATCCCAGACCTCAAGGGTCTGGTATGGATTTTGAGGGGGACCCCACGCCATTTTTTATTTTTTTTTGGGCCGGGGTTCCCCTTAAAATCCATAGCAGACCTGAAGGGCCTGGCAATTGAATTTGGGGGGACCCCCACGCTTTTTTTTTTAATCAATTACTTTCAATGAATGACTGTTCTCTGTGTTACGGGAGCCGTCAATTCATTATAGCCGCGAGTGATTTTAAATAGCTTTTTTTCCTGCAAAAATGACACTTTGTGCAGGGACAGTTCTAAGCACAGGAAACATGCGCCCCTTTCACAGGCATACTATAGACACCCCCCAGATGTGATACTGCAATGCTGTACTAACAGCACGCACACACCAGAATCACAGCACATAATGTCAGCAGTCAGCACACTGACACTGGAACACAATATACGAGGCCGCCGGCACGGCGCCTTTTTATAATGTGGGGCGTGTACTAAACCCCCTGAGCTATAATTGGCCACAGGCATTCTGCCTGTGGCCAATTATTGCTCTCCTCACCGCTGGCTCTATGATTGGCCAAGCATGCGGGTCACAGTGCATGCTTGGCCAATCATCAGCCAGCAATGCACTGCGACTGGCGCAGTGCATTGTGGGCTGCTCACATCACACGAATTTGATGCTAACGGCCCAAATAGTTCTGGGCTTGCCGAGCGGGCGAACGCCCGATGTTCGATTTGAACATGGGTTTGAATCGAACACCGGGCCCATCCCTACAGCTGAGGGCCACAAACCCGAAATAAGAGGACCACATGCAGCGCCAGGACAAGGTCATCTAGAGCCCAGGTAAACATGCCAAATTGCCCCCCCTCAATATGTATGAGCATTATATATCAGTAAAAATCCCCGCCCCATAAAAATCGAGCACTAATATTCTCCCCCTCCACTTAAAATCCTCTCTCCCCATATGTCCCCAGCACAAATCCCCCCTCCCAAAAAATTGCCCCCACCTAAGACAAATCTTCTACCCCTCAAATGTCCTCTCCAAGCATACTTCCTATTCCCCCACAAATTCCCCACCCCCAATTCTCCATCTAGCACAACCCCCCCCCCCCCAAAGTTCCCCTCCTGGCACAAATCCCACCCAATCATCCATAATAGCAAACCCCCCCCCCTAAAAAACAAATTCCCCTCTTAGCATAAATCCCTTCCCCCCTCTACCATATGACCTTTTCTAGCACAAACCCCCCAAATCACCCCTTCAAGCACAAGTCCTGTTACCCCCTTCCAACACAAATCCCTTCAAATCACCACTCCTAACCCACTTCCCCAAATTTCCCCTCCTAGAACCATTTTTACCTTCTGTCGCTTCACAATTTCTTCCTCCCAACACAAATCTCCTCTACCTAATTTCCTTGTGGTGCCCCTCCTATCTCACATGACACCACAGTGCCCAGGGTTACCACCCCTACTGGCCAACCCTTGTCCTGGCCCTGACCACAAATAACCCCATAAGGTCCCCAGTCTGACATGTCCGTTGTAGAAATTCTAGATGTATGGACAAAGGTTGGGTGAACTACTTTTTGCAGACGTTTTGCCTACAGACTGTGCTTTGTGGCTATGATGCCTTGTCTTGTTAATATTGTATTATGACCAGAGAGTTAGTTGGGATAGGAGGGCAGTGGCACAAGACATTTAACCTATTAGAGGAGGATGTACATATCTGGCCCTGCATGTTCCCTGTATTAAATTTTTATTTGATGGTTTAATATAAATAGCAAGAAAATATGAAACATCAATTTATTAACTTGAGAATGAAAAATAAATAAAATACAATGCACCCAAAACCATTAACATTTCTTTGTACATCATGCTTAAAAATAGATACATATGATAAAATGTAAATCCCTCGTATACATGGGTCACATGTACGGATATATTGGTATATATATATACCCCTAAAGGCCACATTCATGGAAGTATGGAATTGCACCCCAACGCATTTCAACATTAACTGTATTCCTCAGGGGGTATTGCAAAAAGGGCAATTTCTACAAAAAACAACAAAATATTAACACAATAGAAAAGAACAAGATGCAGTATTAGGAACCAAATATCAAACAATAATAGCAAATACATGATATGTCTACAAACATACAAAATTCGTAACAGAGGCCAATCCAAATATGGTACACTACAGGGACTCAGGGAACACCAACCGCACCAAGGAGGGGAGAGAGAAGATTCAAGGGACAATTTGCTGCTGTCCCTTGAACTTTTTCCTCCCCCTCCTTGAAGCGGATCCTGAACAAATCTGTAGTGGTTTCAATATCCTCACCGGATGTCATATGGGGGGCGCACATCGCAGCAATCGTTGTTGCGGAGTGCCCTGACACCCCGCAACACCGATCTAGGTAAAGAATCTCTGACGGAGACTCTTTACCACGTGATCAGCCGTGTCCAATCATGGCTGATCACAGTGTAAACAGGAAGAGCCAGTGATCGGCTTTTACTCACTCACGTCTGTCAGACGCAAGTAGAGGAGAGCCGACCGGCTGCTCCTCTGACAGGGGAGGTCTGTGCTGATCAATTTTCAGCACAGCCCCCCCGAGGATGCCCACACTAGTCACCACCAGGTATGCCACCCTAGACCACCAGGGATGCCACCACTAGTCACCACCAGGTATGCCACCCTAGACCACCAGGGATGCCAATCAGTGCCCACAATGGATGCCAATCAGTGCCCACAATGGGCATCACTGATTGGCAGGCATTATTTTTTGGTACTGATTGGCATCCATCAGTAACATTTATTAGTGTACAGTGCCACCTGTCAGTGCCCAACCATGTCCATCCACGCCATCTATCTGTACCCATCTGTGCTGCCTATCTGTGCCCATTAGTGCCGCCTATCAGTGCCCCATATTAGTGCCCATCATCAATGCCCATCAGTGCCACCTCATCAGTGCGACCTCGTCGGTGCCCATCAGTGCCGCCTTATCAGTGCCCATCAGTGAAGGAGAAAAATTACTTATTTACAAAGTTTTGTAACAGAAACAAAAAAAACATATTTTTTTCAAAATTTTTGGTCTTTTTTTTATTTGTTTAGCAGAAAATAAGAATCCCAGAGGTGATCAAATACCACCAAAAGAAATCTATATTTGTGGGAACAAAATTATAAAAATGTTGTTTGGGTACAGTGTAGCATGACCACGCAATTGTCATTCAAAGTGCGACAGCGCTGAAAGCTGAAAATTGGTCTGGGCAGGAAGGTGTATAAGCGCCTAGTATTGAAGTGGTTAAGATACCTGTAGTGAAGATTAGACATGTGCACAATAGAAAAATTGGTTTAGTTTCGTTTAGTTTCTGTTAGTTTCCGTTGATTCGTAACGATTCGTAATTTCGTAAGACGTGGGTTTTCGTATTCGGACTCGTTCGTATTTTCGTAAGAGTTATTTTTTCGTTGATTCCTATTTCCGTAAATCTAATTTTCGATTCGAAATTCTTATTTTCGTAGATTTAATTACATTCGTACTTTCGTGAGATTGACTGCCTCATTTATTCGTACTTTCGTAACATTGTTTTCGTAGATTCGTAATCGGAGCATAATTCATAATTTTACGTAATGTGTATGCTATTTATATTTTTAAGAAACAAAGAATTTCTCTCTCACAAGTCAGAACTCAAAAATCCACCAAAACAGTGCCTCCGACCCAACCACACCCTATCTGGACTCTGGGTGGAATATTTCAGAATCAGAACTAACATTCATTCTTTCGAATTCTCGATCAGCAGAATTTTCGCTATTTCGTATTTTTGTTGTTTTGATTTCCGTTTTCCGAATATTCGTAATTTTGATTTTTCTTTCTTTTTGATTTTCGTTATTTTGAATCTTTGTTCGGTATTTTCGTTGTTTCTGTTTTAGTTTTTTGGATTTTCATTCTTTCGTAGTTTTGTTGTTTCTAATTTAATTGTTTTGTATTTTCGTTGTTTTCCATATTCGTTCTTTTTGATAGTTCGTTTTTAGTAAACCATTCGTTCATTCGTATGCTTACGAATTAACGAATATAACGAATTTTAACGGAAAACAAATTCGTAACTAAACGAATTGCACATGTCTAGTGAAGATCCAGAGTTGGGTCAAATACAACTATGACACCCAGGTAGCACTGTACACCAGGCACATTACTGAGGATTAAAAAAACATCAATCCATGAAAAAAATCAGGTGCTCAAGCTAATCCATAAATTACAAGCTTGAAACAGAACAGGTTCTCTTGGGTAATAATGGCATTGAGGTCCCTACTTTTCTTATGCAGCAAGATCCAGAGTAAAAAAGAATTTTGCTCCTCTGAGTTTTATATGAAGCAAGGGATGGCTATCAACAACAGCAGCTTTATTTCGTTGTGAAGCTCAATACACAATCTAATATCTCCTATTTGTTTTATTGTCACTACAATAGTATTGACAATACCTATTCAGATGCATCCATTTGTGCAATCACATCTTGTTCTAGTAATTTATTAAGTTCTTGGGAAACAGCTTCTCTTGTACCTCTATATTGGGCTTGCATATGTGCCTTATGAGAAGCAAATTCTGAACTCACAGTCTGAATTGTGCCAGTAGTAGCCTGCCTGAAGTTTTTTGCCTGTTTACTGTACCCCCACACTTCATATTCCAGATGTGTGCCTGCTCTACCATGTATTTGTATGAGAAAGTCTCCTGTTCTCTTTGTATTGCTTCCTTTGTGTGAAATCCCTGGTGTTCCTGCTAGTCCCCTTGCTTTTCTAATACAAACAGACCACACCAAGCAGGAGAGCACACTGTGGTCAGTTTTCTAACTATGCTGGAAACTCAGCCTGCTCTCCTCCAATGATCAGACTTGTCCTGACACTCCCCTGCTGCACAGCAATTCACTGGGAAGCTCAGTGTGCTGCTGCTTCTCCTCCCCCCAGCTCTTATGCAGCTGAGAACAGAGGAAATTTCATCACGTATCTAAAAAAGGGAAAAAATATATTTATAATGTTATTTTCTATCTATACAGAAAATTTTTTGCATTTAATTTCTATGTTAAACTGAATGGGGATCGTTTACAATCACCTTAACTTCGAGTAAATCGTGTTACAAGATCAATCTTTTTTCTAATGGTTACTGTCAGTTTTTTCTCCTAGTTCTCCTATCATTTCTGCTGTTAGAAAACCAAACTCTATCAAAGCTGCTATAAATTATATTGTGGAATCAACATTATGCTGTCCATGTTGCAGGAATTAAGATTGCCCTGTAACCATGTTTACTCTAATGCTGCGTACACACGATCGGAATTCTCGTCGGAAAAGCCTTGGATGGCTTTTCCAACGGAATTCCGATGGAATTCCGCTCAAGCTTGTGTTGCCTACACACGGTCACACCAAATTCTGACAGTCAAGAATGCGGTGATGTACAAAACTACGACGAGCCGCGAAAATGAAGTTCAATGCTTCCGATCATGCGTCAAATTGTTTCCGAGCATGCGTCGGAATTTTGCACATCGGAATTGCCACAGACGATTGGAATTTCCGATAGAGACTTTTTCCGTCTGAAAAATTGAGAACATGCTCTCAATCTTTTGCTGGTTGAAATTCCGCCAGCAAAAGTCAGATGGAACCTACACAAAAGGTCTTTTGCTGTCAGAATTTCCGATCATGAGTATGCGGCATTAGTGAAAAGAATTTCTTTTCTTTTTTTTTTAAATCAGAAAACATTCAAGCATACATGTTAAATAAACACAAAAGAACGCAACGTTGTAATGTACATAACAGTAGAAAAGAAATAGGCAATTACAGCTTCCAACTACTTAGAGCTCACTAAAGAGAACATAAAGCCCCACCTAGTGGCTGAAAACAGAAATTATAGTGCCATCAGAGCATTACTATTGCACACTCCAAAGTCAGATAGTGACAACCGGCATTGAGTAACCAACGGCATTCTACCCCAATATGCTATCTATAATCAGGTCTACTGGGGCCAAGCCTGGTGCATCAAGCCAAATTCCCCAAACCCTCTCAAATTTAGCAGGGGGAAAAAAATTCTTAAAGTGATACTAAATCTTGTTTTTTTCTAGTTAAAAATAACAAACATGTTATACTTACCTGTGCAGTGGTTTTACACAGAGCAGCCTAGATCCTCCTCTTCTTGGGTCCCTCTTTGGTGCTCCTGGCCCCTTCCTCCTGTTGAGTGCCCCCACAGCAAATGGCTTGCTATGGAGCCACCCGAGCCAAGCCACAGCTCAATGTGTCCATTCAGACATGGAGCCGCGACCCGGCCCTTCCCCCTTTCTCTCCTCATTGGCTTACTGACTTTTATTGACAGCAGGCAAGCTGGATTATGATACTAATACCATTTATGTTTGGAAGCGCAAAGGAAATTGGGGTAATACACCCGGGAAACATGTCAGTTTTTCTGACACTGAGTTTATAGAAGATACTGTACTTACCTCTGACTCGGATTTCCCCACTACAGGCTCTTCAGAGGGCAGACGCACAGATGGAAGCAGCACACCCAACTTTCCAAAAAACGGGGCACAGAAGCGCAAGTGCTCCAAGAAACAAAAAGAGCGTGCTCCAAAAATGGGGGATGCAAACAGGGACACCAGCGGTGGTTCCAATCCACTACGGACTGTCCCCCACAAGATGAAGTAGGTACCTGCCTTTCTGATAGGTCTTTATCCCCTCATGAGACTTCCTTAGGCCCCTTTCACACTAGGGCGGTGCGGGCATCGGCCGTAAAGCAGCGATATATTTAGCGCTACTTTACCGTCATTTTAGCCGCGGTTAAAACCCCCGCAAAGCGCCGCTGCAGCCTCCAAATCACATCAAATAGTTGGTGTGGTCCATCACATTTCAAGAACATTAGGAGGGTCTTAAAGGGGCATTAAATACAAAATTGCATTACATACAGAGTGCAGAGTTCAGGGGGGTTACACACAGAGTGCAGAGCTGTCACTTGTAAACACAGAAACCAGACTTCTGTGTTTACAAGTGCTTGTGGTGAGCAGCCCCGCCCCCCCCCCCCCCAAGGGTCTGAGCCAGAGGTGGTGGAACTGAGTTCCACCAAGTTCCCCCTGAAAAAAGCCCTGGTGAGCATTATGATGCTTACAGGCTCTGGGACTGTCAGTGCAGTGTACAGTGTAAGGATCATCTTCTCTAAAAGTAAGCTTACCTTTTAACCATAATTTTAGAATTTACTACTCTGTCCTTGATAGCTCATCTGTCTTTTTTTTTTACATCAATTGATCTTTTTAGAAATATAAGATCTGAGAGCCTTGATGCAAATTCTAAGCACCTACCACCGCTGCAAGGTTGCGGTGGACATCATGGTCAGTAAAAAAAAAAAATTTGCAGCAGCTGCAGCAATAATAATAATAATCACCATGTTAATACTGTATATATTATGACATAATTTTTGGTGCTCCTGTAAACAACTATTCTAAAACCCCAATACAAGCTTCTTTAACCACTTCAGCCTCGAAAGGATTTAGCCCCTTCCTGGCTAGGCCAGTTTTTGCGATACGGCACAGCGTTGCTTTAACTGACAACTGTGCTCTGTCAGGGCCCAGGGGTGATCGCGGGTGCCCAGTAGATATTGCGGCCGCCGGTCATGCGCATCGGTTTCTCAGCACCCCCTATACCCCTTACAGCTACGGCGATTCATGCAGGGGATCCATGGGCTAGCACAAAGGGATACTTAAACATAAAATAACGACCAACAAACATATCTTTCTTTTAATATATTTATTAATATTTGGCAAATATTTATAGGGCACGGTGTTGTTTAAGGGTTACCTGATAATGCATTAATGATAATTAAATTAAATTATGAAGCCATCCTGGCTATAATAAATTAATAAAGTCACGGTGTCCATCCAGCCAATCTGGACGACTATTCCCCACTAAACAACACCTATGACAAAATACAGAAAAAAGGGGGAGGGGGGGGTGGGAGTCCCGGTCCTGTCCTGAGAGGTCTGTGAGTAACAGCCGGACTTCCTCCTTATATTAGCTCCTGATTCGCGGGCTTCAGCCGCCCGCCACTTTTAACCAATCCACCGCCTGTTGCTGTGCAGGCACCGATGTAGTAACCAATGACAACCTGCTAATGATAGTAAATGGGAAAACCATCTCCCCTTTGAACTACCGTATATACTCGAGTATAAGCCGAGTTTTTTTAGCACATTTTTTTGTGCTGAAAGTGCCCCCCTCGGCTTATACTTGAGTCAAGCACTTTTCTGCAGCAAAAAAAAAAAATTCCGACCCGACTTTGGGGCCCCGTATCTCGGGGCCACTTGGGTCTAGGAGTCCCAAATTTGGTGTGCCAACCCAGTGGACCTAGCACTATACCATATCCAAATATGGGGTTTCTAGCACTAAGTGGCCCCGAGATACGGGGCCCCAAAGTCGGTTCGGAAAATGTCATTCTCTGCTGCAGAAAAGTGCTTGACATTTTCTGACCCGAATTTGGGGCCCCATATCTCGGGGACACTTGGAGCTAGTTGAAACCCAGTTGAACTAGCACTACAACATATCCAAATATGGGGTTCCTAGCACTAAGTGGCCCCGAGATACGGGGCCCCAAAGTCGGTTCAGAAAATGTCATTCTCTGCTGCAGAAAAGTGCTTGAGATTTTCTGACCTGAATTTGGGGCCCCATATCTCGGGGACACTTGGTGCTAGGAACCCCAAATGTTGTATTCCAACCCAGTGGAATTAGCACTACAACATATCTAAAGATGGGGTTCCTAGCACTAAGTGACCCTGAGATACAGGGCCCCAAATCGGTCAACTGTGTCCATCTGCATGGGCACAGTGAGGCTGCAAATGGGCATCGTTGACACTCTTTTCCACTTACAGTAGCTGCGCATTTCTCACCCTAGGCTTATACTCGAGTCAATAAGTTTTCCCAGTTGTTTGTGGTAAAATTAGGTGCCTCGGCTTATATTCGGGTCGGCCTATACTCGAGTATATACGGTATCCCATGTTGGTTCAGCATAGTGCATGAACCTTTCATTCTGCCGCTGCCAAAAGCTAACGGGCGGTCGGCAAGTGGTTAAATTGTGGCTTTTTTTGCACAACTACAAATCCCAACTTATTGTTTTTTTTTGGTTTACATTAGGAATAGAGGGTTAATTTCAGAGTGGCTGGGCTGCACCAGATGTTCTGCAAAGCAATAAATCTGCCCCATATGAGGAGGAGGACCTGGTTGTACTGTTTATACACTCAACAACCTTTACAGCATCTCAAAAAATGCACAGCTTATCAAATGCTGCTTGGTTCTTGGTTATTATTATTATAATACAAGATTTATATTGCGCCAACAGTTTGCGCATCGCTTTACAACATGAGGGCAAACAGTACAGTTACAATACAATTCAATACAGGAGGAATCCGAGGGCCCCGCTCGTTATCTTCACACATACAAATATTCCTCAGTGACTTTCTTATTGGGGCTCTCCTTCCTCCCCCAGACCGCACAGCAGCCATGCAATTGCATTACCCTAAACCAGTGGTTCTTAACCTCAGTCCTCATTACCCCCCACCAGGCCATGTTTTGGGAATTTCCCTTAGATAAAATAGCTGTCCAAAATACCAAGCCATTGACTTAGATTTAAAGCACCTGTGCAAGGGAAAAGGAAAGCCTGCAAACATGGCCTGGTGGGGGGTAATGAGGACTAAGGTTAAGAACCACTGCCCTAAACCCTTAAACCTTAGGTTCTCTTCCTTGATTTCAAAAACTTATGTTTTTCGGGACTTTTTTTTTTCTTTATTTTCATCTGGTAATCCTGGAATAAATCGGACACGGATGTCCTAGGGGAAATATTCTAACTCATTCCACTGTATCTGTAGAGGGAATGAACATACTGTATCTGCCTCCTTCCTTATTCATTATTTGGGGAGGGTGGAGGGATTGATAAAAAAGATTATATCATTTTTTAAGCTTTTCAGTTCTGGTCACAGGAAGTCACGGATCCTGTACTTTTGGCAAGTTAGGCTCTATTGCAACCCCAAAGTTGCGTGATTTACAGTGTGACTTTGCAATGCAATTTTTGATGCAATGTCATGCGACCAGTGGAAACCATGTGAGAACAAGTCGCACCGAAGTCGGAACTAAGTAGTGCAAAAAACGTTTTTGCAGTCGCTGCTACTTGAGTCGAACCAATTCGAATAGGAACCACATGGGTTTTGACTTGTCATGGGATTTCACATGTGTCAAGTTGCACAACAACTTGCAGTAGTGGAAACAGAGCCTAATAGGCCTTTTCTGTACTTGCTGAAAATATTATTAGCCTGAAAAATAAACACTAATGCAGTCACTACATCTAAGAATGGGTAAACCACAATATATTAACTCATTGTTGTTGGGTTCAAGTATCCTTTAAAGCCCCCAACCTTAAAGAAGAAGTATCATTACATTCTAAGAATAAAAAGCTCCGGAACTCCAAGGACCCAGAGAGCAAAGATAACTTGCCACAAATTTGTGGCAGTGTGGAATTGCAAGTCTGTTGCTGGACATTTTCACTGGCAAGTTGTATACTTGAAGCACGAGTTCTAGTTGACACTTTTCCAATATGTAGCAAATTTGCGTGGCAAGTTTATAGCAAGAGCAACTTTGCAGTGGTGAGTCTACAGCAAGAGCTCTGCAAGTCTACAGCATGACAATTTAGCCACAGTGAACCCTGTGGTGGGAGGACTATTGCACCACATAACTGAACCAGAACTTGCAGCAGACTTTCTGGATCTGGAGTCATGCAATGCAGACTTGCTGCAATTGTGCAACAAACTTGTTAAGCCTGGCAAGTCTAGCAATAGCTTGGCAAGTTATTTGCAAACTTGCAGCACAATTGCTTGCTACCTGGGGGTGCATTCACATGTGCAACATGAAAAGTTATTTAGGTAGGATAATATTTGATAGCGCTATTGTCACAATAAATAAAGCATACTGATGTGCTCTATTTGGGTAACATTTTCAGAGACCAATGCCCTCTAATCTACAGCTCCTAAACTAGACTGCCCTCATGACAGTATTTAAATTATAGATTCTGTTGGGAAAAATATGTGTATTTATGTCTCCCCTTCTATTTCAATTACAGTCTCATCATTCTCCTCAGTCTCTGCTGAAATGCTAAAACCAGCTGGAATCTCAAATCGTGTAGTGCTTGTTCTGATTTGTGGAAAGAACTGAGGAAATAGCAGAAGTAAAATACAAACTTTTGTTGGAAGATACTTTCTGGGTTTCATGCATTTGAGCTGTAAGATCTTGATGTTTCAGACACGCTGGCTGTGATGGAGAAGTGTAATAAGTGGATACATGCAATTAGGAACAGATGAGCAGTTCACACCGGATGCAGTGTGCTTTTTTTCTGCAGTAAAAATGCATGCACAGTGTTTTCCATGTATTCCAATGGCTCTAGTTCACACCAATGCAGTCAGTTCAAATCAGTTTCCTGTCAGTTTCTGCAAAGGAAACTGACTGGAACTGACGGTACTGGTGTGTAAGGATGGCCTCAGGCGTGTTCGCACACTCCACGTGCAGAGCCCGCCAGGAAGTCGGCACGGCGCTGCACTAATCACAGGCAGTGAGACATTTCCCGATCTCTGCAGCTGCAAATCGGGACAATGCCTCACTGCCTGTGATTAGCGCAGCGCCGTGCCGACTTTCTGGCAGGCTCTGCACGTGGAGTGTGCGAACACGCCTGAGGCCATCCTTGCTGGTGTGAACTAGAGCCATTGGAATACATGGAAAACACTGTGCATGCATTTTTAGGGCCAGTTCACACCACAAAAATGAACTCTGGATACGTTTTTGCTCACAGTTCACACCACACATCGTTCCAGTACGTTTTTGATACAATTTGCTAGGTTTCAGTACAGTTCTGTGCAAAAAAAATGAACCACGCTCTATTTTTTTTTTCTGCGCCAGAATCTGACTGCACTGATGTGAACTAGAGCCATTGGAATACATGGAAAACACTGCATGCGTATTTAGTGCAGAAAAAAAAGCGCACGGATCTGCATCTGGTGTGAACTAGCACTAAGACAGTTTGCATCCAGGGCTGCTTAACTGTTCTTAAGACCCCTTTTACACTGGGGCGTTTTGCAGGCGCTATAGCGTTAAAAATAGCACCTGCAAACCGCCCTAAAACAGCTGCTCCATTCACTCCAGTGTGAAAGCCCGAGGGCTTTCACACTGGAGCGGTGCGCTGGCAGGGCATCAGAAAATGTCCTGCCAACAGCTTCTTTGGAGCGGTGAAGGAGCGGTGAAGGAGCGGTGAACTCACCGCTCCTCCACCGCTGCTCCCCATTGAAATCAATGGGGCATCGCTGCTATCCCGCCGGCGGTGGACTTAACCCCTTTAGCAGCACTAAATCTAAGGTAAAGCGGCGCTAAATATAGCACCGCTTTACCGCTGGCGCCGGTGGCGGCACAGTGTGAAAGGGGTCTAAGGCTAGATTCATACCTATGCATTTCTAGTGCTTTTTGCATTTTGCAGAATTCACTAAAACTGCATAGATGGGAATCCAGCCTAACTGCTCGACAAACATCCATGGTGCCTGTCGTTGATTCATACAGGATTCCTTTCCATATCTGATTGCACACACCTGTGATCCCTCCGCAGATTTGCATTGCTACAGCTGTGTGAATGAATCTTTAAAAAGCCAGTTCCCCCCAAAAATAGTATTTTAGTTATAAAGGCCAGCTCAGCCAGTCCTTTTGTCTTATGTGCTAGATAGCTAATAGTAAGATCTGTCTACTATAATTTCTGTTTTTGGTATTTACACTCAGTTTTGTATTTCCCATCATATAAAAGAAAAAAAATCCAAATTCAAATAATGACCACAACAGACCCAAGAACAACAGTAGCGTCCCACAGAGATATTAGAAATTGTCAGGTGGTTTCATCCTCAACAAACACTGAGATATCAGTTTTGGGTGCTTCTTCTCTTTAAGGCAGTCATAGATATTTGACATTTTTTATTACTTTTTTTTTGTCTTGAATTTCTTTTTTAGCCTTTTAATGTAATTTAATTTGCTACAATGCACTAACATGTGTTGCTGTGCACTGCCAAACACGCTGCATGCACCTTTTGGTGAACTTTGGTGTTAAATGAATGGGCTGCTTAATTCCAATGCATGTTAATGCATGGCATAGAGCACATTAATGTGCATATACTAAAGCAGCACAACAGCGTAAACTGGAATTATGATGCATGGTTAACATGCATTGTGGAAAACAGCCCGGTCATCTAAATTGGCTGCTAATGCATTGAAACGCACCTAGAAAGTGCATGTAGTAATTTTGACAGCCCACAGCAACACACAGCATTGTGCCTTGACAAGTTGTGTTGGGGTGGCATTATTATTTAATTATGTTTATTTAAAAAAATTACTAATTGTTTTATACATTTAATAGAATATTTGTTTTCAGCTGTTTTTGAATCCTTTGTTGTGTTTCAGTACTGCAGATCTCCTGCAACCAAACCAGTTACTCAGGGTGGATTTCCTGACAATGACATCAGTGGACCATATATGTATTCAAATGACTGTAAGGAGAATGAAGTGGGAGACAGTATTTGTACCAACAGACACACAATATTTTTAAGGGGAATTGTGTTACCACATACACCACAGGAACATACATAATCTATCTCAGATGCTGAAGTTGAAAGTCTTTTTTTTGCTTAGCTTGGGCGGAGGAGGAGAAGAATAACTCACTCATACTGGTACAGCTTGCAGTGTATTCATCATTTTGAAATATAGTTGGTATGCCATCTTTCTCTAGGCTTTTGCGAAAACCCACATATCTAATAGCTGTCAGGTAAAACGTGTTTCAAGCACATTCTATAATGTCCGTGGTATCATGACCCTTAGAATCAAGAATTTTCTGGGCTAAAGCCCTTCAAAAACCAGGATTACATTTCGCAACAATCCCAAAAAAAACAAAAAAAACAAAAACAAAAGTTAGGACAGAAGTACTACACAACAGTCCCTAGCTGACCCATATCACAAGCCAGGAAATAGCCCAAATTATTTTATTAATTAATTAATTCTTAATTCTAAGAACTAAATATTATACTAACCAACACCAACAGAACCCATAATCAACTGGATTGAGATAAAATAAAGATACTCTACATATTAGCTTAATATTCCCACTATTGGTATTCCAACAACAGTAAATTTGTGTTAAAAATTATAGCATGATACCTGCATTAGAAAAATAACCAACAGCAGTTTGTTTTTCTCAGTTCCTCATGTAACTTAGTTTTTTTTACCTGTTGATCACGCTGTTATTTTTCAATTTCCTTTAACAGACCAAGCTGTGCAGCAAAAGTGGAAGTTAGAGGGCTGAGAAAAAAACATTTAACACTGATTGGGGTGCTTACAATGACCAGCATTTATTCATATATGTAAAACCCTTTATCCCAAAAGGATTTTTTTATTTTTATAACTGTTCTTGGAACTTAGTTACTTATATAAACCCTATCTAAATCTTTTAGTCCATCTAACACTACTATCTGCATCAATGTTGCTCCCCAGGAGTGTATTCATTGCTCCTTCATACACTCCAGGTAAAAATAAAGAAAAATAAAAACAGAAAAGAAATGCAGTCATAACATCTAAGGATTCATAAAGTGCTATATTTATATAAAAAAAAAAATATTGGGATTTAGATTTAATCTGAAATAATCAAATACATCCTCCTGTATTGAATTGTATTGTAACTGTACTATCCTAACATTGTAAAGCGATGTGCAAACTGTTGGCACTATATATTTAAATTCTGAATAATAATAATAATAATAATAATAATAATATGGAACACTCTATTCTTTAGGGCTGGGATGTGACGAAACCAGGGCTTAGCACAAACAAGCATTAGAATTTGGCAAGAAAACACAAAAAGGACCAAATCATAAGGTGTGTTAAGGAATTTGATTGCAGCTTCTGTAGGGCGTACTTAATAATACAAGGTACCCATTATTCCAAACAAGTAACTAAAATATGACCATTCATACTCAAAGCTACACATGACTGGATAACCTATAAAGATATTAAGATAATCAAGACAAACTGAGTGTAAGGATCCCACTCATTGGTTGGTGGTTTACACCATGCTGACCTGCCCTGCTCCAGTAAAAGTTCAATTTACCCGCTTTACTGCATAACTTCTCTCCAGCATATCTCTTAAAGGGGTTGTAAACCTTCGTGTTTTTTCACCTAAATGCATCCTATGCATTAAGGTGAAAAAACACCTGGCAGTGACCGGCCCCCAGCCCCCCCGGTTTTACTTACCTGAGCCCTGGAACTTGACCCAGCGGGGAAGCGCTGTCTCTCTGGACAGGGTTCTCGGCTCTTGATTGGATAGATTGATAGCAGTGCAGCCATTGGCTCCCGCTGCTGTCAATCAAATCCAATGATGCGGGCGCCGGGGGCAGGGCCAAGTCATACATTCGGCGGCTATGGATGCCGAATGCTGGATACCACAAGGTAACCCCCTCAGGAGAGCGCTTCTCCTAGGGGGTTATCTGATGCGAGGAGGAGCTGCGGGAGCTACATCACAACAGGTGAAGAGGAGGTTCGGGGCCACTCTGTGCAAAACGAGCTGCACAGTGGAGGTAAGTATGATATGTTTCTTATTTTAAAAAAGAAGAAAAAAAAAAACCCTTACAACCACTTTAAGGTTACAGGCACTCTGCAATACATTTAACGGGTCCCAACCCACTGATAGAAGTTTGCAGTGTAGAAAACTCTCCTCTTTCTCATAACTTTCTATGCAGTGGTCACACAAGAGCAGAACACTTCAAAGTCTCCAAAGAATAGTTGCACTCTATGGGTGAAGCATGAGGACTTGCAGACCATTGGCCAAGTAAAAAGTTAATTTATTTGTTGCACTTCTAAAAAATAACAATTGTCAGTAATAAAAACTTGCAGGGTTGCTGAGGCAATCCTAGAAGCATATAGTTAATGTAGATCCTCAAGTAAAAATAAACAGCCACGGTAGTCACGGCAACCTAGAGCTTACGGTCCACCATGACTGACCGACATCCTGTTCTCCTTCACTTGCGGTGCAACGCTCACGTCATCTTGTGCACCTGGCTTCAGCCAGTTCATCCAGTTCTCCCAGGTTCCATCTCCCAGCGGTGAACTTCACACCATACCGTCTGCAGTGTGGTGGAGCTGCACCCGCGATCAGCCATAGAGTGGACAATTATTCACATGGGTCCCCCGCCATAGTGGCTCAACACCGACTGAGTTTGATCACTGGCTACAAGCTGAAGTCAATCGGTTGATGTTAACCCCCATCTCCACCTGGATGTCACAGTGGTACCATTCTCATAAATTTCTACTTTAGTATCTACATTGACTATATGCTTCTAGGATTACCTCAGCAACCCCTGCAAGTTTTTATTACTGACAATTGTTAATTTATTTGTTGCACTTCTAAAAAATAACTTTTTTCTTGGCCAATGGTCTGCCAGTCCTCATGCTTCCCCCATAGAGCGCTGCTTCTTTGTTTTTGTGTTCTGTTATCAGTTTTTAGCGCTCAAGGAACTTTGTTTGTATTTCCAAAGAATAGTTGAAGTCATCTTCCTCAGTAGTTACAGTTTCTTTAGACTCCCACACAAAGAGAGATCCTCCATATGTCTAGAGGTCAATCTAAACCAAGCCATAGGACCCACTAGGCAAGGGTCAAGGGAATCAAGGTTTCTCTGTCTGCTCTTAGGCCCCTTTCACACTGGGGCGGGGAGCCGCGGTGACGGTAAAGCAGCGCTATATTTAGCGCTGCTTTACCGTTGTTTTAACCGCGGTTTTCGGCCCCTCGCGGTGCGGTTTTACCCCCCGCGAGCGGCCGAAAAAGGGTTAAAGACCCCCCGCAGAGCGCCGTAGTGGTGCTTTGCGGCGGTATTGCCGTGGTTTCACCGCGGTGTCCCATTCTAATCAATGGGAAGGAGCGGTATAGGAGCTCCTATCCCGCTCCAAAGATCCTGCTAGCACACCACTCCAGTGTGAAAGCCCGCCGGCTTTCACACTGGAGTTAAAGGGGCCGGATTTTTTCATGCGGTGAACAGGCGCTATTTTTAGCGCTGTACCGCATGAAAAACGCCCCGGTGTGAAAGGGGCCTTAGTGTCTATACTCAACATCCTGGCAGTTCAGCCCTGCAGAGGGATATTTAGACCAACCCCAGTACAGCACTACATTCTTGCTGACCAGGAGTGTCCTGCTCCCATACCCCAAGTGCACTGGGCCACGCCCACAGCTGGCATATAAAGGGGCACAACCTTCACCCATTACAGCACTACAGGAGGTGCAACACTTAAAGGACAGTAACACCTGCCAACACAAGCAAATCACTAAACTAAAACATACAACCGTTTGCTTAAATTACACAATTCATCTGCAGTATCTTCAAACAACAAACAGACTATCATGTTCTGTTCTCTATACAAAAGAAAAGTCTACAGTTTGAGTGGCTTGTGTAAGAGAAGGTGTCCAGTGAAAACGCAACTGTGTGAGAGTGCATCCAGCGTACCATAAGGGTCTCCTTGTGAGGAAGAGAGAGAGAGAGTGAGGAAGATAGGCAGACTGTCAGGTGGCTTATCTCACCTATCATGCAGGACTGCTCAAAAACATTCTGCAGGACTTCTCATGACACTGTTTGTGTCAATTTATGAAATAAAACCACCAGTTCTGTTTGGATCTACTGTTCAAAAGCCTCACCAACAGCATTTTACTGTTTATGATGTTTTCTTGCATTCCACCTTAAAGTGGTTGTAAACCCACTTTTTGTACTTTTACCTATAGGTAAGCCTAGAAAAAGGCTTACCTATAGGTAGTGGAAATATCGTACACCGTTTAGGAGATATTTCACTTGTAGTCCGCCAAAAACTGCTACGGCGCATGTGAAGGGAAGAAACAAAACTAAAGGCCGTTTCTTCCCTAGCATATGCTGCAGGTCGCAGGTCTGTGCCCCCCGAAGGAAGAGGGTAAGAAGATGGACACTGCCCACACAGGGGACGTCGCTGGATTCTTTTGCAGGTAAGTGGTACATAATGGGCTAGTATGCGATGCATACTAGCCCATTATGCTTTTCATTTGCAGGCTATACAGGGAGCATAAGAGGAAGTAAAACCCATTAGGGTTTACTTCCTCTTTAATTCTGCTCTTTTAAATAGACTCTGTCACTTTGCCTATTCAGGAAAAGGGTAATCTTTAAAAAGCAATGCTGGTACTCATCTTCACTGCTTTCCTTGTTGTCTTCCTCCAGGGAAAACTCAGGTCTTCTGAGTATAGGTAGGTTACCAGCTGACCAAGCCAAGACATCTAAGGCTGCTAAACAAAAAATACTGTTACATTAACCACTTGACCTCTAAAAGGTTGTATCCCCTTCATGACCAGAGCATTTTTGCTATTCAGCACTGCACTACTTTAACTGGCAATTGCTCTGCCATGCAACACTGTAAACAAATGACATTTTTATCATATTTTTCACACAAATAGAGCTTTCTTCTGGTTGTATTTGATCACCACTGGGTTTTTTATATTTTGTGATATAAAAGAATAAACAATATTTTGTTCTTTCGGTTATAAAAAATATCCAACAAAATCAAATTTCTTCATAAATTTAGGCCAACAAGTATTCTGCTACATGTCTTTAGTAAAAGATCCCAATAAATGTATATTAATTGGTTTGCTTTAAAGTTAAAGCATCTGCAAACTATAGTATATATACTGGAATTTGTGCAGCTTTTACTTTCTGACTGCCTATCAAATTTCTTAGGGTGCTAAAATGCCAGGGCATTACAAACATCCCCCAAATTACCTCTTTTTGGAAAGGAGACCCCTAAGGTATTTTCAGACAGGCATGTTGAGTCCATGGAAGATTTATTTGTCTGTCATAAGTTTTTGGAAAATTACAATTTTTTTTTTTAAAGTTTTCACTTTTATTAGATATTTCTTATACACGCCATGGGTATATGTGGCAATACACCCCCAAAACACATTCTGCTATACAGTGGTGTGAAAAAGTGTTTGCCCCCTTCCTCATTTCCTGTTCCTTTGCATGTTTGTCACACTTAAGTGTTTCGGAACATCAAACCAATTTAAACAATAGTCAAGGACAACACAAGTAAACACAAAATGCAATTTGTAAATGAAGGTGTTTATTATTAAAGGTGAAAAAAAATCCAAACCATCATGGCCCTGTGTGAAAAAGTGATTGCCCCCCTTGTTAAAACATACTATAACTGTGGTTGTCCACACCTGAGTTCAATTTCTCTAGCCACACCCAGGCCTGATTATTGCCACACCTGTTCACAATCAAGGCATCACTTAAATAGGAGCTGCTTGACACAGTAAGGTCCACCAGAAGATCCTTAAAAGCTACACATCATGCCGAGACCCAAAGAAATTCAGGAACAATTGAGAAAGAAAGTAATTGAGATCTATCAGTCTGGAAAGGGTTATAAAGCCATTTCCAAAGCTTTGGGAATCCAGCGAACCACAGTGAGAGCCATTATCCACAAATGGCGAAGACATGGAACAGTGGTGAACCTTCCCAGGAGTGGCCGGCCGCCCAAAATTACCCCAAGAGCGCAGCGACGACTCATCCAAGAGGTCACAAAAGACCCCACAACAACGTCCAAGGAACTGCAGGCCTCACTTGCCTCAGTTAAGGTCAGCGTTCATGCCTCCACCATCAGGAAAAGACTGGGCAAAAATGGCCTGCATGGCAGAGTTCCAAGGAGAAAACCACTGCTGAGCAAAAAGAACATCAAAGCTCGTCTCAATTTCTCCACAACACATCTTGATGATCCCCAAGACTTTTGGGACAACATTCTGTGGACCGATGAGACAAAAGTGGAACTCTTTGGAAGGTGTGTGTCCAAGTATATCTGGCGTAGAAGGAACACTGCATTTCAGAAAAAGAACATTATACCAACAGTAAAATATGGTGGTGGTAGTGTGATGGTCTGGGGCTGTTTTGCTGCTTTAGGACCTGGAAGACTTGCCGTGATAAAAGGAACTATGAATTCTGCTGTCTACCAAGAGATCCTGAAGGAGAATGTCCGACCATCTGTTCGTGTACTCAAGCTGAAACGAACTTGGGTTCTGCAGCAGGACAATGATCCTAAACACACCAGCAAGTCCACCACCGAATGGCTGAAGAAAAACAAAATGAAGACTTTGGAGTGGCCTAGCCAAAGTCCTGACCTGAATCCTATTGAGATGTTGTGGTATGACCTTAAAAAGGCCGTTCATGCTCGAAAACCCTCTAATGTAACTGAATTAGGACAATTCTGCAAAGATGAGTGGGCCAAAATTCCTCCAGGACGCTGTAAAAGCCTCATTGCACGTTATCGCAAACGCTTGGTTGCAGTTGTTGCTGCTAAGGGTGGCCCAACCAGTTATTAGGTTTAGGGGCAATCACTTTTTCACACAGGGCCATGATGGTTTGGATTTTTTTTCACCTTAAATAATAAACACCTTCATTTACAAATTGCATTTTGTGTTTACTTGTGTTGTCCTTGACTAATGTTTAAATTGGTTTGATGTTCCGAAACACTTAAGTGTGACAAACATGCAAAGGAACAGGAAATGAGGAAGGGGGCAAACACTTTTTCACACCACTGTATCTCTGGAGTAAGAGGATAACACATGTGTGAGACTTTTTGGTAGCCTAGCTGCGTATGGGGGCCCAAAAACAATGACCACCTTCAGGCTTCCAAAGAGCAGAAGTTCCACATTTGACTTCCTGACCACCTATCACAGTTTCAGAGGCTCTAAAATGCCAGGACAGTTCCCCAAATTACCCCTTTTTGGAAAGTAGACACCCCAAGGTACTTGCTGAGAGGCATGTTGAGTCCATGGAAGATTATATATTTTGAAAAAAGTTATTTCTCACACATGCCATGGATATATGTGGAAATACACCCCAAAACACATTCTGCTACTTATCCGGATTATGGGAATACCACATGTGTGAGACTTTTTGGGAGCTGAGCTGCATACAGGGCCCCGAAACCAATTACCACCTTCAGGTTTTCAAAGGGTGTAAACTCCTCGCACAGTTATCACAGTTTTGGAGGACCTAAAATACCAGGACAGTTCAGACATCCCCCAAATGACCCCTTTTTGGAAAGTACTATAAATTCTGGATAAACCCTCTGCACACTGGCCAGCCTACACATGTATTGCAATATGTGTGAACTAAAAAATCCTGTTTTGTATTGCAAAAATTGCTGGAAAGGGTATATAGCAGTGTGCAGAGGGTTTATCCAGAATTTCTAGTGTTAACATATGGTCACACCCCTTTAGCACCGGATAAATGATATGCATGTACAAGCTATTGGGATTTGAGCACCGGTGTATCTTATTTATTTTTGGAAAGTAGACACCCCAAGATTTTTGCTAAGAGGCATGGTGAAAAGTTTGCACATCTCATTTGTTGCCACAATTTTTGGAAAATGAAGAAATAAAATTAAAATGTATTTTACATTTTTCGGAACATTATGACAAAAACTGAGATCTGCAAAATACTCCCCATGCCTCTTATCAAATACTGTGCAGTGTCACTTGCTTCTTTGCAAGCTTGACAGTAAAATGTACAAGAGACTCATATAAGCAGATGTTTTGTTGGGGTGTATACACATCTGCAAATTTCTGGAAAAGGTCATTTCTGAAGAGCCAAATTTTGTGGAGCAGATCATAGTCAGGGTCACCCCTGGGACCACAGAGGGTATTATCACTGAAATGCATGTGTAGCACCCTCTAGTGTGTGCTACTAGAAATTAAATAACTATAGTTTGGCCCAGGGATAAACCTGAGTCACTGAATCTGGGTCAGGGTTATTAAAGGCCAGGGCTGGATGACTCATACCCTCACATTAGAGGCCAGGGCTGGATGACTCAGACCCTTATCTGAGTATGCAGCCTGGAGGACAGGATAGGGGGGCAAGCAAGCGCCCCCCCCCTCTCCTGAACAATACCAGGCCACATGCCCTCAACATGGGTCCCCCCCAAAGCACCTTGTCCCCATGTTGATCGGGACAAGGGCCTCATCCCCACAACCCTTAACCGGTGGTTGTGGGGGTTTGCTGGTGGGGGACTTATCGGAAATCTGGAAGCCCCCTTTAACAAGGGGGCCCCCAGATTCCGGCTCCCCATGTGAATGGGTATCAGGTACATTGTACCCCTACCCATTCACCCCAAAAAAGTGTCAAAAAGTAAAAAACACAAAAGACAGTTTTTGACAATCCCTTTATTGAAAAAAATAAAAAAGTCACGCGATGTCCATCCATTGTCAATCATGCTGCCCGACGGACCCGAAAAATTGAAAAAAATTGAAAAAAACTCTGCCTCCATGGGATGCCTCCTGGCGATTGCTGTCTCTTGGATGTGACAGCTGTTATAAAGGCAAGGGTGGGGCCACCCGCTGACATAACCAGATAACCCCGCCCCTCTGATGGCAGCAGACGTCAGATGGGACGTGGGTCACTTAGTTAAGTCACCAGGTGGCCCCGCAGTTGTCTATATAACAGCTTTCACTGTGAAAAGACAGCACTCTGTCTTTTTGGGTATGAGTCTATCAGCATGGCACATCTTGACTTGGCAATATTTTCCCACTCTTCTTTGCAAAATTTTCAATCAGATTCAGGTCTGGGCTCTGGTTGAGCATTAAAAATTAATGAAAGTGCATTTTTTTCCTCAAAAAAATGTGCTTGAAAAACCTCTGCGCAAATATGGTGTGACATAAAAATATGCAACACCCACTATTATATTCTCTAGGGCCTCTGCTTAAAATATATAAATAGTGTTTGGGGGTTCTAAGTAGTTTTCTAGCAAATGCATTTTTTTACATGTAGGAGAGAAGTGTCAGAATTGGCCCTGACTGGAAGCTATTAAGACTGCATAATTTGTTAAGCTTTTGTGTATTATGATTTTGTGCAAATGTTGTATAATTGCGGGGAAGGTTTATTATTAAATGCATATTAGCTGCCCCCAACTTTTCAGGCACAGTCCCAAGTGTTACATATTTACCTTTTTTTTCTATTTATTTTATTCCTTCTAATTGTTTGAACTTTAACTTAATATATGTAATGGAGTATTGAAATGCAATAAAAATTGTATAGTGATAAAGTTCATAAATATATTGTGGCTGAGATCATTAATGCACCAAGGTCAAACTAGACTGTGAGACAAGAGATGTGCTTTGATGTACCTGCTCAGCTGCAAGATGTCAATATAAATTACCATCAAATGTTAGGTGCATGAATAATAACAATGTAAGCGATGCTTTGTATTAATATGGCTTTAAAAAATGGAAGTATACTGTTTTGTCACCATGACAGTACTACTATTGTTCACAGGGGAGATATACCTTTTCTTTGCATGTAGTTGTAGTCTACAGAAAAAAAAAAAACGGAAGCTGGCATTATGGCTTTACATCCAGAAGCTCCACAACTTTATAAGAAACTCAGTGGCTGTCCCCACCATCCTGATCTGCCTGGCACACACATATATTATGTGCATTTGCACGTGAACTAAAGGGGGCAATGTAGCTAGACTGTTTATTATGTCTAGACAGTACACAGGGGGTTATTTACTAAAGGCAAAGCCACTTTGCACTCGAAAGTTCACTTGGAAGTAAAGTCGCTGTAGATCCGAGGGGGACATGCAAGGAAAATAAAAAACAGCATTTTAGCTTGCACATGATTGGATGATAAAATAAGCAGAGATTCCACTCATTTCAGATCTACCCCTTAGATTTAGAGCGACTGCACTTCCAAGTGCACTTGCAGTGCAAAGTGGATTTGCCTTTCGGAAATGACCCCCATAGTCTACCTGTTGTTGGGTGCCCGTTGAAGAGTTCAGCTCTATCTCTGAGGGTGTTAGGCTAGCCATACACCTGTAGAATGTGGTTGTTCGAAAATTGTTGCTTTTAGAATGTTCATTCAATTCTCTAAGAACTAAGGGCAACAATTTAACAATCAGTTTCAACCACAGTGAGCAAAAATATTGAAGGGCAAGCATGGAAGATTTTTGACAAATTTTATGAGAATATAAGAATTTCTGATCATTGAATTTACTCCAGGCAAAGAAAACTCATAACTAGTCTTACGCACATGCACTTGTAAAGCCCCATACACACGCTCGGACAATCCGCGGACCAGGTCAGTCGGACTTTGTCCGACGTACTTTGTCCGATGTTGGCGTTGCGTACACACGGTCGGACTACGTTGTCGGAATATCCGGTCCGGAAGAACGTCGTGACGTAAGTCGTCGTCCACGAGATTACAAAAGGGAAGTTCAGCACCACGTCAGGCACCCGTTGGGCTCCTTCTGCTGATCCCGTGTTTATCGAGAGTTAGTGGAAGTTTGGTGACTTAAGATTCGCGCTTCTCAGTTTTCTGACTCAGATCGTTACTGCTCTTCAGTTTGTGCTTGTCGTGCGTATCTGTTTATTAGTGCGTGTAGTCAGTTCGCATTTGTTGGTCATTGCGGCCTATATCTTGATATAGGACGCTTTGATTTGCACTGCTTATTGTCTGCTCGTTGCTGGTATTCACTTCGTTCTTTCAGGCCTTGCTGTTTATCGGTGCTTTCTGTTTGTCCGTTCTGACCAGCCGACCTTTTGTGACCTTCTGAGCGATGTTTCCCGTGCGTACTCGTCGCCGAGTTCGTGCTGTACGCGGAATTGGTGTCGGGCTTTTAGCTTTGACCCAAGACCCGTCCATGAACAGAGTGACGAGGAGTATGTGGACCAAGAATTGGTTGCTTCAGCGTGACCAGTTCTCGCACATGCCTTTGCTTCGTGAGATCCGGGAGAATAATCCTGATGATTTCAGGAACTTTCTCAGGATGACGGACCCCGATTTTCACCGTCTTTTGGCTTTGCTGACCCCCTTTATCAGCCGGCAGGATACCTGCATGAGACAAGCCATTACTCCGGAGCAGAGGCTTGTTGCCACGTTGAGGTACTTGGCGACAGGGAGAAGTCTTCAGGATTTGAAGTTCTCTTCAGGTATCTCTCCCCAGGCCCTGGGAATCATTATTCCAGAGACCTGTTCTGCCATCATTCAGGTCCTGCAGGAGGACTATATTAAGGTAACATTTCTACTTTACTATTCCCTTCTATGTATGCTCTGTTTGCTAATGACTTGTATTTTTGACCTCCTTCCCTAATTACCATGATTGCAATATGTTCTAATATGCTGTGCCCCTTTTCTCCTTCATGCATTTTTCCCTTCACTTACCTCACCAGCATGCTCTTCTGCCCCAATAGACACCTATGGCCTAGTCACTTAAGCAATGTCTTTTGTCTGCTGCATAGTATTGTTTGCCCCAAAACACCCCCTAAAATATGCACAAATGTTTGCTGTGTGGTTTACTTCATGTAGAGCCCCCTTTTTTGTTCTTTTGGTGGGGGGGGGGGGCAAACTCATTAGGAACCCCCTCCCCCAACTGCTCTGTCAGATGGTACCAATCCTTTATCTGCTGGCTTTCCCAAGGTCCATACACACTATATACCTACCTCTTTATAGTGCGCATCTTTAGGGATGAATTCAGCAAAGCATGTAGTGCAAGGGACTGCCTCCATACATTCCATTTCCTATTTTTTTGTCTTCTTTCCCTCCTATTAGCTTGCTTGGTAATTTAATAATGTCACACTGTGCCTGCCTTTTTTGGGGGGGGGGGGGGGGGGGGTTGAAATGTTATTTGATCTTTCCTGTGGCCTGCCAATAGTGTTAAGTACAGAGGGTCTGGCCAAACTAGCCCACATTATTGAGCCATTTGCCAATCAATGAAGTGCAGAGGGTTAGCTGTCCACCACCCCCCCCCCCCCAAAACCCCTAGTTATTGCCAATGGCCCATCAGAAGTGGGGGGATTGATGGGGGGGTGAGTAATCTGTGAAGGGGAGCCTCTACTTTTCTGTGCAAATACTTTCCAGCCTCCAATTTTAGACAATGCTCTTGTTCCAAGATGTTGATTGTCTAATCTGCTTGCAATGTTTAGGTGCAAAGTGACTAATTTTTTTTTCTTGTTTCACTCCACAGTTCCCTTCCACGCCACAGGAATGGCAGACTGTGGCCTCCCACTTTGCCAGCCGTTGGGACTTTCCTAACTGCGGAGGGGCAATTGATGGGAAACACGTCCGCATCGTCCCACCGCCCAACTCGGGGTCCTACTATTATAATTATAAAGGGTTTAATAGTGTAGTGATGTTGGCGGTGGTGTCGGCAACATACGAGTTTATGTATGTGGACGTGGGGATGAACGGCCGGATATCGGATGGTGGGGCCATTACGCACACGGAGTTCTACTGGCGTCTCCAAAGTGGCAGTCTGTGCTTGCCACCTCCAGAGGAGAATGCCGAAGGACTCCCCTTCGTCTTTGTCGCAGATGAAGCGTTTGCGTTGACTCCCCATCTGATGAGGCCGTTCCCGATGAGGACCCTCACCCCGGACCAGAGGGTCTTCAACTACAGGCTGTCCAGAGCCAGAAGAGTTGTGGAGAACGCTTTTGGCATCCTGGCCAGCCGCTTCCGCCTGTTCCTGACGGCATTTAACTTGGCGGAATACAAACTGAACCACATAGTTCTTGCCTGTTGCATATTGCACAACTTCCTCAAAAGACATAACAGGAACTATGTGGTGCCCGTTGGCCCAGATGTGGAGGGCCCTCCAAATGCCGAACTCACAGCCCTTCGAGTGGCACGTCCAGGCTTGCCCCCTCTAAATGCCCGTGTGGTCCGGGACCAATATATGCAGTACTTTGTGGGTAGGGGGGCCATTGCTCTGCCTGACGATGTGTGAGAGGCATTTTTTTATAAATCTGATATTTTAACCAACCTATGATTTCATGTCATTTCAGTCTTCTTTTTAGCTTATTTTACTTTGACATTTTTTCCCTTTGCCTTCGACAGTGGGAATGCACTTTCTGGGCAAAAGGAGGTAACAGTCTCTTCTTCCCAAAAAGATTATTCTCATGTTGTGTGTTTGCTACCTAATCTTTGGTCTAGAGAAGGTTTGTACTGCATAACTGACACCCAAAATACTCCTTTTCATCACCAGGTCTGACATGTGTGTATTCTCCAAAATGCTGTGCTCCGTGTTTTCGTACAAAGCACTGTGGGTGTCATTTACATAAGTCAAATCCGCTATGCTCTACAAGTGCATTGAAAAAGTTCCCCGGGAAAGAAAATTGGAGTGCAAAGTGGATTTGCCTTTAGTAAATAACACCCATTGCCCCCCATATCCTTTTCATTTTACATACATAATGCATTGTGTTTTTTAAATAAGGAAGCCACACATTTAGAAAAATAAAAGTTTACTAGGAAAACATTCCCAAGTGCGTTTACAATCTTCACGCCAAAACTGACAACATCTTGGTTATTTACAACATTGTTTACAAACATTCCGCAATTGGTAAAACCAGGCATGGAGCAAAACAGAACCTAGGAACTTGGAAAGTTCAACTTTGTAAAGTGAAGACAAGATCAGACATGACTATATGTTCAAAGTGTGTTTGATCTTGCCTTCATCACATGGGGGGGTCACCCCCGAAAAGTGGAAATTTGGAACATGCACACAATTTGGGTCTGAAAATGGTCATTAGATGGGAAAACACATGCCTAGAAGCTTCAAAAGTGCCATTTTCCATCATGGGGATGAATGGACGTTTTTTGGGGGTGCAACCCCTTCACCACAACCACTTTCGTAGTTCGTAAAGTGTTTGCACCCCCAAAAAAACGTTGCCATTCATCCACCATGGTGGGAGCTAGCACATGTGGACACAATGTGTGCATGTTCCAAATTTCAGACAGTTTTTAAGTTGCAAATGTGTTCAGAAGCAGGCACAAATGTGTGTTAATTACTTGGTGCGTTTTCATATTTTTCCTAAAACATCAATGATGTTCTTCAATTTTTGTTGAACATCATTGATGTTTTGCTTTATGTAATCTAGATCTCGATTGCAGACCATTATCTCTCCGATGAGTACGTGGGCACTCTCTGTGGTAAAGTGCGATTTTTCTTCCACAACATCCACGTCACCTAAAAACCACAAACAAACAAAAATGGGGTGTTGGAAATGAGGCAGCCATACATGGATTAGCTTACCAGTAGCTGTGTTCTCCCACACTCACCTGTTGTGGTGACAATTTCTCCAAGTTCGATGATCTCTCCTTCCTCCTCCTCCTCCTCTGCTTCTGCTCTTTCCCCTTTTTTGGGAGGTGTTGGTTTGGGGGTTTCCTCAGACGGCCCAAGTTTTCGCTCCCCTATGAGAATGTCCAAAAGGAAGATTTAGCAACACAAACTATTGAGGGCAGAAATAGGAAATGACAAACATTGCTTGAAAGTGACGGACACTATTTTAGTTTGGCCAGTTACAAATGTCAACTACATGAATGTAGTCACTTTGTAAAGGTGCTAAACTGACTAGCTTTTTGGTAGAAGTTTGTGTGATGGAGACCCCCCTCTAGTATCCACTGGAGCACATGTGTGGAAAAGGCTAATAAAAAGGGGGTTTGGGTGTCCCAGCACTAGTGCTCTCGAGTCCAGATGGGTAAACAGCTACTGGGTGACCTCTCCTTTACATTGAATAAATTGGCTTTACATTCTGGATGACATTTCTAGGGAGAACAAACTTCCTTTCCCCCAAAAAAACACCAAACATCGTATTATAAGTGGCCGCACGATCGAGGTTGCGTACGATCGAATGGACACACACACGACCATGACAGTGGCAGAAAGATCGAGGCTGAGTACGATCGAATGCACAGACGAACATGAAAGTGGCCATTTTGGAATGTACAACTTTGTAAAAATCAAACCACATGGAGCAGTATGCAAGCAAGAAATCAAACACAAAACACAACTACTTACTTTTTTGAAGAATTCTCTTGATCTTTCTGTACTGATCGGCCTCCCTCAGTTTCAGGTCTGACCAGCGTTTCCTCAGTTGCTCCTTGGATCGTTGTACCCCAAAATGATTGTACAGCCTTCTCACAACTTTAGACATGATCTTGGCCTTGCGGACATTGGGGTTGAGGTAAGGCCCATACTTCCCATCATAGTCGCTCCTCTTTAATATGTCCACCATCTCCAACATTTCTCCAAATGACATATTGGAGGCCTTGAATTTCAGGCTCCGGGATCGGGACGTTTTTGCCTCCGGACTTTCCTCGTCCACCTCCTCGTTGGGGGGATATTTGGGGCGCACCTGCTGTGTCCCCGCCATGTGCTCTCCCCACTGCGCCGTAAAGAGAAGGGGTGGGGAATAGACGAGAAAGATCGTCAGGGGCGGGCGGAGTTTGACGCATGCGCACTGTATATAAAACGTCACACGCCTGTGTCGTAGCCACGATCTGGGAGACGAGGGGAGAGAAAGCTCACGCACGAGACGATCGCTACAAACGAAGGTACAATTTGACGTTGGTACATAACTAGCCTAGACTGATTAGAACTTGAGGCTTCTTTATGGAGAAGATTAGGAGAGTTTAGGCTGACATTATTTATATTGTTTTGTGTGGCGTTGTGTCTTGCAGAGGTGATGGATGCCTTCTACAACGTGAGCTTTCTCCCACACTTCATTGATAAATACCGGCAATTCCCCCTCTTATGGCAGGCAAAACACAGGGATTATAGCAACAGACCAAAGAGGTACGCAGCCCTGCTGAAACTGGTGGCATTTGTAAAGCCTACCCTGCCCATGGCAACCGTCGCAAACTTAAAAGTGAAGATCACCAACATGAAGACTACCTATTTCTGGGAGCGCAATAAGGTCCTGAAGTCACAAGCATCTGGAGCTGCAGCAGCTGATGTCCATGTCCCCACGCTCTGGTACTATGACAGGCTCCACTTTCTCAAAGACCAGGCTACTGTCAGGAAGTCACTCTCGAGTCTCGACTCTTCCTTGCACGCGTCCTTCCACGCACGCCACCCTTGATGAGGATTCCGAGGACCAACCTGGGCCTTCCAGTCAGGAATATGTGCAGGTGCCCAGCTTGTTCCAGGTATAGTAGTTTTGGAACCAGTTTGTTGAATAATGAATGATGTTCAGTTAATTCAGGATCCCCAATTGCTTATTTCCTAACGTGATTGACATATCAACAGACAGTGGTGTGGGAGACATTTTTGGGAAGAATCTAAACTGCAGGGCTGAGAATTGTATGGTTTTGTATTTGAAAACATTTTGCAACAGTCACTAGATGAGAATTGTGTGTGTTTGATGAACAAATAACTGAAACTATGTCCCTTTTTCAGACACAGGAAGACCTCAGCCAGGAGGTGGCTGTGGAAGGTGGCAGTCAGGAGGAGGCAGGGGGTAGTGGCAGCCAACAGGGGGGTAGGCGTAGGAGCCTGACTGTCTCCCAAGTCTCTCCCCTCCGCCTTCCCTACAGAAGGGCGAAAAACATGGGGGAGGTGGGAGAGTCAGCGCTCCAGCTGATAAAAGATGCCTCAGCCTCCCTCTATGCCACACCCACCTACGAGGAGGCCTTTGCCTCCTTGGTTACAAGTAAATTTACGGGTATGGAGGCGGGGCAACGCAGCATGTGTGAGGAGGTCATCCTCAAAATACTAAATGAGGGGATGGCTGGGGAGATGACTCCCTCACACATGTTTGCGAGAGTGACCTTGCTCCGCCTCCTCCTCCTCCTTCTGCCACCCCACCAGCACCAGCACCAGCACCACGGCGTGGAAGGAAGCGTACAAGGAAGACAAGAGAGTGACAACCTGGACTCAGTCTGGTCTGAGAGAAGATGGAGCCTCTCGTAGTACCAGAGCCTGGGGACCTAGATGGCATCTGCTGCAGTTCCGGATGTTTTGGACTTCAGGACCAGATTGCGCTCCCTTATTATTTAGATAGGTAGTCTTCATGCCCCCAATTGTTTAAGTCTGTAAAATGATGGTTGCCATGGGTGTCCAAGGCTTTGCAAATTCCCCAAGTTTCACCATGGCTGCGTTCCTCTTTGGTCTGTTGCTGAGACCTAAATAAAGGTTTTTTTGATTTGAAATAATCATTGACTATTGTGTTTTACTTTTCTACAATGACAGTTTTTCTTTGAGTAGGCAGGTACATTTCACTAATCCTAGAATTAACAAGGGGCACCAACAACCAACAAACTCCTAGTAAATGTAAGCAAGAAATACAAATGTTAATAATGTGGTTTTGCTAAGTTGAGACATACAAACCCCCTCCAAAAAAAAAAAAAATCTCCTTCAAATATGTATTCCCCCAAAAAAAAAAAATCTGGGTAAAAAAATAAGAAAGATTGTATTACGATCTGAGTAAAAATAAACATGTAGTGTATAAATGCTGCAAAGTAATAAAGAAGTAAGTTTGTGAGAAGTGCGGGTGAATAGGAGCAGCTAAAAGATGTCATTCTTGTTGCATTGTAAAGAAAAAGAGAATGCGCTGCATTAAAGACATTTTAACATTGCAGCGTGACGAATGTGCTGTGTCGATTAGGAAAGGTAGTTTTACCTGACCGAGCGCTTCCGTCACAGAATTTCTTCTGAGCATGCGTAGCACTTTGTCCGTCGGACAAGCGTACACACGCTCGGATTTGGTGTGATCGGACCGGGTTGACGGGAAATCTTTCCAGCAGGAGATAAGACTTTGTCCGACGGACAAACCGACGAACACTGTCCGATGGTGCATACACACGGTCTGATTTTTCAACAACCTTGTCCGATCGGACCAAATTGATGAAAAAGTCCGACCGTGTGTATGGGGCTTAAAAGTTAAGCTGAACATAGATTGCTCTTTATAAGAAAAACATGACATTGATATTGTATTCGAATAAATCGTTCAAAACCTGTCGAGTCCATGAAGGTACTATTAAATGCCTCATTTACAAATGCAGAGCTCATATTAAAATAATCCGTAAATAATGATGAAAAAAGTCCCACAAGTGTAGTCCACAATTTACACATAATGCGAGTTGTGATGAATTAAAAAGTGTACTGTGATCCTCCTCATAGCAATAATAAACCACCAAGTGTCATCCACCAACGAATACTGAGGCTTACCAAAGTGTGACTCTCATAGGAGACGTCAAATTGTACTTTTGGGAGAATTACATTGACCACTGTGTATACTCTCTCGATGATATCATCACCAGCTCTCCATTCCCGCAATGAGAGTGACAAAAGACATGTAAATGTAAAGAAACTCCAGATAGTGTAAACCTGATGGATATTTTTATTAAAAAGTTGGTTAACCACTTCCATACCGGGCCTATTCTGGCACTCCTCTCCTACATGTAAAAATCATATTTTTTTGCTAGAAATTACTCAGAACCCCCAAACAGTATATATATATATATATATATATATATTTAGCAGACACCCTAGGGAATAAAATGACGGTCATTGCAACTTTTTATCTCACGCTGTAGGAGGTGCTAGAATTGTTGCTCGCACTCTAATGCCCCGTACACACGGTCGGAAATTCCGACCACAAAATCCATCTGATTTTTTCCGACGGATTTTGTCCGACACTGGTCGGACAACATTGTCGGAAAATCCGATCATCCTGAACGTGGTGACATTCATTGCGTACGACGGGACTACGTAGAGGCTAGTAGCCAATAGCTTTGGTCTTGTAATGTGATCTGAGCATGCGTGGCACTTTGTCCATCGGAATTCGCTACACGCGATCGGAAAAAGTCCCATAGGACTTTGTTGTCGGAAAATTTGAGAGCAGGATCTCAAACTTTTTCCATCGAATTTCTGACGGAAAAAGTCCGATGGAGCCCACACACTGTCGGCATTTCCAACAACATGGTCCGATAGGACATTTTCCGTCAGAAAATCCGACCGTGTGTACGGGGCATAACGCATGCTGCGATACCTCACATGTGTGGTTTGAACGGCGTTTACATATGTGGGTGGGACTAACGTGTGTGTTCGCTTCTGAGCGCGAGCTACCGGCGACAGGGGTGTTTTAAATTAAAATAAAAAAATACTTAATTTTTTGTATTTTTACTTTCTTTTACAACATTTTTATTTTTTATCACTTTTATTCCTGTTACAAGGAATGTAAACATCCCTTGTAATAGCAATCATTCGTGACAGGTCCTCTTTATGGAGAGATGCAGGGGCAATAGGACCCCACATCTCACCTCCAGGCTGTAGCTGCAGTCATCATTTAGATATTCCCACTGAAATTCCAGGACGTCCTTGGGTGGGAAGTGGTTAAAAACACTTACAAATAAGCAGCTTGTAAAATTGCATCCAAAACTACAATAACCAGAATCCTCTGTATGGAGCGCATGCGCGGTGATGTCATGACTTCCAGTTCCATCCATTAAATGGTTGGATTTTTATAATTTCTCATCTAAACATTCAAAACTAAATTCTGCAGGTTTAACCGCTTGCCAACCGTCTCACGCAAATATATTGCGGGAGAATGGCATGTACAGGCAAACTAACGTACCTGTACGTTGCCCTTTAAGAGGCAGCCTGCGGGCGTGCGTGCGCGGCAAGCTCCGGGAGTCGGGTCGCGGAATCCCCGCGATCGTTTCACGGAGAGGAAGAACGGGAAGATGCTAATGTAAACAAGCATCTCCCCATTCTGCCTAGTGACAATGTCACTGATTTCGGCTCCCTGTGATCGGGAGCAGATATCAGTGACGCACCAAACGTAGCCACACGTAGCACCAGGACACACTTAAACTCTTAACTGCCCCCTAATGGTTAACTCCTTCACTGGCAGTGTCATTTACACAGGAACCAGTGCATTTGTATAGCACTGATTGCTGTATAAATGACAATGGTCCTAAAATTGTGTCAAAAATGTCTGATGTGTCCGCCATAATGTCGCAGTCACGATAAAAATCGATGATCGCCATTACTAATAAAGAAAAATATTAATAAAAATGCCATAAAACTATTTTGTAAACGCTATGACTTTTGCGCAAACCAATCAATAAACGCTTATTGCGATTTTTTTTTACCAAAAATATGTAGAAGAATACGTATCGGCCTAAACTGAGGAAAACAATTGTTTTTTTATATATTTTTGGGGGATATTTATTATAGCAAAATGTAAAAAATAATGTGTTTTTGGGGGGCGCATGCGCGACTTCCACGGGACCGGCCGCATGATTGAGTAGCTCCGTCCTACTCCAACCCATTAGCCTGCTTCCCGGGGCCATAGGCACTCAAAAAACTACATAATTGCTTCCATCACCCCCCGGAACGAGCTGTGCATGCCGCCGAAGCACAGAAAGAGCCTGAAGTCCGCGCAGCGGTCTTTAACCACCTATCTGCTGAGGAACCAGGAGAGATACAACATGTCCCAAGATGGCGCCGGCGGCCCTGCCTCTCCCGCACTGCTGGACACACAAGACACTCAGGACTCGCAGGACGCCGCGTCCTCAGCTCAGGAACCACCACAAGACTGTGAGTACTCTCATCCCCTGACCAAAGCTGACCTAGATAGAAGCCTGGAGTCCATCTACAGCAAGATTGCCACTAAATTTCAAACAGAACTGCATAAGAGCACAAACACTCTGACGCAGGAGATCTCTGCCCTGGGCGCCCGTACTGACCGCTTAGAGACAAAGCATGACGAACTTAGTATTGCCCACAATGATCTCTCCAGAGAATTTGAATCCCTTAATGCGACTGTCACGCAGCTACAATCCCAAGTCGAGGATCTCGACAATCGTAATCGCAGGCATAATCTGAGGATCAGAGGAGTCCCTGAAACTACGACTGACCTTATCCCTGCCATGCACAAGCTTTTCCAATCACTCCTACCGGATCGAGCAGTGGACGCATTCACATGCGACCGGATACACAGGGCGCTTCGCCCACAACCCCCACCAGACAAACCCCCGAGGGACATTGTCCTATGCTTGAAAGACTTCCTTATCAAAGAGGAGATCCTCCGGGCTGCCCGCAACTCCCATACCATAACCCTGGACGGCTCCCCGGTCCAAATCTACCCGGATATCTCTCCCGCCACCCTGGACAGACGCCGTAGGATGAAGGAGGTCACCGTGGTGCTGGCCAGAGCACGCATCCGTTACAGATGGGGCTTCCCTTTTAAACTCTCCATTCCGCACAACGGCACTACATACACTGCTACCACCCTTCTGGAGGGCCAAGAAATCCTTGTCAAACTGGGGCTCCTGGAAGCTGAAGCTATCCCCCGCCAACCCTCTACTCCCAGGCCGATGCCCATCTGGAATACACCCCCTTCAGGACGTGACCGCAGGAGAATTAGGCATGAAGCTGGCCAAAACGCCTTTCTGAACTGACCACAGGCATTTTTCTCTTTTTTTTGTGTTGTTGCTCTTTGGTCACTGTTGAATAATGGTTCCTTCTGCTCTCTTTGAAACTCTGCACTGGTTCTGATTGTTTAGGTCTCTGAGCACCATCTACTGTCCCTTCTGGGAACTACCGCATCTCTAACGTGATAAATTGTTTTTTTAAATTTTTTTTTTCAAATCCCCTCATCCTGTCTCAGCAAGCAGGGTGTTAGCCCAGCAAGATTGACCCGACGGCCCTGGACTTCTTGACCCCCACCCTGAACAGGATCGCACACCCTGGTATGTTCCACAGCCATACGATGTTTTACTTTTTATTTTTATGCCCTCTTTTTGGTTGTGCTTTTTTTTTTCTACCAGGATGTTGGTATCGGGACTTCCCTTTTTTCTCATTTTCAATTGATTTTAGGAGCTCGGGACATCTGTTTATCTGATATATCAGATAGTCTCTCTAAGGCATGCACACATTTTTGCATATCTGTTTATTTTTTTTTGTAGCAGGCTAGTCCGGTTGAGGTTGATGCCGTGCCACCCCACTCCTCTCATATCCCGACTTCCTCGGAACTCTGGATATGACTCAGGGAGTTAAGGGTGCTTTTGCCCCTTACCGAGCAGATTTCTATGTTTCAGGTCTCTGCTATTTGCAACCTGACCCACTGTTAGTCCAGCTTGCATTTGCTCTGCTGGCATTATGTTGTTTTGTGTTTTTTTATGTTGTTCTTCTACTTAATTTTTCTTTTTTATTTAGATTGCTGAAGTATTCCAGGTATAGAACATATTACTGTGCTCTTGATGTTATCTTTCGCTTAGAACCTCTCCAAACGGCTATTCCCCCTGTGATGGAGTTTTTCAGCACTGCATTTTCCGGGTCCCCTGACCCCTCAGGTGAGCCAGGACGCTATGACATCCATAAATGGTGATCACATGCATTTCGCATAATGTGCAGGGCTTTAATTCTCCCCACAAGCGGAAAAAAGGTTTTACATCCTATAAGAAATTAGGGGCTAAGATCCTGTTGCTGCAGGAGACACACTTTGCAACTGATAAACACCCCTCGTTCTTTCATAACTCATACAAGCAAGCCTTTTATACTCTATATGATTCCAAATGCAGAGGAGTAGCCATCTTCTTGCACAACTCTTTCCCTCTGGAAGTCCAACAGATCTTTAGGGATCCTGACAGTAGATTCCTTATAATCAAGGGACTCATAGCTGGGCGGGAACTCACCATTGCCAATGTCTATGCCCCCAACGTCGCACAAGCAACTTTTTTTTCCACCTTCTTCAAAACCCTTGAAAAATATGCCTCCACCCATATGTTTATTGGAGGAGATTTTAACCTTGTAGCGCACCCACAATTAGACAGGAGCTCCCCCTCCCAACCCAACTCCGCTTTCCCTAAATCTCTATCCAAGACACTTCAGTCATTTCAACTATCAGATACATGGAGAGCTCATAACATTGGGGCGAAAGACTACACCTTTTACTCCCACCCCCATAACTCTTTCGCCAGATTGGATTATATATTTTGCACACCCATCATTCTAGCCAACTCCACACATTCAGTGATCCACCTTTGCCCTTGGTCTGATCACAATATAGTAGCCATGTCCACCACACTTATTGGCCTTTCTGAGACCCCATACACATGGAGGTTGAATGACTCCCTCTTAACTGACCCTATAATACGTCAAGAAGTCTCCACCGCTCTTCAAGAATACTTCACCATCAACGCCACCCCTGATATTTCTCCTAGCACCTTGTGGATGGCCCATAAGGCCGTACTACGTGGCCGCCTTATTAGCATTGCTTCTAGACGCAACAAAGAAAGATGGCAACAGATCCTCACTCTGACGGGAGAACTAGATGCCTTACATAAAACTCAAGTAGGGAACCCCTCTCGAGCCAACGCCCTCTTAGTTGACCAAAAGAGACTTGAATTGGATACCCTCTTATCAGCCAAAACCGAAAAAGCCCTAAGATGGTCCAAAGCTAAATTCCTTCTCCATAGCAACACGGCTTCGGCCATGTTTGCCCGAAAACTGAACCACACACTACGCCCCCCCCCCACGTATATAAGCTTCGCAACTCATCAGGGAGAATTGTTTCCCATCCCAAAGAGGTCCTTCGTGTCTTCGAAGACTTCTACTCCAATCTCCTCTCGAACCCTCCACCGTATCCCGTCCTACCCTCTCGGGAATGGCTGGACTCCTTGCCCCTACCCTCTCTGTCTGCTTCACAAACGGAAAGCTTAAACGCTCCCTTTACTGAAGAAGAGCTGCTGGGAGTTATCAAATCCCTGAAACGCTCTGTGGCCCCCGGCCCAGATGGTTTCACAGCCAGTTATTATAAACACTATGCCCCTATATTACTTCCACGCCTCACCAACATGTTCAACAAGATCCTCAAAGGTGAACATTTCCCCCCTGAAATGACCTTAGCTAACATGTCGCTACTGCCCAAGCCTCTGAAAGACCACTCCCTCCCCCAGAACTATCGACCTATCTCGGTCATCAACAACGACCTTAAAATCTTTAGCCGAGCCCTAGCTGACAGGTTGGCCTCCATCATTGAAACCCTAACCTCACCTGACCAATCAGGTTTCATTCCCAATAGACTCATCACGGACAATATTCGCCTGACTTTAAATGTCCTCCAAGACGCTAATTTACGCAAACAACAAGTTCTTCTCCTGAGCTTAGACATTAACAAAGCGTTCGACAGCGTACTATGGCCTTACCTTCTTGCAGTGTTACAGAGACTTGGTTTCAAAGACGAATTCTTGCTAGGGGTACAAGCCCTTTACCACAACTCACAAACGAGAATCAAGATCCCGGGCTGTAGCTCTGGATTTTTCACACTGGGCAGGGGCACTCGCCAGGGTTGCCCCTTATCTCCCCTCTTATTTGCCCTAGCCCTGGAACCCCTGGCCGCAGCTATTAAAAGACACCCTGATATCTCAGGCTACCAAATGGCTTCCTCCACGTCACATCTATGTATGTATGCTGATGATGTTATGCTTTTTCTTTCCCAACCCCACATCTCCCTGCCCAACCTATTTGACCTATTATCCCACTTTGCCTCCATTTCTGGGCTTACAGTGAATATGTCAAAATCCACGGCACTCCCAATCAATATCCCCCCTGCTCAGTGTGAGACCCTCCGGAGCTCCTTCCCCCTGCAATGGTCTACTAATAAAATACCGTATCTGGGTATCTATATCACACCGCATTGGTCCTCTATTTTTGCAGCAAATTACCCAGCATGTGTGTCCCGGCTCCGTGATATGCTCAGACTATGGAGCACGTATCGGATCTCGTTCTTTGGGAGAGTCACGGCAATCAAAATGACCCTCTTACCCAAGCTTCTTTTTCTTTTTAGAGCCCTACCAGTTCTTATCCCTAAAACGTTCATAGACAAATTACAACAAGATGTTCACAAATTCATCTGGCAGAACAAGAGACCGAGATTCTCCAAACAGGTCCTTTTCAACCCCAAACAAACGGTGGACTAGGTCTACCAAATCTCTGGCTCTATTACCTGGCAGCCCGCTTCTCCCAAATTGCACAATGGAATATACCAAACTCTAAAGTACCCTGGGTAGATTTTGAATCACGTTCCATTGCCCCCTACAGACTTTCCACTATTCTGTGGTCCCCCTCCAAACTAGTCTATAAACTTATCTCTCTTAACTCTCTTGTTACCCACTCTCTGATCCTATGGTATCGATACAAGCACAAACTAGGCCTAGTTACCCCCGCACCTCGAAGTTCCTCCTTTTTAGGGGAACCCCTATTCAACGTAGCTTTTCATAACACTGAGAGCTTCTCCTGGTGGATCGCTAACTCTATGGTCACGCTAGCTGACCTACAATCCGGGAACACCTTTGCCTCATTTGACCATCTACGCTCACATAAACAGATTCCTTTAAGGGAACATTTTCGATATATGCAAATTAGACACTTCTATATCTCTCACTTCGCACTCACCCCCTCATCTCCCCCTTCTATGTTTGAACAAATTTGCCGTGACTCTCCCAGAGGAAGGGGTCTTATCTCCTCCCTTTACAAATCAGCATTAGCTGTAAGCTTACCTGGGGTTATTCCCTACAAACACAAATGGGAGGCGGACTGTAACGAAGTTTTCGACACGGAGGACTGGGACACCATGCTAACCAATTTACGCAAAGCCTCTAAATCCCTGGCGGTTAGGGAAACAGCATACAAAGTATTAACCAGATGGTATTATACCCCATCCAGACTTCATTCCATCTTTCCCGGGACCTCTAATCTTTGCTTCAGAGGATGCCAGCTTCCAGGCACATTTATGCACATTTTTTGGGACTGCTCCCAACTTACCCACACTTGGGACTCAGTAAATGCTATCGCGTCTGTTATAACAGGTACCCAGATACGGCTCACCCCAGCCATGGGCCTTCTCGGAGCTTCCATTCCTGGGGTGCCTCGTTCAGAGGAATGCCTCATACACACTGCTTGCATAGCCACCCTATGGGCTATTGCCCTACATTGGAAAGCCCCTACGGTACCTACTACCTCCATCCTCTATAGGATGGACGCCATTATGTTAATGGAAAGAATTCTCTGTACACTGCACGATAGGATGCATATGTTTGACCAAAGATGGTCGCCCTGGAAATCTTACAGACAAAACCTGTTACCACAACTATAAGTACTGTTTTTGTTTTATCCTACTCTAGACCATGGAGCGCTAACATAATACCTCATCCCTAGAACCTACAATAGGTTACTCTTTTACCCTACAGTAATCTGGTTGTGTACGACTATGGCTCTCGAATGCTTCACAATCTACTTTTGTGTTCTTGTTTTCCTTATTTTCTTTTTTATTTTTGTATGTTATTTGCATTGACATTATTATTTTGACCCTCTGACATGTATGATGTATAATACGTATTGTCAATTGTTTGTATTATTTTATTGTATTTCCAATAAAAATCGTTTGTACTAAAAAAAAAAAAAAAAATAATGTGTTTTTTTCAAAATTTTCGCTCTTTTTTTGTTTATAGCGCAAAAAATAAAAACCGCAGGGGTGATCAAATTCCGCCAAAAAAAAGCTCTATTTGTGGGAAAAAAAGGACATCAATTTTGTTTGGAGCCACGTCGCGCGACCGCGCAATTGTCAGTTAAAGCGACGCAGTGCCGAATCGCAAAAAGTGCTCTGGTCAGGAAGGGGGTAAATTCTTTCAGGGCTGAAGTGGTTAAGGCTAGCTTTAAATCTGTGACTATTACTGACCTTGCCTGAGATGACTACTGAAAGAACCCTATCTTCTGTAATGTTCCTGACACTCTGTCTACTGACTCTCAATTTGGTTCCAATGCCTGGTTGACCAGAACCAATGATACTGACCTCTGGATTGCGATACAACAGTTTGGCTAGTTTTCAGCCGTGCACTCCATGACCTTTTAAAACTGTACAGTATTTGCTCATCTGGTACTAATGGCAACTTATCTGGCTTCTCCTTGCATTGCCCTTGTTTCGTAGTAGTCATATTATTTAGAAATGCTAATCTGGTACATCTGAATGTTAGCTTTTTAAACAGTGGAATGTGGACAGTGCCCAGACAGTTACTCATGGCAGTTGGAATGATCGTGGCACTTATACAAGAAAGAGATTCTATGCCAGATTAACACACAAGTGTAATGCCTTTTTATAAAAGCTGTGTTTAAAAAAATGTGGCAGTCTCCTTCAGTGATGTAAGTAACTGAGTTAAAATAAACTGAGTTACGTAACTCAGTTACTTTAGAGGGTAACTAGTAATCTAACTGATTACTTTTCCCCTCATGGTAACTCAGTTCCCATTACTTTGGCTTAGTTACCCCAATTACATCTACTGTCACTAGATGGCAGTAGTGTAATTCCGGTGTCCTGCCAAAAAAGTTCCCCCGCCGGATAAGGACCCCCTGTACTGCGCAGGCGCAGCGCTTGCGCAGTACGAAGGACTACGGAGCTTCCGAAAAAATTGGCGAACCTAAACAGCTCTGAGTGAACTCTACACAGCGCAGGTGCAGTTAACATGTAATTGTACGAGGCGATGCCGCACCCTCATGATGCTCGTGCTACTCTGCAAGGGGCGTCTATCGTGTAACTAAGGGGCGAGTCTAGTATTACTGTAACCATTTATTATTATTGTTATATATCGAGCTCTGCCCATTAATTTAACATTTGCCCTCTTCTGTAGCCATCCGCCCCTTACACGATATAATAATAATAGACCTGCCCCTTGCTTACACGATATAACAGATCTGCCCCTTGGTTAGAGTAATAATAGAGCAGCTCCTTGGTTACACGATATATAACAATAATAAATGCGCCCCTTGGTTACAGTTATACTAGACCCGCCCCTTAGTTACACGTATAGAATATTTAAAAAAAAAAGTCAGTTACTTTGCTGAGTAACTAATTACTTTTCCAATGTAGTTGTCACGTACCTGGTGGTGCGAGCCCGAGATTGCAGGGAGAGGCCTCCCTTGCGTCTCCCACTCCTGGTCCCCTGGTGTGGGAACAGGAGGGACAGGAGTGAGGAGGAGCACGGGTGCCTGGCAGGATCAACAGACCGGTGGGAAGGAAACAGGTTAGCTGAGCAGGCCGGATCTCTGAGAAGTAGGCTCACAGGTAAACTGGATAGCAGAGCTGGCAGGATCACAGGAAGCAGGCTCACAGGTAAACTGGATAGCAGAGCTGGCAGGATCACAGGAAGCAGGCTCACAGGTAAACTGGATAGCAGAGCTGGCAGGATCACAGGAAGCAGGCTCACAGGTAAACTGGATAGCGGAGCTGGCAGGATCACAGGAAGCAGGCTCACAGGTAAACTGGATAGCGGAGCTGGCAGGATCACAGGAAGCAGGCTCACAGGTAAACTGGATAGCGGAGCTGGCAGGATCACAGGAAGCAGGCTCACAGGTAAACTGGATAGCGGAGCTGGCAGGATCACAGGAAGCAGGCTCACAGGTAAACTGGATAGCAGAGCTGGCAGGATCACAGGAACAGGCTCACAGGTAAACTGGATAGCGGAGCTGGCAGGATCACAGGAAGCAGGCTCACAGGTAAACTGGATAGCAGAGCTGGCAGGATCACAGGAAGCAGGCTCACAGGTAAACTGGATAGCGGAGCTGGCAGGATCACAGGAAGCAGGCTCACAGGTAAACTGGATAGCAGAGCTGGCAGGATCACAGGAAGCAGGCTCACAGGTAAACTGGATAGCGGAGCTGGCAGGATCACAGGAAGCAGGCTCACAGGTAAACTGGATAGCGGAGCCGGCAGGATCACAGGAAGCAGGCTCACAGGTAAACTGGATAGCAGAGCTGACAGGAACCGGACAACGGCTTGGCAAACAGGTTCACAGGTAAGCTTGGATAGCAGAGCTGACAGGAACCGGACAACGGCTTGGCAAACAGGTTCACAGGTAAGCTTGGATAGCAGAGCTGACAGGAACCGGACAACGGCTTGGCAAACAGGTTCACAGGTAAGCTTGGTTAGCAGAGCTGACAGGAACTGGACAACGGCTTGGCAAACAGGTTCACAGGTAAGCTTGGTTAGCAGAGCTGACAGGAACTGGACACAGGAAACGGAACCACAGACTGGACTGGAACCAACAGGTGAACAGGCTCGTTACAGAGGGTCAGACTGCAGACTGGACAAGGCTGAACAAGGAACCAAAGTTCATCAAAAGTCAGGTAACAGATCTGAACCAGGGCAGGGTACAATGGATCAGGCAGGAGGATGGTCACTGGAAGCCGGGGTCGGGTGCAGGCAGAAAGCAGGATAGTCTTTAATGGCAAGCCGGGTCAAAGGAACAGGTATAACAGGATCAGGTTTCACTTTACTACACCACAACGCTGTAGAGCAGACAGCAAAGACCGTCTGCTCAAGTCAGGCTTAAATAGGCCGGCTGGTGCTAACTAGGGCGCGCGCCCGTCTCCCTGTGCGCGGTTGTGCACGTGCCCGCGCCCGGGCGCGCATGCGCATGCGCAATGGAATCTGAGGGCCAGGACGGCCCGGGTTTAGATTTCTGGCAGGATCTTCATGACATTGCCCCCCTCCTAGGGGCAACCTCCGGGTGCCCCTCTGGGCAAATCTCTCAGGATGAGCTCTTTTGAAGGCTTGAACTAGACTCTTAGCATGGATATTACACTCGGGCTCCCAGGAATTCTCTTCAGGACCATATCCTTTCCATTTGATTAAGAACTGGTTCTGATTTCTCCTTTTTCTAACATTTAGTATGGCCTCTACCTCATATTCTTCCTCGCCATCTACCAAGACTGGATCTGGGGGTACCGTCCTTCTGTTGGGAAAGGGGTTGGAAGTGGAAGGTTTTAACAGGGAAACATGAAAGACTGGATGGACCTTGAGGGAATCAGGAAGTTCCAACTCATAGGCTACTTCATTAATCTTTCGTTTGACTGGAAAGGGACCCAAGAACTTAGGGCCTAGTTTCTTTGAGGGACAAGCCAACTTCAGGTTCAAGGTGGAGAGCCACACTGTGTCACCTGGTGCCAGTATCAATTCTCCACGCCTCTTTCGGTCAAAGACTGTTTTGTTATGTTCCTGGGTCCGAGCCATGGTATCCTGCAGGAGTTGGTTATTGGAAGCAAAGAAGTCAATCTTCTCCTGGACTGCGGGCACAGTACATTCAGGAAGAGAATTGGGCAGGAATGAGGGGTGAAAGCCATAGTTGGCGAAGAAAGGTGTCTGTTGGGTGGCCGAGTGGATAGCATTGTTATATGCAAACTCGGCAACCGGCAACAGAGAGATCCAATCGTCTTGGGAGAAGGAAGAAAAGCATCGAAGATATTGTTCCAGAGTCTGATTGGTTCTTTCGGTCTGCCCATTGGTTTGAGGGTGATAAGCGGAAGAAAACGATAGCTCAATGTTGAGGGCCTTGCAGAGTGATTTCCAAAACCGAGAGGTGAATTGTACCCCTCGGTCGGACACTATGTTGGCTGGTACCCCATGAAGTCTGATGATTTCTCGGATGAACACTTGTGCGGTTTCTGAGGCAGAAGGGGTACCCTTCATGGGAACAAAGTGTGCCATTTTTGACAGACGATCAACTATCACGAAGATCGTAGTGTGGTCCTCTGCTGGGGGCAGTTCCACAATGAAATCTATGGACAGCATTTTCCAGGGACGATCTGGGACTGGTAATGGCTTGAGTAAGCCCCAGGCTTTGGTTCTGTGGCTTTTGCTCCGAATACACACAGTACATGTTTCCACAAATTTCCTGCAGTCTTCCCTTAGCTGAGGCCACCAGAAGGTACGTTGTACCAATTCAGTGGTCTTGGTGACACCAAAGTGTCCAGCAAGCTTGTGATCATGGCACAATTCCAGGACGGTTACCCGCAGACCCTCGGGAACGAAAATCTTATCCCCATGCCACAATAGCCCATCCTTGGCCTGCAACCCAGGACCGGGAGTGGGTAAGAGGCCACTGGAAGCCCGCCTGAGCTGGGACCGTAGGTCTTCCTGTAGCAGGAGAAAGTTTCCAGGGGCAAGGATAGTGTCTGGAGGGGAACCATCCTGGGATTTGTGATACATACGAGACAGAGCGTCCGGCTTCGCATTTTTGGAACCCGGACGATATGTCACGTGAAAAGTAAAACGAGAGAAAAATAAGGCCCAACGGGCCTGTCTAGGTTTTAACCTCTTGGCAGTTTTTAAGTACTCTAGATTCTTGTGATCTGTGAAGATCAGGATTGGGTGACTAGCCCCTTCTAGCAGGTAACGCCACTCCTCGAGGGCGGTCTTTATGGCCAGTAATTCCCGATCCCCCACATCGTAGTTCTTCTCGGCTGGGGACAATTTCCGTGAGAAGAATGCCACGGGGTGTAGCAGGGCTTTGATGCCCTGTCTCTGGGACAGGATGGCCCCTACAGCTATCTCTGAAGCATCCACCTCGAGGACAAAGGGCAGAGAAGGATCTGGATGCTTCAGGATAGGAGCTGAGGTAAAGAGCCCCTTGAGGGCCTCGAAGGCCCCTTGGGCCTCAGGGGACCAATGAAAACGGGTACCTTGCTTGGTGAGTTGAGTAATGGGCGTCACTATGGCCGAGAATCCCTTGATGAATTTGCGATAAAAATTGGCGAAGCCAATGAATCGCTGGATCCCCTTTTTATCTGCAGGAACTGGCCAGTCCAGGATGGCTGAGATTTTCTGGGGATCCATCCGGATGCCTCTACTGGAGATGATCAGACCTAGGAAGGGTATGCTTTCTACCTCAAAGAGACACTTTTCTGCCTTGGCATAAAGGCCATGTTGCCGAAGACGGCCCAACACACTTTTAACATGTCCACGATGCAGCTCTAGGGAGGAAGAGAAAATTAGTATGTCATCAAGATAAACAACAGCAAAAACATCAAGGAAGTCCCGAAGCACATCATTTATGAAGGACTGGAAGGTAGCGGGGGCGTTACAGAGTCCAAACGGCATCACCAGGTACTCGAAGTGCCCAAATCGAGACCGAAATGCCGTCTTCCATTCGTCCCCATCCTTTATACGTATTAAATTGTATGCCCCTCTGAGGTCCAGTTTAGAAAAGATGGAGGCCGTGCCAAGCCTCTGAAACAGTTCAGGTACCAGGGGAAGCGGGTAGCGATTTTTAACTGTGACCTCGTTTAGGGCACGGTAGTCCACACAGGGTCTGAGAGAATGGTCCTTCTTCTCTACAAAAAATATTCCTGCACCTGCAGGAGACGTAGACGGGCGGATAAACCCTTTTTTCAGGTTATCATCTATATAGTCCTTTAATTTTCCCTGCTCCACCTCTGTTAATGGAAAGACCCTACCGAAAGGAATCTTGGCCCCGGGAAGAAGTTCAATGGGACAGTCATAGGGCCTATGGGGTGGCAGCACATCTGCCCTTTGTTTGCTAAACACATCCAGGTAAGCATGGTAGACTTCAGGGATGGACTGGCGTAGACCTGCCTCGTTTTCGAGGCAGAGCAGAGCAGAGGGTCCTGCGGAGACCAAGAAGCCGCAGGACCTTTGGCAGTAGGGAGAAGAAAAGGCCACCTCTCCTGTGGACCAGTTGATGACCGGGTTGTGTGCTTGCAGCCAGGGGATCCCTAGAATGACTGGAAACAAGGGGGAAGAAATTATGTCCAAACATAACAGTTCTTGATGTGACTCTGAGATCACTGTGTGCAGCGGGGCAGTCTCCTGAGTCACTGGGCCAGATTTGATGGTAGATCCATCTGCCAGGTGGACAGACAGGCCTTGTTTTCTCAGACGGAGAGGAATTCGATGCCGGGTAGCAAAAGCAGAGTCCATAAAGCAACTACAGGCACCAGAGTCAATGATAGCTGTGGTTTGTAGGGTCCTTCCTGAGAACTGGAAGGAGACAGAAAGGGCAAGATGAGATGAAACCCCGGTCACAGGATCCACATAACTGGAGAGAATAGTAGGGAACTTACGGAGTTTAGCCGGGCAGTTCCGGACATAATGACCAGGCTCTCCGCAATACAGGCACAGATTGTTGCTGCGGCGTCTCTGGCGTTCTGCTGGGGTAAGAGAAGGCCGCAGGAGTCCAAGTTGCATGGGTTCTGATGCTGAAGAGGGATGAGTAGGTTTAACAGGGGGAACAGTGCGGAAATGATTTGGACCCCTGGGGAGCATCCAGGTAGGTTTTGGGGACCCCAAAGTTCGTTCGGCCCTACGCTCCCGTAGGCGCCGGTCAATTTGGATGCTTAGGTCTATAAGGGAATTCAGGGTCTGGGGTACCCCCACTCTGGCGAGCTCGTCTTTGAGTGCGTCTGAGAGGCCCATGCGGAATTGGTGACGGAGGGCAGCATCGTTCCAGTCGGTGTCGGCACCCCAACGCCTGAACTCAGCCACATAGTCCTCTGCTGGTCTTCGACCCTGTTGGAGAGAACGTAAGGCGGCCTCCGCAGTGGTTGAGAGTTGGGGGTCCTCATAAAGCTGCGCCATGGCATCAAAAAAGGTGGAGAGGCTGGTCAATGCTGCATCCTTTTGTTCCACGAGACGGTGGGCCCAGATTTGGGGATCCCCAGTCAATAGGGCTATCACAAAACCCACCTTGGTGGTCTCTAAAGAGAAAGTCCTGGGTTGCAGGGCAAAATGGAGTTCACAAGAGTTACGGAAAGTTCTGAAGCTACCACGGGCACCCGTAAATTTCTCTGGGGTAGGTACCTTGGGCTCAGGTGGTAGCATCACTATAGTCTGGGTAGGTGCAGGCCCCGTTGGGGGTATTGCTGGGTGAGGAGTTCCTTGGGTACTGGATGGACCAGATAGGGCCAGTACCCGTTCCTCCAGCCGGGTGTAACCCTGCTGGAGGTTCTTCACCGCTTCGGTCAGACCTGCCAGGTGTTGGCATAGCCCCTCCTGCTCGGGCTCAGACATGGCTGTCTGCTACTGTCACGTACCTGGTGGTGCGAGCCCGAGATTGCAGGAGAGGCCTCCCTTGCGTCTCCCACTCCTGGTCCCCTGGTGTGGGAACAGGAGGGACAGGAGTGAGGAGGAGCACGGGTGCCTGGCAGGATCAACAGACCGGTGGGAAGGAAACAGGTTAGCTGAGCAGGCGGGATCTCTGAGAAGTAGGCTCACAGGTAAACTGGATAGCAGAGCTGGCAGGATCACAGGAAGCAGGCTCACAGGTAAACTGGATAGCAGAGCTGGCAGGATCACAGGAAGCAGGCTCACAGGTAAACTGGATAGCAGAGCTGGCAGGATCACAGGAAGCAGGCTCACAGGTAAACTGGATAGCGGAGCTGGCAGGATCACAGGAAGCAGGCTCACAGGTAAACTGGATAGCGGAGCTGGCAGGATCACAGGAAGCAGGCTCACAGGTAAACTGGATAGCGGAGCTGGCAGGATCACAGGAAGCAGGCTCACAGGTAAACTGGATAGCGGAGCTGGCAGGATCACAGGAAGCAGGCTCACAGGTAAACTGGATAGCAGAGCTGGCAGGATCACAGGAAGCAGGCTCACAGGTAAACTGGATAGCGGAGCTGGCAGGATCACAGGAAGCAGGCTCACAGGTAAACTGGATAGCAGAGCTGGCAGGATCACAGGAAGCAGGCTCACAGGTAAACTGGATAGCGGAGCTGGCAGGATCACAGGAAGCAGGCTCACAGGTAAACTGGATAGCAGAGCTGGCAGGATCACAGGAAGCAGGCTCACAGGTAAACTGGATAGCGGAGCTGGCAGGATCACAGGAAGCAGGCTCACAGGTAAACTGGATAGCGGAGCCGGCAGGATCACAGGAAGCAGGCTCACAGGTAAACTGGATAGCAGAGCTGACAGGAACCGGACAACGGCTTGGCAAACAGGTTCACAGGTAAGCTTGGATAGCAGAGCTGACAGGAACCGGACAACGGCTTGGCAAACAGGTTCACAGGTAAGCTTGGATAGCAGAGCTGACAGGAACCGGACAACGGCTTGGCAAACAGGTTCACAGGTAAGCTTGGATAGCAGAGCTGACAGGAACTGGACAACGGCTTGGCAAACAGGTTCACAGGTAAGCTTGGTTAGCAGAGCTGACAGGAACTGGACAACGGCTTGGCAAACAGGTTCACAGGTAAGCTTGGTTAGCAGAGCTGACAGGAACTGGACACAGGAAACGGAACCACAGACTGGACTGGAACCAACAGGTGAACAGGCTCGTTACAGAGGGTCAGACTGCAGACTGGACAAGGCTGAACAAGGAACCAAAGTTCATCAAAAGTCAGGTAACAGATCTGAACCAGGGCAGGGTACAATGGATCAGGCAGGAGGATGGTCACTGGAAGCCGGGGTCGGGTGCAGGCAGAAAGCAGGATAGTCTTTAATGGCAAGCCGGGTCAAAGGAACAGGTATAACAGGATCAGGTTTCACTTTACTACACCACAACGCTGTAGAGCAGACAGCAAAGACCGTCTGCTCAAGTCAGGCTTAAATAGGCCGGCTGGTGCTAACTAGGGCGCGCGCCCGTCTCCCTGTGCGCGGTTGTGCACGTGCCCGCGCCCGGGCGCGCATGCGCATGCGCAATGGAATCTGAGGGCCAGGACGGCCCGGGTTTAGATTTCTGGCAGGATCTTCATGACAGTAGTAACTGAGTTACTAACGCAATTACTTTTTGGGAGAAGTAATTTGTAACTTAACTAAATTACTTTTTTAAAGTAAGATGACCAACACTGGTCTCCTTTTTAAAAGGAGCCACTGTTTGGCACAAGATGTTCTACATTCCTAGAGATTTCACATTACCAGTAGTGCTAATTGTCTATGATATATATTTGCCTGAGATACCTATGTCCTAGAGATATTATGAGTGTCATGTCAAGAGAATGACCATGGTACAATGCATTCCTAAATCGCCCCACCACCAACTGTGAATTCATTAACCACTTCAAAAATAACATATATACCCATGCATAGTTGCGTTCAATACGAACTGCAATTCCCTTAAAGCTAATCTAAATAGTCATTTATTAGGAACACTATTCTGTGGCTTTCAGTAGTTATGGTAGGGTAATTTTTTTTTTTTTTTTTTTAATAAATAAACAGCAAGAATAAAGCTGCCAGCACATCAGCCAAGATTATTATCCACTAAGCCTCAGAGCCAAGCCAGTCCAACATCTGAGTCCAATCCAATTTTTTTTCTCGTTTTCTACCGATGACTCATCAAACTCCTACTAATATGTAAGAATATTTATTTAGTTAATACGGCTCTGACCTGATCCTTTGCCACCACACAGCTGCTTTTTCACTACTGGAATAACAGGAAGAGCTCAGTGTTACTAAACAAAATGAAATTAAAAATGCCTTTTCCTGTACCGACAGTTGCAAAGAAATTGCATGGGGGGGCCCTCATCTCACAAAAGATGTAACTGTGCAGATGTTGTAACTACACATTTTCTTCTTCATTATTCCACCCGGTGTTGAAATCTGATTTTGCAATACAAGAAAATTTTTGCCCATTCTTCACAAAATAGCTCAAGCTCTGTCAAATTGGATGGAGAGTGTCGGTGAACAGCAATTTTCAAGTCTTGCCACAGATTCTCAAATGGATTTAGGTCTTGACTTTAACTGCTTCCCGACCGCCTCATGTAGATATACGTCTACATAATGGCACGGGCAGGCAAAAGCACGTACCTGTACGTCCCCTTTAAATGCCTGCCCGTGGTGTCCCGCGATTGGGTTACGGAGCTGAAGAACGGGGAGAGGAATGTGTAAACAAACCTCTCCCCACGCTTCCTACACTGCCTGTCATTGATTGGCTGTTCCCGGTCATCTGAAAAGCCGATCAATGACGTCAGACGTCAGCCCCGCCCCCTAATGTAAAAAAACACACACGTCACAGCCCATAACCCCTCCCCTCCCCCTAGTGGTTAACTCTTTCACTACAACTGTCATTTATACAGGAATCAATGCATTTAAATAGCATTGATTGCTGTATAAATGACAATGGTCCCAAAAATGCGTCAAAAATGTCCGATGTGTCCGCCACATGTCTGTAATGTCGCAGTCACAAAAAAAAATCGCTGATCGCCGCCATTACTAGTAAAAAAGAAAAATATTAATAAAAATGCTATAAAACTATCCCCTATTTTGTAAACGCTATAACTTTTGCGCAAACCAATCAATAATCGCTAATTGCCATTTTTGTTTACCAAAAATATGTAGAAGAATACGTATCGGCCTAAACTGAGAAAAAAATATGTTTTTTTTATATATTTTTTGGGGATATTTATTATAGCAAAAAGCAAAAAATGTTGCATTTTTTTCAAAATTGTTGCTCTATTTTTGTTTATAGCGCAAAAAAATAAAAACCGCAGGGGCGATCAAATACCACCAAAAGAAAGCTCTATTTGTGGGAAAAAAAGGACGCCAATTTTGTTTGGGAGCCACATCGCACGACCGCGCAATTGTCAGTTAAATCGACGCAGTGCCGAACCGCAAAAAGGGGCCTGGTCCTTTGGCTGCCAATTGGTCCGGGGCTGAAGTGGTTAACTGGCCCATTCTAATACATGAATATGCTTTGATCTAAATCAGCGATATGCAATAAGCAGACCTCCAGCTGTTACAGAACTACAAGTCCCATGAGGCATAGCAAGATTGCCTCAGTAAGAGCCTGGAAGCTGAGATGTATGGACACTAGTTGAATCCGCATTTCCTACGGTATCAATGGAACGGCAGAAAGATACTGGTACCATAGGTAAAGTTCCTAACCTATCCTTCAGTTGCAACCAAGTTCCTGTGAGAGACTTTGGTGTGTTTATTCTAAAGTTTCCTAACCAAGTCTGTGGCAGAGACTTTGCTAAACTAAAATCACTTGTTGGCTGCTGGATCTACAAACAAAGGTTTATCCAACAGTGAGTTATCCAGTTGCGAGTGGCTACTCCCTGGATCATCTATTCTAGAGAGACATTTATTCAAGTGGCAGCAAGTTCCAAGTGCCTGAGCTTCTATGCCCTTACCCTCTATTCCCAACTGAGAGACTGTGTTTTGTTTAACGTTTTATGCAAAAAAAAATCCTCAAAAGAACTTTAAGTGTCAGTCTCCACAGTTACTGGGTAAGAACCCTGGGAACCCCTAGACGAGAACGACGAGCTGCAAGGCAGAGGAGGTAATCGGTAAGCCCAGAAAAACACAGCCGCCCCCCAGGGGTTATGGCGCAGTTACACATATTTGTGCATGTTTTTTAAAAGGATAATTTATAATCCATAATTTCACATGTTAAGTTGGATTGTGTATATATCATTTATTAGTACCTAGCGCTTTTTTTGTTGTTTTTTTTTTTTTTTTTATGTGTTGTTTCACATATTTATTTGTAAAAAATTTGGAAATCCGTTTATCATTTTCCTTCCGCTTCACAATTATGTGCCACTTTGTGTTGGTCTATCACATAAAATCACAATAAAATTAGTTTACAAAGGGTGGGCCAACTCAAATTTGAACCCTATGGACTAAGACTGGGATGCTAATAAAATTACTGTGCGTGTAAATGCAGGTATCCCAATACTTTTAACAATATAGTGTATATGAAAATGTCAACTCACACAGTCAAAAGGTAATCTTTGACCCTCCTACCTCCTATCTGGGCAGTCAGAGGATATACTCACACTAGGCAATTGGTATCATTTTACTGTGCACTAGAAGTGTACTGCAAGTGAAGTTGCTCTAGATCTGAGGGGACGCTCTAGATCTGAGGGGACGCTCTAGATCTGAGGGAAAGCATTACTGATTTCTATCATCCAATCATGTGCAAGCAAAAATGCAGTTTTTTTTTTTTTTTTTTTTTTTTTCCTTGCATGTGCCCCTCAGATCTAGAGCAACTGCACTTGCAGTGCACAGACTATTTACCTAGTAAATCTACCCCTTTGTCTGAGAAATAAAACTCTTGATTATCAGAATACTCCAATCATGAGAACATAAAATTATGATTTTAGACTAAAATCTTAATTTGCAGGGCAGCAAATGTGCATTGAATGTATGCAGAAAGCAGTGAGCAGGATAAAGTGTGATAGAAGATCAAGGAAACAATGGAAAAATAAAATCTGGGAATATCCGACTTGTGTGGACAATAACAAAAGAACACTGCTCTAGGTAAACATCTCATGATGCATCCCATCTGCTAATGGAAACAGGTGCTGGCTCTGCATGTAGGAATGAATCGAAGAAAAGACTGGACAGCCGCACTCTGTTGACACCTTTATTGAAGACGGTTTAAAAATTCTTCTGGCACAAAGACATCAGAGGAACAGGATCAATGACATGTTTCCCACCACTATGGAGTGCTTAATCATAGCTGTTGGAAGATGGAATGACCATCCATATATATGGAGATGAGAAAAAGGTCAATCAAACAGGAAATCCTTCTGATAGACCACCCACATGGGTGTCAGTTCAAATTCCTGGACACATACGAAACACCTGGGGTCATTCAGGTACATGGGATATCTTAATCAATTAACTTAAACACGACATCCCAAAATAACCTGATAGACATACCTGATGTATCGTGCAACACAAAAATGCATGATGAACAAACATAATATGTAATTATTCATACTTAAAATTTGAAACGGGTTAATCAATGAACAAAAGATGGAGAAAGTGAAAAAAAAATGATGAAAAAGAAAATAAATGAATAATGAAAGAATAAATACATGTATGAAGAAGTAAAGAACTGAAAAACCAAGTACCATTGTGCATATATATATATATATATATATATATATATATATACAAATGTTTATGGAAATAAAATAAAACAGATTGAAACACATTGTCTTTAGTTTTTTCTGTGTTTTCTCTATGTTTGTTCTATATAGCATAAGTAACCGGAAAGAAAAAAAATTGAATATAATCAATATATATATATATAAACATATATATATAAAACATATATATATATATATATATATACATATAATATATATATATATATATATATATATATATATATATATATATATATATATATATATATATATATCAATAATATTGAGCTTATTGTGGACAATAAGTATGTTTTTTTGGTAAATCTTTTAATGGGCTTCGGTAGTGAAAAAGTAGAAAATTATCAGTATAACCCTCATATTTTCAAGATAATAAGAACTCGCTCCGATAGCTCAAGGCGTAGATAAGCATTTGTTGCAAAGATGGTTGGTCTGCAGGTTCTTACATTAACTTCAATTGTCTCGGTAATGTTAATCAAGTTCAGATCTCATAGTCCTTGGTCTATGCAGATAAAACTTTCACGTCCCAGAGGTAGACAATTATGAAAATGTATGCAGGATACAGTACGTATGATTTCTAAGTTTGCTACTTAGAAGGTTGTGTCCCAAATGCAGTTACTTACATGCTGAGGCACTGAATATGCAATTTAATCATTTAAAAGAGTTACGTTTCTTAATTCATTATTTTTAAGAACTCAATTCCCCTCAACAAAAATAAATAAAATAATATTAAGCATGTGAACTGAATATTGAATGTCTTAAATCATCTTCACACTGTCCATTTTTTTACCTTGTACTGTATATGTTTTTTATTGTAGCATTTGTGGGTAGGTAATGGCTTTGATATTCTAGAAGCTCCGTTTATAGTTTACTCCCAGAATCAGTTCAGGCATGACAATATGTTACAATAATGTCCCCCTCTCCCTTTTTTTGATTGGCGTCATCCACTATAAATCGTGGTGCATCCACAAGGCCGTAACCTTGAAATAATGGCAGACATGAATAAATAAAGCTTCAACTTTAACTTCACACCCGGAATGTTGTTAGTCTCTGCTTTATTTTGTGCTTTGATAAAGCCATTCCATTACTGCTTTGGCTCTAGAAATGTATTTAAAGTGTATGTCCAGCCAAAATGTTATTCTTATTTTTAGCTAGAGTGGGGACACATTAGAACCCGTGTCAGTGTTTTCCTGCAATCCAGGGCTCAGTTGGACACATTTGTCCTCAATTCCTGTCCTGTTGATAAGATTTTACAAGACAGGAGGAACCTACATAGACAGAAATAAAGATTTATTTTCTTTTAGTAGATAGGAGACTTGCTAAATTAAGCTAGAAGAATTGATTTGTATTTCTCTCTATGTCCCTGTTACATATATTTACTCATTTCTGTTTTGTAAAACCCTTTTCAGCAGGACAGAAATTAGGGAGAAAAATGTTAGAACCTTGGATACACAGTGCCTTGAAAAAGTATTAATACCCCTTGAAATTCTCCACATTTTGTTATGTTTCAACCAAAAACATAAATGTATTTTATTGGGATTTTATGTAATAGACCAACACAAAATGACACATAATTGTGAAGTGGAAGGAAAATGATTAATGGTTTTTAAAATTTGTTACAAATAAATATGTGAAAAGTGGGGCGTGCATTTATATTCAGCCCAATACTTTGTAGAACCATATTTTGCTGCAATTTCAGCTGCAAGTCTTTTTGGGTATGTCTCTACCAGCTTTGCACATCTAGAGAGTGACATTTTTGCCCATTCTTCTTTGTGAAATAGCTCAAGCTCTGTCAGATTGGATGGAGATCATCTATGAACAGTAGGTTTCAAGTCTTGCCACAGATTCTCAATTGGATTTAGGTCTAGACTTTGACTGGGCCATTCCAACACATGAATATGCTTTGATACAAACCATTCCATTGTAGCTCTCGCTGTATTTTTAGGGTCGTTGTCCTGTTGGAAGGTGAACCTCTGCCCCAGTCTCAAGTCTTTTGCAGACTCTAACAGGTTTTCTTCTTGCCCTGTATTTGGCTCCATCCATCTTCCCATCAACTCTGACCAGCTCCCCTGTCCCTGCTGAAAAAAAACATGTTTCACAGTGGGAATGTGTGTTCAAGGCGATGTGAAGTGTTTGTTTTCCACCACACATAGCGTTTTGCTTTTAGGGCAAAAATTTAAATTGTGGTCTCCTCTGACCAGGGCACCTTCTTCCACATGTTTGCTGTGTTCCCCACATGGCTTCACGCAAACTACAAATGGGACTTCTTATGGCTTTCTTTCAACAATGCCTTTTTTTTCTCACTCTTTAATAAAGGCCAAATTTGTGGAGTGCAAGACTAATAGTTGTCCTGTGAATAGATTCTCCCACCTGACCTGTGAATCTCTGTAGCTCCTCCAGAGTTACCATGGGTCTCTTGGCTGTTTCTCTGATAAATACTCTCCTTGCATGGCCTGTCAGTTTAGGTGGATGGCCATGTCTTTGTAGATTTGCAGTTGTGCCATACTCTTTCCTTTTTCAGATGATGGATTGAACAGTGCTCTGTGAGATGTTCAAAGCTTGGGATATTAATATATAACCTAACCCTGCTTTAAACTTCTCCACAACTTTATCCCTGACCTGTCCAGTGTGTCCCTTGGCCTTCATGATGCTGTTTGTTCACTGAGATTCTCTAACAAACCTCTGAGGGCTTCACAGAACAGCTGTATTTATACTGAGATTAAATTGCACACAGGTGGACTCTATTTACTAATTAGGTAAATTCTGAGGGCAATTAGTTCCACTAGATTTTAGTTAGGTGTATCAGAGTAAAGGGAGCTGAATACAAATGCACACCACACTTTTCAGATATTTATTTGTAAAAAATGTTGAAAACCATTTATCATTTTCCTTCCACTTCACAATTATGTGCCATTTTGTGTTGGTCTGTCACATAAAATCGCAATAAAATACATTAAAGTTTTTGATTGCAACATGACAAAATGTGGAAAATGTCAAGGGGTATGAATACCTTTTCAAGGCACTGTATGTAAAAATTAGAAAGGGGTTCTAAACCATCTATTAAAGCCTACGTTTAGTCAAAATAAAATGTAACGCTCTTATGCAGATATATTCTTGTTGACTAAAGTTAGGCTTTAAACTCAAATTGTCATTGGCATATTTGAATGGTATCAGACTTTAATATAAGTTTCAATACACTATGTTACATGCATTTTACTATTGTCTAAGGTACTACACCAATACTCTGCTTCTGACAGCATGGTTACTGGAAAAAAAAGCATGCACAAAAGACCAAAAGATAAGTCAAAATGAATTTATTTGTTTGTAATAAATAAACAGCCAATGTGTTTCAGGATCAGAAAAACTGCCCCCTTTCAGTTAAAATAACCACTTTGAAAGGACTCAAAATAGAGCTTTCTTGTGTGAATCCGTTCAGGGACGCTAATTACGAAATCATGAAAGTTACTGGTCAGCAGTATCAGGTCAGCACCCAAGATCTTCTTATCTTAATTGCTCACCAGATACTACTGACCAGTAAAGCTGGCCATACAATATACCATTTTCTTGTTCGATTTCTTTTAGATTTACCTTCAACTAATGCAAGGGCCTGCCTGATTGCATACAAATTGAAAGTGTTTAAGGTTTGACCTCATATTTAATGGTTTTGGTAAATCTAAAGGAAAATTGGGCTCATGCGGGATGACGTCATTCAGTGGCTCTGACGTCACCCCGCAGCCTGAGTCTTGCAGCTGGGGCCGGCGGTGCTCTAATATTTTTACATCATTGTAAGTGCATTTTTTTTGTTTCCTTAATAAAGGTTTGATTTTATGCGATGTGGCACCTACCTCTTTTTTCTTTATGGGGAATACTGGTGAGCATCTGGTTTGATCATCTGGAGATCAATCCTGCCAATATTTGAGAGGGGATCAAGGACTGGCTATCCATATGCTGATTGGATATGATTCTCTGCTGTCCTATTGTGGTTTGACAGTGGGGACTCCTCCACTGTCAGAATACACTGATCAGTGCTGCAGCACTGATCGACAGACAATTTTCCAACATTCCCATTCGACGGACGCCAATCAATATTTCAACTTCTCTTGAGCAGGAATGGCTGTAGATGGATCAAACTTCAGCCAGTCCTTGTTGATCTGGTTGATTTTCAATCCATCTATGGCCTGCTTTAGTCAACTCCCCATTGACTGCAATATATCATCCCTTGGATTTCTGAATACCAAGGTACAAAACTGACAAATTATATTCTATAGGGGCTAATCAAAAAACGAAGTAGCTTGTAGACAAAGTGTGATGCAGTATTATCATACTGCTATTCATACGTGTCTAAAGGTATCAAAATAAAGCAAAAAGGTAAATAGAAAGGCATTGGGACTGCCCTAGGAACATGATAAAAACAGTCCTCTGCTACAGTCCTATAAAGCAAGGGCAATTTAACAGTAAGAAAGTGTGGAGTGATATCCTTATATTACAATTTGACAAGTGAAGCATTAGGATGGCACATACGATATGTATGCCACCAGCATTGGTCCTTGAAAAGGCTCTGTAAGTGTAGTGTATGTGCTGCTGATGCCAAACTGTGCAAAAGAATTCTTGAAGATGCAGAAGATGCAGAAGACTTTCTCAGAGAATAGGTGCAGGTTCTCCGCCCCCTTCCAACCTCCGAGCACCGTCCTTTAAGTCCATCCTTTACCTAGAGAATACAGAAAAGTATAATTTCTTTAGTAGTTTGCATGGAATTTGCTAATGAAAGGCAGTAAAATAGGTCCCCTGAAGCCAGCAACAATAGATTCCTCCATCAACAATAAATCTCCCCAGCAACAATAGATCCCTCACAGCCACAATAGATCCCCCCAGGAACAATAGACCCCTCCCATCACCAATTGACTGACCCCCAAAACAATAGATACCACCACCAGCAGCAATAGAGCTCCCTAGCAACAAAAGATCCCCTAGCGACAATAGAGTCCCCAGCAGCCAACATCAATAGATCCCCCTGCATGTTCCAACACCATTGCCACATAAATTTAGGGCTGGAGGTCCCCAGCGTTCCCACTGATAAAAAGCCCTGTGAAGATGTATTTATTTTTAAAAAAAAGAGCAATATTCAAAGTAAACTTAGGCTACTTTCACACTGAGGCGTTTTACAGGCGTTTCTGCGCTAAAAATAGGACCTGAAAAGTGCTTGTCAACTACCTCTTCTGCAGCCCCAGTGTGAAAGCCATAATGCTTTCATACTGGGGCGGTGCGCTTGCAGGACGAGAAAAAAAGTCCTGCAAGCAGCATCTTTGGGACGGTGCGGGAGGGGTGTATACACCGCTCCCGCACTGCCCCAAAGATGCTGCTTGCAGGGGCCTAAACCCCTGCAATTGAAATGAATGGGCATCTTTTCGGACATTTTTAACCCTGCTGCTTGCAGCAGGCCTTAAGCCCCATACACACGGTCGGATTTTCCAATGGATTCTGTCCTATCGGACAATGTTGTCGGAAATTCCGACCGTGGTGAGGCACCATGAATTGTCCGACGGACAAAGTCCTATCTCCTCTGGATAGATTTTTTGACAACAAAGTCCGATCACACCAAATCGATCGTGTGTAGCGAATTCCGACGGACAAAGTGCCATGCTCAGATCACATTACATTACAAGACCAAAGATATTGGCTGCTAGCGGGGGTTAAAAGCGCCCAGCTGGCGGACAAAAGGCGCTTTACTGCTAACGCCCCCCTGCCCCAGTGTTAAAGCATAGTAGACTGAAGAATTTTTCTTATTGGTTTATGCACTTTACACAGCTTTCTAAACGAATCCTGTATTTAGTGCTATGTACAATAACACTCATTTAACCACTTGCTGACTGCTGACTGCCCCATAGCAGACTTACTGCTACAGGGTGGCCATTCTGTGCAGAGTTACATATCTATAGGTGATCCTGCACTTCGGGGTAGGGGGTTTGCCGCTCAGCTAGTGCCAGTCAATGGATGTCCGCCGGCACCTGCTGATCGTCAAGGAGAGAGGCTGGACATGGCTCTGCATACCTAAACAATGACAGGGGGAAAAGATAGATTTTCTTCAGGAAGTATAGTACACACACACACACACACACATTTAACCCTTTGATTGCCCCAGATGTTTAACCCCTTCCCAAGCAGTGTCATTAGTACAGTGACTGCATTTTTAGCACTGATCACTGTATTAGTGTCAGTGGTTCCCACAAAGCGTCAAAAGTGTCAGTTACTGTCAAACTGTCTGCCACAATATTGCAGGCCCACTATAAGTCACTGATCGCCACCATTACTAATATAAAAAAAAAATAATAATAATCTTGTATATATCCCAGAGTTTGTAGACGCTATAACTTTTGAGCAAACCAATCAATATATGTTTTTTGGGATTTTTTTTTACCAAAAATATGTAGCAGAATATATTTTATGAAGAAATTCGATTTTTAACATTTTTTTATTGGATGTTTTGTAACAGAAAGTAAAAAATATTGTTCATTTTTCAAAATGGTGTGTCTTTTTTTGTTTATAGCGCAAAAAAATATAAAAAACCCAGAGGTGATCAAATACCACAAAAACAAAGCTCTATCTGTGCAAAGCAAATGACATAAAGTTCATTTAAGTATAGCGTTGCATGGCCGCACAACTGTCAGTTAAAATAGCGCAGTTTCATATTGCAAAAATGGCCTGGTCGTGGGGGGGTAAATGTTCCGGAGGGCAAGTGGTTAAATAGTACCAATAATATAACAAATATGTGGTTATACTTTAATGAAGTACATTGAAATGTGCGGTTAATATGCTGTGAAAAGACCACATGTGGTCTACAAAATATAGTGATCCCGATCTGACTAAAGCAAAGTAAAAAGACCACACATGGTCTACAAAGTATAGGGATCCTGATCCGACTACAGCAAAGTAAACTTCAATTAATTTTATCTTCTAAATCCACATTGCTCTCTTTACTCATTTAATGAAAAGCCCTAATATTTAAAGTCTCTGGAAACTATTCCAAGACTTATTCCTGCCACAAACAAACTGCATATATTTAATAATGGTTTGATGCGGTGTGTCTGTACCAGCTGACCTGGTTTGTCACATTTTTTAGTAAATGAACAATATCCCCTGGATATTAATTATACAAATGTGCTCATGATTATTACAAGCAATGAAGCATATTAACATGCTGCGGATGCAATTGTCTTTATGCTTGCCTTCACAATGTAATAATAGCCAATACCTACAAGCAGACACAAATGTTCTTTTTTAATGATGAATTTGTATGTACCATTGTACACTCATACATTATATACAGTATCTGAAGAAAAAGAAACACGTTCACATTCAATACATATTTTGAAAGACAACAGCAGAGACAGTAATTCGATTACACAGATACACTCATGCACCAAGGCATAGGAGAGGAATTTTAACCTCTTTATCCAATTTCTCCTTTCAGTTTTTGAAACAGAGCAAAGTCAGAGCCACCACAAAAACATCCTCCAGACTAGTTCCGGATGCTTTTCTGCATGCACGTTTTTAACACATTTTTTTATACATTCCGGTGTACTTTTGTTGCATTTTTTATGCATTTCTGGATGCATTTCAGATGTGTTTTTTCTTTCTGTGTTTTGATGCATTTTGATGCTTTTTTTTACTGCATTCCAACCAGTTCTGTGCAGGAAATAAGCAGCATGTTGTACTTTTTTTCTGTCACTAAAATGCAATGGAACACACTGCACCGGTGTGAACTATGCCATTTGACCCCATATAACCTACCTTCCATGTGTTTTTGAGCACAGCACTGCACTGCATGTTGTGTGAATGGGTGTTCGTCTTTGTCAGTATGAATGTTCTGCTCCCATCATCCTTTTTAATGACTGTTCTCTTCTCCCTGCTCAGCTCATTGATGGAGAGAACAGTGATTGTGTTTCTGAAAAGCAAATTTACTATCTATCGTGGTCCGTTTATAAAAAAATTGTATAGCTATTAGTCCAGCAAAACTGCATGAACATTCATTCTGTTTGAATTTACCAGCACTTTAGTAGCAACGGTATAGATTTTTCACACTATGTATAAAGCTGTGGCTGTTATTCGAATGGGGCACAATTGAATGTTGTTTGGTTCCAAGTGAACATTGGGGTTGATTTACTAAAAATGGAGAGTGCACTGACATTTGATGTAGCATTAACCACCAAAGAGATTTTAACCAACAACATTTGCTTTTCATTCTCAGGTAAGCCAATATTCACATTAAAGAAAACATCTGAATTTGCCCTATTTGTCCAACAGCAATGGGCTTGATTTACTAAAACTGAAGAGTGCAAAATCTGGTTTAGCTCTGCATAGAAACCAATCAGCTTCCAGGTTTTAATGTCAAAGCTTAATTGAACAAGCTGAAGTTATAAGCTGATTGGCTACCATGTACAGCTGCACCAGATTTTGCACTCTCCAGTCTTAGTAAATCAACCCCAATGCTCACTTGTGCATCTGGTGCAGCTGTACATGGTAGCCAATCAGCTTCTAACTTCAGCTTGTTCAATTAAGCTTTGACATTAAAACCTGGAAGCTGATTGGTTTCTATGCAGAGCTAAACCAGATTTTGCACTCTTCAGTTTTAGTAAATCAAGCCCATTGCTGTTGGACAAATAGGGCAAATTCAGATGTTTTCTTTAATGTGAATATTGGCTTACCTGAGAATGAAAAGCAAATGTTAAAATCTCTTTGGTGGTTAATGCTACATCAAATGTCAGTTAGTCCATATTGTAAACTATTTGGTGGTTGTATGTTCTCAAATTTTACTCAGATTTGCCTGTGTGTTAAAAATATCTTATTACTTGACAACTTTGTGTAAAAAAAAAAAAAGAAATGCATTTTCAATTTCTTTCCTGCAAAAACTTGTTGCAAAAAATGACATATTCAAAAGACTACTAGGTCTTTCAGAAAATACCTTGGAGTGGTTGCTTTCCTAAATTGAGTCAATTTGTGGGTGTTTCTCCTGTCCTGGCACTTCAGGGACTCAAGGGCTATGATAAGTTGTCTGGGAATTAGATGCATAAATTATGCATCCTTTATGTTCCATGAAAGCCCAAAGGTGCTCCCTGGATCTTGAACCTTTTTTATGTGGCTAGGCTGTGAAAAAGTCTCACACATGTGGTATCCCCCATATTTGGAAGGCATAGCAGAATGTGTATTGGGGTGTATTTGTAAGTTTGCCTATGCTGTGTGTGAGAAATAGCTTGTTAAAATGGCAACTTTGTGTAAAAAGATATTTAATTTCTTTATTTTTCAAAACATTGTGACCAAAAAAATTACAACTTCAAAAAACTCACCTTACTAAATACCTTGGACTGTCTACTTTTTGTAAAAAAAAGGGGTAATTTGGGAAGTTTTTGTACTGTCCTGGCATTTTAGGGCCTCAAGAAATGAGATAGACAGTCAGAACATCAGGATTGATCAATTTTTCAAATATATATATATACCATAGTTTGTAGACTTTATAACTTTCACACAGTAATATACACTGATTTTGTTTTTGTTTTTTTAAGAAATGAATGTAGAAAAATACATTTTGACCTACATTTATGAAGAAAGATTATTGATTTGCAAAATATTTTAAAAAAAATAAGAATTTTTTTTTTTTTTTTTTTTCAAAATCTTTGGTCTTTTTTCCTTTAACCACTTGCCTACCAGGCACAAACACCTCCTTCCTGACCAAGCCATTTTTCAGCTTTCAGCGCTGTTGCATTTTGAATGACAATTGCACGGTCATGCAACAATGTACCCAAATAAAATTTTTATTATTTTTTCCCCACAGATAGAGCTTTATTTTGGTGGTATTTGATCACCTCTGCAGTTTTTATTTCTTGCGCTATAAACAAAAGAAGAGGGATAAGTTTGAAAAAACGCAATATTTTTTACTTTTTATTGTAATAAATATACAATTTTTTTTTTTTTTTAAACAAAGTTTTTCCTCAGTTTAGGTCGATACCTATTCTTCTACATATTTTTGGTAAAAAAAAATCGCAATAAGCGTATATTGATTGGTTTGCGCAAAAGTTATAGCGTCTACAAAATAGGGGATAGATTTATAGCATTTTTATTATTAGTTTTTTACTAGTAATTGCGGCGATCTGCGATTTTTATTGTGACTGCGATATTGCGGCGGACATATCGGACACTTTTGACACATTTTTGGGACCATTCACATTTATACAGCGATTTGTGCTATAAAAATGCATTGATTACAGTATAAATGTGACTGGCAGGGAAGGGGTTAACACTAGGGGGTGATCAAGGGGTTAATATGTTCCCTATGTGAGTGATTCTAACTGTGGGGGGAGGGGACTGACTGGGGGAGGAGACCGATACCTATGTACATCGGTCTCCTCTCCTCTAACAGGACGTGGATCTGTGTGTTTACACACACAGATCCACGTCCTGCTCAGTTACTGGGCAATCGTTAGTGCCCGGCGGAGATCGCGGTCGCCGGGCACGCGCATCGGGTCCCCAGTGACGCGGCGGGCATGTGCGCGCGCCTCCCGCGGCGCGGGCCCCCTAGTGGCCGCAAAGCTAGCGCCGTCATATGATGGCGGCCCACCACAAGAGCCGCACCGCTCCGCCATCATATGACGGTGGGCGGTCGGCAACAGGTTAAGTAGCAAAGAAAAAAAAACAAACAGTGGTGAATAAATACCACCAAAAGAAATCTCTATCTGTCTCAAAATTATATAACATTAATTTGAGTACAGTGCTGCATCGCATTCAAAGTGTGACAGCACATATTTTTTTATGTATTGAAGAAAAGAGTACAATCTGGATAGTGTCATATATGAGAAAAGCACATAGACAACTCATGCTAACACACAGGAGAAGTTTACAAAGACGTTAAATTTGGAAATTATCCATCTAATAAGTGCCAGTCATTTACCAAAGAATGTTATCATTCCTTTGTGATTTTGAGTCATGTTTTGCTTGGAAACGACGACGATTTAGCATTTTAATAAATTTTTTATGAGTTTGCAACATTTTTTTTGGAAATATTTTGCTGATATTTCAAAAAGGAAACACAAAAATAAGTACAACTAAAATATGGATCTATGAAACCATCCTGTGTAAAAGCATTAAAATAATGTTGTAAAATGTAGGAAACAAATAAGGTAAGTTACATAAGGGTGATAGTCTTTTTTGTTTAGAAAAATGTATATGAGAAGGAAAGAAAAACAAAGGAAAAAGATGCATACAAGGGAAGGGGTCTCAACCGCTTTATAGACATGGCTTTATAATGCAGATTAATCTACTCCAACTAGATATATGTAAGGATTCCAAGAATAGAACAATGGCTGTCATTTTTTCATTAACCTATGTGCTTGTTATATTTGCACAAGCTATGTCTGTTAAGCGGCAACTAAAATAAACATGACAGACTTATGTTCATGCTCTGAAAGAGATTATATTTTCCTGTGTGGAGGATAATCATATTTAAAGGTAGATCTTAAATTGAATCTGTCCCTTAAAAAAGATAGCATCTAGCAGGTATAAAGTGCATGACATGCTGGGGCAGTGGCGGCTGGTGCTCAACATTTTTTGGGAGGCGCAAATAAACTGAAAAATTCTGAAAAAAAGCCCATCAAATGCAGCCACTGTACCACACGCAGCCACTGTGCCCATTAAAACGCAGCCACTGTGCCCATTAAAACGCAGCCACTGTGCCCATCAAAACGCAGCCACTGTGCCCATCAAAACGCAGCCACTGTGCCCATCAAAACGTAGCCACTGTGCCCATCAAAACGCAGCCACTGTGCCCATCAAAACGCAGCCACTGTGCCCATTAAAACGCAGCCACTGTGCCCATCAAAACGCAGCCACTGTGCCCATTAAAACGCAGCCACTGTGCCCATCAAAACGCAGCCACTGTGCCCATCAAAACGCAGCCACTGTGCCCATCAAAACGTAGCCACTGTGCCCATCAAAACGCAGCCACTGTGCCCATCAAAAAGCAGCCACTGTGCCCATCAAAACGCAGCCACTGTGCCCATCAAAACGCAGCCACTGTGCCCATCAAAACGCAGCCACAGTGCCCATCAAAACGCAGCCATTTTGCCCCTTTAAAACACAGCCACCTTGCCCCTTTAAAACACAGCCACCTTGCCCCTTTAAAACACAGCCACCTTGCCCCTTTAAAACACAGCCACATTGCTCCTTTAAAAAACACAGCCACATTGCCCCTTTAAAACACAACCACATTGCCCCTTTAAAACACAGCCACATTGCCCCTTTAAAACACAGCCACATTGCCCATCTAAAACACAGCCACTTTGCCATCAAAGCTGTCCCTGCAAAGAAGCTGCCACTGTGCCCCCCCCCCTCGCCCTGCACTTACCTTGTGTTGGGTGACGGCGGCATCGTGTCCTCCATTCCCTCTCCTGCCCGCTCCTCCTCTCATCCTCTGCTATGATTGGACGCCTGATAGGCGCCCAATCACAGCGCCTGTCGTTTCAGCCAATCAGGGCACAGGTAACACAGACCTGTGCTCCTGATTGGCTAAGGGGCCGTACAATGTTAGCAAACCGAATTCCTTCTGCTGAGTGACAAGGAACGCACAGCGTTGCGCCCGCTTGTCACCTTTTTGGACGCCTATTAGTGCCTACGGCGCTAATCAGGTGTTTCCAAAAAAACACCCCCACCGCTGTTATTCAGGCGCCCGGTGACCGAAAAGGGGCCGGACACCTGAATAGGGGGTGTCAGCAGCGACCATAGATAGATTCATGCAATGCATGAATCTATCTATGGAGTATAGAGAGTGACAGGAGAGGGGGGGGGGCGGCGCTCCTGCGCCCTTTATGGACGCACCGCCCCTGTGCTGGGGTATAACGTATTCATCTTTGCTGGCTGTTTTGAATGGAAAAGTGGCAACACTTTCATTTAGTGTTGGAGCTTGCCCTGGCACCTCCGGGTATCTCCACTTCATACCTGCTAGTGGCTATAAACATAATGCACATAGGCTAGAGGCAATTTGAGAAGCTACAGTATATAGTAGGTCATCTTAATATGTCATTCTAATAGCATTATTTGTCTTAATCCAGGAGATATTAAATTACCACCATTCCCCCGAATGACCCACCAAGTGTCAAAAAAGAGATAAACAGCTCACTGTGTAAATGGATTGCAAATGGGCCTGAAATCAATACCCAAATATTAAAAGTTGGTGAGCCATTAAAAGGACCTAGGATAAAAAATACCAGCATTTGCTTTGGGTTTATTGACCCTTAAACAAAAGTTATAATGGTTTAAATTCAATTTAATTTGGTTGGATTATATGTTTTAAAACTTATGATTTATCTGTTTTTAATATATGTGTACAATCTTTGTTTTACAGTTAAGCATTGAATACAGAACAAAATTCCCCCAGAGCACTATGGGTTAACTAAAAAAGAGCATGGTATTTGCTGCTGCTTTTGTCACATGAAAAGATATAATAAAATATTTACAGAAATGTGAGGGTGTACTTACTTTTGTGAGATACTGTATATACAGTATATATGTAAAATGGGGATTGCGCTGACTATTACCACCAAAAATTATAATATAAAAAATACGAAAAATTATAATAAACGTTATTTCGTGCTCATTATTTGATTTCTCAACAAGTGCTTTTATAATCTTTTAGTGCCGTACCTAGAAAGTTATATACCATCATCAACCTGTACATATATTAAAATAATGATCAACCATATACATATTAGAAAACAATAATCATTAAAGTGCTGCTCAGTGTGTGGTAAAAAATAATTTCTGCTCTGTTATAATGAATGTCCGCAGTGAATGATCACTTCTGTGCTGATATGATTTTACTTTGCTGAAAAGTGCTTCCACATCCACCAAGAAAAAATGTGACTTCACCACCACCTCATGCAATGGCCACTCACCAGAAACACAAAAGATATGCGCCTTTGGTTCATTTGGGATAACCACTCCGCTTATGGGCTTCACCACCAATCTCTCCAAGTAGTGTATATGCTCCTTGCTCTGGTATGGTCTCATAAAAATATATGGATAGCCATCATGGTGCAGTATATCAAATCTATTTAAAAATATTGGTTAAAAAAAAGATATATTCAACTCACATTTTAGGGTGCCCATGTACCGGCACCAAGCTTTTCCAGCCTTGTGTGTATAGGGGGGTTCAGATTCGTTCCCTGGTCTGTGTTTCACCCTCCGTATAGCGGCGTGCGTTCCACAGCGGCCGGTGTGCGTTCCATGCCTCGTTATCGGACCGGAAGTGACGGACGGGATTTCCCAGCAGCCTCATACAGTATATACACATAACATATTACCAAAAGTATTGGGACGCCTCCCTGTACACGCACATGAACTTTAATGGCCTCCCAGTCTTAGTCTGTAGGGTTCAGTATTGAGTTGGCACATCCTTTGCAGCTATAACAGCTTCACCTCTTCTGGGAAGGCTATCCACAAGGTTTAGGAGTGTGTCTATAGGAATGTTTGAGCTTGGAGCGCAGAAACCAGTCAGGGCGTGGCTTACATGACATTCCAGCGGTGACTCTATGCGCTCCACAGCCCTCCAAGCTCTAACCGGCAGTGTTGAGACACTTCCTACAGGACGAAAGTGCTTCTGGAAAGCTGAGTATAGCGAGAGCCCCTTTGCATGGTTTTATTCATTGATGCTGGTTGCTTTTATATGTAATGTATGCAGCTTTTACCTAAGGGTTGATTTTATTGCATGGGGAATATTGTTTGAATAAAAGGTATTACTCTATGTGCGAATTTGTTTGCCTTTTATGTTAACCCCCGCATTCCTGGTAAAATATGGTGAGGAGGAAATAGGAGGATTTTCTTATGTGGATTGCACTGGATATCTACTTAACGAGAGAAGTCTTAACCCCTGCGCACCTGGCTATCTATGATAAGGATGAGGAAATAAGACGTGGCTAATGGTCTGCATGGTTTGATTGAGTGCATTTATACCCAGTTTAATCTGGTGAGTTTGCCACCAGGGGGAGTGTGCAACACGTGGTGGACTGTATATCTGGTGACAGGTGCACTCTCCATTATTAACCCTGAATTTGCCGACCTTAACCAACTCCTCATTTGAACTGTATATCACTTTACTATACATCCAATGTTGATTGCAAGGTGTATGGGACATTATTTATGATTATCATGATTGGACTAATCTCTGATTTATAGTGCTGTTTTAGTAATTTTACTCTCAGTAACTGAACTGCGATTAATTTTTTACTAACTTTTTGAGATATATATACATATATATATATATATATATATATATACACGGTATATATACTGTATATGGTGTATGAGAGTTGATTTACCTGCCAAAGGATTTGTACACAAATTACATAAATGTTGCATTGAAAAAATTATAGGAAAATGCATTTTCCCAGAACCTTCAAATTCCACAACAAGAAAAGCTTTTACAGGTAAATAATATGCTTACAATATGCACATACTGGATTATTTTATGGGAAAACTGTTGTTGAAAAAAATGGTCTGGCAGATGCCCCAGTTGAAGTCTGTCTAAGACGAAACGCGTAGGGCGAGGTTTCACCTATCCCCATACTGCTTTTATCTAATCGTGATCACTTTTATTGTTTTATTTTTGTATTGGTGGTTTTCTTTCAATAAAACCTTCCATGCTGATCTGCACTATTGGAGTTCCCCTCCTTTCTTCTCTCTCCACATGCCGGTTTGACAAACACCCTATGAGAGCCCTGACCCCCTCCTAGTGGTCTTTGGCCATCAGTTCTCATATCCTGCCTGCAGTTCGGTCTGACCGATTGGAGTTCGTGGTCCTGCGTTTACAGCTGTGCACTCGTTTCTGTCTTGGGCCCTGGAAGACTGGCTCCACCATCGCCCAGTGAGAAGCCCACGGATTCCATCAGTTCATGCCAGTGATGTTCCATCCATCGGTGTCTGGACACTACAGGCTTGTTTGACTTTCCTGTCGCTGACAGGGAGTCCACTTGCTTTGGTAAGCATACATCTATTTTTCCTTATTGATTTGAATGCTGGAAGAGGATCTAGTCCAAGTTATTCCTTGTCGGTTTTCACTTATTCCTGAGATTTACACCTGCTCATCACATTGGGACATTTATTCATTTGAAGTGTTTTCTGTATGGTGGACATTCCCATTCATTTCACTAATTCCTTACAGGCTTTAATTATATGCATGTATGGTTCATTGTTTATATGCACTTTATATGCACTTCACAGGCACTAATCATATTCATGTATGGTTTATTGTCTATATGCATTCATGTTTGATGTGTTTTGGTTTGTATTTACACTAGACAGTCACTCTGTCATTTATTTGTGTCGGCACGAGGCATTAATTTTTCGGCACTTCTCAGTGCATTGTTTTTAGGTTTTAGCGCTACATTTCCACTCCCATTGTTGATCAAATTTTCGTCACATTTTTATGTAGCTGCTCAGGGGTCACACCTGTTTATTCAGTTATTCACTTAAGTTTAGCGCGATATTGTTCCTTCCATTAATACTGTTTCTAATACACTTCAGGCGGTATACACAGTATCTAATACAGTGTGTACAGTTTCTACTACACTTCTGGTGGTGTACACTTTATACAATACAGTGTAGCCGTTGTACAGTTGCTAATACAGTGCATGCGGTGTACTCAGTATCTAATACAGTGTGTACAGTTTCTACTACACTTCTGGTGGTGTACACAGTACACAGTACACAATACAGTGCAGCCATAGTCCAGTTTCTAATAAAGTGCAGACGGTGTACACAGTATCTAATATAGTGTGTACAGTTTCTACTACACGTCTGGTGGTGTACACAATACAGTGCAGCCATAGTACAGTTTCTAATACAGTGCAGACGGTGTACACAGTATGTAATACAGTGTGTACAGTTTCTACTACACTTCTGGTGGTGTACACTGTACACAATACAGTGCAGCTGTAGTATTGTTTCTACTACTTTTCTGGTGATGTATACAGTATCTAATATAGTGTGTACAGTTTCTACTACACTTCAGGCAGTCTACACAGTATCTAATACAGTGTAGTGTGGTGTTGGAAAACAAAAAATTCATCATGTCCGGAAGGCCACCAAGGAGAGGCAGACGCTCACAGGCCACTAAAAGAGAGCAAGCAGCCTTTTCGCCTACAGTCAACAGTGGTGGTCATGGACATGGTGCATCTTCTGCAGGTGGCCGTGGGGAACGCTTGTCCTTTTTTTCTGCTTCTAGCCGTGTTGTTGAGCCAGAACATGCAGAAGAGTTGGTGGAGTGGATAACAAAGCCATCCTCATTCTCCTCATTCTCTGTCACCCAGGTCAGAGTAGTTTGCCTACCAACTCATCTGCCTATTCCACCGGATCCTTGTCCACAATCACTCCTTCTGTAGCCCCACCATCATGCATGGAGGAGTCCCCAGAATTATTCGACCACAGTGTCTGGTACATGCTGCTGGAGGATGCACAGAGTTTTTAAGGCTCCGATATTGGTTCCCAAGTTGAGAAAGGGAGTAACGTGAGCCTAGAGAGAGGGGGTGCCAAAGAAGGACAATAAACTGGCAGTCATGTTCCCCCAGCTGCAGCATACTGTCAAGTTTGCTCCATGATGAAGTCATGGACTGTACTTGGGTGCCTGAGAGAAGAGAGGACGAGGCAGGATGTTGCTGCTGACTCCCCACTGACTTTTAAAAGTTCCTTGGTGTGGGCCTTTTTCGACACGTGTGCAGCAGATCACACCATTGCTGTTTGCAACCTATGTCTGAAGCGGATCAAGCATGGTCAGAACAGAAGCCGCTTGAGCACCACATTCGGAAAAGGGAGAGGATTACGGCACTCCAAATAGTGTGATGCCCTTGTAAACAATGGTGTAATGGTGGCTTTAATAGCACATCTTAGTCAATCAATACTAAGATCTATTGTGGGAACGAGGCAGCCACCCTCAGAGGGTGTCCATTACCTCTGTCAGCTAAAAAAAGAGTGAGAGAAGGGGTGGAGGCGCCAACTAAAATAGTCCTACTGATTGTAGAATGTTAGTGTAAGATGTACACTTACAGGTTAATGAGATGAAGATGCCTGTCAGGGATGAGGGTGTCCTTGGGTACTCTGATGCTGCTCAGCCGTGGAGGTGTGGAATTTGGTCACAGGCTTCTCTGCAGTATCCACTTGACAGAAAGCTCCATGCTGACCAGTCTGGAATGCGCAAGCGACGTCACTACGGCAGGGGGGCATCCAAGCTGAGGGTAGAGAATGTACAGGCTATGCGCTCGGAGCTCACAGCTCCTTCTACTGGCCTATTGCTCTCGGGAGGAGAGCAGTTTAAGTACATGGGCAGGATGTCCGCAGCTGTGGAACCATAACAGCCAGCGGATCCACAAAAATGTAAAAAACTTTTAGATGATATTAAAAGCCAATTGTTTAATAAAAAAACTATAAAGGATTAATATGTGAAGAGGTAAAAAAAAGAAATTAAAATGCAGTATGAAAATTAAGCAATGGAACACGTTGTTGAGGATATACTGTATATAAAAAAAACATGAGGGATGAAAGACAAAAGAAGATGGAAATGGAGGGGGGGGGAATCAAAAGAGGGGGATTTTTCTATTGGGACAGGGAGTTACTTACTATGCATATGAAAGGGCACCATCCCCAACTAGTGAGGAACTCGATGTCCAGGAGTGAGTAAAAAATTACCATAAATATTACACTTTAAAACACCAAAAAGAAATATGGGAGTTATAAAAGAAGGAAGAATGGTAAATTGGGATTATAAGAAGTAACGTGTCTCTAGTTCTTTGTTGAGTCCCCACGGCGAGAGAGCGTTCAGCAAAAATATCCAGTAGGTCTCCTGCTGACATAGGCGTTTAAAATGTTCCGCAGCAGGAAGACCTCTGGGGATGGCCTCAATGGCCCTGACTCTGAGGCCCATGGTAGATTTGCGATGTTCCTTGAAAAAATGCAGAGGGACACTGTGTTTGTCCCATCCCTTCTCAGTGAAATGCCTGTGTTCGCCAAATCATTGGCACAAGGTGCGTATTGTCCTGCCTACATAGAGAAGGTCACAGGGCAGGTCAGACAATACACCACGTACTCACTTGAACAGTAGTGGAATTTACAACTTTTATGGTGTACATTTTACTTTTGATGGTAAAGAAATTTGGACCATGATCAACAAATTTACATTGATACATTCCTACTAGTGGAATTAGGGGAGTGTGTGAAGCGGAAGTGGGTATGACATTTTGGATTTTCCTGGGTGCTATTTTACACTTTATATTCTTAGCTTTGCGATAAGAAACCTTGGGTTGTTGGGTAAGGGAATAGCCCAGGGTCTCTGAGCAGGATGGACCTATGTTTGGCTAAGATCTTCTCAATTTTTTTATGACAGTCATTAGATTGGGTTGTGAGTTGGTTGTGGGTCATCTGATGTTTTGGGCTGGGGGGGGGGGGGGGGGTTTGAGGCGTGATAAAGGTAAGCTTCTTGGACTAAAGTAGGGGGTATCCTTTGTCCTGAAATGTTTCTAAAAGGAGTTTCCCCTGTATGTGATAGTCATCATCTTTGGTACAGTTATGCCGAATTCTATGAAGTTGACTCCTAGGGATGTTTTAACACAGTCAGTGGCATGTATTTGGGATTCACTGTGGAAAAGTTCTAGATCAAGAAAGGCTAATTTATAGAGGGTCTTTGACATGGGTGAAGGATAACCCTAGAGAATTATGATTGTAATGCTTGACAAAGGACTCTACATTCTCTCTTGTGCCATCCCAAATGATTACAATATAATCGATGTAGCATCCGTAGTAGATGTTTTGGGCAGCAAAGGGGTTGTTGTGTGAAACGTGCTGTAATTCCCAATAGCCCATGGTCAGGTTTGTGTAGCTTGGGGCAAAATTGGCTCCCATAGCAGTACCTTGGGATTGTAGATAAAAGGTATGATCAAACTCAAAATAATTGTGTTCTAAACAAAATTTAGTGCCCTCCAAAATAAAGTGTGCCTGTCTGGGATTGATGAGAGGGTCCTCAGAGAGGAAATGTTCTACTGCTCTGAGGCCTATTACATGAGGGATGGAGGTCTATAGGGATGTAACATCCAAGGAGACCCACTGGTAAACACCTATGTCAGCAGGAGACCTACTGGATATACTCGTTGAGCACTCTCTCCCAGGGGGGGGGGCACAACGAAGAAATAGAGACACATTCCTTATTATAGTCCCAATTTACCATTATTCCTTCTTTTATAATTCCCATATTTCTTTTTGGTGTTTTACAGCTTAATTTTTATGGTCGTTTTTTACTCACTCCTGGACATCGAGTTCCACACTAGTCGGGGATGGTGCATAGTAAGTAACTCCCTGTCCCAATAGAAAAATCCTCCCCTTTGGATTTTCTTCCCCCCTTTACCCCCCCCCCCCCCATTCCCATCTTCTTTTGTCTTTCATCCCTCTTGTTTTTTTATATATGTCCCCAACAGTGTGTTCCATTGCTTAATTTTCATAGTACATTTTCATTTATTTTTTTACCTCTTCACATATTAATCCTTTATAATTTTTTATTAAACAATTGGCTTTTAATATCTTCTAAAAGTTTTTTACATTTATGTGGGTCCGCTGGCTGTTATGGTTCCACAGCCGAGGACATCCTGGCCATGTATTTAAACTGCTCTCCTCCCGAGAGCAATAGGCCAGTAGAAGGAGCTGTGAGCTCCGAGTACGTAGCCTGTAAATTCTCTACCCTCAGCTTGGATGCCCGCCCTGCCATAGTGACATCACTTCAGCTTCCGCATTCCAGACTGGTCAGCGTGGAGCAATTCCTATCAAGTGGATACTGCAGAGAAGCCTGTGACAAAATTCCACACCCCCACAGCCAAGGGATCATTACCGGAGCCCACAGAGCGGCATAAGAGAACCCCAAGACACCCTAATCCCTACCAGGCATCTTCATTCTCCCTGATTCTGCAAAGCCTGCCAGCTGCCAGCTGACCGATGCCTTTAAACAATTTTTCCGTCCTCAGCGCCAAGGTCTGATCGGTTCAACCAACTATCACCAGCGTCTGCATTACATGGTGCAGGAATATCTAGGGGCAATAGCAGACTTGGAGACCTTTCCAACCAAGCATCCACTGGGTTACTGGGTCTTGAGGGTGGACCACTGGCCAGAACTTGCTCAATATGCAATTAAGCTACTGGCCTGTCCTGCATCCAGCGTGCTTTCGGAACACACATTCAGTGCTGCTGGAGGGTTTGTAACGGATCAAAGAGTGTGCCTGTCCACAGACTCCGTTGATAGGCTCACATTCATAAAAATGAATCATTCTTGGATCAGCAGCTATCAACCACCTGATGCTGATGTAACTGATTGAATATGCTATGGATGTGGGATCCATTGAAGACTGCCTATGCTGACTATCCTATTCCTCCTCAATCTTGATGATGCTAGCTTCCAATAATATTTTTGGTTTAGGGCACCACCACCACCCAAGGCCCAATTTTTCTGCCCCTGTTTAACAAGGGCATGTAATTACAATTTTTGATCTAATATTTTACAGCAGGGCCCGTTCCTGCGCCAAACAAGAGTATCTGTGAGGGGTTACAGTGTTGTGGCACCACCACCACCGAAGGCCCAACTTTTATGTATAATTTTAATGTTAACACGCAAAATGCTGCACGATTACATATGTAATAACGCACCAGACCAGCCAGGTGTAAGGGTTATTTTTAGATCAAGGTTATGTATGGGATTTAGGGTCGAGGTTCAGTTTAAAGTGATTGTAAAGTTTTGTTTTTTTCCCATAAAAATAACAAACATGTTATACTTACCTGCTCTGTGCAGTGGTTTTGCACAGAGCAGCCCGGATCCTCCTCCTCTCAGATGCCTCTTCTGTGCTCCTGGCCCCTCCCTCCTATCACGTGCCCCCACAGCAAGCTAGCTATGGGGGCACCCGAGCCAAACTGCAGCTCCGTGTGTCGATTCACGGAGCTGCTGCTAGGCCCCATCCCCTCTCTCCTGATTGGCTAACTGACTCAGCCAATCAGGAGGGAGAATCCTGAATGGCTGAGGCACTTGTGGACACCGCTGGACAGAGGGGGCTTAGGTATGTATTAGAGGGGGCTGAGGGGGGGCTGCTGCACACAGGTTTTTTTTCGTAAAGCATAGAATGCATTAAGATAAAAAAAAAACATCTGCCTTTATAACCACTTTAAAGGAGAGTAAGTGTGAAATATTATTTGTATGGGTTAGGTTTAGTGGTTAGCTTTCATTTTAATGCTAAATTTAGGGATTGTTTGTTTAAAGATGTAAAACCCTAACTGAATGACATTTAGTGTGCTAAAGCACTGTGTATCATAGATAACTGTAATTTTGTATGTTTAAAATGTTTTTATTTAACTTTCTTTTTTTTTTATTTAATCTTTTGTTGCATGGCAGCATTGCTGCTCTCTTGCAACTTTTACAAGCTACTACCTGTATACACAATGGCTGCATGGCATTTCTGAAGGGGTTTCCTGGTGACAACAGTGGACCATGCCTGTGTAGTGTGTTTTGAAAGGGCACCTGGCAACCCATGGGAAAGTTCTAAAATGCAGATGCACAATTGGGAGACAAGGAACTAACTGAACAAGGACTTTGAAGTAGGATCATCACATAATATTTTAATGAAGCTGCAGATTTAAAAATATCAAACATTTGTTTTGAAATGACAGCTTATATGAAAATTTAGTGATTGGGTTTTACGTTTTAAGTTGATGGTATATTGTTAAGTTTATTTTAACCTTTGAAATTGAAATATATATATTTTTTCGAGTTTAAATGGTAAACTTTTCAGCATCATAGTTTTTTTCTGGGATTTATTGTTTAGAATCATATTTAGCACCAAATGTTTTTGTTCCCAAAAAATACAACACCTAAGGGATGACACAAGAAGCTAATATACTGAGCTTTTGTACTCTTGTCAGGTTTTAGGATCATAACTCGTTGGCTTTGAAGCATTGCCTGGTCAAATGTGCCTCCTGATTTAATGCTGTTAAATAACAAGGTTAGGTATAGGACTACCATGTCTGACAGTTTACTATATAATAAGATAGTAAACCTGTCCATGCAAGATCGCTTTACAACTTTCAGATTTTTCAATAGCCTGTTGCACTTCCTCAACAATTATTACAGCATCCAATGTGTTGAGTAGGATTTTCAGCAAATGTGGGAGAAAGATATTTTGAAAAATGTGTTTGCTAAAAAAAAAAAAAAAAAAAAAAGGATTTGAGAGATACAATTTAAACTGTTCCAAAATTTTGATTTTGTTACAAAAGTGGAAGAAAATGTTTTTTGTAGCCTTAGGGAATTAAAGAATAACTAATGCCTTGACACCCCCTGACACCCTTTGTTAGTCAACCTAAAGAGACGTTAAAGAACAGAAATTCACACTCATAAAAATCAGAATACCCCCTCTTAAATCGACATTAAAGGTTCTTTTTAAATATATATATATATATATATATATATATATATATATATATATATATATATAAATAAAACAAATACCGTATATACTCGAGTATAAGCCGAGTTTTTCAGCACATTTTTTTGTGCTGAAATTGGCCCCCTCGGCTTATACTCGAGTCAAGCACTTTTCTGCAGAAAAAAAAAAATTTCCGACCCGACTTTGCGGCCCGTATCTTGGGGCCACTTAGTGCTAGGAACCCCAAACACTACAACATATCCAAATTTGGAGTTCCTAGCACCAAGTGGCCCCAAGATACAGGGCCCCAAATTCGTCAACTGTGTCTATCTGCAGCAATGTCATTTCGGGACCCTTTGGGTCCAGAGACCCCAAATTTTGACTGCAGCTAGGGGGCATCTATGAACCCTTAACGAACCCTTACGAAGTTTGAAGTTCAGGGGACCTATGGCTGCAAATGGGCACAATGAGGCATGTAAATGGGCACAGTGAGGCTGCAAATGGGCATTGTTGACCCTCTTTTCCACTTACAGTAGCTGCGCATTTCTCACCCTAGGCTTATACTCGAGTCAATCCGTTTTCCCAGTTTTTTGTGGTAAAATTAGGTGCCTCGGCTTATATTCGGGTCAGCTTATACTCGAGTATATACGGTACATCATACTTACTTGCTCTGTGCACCCCCGGCGCACCTGGCTCCTCTTTAGCCAGTGTCCCCAATATCAAGACGCTTGCTCTTTGGGCATTGGTGCTTACTCGCTCCTGAGCCCCACTCTATGCATCCATAAAACACACAGAGTCATGGCTCGGCCCTTCCCCCCCGCTCTCTCCTCATTGGCTCACTTGCTGTGATCTACAGTAGACAGTAGAATAGAGTGCCTGAAGGTAAAAAAGTTTGAGCCTTTAAAACCACTTTAAGTTGGTATAATAGTGTAACCTCATCTTTTAGGGATAGTTGTGTGTGCTGTCATTCTCTTAACCGGTTCCCGGCCGGCCCGTGTACATATACGGGGCAGAATGGGTCCCCTGTGTGAAACCCTGTACAGGTACGAAGTCCCTTTAAGAGCCGTCAGAGGGCACATGTGCGCCGCCGGAGGGGCGCATGCACGGCCGCCGCACGGCGGGGCGATCACGCACATGAGCAAACACACAAACCCCTGTGCTATCAGAGGAGAGGAGAAATGTAATTTGTTCCTACTATGTAGGAACAGTGAAATGTCTCCTCTCCTACTCAGTCCTATCCCCATACAGTTAGAAACACTCACGAGGGAACACATTTAAGCCCTTGATCGCCCCCTAGTCTTAACCCCTTCCCTACCAGTGTAATTTACACAGTAATCAGTGCCTATTTATAGCACTGATCGCTGTATAAATGTCAGTGGTCCCAAAAATGTGTAAAAAGTGTTAGATCTGTCCGCTACAAAACCGCTAAAAACCGTTATTACTAGTAATAAAAAAATTATGATAAAAATGTAATCTTTCCCATAGTTTGTAGACGCTATAACTTTTGCGCAAACCAATGAATATACGCTTATTGCCATTTTTTTTTTACCAAAAATATGTAGAAGAATATATATTGGCCTAAACTGATGAAGAAATTTGTTTTTTAACCGCTTCCCGACCGCCTCCTGTACATATACGTCAACAGAATGGCACGGCTAGGCAAAGGCCTGTATATATATATACGTCCCCTTTAATTGCCTAGCCGCGGGGGCACGCTCGCGACCCGGTCGGGAGCTCCGTGACCAGGGCCGCGGGACCAGCGGACCCGATCACTGCTGGTGTCCCGCAATCGGGTCACAGAGCTGAAGAACGGGGAGAGGTCTGTGTAAACAAACCTCTCCCCGCGCTTCCTACACTGCCTGTCATTGATCGGCTGTTCCCTGTCATCGGGAAAGCCGATCAATGACATCAGACGTACAGCCACGCCCCCCTACTGTAAAAAAAAAAAACACAACACGTCACACTAACTCCTACCCGCCCCCTAGTGGTTAACTCCTTCACTGCCACTGTCATTTACATAGGAATCAGTGCATTTAAATAGCACTGATTTCTATATAAATGGCAATGGTCCCAAAAATGTGTCAAAAATGTCCGATGTGTCCGCCATAATGTCGCAGTCACAATAAAAATCGCTGATCGCCGCCATTACTAGTAAAAAAAAAATATTAATAAAAATGCTATAAAACTATCCCCTATTTTGTAAACGCTATAACTTTTGCGCAAACAAATCAATAATCGCTAATTGCGATTTTATTTACCAACAATATGTAGAAGAATACGTATCGGCCTAAACTGAGGAAAAAAAAAGTTTTTTTATATATTTTTTGGGGATATTTATTATAGCAAAAAGTAAAAAATATAGAATTTTTTTCAAAATTGTCGCTCTATTTTTGTTTATAGCGCAAAAAATAAAAACCGCAGGGGCGATCAAATACCACCAAAAGAAAGCTCTCATTGTGGGGAAAAAAGGACGCCAATTTTGTTTGGGAGTCACGTCGCACGACCGTGCAATTGTCAGTTAAAGCGACGCAGTGCCGAATCGCAAAAAGGGGCCTGGTCCTTTGGCTGCAAATTGGTCCGGGGCTGAAGTGGTCAAAAACATTTTTGGGCATATTTATTATAGCATATAATATAGCAAAAAATATTGTTTTTTTTTTTTTTTCAAAATGGTTGTTCTTTTTTTGTGTATAGTGCATAAAATAAAAACCGCAGAGGTGATCAAATAGCACCAAAAGAAAGCTCTATTTGTGGGGGGAAAAAAGACGCAAATTCCGTTTGGGTAAAGCATTGCATGACCGCGAAATTGCCAGTTAAAGCGACGCAGTGCCAAATTGAAAAAGGTGCCCTGGTCAGGAAGGGGGTAAAACCTTTCTGGGGCTGAAGTGGTTAAATTATCTTCCCGTTAAAGCAGTAATGTCAGCATAGAGTCAAAATGTAAGTTTCCCACCACCTCCATAGTGGACAGCATGTCCTCTGAATTATAATGATTGTCTGCTGTTTGAGAAGTATGAAACTGTTAACTAATAAAGCCGGTAGGATTTGTTAACACCAACTCATTGCTGTAATGCTCATACATGCATAGATACTGTTCTTATGTTAAAGGCCCCTTTCACACGAGCTGTCCAATCACGTCTGCCTGTCCATTTTTCTGTCAGGCCAGATCGTATTGGAGGGCAGTCAGGTGTAAACGAACAGCGGGTCTGGTTACATCCAACTGCCCATAGAGAAGTGTAGGTTCTGTCCGTGTCCGCTTTGCAAAGGGGCCTTAACAACTGAATTGAGCATTCGTTTCCTGACTACAGAAGATCTCTGTGGCTACTAAGTAGGCAACTTATCTTTGAGTCTTGAGATTCTATTTTGAAATCTTTAAAAACATCTGATAACTCCAAAGATATTACTGTTCGATATTAGAGTTAACCAAAACTTTTTTTTTTTTGAGAGGAAAGGGAAAAGAATGGAAAAGCGTTAGAACCTCTGTCAGACTTGTATTGCTTTCTGTTCTGTTAGGAAGATTTTTCCCTAACCTCCAGTACAGAAGGTGAAGACAAATGTCTTTCACAGGACAACAGCAACACAACAGCAATAATAACACTTTTTTTTTTTAGTAGAAGGCGATAAGGTTAGAACTTTTAATTGCTGTCTATGTCCCTGTTGGGGATTTATCTTTACTTCCTGACACAATAAAAATGCGGTCACCAGAACAGAATGTAAAGTAAAAACTTACCAATCAGCGGGTTCTAAATTGTACCCACTATATTGAAAATTAAAAAAAAAAAAAGCTTGTCTGCAAATATATTGGATTTTATATTTAGTTGGCTCTCCTTCATTTGACAACAGAAAAATACAAACGGGAAATATGTATGATAATGTAGAGTAAATAGGAAATTTGTTTTTATTGGATTTCATTGTACATCTATCAAACACCAGTACAGGTTATTCTGTCAAAAAGATTGAATGTTCTGTGCATTCATGTAAAAAAATAAAATAAATTGTAAGCAGCCAGTTTTACTCATTAGAACAATTTGACAGCAGCATAAGACTTCTGGCTAATCTGCTATTCTCCTGTTCTCATGGCCCATTCTCATAATTCATGCTAAAGATTTTAAAAATATCCAATTTTTTATTGGACAAGGTTGTTGTAGCATAATGAAGCACTCATGTATAGAGTCAATTTAGTCATAAACTGCTTAGTATCTCTAATGGATTCCAGCATTATTCTTGCTTAGAATATAATGAATGGGCAAACATTTAAGATTTGTTCATCTTTTGTCTAAAATTGATACATACCCTTATGCCGCGTACACAAGAGCGGAATTTCCGTCCAAAAAAACTTGCATGGTTTTTCCGATGGAATTCCGCTCAAGCTTGTCTTGCATACACACGGTCACACAAGTTCTCTGAACTTTCGACCGTCAAGAATGCGGTGACCTACAACACTACGACGAGCCGAGAAAATTAAGTTCAATGATTCCGAGCATGCGTCGAATTGTTTCCGAGCATGCGTGATTTTTTGCGCATTCGAATTGCATACAGACTATCGCATTTTCGGATAGGAACTTTTCCTGACCGAAAAATAGAGAACCTGCTCTCAATCTTTTGCTGGCTGGAATTCCGCCAGCAAAAGACCGATGGAGCATACACACGGTGGTATTTTCCAACAAAAAGCTCTCATCAGTCTTTTGCTGGCCGAATTTTCGATCGTGTGTACGGGGCATTAGGTTTGTTCATTCACTGTGTATGTACACGTTGACAGTACAGTGAACGCAGGCAAATGTGAAATTATTTTATTGAAATGACTGATGAATGTACATACTCTCAGCTTACTCAAAAATCTTAGTTTACTGTTCTCTGAAAAAAAAAAAAAAAAAATGCAATGTAAATGTGGCTAGATCCTAAAGAGTGGGATGACACAAGATCTTTTGTGTAGCTTCCAGTGCACTTGGCAATAATATGAACGTGCCAGATAGGTTCACTTGCTGAAAATAAAGCCTTAGTAAGAAGGTCTTCCATGTATACCCTAAAAATCATTCTCAGTGTTCTAATAAAATTAATCTTTAGTCCCAGCATCCCTCTAGAGGTGAAGCCACCTTGGTAACTGTCTTACCAAAGATAAAAGGCTTATTGCAGGAAATCTAATGTATAGATGTGTAGCGCCAGGCTCCTAATGAGCATGCGCTATATTTTTTGTAGATCTAATATTCCTAAAATCACAGTTGGGTTTTAGGGTTAATTGTTTCAAATTATGGTCTCAGTACCAGTTTGACTGGATTGCACTGTGTTCTGCTTGGCCATGGGTGTCGGTGTCACCTATGGAAAGCATGGGAACGCAGTACGGTTGGACGCATTGGGTGCCAATCTCTCTCTGAACCAACCAGTGAGTGAGTTGTCTCGCTGTGTATCCTGGGAGAGGGTACTTAAGGTACTGAGGTCACGTGCTTCTGGGTTCAGGTCCAGAGGATCTTTCTGTCTGTTTGGTCCTAGTCTTCCTGACCAGCCCTCAGGGGCCCTCATGGCCTGGGGTGTGGATTCATCCATTTCGGAGTCTTGGGGCTGGCTAGCCCGAGGCACAGTAACTGGAAGGAGGATTCCAAGGTGGTCTGGTGCCGTCTCGGTCTTGGAGAGGCCCAGCAACTGAGAATGCAACCAGGGGAGGACTCTTCAGAAGAGGGCCACGCACAAGGCTGGCTGCTCGGTAAGAGCCTGGGAGCTAAGTTGGAAGGACACCAAGTGAATCCACACTTGTACGGTATCGCCGGAACGGCTGCAAGATACTGGTACCGCATGAGGGTTCTCTAAGTTTATTTATCCTTCTGTTACAACCAAGTCTGTGGCAGAGACTTTTCAATTACAAGTTCTACAACCAAGTCTGTGGCAGAAACTTTGCTTTATCTGAATCACCTGTCGGCTGCTAAATCTACTGAGAGGGGATTTATCCGATAGCTGTAGTATCCAGTTGCGAATGGCTATTCCCTGGAGTTTACAGTGAGAGACATTCAGTTTCAAGCAGTTGCAAGAGTACCTGAACTTCCTACCCATACCCTCTATTCCTTCATTGAGAGACTGTGTTCTGTTTGACGTTTTACAAATAAAAATCCCTAAAGTGGATCCAGTGTCGGTCTCTGCAGTTCTTTGGGCCATCTACCTCAGGAAACCCCTAGACGCATACGAGGTCAACAAGGTAACGGTAAGCCCAAAAATAACCAGCAGCTTCTTCGGGGGTTAGTGCTACAGATGCTTTCCCTAACCCCTGTTTATCTAGTATTTAGTAAGGTCTCTTGCAAAATACAGGCTACATGTAGTTTCATTTTTACATTACTTACATTACCTGCCAGTGCCCATGTTGAGGAGACTCCAGAGTCCTGTTTAAGGGGTGTGTTGCTGGAAATTTTGCCTGTTATGTCAGCTGGCCCAAACTAGGCGAGTTTGTTGTAAGCTCTGTTCTGGAAGGGTCATTGAAAGCCCTTCAAGGCTGTTTGCCTGAAGGCCACTGGAGCAGGGAAACATTAGACTCTCCGGTTTTGTGGCTGATGTTCTCAAGAAACTCTGTTTGAGGTTTCTGGATGCTGTAACCCACCTGGTTAATGCTAAATGAGGAACTGTAGGAGCAACAGGAAGGCACTGGGTATTATACCTCCGCCTGTCCTACTTCTCACTACTAAGTTTTAATAAATGGTTAAAATAAATGCAAGTCTGAGCCTGCATTCCTTCAAAGGTGCAGAAGAATAATGATACAACCTTAGGACAAGGTCTCCTTAGCAGGGGTTCCCCCATACAAGCTAAGGAGGCACCAGGGGGCACTAGAGACTTAAAAACATAAGAATGCTAAATGTAAATCTTCCACTTGGCAAAGAGCTCAAGATTCTCTGTTACCCATACCCATGTGCTTTACACCGTTGAATGTAATGGTCAGAAAGGTGAGGGTTACATACATCACATTCCCCGGCCCCATCCCCGACACACGCACTTACTCACACTACACACACACACCTTCATGACAGGCAGACAGTTAATGGAAACGCTAAACTGAAGCATCTCACAATAAAGCACATAGTGCAGAGGTGCAACCAGAAAATGAAGGATCTGGCCTGTATTTTCCCAGAGCATCACAGCTAATGGTCATTGCTTAAACCTTATCTAATCTAAAAAGCAAAAATGCAATATATTGCAGTTTAGCAATCCCTATAGGGGTTGTAAAGTCTGAATTTTTTTTTTTATCTTAATGCAGTGGTGGCCTGTCCATATGGGGTGCAGGGACGCTGCACCCCCCCCCCCTAATCCATGCGTCCTTCCCCTAATCTACATGCAGGGCCCCAGGCGCATGGATTCCAATGGGTTATTTTTTTTAGAAGCTTATGATTAGAGCCTGAGGCTCTAATTGGCTTAAAAAAAAGGTGGGCTGGCGGCGTGTTGATTGTTTGCCGCCTCCCGCCTCCCCCCCAAAAAATATACCACCAGCCGCCACTGTCTTAATGCATTCTATGCATTAAGATAAAAAGCCTTCTGTGTGCAGCGGCCCCCCTAATACTTACCTGAGCCCCATCTCTGTCCAGCGATGTCCATGAGTGTCTCGGCTGTCCGAGACTCTCTTTCCTGATTGGCTGAGACAAAGCAGCAGTGCCATTGGCTCCAGCTGCTGTCAAAGTTGGCTAGCCATTTAGGAGAGAGAGGGGGCGGGCCGGGCCATGGATCCGTGTCTGTATGGACACAGGGGGTTGTGACTCGGCTCGGATGCCCCCATAGCAAGCTGCTTACTAGGAGGGAGGGGCAAGGAGCATAGAAGAGGCACCCGAGAAGAGATCAGGGCTGCTCTATGCAAATCCACTGCACAGAACAGGTAAGTATAACATGTTTATTATATTAATAACAAAAATATTGACTTTTTGATCACTTTAAATGTGGTGGCTTCCTTAGTTTTCTTTTTAGTTTTTTTTTTTCATTTATTTTCACCTGGTGATCTGACTAGTAGATCTGTTATTTTTCAACTTCATTTAACAGGCCAAGCTATCCAGCAAAAAGAGCAGTTGGAAGATTAAGACAAACTAACTTTTCTTCATTTATTTAAAATCTTTATCAGGAAAGAAAAATACATCACTCAGTTTACAGTCATCCAGGAGCCGAGGGCACTGACTATCAGTCACTTACTTCACCACTCTCACACAGCGGGAGCTCCCATTGCGCGGAGCGGCCCAAGAAGAGACAGAGACACCGACGCCGACGCCGACGGAAGAAGATGCCGGACGAGAAGGACGAGAAGACCAGCGCAAGAAGAAGCGGATCGGAGGAAGAAGAAAATGGAAGAAGAAGATGGAAGAAGATGAAGGAAGGAGAAGATGAAGAAACCGAAGGATGAAGAAAGAAGAAAGAAGATTTTAATAAAGGAATTGTCAAAGACTGTTCCTGTCCTTTTTACCATTTTTGCCACTTTTTTGGTGAAATGGTAGGGGGTACTTTTGTACCCCCTCCGATAAGCCCCCGCCCGCAGACCCCCACAACCACCGGCCAGGCCCTTGGGCTCACTGGAGTCCCCCCCCTCTTTTCCTGCGGCCTGGTTAATTTGGGGGGACCCCTACGCTTTTTTTTTTGTTTTTTATTAATGAATGACAGGAGGGCTTTCTTCCTGCAAAAAAATGACACTTTTTTGCAGGGAAAGGGGTGAGAGCAGCTGGCTCAGGCTGTCCATGGTGCCCTGAGAGGCTGAGCCAGCTGCCAATCAGGCATCTGGGTAGATCCTGACATTATTGCTGGGGTTCTTCCAGAGCCTGGAGCCGATCTGCGATTCTGGGTCACAGGAGAGCACAAGTATGTGCACTCCTGTGACCTTAAAGAGAAGTATGGCCAAAAAAAGCTTTGGCCAAACTTGTCTTTTATTCTCAACAGCTCACTCTAGGGTCAGGAACACAGCATCATTCATTCCTATGGTGATGGTAGTTTGCTTGGCTGCACCGTGGCACTGCATTACTCCTATTCAAGGTAGGTGACGTGCAGGGCATCTCCCAGCATTCTGGAGAAGACAGAAGTCTGCCTCCTCCAGACCATCTCCACCTGTTGCACACTGCTGTGCTGATGGATCCAAAAGGTAGGGATCTGATTTGAATAAGGAACTGTGTGATTGGGGAGTTGGCTCTGTGATGTGGAAGGGGGGTGTACAGCTGGGGGGTCTGTGATGGGAGGATTGTGTGATTGGGAAGCTCTGTGTTGATGGGGAGGCTTTGACGTGAAGAGGGCTTCTCATGTACAGCCCCCCTCTGATGTATAGGGAGGCTTTGATGTGATCGGGGGGGCTCTGATGTGAAGGGGTGATTCTGATGTAATGGGGAACTCTGATGTGATGAGACAAGTGACTCTTTTGTGACAGGGTCCTCGGATGTAAAGTTGGGGGACACTGATCGGATGGGGGGACCTCTGATGTGATGTGGGACCACTGATGTGATAAAGGGTCTCTGGTTTGAAAAGAGACTTCTGACTTAAAGGGGGGGGAGATCTCTGATGTGATGGGGGGTTCTGATTTGAAGTTAACATTGTCTGCATTAAGGTAACTCCTCCCCACTACCTGTTCTAGCCCCTCCATCCCTAAATACTTATCCGAGTCTTGTCACTGATCCAGCTCTGTCCCACCTTCAGCACCGCTCTTCTCTAGGAAACACAGAGCAGCAGGAGCCATGGGCTTTTGCTGCTGTCAGTCAAACACCTGTGAGCACGGCCACCATCAGTGGGCACAGCCCATACCTTTGTACAGGGCCTGGGCATTCCGAGAGACCTGGAAGGGCTGAGAGAAGGCAGGTGCGGGTGCACAGGCGCTCCATGGCTGCACTGGCTTTCGATATGTGTGAGTCAGCAGCTGCTGCTGCTCTGTTTCAAAGAAGCTCACATTGGGCTAATTACTGCCACCTCTGGCTACTTCCTGCATGTGCACAGCTTGTGTATTGTATCTTAGACTGAAGCTATTCTCTGTGATTCAGCGACACGTGGAAACAAGAGCTGGGACTAGGAAGACCACCTTCACAAGCAAGGGCTGTTGTACAAGTGAAGGGAGGGGGCTGTTTGTGTACAGGGGAGGCCAGAACTGTGTGTGTGTGCGTTTACAGGTGTGTGTGGGGGGGGAGGGGGCTGACATATATACAGATGTGAAGGGGGGCCAAGTGCATACAGGTGTAAGGAGGGGGCTGAGTGCGTACAGGTGTAAGGGGGGTGAGTGCGTACAGGTGTTAGGGGGGTGGAGTGTGTTCAGGTGTTAGGGAGGCTGAGAGCATACAGGTGCGAGGGGGGTGGAGTGTGTACAGGTGCGAGGGGGGTGGAGTGTGTACAGGTGCGAGGGGGGTGGAGTGTGTACAGGTGCGAGGGGGATGGAGCGTACAGGTGCGAGGGGGGCTGAGAGCGTACAGGTGCGAGGGGGGATGGAGCGTACAGGTGCGAGGGGGGATGAGAGAGTACAGGTGCGAGGGGGGCTGAGAGCGTACAGGTGCGAGGGGGGCTGAGAGCGTACAGGTGCGAGGGGGGCTGAGAGCGTACAGGTGCGAGGGGGGCTGAGAGCGTACAGGTGCGAGGGGGGCTGAGAGCGTACAGGTGCGAGGGGGGGCTGAGAGCGTACAGGTGCGAAGGGGGCTGAGAGCGTACAGGTGCGAAGGGGGCTGAGAGCGTACAGGTGCAAAGGGGGCTGAGAGCGTACAGGTGTGAGGAGGGCTGAGTACGTACAGGTGTGAGGAGGGCTGAGTACATACAGGTGTGAGGAGGGCTGAGTACATACAGGTGTAAGTAGGGCTGAATACATACAGGTGTAAGGAGGGGACTGAGTACGTACAGGTGTGAGGAGGGCTGAGTGCATACAGGTTTGAGGGGGGGCGAGTACGTACAGGTGTGAGGAGAGCTGAGTGTGTACAGGTGTAAAGGGGGCTGAGTCGGTACAGGTGTAAGGAGGACTGAGTGCATATAGGTTTGCGGAGGACTGAATGCATACAGATATGAGGGGGGGCTGAGTGCATAAAGGTGTAAGGGGGGCTGAGTGTATACAGGTGTGAGGGGGGCTGAGTGGGTACAGGTGTGAGGGGGGGTGAGTGGGTACAGGTGTGAGGGGGCTGAGTGGGTACAGGTGTGAGGGGGGCTGAGTGGGTACAGGTGTGAGGGGGGCTGAGTGGGTACAGGTGTGAGGGGGGCTGAGTGGGTACAGGTGTGAGGGGGGCTAAGTGGGTACAGGTGTGAGGGGGCTGAGTGGGTACAGGTGTGAGGGGGGCTGAGTGGGTACAGGTGTGAGGGGGGCTGAGTGGGTACAGGTGGGGGAGCTGAGTGGGTACAAGTGGGGGAGCTGAGTGGGTACAAGTGCTGGATTTGGCCGTCTCTTTGCTGGATTGGGCTGTCTCTTTGCTGAAGGACTCATGGGATGGGAACTGGCCGAAACCTCTGGAATGTTGGTGGTGAGTCCCGAGGTGGCCCAGGCCTAAAGCTGTGTAAGGGGCCCCAACATTTCTGATGGATGCCCTGCCTGTGAAGAGGGAGTGGGGGCATGACTTATTGGCACTGTGTTTGTCTATGGATGCACACAGCCCAGATTGGGAGCATTCCCTCAGGGGTGCCCCCATAGCACACAGCTTGCTAAGGGGGGCACCCATAGGAAGAAGGACTGGACAGCACTGGCAAATAAAAGATATATGCACAGTACAGATAAGTATAACATCTTTTTTTTTTATTTTAGCAAAAAATAAATAAAAATACTTCACTTTACACTATGAATTGCAAAAAAAAAAAAAAAAAATCACACCACATTCCTGTGCAATTTACATATGATTCAGTGTGGTGCGATTTTAGCCCACTCATTTTGAAGGGGCTCAGATTGCACCACATCACATCAAAGTAGTGCATGCACCAATTTTGGAAACAGACTGCAAAAGGATTGCATGGCCATTGTGGATGGACTGCACTGCATTTTTCACCTGCATTTGAGGTGTCATTAACATAACCCTGACACGCACTGCAGATCATAAGGGTACTGATTTAAGTGCAGTGCTGGAAACGTGCACGGGTCATGGGTTTCCCACAACACGTTCTAGTGTGAACCAGCTAGCAGGGGGGCATAACCTGTGGCCCTCACAGGAAATACCTGCCTATGACTGGCGGTGTGCAGTGACGGCTTCCTGGCAGGTTCGATCTGAACACACCCGAGTCTATCACTAGTTACAAGCATGACTCCCAAAGCCAGAGGCATGAGGTGACTTGTAGTTCTGCAACAGCTGGGGGGCCACAGGTTGAGCACCCATGAACTAGGGCTTAGTATGAATTTCATCATGGTGATTGTGTGTATCGCTAGGTTCAGGTTTTCCATCAGTGGTGGCCGCTCCATTAGGGGCACCGCCCCCCCTAATCCATGCGCCCGGCCCCTAATCTACATGCAGGGAGCCAGACGCATTCGTTTCGTTTTTTTTTTTTAAGCACATGATTAGAGCCTGAGGCTCTAATTGGCTTTAAAAAAGGGTGGGCTGCGCCCCAAGCCCACCCACTTGTGTGAAATTAGTGAATTAATATTCACTGTCTTCCTGCTTCTCCTCCCAGCCAAAGCAGAAAGCTGGGAGGAAAAGCAACGCCTGTTCGGCCGGGAGCCTGAAGTGAAAGCAGCCTAAGGAAAGGTCAGACTGATTGCTGCCTTCTCGTCTGTCTCCCCTGGGGGGCAAGGCTGACCCTACCATGGGGCCTGCTGGGCCCATTAGACCCAGGCGGCACTTCGAGAGGGGCGGCAATTTGAACCGCCGGCCGTCTCCCCTTCTTTTCTATTTATCCATCAAATTCATGCCCAAAATTTTTCGTCCAGCAGTTTTGTGTGTCATGACAACTGCCCCCCCCCGGGCCACTCTGCTTGCCCCTATACTACCCTAGCCTATCTAATCACTTCAATACAGGGCACTTTCCCCCCTTCCTGTCCAGACCAATATTCTGCTTTCAGTGCCGTTGCATTTTGAATGACAATTGCGAGGTCATGCAACGCTGTACCCAAACAAAACCATTTTCTTTTTTTTCCCCACAAATAGTGCTCTCTTTGGTGGTATTTGATCACTGCTGGGGTTTTTATTTTTTGTGCTATAAAGACCGAAAAAAAAAAAAAAGTTCTTCTTTGTTTCTGTTACAAAACGTAAATAAGTAAGTTTTCTCCTTCACTGATGAGGCTGCACTGACAGGCACTGATGAGGCAGTACTGATTGGCACTGATGAGGTGGCACTGATGGGCACTCATAGGCGGTAATGATCAGGGGGCACTGGCAGGTATCATTGATGGGCACAGAGTGCCATCCTAATGGGCACTGATTAGCACCCCTGGTGGGCTCACCTGGTGGTCTGAAGTGGGCATCCTCGATGTGTCTGCACTGATAATCAATGCACTGATTATCAACGCAGACCCCACGCCGTCAGGAGAGCAGCCGATCTTCTCTCCTCTACTGACGCACGTCAGTGCGAGTGGAGGAAAATCTGATAAACGGCTCTTCCTGTTTACACTGCGATCAGCCGTGATTGGACACCGCAGATAACATGGTAAAGCGCCTACATCATAGGCTCTTTACCTAGATCGGAGATGTGGTGCGTCAGATAGATGCACCACACCACCAATCACCGTGCTGAGTGCCAGTAGCTTATCCTGCTGGACGGCATACAACGCCCAGTCAAGATAATGAAAACCCCTTTCCAGCCATCACATTGCTATATGGCGGGTGATACCCTAGCCTGCCCCTATACTACCTTAACCTGCCATTATACTGCCCTAACCCACCCCATGAATTGAGCATAATGGTATGTCATATAATTTTGCATATAGACAAGGTGCTGTTGCATGTAAATCTGACTTCCTGATAAATGTAATTTTAGTTTTAATTATCATTACATAAAACAATGGATGTGTGGGTGGGAATTTTTCTTTTGGGGGGGGGGGGGGGTCACCTTTTAATTCTTGCACCCAGGCAACACAATGTCTTGGGCCAGCCCTGGAAGGGGGAGGGGGTGGTTGTGCGAGTGAGGGGGGCAGGTTTGTTTGCTGCCCCCCAAACAAAATTGAGTACCAGCCACCACTGTTTCTCATTGAGAAGCAACATTTACATTTTTTGGGGGGTCCTTGTAAGGCCCATTTCCTACTGCCGTGATTTAAAAGTCGTGCAATTTTGCAGCTGTGATTTCTCAACTTGCAAGAAAGTCAAACCAAAGTAGTACAGGGACTGTTTTGAAGCCGCACATATATGAATGGTCATCATTGGAAATGATGGAGAATGACTTGCCAGGCAATTTTGCAGTCCCAAGTCGCAGGACAAGTCGCACAAGTGTGAAAGGGGCCTTAAAAGGTGCCGCAACTGAAAGAAAAATGACAAACAAATGCAGACCTAGAGAACTTGAGCTGCTTCCAAAAAAATGTATGACATGTCCTTGCAAGTCATGTAAGAAGTAAACGGTTGATCAGTTGAAGTTTAGCAGCTCAGGCTTGGCAGATTCTTCCCAGAAGGTCAATCATGAAACAATTAGGATTTTAATTAGGCGTATCAGAAGCAGACATCTCAGGTAGTATGAGGTCAGCAGCTCCCACATCCAACCTGTTGCTGAGCGAGCTGTGTCATTGTGATGTGGATGGATGGGGAGCTCAGCACAGAGGACAGCTCCGGTACACCATCTGCCGGTGTTCTGTCACCAAAAGTCCAGCTATCGAAAAGTGTCCGCCCCGTACTGTGCAGGCGCAGCTCATGCGCAGTACGGAGCAGAAGGAGGTTTGGAAAATCTCCAAAGATGAACGGCACCTGCGCCGTCAGTCGAGGTGCAAGCCCCACTATCCAAGTGGACATAGGGGTACACAAAGTTAGAGGGTCGCTCGCCACGCTTCGGGCACGGCCTCGCTGCGCTCTGCTCTTTTTTATTCTAACTCTATGTCCACTTGGATGGTGGGGCTTGAACTTGGACTCACGGCGCAGACGCCGTTCATCTTCGGCTATTTTCGGAATCTGCCTGTCATGTGCAGTACACAGCGGACAGTATCCGATGGGGGACACAATCTGACAGGACACCAGTCCTTGGGTCACACCCATAGAGCATCCCTGGGTCACACCCATAGACCATCCCTGAGTCACACCATAGACCAGGGGTCTCCAAACTGTGGCCATGTGACCCTTTGCTTACCATTATATGGCCCTTGGGCCACTATTCATCCCACTGATATGAGACACTGCCCTCTGACACCAAAAATGGGGCATAATTCCTGCCACTGACATCAACATTGGGCCACCATTTCTCTCACTGACACCAACAATAGGGCACCATTCCTCCCCATAATACCAAAGATGCGGCACGGTTTACTCCCACTAATGCCAGGAAAATGTTCTATCCCTGTTGCAAACAGCCCAGCCCCCCTAATGTCTGAAGGACAGTAAACTGGCCTTTGTTTAGAAAGTTTGGAGACCCCTGCCATATACCATCCCTGGGTCACACCCATAGAGACCATCCCTGGGTCATCGCACCAACAGAGACCATCCCTGGGTCATCGCACCAACAGAGACCATCCCTGGGTTATCGCACCAACAGAGACCATCCCTGGGTTATCGCACCAACAGAGACCATCCCTGGGTCATCGCACCAAATAGAGACCATCCCTGGGTCATCGCACCAAATAGAGACCATCCCTGGGTCATCGCACCAAATAGAGACCATCCCTGGGTCATCGCACCAAATAGAGACCATCCCTGGGTCATCGCACCAAATAGAGACCATCCCTGGGTCATCACACCAAATACAGACCATCCCTGGGTCATCACACCAAATACAGACCATCCCTGGGTCATCACACCAAATACAGACCATCCCTGGGTCATCACACCAAATAGAGACCATCCCTGGGTCATCACACCAAATAGAGACCATCCCTGGGTCATCACACCAAATAGAGACCATCCATGGGTCATCACACCAACAGAGACCATCCCTGGGTCATCACACCAACAGAGACCATCCCTGGGTCATCACACCAACAGAGACCATCCCTGGGTCATCACCACCAATATAGACCATCCCTGGGTCATCACCACCAATATAGACCATCCCTGGGTCATCACACAAATAGAGACCATCCCTGGGTCATCACACCAACAGAGACCATCCCTGGGTCATCACACCAACAGAGACCATCCCTGGGTCACACCAACAGAGACCATCCCTGGGTCACACCAACAGAGACCATCCCTGGGTCACACCAATAGAGACCATCCCTGGGTCATCACACCAACAGAGACCATCCCTGGGTCATCACACCAACAGAGACCATCCCTGGGTCACACCAATAGAGACCATCCCTGAGTCACACCAATAGAGACCATCCCTGAGTAACACCACTGACTGCTGCCGCAGCTAAAGTTTGGGATTTATCCGGTGGGTTTGATCATTCCGCCACCTAGTTTTCCAGGCATTCATTGCTGGGAGGGGGAGGAAGCTTGCAGCAGGCTGATCGAGAAGCAACAGGGGGGATCGATGTGGGAGAGGTGTGCTCGGTGTGCGCTGACACAGGAGCGATCCATGGAGAATGGTGTGCATTAGGCACGGCGGCGTCACTGCTGCTCTCTGCTACCTACCCCTTCCCTCTATAGGTGTGTGCTCCCCTCTTCTGCAGCCAGCCGCCGATCTCTGACAGTCACAGGAGGAGCTGACAGCACTCAGCATGGAGGGGCCGGAGGATCGGACTTCACAGGACCTCATCTCCCCGGCTGAAAGGGACAACGCCGGGCTGTCACCCTGTACAAGTAAGTGCAAGCTCTTCTGTTACCGGGAGAGACCCCCCTCCACCCCCCACCTTCCACACTGCAGTGATCGCGGCTTGCCGGTGACAGGTGCACTGGAGGGGAGAGAAAGCCCAGCACTGCACGCAGCGATCTACCGCAATACACCCGACAATAGCTTCTCCCGACAATAGCTTCTCCCTGCTCATCACTCTCCATCATCATCACCTGCACTCCACTCCTAGTGCCCCTTCTAGCTGCTTTATCATCAAGGTTACCAGTACAAAGCATACGATCCTGGTGTGTTAGCTTTATGAGTGTCTTCATTCATGCTGGCTAAAGTATAGGTGGGCAGAATGTTCCTAGGACATGCCTAGGGGTCCATTTCCAAACGTTTTTTTGTCATGTAACGTTCACCCAACTTTCACAGGTGGGGGTTTAATGGGAAAATACATGTTTCCTAGGTGAACATAGGTATAAATGGACCCCTATGATATGGGCTTGTATAGCTTTCCCAACCATTAGGATCCTTATTTTTAAACAAGTGAGTTCTTTTCGTCCCCAGTAAATGTAAAACTGTCCTATGGCTGGAAATAAAGATCAATATCTATGTGGTATTGAACTTCTATGCAGTGAATCCTAGGTGAAAGTTATGTGAACCTTGACTGAACAGGTATAAATGGACCCCTATGCTATGGGCTTGTTTAAAAGCTTTCCCAACCATAAGGATCCTTATTTTTTTTTTTAAGCAAGTCATTTTCGTCCCCAATAAATGTAAAAAGATATGGCTGAACATTAAAGATCATTATCTATTATTCTAGGTGAAAGTTATATGAACCTTGATGGAACACATGTATATGGTATAGGCTCATCTAAAAGCTATCCCAAGGATAAGGATATATATATATATATATATATATATATATATATATATATATATATATATATATATATATATATATATATATATATATAAATTTATTATTTATATATATATATATATATATGTGTGTGTATATATATATATATATATATATATATATATATATATATATATATATATATATATATATTTTTTTTTATGAGTTATTGTTATCCCTAATAAATGTAAACCTGTCATATGGCTGAAAAATAAAGATCATTATCTATGTGGCATTAAACTTCTATTAAGCGAATCCTTAGTCATGTGGACCTTGACTGAACAGAGGTATAAATTGACTCCTATGTTATAAGCTCATCTAAAAGCTGTCCCAATATAAGGATCCTTATTTTTTTTTTTTTTTAAAGTAGTTATTTCAGCCCTAATAAATGTAAAACTGTCCTATGGCTGAAAATAAAGATCATCATCTATGTGGCATTGAACTTCAATGAAGTGAATCCTAGGTGAAAGTTATGTGAGGTTATGTGAACCAGAGGTGTTAATGGACTCCTTAGATATATAGTCTCACCTAAAAGCTATCCCAAGGATAAGGATCCTTTCATTTTTAAAATGTGAGTTACTCTTATCTCCAACAAATAAAAAACTAGTCCTATGGCTGACAATAATAATCATTAACCTTGTGGTATTGAGCTTATATGAGAATATCAATAAATGCTTTGTGAAAGTTGTGTGAATCTTAGATGAAAAGATGGAAAAATGGTCCTCTGCTATAGGCTCATGTAAAGCTATCCCAAGGATAAGGATCTTTTTTTTTTTATTATTATTAGTATTATTTTAAAGTGACAGTTATTTTCATCTCCAGTAAAACAAAACACTTATGTGGCTGAATATAAAGATCAGTATTCCTGTGTCAGGCCTATATGTAACAAAAAATGAATCCTAGGTGAAAGGTGTGTGAATCTTGGCTGAAAAGATGTATAAATGCCCTTTGCAAAAGTGGTAATTTTTTTTTTCTTTTTTTTTTTTATTTCCAATAAACGTAAGTCATATGGCTGAGAATGCTTGTGGTGTTAATCTTATATGAGAAAAAAAAGTGAAAAGATATGTGTATATATGGACTATGCTATGGGCTGATTGAAAAGCTCCCACAAGGATAATAACCCATATTTAAAAAAAAGTGACAGTTATTTTAATTTCCAATGAATGTAAAATAGTTATTTGGCTGAAAATAAAAATCATCACCCTTGTGGCATTGAGCCTATACCTGGGACCAAATGACTGAATGCATAGAGTTTCCATGTTATCCTAGAGTTGACAGTTCAGTTTCACCCTAGTATCTGATGCTACAAAGTTTCTGTACTTACACAGACTTTTAGGAGGTTATTTACGAAAGGCAAATCCACTTTGCACTACAAGTGCACTTGCAATTCCACTGAAAGTGCAGTCGCTGTAAATCTGAGGGGTAGATCTGAAATGAGGGGAAGCTCTGCTGATTTTATCATCCAATCACGTGCAAGCTAAAATGCAGTTTATTTTATTTTCCTTGCATGCCCCCCTCAGATCTACAGCGACTGCACTTCCAAGTGCACTTTCAGTGCAATTTCAAGTGCACTTTGCACTTGTAGTTTGCACTTGTAGTGAAAAGTGTATTTGCCTTTTCGTAAATAACCCCCATAGTATTATTCTATCACAAGCGTTTTCTACATCCTCAAGAGCGGGGGAATTTTAACACTGCAGTAGCCAAAACATGAAGATCCTACATCCAGACAGTATATTTTTTTCTAATGCTAGTTTTTTTGTGATTTGTATATATTATTATACAGGATATAGCACATTAATCTAGAAAATATATTCCAATGCATTGTAAGCAGCTTTATGATGACTATTTTTAGAACCGTGTTCTTTACTTGGGGATCAACCCATCCAGGAATAAGAACTTTTCACAGCTCGTACGTTTTATTTATTATTATTATTTTCTTTTTTTTTTATCTTCTGTAATTATGTCTGTATGTAGTTGACAATAATTAGCCCATTAATGCTGTACATCACCTGGATTCAGTTCTGTCCTTATGTACATCACATAGAACGGTGAACTTTAAAAACGAGTCTGTGTGTTCCTATGTATTGCCTTTTTTGTGTGGCTGTTGATCGAATTAGTGGAATCCATGCGATTCCGGGGGACCTATTTAACAAGTAGGATTTTCCAGGACGCAGCCTTGTAATATGCAAGATAGTGTAGGAAGTAATCCAATAAACCTTTACATTAGGTTACCACATTCCAGATGCTCAGCATAATGCAGCTTCTGTGCCGTAGAGCTTAGGATATGTTCTGAACACCTCATTTGTCACAGCTCTGAGCACAGTTGATTTCTGTGACCTTTTCTAACCTGATTAGTAATGTAACCCTGAACACAGACATGGGGATTCAAAGTGAAGACATTACTGCTTTGCAGGATGACTTTTTTTTTTCTTAGCTGGTGCTGATAACACTATAAGCAGTCCTTAAATTACTAGGCTTGGTGGATGTGTGCTACCTGTGCTTTTCATATCAGCCTGCGTCTGACGAAATAAAGATCATTTATTTTATTTTTTTTTCCTATCCACTTTATCTTTGCACATTTTTTGTTTTTAATATTGGTCTCCGTCCCATCTTATCCGCATCCAACGTGCTTTGGCAACAAGATACAGGCACCAAGCCACTGGGTCTAGCGCTATTATACCACACGCAACTTGTCTGGAGCTTTTGTGGGATTACCATCTGGAATGAGATATTTGTGCTTTGGGGTATTTTGCTGCTCTGTTCAGTAAGTCACCTCTCCCTAATGTGTATGCAAGGTGCTGATTTAATTCGCCGCCTCCAGGTATAGTCAGCTGGTGAATACGCTGGATCTAAACCTGATATTGTTCCTATGATGTTCAGCATGAAAACTCTAACTCTATACAAAAAAAAACAAAAAAAAAACAAGGTCTGCAGTGTGATTTTTTTTTTTTTTTTTTTTGTCTTAGAAGGGGAAAAAAAATGATCATGAATTTGTAGCTCAATTTATTTTCAGTCTTCATGGTAAGTTGCAGGGTTAAATCACTTTTTAAGCAGTGCTTCCCAATGTGTGGAGCTATAGCGGCATATATTATCAATGCAAGTAGTAAAAACCAGCAGCCCAAGGCTTGGAAAGGCATTCCAGAATACTAGGCATCTTGTAGGAATATATTATTATTATACAGGATTTATATAGCGCCAACAGTTTGCGCAGCGCTTAACAAAATAAAGGCAGACATTACAGTTACATTACAATTTGGTACAAGAGGAATCAGAGGGCCCTGCTCATTAGAGCTTACAATCTAAGAAGGAAGGGTTAATTGATACAAGAGGAAATAGCTGTGGGGAATGAGCTAATGGAGGAAGTAAAACAGTGTTAGTTAGAAGTAGGATAGGCTTCTTTAAAGAGAAGGGTTTTCATGGATTGTCTAAAGATGGATAGATTAGGGGACAGTTGGACAGATTGGGGTAGGGAGTTCCAAAGGATGGGAGAAGCTCTGGAGAAATCCTGGAGGCGAGCATTGGAGGAGGTGACAAGGGAGCTAGAGAGCAGGAGGTTTTGGGAGGACCGAAGAGAGCGGCTTGGTTGGTATTTTGGGACTAGGTTAGTGATGTAGATGGGGGCAGAGTTGTGGATGGCTTTGTAAATTATTGTTAGTACTTTGAATTTTATTCATTGGGTGAGTGGAAGCCAGTGGAGGGATTGGCAGAGAGGGGTGGAGGACACTGAATGGTTGGTAAGGTGGATAAGTCTTGCAGCAGCATTCATTATGGAGGCCAATATATGGGGCCATTTTGTCACAGCTACCTGTGTCCTTATCCGTTGGTTAATATGATTTTATGTTGGGTTTCGGCACCAAGAACCCAGTCAAAAAATAAAGCAAACCCCATGCTGCTCCTGATCCCAAAGCCTTCCTTCCACAATAGCCCCAAAACTTACCATTGCAGTCACATTAACCGTTAACATGTAACCACCCCTGGTAGTTTGCACCAAACTTAACCATGAAATTTAACACTCAATAAATTCATCCTTCCTTTTTTTTTGGATGTATTTTATAAAATGTATTTTATGTGGTCGCATTTGTCCCTATAAAAAAATCATTTTTTTTTTCATTACACGCTGAAGTAAAATGAAATGATGTCAATAATGCCCACACTTTTCCCTATAACTTAAGGCTTTTTGAGGCTGATATAAAAATATTTTATTCAGTTATGTAGCCCTGAAAAATATCATGAGCAGCACAGTGGCTATGTGGTTAGCATTTCCGTCTGGCAGCACTAGAGTCATCGGTTTAAATCGCACCAAGGCACTACCTGCATGGAGTTTGCATGTTCTCCCTGTGGCTGCCTGGGTTTCCCCTGGTTTTCTTTCATACTCCAAAGACATGCTGGGAGGTGAATTGGCTCCTGTCTAAATTGGCCCTAGTATATGTACACTATATTGCCAAAGGTATTGGGACGCCCCTCCAAATCATTTGATTCAGATGTTTCAATCACCTCCATGGCCACAGGTGTATAAAATTAGGCATGCAGACTGCTTCTACAAACATTTGTGAAAGAATGGTTCGCTATCAGGAGCTCAGTGAATTCAAGCATGGTACCGAGATAGGTTGCCACCTCTGGAATAAGTCCATCTGTGACATTTCCTTGCTTCCACAGTCAACTGTTAGTGGTATTATAACAATGTGGAAGTAACTGGGAACTATAGAAACGTAGCCACAAAGTTGTGGGCCACGTAAAAAGATAGAGCGGGGTCAGCGCATGCTGAAGCTCACAGTGCGCAGAAGTCGCCAACTGTCTGCAGGGTCAATAGCTCCATGACCGAGCAGGTGCATCCAAGCCGTACATCACCAAGTGTAATGCAAAGCGTTGGATGCAGTGGTGTAAAGCGTGCCACCACTGGACTCTAGAGCAGTGGAGACATGTTTTCTGGAGTGACCAATCACGCTTCTCTGTCTGGCAATCCAATGGACGTGTCTGGTTTTGGCAGTTGCCAAGGAGAATGATACTTTCTTGACTGTATTGTGCCATATGTAAAGTTTGGTGGAGGGGGGATTATGGGGTCAGGCTTGGCCCCTTAGTTTCAGTGAAGGATACTCCTAAGACATCAGCATACCAAGACATTTTTGGCAATTTCATGCTCCCAACTTTGTGTGAACAATTTGGGGATGGCCCCTTCCTGTTCCAAAATGACTAGTGCACAAAGCAAGATCCATAACAACATGGATGAGCGAGTTTGGGATGGAGGAACATGACCAGCTTGCACAGAGTTCTGACCTCAACCCGATAGAACGCCTTGGGATGAACTAGAGCGGAGACTGTGAGCCAGGCTTTCTCGTCGAACATCAGTGCCTGACCTCACAAATGTGCTTCTGGAAGAATGGTTACATTTTCCCATAGACACACTCCTAAACCTTGTGGACAGCCTTCCCAGAAGAGTTAAAGCTGTTATAGCTGCAAAGGGTGGGCCAACTCAATATTGAACCCTACGGACTAAGACTGTGATGCCATTAAAGTTCATGTGCGTGTCAATAGTTTTGGCAATATTGGGTATGTATGAATGTGAGAGTTGGGGGCCTTAAATTGTAAGCTCCTTGAGGAAAGGATTAGATGTGACTGTGCATTATACATATATGTAAAGCCTTTTTAATTTGACGGCATTATATATGCACATGTAATAAATAAAATAAATATCGTTATTAGATCTAAATACCTGAGTTTGTCTTATCAGCAAACACATGCACATCAACACTAATGCTAAAAAAGTAACTATAGCTGCATACATTGCCACTTTGTTCTTAATGGTTCTTTTTATAGTGGGTCTCTAGACTCAGCAACCTTATCCTTCTTCATAGTGACCTTTTACACTGGGCCTAGACTTGGACAACCTTATCCTTCACACTTGGTAGGACAAATCAGCAAAGCTCTTCCAGTAGGCCTTATGCTCTTTTGCTTGGCCCTAGCACTATGCAGAGGAAGCCATATTTGCGGAGTTGTGAGTTATCAGTGATCAGCTCTTCTTGTTTCTAGGCACCAGGCTCCAAATGATGCTGTCAGTGTAATTTGGTGATCAGAGGCAGGAATAGGTAGGATAAATGTCTGATGATGTAAAACTCCTGAAATGCTCCTTTGAGGCTAGAAGTTGGCTAACTCCTTGCTTTGCATTGTAACGAAGTGCATTAAATCACAACCACAGTGTAGTGTTGCCAAGCAATAAACAGGCCTTGCATATATAATGAGCAAATATGTCTCGTATTCATATATAATTATAAGCAACATAAAACAAGTATTTCAAACATTTACCATATATTGATGATAAAGTATATTTACATTAAGGTAAGTTCTCCTAAAATGTATATGTAAAATTTAATTGAAAAGACTACCGGTATGCATTCCTTTTAACTCCCAAGCCTGGTTTACCTACCCCAGACCACAGCATTTTTTTATTTTTTTTCCCTTGATACATACATTCCTCCTCTCATTCCCCCAGCAGGGAGCATGGAATTTGCTCCTTGTTCCCTGCAGCATTTTCTAGTGAGCCCGGGGCTGCTTGATGATGCACATAGGGGTGCCCAGATCACACTGGGCATCAATCAACCTGAAAAAGGTCCAGGGGGATAGATTGCATAGCGTTATGTCTGTGAGGTGACTGTACCAGAAAGGGTGTGTGTGTATTGCAGCTGCCTTTTTTGTATTTAAAGCGGTTGTATGCCCAAAAACCAAAAAACCAAAACAAAAGTAAAACCCCTGTAAGGCAAAGGCATAATAAGCTAGTATGCACTGCATACTAGCTCATTATGAAATACTTACCTTAGAATATACAATACAACCGCTTTAACCACTTGCCGCCCGCCCACCGTCAAATGACGGCTGGGCGGCGTGGCTCTCTTTCTCAGTGGATGTCATATGATGGCCCTCCAGAACAAACGCTCTCGCACGCATCACGGTGATCGGTGATGCGGTGTGTCAGTCTGACACACCACTACACCAATCTTGGTAAAGAGCATCTGACGGAGACTCTTTACCACATGATCAGCCGTGTCCAATCATGGCTGATCACAATGTAAACAGGAAGAGCTATTGATCGTCTTTTCCTCACTCGCGTCTGACAGACACGAGTAGAGGAGAGCCAATCGGCTGCTCTCCTGACAGGGGGGGGGGGGGGGGGGGGGGTCTGTGCTGATTGTTTTTCAGCGCAGCCCCTTCCTTGGATTCCCATCCAGGGCCACCTGGATGCTGCCTGGACCACCAGGTATGCCACCCTAGACCACCAGGGAACTGCCAATCAGTGCCCAGGAAGCTTCCAATGCCTGCCAGTGCCATCAGTGATGCCTTTCAGTGCCCATCAGTGTCGCATATCAGTGCCCATCAGTGCCACCTCATTGGTGCTGCCTTATCAGTGCCCATCAGTGAAGAAGAAAACTTGCTTAGTTACAACATTTTATAACAGAAACAAAAGAAAATTTTTTTTTTTGTTTTCAACATTTTAGGTATTTTTTTTATTTGCTTAGCAAAAAAAAAAGATGCAGTGGTGATCAATTACCACCAAAAGAAAGCTCTATTTGTGGGAACAAAATGCTAAAAATTCTGTTTGGGTACAGTATAGCATGACTGCGCAATTGTCATTTAAACAGCGACAGCGCTGAAAGCTGAAAATTGGCTTGGGCAGGAAGGGGGGTGTAAGTGCCCTGTATTGAAGTAGTTAATGGAGCCAGTCAATGGGTAATTAAACATACCTGAAATTTGGGGTTTAACTGCAGTAAAGAAGATCAGGTTACTGAAATAGCCATGCAGTGTGGAAGGGGTAAAGCAACTTTGTATTCAGAGGTATGTATTTTGTTGCATAGTTCCATTGGTCCAGGAGTTCACTGATTGGATAGGTGGGGCAGTAATGCCAAAATCGTCACCTTGTCCAATCAGAACACTTTGCGTTCATTTTGAGATCAACACAAGATATGTTGTGAATGGTGCCCATGCTGAGTGAGTGACTCCATGTGGTCACTATGTAGCGTGCTGCCATTCTGCAATAAAATCCACATCTGGGATTCAGCTTTAATGCATTTTCTTAAAAGCAATAAGTGTAGATCCATGGATTTGGCTTTTAGAAATCCTCTGTACAGCAGAGGTAAGACTGGGTGAGGAAGAAGCAGAAGGAGCTAACAAGAAGCATGCTGATAGGAGGAAAGAGCAGTGATAGATAAGTTGCTCATCCTGCTAGTTTTCCTTTTGGTTTATATACTCGAAAATGAAAAGAATTTTTATGAGCATTTTGAATATGGTAGGCCGCCCCAGAACAAAAAAGAATTTTACAAAAAATACATTTAGTTTCCAAACATTTAAATCCTCATGATGTGGTATAGAGAATATCAATGAAAATGTTACAAACTGGTTAGTCAATGCATAGCGTGAAATCATTTTTTTTGCAGGTGATAGGAGGTAAATTTACATTGTTCAGGCATGAGAAATTTTCTGTAGAGTATATAATGAACAACTCTGATGCATCAATCATTGGGTGGGAAAAAAATATGTAAATGAATGGTTTTAGTCCCTCTACTACTTGGAGAGCATACAGTTAAAGAGTAAACTGGGCTTTTACAATCTCAGTAAATAAAGAAAAAAAAAAATGCCTCATGAGAAAAGATTGGAGCCGGAGGCAGGCTTCTTTCCCCTTGGATCCCTTCTCTATCTGAGCACTAGATACATGCCAAAGCACTTTGTACTTGTCCATTTTCTTTGGCTGCTGAGAAAGCAGATTCAGTGTATGTAATGGAAAGCATTGTGTTTTTTTTTTTGTTTTTTTTTTACAATATAGCTAGAAATTGTAAAACATAAACATTTGCATAGAATATTCTTAGCTTTCATTTTATAGCCTTACAAGCACAATTGCAATGCCTAAAGCCCAAATCCCATGGAAGTACAATTGGAGTCTGGCCTGCAAAGCCCAATAACCACCAAGTAAGAAAAAGTGTACCAATACAATAGACTCAATACAATCGTTGTGCTTGTCACACATCACATTGCGCTGACCCAAGTGTTCAACATTTCTTCCCCAGTTTTCAAAATAACACTTGACAGTGTAGGCCGAATGGGACCTGCAGAACAGGCTGTGGATGCTTTGCTGGCACCATGTAAACTTTGTCTATGCAAGTCCTGAACTTTATTTGCATCTAGATTGTAAGCTCCAACGAGCAGGGCCCTCTTATTCCTCATGTATTGAATTGTATTGGAACTGCACTGTCTGCCCTCATGCTGTAAAGCACTGCGCAAACTGTTGGCGCTATATTAATTCTGTATAATTCTAATAATAATAATGAATCTAACATCTGATCTAATAGTAGAGAAACTCATAGCAGGTCCCTATGACTGATGTCTAATGCCCCGCACACACGGTCGGATATTCCAATGGAAAAAGTCTGATCGGATTATGTTGTCGGAAAATGCGATCGTGTGTGGGCTCTAGCAGGCTTTTTCCATCCAGCATCCAGCATGCTCAGAAGAAATTTGGAGACGAAAGCTATTGGCTACTGGTCTCTACGTAGTCCCGTCGTACGTTTTTATACGTCACCTCGTTCAGAACGATCAGATTTTTCAACAACTTTGTCCGACCGTGTGTGTGCAACACAAGTTTCGGACAAAATCCGTCAGAAAAAAACTGACGGATTTTGTGGTCGGAATGTCCGACCGTGTGTACGCGGCATTACTGTTACAAACTTCTCTGCAGTTACAGATAGGAGACGTGTAGCAAAATTAGCACTTCCCTTGTCTGGTTGTAACTGTGCAGTGAGATCAGTGAAAACCTGCTCCTCTACCTACGTCACTGAAAGCAAAAATAAACCCAAAAGCAAACATTATAATATTATATTGCAGCTTACCATTTTCTAGATGTTGTGACTGCATTCGTTTTTTTTATTTTTAACCTGGTGATCTGGCGAGTAATGCTCTGTAAACACGACCAGTTTTTAAACTCTAAAGGTTTTTTCCTACGGAATTTCGCTGAAGCTGTCTTGCGTACACACGATCACACCAAATTCCGACCGTCAAGAACGCAGTGACGTACGACGGGACTAGAAAAAGGAAGTTTAATAGCCAGTAGCCAATAGCTGCCGTCTCGTACTTGCTTCAGAGCATGCGTCGTCTTTGGTACGTCGGGAACAGCATACAGACGAGCGGTTTTCCCAATAGGAATTGGTTCCATCGGAAAAATATAGAACATGTTCTCTTTCTAGATCCATCAGAATTTTCGACGTAAAAAGTCCGATGGGGCATACACACGATCGGAAAATGCGATGAAAAGCTCCCGTCTGACTTTTTCTGTCGGAAATTCCACTCGTGTGTACGGGGAATAAGTTTGTGTTTTTCAACAGAGCAAACTGTCCTGCACATGTAGCAGTTACAGGGTTGAGGTAAAGCATTTACCACTAACAGGAGTGCTTACAATGATATCAGCTTTTATTTATTCAATTTAAGAAAAAAAAAAAGTTGCTGTAACTACTTAAAACATGTTGAAGGCCAGTTTCAATTTGTTAGTGTATCTAAATCTACTAATACATCTAACACTCCCCTCCCCCAGACTGACAATGCATCTGTTCAAAGTTGCCCCCTGTGATCCTTCATCCAGAGTGAAGGCACTCTAATACAAGAGGTGGTGTGTTATTGGCCAGATCATAGGGTGAAAACGAATGCAGCCACCACATCTAATGATTGGTAAGCTGCAATATATTACACTTTTTTGGGTTTAATACTGCTAGAAATGATTCCAAAGGAGCTATCTGATCCATATGTTCTACAATGGCAGCGTCAAACTCCATTCCTTATTGTTTTTAAGAGAATAGGTGCAGGAACTCAACCATGCTCCAATCCCCCCCCCCCCCCCATGCCAAATTGCATTGAATGGTGGGTGTGGCTAAATTGCAACAGTGCAGGGTTCAGGGGCGCGCAACAGTGCAGGGTTCAGGGGCGCGCAACAGTGCAGGGTTCAGGGGTGTGCACCAGTGCAGAGTTCAGCTCTCTTTTATAGGCTGTCTACATCTCGCTTCCACCCCTCCTTGGCTCTTACCTCTGCACCACTCTCTCTACCTCGGCACACATCTCCCTCCACGGCCCTCATCTCTTCTTCCCCCTTCTCCCCCTCCCAAAATAAAAGCTTCTTCTCATCTCACCTACTCAGCCCAGCTCTAGTACCTCCCTGGCAGTGTAGGGGGCTCCGCCTCTCTCTCTCAATTTCCGGGAAATCATTGGCCAGCATCTGTGCACCCAAGCACATATGGGGATCACAGTGCAGCTTACCACATGATGCCCCATCCCACACTGCACCGCATCTGTCCCCTCCTTTAGTGTAGGGCAGGGCTTAAGTGTTTACAAGTGACAGTGGTGAGTGGGGAGCAGAGGGCAAGAGCCAGAGGTAGCAGGAACGAAGTTCCACCACTTTCCAGCTAAAAAAAAGTCCTGTATGCGAGGGCCACCTGAAACGGCCTAGTGGGCCATATTTTGGCCTGCAGGCCTTGTTTTTACATGTGTTCTACAATGTCACATTTCTAAATTGGTAATTTCTCCTGCTGAGAACTCACTCCAATGTGTTTCAAATTTACAAACAACTTTGCAGTGTAAGTCTACCTGAGTGTATATGAATTCAATCGATTGAGCAGGTTGTCTATTTTTTTTTTTTTTTTTTCTATAGAGATGGACTTGTAGCAAGTGATTTTTACCATACCACATACATACACAATCTAAAACCTGTTCAATTAATTTTCAATATATTACTTGGTATCATGAGGGGCAGGCTGCAATCTTACTTTACCTTTTGCATATCTTTGTTAAATTTTTTTACCCTTTCGAGTTAAATCCTTCTTCTAATGCTGATGAAGGCTGCTGTTCAAGAAGGCCAGCCAGCATGAAGAGAGGTTGCCAGTATTTAGCTGGTAAGGAGGCTTCACAGGTCATGCCAGCATTGTCTAAAATTTCTGGTCGAACAAAATTCTGTTTGCCTTAGCATTCATTGTACCAGAGAGCAGCTGGAAGCTACACCCTAGGTACCACATAGTCCCTCAATATCACCAACTCAGTGACGACACACAATTCCCAATATAGGGTTCCAAATCATGCCAAAATGTTGCAATCAAGTCCTCAACCACATAAGTAGTCACAAAGCAAAAGTCACTTAGAACATGTTATACAGTTGTGCTCAATATTGTGCATACCCTGGCAGAAATCGTGACATATTGGTGACATTTTGGCATTGATATTGAAAACGTGACTGATCATGCCATACCATTTTCTTTCATAGTGATCATATGAAGCCATTTATTACCACATAGTTGTTTTGGCCCCTTTTTTAAGTCATAATGATAACAAAAATCACCCAAATGGCCCTGATCAAAAGTTTACATACTCTGGAATGTTTGGCCTTGGTACAGACACATAAGTTGACACACACACAGGTAAAAATGGCAATTAAAGTTTAATTTCCCACATCTCTGTTTTTTTAAACTGCAATTAGTGTCTGTGTACAAATAGACAATGTGTTTGTTAGCGCTCACGTGGATGCTCTGAGCAGGCTAGATACTGAGCCACGGATAGCGGAAAAGAACTATCAAAAGACCTGCATAACAAGGCAATGAAACCTTATAAAGACAGAAAAGGATATAAAAAGATATCCAAAGCCTTGAAAATGTCAGTCAGTGCTGTTCAATCACCTATTAATAAGTGGAATATTCAGGGATCTCTTGATACCAATCCAAGGTCAGGTAGAGCAAGAAAGCTTGGTCTACCAAGGAATTGTTCAGGATACAAAGAAAACCCCACAGGTAACCTCAGGAGAAATACAAACTGCTCTGGAAAAAGACAGTGTGGTTGTTTTTAAGGAGCACAATACAATGATAGTTAAACAAAAATAAGCTGCATGGTCAAGTCACCAGAAAGAAGCCTTTACTGCGCCAATGCCACAAAAAAGCCTGGTTATAATATGCCCAACAACACCCTGACATACCTCATCAGTGTTTTTTGTGACATTGGCGCAATAAAGGCTTCTTTCTGGCAACTTGACCATGCAGCTTAGTTTTTTTTGGCATGATCAGTGATATTTTCAATATCCATGTCAAAATTGTATAATTTCTGCCAGGGTATGCAAACTTTTGAAAACAACTGTAAGTAGCAGGAGTAGTTCTTCCTTCAGATACCTTTTTGTGTTTAAGACCTAAACAGAAGGCCCCTTTCACACTGGTGTGCTTTTGCTGTGCGTTTACAGGGTGACAAATGCGCATGAAAGCTAGTGCCCATTAAATCCTATGTAACTGTTTACACTGCAGGTGCACTGCGCTTTGAAAAGTCCTGCATGCTGCATATTTTGTACAAGCAAAACAAAAAGGCACCTTGCATTGTAAGTCAAAGGCAACACCTCTAAAGGGTATCCGTGTGGAAGGACCCAAAGTGCCATACAGGGATGGGTTAATTAATTCTTGTAAGCTGTTTTTGCATAATTTTTTTTTTCTAAGTGTTCTTAAATTGAACCTGTTCCAAATTTGAACAAGCAAAGTGGACCCATAATGGGGGGAAAAAAAAACAGATCAGCAGATGGTGAATTCAGTGAAAACTTCATAACAAAATGATCAGTTGACCCAGAGATATAGCCAGCTGAAATAAAATGCAAATGTTGACTTAAAAAGTCGAGTTTTGGCTCCACTTGCTCCCACATTCAAGCCTCTTTATTGGTACATATTAATATGATGGATAGATGTACTCACCAATAGGAAGTCTTCCCTGGAAAGCAGGAGGAACTGTGTGACCAAACTCAAATGTTCCTATGCTTCCGATTTTCGTGTTTTAACTTTAGCTGCTTGTATCTCCTAGAACTAGTGATCAGTAGTCTTCATTTTAGACTTGGTCGAAGAAGTAGCTTTGTGATCAACATTCTTGAACAGATATATTCCCTATAGGATAAACCCTTAATAGGTTGGTTTTTAGTTTTCAGAAGTGAGATATACAGTATATTTATAGGACTTGATGCTTAGCAGACTGGTTTTCTATTTAGAAGACTTATTTTTATTATACTCAGTAAAGCTTTTAGCATTAAACCAACCAGTTAACATTACAGCAATATATATATTTTGCCCCCCTTGGTGCCCATTGCACAGTTTGATAGTCCTTCAACTGGTCTGTCATTTTACTTGCATCCTTGGTAGCCTTGCAGCAAGCAGTGATTCTTTTAATTCATACAGGGGGAAGAGCAAGGAATGACTACAGAAAACACTGCAGTCTATAGAGAGAAGTGAGTCATACAGAGAGCAACGTGAGAAGCTCTGGGAGCTGATTGCAGGAATTCAGTCATTCCCTGTTAAAGCTACACTCCAGTCAGAATTGAAAATTAAGCCACGAGATGTATACAGAGTGCACAGCCTTCCAGCCCAAGGCTTCTTTTGTTTCATTGCTGCAGAGCACAAGTCTGCTCCACTGTATTATGTCTGTGATCTTGGGACTTGAGAACGGATATCGCTTACCTGTCTGCAGTACAGGAAAGCTTTTTCTAGGTGCACTCAGTGTGGGTTCCATGCAATCTCTCACAGACGGAAAGCCTCATGTAAGAAGGTGTCAGTTCTAAAAAATCTCAGCTGCCAATCGCATTCGCTTGAAATTTTGAGTCTGGCTAGTGATATAGTAAGCACAGAGATTGGTAATTTAAATTGGTTCTAAAGTCAAAATAGTGTTTTTTTTTTTTTGTTTTTTTGTTTTTTAAACCTTAAAGTGGAAGCCTATTTAATTTTTCTTTAAAATAAGACTCTTCTAAGATACTTACCCTTTTGGCTAAATAGCACCATGGACTCCATTATCAAAATGTATATTCTGCCGAAATTTCTGTACTTATTTCAAGCTCTGCCTATCCACATCCCTGCAGTACTTTTCAAACAGGCACACCCTCTTTTCTCTGATTTTATTTGGAGGCCTCGGATCCGTCCTCATCTTCTTACTTTGCCTAAACAACTAAGCAGATTAGCTAACCCAGATCTGCAAACATACTCCCAAGCAACTCGTCTAAGTAGATTGGTAGACTGGTGCCACCACAGGGATATTAAATTGTGACCACATATTGAGCAGGCAAGTAAAATATAACTTCCATGGATCTTGTGGTGACATGTGGACGTATCCCTTGCGACTAACTCGCACACTAATTGGCACAATGTCGCGTGTATGCTCTATGCTTTTCCTGACTTAATCAGTTGCCCCAAGGAATTCTCCTCTATTCCCAATCTTGGGTAATCCACGCTTTGCTCCGCACTTCACTGAAGGCTCTTTTCAGGCTCTTCTCCAATGGGGCTACTTTCAAGCCTCCCACTTAATGGAGGCAGGCTCTTGGCCTTCATTAGAGACTCTTATGAATTTGACAGGCTCCTACAAATTGGATTTTTGGAGAGCACTACAAATCCATCAATTTGTTCACTCTCTCCCCCTTCCAAATGGCTTCTAGCATAGGCTGACCACAATAGAAGATTACTGCTCGGCTAGCAGTGCTCTTGGTTCCAACTCCCCAGAGGATTTTAACTGCCCTAATATGAGAAATGGGAAGTTGATTTGGGGAGGACATTTACATAAAAATCTACTATGGTTTGATTTGCCTTGAAATCTTCACTTTGAACAAAGATTTAGGAGAATAATTTGAAGATTTTGACCCAATGGTAAGGAACCCTTTCAATTTTCTTTCCAGCAACTTCAGATAGGTGCAGGTGCTGCCAGGGGAAGCAGGGGACACTCTTGCATGTCTTCTGGTCCTGCTCTAAGCTCAATCACTACTGGAAGGAGGTTCGCTGGATTGTTAAAAAATTTACGGATTACTCTGTTACAGATGACTTTGCATTTTTTCTTCTTTATGTTAGTAACATACTACCTAAAATCTACAAAAGGTCACTTCTGCGCCATCTTCTGAATGCTGCCAGATCATGTCTACCTTGGGTAAAGAGGTTCCACAACCTCTGTCCATTGGGTTCTGGCTCCACAAGGTTGAGGGGTTGAATTTAATGGAGACTCTCGTACTGACGAATCAACATAAATGTGAGGTGTATACCTAAACGTGGACTCTATGAAACATGTTTGTATACTCTGAAGAAGAAAAGTATCTTTCTGAACCCGGACTGTGTATGTCCATAGACACACACGGCATGGCTCGGTCACACCCCCAGCTCCCTCCTCACAGGATTTGACTGACAGCACCCGGAGCCAATGACTCCCGCTGCTGCCTGTGTGTCCTGTGAGAAAAGGTAGAGTGAAGAGCAGGGTTTCAGCCGGGCACATCGCTGGATCGAGGGGGACTGTAGGGGGGGGGGACTGTTATTGGAAGTTTTAAGTTTTATAAACCTTTAGTATCACTTTAATGCTTTCTTTTCATGAATGTAAAAAAACTCCTTAATACTTATCCTACTCCTACCCATCCACCCCCCCCCCCCACCACCTTATTCCAAAACAATTACCCAAATCCCCTCACTGCTGTCAGCCAAAGGAGGGAGCTGGTGTGTGGTTGCCTAAGCTGTGTGTGTCTATTTGATGCATACAGTCCTCATTGGGAGCATGTGCACATGGATGACCCCTTAGCACCTGGCTTGCTAAGGTGGCACCCAGAGGAAGGAGGAGTGGACAGTGCTGAGAAGCCCCTGAACATGTGGCAAAAATATTTAATGCTGTTAAAGGCTAAGTCCACCCTCCACAAAATTAAATAAATAAATGTGGATTTTTTTTTTTTTTTTTTTAATGCATTGGAGTCTGCAAAGTATTGCAACCGCAGTTGGTAGTTCATGGCTTTTTCAGGCTATTCCTTGAGCTGCAGGTCCATCCTGATTTATAGACTCTCAGTCACGGAGCTGGAGAAAATAATCAATGGATTATAAATGTGGTAACTTCCCTTGTGCGCCATTGCAAACTTTGAGTATCTCTACCAGGGTGGCAGATGAGACTTGTAGTTTTCTTATGCAAAGATCTCTGTGAATGGATAGAACGGCTGTGTGGGTGAAGCCACACAGAGCAGCATCGAATTCAACTAATGGAAAGGAGGTGGCAGGGAGTATTCCCCCCCCCCCCCAATTCAGGTGGGGGTTGAGGGTTGAGGGTGTTTGGCTGCAGACCCTAAATATGGGTGTAACATGAAACATGACCAGAAAAATTAACTTCTCTTAACTTTTTATTTCAGTGTTTTCTGCTTTGAAGGGATATTGGTATTTAACAATATTGCATCTCTTGAGCACTTTGTTGGCAAGTTGATTGTAGTCAGGGGTCAAGTCCTGGGGAAAAAAGTGTGGGAACTCCCACCCAAGATCCACTCCCCCACCAAAAAAAAAAAAAAATGATACGCTCATATGCACAAAAGCTTCAAACGTGGTATTTTTCATCCAATGTTTGTATTGTGTGTATGAAGCTTAACTGTTAGTACATAAAAAACAATCCTCAATAAACATAAATACGGTAATTCTCTTAATAATCAGCATTCATTCAATTGTGCTGACATGCAAATGTGAATATCATGTTCTGATCTTTATTGGGGAATGTTATTTTGTATATAGATTGTTTATGTGGTCAGTTTACACTTTTTATTGAACAGAGTTTGGATAACACAGGGATAAATGGAAATGTCACAAATTAACTGCACATTATCTGGACAGAATGCTTGGGGAGATAGTGATGTGTTCCTGCTTAGGAGATGTATGTTAGCTTGGGGGGCTGCAAACTCTGCAGGGCTCCAACACACACTCGCTGCTATTGGAACCCTTCACATATTTCCACATAAACTTCCCTCCTGGCATTAAACTTTGCCAGGTATTGTGCTCAGCTTACCACCCCAAACTGATGTTCCTCCCACAGCTCACCTCTCTCCCTGCATGTCCTGTGAGCAGAATAGCTGTGCTCCTCCTCTGGGTTCTCTCATCATATGGCACTGAAGATAGATGAGGGGGGGATTCAGCAGGACACACAAAGCAAGTATGCAGGAGACTGGGGGGGGGGGTGAGATGAGGAGACAGAAAATCAGGGGCCAGCGGGGAGGAGCGCATCACGAGAGGTCTGACTAAACACCATCTCTTAGCAGCAGGGACCTGATCTACCTGTCAGCTAGCTGTGATTGACAGGTAGATTGAAGAGGAAGCTGTCATGGGGCCCCTACTGGCAATGCCTGAATGGTCAGGTGTGCGGCACTTACTATTGTGAGCTGTGTCGGCAGCTGCTGGTGTAGCACCTGCCACACAGCTCGCATACTTCAAAGTCTTGCAGGACACAGCTGCTAACGGGAACTGAGTTCCTGTTGTGAAAAAAGTACAGGAACTCCGTTCCCATGCGTTCCCGCAGGACTTGAGCCCTGATTGTAGTAGAGTTTTAGCTATCTTCACCTGCCCAATGAAGAATATAAAACGTCAGTTTTGGCTAGAATTACATTGGATTTACTACATACGTTAACATTTCTGACTTCCCTCTGAATTGCTGACTTCCTGATTGTCTTTCTGAGCCAGTGGTTTCATTATTTCTGAGTCTCTGGGCTGGAACAAAAAGTCAGTCACTCTGAAAGAAAGAAGACAGCACTTGGTACATAGTTCTTTTTAAACACTTCAGCCCCCGAAGATTTGGCTGCTCAATGACCAGGCCATTTTTGCGATACGGCACTGCGTCGCTTTAACTGACTATTGCGCGGTCATGCGACGCTGTACCAAAACAAAATTGATGGCCTTTTTTTTCCCCCACAAGTAGAGCTTTCGTTTGGTGGTATTTGATCACCTCTGCCCATATGTATTCTTCTTCTACATATTTTCGGTAAAAAAAAATTAGCAATAAGCGTATATTGATTGGTCTGCGCAAAAGTTATAGCACCTACAGAATAGGGGATAGATTTATGGCATTTTTTTATTATATATATATATATATATATATATATATATATATATATATATATATATATATATATATATATATATATATATATATATATATATATATATATATATATATATATTTTACTAGTAATGCTATTTTTATCAGGACTGCGATATTATCGGATACTTTTGACACATTTTTGGGACCAGTGACAATTATACCGCAATAAAAATACAATTATACAGTGCTATAAAATTGCACTGATTACTGTATAAATGTCACTGGCAGGGATCTGTGTGTTTACACGCACAGATCCCGGTTCTCACTCTGGAGCGATCGCGTGTGCCCAGCGGTCATCGTGCCTGCCGGGGAAACTCGCATCAACTGCGGCGGGTCGGGAAGGGGTTAAAGGTTAATTCCACCCAGCACTAAAATATATTCTTAAATTGAATATAGTTTGTATAAATATTATACATGTCTTCAGAATTTAGTTTAAAATGTAACTGCTAATCCTTTGCAGGAGATGTTGCAGCTGTTAACTTCAGATTAAGCTAAGCTTCTAGGTAGGCTGCAGCCTCTTATCATATGATCTTGCTTGCACAGCCACTTACTCATGATCATGTTTGTTGGAGGCTGCAGTAGACTCTGAGAGAGGGTTGAACCCTGAAAAAGACTTGTTTACATATGCAAAGGCTAAGATTCTGGACTCAAAAACGAGAATACCGCCAGCAATATATCTAACAGGGAAGCTTACTATGCAAGATCAATGCCATGATGAAAATGAAATCCTTTTAGCAGGTATGCAGTTTCCCCTGAGTGAGTTTATTTGCAATTTTTTTATGTTTGACTGGAGCGTATCTTTGGCAAACACACCACAGTCTTATCTCCAATTATCCAGAGTTGAGATCTCTCAGCTGGTGGTCCCATGCCATCCTCTCTCTGCATGTATTATTGTTATGTTGTACTTTTAGCTATGAATTCTCCAAGGGAAAGATTATTTTTATTGTTATATAGTCACTGGTGGTTGAAATGATGTTGAACTATGATCTGCTATACATCTAAACTCGAAATAAGCGTGTAAGTCGTAGGTTGCCTAAGATCTTAAGTTGTTTGAACAGAACCAGTTTTGAAACGGTATTTGAATTTGGCTCATTCATAAACAGATCTACTCCAATAGAAGACAATCTTAAAAATAGATTTTGTTTAAAGCAACACCTCAAAACTCTCAGCCCTGAAAACCATACATACTAGTTGTTTTTTCTTTATCATACATCACAGGATACAGTGAGGCTATTATTCCTTACTAATTGGGCTATACTCAATCTCCAGGTGAATGCACACTGGTAAACCAAAGGTCTTTTAAACAGGAAGTGATCCCCTTTATAACCTCTCCTATACAGGAAGTACTTCCGTTTTTTTACCAGTGTCTGCAAGGTGGATGGGCACATTTGTTTGAGCTCTCTCGAGCTCCAGGTCTGGAGTCCCAGCACAGTTCTTAAATGAATCAAGGGATTGACTGATTAGCTCCATTTGAAACAGGCTTATATGCTTAGATAAATGGTACCCGAACCTCGCAATAAAGACGCAAGGATCCTGCAAGGTTTTGCCTGTAATGCGACCTCCGGGCGCTGGACCCTGCGTAGTGGAATCCTGTTCACCACAGAACTAAGGCATTCCTGCAGAGTGCTATACAGGTCCAAGGGAGTGGACCCTAAAACATGAAAAGGGTACCCATTCCTTGAAGGTCCCCCAAGTGACGGAATAGGGGAAGCTTAGCAGGATTGTTGCATAGGGGCTTGGTCTCCCTTCTTCTGGTGTAAAATACTAAACCCAGGTACTCCCCTTTTTGTGGGTTGCAATGTCTTCAAAAAAGAGGAACGGGTCTAACACTATAGGGACACTTATGTTGTCAGTAGCTCCTGAGAAGCCTAGTCAATACCCTATGTTGTATCCCAAGAGAGACCAGAGGCTTCTGGGCAATCTGAGCCACTGCACCTGTCTGGTATTGTGCCTACAGTCAATGCTCCTGCTTCACCCTTCATCCCCAGGGATGAATTGTCCTCAGCCCTAGCCGGGTTAGAACACAGGATTGTTGGTATGATTGCCTCCATCCAGCAAGGTGGCAAACAGTGTGACAGATCCCCCTCCCCTGAGCCTCCTAATTTGGAGCAGGAATGGGTTGAAGAAGGGGAAAAGCTAGATGCTCTCCCCCCTTCCTGGGGGATGATCCTAGGACTTAGGAGATTGCCTGGCAATTGAGTCTGCTTCTGAGGAATCTGGACCAGAAAATGTCCAGTTGGTATCAGTCTCTCAATCGCAGAGGCTTTTGATCCAGACGGTTCGTTTTGCCTTTAGGTTACCTCCTGCAGAGGTTTCTGAGCCTCCCTTGTCCTCTTTGGGTTCCAAGATCCTCCTCAGGCTGCACAGGCTTTCCCCTTGCACCCGCTGTTGGAACAGATAGTGTATGCTGATTGGGAACATCCTGACAAGATTTTTGTTCCTCCTTTTTATATCCCATGGAGGAAAAGTTTGTTAAGAAATGGAGCATGCCAGCTATAGATGCAGCAGTGTCTTCCTTAAACAAGAACTTAACTTGTCCACTGGATAACACACAGGGCTTGAAAGACCCTGTTGACAAGAAACTGGCTTCCTTTTCTTTGGCCAGCTCAGCTGTTCAGCCAGCTGCTGCAGCAATTGGAGTTTGACAGTCCTTAAAGGATCAGGTCAGATGGCCTGACAGGCCTAACCAGGAGGATGATCTTGTTGAAAATAGGGCAGATATTCCTTAAGCGCTGTGTTTCGCTGTAGATGCCTTAAAGGATTCTATACAGCAAGTCTCTTGCCTGGCTCTCCTGTCTGTACACATGCGCTGTGTGGCTTAAGAACTGGTCAGCCGAGGCTCCCTGTAAGAAGTTATTGGCATAGTTCCCCTTCCATGGGGAACATTTTGTGATAATCTGGACAAGTACATCCAAAAGATTTTTGGAGAAAAGTGTTCTTTACTTCCTGTAAAGACAAGGACCAGGCATCCCTTGTTTAGGGACTTCCTCAGGTATTTCAGTGCCAAGGCAGTTCCGCCGCCATCAGGGCGCTAGAGCCAGGGGTGTATTGGGTGGGGGGAGGGCTGCTCCAATTTGCGGATATTTGGAAAACAGTGGTGCAGGACGAGTGGGTCACCTCAACAGTGTAATGCGGTTACAAGCTGAAATTATGGAGGTTTCCTCCTCAGAGGTTTTTAAGATCCAACGTTCCTGTGGATCCTCCAAAAAGAAACTTCTTGTTTCAGGCACTAGAGCAGTTAGTGCATCATGGAGTGTCCGAAAGAGGCACAGGGTTTTTTTCAAACCTGTTCACGGTTCTAAAACCAAATGGGGCCATAAGGTCAATCTTGGACCTAAGATCCCTGAACCAACATCTGTTAATCCAATCCTTCAAGATGGAGTCAGTTCGTTCGGTAGTAGCCTTGCTCCAGATGGGAGACTTCTTAGCCTCCATCGATATCAAGAACACAACATTTACACGTACCTATCGTTCAGCCTCATCAGAGGTTCCTGCGGTCTGCAGTAGAGGAATGTCATTTCCAGTTTGAGGCACAGCCCTTCGGGCTTGCCACAGCACCTCGGGTGTTAACAAAGATCCTAGCACCTGTACTGGGTCTTTTAAGGGCCCAGGGGATCTTGGTGCTCAGATACTTGGACGACCTCCTGCTCAGAGATCACTTACTACAGACCCTGGAACACATTGTAGCCTGCACAGTGGAGTATTTAGAAAACCTGGGCTGGGTCATAAATACCGAAAAATCAGCCTTCTGACCAGCTCAGAGTCTCAAGTATCTAGCTCTAACCTGGATTTGGTCCAGGCAAAGGTATTTCTGCCACCCATAAAAATCTGTGCCCTGAAGGATTAGGTGGACACCAGGCAACCCTCCATTCGGCTATGAGTCTTCTAGGAAGGATGGTGTCCTCTTTCGTGGCAGTTCCCTAGCTCAGATTTGCAATCTTTTTAAACGTGTGTTTTTTTTTTTTTTTTTGGGGGGGGGACAGTTTCATGAATTAAAAAAAAAAACACTAACGTTAGACGATTTTTTATTTTTTTTCTATAATGTGAAAGATGATGTTATGCTGAGTAAATAGATACCTAACATGTCACACTTTAAAATTGCGCACACTTGTGGAATGGCGCCAAACTTCAGTACTTATGAATCTCCATAGGTGACATTTAATTTTTTTTTTTTACAGGTTACATGTTTAGAGTTAGAGGAGGTCTAGTGCTAGAATTATTGCTCTCGCTCTAATGATCGCGGCGTATGCATACCAAGAGGATGGAGGACCATAGAACCGTACAGGGACCAGAGAAGAGTACAGGGGGGACCGGAGAAAAGCACAGGGACCAGAGAAGAGCACAGGGGAGGGGACTGGAAAAGAGCATGGGGGGGGGACTGGAGAAGAGCACAAGGGGGGGCAGAGAACAGCAGGGGCCGGAGAAGGGTGTGGGGTGGGAGAGAGCAGAGAAGTTGCTGGGCAAGATCACAGAAGGGCCAGGAGAGAGCTGAGGGGCCCATAGGCAGCAGAAAGCAGCTGGAGAGGTGGAGCAGCATACAGAGGAACCAATGCCCTCCATGTTCCTTCTTCAGCTGCTGAATGCCCACTTTTCCTCCTCTCCCTCCTGCAGGCATTCAGTGACTGCAGGAAGAACATGGAGGGCATTGGTTCCTCTATATGCCGCCCCTCCTCTCCGGCTGGGTCGCAATGGCGACCACTGTAGTTATGCCCCTGCAGTGAAGGGAAAAAAAGTTCTGGCAGGATGAAGGAGGAATGAATGGAATGCTGACAGGATTCTGAGGATGAGACAGTTTCGACTAGAGCATACAGAGGGGTTAAGAAGACTAGCAGATGAAAAGATTGTGGACCGGAAAATGCTGAGGCTGAAGAGGGAGGAGGGGGGGCTTCGGGTTTAGTGAGAGCCGAACTGGCAGTGAGGAGGAAGAGAAAAGAAGGGTGTGAGGAGTTATCAGTGTGCAGTGATGCGGGAAAGTTTCCTTCATTAAATTTCTACACAGCACATTCCGGTCGGTACAGAAGCACTGGACAGTGTAGTGTGTAACACTCACAGAGACAGGACAAGATCAGAGCTGCACTGTGACAGAGGACAGGAGCAGGAAGTGGGCCATATGTCAGAATCCTCCCACATGCAGGGACTTCTATCACCGGATCGGCTCACACAGTGCTGAGTGATGAGAGGAGGGGAGCAAGCTCCACTGCCTTTGCAAGTGCTTCCGATAAACCTATACCCTGTGTCCCGGCCGCACTTACTATACTGTGCAGGAGCAACTTGGAGCGAGATGTCGGGAGGCAGAGCTGGGAGGGAAAGCTGCTCTGCACACAGGGAGTTTCCTCCACAGTGCCCACCCGCATTGGTTGCCAGGACGCCAGTAGTCCTAGCAACAAATGACAGAAAGAAAGATTGAAGGGGGGGGCAAGGTGGAGAGCACAGTGAGGGCATGTTGCATCTAGTAAGAACACCCCCACTGAGTGGACCCAGCTGCCTGAACTTGTTTTCCAGGATTTTAGCCCAGATCCGGGGGACCCTGGGACAGCCTTAAAATCGTGGGACAGTCCCGCAGAATCCGGGACGGTTGGGAGGTATGCATATGTAACCTGTGTGTGTCTGGCTCTGATACGAGCCAGTGCCTCACCAGCAGCCACTGAACTCACCGCACATCTCTGCTGTACACTTGGCTTTATATTTCATACCGCACTGTAATCTATATGCTATTATTTACATTACATACTTCAGATCAAAATGTTTGTCTCAACAGTTGCTGGTTGCTAAGTGGTTACCGACCCTTTTTTATTAAGTTCTTGGCTAGCCTGAAAAGCATATGTAATAGAAAATGTATATGGAAGAGTTAATTAAAAAAAAATATGAATGTGCTTTGTGTTGTATGTGCCTGTTAGACTCTATTTTTTTATTTTATTTTTTTGTGCATGGTAGTCAAAGCATATTGTGTGGGTACAAGGACTGTGGCATACGCATGCAATGTGTACAGCGAGTGGACTTGGGTTTTATTTAACCGTGACCCCATAAGACCCTCCCTTTGTTAACCCAACTCAGCACACAACACTTTTCTATTCTCCTCCCGGGCCCACTAGAAAGGCCTTTATCTTGTGTATTAAGAGCTGATTTTCATAGAAGTGGGAAAACTGTACATATAAACAATAATTTTTGTGTCTATTAACATGCATCTGTCTAGTGCTTAGAAACAGACCCTGTGTAATGGAAACTGCATTAAAGATGAGGGTTAAAAGGATTGCATTTACTTGAAAGTAGCTGATACGCACGAACAGTAAGATGACATGCATTAAATATGTGCTTAGTGAATATAGTGTTTTATTTAATTTTTTTCCTTTTTATTTTTTTTTTTTAAATTTTTTTTTTCAGGTACTCCTGGTAGTTTTAGACTGGGCAAATTTTTTAAAGGCATAAATATGAGATGATAGATTTCCAATCAACTTTCTTTTTTGAGTGACAATTTTATGTCCTTGTAGCAAGATATACCCACAAAATGACTGGCCCTGGCAGTGTGGGAGGGAGGAGATGTGATTGATTGGACTGGTTAAAAAACCTGTTCTAAATTATGTTCTTCTTGAGCTATGTGTTGCCAGAAGCATCTGGATGCTCACCTTGTGGTATCTGGCTGATCTCTACCACTCTTACTTTAAATTCTGAAGTGTGGGGCTTTGTAAAATACCATATAAAGCTCAAAAATAAAAAAAGAATGTAAACGTCCAAAGGCTTTGTAAAATACCTTTGCATCCAACCACCATTTACAATTATAATGGCATCTTGTTATTGTTGAAATGATATTATTACATTGAAATCAGAAGATTAAAGTGTATGAAACGTCAAACTTTTCTGGGTAGAGTTGGAAGAATCAGAACCACCTGTAGCTCTGTCCCCCAAAGGAGCTGCTGGTTTTTGTTGGGCTTACCGTTATCTCACCTGTTCACTGTGTCCGTCCTAGAGGTCCCGTTGTAGAGTTTATTAAATATAGAGAGTTTAATATATATACCCCCATCTGGAACAATAGTAATTTACAGGAAATAAGCTTAATGAGAACGATTGGAGAGTGGGAAAAAAGGGTAATTAAAAGGTTGAGGCAACTTTACGTGGGTAATACTATTAAAAAATTTGAAGCATTGAAAATGGAATTTAATATCCCCCAGAATACATTTTATAATTACCTCCAGATAGGCCACGCCTTAGAAGCCCAATTTAGAAATCAACCTCTAGTATGGAAAGAGCTACCTTTTGGTACAATTTATTCTGGGGACGGGCTCTACTAAAGGACTGATCTCAGAAATATATAGACAGATAAATAGGGAAACCAAAGGAGAGGTGAAATTAGAAGAAGTAAAAGAAAAATGGGAACAGGATATAGGGGTAATACCCCAGGATCAGTGGAAGAAGATATTGGAGTTAAGTCCTGTTGTATCAGTTTCTCCTTCACAGAAGTTCTCGCACCTAATGCTATTGAATAGAGTGTACTATACCCCAAGGCGATTATGTAAGTTTGGAAAAAGACCTGACGATAGCTGTCCCAGGTGCCGAGGGTCGGGGATCTACTCCACATGTTGTGGAGATGCCCCAAACGTTTTCGGTACTGGGAAGGAGTGATCGAAATATTGAAGGAAATATTTAAAATTAGCCTGGAAAAAGAAGACATGCATATTGGGGTACAGGCAAGAGCAGGGAGAAACTAAGAGTACTACAGTGGCTATATTGAGGAGCTAGGTAGATGATAATGGTGAGATGGCAATCAAAGGTACCACCTACAGTAAAAAAAACTGGATAGATACAGGAAATGAAACCCTCCCTAAAGAGAGAGCCGCTTATATAAAGAGACACAATTTAAAGGAGTTTAATAAGATGTGGAGACCTTGGATGGAAGGAATACATATAAAGTAGATAAGTAAAATGAGGGTAGGGTACTGGTGGGGAGGGGAGGGAGGGGAGTTGTTGGGGGGGGGGGGATGAGTTAAGGGAGGATCTTTTACCCTCTGTTATGATGCGTCATCTTTCTGAAGAGGCTCTCTCTTTCCCCGTATGGGGACTACATATATATGTATAAAAAGAAATAAGAATGATTAACAAAATACTGTTTGTAAAAGCACCTTATATGTAACAAGAGGCCTTTTTTTATTATGTTGTTAAAAATATTTTGGAAAAATTAATAAAGAATAAATAAAATTAAAAAAAAGAGTTGATTAAAGAATATTGGCTCCGACACTTAGTCCTTTTTTCCAAAGATTTATTTGAAAGAACATACATTTTGCAATAGAGGGATAGAGGGTTAAGGGGAATTCAGGTACCTTGTAATTTGAAAGTTAGAGGTATTTGCTTGAAACAGAGGACAAACCGCTTCCACAGGCTGGATCCAGCAACCACCGGATAGGCCTCTCTCACTGACCTAGCAGCCGATGAGATGCTCGGTCAAAGTCTCTGCCACAGACTTGTCAATTTAACGGAATCGTTGTGCAATCCTCTGCCACAGGAAGGCACAACCAACAACTTGTTGTAAAATTAAAGAACTGTCACACAGTACCAGTTTCATTCAGCCAATCCGGCAGTACTGTGTGGTAGGTGACCCGGGATGCATCCTCCAACTGAGTCTCCAGGCTCTTCCAGAGATACCAGCCTTATTGCTCGGTCCTCTCCTGAAAAAGTCCTCCCCTGGATCCTCCAGTCGCTTGGCTTCTCCCTGCAGGCAAGACAGCACAGGACCACCCCTGGATAGGTAGAATCCAAGACTTCTGGGCCTACCCTTCAGTTGTGAAGCCTCGGGCCAGCCGGCCCCGAGACATAGAGTAAGGCAGCACACACCTTAGGCCAGGAGGGCCATGAGGTCGGGATAACGAACCCCAAAAAAATGGCATCTGTACCTTAAATACCCTTACCCAGAATACACAGCGGGCAGACCACTCCCACCGGGCTGTTTCTGAGTAAAAGGGGTACCCAATGCATTTAGCCTGTTGCATTTCCAACACTTACCGGTGGTGACAGCGACACCCACTGTCAAGTGGAAATTAGCACAACCCAGCTAAACTGGTACATAAACCAGAACTTTAGTATAATTAGCCTGAGCCAAACTGCAGCTTCAGACAAACTTAAATTACAAAAAATAATAGCGTCTGCTCATCAGGAGCAGGGTGCTACACACTTTTTTCAGCTTTTTTCATTTTTTTTTTTTTAAGGAGATCTCATCTCCCTTTCTGTCCTGATGACCGGGTTTAATCAGGCAAGAGCAGTTGCAGTAAATGCGGGGAAATCTTTCTATCATAGCCCTGGATAGGCATAAAACATGACAGTGGTTTGAACCTGTTCCCACTCCCTCCCCGAACTGAAAAAAGTTTTTTCCTGGACATAGGTTTTACAGCAAACCATTGAGGATAATATATTGGGATCTGGCAGTGCAAACTTGTATTTAAGGCACGCTTCACACTTGCGGCAGTGTTTACTACCCCACTTTTGGCAATCGGTGCGACGCTGCAAAGTCGGCGTTGCACCGATTCGGACGGTGCCATTACCAGCAATAGGACCCGATTTGGCATGCGATTTGACATTCACTTTTGGCACTTGCCACTTTTCAGACTTCATTAGCTACATGCTTGTTTCAGGTGAATGACTCAACAGTTGGTGAATCCTAGATCAGCATAAGGAGCCCTGGAGCTTGCACCTCTAAAAAACAAATCGGCAGTGGCAGTTCCTATATTTTTACCCCTCACCGGTTCACTTTAAAGTTCACTTAAAAGCAATGCAGATTGTTCTGGCGCTAAATCATTTATATATATATATATATATATATATATATATATATATATATATATATATATATTTATTATGTATATGTATGTTTTTATTACAAAGCAGTTAAAATAAACCCCTGTTACCTTATTTGTGTTTCAGTAAGAGCAGTTTGCACTGTATTGTTTGTTTTTTTTCTCAGCATCTGTCATTGCTTCATGCCCAGATGGTAAAGAGAAGGTATGATTATGTTCTAAATGTGAACATAGTCAGTTTTATGATGTTATTGTCCTTTTTTTAATATAGCCTGAGCTCAGGTTTGTACTTTACCACAATGCACCACCCACCTTTCCTGTCTAACAGAAAGCAATGTGCTTTAACCCTGCGTCCTGAATGGTCAGAGAAAGTAATGCTTATATGATAAGAATTATCCAGAGTTGCTAATGAAATGCTGCTTTAGTACGTTTCTTTATTTTTAATTACTATTTATCTTGATTCTGTATCTACAGGGATCCAGAGAACTTTAGCTGACCCGAAGCTTGAATTCGCTCTTGGTAAGAGAATTTACTTTTCATAGAGCATTATACATCAGCGCAAGCCGTTTATGAATATTTTTAAGTGTGTGCCTCCAAATGTGTGCTGAGAATGCAGCACTATGCTGCAGAACAACACCAATAATTTGCAAATGTTTCTGCTTGCTATGCACAATCCTTTACTACAGTGCTAAAGATTAGTGAAGGCATTATTTTATGAAAACATTGTAACCCATACAGCAGCAGCGTTATTGTAATGCCACCCAAATACATTTGGGGTGGATTTACTAAAACTAGAGGGTGCAAAATATGGTGCAGATGTGCATGGTGCATGCATATTCTTCAAACTTCAGGTTGTTCAATAAAGCTTTGACAAAAAAAATAAAAAAAACAAAGAAACCTGGAAGCGGATTGGTTTCTGTGCAGACCTGCACCAGATTTTGCACTCTCCAGTTTTAGTAAATCAATCCCACAGTGTATGTGTGTGTTTTTTTTTTTTATTTATTTTAATTGTGATGCTGTTTTTGTGGTCAGTATACAAATAAGTGACAGGTTAAATGTATGCATATTTTTCCTAATCTAGTTTAGTACTTTTTTGTTTGTTAAAAAAATGAAAGCTAGCTATGTGTTTTTAGAATTGCTGAATTATATTATATCATCAACATTACAGAATGCCTAGTCATAAAGGTCAAAATTGAAACTGAAAGCGTGTAATAAATACAGGGAATATGGCATACCTAGTTGTAGACTAGTAGTTCAGTTTTTTTTCTTTAAACAGGTATTTATTGTGTTAGTGCCACCACATTTTCTTGGTAATCTGCTGTTCCTGGAATGCATATGCTGGTAATGCAGGAACACCCATATAGTCACTGTTTACATATATGTTTAGATATATGTGAACATTTTTGCACATGCATGTCACAGGTACAGCAGCCCATACCTCCTGACTTTTTGAGATGGAAAGGGGGAAAACTTATTAGCAAAAGTATGTAGACACAGGACACACCCCGTGTCACGCCCCCTTAAAGAATAATTCTACAAAAAATGATTAGTTAAACCCAAAAATGCTTTATTTTTTAATTTTTTTTTTTTTTTTACCACTACTATTCCTTTAGACTGGGTTCATACTGAGGAATGGAGCGGATTACAGCAGGGCTCCGGTGCATCTCCATTCACCGTTTCAGGTCCGATTTCAGCCTAAATTTTTGGCTAAATTTGGACTTGAAATGGACCAGAAAACGCACAGGACTTCTGTGCAATTCGCCCCGGAGCTACTCCAGCGATTGTGTGAACCGGCTCCATAGAGAGCTGGTCACAATCTCCTGAGATGCAAATTGGATGCGGGAAACCTGCATCCAATTCGCACTAGTGTGAACCCACCCTCATACAGGCTTTTGAAATTTACAAATGCAGCAATTTAGAAATTGGATGAAAGGTTTGGCACTGGGAAACACTTTTTGAAAGATAAAAAGTATGTTTTATATACAATTTATATAGATCAGACCAAAATGAGGGACCAATGAGGAGGAAAGAGGGAGAGAGGGACGTTATTCCAAATCCGGGGAAAACAGGGACAGTTAGGAGCTATGGCAGCCCATTCAATTAATTTACCCTACCAGCGGGGAAAGAAAGTACCTGACCCTTTTTTAAGTTGTGCCGCACCATGCGGTTTGTCACATTCAAAAATCCATCACAGATGCGGTTTGGGGATGCTATAGTGCAGCACGTTTCTCTGTCGGTTGAGAAATTAGAAATGAAAAATGTAACTCAAAATAAGGTAAATTCAGTGAGCAATCTAATTTCAGTACAGCTCACTGATTCACTTGTTGCCTGGAAGTGCTATTAATGATTTAAGAGCAAGTATATAGTTATGGTAAGGTGGACTAAGGAACTAAAATGTTTATGAGCTATTTATTTCACACTGTACAAAGATTTTTTTTAGGTTCATGAGCCATCATGAGTGTATTTCATGAAAACCAAGGCTTCTATGGAGTAGGTTCTGGGGACCCATGGTAAAGTATTACCGGTGTGGTTTTTATTTTTGTATTATTATAGAATTCTCCTTTTCCTTTCTAAATATTGTAACCTCATGTGGAGTGTTAGTTTGCTTCTATTGGATAGCCTATTATATGAAATACCTAGACAGATAAAGCAATTAGAAAATCTTTAAATGGAACCAAGTTACTGTTTTGGACTGCCAAATTATAATTAGGCAGGTGTGGCCCGCTCACATCTCCTATTTTCCAGAAGAAGAGTTTCAATTGTACAATAAACTGTCTTTATCTGGGTACGGTTTATCAGAACACGTAATCCCATCTCATGATTTTGTATTATGCCTTGTGTCCTAGATTTAAGTAAAACTACCAAGCAGCTTTTGTAAGTAGAACAAAGTCGTTTGAAGGTAGAATTTAGGAACTAATCTACAACTGACATCATACTCTGTGCTATAACTCTGCTATAGGAAGTCAACTCCTCTTTCAAGCCATCACAGAAAGATGAATGCCTAATAAGCCGTGACTCATACCTTCTTTCTTGACTCTTTTTTTGCTGGACATGACCTTCAATTTTGCAGATCTGATGTCCAAATAATTTTTTTGCTATTTTGCACAGACAATGCTGTATTACAATCTTGAGGAAGGTTTCCTCAAAGGCATGAAAGTGCTGGATCTATAGAATAAAAAGATGGTATTGATGTTTGCATGTCCCATGACAGTACTTGCGCAGTTTTATCAAAATTAATTTTACACTGAAATTGCTATTAGAGGACAAAAACACCACACAATCTCAAATATTGCTACTAAATATAAAGAATAAAAATTGCTTTGTGTTAATAAACAACAAATATGGATTTATTTAAAACTGTTCATTTTATGACTTTATCTTTTTTAACACTATACTAAAATCATGCTTCTAAAATTATTCTTAAAGCACTTATGTCAGTAGAATAAAAGCTTGAAATAAAGTGTCACTGTAAAGAAATAATGCTTAACACATGGGCTGTATGGGACCCGCCAGCTCTTTGTGTGCAGCCCCTATTGTGTTGGTCTGGGTCCGCCACCTGCTGGGCACCAGAGGTGCAGTGCCAGGTGCTGAAATGCGCTCTGTGTTCCAGCACCCTGCACTGAAATAGACTGTACTGTCAGGTGGAGTTATCGCCACCTCACAGTAATAATAAAGTCATAGCCTCAGGGAGAAAGAACATTGTAGGAGCGTGTAAATCAAGTAAGCAGACATCATTGCTGTGGGAGGAGATGGTTAAACTTCAATGCCATTAACCATGTATGAGATGGGAAGTTTAAAATGGGGGGAAAAAAAATCAATGCACCTAACTGGGGGAGTAAAATTAACAGCATTGCAACTGAGGTTTTTATTATTGCAGTTTCTGACATTGATGCTGGGAGTTATTATTGCATCCACTGACAGCAATTCAGGGAGGTATTATTGCGTTTACTGACACCAATGGCACGGGTTATTATTGCATCCATTGACACCATTGATGGGAGTTTATTATTGTAGTCTTCTACTGCCTGACAATGGGTATTATTGTGACTGTTGAAACAAATGCTAGGAGTTATTATTGTATCCACTGACAACAATGCTGGGGGGGTTTGATTGAGGCCACCAACACTAATTATAGGGTTTATTACACTGAAGCTCTCTATTCAGTGTGCTGCAATACACTGAAAAAAAATGCAGCAGGCCTGACATTTTTGGACGCTGAGGTGTATCACAGCCTGTTCATTTTGAATGGACTGCCTAGCTTGATGGAATACACCTCAACAAACGAAAAGTGCACTACTATTGTTCGGCCCCCTCGAAGTGTTGGGGGCAGCATGAGCACTTGAGGCCCTCCATCGTTTTCAACTTTCACCATCACTACCCTAAACCCTCCACGCTTTATTCAAAACTAAAGACTATAAGCCTTTAAATATTTAACAGCATTCTTTCTGCTAGATGTTTTAGATGTGGTAATGGCAGTTATAATAGAACGATCAGGCATGCTGGTTATATTCTACATTGCATAACTATGATAATTGCAATGATTTTGAGTATTCCATATTTCTTCTTGTGCTATGGTGTTTTTTTCATTTAAAAAATGCAAGCTCCCTTTCATAACATATAATCTTTCTATTATGTTGCTGGCTTTAGGTATGCCTGCTTGGTATGTCCATTCTTTTTTAAATGAGTTTTGACAATAAAAAACATGTTATGACACTAAAGTACAGAAAATGACATATTGTACTATCCGCACACCAAGATGAACTTATTTAAGTCGATAATGATGCTACTCTGCTGGATGCTGCCTGTAGAAGTGCGCTTTACCTATGAGTAATACATTATGGAATGAAAACACTGTTTTTATTTTCTTCCTCCAAAAATGTACATGAAGGACATACACATGTTTTACTACAATTTCATTTAACAAGCATATAAAATGTGTTATATCAAATTATTCTTTCATCGTTAGCTGCTTGTCATAGGGGTGTTTTCATTTCAATGTGACCAGATTGTTATAATAATATATAGTTTCATCTTCTTTTGTAAGAGATCCTTATTCATTTCTAAAACTGGCTATCCATAATTCAACCAGCTGGCAGGTTTACATTTGGGTAACCTATTTCATAAATGCTACATTGTTAAAATCCATGCGCTTCAAAGTGTTTGGCACTCCTGGTTCACATATTCAGCGTGTGTACAAATAGTCTTAGATCTTCTGAATTGCAAAAAAACATGACTAAAGGCCCTTACACACAATGCAAATTTCGGAAGGGAATTGTCTTTTGACGGCCTGCTGTCCAAAATTCTAACCGTTGGAATGCTCCTTTTGATATCCGCTAAAAAATTTTCATCGGACAAAAGCTGGATGAGCAGACAGCTCAGCGTCCGATTTTCGCATGGGCAGTACAGAAATTGTCACACAAGTTGAAAGTACAAACACGCATGATCAGAATCAAGGAACAACCCGGAAGAGTTCGGTCTTGTAAACTAGCGTTCGTAATCTAGACTTAACATTCATGGTGCGACAATTGATGAAATGTCGAAATGCAGCGCAGGTTCTCATCTTCTTGAATGGGATAATAATGAAGCTGCTTTGTTGGTGTTACTGATGCAGTTATGCCAAATGTATTTTAAAAGGCATTTGTTTTGTAGTGATATAGGAGGTGAGTTGCCATCTAGATAAAGGAAGGCCCATAGATGTGATGTATCTGGATTTTGCAAAAGCATTTGAGTTCCCCATAAACCGTTTACTGTACAAAATAAGGTCCATTGGCATGGACCATAGGGTGAGTACATGGATTGAAAACTGGCTACAAGGGCGAGTTTAGAGGGTGGTGATAAATGGGGAGTACTCAGAATGGTCAGGGGTGGGTAGTGGGGTCCCCCAGGGTTCTGTGCTGGGACCAATCCTATTTAATTTGTTCCTAAACGACCTGGAGGATGGGGTAAAAAGTTCAAACTCTGTATTTGCGGACGATACTAAGCTAAGCAGGGCAATAACTTCTCTGCAGGATGTGGAAACCTTGCAAAAAGATCTGAACAGATTAATGGGGTGGGCAAGTACATGGCAAATGTGGTTCAATGTAGAAAAATTTAAAATAATGCATTTGGGTGGCAAAAATAGGAATGCAATCTATACACTGAGGGGAGAACCTCTGGGAGAATCTAGGATGGAAAAGGACCTGGGGGTCCTAGTAGATGATGGGCTCAACAATGGCATGCAATGCCAAGCTGCTGCTAACAAAGCAAACAGAATATTGGCATGCATTAAAAGGGGATCAACTCCAGAGATAAAACAATAATTCTCCTGCTCTACAAGACTCTGCTTCGGCCGCATCTAGAGTATGCTGTCCAGTTCTGGGCACCAGTCCTCAGGAAGGATGTACTGGAAATGGAGCGACAAAGAAGGGCAACAAAGCTAATAAAGGGTCTGGAGGATATTAGTTATAAAGAAAGATTGCGTGCACTGAACTTATTCTTTCTGGAGAAGAGATGCTTGAGAGGGAATATGATTTCAATATACAAATACTATACTGGTGACCCCACAATAGGGATAAAACCTTTTCGCAGAAGGGAGTTTAACAAGACTCGTGGCCACTCATCAAAATTAGAAGAAAAGAGGTTTAACTTTAAACAATGTAGAGGGTTCTTTACTGTAAGAGCGGCAAGGATGTGGAATTCCCTTCCACAGGCGGTGGTCTCAGTGGGGGGCATTGATGGTTTCAAAAAAACTATTAGATAAGCACCTGAAGACCGCAACATACAGGGATATACAATGTAATACTGACATATAATCACACACATAGGTTGGACTTGATGGACTTGTGTATTTTTTTAACCTCACCTACTATGTAACTATAAATAATATTAATATTATGGTTGTTGTTTGATTTTTTGGAGAAGTTACCACTAAACCATTATTCCTGAGTTTTTAAGATCAAAGATGCAACTATATGGTGTCCCTTGTCAATTTTCCATTGTGTTGTTTTTAATGTAACTGCCTATTCCCAAACTGTCATTTGAAGAGCAGGAACGATCTGAAAATCGCGAATCGACGCTCACCAAACTTCTACTAACACAAAATTAGCAGAAGGGGCCAAAGGGTGGCGCTCAAGAAATTAACTTCCTCTTTATACTCTCGTACTACGTCACTACTTTCTTGTTTGTCGAATTACATTTGCCGATCCAGCACGTGCGCTTTTGACAAAAATCAGATGCTCGGTCATACGACAATCGAACCGTGTGTACGAGGCTTTAGGCACCTCAGATGTAACCGTCACCCTTGTAAGAATATCTGCTTAACAACCCCAACCCTTTTACCCAAATTAAACTGTAAAAAATACATGACACAGTTGGAGTAAAATTGTCCATCACAGCCATTTATTAAACCAATAGTAAAACATAACAAACATTCCTTGAAACAGGAAACCAAAATAATTACTACAATAACCAAACATAAGGTTGCTGATCTTTGGAGGCACCGAGTACCAATAATCGACTTTGTATCTGCGTAACTACCTACACGGTCCCCAGCCACACCACACTGGCTCTGGGACTACCTCCACATACAGCAGATACCTCACAATTTTAACCTACCAGTTAACTCACCATTAATTGGCATTCCACCAGGACTCCATACCTTAGATGGGTCCCTAATATGATCAGCACAGCAGGTTTTTAAAATGCCTCCAAAAACCCCAACCGCCAGGTCATTAAAAACACATGAAGAAGAACTGATCCAATACATGGCGGGCGGGAACGTTCCTCCCCTACGATTCTTCACAGAATGCCAGTGTCCTGCCGAGAAAGTTCCCCCGCCGGATTAGGAGGACCCCCCTCTACTGCGCAGGCGCAGCACGAAGGACTAGGCATCTTCCGAAAATTGCCGAAGCTAAACAGCTGCGAGTGAAGTGTACACCGCGCAGGCACAGTTAACATGTCGGTGTACGAGAGACGCCGCACGCTCCCGATGCTCGCGCTACTCTGCAAGGGGCGGGTCTGTAACCAAGGGCGACATTTGTTATTATTATTATTACTGTAACCAAGGGCCAGTTATTAATAGGTATTAATAAACCCGCCATTCTTTTATTTAAACATGCCTTTGCCCCTTGCTTAATAATAGACCCGCCCCTTAGTTAGACTCCCCTTGCAGATTAGCGCGAGCATCGAGAGCGTGGAACATTGTCTCTTCTACACCGACTGCGCCTGCGCGGTGTACACTTCACTCCCACTTGCTTACCTTCTGCAATTTTCGGAAGATCCCTAGTCCTTCGTCCTGCGCCTGCACAGTACAGAGGGGTCCTTATCCGCAGAGGGGAACCAACTCGGCAGAACACCGGCAACTGACCCAATGCTGAGATGACCCCCCACCCCCCTGCAGCCCCTCCTCCCTGCTGGACAAACCAATTAGGTGGGTGGCAAAAAACATAACAGCATTTAACCCTGGCTCTCCCTGTTTACCTTGTCATGCTAGCGCTACGCTTCTTTTATTTTTATTTTTTTGCTTCGGGCTATACTTACAGGTGAAGTTAGAGGTGAAGATAGATGGAAGTATGTCATAAGATTAGAGACATAAAACCAGTTTGTTATATGCGCAATTCTGTAGGTCCATTAAAGATCGATTGTCAATGAACAATCCTAAACAGACCGGGGCATTTTACCACCACTTAGGCCGGCCATACACACTGCAAATTTCTTTCCTGCAACCGAGGAAAATTTGCTCAATTCCCCAATCAACGCAGACAGTGCTGACAGGGGAATCCCTTCTGCCGAGCAATTGTTGGCTCTCATCATAGGGGCGGGTGGGGGAAGCTGTTCCCGCCGGGAGAAGACAGTGATTATCGCCGCTAGTGATAATTACAAGAGAATCTGGCATGCTGGTTGTACCCAAGTTGATCAATCGCCAGACTGCCATATGATCCAGCCAGGAAATGGAGATAGGAAGTATTTAGCCTAAGCATGCATTCATGTAAGTGTGTGTCCTCCTCTCCCAGCATGTGTTGAACAGATGTTGTTAGGTGTGTTTCCCTTTGGTCATCTATGAAAAGCAAAAAAGGGGTAATTGTACAACCTAGGACAGTTGTGTGGCAGAGAGAGGAATAAGTGAAGCCTAAAGTTGGACCCTGTTACAGCCCTTTTTGGGACAAGGAGGTACCTATCTATCCAAGTCTAATTCATTGATAAGTAGCTAGGAAAGGTAAAGTTGGGAGGTTGTGTGTGAAGTAGAGAGTGAAGAACAGACGGCATGGGTTAGAAAGAGTACCAAAGGCCTCCTGGGAGAATGCTTTCTATGCTCCCCTACAGTGGGTAATCAGAAAGCTGTAGAGCTCTGGGAGAGTACCCTAGAGTGGGCAAAGCTCTGTACAGAACTGGCCATGCCTGATAGAGCCAAGAAGTATAAACTGTTGCATACTAGGTAGAAATGGGCCGTTGGTGACCATTTTTAAAGTGGACTAATACATAGCTGATTTCACAAGTAAACAAGAAGTTGTTGTTGTGAAGTAAATTGTCAGCCCCCTGACAAAAGCTTAGTGGGCCACGGAGTGTGAATCGGAGTAAGGGCCATGGGTTTCCAACCAGCCTTGCTGCAATACATTCACCATAGGCCCCTTGTGCGGAAACTGGCTCATCAACTGCTGTTAGGGGGAACTACAAATGATTTTTGATCCTACTTTGAAGAACATTACTTTTTATGTGATGGGTAACATTCACCCTCTCTATTTACCCTGATTACCATTATCACAGAGTAAGCATAAAAGAAAATGCCAAATTTTGGGTTGTTACCAGACCAGGAAGAGAAGAAATCTTCCAATAGGGACACTAGTTCTGTCCCTGTTGGCAATCAGGGATTCTCATTTCCTGTTTTGGCTATGGGGCAGTAAGTGATTACAACACTTCTTCTTTATTCTATCCAAAATGGGGAAAAAATAAAGTTTTGCCTTTTTTAAATTCTACTTTCCTTCAGGCTTTGACTCCTATACATTTTTTTTTTTTTTTGTAATTCTTTATTTATTTATACAAGAGAGCTAGGAGTCTATTTACAACATCAATATTCCGAAAAAATAAGTACAAGATCTATAATACATTTCAAAATCACTCAAAATTCAATAACTGAGTACAGCGGAACATAATGTTTTAGCATCAATAAGATTCATTCTTATTTTCATATTTTAACAAGTGGCTAACAAAAATGTACACAAATTTACTCAAATGGGCCCTTCAGCTTTCCCATTATTTTTTATTTAAAAGGGGGGAAAAACAAACCAAACAGGAAAAACAAAAAAAGGGACAAAAACAGTTCCCAGAGGAGATGGATTGCTTACGCACGTTAATAAAGACAAAGGCGGGAGGACCTCACTCCCCGGAAACCACTCTCTAGTAACCCCTTCCCCTCCTCTGAATATACAAACAAATTGCAAGACTATGTTTTAATATATTGTTCCCTTCTATCTTGTGCAGTAAGCACCAAGTCCTCCATGGCGCTGATACTTCTGACCTTTATTGAGCCACATAGCAATGGAGGGAGCTCTAGAATTCTTCCAACACAAGGTGATACAGGCTTTAGCGGCATTAACCAAGTGACAAAGCACTGATTTTTTATAATTGTGGAGTGGAATTTTTGAACAGTGAAGCAAGAAAAAGGCCAGATCCTCTGGTATTTGGAAATCTATCCTACACATTTTTTATTATCGAATGGACCCCACATCTGTTGGACCTCTCAATTGGTCTGCTTTTGCCTGCTCCATCTGTTTCTGTGTTCCTGAACTTCTGTCTCCCTTAATGATTAAGAAAAACATTTGGAAATCCATTGAGGTGATACAGCTCCCAGCCCTTTGTGTTATTGGCCCTATTTGTTAATTGCTCACAAAAATTGAGGCATAATGGGTGGATGCAGGGTTGCACAGGGACTGACTTCAATGTTTGCCAATATACTGACTATTTTAGAATTTCTGAATTCCTGTGAACCTCAATGGACGACATTAGGGATAGGCCCAACACCCCCGGTTCGGTTCACACCAGAACATGCAAACAAGAAAAAAGTTCTAGCGAACATGCGAACCCTATTAAAGTCTATAGGACACGAACATGAAAAATCAAAAGTGCTCATTTTTAAAAGCTTATATGCAAGTTATTGCCATAAAAAGTGTATGGGGACCCGAGTACTGCCCCAGGGGACATGTATCAATGCAAAAAAAGTTTTTAAAACTAAAGTTTTTTTCAGGAGCAGTGATTTTATTAATGCTTAAAGTGAAACCATAAAAATGAAATATTCCTTTAAATATCATGCCTGGGGGGGGGGGGTCCTCTTAGTCTGCCTGTAAAGTGGCGCATCTGTGCAATGTGTAGAACAGTGCCGTAGCAAAATAATATTTCTAAAGGAAAAAATGTAATTTAAACTTTCTCGCGGCTGTAATGTATTGCTGGCAATATAAATAAAATATCAAGGAAAAAATTGGCGTGGGTTCCCCTCCCCAGTCCTCCTCAGTCCCTTCCCTCAGTCTTTGGGTCTGGTATGGATTTTAAGGGGAACTCCATGCCAAAATGTAAAAAAAAAAATGGCATGGGTTCACCCCCTCCCTCCTGAACCATACCAGACCACATGCCCTCAACATGGGGTGGGTGCTTTGGGGTCCCTCCAAAGCACCTTGTCCCCATGTTGATGGAGACAAGAGCCTCTTCCCGAAAACCCTGGCCATTGGTTGTCGGGGTCTGCAGGTGGGGGGCTTATCGGAAATCTGGAAGCCCCTTTTAACAAGGGGGTCCCCCCTATGTGAATGGGTATTAGGTACATTTAAAAATTTGGGCATGGAGTTCCCCTTAAAATCTATGCCTGACCCAAAGGGCCTGGTATGGATTTTGGGGGACCCTATGCCATTTTTTTTCTTAATTCATAGGGTTCCACTTAACCACTTCAATACACTGTATTATATACTCTGCACTGCACTATATACTGTACACTGCACTGTGTAATAAAAAAAAATATATATATATATTAGACTGCCTGCACTGTGTGTGTGTGTGTGTGTGTATGTGTGTGTGTGTGTGTGTATCTATATATATATATATATATATATATATATATATATATATATATATATATATTATATATGTGTGTGTATATGTGTGTGTATATGTGTGTGTGTGTATGTATGTATGTATTTTATTTTTTAATACACTGTACAGGGGGTCCCGACTTACGAACGCCCGACCTACGAACATCTCCTACTTACGAACCAGGCGATGCGGGGACCCTCTGCCATTTTCCACGGACCTTCGGCCGTTCTGCGCATGTGCAGCCAGACGGAGCCTCGGAAAATGACGGCAAACAACGGAAATGTCCGTAATTTGCCGCGCATGCGCAGAACGGCATTCGACGGAACATCGGAAATGTCCGTAATTGTTGGTCTGCGCATGCGCGGCCGACTTACGAACATTTCCGATTTAAGAACAGGAGGACAGTCCCTAACGAGTTCGTAACTCGGGGACCCCCTGTATATATACTAAACTGCCTGCATGCCACTAACTAACCTGCCTAATCTAGTTCAAGTTCTCTAAAACTCCACGTTATCACACTACATACATCCGCCATGTAAGCAGCCATATATAGTGTGGACTTATCCCCCTGAGCCATGATTGGCCAAAGGCACCCTTTGACCAATCATGGCTCTCGCAGAAGATCGCGCTGTGATTGGCCAAATCATGCAGGTCAGGTGCATGCTTTGGCCAATCAGCAGCCGTCAGTGCACTGCGATCTCGCAGTGCATTATGGGGCACTCTGCAGTGCTCAGATTTCCTGCGAACACCCCATATGTTCAGTTCGTCCACTAACAAACACCCGATGTTTGAGTCGAACTTACGTTTGATTCGAACATCGGTATCATCCCTATTGGACATCAAGAAAAATATTTTACAGTTAGTACAAAAATCTTTTTTTTTTTTTCAATAACTTACTGTACATTATTCTGTCCTACTGCATTAGCCTGTGTCATCTGTACTTTAATATATGGAGATAAATAGAATCATACGCAAACTGAACTAATATTTCAGTGTTTGACAGTATACATATTCTATGTAGTTCCTTTCCTATTTTCTGCACAGACCTCCTTGCTAAGGCTCTTCACATCCTTTTTTGTTTTCTGATTTTTAAATGACCTTTCAAGTCATTATATAGAGTTTCAAAGTGAAATAAAAAGTACAACTGAAGATTTAAGTTGCTGTTCACTGAGAGAAACATGATAGATTGGCTACACCCATTAGTGTCACTTTCATAGCTCCGTCGCTAGCAGCATTAATAAATACTAACTTCCAATGACATAAAGGCCAGTGAATTGGGTCACAATGATGTTTGGATTCTATATAAAACTGCCAGTGGTTAATTTATATCTGCACTTAGCATGGTATTTTAAGGTGTCTTCACTCCTATCCTCCTAGAGCTGTTCTAGCAACCTCATGGGTATATTCAGAAAATTAGGTCTTCTGTTTCAAATCAAACAATATATACAGTGTATTATTTTATGCTAATGTAAGCTACTGTACATGCTTTGTAAAGACCGTGAGTACACAAATCACTAGTAATTAAAACAAAATGAATGTAACTTTTGATTAAATCTATAGATAGTGCACATGGACATCTGTGTCTCTTCCAGAGACGAGGCAGTTTTTGTCCTGAAATAAAAAATAGAGTTCCATATTTAAAGATGAAATATAGTCATCTCTACTCTTTGCTACAGTGACCCGGAGCTTCCTCTCTAGCGGCTGACATCCTCTGCCAGTTTTTTTTTCTGGGTTCCGATCTTCAGCTGTTTTTTGATTGGCTAGGCTGAGATGATGACATCCCTGCGCATTCTTGGGAGTTAATTAATCTTGCCAGATGCTGAAATTGTACACTGGGGTTTTCTTACATAGCGCAGTTTACAGTGTGGACAGTCCGGTAAGAATTTTTGTGACAATAAAATATTTCTGAGATAAAAGCCAGTAGCTTTGTACAAACTCAATGCACACTACGACAGCCTTTTAAATAGTCCACAATTTCAGAGACCGAGACTTATTTTATCATAAAATTTTTAAATAGACTATTATTTCAGAGAAAAAAAGTCAGATCTATAGTACAGACTTTGTGCACAGTATACTCGAGCTTGCAAAGGCTGAAGTTTCAGCAGGAAATGCCAGGCAGCTTTTAATCAGGGATTAACATTTGAATTTTATATGAGAATATGTACACATTATTTACACAGTAAACATCCAAAAATCAGCATTAGAGGGTATAATTTCACAGAAAAATATTACTACTGCACTGCCTCCATACACTGCATATAAGAACTTGTACTAAGCTGCATTTTGAAAAGGAGAGACACAAGGCAGGTTTCAATCCTAAAATGAACAGTTTAGTGTAATCTTTTTACAAAAAGCCAGCAAAATATTGTATTGACTCAATACACCATATTTAATTGTTTTTAGGGGGGGCTCATTTTAAAAAAAGTGACACCAGACAGCTTTTAATCAAGATATCAACATTAGAGTGTAACATTTTCACAGGAAAATATCCAGCAAAATATTGTACTGAATCCACACACTGTATTTAAGCAGTTTTACTATTTGAAAACTGGAGTGGAGCTGGACAGTTTTTCAGGGGATGCTGTACTGGTGCCTGGAGTGTATTTGGGGGAGCTAATGTGGCGCGCCACCTGCCGCACACTTGGTACTGCAAGTAGGGCAGTAATGCGTTGGGTGTAGCGTGCCGCATCACACAGTGGGTGTGGCTGAATTGCGGTAAACCGTGAATGTGCTTAAAGGGGCATGGTTTAATAAAACAAAAGCCTTTGAGAATACATAAATAAGGCCTTGATTGTTGTGCAATAAGCAAGAGTCTCAGACATGTATCAACCTCGGCACATTTAAAAAAAAATGAAATGCTGCAATTACATTTGATTTTATGTTCACTGAAAATAAACAGAGAGCTAACATTTTGTGTGAGCCTACCTTAAAGAAGAACTTCAAATAGACAGGGACTACTTCGCAAACCAGCAACTCTGGAGATAATGAACATTTTGGCCAGAAGTACTATATGTAATGTACAATGTGCAGTGTAATGTACAATGTACAGTGCAGGAGTCTGTTAAAGCGGTTCGGCACACATTTCATTTAGTAAATTTCTTTGCCTTCCAAATCAGGCAAAGAGTACTAAATGAAATGTGTTTTTTTTTTTTTTTTTTTCACTTACCTTGTAATCGATGACTTCCGGTCCCCTGTCTCTGCGGGGGTGGGCGGGGTCTGTGCGGGGATCCTCGTCACGCCACACTCTCCTGGGATCTGGTGTCATTGATCCCAGGAGTCTGTGCGGGCATCTTCCGAAATCTCGCGAGATTTCGGCCACATCTTCCAAAATCTCACGAGATGTCGGCAGATGTGCCGACATCTCGCGAGATTTCGGAGAACGTGAGCTGCACTTTGCCGTTACTGCGCACGCGCAAGCTCGGCGCAGTAACGGCGGTGCATGCTGGGCCATCTAAAGTGCCTGTGGGGTTTCACATGCCCACAGGCAAAATGGCCCCCAGCAGAAAAGCAGGAAATAAAGAAATTTATCGGAGGAAAACCGGCTAAGATCGCGATGGAAGATGGAACAGGTGAGTCCCCCAATTTAGCTAGTAATCATTAGCATATTCCCCAAAGAAAAAAAAAAAAAAAAAACCCCAGTGCAGAACCGCTTTAAGCGTGCCATACACACTTCATTTTTGTTTTTGATTCAGCTAGTGGGCTGAATGTAAAAAAATAAATAAAAAATGAATAGGTTTCTTGATCCACACAAAAGAAGTGGATGGAAGAACCTCCCTGCTGGGACATTGAATTCTCACAGCAGCACTAGTAATCGTTGAATACACTAATCAGCAGCTTCAGCTCCCCTAAATTCTACCTCCTAGCACATCCTGCCCCCAATTCCCCCCTCCTAACACAAATACTCTCCCACCCCCACCTGCTAGGACAAATCCTCCCCCCCAAATCCCTTTTCCCAACAATCATCGCACCCTAAATCACATCTGCCAGCACCCTTGCCCCACAAATTCCCCCTCCCAGCACAAATCCTCTCCCCTCAATCCCTCCTCTAAGCAGAAATCCTCCCTCAATTTCCACCTCTTAGCGCAAACCCTTCCCCCCACAAATTCCACTTCCCCAGAACAAATCTTCAACCTTCATTCCCTCCTCTAAGCAGACATCTTTCCTCCTAGCCCCAAATCCCCCCCCCCCCCAATCCCCTTCATGGCACTAACCCTCTACCACCCCCAGCACAAACTCCCAAAACAAAAGTAATTTCACCCTCTTAGCACAATTCTTTTCCCAATCACCCACCTGACACAAATCCTCTACCCTCTATATCCCCTCTCTTATGACTCTTTCAAATGTGGATCGCTTTTCACAGGACATTTGGCATGTGCTGTGGAGTTGTCATGTTGCCTCCTAACAGCCTGTTTTAACTCTATAAACGGCACACTACAGACTTGCATTAGTTGTGTTTGGCAGTGGTAATGCCCATGTGACATGCTGTTTACATTTTACCACAGCCACAGTATGTGTACAGCCATGAGGGGCCGCATGTCACTGTTCAGGTGGGCAGTTGAGAGGTAGCAACACTGTGGCTCAACTGCCTGGTTTTACCACCCCCTGGCCGCTACAATTCATAATCATTCCTCTATATACATATGCCTATAAATAACTAACAAATCTACAATAAATTAACAAAAAAATCTTGTGTGTGCATTTAATGAATTCATATAAATATCTACCATGCAATAACTTGGTCTGAAAGCGATGCTTGTTGGGTGGGTATTCCTGGACTAGCAAGCATAATATGGATTAAATATGGTAATAACAGAATTTAGCACACAAACTGATTAACAGTAGGCAATAGTGTGAGGAAGAGTGACAACACTCCGGACTATAGAGAAAATTATCTTTTATTATATAAAATCCACACAAAACATCACAATCCCACGATACACAAAGACGGCAGCATGGTTAACGTGTTTCACTAAAAAAAATTGCTTGATCATAACCCTAACGGCGTTGCTCTTTCATCTTTGCATGATTAACAGTAGGGACTAGGCGTGAGATGACATTTGGCATCCAAATCAGCATAAACTGTAGCAAGGCCACCTCAAATGCAGAGGTGAGCATTACTAAATTTTAATCTACCGAATGCTGGAACTATACTGCCATAACGTATTTATGGAAGTGAAAGTTAGTCCTAAACCGACTGGGTATGCACTGTCTGAAAGAAAAGGGAGATTGTAGCAGAGGGAGCAGAAGAATAACAAAGGAGGCTTTATATAAGAGGGTATATGATAAATAAGAATACTAATGCGCAAACCAAAATGTATAGGTCACTGAGTGGCTGCCAACATGAAATGGTGTTCCCACACAATAGCAAATAAAATAAAAAAATAAATGTAGTGCTTACTCAATATACAATATAAAGTGCAACAGCTTGATTTTCCTTGATAAAGTCAAGTGATCTGTAACTTAACGCGTCGGGGGGATTCGGGTGACGTCACGGCCGAGACCAGAAGTCTCTGATTCATGTGAAGCTGATTGTCTGTCTAGTTTTTAGATGTAAGTTTGCTGCTGTTATAATAAATTATTTTATTGGAATACTGCACTATGGAGATCTCTTTATATTCCATGTGAGCTTTTAATGGAGGAGAGTGGAGGATATTAAGTAGGATAACATTTGCAGTGACGTTTCCTTTCCAAAATATACCTAATTCATCTATATGCTCCAAGGAAAAGAGCCTGGATATTCGAGATAGTCAACAGCAGAAGCGCTACTAAACCTGTAGTGGTCTTTATTTGAGGTGAGAGGCTGGGGCTCATCATTGGTGCACGGATGGTGGAAGTTAATCACTATATGAACTGAATTTTTGCACTAATGTCACATTTGAATATATATATATTTTTGCACAAGCACTTTAATATTCATCCTTGTTATTTTCGCACTGATCACGATTTTCATTAGCATTTTTTTTGGATTGATAATTTTTTTTGGATCTACTAGCATATATATAATCTGCACATTTATATTTCAATATTATTGCATTTTCACTTTGGAAGCTGTTGCACTTTATAATGTATATTTAGTAAGCACCACATTTATTTATTATTTTTATTTATATAAGGGGGGCAGTCCTTTTTAGATGTTCTTCTGCCAGCTATCGTTGGGGCCGTTTAAAAGTGTTGGTGCAAATAATGACAGTCCCAATTAACCTGCATACAGTATAGTTATGGTATGGTCTCATTGCAGGTTCAAGGTAGTTGTGGTTCAGATGTTGTAAAGGTTTTGTATAATGCGGTACAGATACTTCTCATTTAACAACTTACCTGTTTAACGACCACTCAGTACAGTACAGAATTTTCATTTTGTTTTAATGTGCATAAGTACAGAACACAATGTTATTGAGCTGGAGTTTTGGGTTTAGACCTTTTTTTCACAGTACAGTACAGTAGTTAAGAATGCTTAAAATATTGATTACCTATGGCTCCCCGTTTAATGACCAATTTGTTTAAAGACCTGGTCATTGGAATGGAACCTGGTCGTTAAGTGAGGAGTACCTGTTAAGGGTTTGTACAGTATAGGTGCAGTCTAGGTTCGGTAAGTGTGGTATAGAGTGCAGTATAGGTGCAGTTTAGATTGGGTACACTTGGTATCCTGCTTTGAGTGGCTCAGTCCCTACTAGCAGTATCAGCAACAGGCCCCCTCAGTCTCTTCCCAAAAGCAGTGGGAAACAGAGGATGAATGGATGCTCCAGTCTCCCTGCAGCAGCATTGTAGATACTGTGATGTGGACGGTGCTGCTCTGCCCCCAGGTGTCCTGACTCTCAGTCTCAGGCTCAGATCTCTGCTGACATGATTTCCCACTGGCAGGCGAATATATAGACAGAGATGCTCTCACTCTCTCTCACTCCCTCTGTGCCAAGAGGAAGAATGTTCCCAAGCAGTTTACAAAGTCCTCTCTCCACTCCTCCTACTACACAGTATATTGGGATCCTGTAGTGTTATGCCGCGTACAAATGGCCGGAATTTCCGATGGGAGCTGCTCATCGGATTTTCCGACCGTGTGCATGCCCATCGGTCTTTTTCTGTCAGCATTTCCGACGGACTTTAGATTGAGAGCCTGTTCTTAATTTTTTCTGACGGAAAAACTTTCTATCGGAAATTCCGATCGTGTTTATGCAATTCCGACACGCAAAATTCCGTCACATGCTTGGAAACAATTCGACGCATGCTCGGAAGCATTAAACTTCCCTTTTTATAGTGCCGTAGAACATGTTGTATTTCACAGTGTTATTGACTGTCGGAATTTTGGAATTTGGTGTGACCGTGTGTAGGGAAGACAGTTTGAGCGGAATTCCGTCGGAATTCCGACAGAAAAACCATCAGAGCTTTTTCCGACGAGAATTCTGATCAAGGAGTCAGTTCGTCCTATTATATGGCTGCCATCTCAAACTATATCTCCCAGGATTCTCAGTGCTCTGCAATGAAATCTATGGGCTTCCATGGCTTTAGCTCTTCCCCTGCTGGCCAGAAGAGAATGGTGCAGCATAACATCAGTATCTCAGTAGAGGGAGAGAGAAGAAAAAAAGCCAATGTCTCCTTTCTCCATAATACTGTAGCCTGGCACCTGGCTACACTAATTCTCTTCCTCTGAAGTTTCTTGCACCCAGGTTCGGTCTGCCAGCCTGTCCGCCTCGCCCTCTTCTTCTATCAAATCTGCTTGACAGCCAGTTGCAGAAACGTCAGTTACTGCTCCCTGCCTTTTGTCCCCTCCCTCTATGCTCCTAGCATTCCCTTACAACATTTGATAAGAATTCTTCAGCATCAAATTACTCATGCTACGCTGAAATGATTTTATCTATTCCTTCATGCCAGTTAGCGGGGCAACAACTGGATTCGCTGTAGAGAAAGAAGCGGGTGCATTGCTGGTTCTGCTGAATAATATGCAGCTCTGTGCATGGGAGGCAGGTGATGAGGAAGGTTTGGTTAGTCTCCTATATTGCTTTCAATCAACTGATCTATACCCTTCCAGCAGGTTCCATACATCAGTGTGCTGTGGCTTCTGTATATGAAATGGATAAAAGGTAGCAAAGCCTAAGTAGCTGAAAGCAGCCTTGAACTAATTTACTGAAAATGTTCATCAAATTATCTCAGTTGGTTAAACGCTATTAAAAGTTTTTAGTGAGAATGCCTTTCTCTGGGGCAAAAAACGCAAATGAGCTTTTTATAGAAAAGATCAATGGAAAGCTGGAGTTCATAGCTGGATGAAAATAAAGGTTGACATTACCTGCTGAAGTAGAAGTATCATTTTCACCACCTCCATACTATCCAGAGCTGTGCCATGATATCCTATCAATATCTGTAATGCCCCGTACACACGAGCGGAATTTCCGACATAAAAAGTCAGACGGGGGCTTTTCATCGTATATTTCTACCGTGTATATGCCCCATCTGACTTTTTACGTCAAATTCTGACGGACCTAGAAAGAGAACATGTTCTATATTTTTCCGACGGAACCAATTCCTATCGGGAAAACCGTTCGTCTGTATGCTGTTCCGACGTACCAAAAAACGACGCATGCTCTGAAGCAAGTATGAGACGGAAGCCATTGGCTACTGGCTATTGAACTTCCTTTTTCTAGTCCCGTCGTACGTGTTGTACGTCACCACGTTCTTGACGGTTGGAATTTGGTGTGACCATGTGTATGTAAGACAGCTTCAGCGGAATTCCCTTCGGAAAAACCTTCTGAGTTTATTCCGACGGGAAAACCGGTCGTGTGTACAGGGCATAAGTTTAGACCCAAGTCTAGGACCTATAAATGTTTATAGCGCTAGTTAAAATTTAGCAGCACATTATACTGATGCACAGCATTGAAGTGTGTCTTGTTGGGTAGCTCCAGAAGAGATTGATGTCCATGCCATAGGCATCAGGTGCCACTCATGTCACAGCTGCAGAAAACATTGCCTTTATGAAATTGGAAAGTAAAGATGAAATTACCTTTTTCTGCATTTGGAAATACATTTTATATAGCACAGCTCATTTCTGCTAAAGATGAACTAATAGCTGAAAAAAGGAACTCGGAGTCTGAAAAGCTATTTAACACTTGAAAGGGTACTGCTGGGATTGGACGATTTTAGGGATAGTGGTTTTATGACTGCTGTTCTGGAGTGGTGCAGCAGATAATGTGTCTGATGCCTGGCTGTGCCATAGGGAGAACAGGGGCACATACAATGTCTGCACACTACAGGTGACTGATTACCTCTTTCATTTTAACAGCACAGAGCACAAACTAGCTTTAAAGTGTAAATATTTTATCACAATTCTGCATCTATTTTTTTTTCAATGTGTCATGACGATTTACAAATCAGTATGAAAAAACAAGGCTGGCAAACACGTTTTTGATTTATTGGAATTGATAAAAAGAATGAAGAATATAATTTGAAAAGGGACAGATATGTCAAGTCTCTAAAATGCAACAAAAAAAAAAAGTGTTTTAACATTCATTTTTGTTACTTCTCGGTTATAAAATGGTTTAATACGATAGGTGGTTGTGTTTTTGTTTTTTGTATTTTAATCACCACTGGCTTTTTTTTTTTTTTTTGCTAAAAAACTAAAGACCGTAAATTTTGAAAATAAAAATACGTTTTTCTTAGTTTCGGTCTGTTAATTTTGTAAATAAGTAATTTTTCTCCTTCACTGATGAGGTGGCACTGATGGGCGCTGATATGCTGCACTGATGAGGTGGCACTAATTAAGTGGCACTAATGAGGATGCACTAAAATGCTGCACTGATAGGCGGCACGGTGGCACTGGGCACTGATATGCTGATTTTATGGGCGATGATAGGTGGCACAGAAAGGTAGCACTGATGGGCAGCACTGATGGGCACTGGGCAGCACTGACGAGCAGGCACTGAAGGCAGCACTGGTTAGTGTCACTGATGGGCACTGATTGTCACTGATGGGGTGTCACTGATGGGCACTGCTGTGGCTACATTGATAAGGGAACTGATGGACAGTGCCCTGATTACCTGTACAGTCTCTGCTGCGAGGAATTGCCGCCTCGCCTCTGTCAGTGTGAGGCGAGGAGAGCCAAAAAACGTCACTTTCGTGTTTACATGTGATCGGCTGTCAGCCCAGATACCTGCTAGCACCTGCGTTTTCCCCCTCAGCCCAGCCCAGCCCACCCAAGTGCAGTATCGATCGATCACTGTCACTTACAAAACACTAAGCACACATAACTGCAGCGTTCGCAGAGTCAGGCCTGATCCCTGCGATCGCTAACATTTTTTTTGTGGTAGCGTTTTGATTGGACGCATCCGATGTAAACAGCAATTGCACCATGCATGTGATGTAAACAGCAATTGCACCAGCATGTGAGGTATCACCGCGAAGTCAGATCGAGGGCAGTAATTTTAGCAGTAGACCTCCTCCGTGAATCTAATGTGGTATCATGTAAAGGCTTTTAAAGGCTTTTAAAAATGTATGTAGTTTGTCGCCACTGCGTGTTTGTGCGCAATTTTAAAGCATGTCGTGTTTGGTATCCATGTACTCGGCCTAAGATCATATTTTTTATTTCATCAAAAATTTGAGCAATATAGTGTGTTTTAGTGCATTAAAATAAAAAAAAGTGTATTTTTTCCACAAAAAATGCGTTTGAAAAATCGCTGCGCAAATACTGTGTGGAAAATAAAAAATAAAAAGCACACACCCCCCCCACCATTTTAATCTGTAGGCCTTTGCTTTAACATTATATATAGTGTTTGGGGGTTCAACGTAATTTTCTTGCAAAAAAAAAAATATGTTTTCATGTAAACAAAAAGTGTCAGGGCTTTGTCTACAAGTGGTTAGAAGAGTGGGGTGTCTACTTACAAAATGGGGTCATTTGGGGGGGTTTTGTGCTATTTTGGCATTTTATGGCCTTCGAAACTGTGATAGGTAGTGAGGAGTGAAATCAAAAATTTGCACCCTTAGAAATCCTGAAGGCGGTGCTTGGGTTTCGGGGCCCCGTACGCGGCTAGGCTCCCAAAAAGTCCCACACATGTGGTATCCCCATACTCAGGAGAAGCAGCAAAATGTTATTTGGGGTGCAATTCCACATATAACTATGGCATGTGTGAGCAATATATCATTTAGTGACAACTTTTTGAAAAAAAAAAAAAATCTTTTTTATTTTTGTCTTTATTCAATCACTTGGGACTAAAAAAAAAAATATTCAATGGGCTCAACATGCCTCTCAGCAAATAGCTTGGGGTGTCTACTTTCCAAAATGGGGTCATTTGGGGGGGTTTTGTACTTCTCTGCCATTTTAGCACCTCAAGAAATGAAATAGGCAGTCATAAATTAAAAGCGGTGTAAATTCCAGAAAATGTACTCTAGTTTGTAGACGCTATAACTTTTGCGCAAACCAATAAATATACGCTTATTGGCATTTTTTTTACTAAAGACATGTGGCTGAATACATTTTGGCCCAAATGTTTGACTAAAATTGAGTTTATTAGATTTTTTTTTATAACAAAAAGTAGAAAATCTCTTTTTTTTTCAAAATTTTCGCTCTTTTTCCGTTTATATCGCAAAAAATAAAAATCACAGAGGCAATCAAATACCATCAATAGAAAGCTCTATTTGTGGGAAAAAAAGGACGCAATTTCGTTTGGTTACAAAATTGCATGACCGCGCAATTACCAGTTAAAGTAGTGCAGTGCGTGGTTAAAGAGCTGCGTTATGCGCTCTTTACGTGGATAGGACATGCGAGAGCAGTGACACTTGGGAGACGTCAAATGACGGTGCCCCAGAACAAGAGGGGATCCCCCGCCTGCCGTCATTTTACTATACGGCGGGCGGGAGGTAGTTAAAAAAAAAATATTTCCCATTATTAACTTTTTTTCTAATGATCATTGCAAAAAAAGCAGTATAAAACCAAAACATATATATAATATTGCACTCATTATTTAGATGTGGTGGCTGCATTATTTTACTTGTTTGTTTTTGGCATTTATTTCCTTTATTTTCACCTGTTGATCTGTAAGTTCAGTTTCCTTCAACAGACCAAGTTGTCCATCAACAGTGGCAGAGGGCTGAAAAAAAATCATGGAACACTGACAGGGCTGCTTACAATGAACAGCTTTAATTCGTTTTATCTAAAACCGTTATCCCAAAAGGGGAAAAAAAAAACTGTTGCTGTAACAACTTAAAAAAGTATTAGCAAGAGTTCAGCTTTAATTTGTTAGTCAAGTCCATCTAAATTTGCTAGTTGCTAAACTACCCTCTCTTCAGAATAACAATTCTGCTGTCTAAAGGTGGCTCCATTAATCCTTCATTCAGAGTCAAGACACCCTAAGACAGGAAGTGAGTTACTGTTCCGATCAGCAGGTGAAAATAAAGGGAAAAAAAGCCAATGCAGACACCACATTGTAAGGTTTGGTAAGCTTCAATATTTAAAATCTGTTTCAGTTTCATACCAAAATATTAATTCATATATACTGTGTATACAAAACTTTACACTTTAAATATACTTTACTGTTGAAGGGTTGCCAAAGCAAAAAACAGGCACCCCTGCATAGTAGTACAGTTATAGCTGAACATTGTCAATTGTTTTAAAAGAGAAGTGTGGCCAGAGAAGTTTTGGCTATTCTTCTCCTTTGGGTCACAAGAGTACATTTACCAGAGTCAACTGATGGAGGGCTGTTGAAGAGGGGCAGAGCCGAGCTACGTTTGGGAAGCCCCCCCCCCCCCCCCCACAATATTGTTGGGTTTCACTCAGCTGCCTATTTGACAGCTGCCACCCGCCTTTTACCATTCAGCTGAGAGCATTGGCTAAAGGCAGAAGAGAGTCCTGAAGTCTATTGACACCTGCTCCCTTTATAAAGAACCTAAGTCCTTTGTACACAATAATGGACACAGGTAACAATTAACTTATGTGGTAACACTTTACCAATTATAAATACAGTATGGTATGTAACACATCCACAATTGCATATCTGTTCTCCTCCTTGGGATGCCCTGTTAGTTCTGAAGATAGATAAATCTATGATGGGCCAGGTCACCAGAAAATACTAATGCCCCATACACACGGTCGGATTTTCCGACGGAAAATGTCCTATCGGACAATGTTGTGTGAAATTCCGACCGTGTGTAGGCTCCATCGGACATTTTCCATCGGATTTTCCGACGGACAAAGTTTTATCTCCTGCTCTCAATTTTTCCGACAACAAAGTCCTATCGGACTTTTTCTGATCGTGTGTAGCGAATTCCGACGGACAAAGTGCCACGCATGCTCAGATCACATTACAAGACCAAAGCTATTGGCTACTAGCCTCTACGTAGTCCCGTCGTAGTCAACAAACGTCACCACGTTCAGAATGATAGGATTTTCCGACAACTTTGTCCGACCGTGTGTATGCAACACCAGTGTCGGACAAAATCCGTCGGAAAAAATCTGATGGATTTTGTGGTCGGATTTTCCGACCGTGTGTACGGGGCATAAGTCTGAATTTTTTGTGGAATTGTATTTAAAATCTGTTTCACTAAAGAACAAACAGGTTCCTATTCATTTATAGTATATAGGGTTTAGACTTCATACTTGTCATAATGAAACCTTTTTGAGGGTCGTTACAGGAAAGAGCAGCAAACAGTGGTGAAGGATGGTGGGAGTTAGTCACTAAATTGGTAACATTGTGGTCGTGTCATCACATACAGTGGATATAAAAAAAATATACACACCCCTGTTAAAATGTCAGGTTTCTGTGATGTAAAAAAATGAGACAAAGATAAATTATTTCAGAACTTTTTACACATTTTTAATGTGACATATAAACTGTACAACTTAGTTGACCAACAAATTAAAATCATTTAGGTGGAGGGAAGTAAAAATAAAAAAATAAAATAATATAGTTGCATAAGTGTGAATATCCTTAAATTAATACTTTGAAGCACCTTTTGATTTGATTACAGCCCTAATCTTTTTGGGTATGAGTCTATCATCATGGCTTGGCAATATTTGCCCAATCTTCTTTGCAAAAACACTCCAAATCAGTCAGATTGACTTTGGCATCTCCTGTGTACAGCCCTCTTCAGATCACCCCACAGATTTTAAATTGGATTCAGGTCTTGGCTCTGGCTGGGCCATTCCAAAACTTTAATCTTCTTCTGCTGAAGCCATTACTTTGTTGATTTGGATGTATGCTTTGGGTTGTTGTCAGGCTGAAAAATGAAGTTCCTCTTCATGTTCAGCTTTCTAGCAGAAGCCTGAAGGTTTTGTGCAAATATTGACTGGTATTTGGAACTGTTCATAATTCCCTCTACCTTGACTAAGGCCCCTGTTCCAGCTGAAGAAAAACAGCCCAACGCATGATACTGCCACCACCATGCTTCACTGTGGGTTTGGTGTTCTTTTGGTGATGTGCAGTGTTGTTTTTGCACCAAACATATCTTTTGGAATTATAGCCAAAAAGTTCAACCTTGGTTTCATCAGACCATAACACATTTTCCCACATGCTTTTGGGAGACTTCAGATGTGTTTTTGTAAAATGTAGCCAGGCTTGGATGTTTTTCTTCATAAGAAAAGGCTTCTGTCTTGCCACTTTACCCCATAGCCCAGACATATGAAGAATATCAGAGATTGTTGTCACATGTACCACATAGCCTGTACTTGCCAGATATTCCTGCAGCTCCTTTAATTTTTCTGTAGGCCTTTTGGCAGCCTCCCTGACCAGTTTTCTTCTTGTCTTTTCATCAATTTTGGGGGGACCTCCAGTTCTTGGTAATGTCTCTGTTGTGCCATATTTTCTCCACTTGATGACTGTCTTCACTGTGTTCCATAGTATAGCTAATGCCTTGGAAATTATTTTGTACCCTTCTCCTGACTGATACCTTTTAACAATGAGATCCCTCTGATGCTTTGGAAACTCTCTGCAGACCATGGCGTTTGCTGTAGGATACGACCTAAGAAAATGTCAGGAAAGGCCTACTAGAGCAGCTGAACTTTATTTGGGGTTAATCAGAGGCACTTTAAATGATGGCTGGTGTGGACTGACTCCTATTTAACATAAGTTTGAATGGGATTGCTTAATTCTGAACACAGTTACATCCCCAGTTATAAGAGGGTGTGCACACTTCTGCAACCACATTATTCAATTTTTTTTGTTTTACCCCCTCCCCGAAAAGATTTCAGTTTGTTTTTCAATTTCGATGTACAGTTTATAGGTCACAAAGGTGGAAAAAGTTCTGAAATTATTTATCTTTGTCTAATTTTTTTACATCACAGAAACCAGACTTTTTAACAGGAGTGTGTAGACTTTTTATATCCACTGTACATATGTTGTATGTGTGTGTGTGTGTGTGTGTGTGTGTGGCACCCTCTACCTTAGGTAGATAGGTGCTAGGTGTAGCACCTTGACTGTCCTATATGTTAACCCCTTCCCAGCCAGCGTCATTAGTACGGTGACTGTGTATATTATTAGTACTGATCACTGTATTAGTGTCACTGGTGACCTCATTGGCAGTTAGTTCCCCCCAACCATCAGTTAGTGTCAGTCTGTTTGCCGCACTCACAGTCCTTTTATAAGTCGCTGATAACTGACCATTAGTAGAATAAAAATAAATAAATATTCCATATATACCATTTTTTGTAGATGCTATAACTTTCACACAAACCAATCAATATACACTTATTGGGATTTTTTTTTTTACCAAAAACATATAGCAGAATACATTTTGTCCAAAATTTATGAAGAAACTTTATTATATTATTTATTTTTTTATCGGACATGTTTCATGGCAAAAAGTCCAAAATATAATTATTATTTATTTTCTTTTTTTTTATTTTTTTTTTATTTTATGTGTACATTCTCACGAGCAGGGGCCTCTTAATCCCCTTGTCTTGAATTGTGTAACTACTGTCTCTTTATTTTGTAAAGATCTTTTTTTATAAATGTATAATATTAATACTAATGACCACAATATAAGAATGTGAACAAGCCCATAAAGGGTTGTACAATTTTGTAAATAAACTGGGCAGACCTCTGCCTCCTTTGTCTCAAAACTATTTTTATTTTTGTATTTTTCTCCAAATCTTCAGTTTCTGGATGTGTCAACTGATAAACCACATAAAGTTGTAACAAGTGGTGGTAAGAAAATGCATCTAAAAATGCATTTAAAACTCAAATACAACCCAAACTTTATATACTGTTTTGGACAGAGCAGGATTGACGCATCTGTCAGGTTTTATTGCTGTCGGTGTCCCTACTAAAGCGATTTCCCACCACGTTCTGTCAGGACAGTAAGTGATTGTAATCTCAGCACTGAGGACCCAGACAGAAGCACAATTTAGAACTTCTAACAATGGTTTTATTCATGTCCATGTCTTCCTATTCCATTGACAATGGCTTCCCCTGTTTTTTGTAAAGGTTGTCGCAGGGAAAGGATGTGAGGGCAAATCTCCCCGGTAGAGCCAAAGACAGAAATAAACAAATAAAAAGTTTAGGTTTCAAAACACTACCACTGAAATTATAAAAGTTACTTGGAGAAGTTTGGTCCCCTGCTGATAAGAAATCTGAAATGAAGAAGAAAAATTTTAACTACCATTTCATGTTTTTGAGCAAAATTTAGCATTTTTTATGCAGCCATTATTCATGTTTATGGTAGATGCAGTGGGGTAGATTTACTAAAACTGGTGCACTCAGAATCTAATACAGCTGTACATGGTAGCCAATCAGCATCTAACTGTTCAATTAAGCTTTGGCAATAAAACCTGGAAGCTGATGTTTCTATGCAGTGGCAGATTTATATATATATTTTTTTAAATATATTTTTATTGAATTATAAAGAGCATAACAAAGAAAAACAAACAGTTAAACATACATTGGTCTTGCATGTCAGCAAAGCTGTCCCAATAGGGACCCCATTACAATTGCGTCAAATAAAGTTAGCAAGCATGTGGCATAGATTGTAATGACTCATATGGCGGTACAGTTCCCAGGGTCCCAGGTTATTTTGGTTAGCAGTTATATATGCTGGTACAATATCTGGTATCGTCGTTGTGCACAGCGAGTACCCGCTTGAGGACTGTTTGTTGTGGGTTCTACTGAGAGGCCTCCGAAGCAGAGGAGGAGTCTGCCAGCCACTTAGACCAGACCTTGTCGTACTTGTTGGGGCAGCCTCTATTGGCGTATGTGTCTTTGTACAAAGGTAGGCTATTATTGATCAGTTGTTTCCACAGGGAGAGAGGAGGGGGGGTTGGTTTGCGCCAACTAATGGCTATGGCTTTGCGGGCATAAAACAGCAGGAGTCCCACAAGTGTGCGTCCCGCTACCGTGGGGATTAGTTGCTCAATCAGGCCTAGTATGCAAATTGCCATTGACTGCTGCAGGGGTACGGAGGTGATTTGTGTGATAAAGTCTAAAACCTCCTTCCAGTAGTTGGTGATGGCCGGGCAGGTCCAGAAGATGTGGATGAAGTCACCTGGAGTCCCCCCACACCTCCAGCACCCAGGAGGGGAGTCAGGGTTCATTTTGTGTAGTCTATGGGGGGTGAAGTATGCCCGGTGAACTATCTTGAGCAGATTTACATTTTAGGAGTCTATAGGCAGAGAATTTTGAAGCACCCACCCCCCATTAAGACCAACTTTTTTTCTTTTTTTCTTGATAAGTTGCCGCAAAAGTCTAGGAAATGCAAAATTTCAGTAAAACACACACTAAAGTGAATTTCAGGTTAAACAAACGCAAAACACTACCCACATTTTTGGAAAAATATAAAAGACAAGGTTGCACCGGGTAAATAGATAACCAACATGTGAAACCCTAAATTTGTGCGCACCCGTGAAATGACGACATACTTCAGTACCCACCGGCACCTGCCATGTCGGTCCAGGCCCATAGATGGGCATGCGGAGGCCGGATTGCACATGCATGGGGGGGGGGCAAGTTAGGTGCCAGTACCGGGGGGGGGGGTATGTGGAAACTATCGGGTGGCAGGAGTCTGCCTGTCAGTTTTACACACAATCCCACTGGCTGCAGCCACTGGATTGTGTGTGAAACCCCTGCTGTAAGGTTCGTACAACATACGGACCTGGCAGTAAAAGGGTTAAAAATAATTGAGGAAAAATGAACTCATACTGACGGGTGCCCCACTAGGAAGGGTACCTGTAGGCACATGCCCCGTGTGCCTAGTGGAAAATCCAGCCCCGTTTCTATGCAGATGTGCACCAGATTTTGCCCTCTCCGGCTTTAGTAAATAAAACCCCATTTTGTCAATTGTTGCTGGCAATTCTTAAAATTAAAAACCCATTGAATACAATTACATACATGTGCCGCAGACTGTGATCGCATCAGCATTTGTGGGAAGTTTCTCCTGTACTCAACTGCAGCAAAATGTGCTATTGGGAATGGGCCATAATGGGCAGATATTCGGCACCTAACTCATGCATTTGGCTTTCTGTTTTTTTTGCAGAATTTGTTCGATTTTTAGTTTGCACCTTTTGAATATTTGCTTATTTTTGCTGTTGTGCATTTTTTAGGTTTGCATAATTATTTCAACTACATTTGCTTCTGCTCTGCAGCTTCCATGTTTCCTATGGCTCTATGAAGAGCCATCTATCTGATTTTAACATACTCTAGCTGTTACAAACACAATGTGGGAGCAGTTAGGAGCACTATATATCTATCAGAAGGACCATACATCACAAAGCCCTGGTGTTTAACAGTTTCTCTGTCATGTATTGCTGCAGTGTTGAGGGGAGTTAATTTATACTGGAGATGAATGCAAACCATAATTCCTCCTGTCCTTCATCTGAGGGAGAAATGACCTCACCACATTTGATTTGTGTGATTGCATAATCCAGCCATATGACTGAAATAAAAATGCATGAACGTACCTGGATGTTTCATTTGTTTTTTTTGTTTAACTGGTATATTCCAACCAAACAAAGGTTTCATCTTGCATTTGGGCAGGGTTTGACCCAACATGATCCTTCATTGCTATTCTTTGTAGCTATATTAATATGTTGATGCTGAATGCACTAAGGGGGCAGTGACATCATAATGCTGGGGTCACCATTCTGTTAGTAAATTCTCAATAGTGATATATGGAAAATGCCTTTACAAGGTTGTGTCCTGAAAGTTGAGCCATAAATGTAAATGGAGATGAGGCCCCAAAAAGGAACCAATGCATGGTCAATAGAGTCCCCGTTTAAATAAAAAGGTGCTTCCAAATAGATTCTTCAGGTAGGTTGTTATTTATTGGGCGTATTCTGTATTGCATATTAGACATGTGCGATTAGTTTCGTACGAAATGAAAATTCGTACGAATTTCCGGAAATTAGTACGAATTCGAAATACGAATTTTTATGCATACGAATTCCGTACGTAAATTTGTAATTGTTACGAAAAGTTAATGAACCTAAAAGTTAAAACCCCAGGAAGTCAGCACAGGGATGGTGGGAACCCTATGGGAATTTCTATGCATACGAATTTTATACAAAATACGAAATTTCATTAACGAATTACGGATCCAAATTAACAGAATTGTGACTGGTATTTTGTTCACCAATCAGAGGAAGTCAGCACAGCACAGGGATGGTGGGAACCCCTCATAATGGGCACAGCGGGTGTACACTCAGACCCGGGAACTCAGCACAGGGATGGTGGGAACCCCTCATAATGGACACACAGCAGGTGTACAGACCTGGGAACTCAGCACAGGGATGGTGGGGACCCCTCATAATGATAAATTCATCATAACGGACATTCTTAATTGTTACGAAAAGTTAACAAACCTAAAAGGTTAAAAACCCAGGAAGTCAGCACAGGAATGGTGGGAGCCCCTCATAATGATAAATTCATCATAACGAACTTTTGTTATTTTTAAAAAAAGTTTATGAATCTAACGGAAATGATGGGGTACTATGTACCCCAGGTGTGAATGCACCCGTATAGTTGTCTTCACATTTTCCATTGTATGCGCATTTATCCCCTGGGGAAGAGACCCCGTGTCAAGTGTTTATCACTATTTGTGTCCCCTTTGTTATTGTGAAAGTGAGGGAAAACTTTAAGTTGTACCATAACAAGAGGTAAGGGGAAATCTTCCCGCTGGGACATCTGTTCCAGGCAGTGGCGGCCCGTCCAAAAGGGGCACAGGGGCGCCGCCCCCCTCCATGCGCCCGGCCCATAATCTATGGACGCATGGATTTCAGTGGGGGTTTTTTTTTTTGAAGCACATGATTAGAGCCTAAGTTGTGTGAAAATTGCGATTTTAATATTCACTATTGTCTTCCTGATTCTCCTCCCAGCCAACCAGGAAGCAGGTCCTGGGGATTGGGCAGGGAGTCTTGGGACTCCTGGCCAATCAGGTCTCAGGACCCCCAGATCGAGGAGTAGCTGGAGCAAGGAGCAGCAGCCCTATCTCGGATCCTTGTCATCTGCCTCCTAAGGTAAGGTGACCTCTGATCGCCGCCTTCCCATCCTTCTCCCACGAGAGGGTAGTTGATCGCCATCTTCCTGTCTGTCTCCCACGCGCGCGCCTCTGGTTCCAGGGCAACTGCCTGTTTAGGGGAAGCTTTAGAAGCAGCTATAAGAGGGACAGTCTGGTTGCTGTGATCTGAGGTTTGCTGTAGAGGGGTTGGGGGGAAAATCCACTGCTGGCATTTAGAAGTCTCCATTGTGATCTGTGATGTTGGGGTTACATTTTGCATTGTCATAGAAAATAAAGGCACTATTGCAAAACGTATACAGCATGTCCCAGTGTGAGCAGTAGCTGATCATGGCTGGGTTTAAACGGCTAAATCTACTTTTGTGAGCTGCAGGAACACATTGTGAGAACTTCATGTCTCAAATGGTCAGTTTTTCTAAGAGCAAAGTGTGCCCCATGCAATTTAGGAATAAAGGAGATGGATATCAATAGCACGTAGGGAGGAAGTGCAAGCTTTTATATATATATATATATATATAATATAATTTGGTCATTACTGTGCATTTGTATCAAGCATGAAAACTGCATTGTTGTAGCAATGAATGATGCTGAGGCATGGAATCCATAAGGTACCACTGTCTAATGTTTACAAAAGCACTGCATAATGTATGACAGTGTTGGGTGATTGACCATGACCAGCCAGAGAAACACTGCTCTCATGAGTGTATTTTAGCAGCTGTACATTTTTGATACGGTGCTTTGCTAAACAGTTATGCGTATATAGCATTTTTAACAAGGCTGGTTTAAATGCCAGCTCTCCAGTGTTTACTGCTATATTTTATAATAGGTGTAATTGTAGGGTAAGTTATTATGCTGTTTGGACATAATGAATAGCAGGTTCTTATTTTATTGCTTTGTTTTAATTCTGTATTTTTTTCTGTAGAACTGCATAAGAATGTATAATTATTAACTGTGTTGCTTCAAGGTCTTGCATGTCGGTGAAAATGAAACGCATCAATGCAATTTTACAAAACAACAAAATATCTTAACCTCTACTGTAAAAAAAAAAAAAAAATCATTGTTTAAAATTCCGATACTCTCTTCGGGGTGCATGGCAGCACCCTTCCTGGTTTGCTTTCAGCATCACTGTGTGTAGGAATAATTGTTCTTCGGATATGGTGCACAATTAGCCACCTGTGTGCCTCAAATTATTGCTTTAATGCTGTATGTATGTGTCAGATTGCAAGGTGACATGTATACTAAGCAAAACAAGAATTCATTATTTGAAAGAACAGTTCTTTAGCATCTGAATTAATTTCTCAGAGCAGTTCTATGGCATCACAATTTATTTCTCGATTTTATTGAGGCTGCATTCACACCTGAGCAGTTTCAGCTCATAAAACGCTTGTGAAACATCAGAAAAAACGCCTGAAAAAACACCAAACAAGCAACATCCCATTCATTTCAATGGCACCTTTTTCACATCTGAGCATTTTGTTACCTGAAGTAAAACGCCTAAAAAACACCTTAAGCTCAAAAAAGAACATGAGCTTCTTTGGGGAAGATTACAGGCGCGGTTTTCTGCTTTTTACATTGGCGACCTGTACAAAATTGCGGCAAAACGCGCAACTTTGAAATGCTCAGGTGTGAATGCAGCCTGAGGGTTCGGAGACTATTGGGTTATACTGCTACCTACAGGATCATTCAGACACTGGCAAAAAAAAAACTCCCATTCAGTTATTTTTGTTGGGAGTCCTAAGAAGATGGACACCTTTTCACTACTGGGAAAAGTTTAACTATTTTTGCTAGCCAGTTTTTTATTTTTTTCATTAATTTCTTTCTTCCAACAGTTCCATAGGCACTGCCTAAGCTTCTCTCTATGCCGCTATCCTGATCAGCATATTCTCAGCGAAAGCTTTGGAGGCTATAGATGGAGCTTGCTGGACTGGATAATTGTAGGCGAGGCTTGTGTGTAATTTGACCCTCGAGTACTAGGCTCCCTATTGTGGCTTTTCCAGACATTTGTTAGCTCCTAGTTAGCTGTGGAACACTGTTTGGGATCTAGAGTCATGACACAAGCCTTTGTTGTGGCCCTCTCTTTGGATACTTATTTTGTTATTAGGCCATGAACCAGGCGCTATTCTTATTTATTACAAGCTTTGGGTTCCAATATTATCCCTTTTTTTTTATGCTTCCCACAAAAAGGGTTAAAACACTGAGGGACTTAACATTGTGTCACTAGGTGGGTTGTCACACAGCACATACTGCATTATTGTTGGCATCCCATAGACTTTAAGGGTGTTCGCACAAAATTTTAGCATGTTCTGCTGTGAACCGAACTGGAGAGTGTTCGGCACATCCCTAATTGATACTTCTGTGTGCACATCAACTTGATACAAGCCTGTGACTGAGTCAGAAACCAGAGCACTGTTAACATGCTGAAGGCCGGAGTCACTCCAAGCAGATTCAGGAGTGAACTGACATCCGAACAGCGGGACCATTGTTGCTGTATCACTGGGACAGTTGAGAGGGCATTGCTGCCATAGACCTATTGCTGCTAACAAAGACTGAGTACTTGGGGACTGGCCATCTAAATAGCAGCCTTATCAACTGCATATAGACTTTACCGGTACTGTACTTCTGTGCAAATCCATAAAGACTGAGTCCCAACACTAGCTGGCTGAAGAACTCGCACTCACCCAAATAGCTGCCTAACAGGAACTGTGCCTATTGTCCATAGTAAGAGGTACCTCTCTATGGAGTCTTCTATTTCGCCATAGTCATTCATATAGAGTGCACTCTGAAGTTATAGCCCACTGTTTACAAAGGGGTTTTTGCAATATTGATTATCATTGCTGTTACTGATTACCAAATGCCATTCCTTATTGCTTATTTTGTGGAATACCATGTTTATTCTAATTCAGCTGCATAGAACTCCATTGTAAGCTGCTATAACCTAGTGATCATATTGTCTAGTGAATTGTGATAGACCTAATTCTTTACCTGCTCATTTACAGTACGTACATACTGCTATTTATTTTAACCTATATATTGGGTTCCTTTACTACTAACCAACTTGGTGTCTGCTTTCAGATATTGAACTAGTTGTGTGCAGGATATTTATATTTATGTTCTAAATAGTATCTATTTGCTTAAGTTGGTGTGTCAGAGGGGCAGAGGAGTCCAGACAGAGGAACAGGGCACCAAATATACCAAGCAGGATACTAGCAGCTACAACTATATGTGGCTGATGCTACATACATTTCTTACAGTGCTGACCGCAGCCACATCTATTAGTAAAGCAAATTGCTTGTTTGGGTGAGCTTGGCCCAAAAAAATATTGAGGCTTCAAAACTATATAGAGAGTATTGCAAGAGGTGTTCAAATAAGGGTTATGGTCAGTAAACCAAACCAGTTATCTATAGAAAACCCCTATGTAAAGGTGGCATAATTGTAGATTGATAATGCAGACCATATTCCACATATGAGGTGCTGATGGTCAGAAGATAGTTTACTCATTATATATGTAGCTAATGTGACAAAATCATTTGGAGTAATGCTTTACTAAGAAATTAGTGTGACTTTATTGGGCTGCGGCACCATCAGAGTTGCTTTTAGGATGTCTGTCAAAGAAGAACAATAAATACTTAGTGGAACGATAGTAGAGATTTCAACTGCAAATCTTTCATTCAAAGCCTCAGTTGTCTAGAACACCTAATGTGTTAGTGTAAGAAACACAACAGTTAATGCACCAGGATAATAATGTACTTTATTCTTAATTTAAAAAATATGAAAAAGTTAAGTAGCATAAAAAAAAGTGATAGGCATATCTAAATAAACATACAGGGGCAGAGTCTGGTGCCAAAACACAGACTACCTTGTATGCCCTAATGCCAGGACCAGTGACAGGGGAAATCCTTAGAGCACATTGAAGATGTTCTGAGCAAGGAAGTGGACAGCGGTGAGTCTCCTTTCTCAGCATGACAACACCATTTAATGCATTGGGGGGGTGCCTCGCCTTTTAGATCATCCTTTCAGCAATTCTCCCTGCCACCTACCACAGCATGAGGTGTGCAAAGTGCAGACTCGTCTCCGTGTTTCGGGAGCGGAGTACTCTATGCGGTGTATTAAAATCTGTATATCCTTCTGTGCTGTTTCTATGCTGCTAAGTCTTCTTTTTTTTCCTATTTCTTTCTTATATATATATCTTATTCTTATTTTTCTTAAGTTTTTCTTATTAAATATTGATTAAAGTTTATCTTTTGCATTGATTATCCTGATGTGAAGTTTTTATCTTGCCTTTTAATATCCTTTAAATTAGAATGCGCCTCTACCATACTGCTTGGCTGCATGGGATTTTTTTTTTATAGGGATAATTAAAGTGTAAATAAACCCCCCTAATGTTTTCAGCCAAGGAAGCTGCCATCTTTGCCTCTGTTTAATCTACAACTGCCTTGATGCTGCACATGTGATCAGTTATGACACCAGCCATTGGATGGTTTGACAGTTTGGTTGAGAGCACAACCAATGGGAGTGTTGCATTTCCGGGATGTGCCAGAAATGTAACAGGTTTACTTCCGCTTTAATAAATAAAAATGAATTAGAACCACGCTCCCTCAAAAGGGCAAATGCAAAAAAGTGCCAATAATCCTAATACACAAACACCACAATATCTGTACAAACTCCTTGCACCAAATTATATATAAACTTTGCAGTCCAAAGTACAAAGTCAATCAACTTCAATGCCCGTAAAAATATATGAATGAAAACTTGTGAAAAATTCAGGATGCAATCAGGATACCGTCTTCCTATGTTCAGTATTCATCAATGGGATAAATCTTCCACCACCAACATCAGCCACACAATCTACTCACCACAATGAGGTGACCCCCATTACAGGAGTCAAACACGCCTTATTAGAAAGTGCCAGATACACAGTGCCAAGACCGCGGCTCGATCCAAACGCTGTGTGGTCAGGATTTTGTTGAATCCTCATCGGGTACCGTGGAAGCTTCCATATAAGATTTAGTATACCGTACCATCAATGCCATGAATGGAAAAAATGAAGGAAATGCTCCCATGGTGAAGTACGTAAAAAATTACAAAAATTGTAAAAACAAAACAAGCAAAGTTCCAAGCAGCTCAGTAAACATTTACATATGTGGAAAGCACTAATGGCATTCCAGCTGCGTAGCAAACAGCAGATGTGATGTGTCACGCTCAAGCCACCCTACTGGTTTCATCAGTGTGCTCTGACGTCATCGGGTTTTTTTTTACCTGCCAGTGCCTGCTTTTTTCTTTCATTTACACAGTGATTAAAACTGTAATTTAGCAATTACTTACCAATCCTTGGATAATGTAGCTGCAATAGTTTTTTTTTTTTTTTTTTTAGTATTTTTTTACAGGTTTTCTTCATTTTCACCTGGTTCCAGTAACGCACTTCTTTTCTTTGAAAACAGTATAATAAGCAAACAAAGCAAAACTGCTGAATAATTTATTATTGTTATTATTTAAAGTGGTTCTAAAGTTTAAATTGTTTTTACCTCAATGCATTCTTTGCGTTAAGATGAAAAAAAATGCCCCATTAACTTCCATACCCTCCCCCCATACCTAGCCCCATCCCTAAACACTTACCTGACTCCAGTCATCGCTCCAGTGCTGTCCCATCTGCAGCACCACTCTACTCTTAGTTCCCGGTCTCACCAGGGTGAAAAGACACACTGCAATGAATGGGAGGTGGTTTTCAGGTGCTTTGCAGTGGTTATTTCTAGCGCTAAAGCGCCTAAAAACCATCCCAGTGTAAAAGTAGTCTAAATCACATCAAATTGACATTCCACAAAAAAATTTTTAATCCACTGTATATTTTACTTTTCTCTAGCTGTCCACAGTGTCTAATAAATAACACGTGTGACTGAATTATCACCAGATTTACAGGAATCCTTTTACTTTGCCTTTTAAATTTTTTGGTTGTTGGGGGGACAGAATACTTTTAATTTTTTTTCACCATCATTAATGTTTTCCTTTTCCCATTAGGTCCAGTTTAGTTGCAGTAACTTTCCTCCCTGACAATTACAGTTAATTATGTAGAGAATTGTTGCAGTATTCAGTACTGACAGTTGTGCTGTTGCTTCTAACACTCATATTGCTAATACACGTGAGGATGTACGCTCTGTCATAAATATTGCATCTTTTTAAATCTTTAGCTTGAAAATAATTCATAATTTAACACTGTACTAAGAACATCCCATAACACGCACTGAAATGGCCTCAATCTGTGGTACTAGTCAATTATATCTACACTGTTTGCGAAATGGAAACATAATTACAATATTTTCAGTAGTTTTATCTTCCTATGATAAAAAGGCCTGAGATGACTATTTATTACTTTTAATTGTAGAACTGGTGCACGTGGAAATCAAAATGAAAAAAAAAAAAAAAAATCAACATCAGTTTATTGTGTTACTTAGTAACACATTACAGCATATCCGAATAGGGGAAAACTCTATAGCGAACGTGCATCATACAGATTTCTATAAAAATTACTGAAAGTCGTGTCACCAGAAGCTGACACAGGCAGCAGAGCACTCTCTGTGCTTCCAGCCTTCTACCAGCACCAAAGCAGAGAGGAGGATGTCCTATGAAGGCATGGATACAGGGGACAGGCCAAGGGCAGTTGCATATTACTCTGCCTGGGGGCTGACATGGCTGCTGCAGCCACCGGACAAAATTGCAGGGGAAAAAGTGGCCAACTGCTTACTCTGCTGCCGGCACAGTGGCAGTCATTCCTTTTGAAAAATAGTCACACCTGCAGCTCTGCCAGTGTCCATCAGCAAAGGTGCCAAAACTCAGTTGCAGCAAATTACTCCAGAAAAAAAAAACCCTGCACAAGCTATACTATGAAATTGTTTGCTATTGGCTAGCTGGTACTGAGTTGATGGCTTTAGCTTTATTTCTTTTTTTTAACCTTCTAATAGCTTTTAGATCCATTGTGGCTGTCTCTTTCACTGCTCAATTCAGGCCTGTTTATACTAAATAAAAAAAATAGGAGTCACAGCAAAAACGACCTAAGAAGCCATTTTTAAATAAATCAGTACTAGTATTGAAGATTGGGGTTCTGCTGCTGCATTTAGGCCAAGCTTGCTTTAAAAGTAAGAAAATAAAAATGCCAGAATATGGTGTGACTCACTGAACAAACATGAAAAATGAAATGCTGTTCTGTAACAATGCCTACAGCTTAAAGGCACCTACCAAGAATATAATGGAAATAAATGGTATGTTACCCATGTCTCATACAAAGCCACATAAAAAGGAGGATCCTCTCGCTTCTGTATAGTATTTACTTTTTTTTTTTTTTTTTGCTTTGGAACATGCCCTCCATGGCAGTATCCAGTCTCCATGCCCTTCGTTTGACAATCTCTTGCCTATTAGGCTTGAAAATGTGCAGAATTTATTTAAAAAATTTCCACCAATCATATTCAGTGGAGTTTGGATTAAAGTTTGCAATTTTCAGGCTTTAATGGGTTTGACAAACATCCCACTAACCATGGCTGATTGTTTAATCCCTCGTTATATTGCACTTAGAATGTAATACTGCTGTAAATATAAACACAACAGAAAGAACACAGCTCAGTTTCTCTAAAGCCTTTGCAGTTTCTTTACAGAAACTGCATGGGCTTTATAGAAAACTGAGCTGTGTCAGGTCTAGGAAACAAGGCTTTTCCTGTTAATTTCTTCTGTTTCCTCTTTCCTGATTTCCCAGAACAGTATGTTACATTTATCACTCCTGAAAGGGTACAGACTTTAAAACAAGGAAATAAAAAAAAAACAGCACACAAGAAAAATCCCATTTGTGACAAGAAGAACGCCAACAGAGGGGATCCTGGCATTTCTGAAAAGGTTGAAATGGCATACTGTGAAAATAATAAATAATGCATTAGCAAAGAAAAAGGTGGTAGTTCAAGTAGATATTGGCTTGAAGTAGGAACTCTTTTGCAAATATATCTCAAAGGCAAATATCGCCTAAACCGTTCTATGTATAACTTTTCCAATGTGTTACCAATTTAGCTCAAATCCAAACCAGCTCCATCCCCTAGCTCTAATTGACTAATTTTATTTTATTCACAAACCTCTTTTATGAGATCCATATGGGAAGGGATGACCAGCTTATCTGTAGGATTAACAAACAGAAGATTAAAAATGACCAGGGGCATTAACATCCTTAATTTTTTTTTTTTTATATTCCTATTACCCAAATACTCTGCCCCTGAACCTTTTGTTTGAAGACACCACTGCAGGAAAATGTCAGGTTCCTCACTGCAAATGCTACAGTAGGTAGATTTCTAATAGCCTGCTCAAAATGATACAGATGTTCCAACAGCCTCTATCCCTCATAGATACATTTCTGAAAGGAGCCATCTTTGAAAACTCACAAGTGGCCCTGCGATGGGCAGATTTTAAGGCCAAAAAAATGGCATGGGAATCGGGAGGGGATGGGCTCAATGTCTCAAGCTATCGAACCCAAGATGTAAATCATGGGTACTTCAGAAACCCTGGGGGCCTAAACTGTAAAATAAGTGATGTGAGAGCTGTCCTGTGTGCTTACAACACTGGATTGTGCAAGTATTTTCTGCTTTAGGTTTGCATAAATGTGGAGATAAGTATTTTCCCTAGATTCCAGAGATTAACTTGGCAAGTTTATCCACTGAATATATCAAAGTAAATTGTTGCTACACAGGCCATGCCATTGCAATACCATATTACCTAAATCTTTGTTCTTTTAAAGGAAACATATTAGTAGGTCACCATTTATTGTGTAGTTACTTAGTAAATGACGTTGATTCGTACAAATGTTGCTTGGCATGCAGAAACCTTCAAAGCAAAGCTTTCTTAGCTACTGATGTAAATGCTAACTGAATTACAGCTTGAAAAACATTTTTATTTTTTACCTGTACTTTAATTCTTTGCTCCATCTTAGTGCTGCTGATCTTTACATGAATGCCCTCCAGTACTTGCTGAGTGTTGTAGCAGGTGTTCTTATGGTTTCCAATAGTGGTGATGTGTGTTAAAAAGGCACCTGTAGTCTCCACTGGAAGCCTGTGAGACAGGGTTGCGATGCAGGAGCAAGACTGGGACAGAGAGTTGGGCTTAATTGGACTTAAATGTAAGAGGGAAAAAATTAGACCATTTTTATCATGAAATAAAAATGATATTGTATTACCTCTCAGAAAAAAAGGCAAAGCCCATACACACATGTAAGCAGCCTCTACTAGGCGGCAATTTGACAGAGTGACATCAGACAGGCCTATATTTAAGAAATCCAAATTAGAGTGTATTTTTTCCCCTAGAAAAAAGGCATTAACGTTGTTTTGCTTTCATACACACTATGTAATAAGCCTTTACTGGGCCACCGTTTTACAAGGAGATACCAGGCAGGTTTATAATCAAGACATCCAAAATTTGAGTGCATTATTTTACAGAAAAAAATGAAATATTTTATTGACCCCACTTACAGTATTTAAACATATTTAGTAGGCAGTATTTCTACAATAAGGAAGCAGTCAGTTTAATAAATGAGAAATCCGAAATTAGAGTGTCACAGAAAAAATGCCATTAATATTGTACTGACTCTATGCACAGTATTTACGCATGTAAGCATTTTTCATAGGCTGCATTTTCACAGTGAGAGCCACCAGTTTTCAGTAATCGAGAAAACCACATTTATTTTACAAAAAAAGCAACATTTACTGACACCATACACATTACCAATCACTTTACTAGGCCTTTGTTTCACAGAGATAAGCCAGGTTTAAAAAAAATAAAAAATCATATTTAGGGTGTACTACTTCACATAAAGAGTAATGTTGCACATACCCCATGCACCTTAGTTTAGCTAATTATTAGTCGCATTTTCAAGCATTTTAATGAAGAAATCAAAATTAGAGTTTATTATTTCACATGAAAAAGACAGAAATATTGTAATGACTCTATGCGCATTTACTACGACACATTTTCTTTGTGAGAAACCAGACAGGTTTTATTCAAGAAATCAAAATTTGAGTGTATTATTTCACAGAAAAAAGACTAAAATTGTACAGACCCACTGTGCACACTATGTAAGCAACTTTAGTAGGCCACGTTTTCAAAGAGCGAATTTTTGGCAGTGTACATGTCTATTGTACTGTAACATTATGAATACCGTGCATTGCCATACTTTATTAGTAGCTGTAGTAATAGGTGATTGAGGATTTGGTGCTTTATGGCCACTGGCAGAGCTGTGGATCGAAGGAAATACAAATTGTCTTCCTACAATACTTGCGTAGCTCCATTTAGTGATCATAACATGGTATTTTCCTGAACCACCTCAATTTTTATCATATTGAAGCTTACCAATCATTAGATGTGGTGGCTGCATTTGTTTTCTTTCTTTTATTTTACTGATAACGTGGCGCAGCCCCAGTGTGTAAGTGCCCTAATTGTGCAAAAGTTTGTATGTGTCGGTTAGACACTTGCTTGTGGCACAGTAATTAATGCATACTTTAGACCAGGGGTCTCAAACTGGTGGCCCTACTGCTGTTGAGAAACTGCAAGTCCCATCAGGCCTCTGCCTGTGGGAGTCATGCTTGTAACTGTCAGCCTTGCAATGCCTCATGCGACTTGTAGTTCCGCAACAGCTGGAGGGCCGCCAGTTTGAGACCCCTGCTTTAGACTATGGCATATCTGTGCTGTGCATGCAGTCAGTAGGTTATATTTAAACATGCCCCTTTTAAGCCCCCCACTGTTATAACATGGTTGCAGGTTCAAACAAGCTGTTATTGAATTCCTCCAAGTGTTTTTAGGTGACCATGGAATTTTACATACCAGTTGCTCTTTATTTGTATATGTATTTTGGCTTGTGGTATGCCGTAGCAAAAGTTACTAAGATAAAACTAAATTATAGTCAACATATGGCAAAGAACATAAAGTTAAAGTAAAGCCAGCCTCTAAATGTCTGTTTTCAATGTCTTTTTACTTTAATAAAAATATTTGATGAGTATCCAAATGTGTGTTGTGTTAGTAAGAATATTTAAAAAAAGTTGTTTTCTGATATGAAAACTTAACTTAATTTTCATCACTGCTTTCAGTACCTTGGAGAGAGTTTTCCAGTTATGCAGTCAAGGTCAAGTACATAAACCTGCTTACATCTTTACTCACACTTCTTTTTTTCTTAAACTACCGTAACTTAACAGACGACTAACACTGTGAATGCCAGCAAGATCCCTTTGAACAATATCGTGTTTAGCATTTTTTTCTTTATAGAACAGTAACATACATTAAACCTACTGGAGAATTCCTGGTTCATTTATTCTCTGAATTCACTTCACAGAGACTTCCTAATTTTGTTTGTACACTTTCTAGATTTGTTAAAGTTTTTGTAAAGTCTTGTTTGTTATTTTTATAGAAAAAAAAACATGTTCTACTTACCTCCTCTGTGCAGTTGGTTTTGCACAGGGCAGCCCAGATCCTCCTCTTGTCGGGTCCCTCTTTGGAGCTCCTGGCACAGGGCTGTGACCCGGCCCCGCCCCCTCTCTCTCCTGATTGGCTTACTGACTTTGACAGCAGTGGGAGCCAATGGCATTGCTGCTGTGTCTCAGCCAATCAGGAGGGAGAATCTCAGATGGCCGAGACACATTAGTGGTCATCGTTAGACAGAGAGGGGGCTAAGGTAAGCATTAGGGTGGCTAATGAGGTCTTCTGCACACTTTTTATCTTAATGCATAGAATCCATTAGGACTAAAAACCTTCTGACTTTACAACCCCTTTAAGTGTAAGCATACTGCTTAATGGTAGAGCACTTACTGTAGGACAAGCCCTTCATAATTAAAGTGATTGTAAAGTGTATTTTTTTTATAAATGACAAACAGGTTTATACATACCTGCTCTATGCAATGTAATTGTGCAGAGCAGCCCAATCCTCCTCTTCTGGGGACCCCTGTCAGCGCTCCTGACTCTTTTTTTTTGGTGTTCCCCCATAGCAAGCTGCTTGTTATAGGAGCACACCTGCAGGCTCGCTCCCGTGCCACGCTGCCAGCCTGTGCGGCTAAGCCCTGCCTAATTCTCCCTCTTTACCAGACTTCACTGACAGCAGCAGAAGCCAATGGCCTCACGCTGCTCTTAGCCAATCCTGTGAGAGCGGGGAGAAGGAAGAGAGCAGCTACAGATGGGCACAGCTCTGGATCAGGTGAGAACCCCCCCCCCCCCCCCCTAACGTATAAGGGGGAGTGAAGGGGCATACTGCTGGGAATGCAATAAGGCAAGAAATGTTTAGGCTTTAGAACCACTTTCAATATTTTAATATCCTTTTTAAGTTTTTTAAAGTTGAATAATAGGTCTAGCTTTTCAGAACTTATGCCCTGTACACACGATTGGAAATTCCGCCAGCAAAAGTCCGATGTTAGCTTTTGGTCGGAAATTTCGACCCTGTGTATGCTCCATCGGACTTTTACTGGTGGAATTATAATATTATTAAAATATTGAGAGCAAGTTCTCTATTTTTCCGATTGGAAATTCCAATCGTCTGTAGCAATTCCGACGTGCAAAATTCCTACGCATGCTCGGAAACAATTCGACTCATGCTCGGAAGCATTGAACTTAATTTTCTCGGCTCGTCATAGTGTTGTACGTCACTGTGTTCTTGACGGTTGGAAGTTCAGAGAACTTTTGTGTGACCGTGTGTATGCGAGCCAAGCTTGAGCGGAATTCCGTCGGAAAAAACATCCAAGATTTTTCAGAAGGAAATTCCGCTTGTGTGTACAGGGCATCACAGTTCCCAAAACCAATTAGGACAGTATTAGCCAGGGACAGAAGAATTGTAAAAACAGATCATTTAGAGCCCAGATGCAAAGGACAGACAGAATTGCTTGTTACTGTTCGCTTATGCTGTAAAGGTGACTGCAAGGTGACTACAAACTTTACTTGCTATTGAAGCTGTGTTTACTACATTATCAATGTAAAGTTCCCTAAGGCTGCATTAAACTTGAGCTGAACACTGTTATTATTATTTTTATTCGAGAGCCAGTTACTAGAACAAAATGTATGGTTTTCAGTATTTTTCAAACATTCTCATTAAAGTCCATGGGGGCCAAAAACTCTTTGAAGTTTATAGCTCAAATGAAACTCATACTTTTTTGAGCTACGAATGTCAAGTGACACTTGCAAATTTAAAGTGATTCTAAATGGGTAGCACAGTGGTGTAGTGGTAAGCACTCTCACCTAGCAGTAAGAAGGGTCGCTGGTTCGAATCCCAACCACGACACTACCTGCCTGGAGTTTGCATGTTCTCCCTGTGCCTGCATGTAAATGATCACCCTGTAAAACAACCCATTTAGTTTAAAATAGTAAGGCAAACCTTTTTTGTATAGATATAAAAAAAAAAAAAAAACATTATAAATGCCTCCCCCCCCCCTTTTTTTATAACGGATCCCTCTGTTCTCAGCTATATAAGAGCTGGGGGGGGGGACAGTAGCACACTGAGCTTCCCAGTGAATGGTTGAGCAGCGGGGGGTGTCAGGACGCATAGCTAGAGAACTGACCGTGAGGGCTCTCCTACTTGGTGTGATCAGTTGTTTTAATAGGAATACAGAGGGACTGACAGGAATACCAGGGATTTCACACAAAGGGAGCAATATAAAGAAAACAAGATACTTTCTCATACAGGTACTTGGTACAGAAGGTACATAACATGAATATAAAGTGTTGGGGTAACAAACGCTTTAAGCTACAAAACCCTCAGGTATGAATGTGGCCTAAGTCACTAAAAAGACCTCTGTATCAGTGGTGGCTGGTGCTAAACATTTTTAGGGGGCGGCAAACAAACTCCCCCAGGTCCGCAGTTTCCCCGGATTCTCCTCCCAGTCTTCTTCTTCTCCCTTCCTCCTTTCTTCTCCCTCCTTTCTTCTCCTCCTTCCTCCTTCTCCTCCTCCTCCTCCTCCTCCTTCTCTCCTCCTCCTCCTTCTCTCCTCCTCCTCCCTTCTCCCTCTCCTCCTCCTTCTCCTTCTCCTCTCCTCCTCCTCCCTTCTTCTCCCTTCTTTCTTCTTATTGGCCGGGAAAAGAAGCTGGAAACCAATAGCGAATATTGATTCACTAGTGTCACTAGTGCCCAACCTTTTTCAAGCCAATAGGAACCTAAGGCTCTAATCATGTGCTTGAAGAAAAAAACTCCTAGAAAGCTATGAGTCTGGCACCCTGCAAGCAAACTGCATGCACACTAGGGGGGTGGCGCCCCTTATGGATCGGCCACTGCTACTCTGTACAGAACAAAGGTATTAATTAAGGATGGGCCCGGTGCTCGATGCGAACCCATGTTCGCATCGAGCACCGGGTGTTCGCTCGCTCGGCGAGCCCAGAACTATTTTGGCCGCTCGCATCACATTCGTGTGATGCGAGCGGCCCCGCAATGCATTGCGGCCGGCGCGGCCGGCGCAGTGCATTGCTGGCTGATGATTGGCCAAGCATGCACTGTGACCCCGCATGCTTGGCCAATCACAGCGCCGGAAACTCGGAGAGCCATAATTGGCTACAGGCAGGACGCCTGTAGCCAATTACAGCTCAGGGGCTTTAGTACACGCCCCCTCTTATAAAAGGCCGCCACGCCGTCGGCGCCGGTCACATGCGTTCCGGCGTTAGGAGAGTGCAGGCTCATTCTGTGTCACTCTGCTAGATTGATTTAGAAAGATTCATTTAGAAAGATTCATTTAGAAAGATGGGCTTGTAGTGTGTTCGTGGCAGGCACTGGCAGCAAACAGAGCTCCTATATTTTGTTCCCAGAAGCACCTATAGGACTTGTAGTGTGTTCGTGGCAGGCACTGGCAGCAAACAGAGCTCCTATATTTTGTTCCCAGAAGCACCTATAGGACTTGTAGTGTGTTCGTGGCAGGCACTGGCAGCAAACAGAGCTCCTATATTTTGTTCCCAGAAGCACCTATAGGACTTGAAGTGTGTTAGTCCCATCACACAGACCTATATTTTCTTCCCAGAAGCACCCATAGGACTTGTAGTGTGTTAGTCCCATCACACAGAGATCCTATATTTTCTTCCCAGAAGCACCTATAGGACTTGAAGTGTGTTAGTCCCATCACACAGACCTATATTTTCTTCCCAGAAGCACCCATAGGACTTGTAGTGTGTTAGTCCCATCACACAGAGATCCTATATTTTGTTCGCAGAAGCACCTATAGGACTTGTAGTGTGTTAGTCCCATCACACAGACCTATATTTTCTTCCCAGAAGCACCTATAGGACTTGAAGTGTGTTAGTCCCATCACACAGAGATCCTATATTTTGTTCCCAGAAGCACCTATAGGACTTGAAGTGTGTTAGTCCCATCACACAGAGCTATATTTTCTTCCCAGAAGCACCCATAGGACTTGTAGTGTGTTAGTCCCATCAAACAGAGATCCTATATTTTGTTCCCAGAAGCACCTATAGGACTTGAAGTGTGTTAGTCCCATCACACAGACCTATATTTTCTTCCCAGAAGCACCCATAGGACTTGTAGTGTGTTAGTCCCATCACACAGAGATCCTATATTTTGTTCACAGAAGCACCCATAGGACTTGAAGTGTGTTAGTCCCATCACACAGAGATCCTATATTTTGTTCCCAGAAGCACCTATAGGACTTGAAGTGTGTTAGTCCCATCACACAGAGATCCTATATTTTGTTCCCAGAAGCACCTATAGGACTTGAAGTGTGTTAGTCCCATCACAAAGAGATCCTATATTTTGTTCCCAGAAGCACCTATAGGACTTGAAGTGTGTTAGTCCCATCACACAGACCTATATTTTCTTCCCAGAAGCACCCATAGGACTTGTAGTGTGTTAGTCCCATCACACAGAGATCCTATATTTTGTTCACAGAAACACCCATAGGACTTGAAGTGTGTTAGTCCCATCACACAGACCTATATTTTCTTCCCAGAAGCACCTATAGGACTTGAAGTGTGTTAGTCCCATCACACAGAGATCCTATATTTTGTTCCCAGAAGCACCTATAGGACTTGAAGTGTGTTAGTCCCATCACACAGAGATCCTATATTTTGTTCCCAGAAGCACCTATAGGACTTGAAGTGTGTTAGTCCCATCACACAGAGATCATATATTTTGTTCCCAGAAGCACCTATAGGACTTGTAGTGTGTTAGTCCCATCACACAGACCTATATTTTCTTCCCAGAAGCACCCATAGGACTTGAAGTGTGTTAGTCCCATCACACAGAGATCCTATATTTTGTTCCCAGAAGCACCTATAGGACTTGAAGTGTGTTAGTCCCATCACACAGAGATCCTATATTTTGTTCCCTGAAGCACCTATAGGACTTCTAGTGTGTTAGTGGCATCACACAGAGCTCCTATATTTTCTTCTCAGCAGCACCCACAGGACTACCGACTACAATGGCTGGAAGACCGCCAAGGGTAGGCAGAGCGTGCAGAGCCAAGAACACAGGGCAGGCAGGCTCTGTTTCTAGTGGACGTGGCCGTGGACGTGGTCGTGCATCGTCATCAGCACGTGGCCATGGGACACGCGCGTCTTTTGTTTTCGGCAGCTGGACCTGTGGAGCTGCATCATGCTGAAGGCTTGGTAGAATGGATGACCAAGCCCTCCTCATCCTCCTCATCCTCTCTCACCCAGGCTCAGGGTACTGGCAGAGCAGCTGCCAACGCGTACTCAATGGCATCATCAGCCATCCCTTCCCTAGACCCACCATGTCCTCCTGAGGAGTCCCCCGAACTCTTTGAGCACAGTGTTGGGTACATGCTCCAGGAGGATGCCCAACGATTCGAAGGCTCGGATGATGATACCCAGCTTGAGGAAGTCAGTAGTGTGCGTGCAGAGAGAGGGGATGCTGAAGGACAGCAATCTGGCAGTACTGTTCCACCAGCTGCAGCTTACTGCCAGGTTTGCTCTAGTGGTGAAGAGGGAGGGGATGATGAGGTCACTGACTCCACGTGGGTGCCTGAAGGGAGAGAGGATGAGGAGGAGGACGAGGAGGAGGAGGATGCGGCGTCACATGTCCAACGAGGCAGGATGCCCCCTGGAGGCCAGCTAGAGGCCAGCACAGCAACTGTACAACACCGCAGAGCTCCGCCTGTGCAGGGCGCTGCCTCTGCACGTTATCAGAAAAGTTCTTTGGTGTGGGCCTTTTTTGAGACGAGTGCATCAGATCGCACCATTGCTATTTGCAATATTTGTCTCAAGCGTATCTCGCGTGGCCAAAACATCAGCCGCTTGGGCACCACAAGCATGAGCAGACATATGTCGACCTGCCATGCAGCTCGTTGGCAGGCACACATAAAAGACCCACACCAAAGAACTAAGCTGACCTCTCCTTGCTCCTCATCAGCTGGGATCTCCATCCCCACTACACCTTCAGTCCTCTCTGAAAGCTGCTCTGAGAGGACTGAAGGTGTAGAATTAGGTGTGTCACAACCAAGTACTTGCAGTACACCGACGTCCGATTGTAGCAGGCAAATTTCCCTGCCCCAGCTGCTGGACCGTCGAAAGAAGTACACTCCCAGCCATCCACATGCCCAGCGGTTGAATGCTAGCTTGGCTAAATTGCTAGCACTTCAACTGCTGCCTTTTCAGTTGGTAGACTCGGCCCCCTTCCGTGAGTTTGTTCAATGTGCGGTTCCTCAGTGGCAGGTTCCCAAACGCCACTTTTTCTCACGGAAGGCGATTCCGTCTCTCTACCGGCATGTGGAAGGCAATGTCCATGCCTCGCTGGACAGGGCGGTCAGCGGTAAGGTGCATATTACCGCTGACTCATGGTCCAGCAGGCATGGACAGGGACGTTACCTTTCTTTCACGGCCCATTGGGTCACTCTATTGGCAGCTGGGAGGGATGCAGGACAAGGTGCAGTAGTGTTGGAGGTTGTTCCGCCACCACGCCTCCAAAACGCTACTACTGCTACTGGTTGTGACACACCTCTCTCCTCCCCCCCTCCTCTTCTTCTTCCTCCAGTGCTCTGTCCTCGGAACCAGCGGTGCTCCGTAGGCGTACAAGGGGCTACACAAGTACGCAGGCAAAAAGATGCCATGCCGTGCTTGCGCTGGTGTGTTTGGGGGACAGGAGCCACACTGGGCCAGAGGTTCTCGCAGCTCTGCAGGGGCAGGCCGAGAGGTGGTTGACGCCACGTCAGCTTAAGCCAGGAATGGTCGTTTCTGACAATGGCACCAACCTCCTCTCCGCCCTGCGACAGGGCCAGCTCACCCATGTGCCCTGTATGGCTCACGTCCTCAACCTGGTGGTGCAGCGGTTCTTGGGCAGGTTCCCAGGCTTACAGGATGTCCTGAGGCAGGCCAGGAAAGTCTGTGTGCATTTCCGCCGATCTTATAATGCCAGTGCTCGGCTGACTGAGCTGCAAAAGGAGCTGAACCTGCCCAAGAACCGCCTAATATGTGACATGCCCACCAGGTGGAACTCAACGTTGGCCATGCTGCAGCGACTGCACACGCAGCAGAGGGCCATCAATGAGTACCTTTGCGACTACGGCACCAGGACAGGGTCAGGGGAGCTTGGTTTTTTTTCCCCACGTCAGTGGAGCATGATCAGGGATGCATGCACTGTCCTCTCACCATTTGAGGAGGCCACGAGGATGGTGAGCAGTGACGGTGCATGCATCAGTGACACTGTACCTCTTGTCCACCTGTTGGAGCATACGCTGCGTGGGATAATGGACAGGGCACTTGAGGCAGAACAGAGACAGGAAGAGGAGGACTTCCTTGCCTCTCAAGGCCCCCTTTATCCAGACAGTGTTCTTTCTGTCCCACCCATCACACAGGAAGAGGATGAGGATGAGGAGGAGGAGGAGGAGGAGGATTGTGTGAGCATGGAGGTGGAGCCTGGCACTCAGCATCAGCAGCAGCAGTCTTTTAGGGATGATGTACAGTCCCAACAAACCAGTGGACTTGTACGTGGCTGGGAGGAGGTGGCTGGCGATCATGTCATCCTCAGTGACCCAGAAGACTCCGGACCGAATGCCTCAGCTAACCTACGCTGCATGGCCTCCCTGATCCTGCAAAGCCTGCGGAAGGATCCTCGTGTTCTTCGGATCAAGGAGAGGGACCATTACTGGCTGGCCACTCTCCTTGATCCACGGTACAAGGGTAAGGTTGCGGACCTTATCTTGCCGTCGCAGAGGGAGCAGAGGATGAGACATCTCAGGGAGGCCTTGCAGAAAGGTCTGTGCAACGCGTTCCCAGAAACTGGGAGGTTACAAACTCCTGGTCCTGAGCGACGAGTTGCTGAGGCTTCGGTCAGTAGCAGAAGGAGCGGTGGCGAAGGTGGACGTCTGACCGATGCGTTCAGACAATTTTTTAGTCCGCAGCCCCAAGGTATGATCGGTTCCAGCAACCATCGCCAGCGTCTGATATACATGGTGCAGGAATACCTTGGGGCAAGGTCAGACTTGGACACCTTTCCCACCGAAAATCCTCTGGCTTACTGGGTCCTGAGGATGGATCACTGGCCAGAGCTTGCACAGTATGCAATTGAGCTACTGGCCTGTCCTGCCTCCAGCGTTCTTTCCGAACGCACATTCAGTGCTGCTGGAGGATTTGTCACCGATCATAGGGTGCGCCTGTCCACCGACTCGGTTGATCGACTGACCTTCATCAAAATGAATCAGTCTTGGATCACCACCAGCTACCAGGCACCTGAAGCGGATATAACGGAATAATTTATAATGTCACATCCCTTCAAGACTGCCTATGCTGATGCTGAGTGACTGTCCTCTTATGTTCACTGACTATCCTCTTCCTCCTCCTCAATGATCCATGCCACCACACCAGTGCCTAAGGCACAATTTTTCAGCCCCTGTTTAACAGGGGCGTGTACTTACAATTTTTTAAAAAAATGCTTCGCAACACGTGTGACTGCTGTGCTCCAAGTACAGTATCTGTGAGGGGTTGCAGTGTTGTGGCACCAGCACCAGTGCCTAAGGCACAATTTTTCAGCCCCTGTTTAACAGGGGCGTGTACTTACAATTTTTAAAAAAAATGCTTCGCAACACGTGTGACTGCTGTGCTCCAAGTACAGTATCTGTGAGGGGTTGCAGTGTTGTGGCACCAGCACCAGTGCCTAAGGCACAATTTTTCAGCCCCTGTTTAACAGGGGCGTGTACTTACAATTTTTTAAAAAAATGCTTCGCAACACGTGTGACTGCTGTGCTCCAAGTACAGTATCTGTGAGGGGTTGCAGTGTTGTGGCACCAGCACCAGTGCCTAAGGCACAATTTTTCAGCCCCTGTTTAACAGGGGCGTGTACTTACAATTTTGTAAAAAAATGCTTCGCAACACGTGTGACTGCTGTGCTCCAAGTACAGTATCTGTGAGGGGTTGCAGTGTTGTGGCACCAGCACCAGTGCCTAAGGCACAATTTTTCAGCCCCTGTTTAACAGGGGCGTGTACTTACAATTTTTTAAAAAAATGCTTCGCAACACGTGTGACTGCTGTGCTCCAAGTACAGTATCTGTGAGGGGTTGCAGTGTTGTGGCACCAGTGCCTAAGGCACAATTTTTCAGCCCCTGTTTAACAGGGGCGTGTAATTACAAATCTTGATCTAATAGTTCACAGCAGGGCCCATTCCTGCGCCCACCAAGAGTAACTATGAGGGCCTACAGTCTTGTGGCAACACCGTCCACCACCACCGCCAAAGGCCCAATTTTTCTGCCCTGTTCATCAGGTGCTTGCAATTACAAATCTTGATCTAATAATAACTCACAGCAGGGCCCATTCCTGCGCCCACCAAGAGTAACTGTGAGAGCTTACAGTCTTGTGGCAACACCGTCCACCACCACCACCACCGCCAAAGGCCCAATTTTTCTGCCCGGTTCAACAGGTGCATGCAAGTACAAATCTTGATCTATTAACTCACAGCAGGGCCCATTCCTGTGCCCACCAGTCTTGTGGCTACACCAACATCTAATAGGGCAAATTTCTGCAGAGTATATACGCCAGGCCCCTACTTTCAAACATCCAACTTACAAACGACTCCTACTTGCAAATGGAAAGAGAAAACAGGAAGTGAGAGGAAATCTACCCCTAGGGAAGGGAAATTCTATCCTGTTAGATTTAATTTGGGAAAAAGGCATCTCCTCTCTACTGATACTTTATCACCAATCCTTGTTTCAATTAAAACCCCACTTTTCCAAAAACATTTGTCATTGGGACAGAAAGTGAGGTGACATGTTCTGAACAGATGTGCAAAGACAGCAAATGTTACAGGGGTGATAACCCCTCCCTATGTTCTCCAAAAAGCTTAAAAATAGATTTTTTTGGGATGGAGCTACACTTCATAATGTACCTGTTCAGATTCTACTTAAGAACAAACCTACAGTCCGTCTCTTGTTTGCACCGCCTATATACTGCTGTTCAGAGTATATAGGGTTGTAGGTATAGGGTTTTATTTTGGGTGCGGGGTCCCCCTTAATATCCATACAAGACCCAAAGGGGCTGGGGTGGGGGGGGGGTGATGGGGTAGCCATGCCATTTTTCTCAAGGATTTTCAGCCATATGGCGGCCAGGACAAGACATGACATTAAAGCCGCAAGTGGTTTTAAATGGCTTCTTTTTTTCCTTTACAAATGTCATTTTGTGCAAGGACAGTTCTAAACACGGGAAACACATGCCACTTCACAGGCATACTTTAGACACCCCCAGGTACCATATTTAAAGGAAAATTTCACTTTTTTTTTCACTTTATGCATCATTAAAATGACTGCTCCCGAAAAAACGTTAGTTTTTAAAAGTTCTTTTTGCATTGATATATGTCCCCTGGGGCAGGACCCGGGTCCCCAAACCTGTTTTATGACATTAACATGCATATTGGCCATTGTAATTAGCACTTTTGATTTCGAACGTTCGCGTCCATTATAACGTATAGGGTTCGAAAATTCGCGCGAACTTTCGGTCCGTTCGAAGGTTCTGGTTCGAACCGAACCCGGGGGTGTTCGGCTCATCCCTAGTATTAATACACAATACATGCTAACATTTCCTGAAATATAATGTATGTGTATTGAGCTTTGCATATACAATCGAAAGTGATCATACCTTTGGTACCATACAGTATATGTAGATCCTTTCCATGTCAACATAAAACAGCAGGGCCTAAGTGAAGTGAGTTTAAGAGCTGCAAGATAATTTGGATTACTTTATAGATCTCATTACCATATGGTCAGATGTGGTACACATTATAAATACTTAAGAGATATTTAATTTTCCTTCTAGTAAGCATGATGTTTGCTCTTGTTCGTGGGAAATAACATTAACCACTTAAAAGACCAGACTGTTAAACTCTCTTCCAGCCCAGGGCATTTTTCAGTTTTCTGCACTGTCAAACTTTGGCAGTTAATCATGCAACACCGTACCCAGATTTAGTCTGTGTGAAAGTTAGAGTCTACAAACTTTGGCATATATTGTATATTTTTGAAAAATCAATCCTGAAGTACTGATTGCTTATTTCATTTTTTTTGAGGCCCTACAATGCCAGGATATTACATATACCCCCATAATGACTCCTTTTTGGAAAGTAGATAGTCCAAGGTATTCAGTAAGAGGCATGGTCATTTTTTTTCAATCAAAGGAAGGGGGTTTTGTAAGGGATTATAACGCTTCCTATATATAAACAGGTACAGATATTTCCTAAAAAGTATACATTTTATTACAAAAAGTTGCAATTTCTTCTCCCAATTTATTGGGAAAATGAAGAAATAAAATAAAGTTTTTTTGTTTTTTTTCCCACACTGTTGTCATATAAATATTAGTTTAAAAATTGTGATCTCGATTCAACCCCCCTCATGATCTTAATCCAGCATTTCCATTCTATTTAAACACGGCAGAGCCAATCTCTGCTCACTCACAGCTGTCAACATTGCAAGATAACTATAAACAAAGTATCATTTGGTTCTTTTAGAGCAAAGGGATGAACTTCTGTCTGCAAGCGAGGTCAGTTTAACCACTTAAAGACCAGGCCTTTTTCTGACACTTGTTGCTTACAGGTCAAAAATCTGTATTTTTTGCTATAAAATTACTTAGAATCCCCAAACATTATGTATATTTTTTTTTAGCAGAGACCCCAGAGAATAATATTACAGTTGTCGCAATATTTCATGTAACATTGTATTTGCGCAGCGGTCGTTCAAACCCAATTTTTTTGTATAATGTGAAAGATGATGTTACGCCAAGAATCGTGAGAAAATCGTGATCTTTATTCTAAGCATAATGGAATATATTTCTGGATTTTTTTTATCCTAGTAATGATGGCAATCGACTTGTAGCAGGGCTTTGATATTGCTGGGGACTATCGGACACTAACTGACATTTTTGACACTTTGCAGGAACCATTGACACAAATACAGTGATCAGTGCTAAAAATATGCACTGTACTAATGACGCTGGCTGGGAAGGAATTAAACTGTGTGCCTAGCCAGTGTTTTTGGGGAAAACAGTGTGTTGCTTTGACTAGAAGAGTTTTGATTCCAGTCTCTGCTTTGCACAGACACAGAATCATTCCTTCCCCTATCAGAACTCAGATAAGCCTTGTTTACATAGGCATATCTCGGTTCTCTCTTACTAACCATTTGCGGGTGCTGGAGAACATTGAGTCCCCAGGACCCGCAGATCAGCTTCTGCTGTGAATTATCACAGCAGAAGTGACCTTCAGGCGGAAATGCAGAATCCTATAAATATACATGATTCTGCCCACAGCTGCGGCCCTGTAGCAGTAAAAGTGCTGTAGGGCGGTCAGCAAGTGGTGAACTAACATTGTACGCAAAGAAAGCAGGTGAGCAAAACTCTGACTTGAAACATTTTTTACCACAGCAGAGTGTTTAACCTAGAGATACAAAAACTGATTTAGAAAATTGTCCACAGGAACCTGCTTTTTATAGAAGGTCCAGGAACTGATTAGTTGTATGTAAGGTCCTTCAGTTTTCGGTTGGTCTCTGGTTGACTATGCAAGAAAAAGCAAGCCCCGATGTAGATTATTCCGTATGTTTCCCAAAAAAACGGTTTAAAGAAGGCAGGAGTATATATCTGAATGCCTTCAGGGTGCCTTCTCTTTTAACTTGTGAAAAATAAAAATATTAAGGGCAAATCAGTAAAAACTGAGCAGTGTTGTTATGACAGACATATATTAGACATACCATCACACTCCCGAAACGTAAGCACCAAGCCTTGCGGTGATCTTCTGTCTGTAATTGTTTGTGTTTAGACAAACAGATGTGAACTACAGTGTATTCTTCTATTCTTGGGTCAAGTATCAGCTGTTTCCAGTGGCTACTGTTTGTATTCAGGAGCTGCCTCTGGCATTGTGTTATTTAACAGGCCATGCAAGTGTTGTCAAGTGGCTTGACATGTAGTGCAAAATTCTTTTCTTTAACAAAACAAAGTTTAAGATCTTTAACAGACCAGTTGACTATTGTGCTATGAATGTCATGTAGTTCTGTGAAAATACCATACAGTGCATCCTGGGAAAGTATTCACAGCGCTTGACTTTTTCACATTTTATTATATTACAGCCTTATTCCAAAATGTTCCTCAAAATTCTACAAACAATATCCCATAATAGAACATGAAAGAAGTTTGTTTGAAATCTTTGCAAATTTATTAAAAATAAAAAACGAATAAATCCCATGTACAAAAGTATTCACAGCCTTTGCTCAATACTTTCTTGAAGCACCTTTGGCACCAATTGCAGCCTCAAGTCTTTTTGAGTATGATGCTACAAGCTTGGCAGACCTATTTTTGGGCAGTTTCTCCCATTCTTCTTTGTAAGACCTCCCAAGCTCCATCGCGTTGGATGGGGAACGTCGTGCACAGCCATTTTCAGATCTCTCTAGAGATGTTTAGTCGGGTTTAGGTCTGGGCTCTGGCTGGGCCACTCAAGGACATTCACAGAGTTGTCCCAAAACCACTCCTTTGTTATCTTGGCTGTGTTATTAGGGTTTTTGTCCTGTTGAAAGATGATTTTTTCACCCCAGTCTGAGGTCCAGAGCGCTCTGGAGCAGGTTTTCATCAAGGATCTCTCTGTACATTGCTGCATTCATCTTTCCCTCGATCCTGACTAGTCTCCCAGTTCCTGCCACTGAAAAACATCCCCAGAGCATGATGCTGCCACCACCATGCTTCACTGTAGGGATGGTATTGGCCAGGTGATGAGTGGTGCCTGGTTTCCTCCAAACATGACACTTGCCATTGAGGCCAAAGAGTTCAATCTTTGTTTCATCAGACCAGAGCATTTTGTAGTCCTTCAGGTGCCTTTTGGCAAACTCCAGGTGGGCTGTCATGTGCCTTTTACTAAGAAGTGGCTTCCATCTGGCCACTCTACCATACAGGTCTAATTGGTGGAGTGCTGCAGAGATGATTGTTCTTCTGGAAGGTTCTCATTTCTTCACAGAGAAACGCTGGAGCTCTGTCAGAGTGACCATCGGGTACTTGGTCACCTGATTAAGGCCCTTTTTCCCCAATCGCTCTAGGAAGAGTCCTGGTGGTTCCAAACTTCTTCCATTTAGGAATGATGGAGGCCACTGTGCTCATTGGGACCTTCAATGCGGCAGCAATTTTTCTGTACCCTTCCCCAGATCTGTGCCTCGATACAATCCTGTCTCGGGGGTCTTCCTTGGACTTCCTTGGTCTATGCTCTGACATGCACTGTTAACTGTGGGGCCTTTTATATAGACAGGTGTGTGTATTTCCAAATCATGTCGAATTAACTCAATTTACCAGTTTTAGAAACCTCTCAAGGATGATAAGTGGAAACAGGATGTATCTGAGCAACAATTACTCCCTTTCACATTCTGGTTGACCGAGGCACTGCTGGTGTAACACTGCATCCTGGGAAGTTCCTGTCACATGTTCCAGGAAGCAGACCCAGAGAGCCAGAAAGTAAAGGGAGATGGATTTATGTGCCCCTAGTAAAAATAACCACCTTGAGAAGAATTTGGAGGAATAGAAAAGTAAGGTATGCAAAGAATACCTGCAAAAATTGCAATTTTTATAAGGATGGAAGTAACTCAACCCCTTGGCACCAGCCGCACACAAATCTGTGGCCTCTCAGTGGGTGGGCCTTTGCGCCGAGTGTCCGCATATTTGCTTTCATCTATGCAAGTGCTGAAAGCGCATGCCCTGCCCTACAGTTAGTATACAGTGGGCCAAGATCCCTGGACATTAGCCTTCCCCCTTTTTTATCAGTTGGGCAGGCTGGGACCAAAAAGCTCAGGAACTGTGCACACATACTTAACTCTTCCCCCACCCCAGCTTGGGCCAGCCACTAACTAACTAGTGCAGCAATAAGCAACCTGTGTATATAAGACCTCATGCACATTGGACTTTTTCTGCTGCTTCTAGGGACATTTAGTGTTTTTTTTTTTCCTGCCTCTAAACACCCCCGTATGTTAGCCTATGTGTCCATTCACACATAGGTGTTTAGAGGCAGGGAAAAAACCCACAATCAGTGCATCCAGGAGCAGCAGAAAAATGCTTGACACTCCTAAATGCGCCTAAGCATTCTATGCGTTTAGCGCTTGAGTGTCAATTAATTTCAAAGGCCATAATAAATTATTCTGGCCAATGAAATAAATTACCACACAAGCAATTGACGTGCCTAAATGCGTTCCAGGCAATTACAAGCTTTGAGCATTTTTTTTTTTGCCAAAATGCGGCTGCCATCTATAGCCAGAAGACTTTCAAATCAGTTGGTCGATAAGAGGACCTACACATCCTGCTGAAATGTAAAGGAAGCAGAGCAGAGGCAATTGCAGTCTTTTCTATCTGCAGCTATGGTAGTGTCCCATAACAAATACTATTGGGTGGACTGGGTGTTTAAATAGCACAAAAAAAAGTTTGGCATAGTCTAGACTTGTGAAAAGGAATACCTGTAATTCTTTTGAAAGGTAGCAGATGGCATTTCTGACTTGAAAATGCAGCCTTATTACACAAATGACTTGAAGGACCAGGAAATGAGTGCACAGAGAGGAAAATGGTGGCAATACAGCTTTTTGTTTTAAACTGTGGTGTCCCTTTAATGGTTGGTTATTCACGAAAGCACCAGCTAAATAAAGTAGGTTTATGTCAAACAAGCCCATATTTAAAATCATACAATATTAGCACATATTGCTCATGTGAGACCTGAAGATATGATTGATACTAGCTTTGATTGCATTTCATTTAGGGTTTTAACCTGCTGTGTAATTTCATGAAGGTGTCTTGGGTAGGCGTTTTACATTCCTGGTATAATTAAGTAGAATATTCTCTTGAAAGGTTCATAGAAGGTAGTGTTTGAAAATGAATAATTACTGGTAATTTGGGGTTGCGGAAACCTATAAAATGGAAAATATTAGGAAATATGATGGGTGCCAAATCTTTATAATGTGAGGACTTTCTAAATCACATTAAAGTAGTGAACTAATTAAGAAATCCTTCTGATATGTCATGGTAGATGGAGGAACTGCTTATAATATAAATTCAGGGCAGAATATTTCCCACAGAGATATGGGCAGAATGCATCTGCTGTCAGTTTCCTTTGATATTTGAACAAACATATTGGTGTTACCCATTTTGAGATGAATGACTATATACGGCTGACAGCACATAAGCATTTTGATATGTTGCACATTTATTTGTAGAGAAAGCTTTCCAGCTGTTTTCCAGAAATCTTGTGTGCAATTAGCATAACTCTTAACTTCACTAATGTTTCTTTAAATACCACAAAAAGGATGCCAAATGTGTACATTGAGGGACACAGGAAATGTTCAGCCTAGCATTTCTCAACCTTTTTTTCAGTTGTTTTCGTAGTTTTCGGGCACCCTTTAAAAGTATGAAAAATCTGGAGGCATCCCAGTTTAAAATGTACGTGTTCCTTATCAATGGGAAACCTGAGCCTGGGACAATGCACACAACTGCCTTGATGAAATGTACTTCTTTTTAGAACCCTCCATCACATCATGGGCTCTCCACTACAACAAAGCCCTGCTCATAGATGTGATCCCCTCATCACATCAGTCACCCCTATACATTAAATGGCTCCAATACATGTCCTCCCATCACCACAGAGGTCCCCCATCACATTAAAGTCCTCAGTCATATAGAGCCCCCAGTCACACAGGTCCCCATCACAGAGAAACACAAATCACACAGTTTCTCCTTAACATCAGAGGCCTACATTTTGCCTCCAGCAAAGGGTGAGAGGTCTGGAGTAGGCAGACTTCTGTCTTCTGTCTAAATCAGGGTCATGTGTTGCCATGGTGTGGGTGAGCCAGGTGCCCTCACCGGAGCAACATGGTGCTGCCCCCCCCCCCCCCCCCCCACTTGCACATAGCAACTTATGATGCTAATCCTGGGCAAATTGGGTCCCATGCTTGCAGCCCCTCTTGGGAAGCAGGATGGTACCCTGGTTAAGAAAGTGTTTTAGCATTCCAGTTACACTGCCTCCTACAGGAGAACCAGAAACTGGCAACAAAAAAAAGCCTGTTACCCAGCATAATTACCCGACCCACAAACAGCATGTCTCAGTTTTGTTGCCAGTGTCCTCCGTGTAGTGGAAGGGTTTTCTTCAGCTCTACTGTTCTGTTTTCATCTAGAAGATTTTTTCTACTGGTAGATTCATGCCTGAAATATTAGAGTGGGATTCCAGGTTAACACATTACTAGCCTTAAAACTGTTCCCTCTTAATACCTATGCTGACTAACATGTGTAGGAAAGATTAATATACCTACCTTTTATCTGGCTAACCTGGTTCAGTCACTTGATCTCTACTGTGTCAGCCATCGGCATCTGCAGGGGAGAGGAGAGAGCACCGATAGGCTTCAATGGCCCATCCATTGTTGAAGCCATGCTGGTTGACACAGGGGAACTGGGTAATGTGACTGTACTAGAGCGGCCTGAAAATACTTAAGTATTTACATCTTTTGACACAGGTTCGTTAGCATAGATATTGGAGGGGAACAATTTTACATCTAGTTATCTGTAAGCTGGATTTCCACTTTAAATCCTTGAAGTTTCTCCAGTCAGTCAATAAGTGTAGGTGTTGTGACAACTCTTAAATCCTTGATGGTTTTTCTGGTCATCTTCAACTACTGGCACATGCAAGCCAGACTTGAAAATCCTGAAAAGCTCTTCAGTTAGCCAAGCAGTGCAGGTTTCTAGTTCATGAACTGTAAAGGTATTTTCTCTGCAGCAGTCCTGCATTTGGCAGTGACTACCTGTCTGTGTTCCAGTTCACACAGGACTTCACTGTTTAGGTCATGCCAGTATACCTAGGGATTCTTTATGGGTTTTTAGTCCAGAGTTGAGACCGTTTACATATACCTGTCTCTGCAGCTCACCGTTGTGAGTACCTCCAAATGCTTGTGCGGAGTTGAGGTTACCTCTGTTTGGTACTGAGGCTAGGTCAGCCTTTCGCAACATTTTCAACACAGAGGAACCCTTGAAATAACTTTCTGGTCTCAGGGAACCTCTGCTAAAAATGACTATATCTCCAACTTATGATACATTGGTGTGATGGTCAGTGGGAAGAATGTTCCTCACACTTGAGGTCATTGGGAAGACCTACCCCCTTATAGATAGCTTAAAAGATCAATGGTGTCAGTGGGAATTTATCTTAGTGGCAGAAATTGCTCCTTGCTCAAGGAACCCCTAGAAACCTCTTGAGGAACCCCGGGGTTCCATGGAACCCTGGTTGAGAAACCCTGGGCTAGGTATTTGGTGTTTTTGTTTTACAGAAGTAATTGTAGCTGACTGGCCATTTTTTGTGGGGAGTAAAGATTCCCTTTTTATTGCTGGGCTTGTTTTATACTTCATGCACTTTACATGTTGGGCACAAGGAGGAGCCCTTCTCTTTTATTTTCAGCAACAGGCTATAATGGGGAGATGTTTTTTTTTTTTTTTTTCCTTCCCCTCCTTCTCCCTAGCTGCGCTGAATGATTTAGCTGTAACTGACAGCATGCACACAGGTGATGTCTAGCTTAATAGATCCCCCTGTTTCTTCCTAATACAGATTAGGCAATCGGTCATGTGATTGGGCACGCTGAATGGATAGGGTTATCCTCATGCAGTACAGAGGTGCAATGTCTTAATAATTTGATACATATGGAGAAAAAAACAGTAGGTTATTAAACCAGGTTTTGACATTTGTTGCCTGTAAACTGAAGAGCAACAGAAACACAAGTCATCTGACTTTTCCCTAAGTTAAAGAGGAACTGCAGTCTGCTCACATAATTTGAAATAAAATTACAAATTTATTAACAAAATTAATAAAATCTTTGCCATTCTGAAGCATCCCTCCAACCACTTTGCATATTATTTTATATATACTGGTACTGGTATATACTAGGTACTTGCACTGCTTATTGCATACAGGGTGCAGCATTAGTAAATTCAGAGGGAGGGCAGCATTTAAAGCTTACTTTCTAGAGAGCCTTTCCTTATTCTTTAAAGTGGTTGTAAACCTCCGACATGAAATATGAAAAAAGCACATCCTTCTATAGTTTAATTGTCTCTATCCACCTGTGTGATTATCCACCTGCTGCCTCCTTCCTCTGTTATCTGCATGAGTCACTGACAGATTTTCCCAAATTAAAGAGATAATTGTTGAGGAGGAGAGTTTCAGCACACAGTCTGTGATTGACAGTCACAGTTGTGCATATTCCCTGTGTAGCGTGAGGAGGTGGGGGGGGGGTTGTTTTTATTCTTTCCAATCAGGGCTCAGAGCTCTCCTCACTGAGCTCTGCAGCGTGAGACTTCAGATCACCCTTCCCCCTGCTTTTCAGAACTGAGCGATGCTGTAAACAATATGTGTTTTGGAAGACTGTAAAGCAGAGAGTGATGCAGATAAACAGATACAACATATGTAGGAGGTTTTGTTACATCTCTGTGAATCACCTGAGGATGGTCACTTTACTGGGTATATGTAAGGGTTTACAACAACTTTAATTCCAGATATGATCTTTATTGCATACTTACCAGCTAGTCACTATTTTAAGCATGCAGGTCTTATATTTAAAGTGGAGTCCCACCCAAAAAAAAAAAAATGTATGTGCATAAAAAAAAAAAACATTTGGAGAAAATTTTATTTTTACACACCTCTAAATGCCTGTTGCTAGGGGGTCCCTCGTAGTTTCCCTCCTTCAGCGTCTGGGCTCTTGATGTTACTTACCTTGATGCAGGAAAGGAGATTAGCTCTGCCCCCTCCCTCTTGTCAATAATCTGGGAAACGTCACAGGTCCCAGATGATTGCGTGGCCAATCACGGTGCTCGGCGCCACTCACCCATGCGCAGTGGGTGCCCAGCTGTGAAGCCACAGCCGGGTGCCCTTATCCGAGCATGCAGGAAAGGGGGTGGGGACGAGCGAGTGCCCCCCTCCTGAGCCGTAACCAGGCCGCGTGCCCTCAACATGGGGGATGTCTTAGGGAAAGGGGGGCCCTAAGGGCCCCCACCCCAAAGCACCTTGTCCCCGTGTTGATGAGGACAAGGGCCTCTTCCCGACAACCCTGGCCGTTGGTTGTCGGGGTCTGCGGGCGGGGGGCTTATTGGAATCCGGGAGCCCCCTTTATTAAGGGGGCCCCCAGATACCGGCCCCCCCACCCTATGTGAATGAGTATGGGGTACCATGTACCCCTGCCCATTCACCTGGTGGATAAAAAGTGTAAATAAAAACACAACACAAGTTTTTTAAATACTTTATTACACAGTTCTGGGGGTCTTCTCGCCGGACTCCTCCACTATCTTCTGCTAGCTCTTTTACTAGCGGAGGAGCCCGGCTTTCTCATTCTTCACCGCCGCCGCCTGGGGGTCTTGTTCCGACTCCGGGGGTCTTGTCCCACTCTTCTGTTCTTCTTCCCGCCGTCGCCGTCGTCGCCGCCACCGCCTTCTGCTTCTTCTTTCTTCATCTGATGTTGACACAACGCTGGCTCCTCTTCTAATGGCCAAGACTTGTTGCGCGGCCAGTTATATAGGGACAATAGGCAGGGCCACCGTCTCATGTCACATGGTGACCCCGCCCCCATATGATGTCACAGTCCCAGCATCCTCCGGGACTGTGACATCATAAGGGGCGGGGTCACATGTGACATGAGTTGGTGGCCCCACCCCTTGCCCCTATATAACTGGCCGCGCAACACGTCTCGGCCATTAGAAGAGGAGCCAGCGTTGTGTCAACATTGGATGAAGAAAGAAGAAGCAGAAGGTGGCTGCGACAGCAGCAAGACGAACAGAAGAGCGGGACAAGACCCCCGAAGTCGGAACAAGACCCCAGACGGCGGCGAAGAAGGAGAAAGCCAGGCTCCTCTGCTAGTAAAACAGCTAGCAGAAGATAGCGGAGGAGTCTGGCGAGAAGACCCCCCAAGACGGAAGAAGACCCCCCGGAGCTGTGTAATAAAGTATTTTAAAAACTTGTGTTGTGTTTTTATTCACACTTTTTTTCCACCAGGTGAATGGGTAGGGGTACCTGGTATCCCATACTCATTCACATAGGGTGGGGGGCCGGGATCTGGGGGCCCCTTATTGAAGGGGGCTTCCGGATTCCGATAAGCCCCCCCGCCCGCAGACCCTGACAACGAACAGCCATGGTTGTCGGGAAGAGGCCCTTGTCCTCATCAACATGGGGACAAGGTGCTTTGGGGTGGGGGGGCCGCAGGGCCCCCCTTTCCCCAAGGCACCCCCCTGCCGGATAGTCCGCTCGTGTGTACGCGCCATAAGTGTCCGATTATTAAAAGTCAGCAGCTGCAGTATTTGTCTCTAACACTGATTTCTTCCATTCCAATATGATTTGGATTTTTATTTACCAAAGCAATAGTATTATACAGTTTTTTTTTTTTTTTTTTTAAATAGTCTGCATCTATTTCCAAGTCTCTAAAATATTCATAGACTTCTGCAGTAATCATGTGAGAGACCCTTTTTAAGCTCCTGCTGAGACAACTGAGAAAAGCAAGATCTTTGAATTGCATCCCCTGAGTATGCAAGTATCCCCATGGGACTTCGATGAAGGTATTTATGCTGCTTGTATGTTTTGGTGCATTTCTTTTCATAACGTTCTCAATTGAACAGCACAAAATCACCCATTGAAAAAGATCTCAGGGGATGGAATTTCAGAATGTCTTTAGAAAAGACTCTCCTTTTAAAATTGGATCTTGTTCTGGCAAGAGACTGAGAAGAAGAGTATTTGCTTGTTTCTGGTCTGCTTTGGTACATGCAGACATGTTCAAGACATTCAGTTCATCCAAACACTAGAATGAGAAAGATGTGCGATCTAAGATACTCTTCTTCTGTGGGCAAAAGCACCTATTGTATATTGGCTAGACTTGTTCAATTATTACAGTCCATCAACAAGTGCTTGAAAAAACATTCTTCACAACAGACGATGGCCTTTGACACACAACAGGTCAACCCTTGAAGAAGATGGTTTACAGCAGCAGGATAACATGCTGGGTGTTACTTCCCATCCACCAAGAACAGAAAAACGAGTCTACAATATGAAAAAGGTCCAATTTGATGAATCTGCTGTGACATGCAGAGAGAGTGTAGTCTTATGCCCTGTATACACAATAGGATTTTCCGACAACAAAACCGTGGATTTTTTTCCGAAGGATGTTGGCTCAAACTTCTCCTGCATACACATGGTCACACAAATGTTGTCGGAAATTCTGAACGCCAAGAAAGCGGTGACGTACGATGCGTACGACGAGCCGAGAAAAATGAAGTTCAATAGCCAGTGCGGCTCTTATGCTTTATTCCGAGCATGCGTGGACTTTTGTGCGTCGGACTTATGTAGACACGCTTGGAATTTCAGACAAGTTTTGCTCTCAAACATTTGTTGGTGGAAATTCCGATAACAAATGTTCTATGGAGCATACACATGGTCGGCCTTTCCGACAACAAGCTCACATCCAACATTTGTTGTTGGAAAATCCTATCATGTGTACAGGGCATTCGAATCTGGTATGCGCCTCAAAAGTCCTTGGATTTCATAATATCTTTTGTCAGCAGTTCTGGCTGGTTGTGATAATTGATACCACAGCATACTGTATCTGAGCGTTGTTGACTGTATACCCCATTTCCCCTATGTATACTTAATAAGTATAGCTAATAAAGTGACCGATGAGTGCAGGTGTTACGGGCTTAACTTTTGAAGGTGTCTTGAAAAATACCTGTGAGTGATGCCAAACTTTTTTTCAAAAGCCTATTTCCTTACAGAAGTCGCATGCAAAAGAGCACAACGTGTGTAGCACAGGCAGGTTTGGTTCAATTGGTATACCAAGTAGGCCTTTTTTAGGGGACCTTCCCCAAATATTGCTCTAGGTAAATAGGTGAACCAGAGCCTTTGCTAAGGGAAAGACTGGGTTTGATAATAAAGTTGTCAGTGCCTTCACTCAGGACAGGGCCTCTGAAGAGAAGGGATTCTCTTACTGAGAAATTAACCAGTAATCTAATCAAAGTAATTTGGAGTAGAATAACTACTGTAACCAGCATAGAACTAACCATAGGTAAATAGATGCCCACAAGTATGGAACTACTACAAGCTTTATATTAGAAAAGATACATATGTATATTCAATGTGTAAACGGGTATTATCAGCAAATGGGCCCAACAAGAGCAGGTGCAATTGTGAACATATACCCAGCTATATATATTCATAAAGATAACTTCAGATGAATGTTGCAGCAAAGTTCAGTTGCAGTGGCCCCTGAGGATGATCACGATGTGGCGTCCATCTTCGTGTTGGAAAGACAAGATCAGCGGTGATGGGGAGATCCTCCAACTAACCGGCCTGGAACTCAGATTCTCACTGACAGAAACTGTGGTGTGTCACTGGAATTCAGTCACTTATCTACTCTGCCTCTTAGTCCCTAGTAGTTTCTAATCTATCATGCAGCCTGGACCTCTAACTATCAGAAGTGGCTGTTGGATGCCTAACCTGGCTCTAGCCTATGCTGATTAGCAAGTCCTAAGCTAAAACTAATTATAGAATTCTGAACCAGAAGGGACAGGGTTAACTAAAATAAGAGCTGCATATACACTCTATTTCAATAATCAGGTTTACCTACTAACATACTGGTAGGTGACCACTACATGCATACATTAGCACAGACTTGGCTATCTGGCACCGTGCATGTGAGAAAACAATATGACAGAGGTGCTTCTGTTACAAGGATTTACCAACACATGCAATAAGCTATGGGAAGCTGCAGTTGAACTATTAGAACATAGGAATACTTGCATTATAATCTCTGATTCTGGTCTGGGTGAAAATACAACAGCAGCAACTCCCCTTGGCAGGACATGTGTCTGAGATGGGGACAATAAGTACATACATAATAAATTGACAGTCATTTAGAAATCAGACCGTAGAGGACAGCACACCCCTAAAGAAGAATGACCAAACATTATCCTTTGGAAATACCCTAAAGTTAACGTTGCTTAAAATATACCTAAACCTAAAATGATCATAACATAATATAAGGGCAATGCAAACGTATGCATTTATTAAAAAAATATTTATTTTCTTTAGCGCTGAAGGTGGTATTTAATATGCAAATCCTATTTGCATCGTCTGCTATGCAGATACACTTATCCTTGCAAATGAAGTGATAACTTCACTCATTCTGTTATCCTATCCTACACTACATTCAGCACTCACGACTGTGTGTGCTTCATTTTTAAATGATTCATTCCATTATGATTCATACCTTACTTTCTGTTATGATGAGCAATGCAGTGAAGCATGATATAAACAGAGATATCAGTAGCAGCTCAGGAAATATGCCTTCTGTGTTATGCTAGATAAATATTTACCTTGGATTATTTAATTGTGCACTGTACATAAGGAGTACATTAAAATAGGGTCCCTCAAATTAAGCCTATTAAAGATTACATTTTCATACTCTAAAAGTACAAAAAGTGATGGCTAGGTGTCTTGGCAGTGTTAACGCATAGCCTTAAAGGATAAGATATTATAAACCTAAAAATCTATGATTGTAAACAGAAACTGTTTATAGATCATAGCATTTTTTTTTTTTTTTTTAACGAAGTCCAATATTCTTTACGAAGAGTAACATTACAATACATTTGTAGATTTGCCCTATATTGATTATTTGCCTTAGAATCCTTACTGATTGACTGCTGATATAAAGATATAGATGTCCTATAAGCCAGCTGGAGATAGCATTGTATTCATTTAATAATAGACTAACCCATGGACTTGCATAAAAGTGACCCTCTTATGAGAGGAATATGGGGCTACCATTACTGATCGTTTTCTGAATATGCCAATTGCCTGGCTGAGTCTGACTTGAAGGCAAAGCAATTTATGCCCTATACGGAATCATTTGGGGATCATAAAATCGTAGTGACATGGCCAGTAATGGGCAAGTTTAAACATGTGGAAATATTTTTTTTTTAAGATGATCAATCACCAATGGATATTTAATATTCTTCAGTTTTACCTTTTTTTTTTTAGATTTTGTTTTTTTTTTTCAGACTTTTTTATTTATTTTTTTATAATTTTTTTATTTAATGGTATGCATCAAAATAACACAACATGACAAGATAACCAGATTGGGTACAAATAGTGCATGAAGAACAATTTTCAATAACACATATTAAAAAAATATAAGAATCAGAACTTGTGAGCATTGCCTACAAGCTCTCCTTTTAGACACGTTGAGGCTGGGTTCACATATGAGCACACAGTGGCTCACAGCAGCAGTCCGGCGCATCCTCATTCACCGTTTCAGGTCAGATTTCAGACCGAATTTTGGGCTGAATTCGGACCTGAAACAGACCAAAAGATGCACAACATTCCTGTGCAAATCGCACCAGAGCGGCTTTATAGAGAGCCAGTCACAATCTCCTGCTGATGAAGATGCAAATTAAGGACTCTGGATGGCCGCACTCCAAGAAAAATTCAAAAGCCTTTATTGGTAAAATATGGAATCACACAAAATTTTCTTGGAGTGCGGCCATCCAGAGTCCTTAATTTGCATCTTCATCAGCTTGTGCCGTGCCTGCACCTGGGTTCTATAACCATAGGAATAGCTGTGGGATTGAGTTTGGGTGGATTATCCTGGAGCGGTGGATCTCTTCATACCACAATCTCCTGCTATTGCGAATTGGATGTGGGGCAGCTGCATCCAATTGGCACTAGTGTGAACCCAGCCTGAGGGTATACACACTATTTCTGTCAGGTAAGGCCATATATTTCTGAAAAGAGGCTCTTTTGAGCGGAAGAGGGGTGGATTACTGTTGCAGGTGTGAAGTGCAGGCACCTTCTTCCAGGTAGTGTTATGCCACGTACACACGTTTTGCTGTTGGAAATAAGTCCGAAGGTTTTTTTCGACGGAATTCAGCTCAAACTGTCTTGCATACACACAGTCGCACCTAATTCCGATGGTCAATAATGCGGCAACGTACAACACGTACAGCGGCACTATAAGGCTGCTTTCACACTGGGGCGGTTTGCAGGCGTTATTGCGCTAAGAATAGCGCCTGCAAACCGACCCGAAACAGCTGTTGCTGTTCCTTCAGTGTGAAAGCCCGAGGGCTTTCACACTGAAGCGGTGCGCTTGCAGGACGCTCAAAAATGTCCTGCAAGCCGCATCTTTGGCTCGCTATAGGAGCGGTATATTTACCGCTCCTATAGCGCCCGGTCCCATTGAAAACAATGGGGGAGCGCGCCGAACCCGCCCGCAAAACGCCGCTGCAGGCGGTATTGACCCTTTTTTGGCCGCTCGCGGGGGGTAAAACCACCCCGCTAGCGGCCGAAATGCGCCGCTAAAACGCCAGTAAAGCGGCGCTAAATATAGCGCCGCTTTACCGCCAGCGCCCCCACCGCTCCAGTGTGAAAGCAGCCTAAAAAGGAAGTTTAATGCTTCCGAGCATGCGTCAAATTGTTTCCGAGCATGCGTCAGATTTTTTACGCGTCGGAATTGCATACACACAAACGGAATTTCCAATAGAAACTTTTTCCGTCTGAAAAATTGAGAACATGCTCTCAATTTTTTGCTGGCCGAAATTCCGCCAGCAAAATTCCGATGGAGCCTACACACGGTTGCATTTTCCGATGAGAGTCTCTCATCGGTCTTTTGCTGGCCGAAATTCCGATCGTGTGTACGCGGCATTAGAATTTGCCAATTGTCCCCAATTGTACATTCATATTGACCCCCTCTGATGGACAGCCTCCCAGGCCAGTAGGAAGGGGCAGACAAGCTTTAGCTCTCAAAGTGCTAATACTTTACCTGCCAAAGCTACCTTAGATTTAACCATGACAGTAGGGTTTTGCCGGCTGCAGCAGGTTATGCACCATCACCTGTAACTGCACATTCTAGCAGATTTTATTGATCCAATGCAAAGTCTTTATAAAAGTGGAGATTATAAATTTCCATTTCTAGCTGCTTCTCCTACTAAATTTGTAAACGTTCTACATTGTGTTTTCCACTTTTGTATATTCCTTTCATCTTGTGTGATGGGAGTTGATTAGAAAGTAAATAGCCTGAGAAAACTAAGTGTTGTTTTTGACTAGTGTGTGCCATAGCTCCCAACAGCAGATGCTTCAAATCTTTACAGTTTATGTCTGTTCCTGGTACACTTAGGCACTAAATGAATAGCAGTTATAATGTGTAGACATGTACAGAATTGGAAACTGTAGGCACTCTCTATAGAAATGCCAGCAAGCTAGCTTAATAGAGTTTGCATCATTGGAAATCTCATTGCCAGTGATAACCAGGTTTTAAGCACCCAGCAGTGCAGAGAATCAAATTACTAAACAGTGTATAATTTTCTGTAGTGTTGCTAAGTAAAATCAGACTGAGCAGATTCTATTCTCGAATAAGTGTTGACAATAGTAATTTGAACCAAATTTGTTCCTTCATATGCAAATTGGCAATGGTGTGGGACTCTTTGAGCATAACAATTCCTTATTTAAACATTACACCCCCAATGCAGTTTCTGTTCAGTCTATTTCATCTGCATTGAATAAATGTCTCCAAAGTAGACTTGCATACACAATTGTCAGTAAATTGAATGGCATCTTAGGTCACAGATTCTAGCAAATGAAGTGCACAATACTTTTTAGTACACACATGGCTTTTAATTATGGTATAAAATTACTAATACTTGATCAACCACGGTATTTATACTAAGTAATTTTAAACAGACTAAAAAGACAATGCTAAATACTTACCACAAAATCCACCTCGTGGTGACGTTCAACTTTTGGGAAGATATCGGAAGATTGAGTTTCTGCCCGACTTGGCTTCAGGTAGATGGCAATGCCTGTGATTATCAACACTGTGGGATTGTGGAAGTCCAACTAGTCATTATTAAAGAGGAACTGAACTCTAAAAACTGTGCACCCCAAAAAATCAGACAGAGGACAAATGACTAGTCCCCAGCATTTTCAGGTGGTCTCCCTGCAGCTGATAATTTCCAAAAACTGGCTTACCATGCTCTATTTCTGGTGTCTCTGGTGGAGGCAGCAATCTTGGTTGAAGCAGGGCTTTTGCTTCCTCATGTCACAACTGTTCTCCTTGTTGGAGGATATGACATCATCAAGTCTCACTACCGATGTTCTGAGATTAACTGTCACAGGCAATGCCTTGATCATACACTACAGATACAGTATACAGCTATGTTGTAGGCCAGAGGTAGGCAACCTCAGCCCTTCAGCTGCTTTGAAACTACAAGACCCTGACAATCACAGGCATAACTGCTAGAGGCATGATGGAATTTGTAGTTTCACTACAGCTGGAGTTCTGGGGTTGCCTTCCCCCTGTTGTAGGCACAGGAGTGCCTAGGCTCACTCAGATATCAGGAAATGATCTTCTATTTTTTAGGAGGAATTCCAACAAAATGAACATTTCAGGGTACTGGCATGGGACAGTTAACATTTCTAGATGTTGCCTGTAACATAGAAAATCTTCTATTTTGAGCTCAGTTCTACCTTAAAAGCTAAGATGTTTTTCAACCACCCAGTGCCCATCTAAAATTCAAATATAGGTTTTGGCTGCATAGTGTTTTTTAGGTGTTTGCTTGTTTATCTTTTGTTATGTTAGAGGAGACTGCTGTCTGGGGTTAGGGGGTTAGATACTGTAGGATTCAGCAAAAGCATTGACAATATTACAATCCAAAGTGACACCAAGAGTCAAAAGCCAGAGAGGGAAGTCCGAACCATGGGACCAGAGACTAGATGTTATGTCACTAGTGATGGATATAGAGTTATATAGCTGACACTAATAAGCTTCAGCCCCTGCAGGTTGAACAACCGAGGCAGATATAAATACTGACCAATGGAGGCAGACTCAAAATGAACAGCCATCCCTCTGGTCTTAAAATGTATTGTAACCGTACGGTCTACCTTCATATTGTAAAGTGCTATGTAAACCATTGGAGCTATATAAATCCTGTGTAATAACAATAACAATGATAACGGGAACAATTCCAGGAATAGCCACACATCACAGATGGATATATTTACAAAACCTAATGCTGGAACCGAAGGTTGCCAGCCAGGACTGGCACTCAAGACTGAAGCAAGCTGACAACAGAAAGTAGATTGAACGGTTGCTGGGAGCAACTACACAGATAGAAGCAACCCAGCAGCTTGTATTGGAACAGAAATATGCTAGAACAGCAAACAGACCAGACAAAAGTGAAATAAATATTTTAGGAAACAAAGAAACTGAACATAGTAATAGATTAGACTAGTATGTTCCAGCAAGAGGCAAATAAGCACCATATTAAATGGCAATACATATACATTAATATGAATTACTGTATCTTCCAAATCATATGTAAATGCATATTTGTCCATACTATTCAAATACACCCATTGTTGACATAAATGAAAACTTTTATTTTTTAAAAAAAGTTGTGTTTACTGTATTTGGCTTCATACTATTTACCAATAAAGTGGATCTAGCATAAGTTAATTTTTTTCATGTTATGTGCATGGTAAGTAATGTATAAGTGTAGTACATGTACTTGTTTCCTCTTATAAAGATCACAGTGCCTCCTTTGACAATGCCTGAATCTGCTTTTCTCTCTAGAACAGCTTTGTTTAGGCATTGTCCAAGGTTAGCATCAACTGAGATGCTGGCTCAGAGCTGACACAATGATGTAAATCCTGATGTGTGTGTGCCGTTGTTGGCCGTGTTCACAAATGTCTCACAAAGATCAGTTTCTTGTTGCAACTTACCTTGTGACTTTCTACCAAATTACAATTCTGAAGTCTCATCACCAGGGAAGAGGAAACGCTTCCTCCTGCCTGTAGCAGACCGATGACATTATCTCAGCCTAGTCAAAGTTCCTGTACTGGCAGGCATGTACTGGGCATCAGGACTACCGGGAGTTTCCTGGTGGGCTTATGGCTCAGTGGGCCGATTTAAGTGACCGCAGACCGGCGCCCACCGCTTCTCCTGCAGCGCTCACCTCCTCTCTCTGGCTAGTTGTGCAGTGCAGGCTGAATAAAGACATGATGCTCAGGAGTCGGCACTGAGAAGTTTAATCATATGATCCGGAAGGAGGGCAGCCGCACACAGCTGTAACATAAGCTTCCTCTGCACTCGTTCTCCTGGTCTTTCCTTCCCCCCCGCTCTCCATCCTGTTTGCTACCGCAGGGAATCTAGATCGAGTGACACTAGGTGACACTGATAGGCAGCACTGATAGGTGGCACTGATGATGAGGCACTGATGGGCACTAATTGGCAGCACTGATGGGCATTGAAAGGTGGCACATGGGGGCACTAGTAGGTGGCATTGCTATGCACTGGCAGGTGGCACTGATGGGCACAGATACTTGGGTGATGTCTCACCCTCTTCGGGACCGCTGTCCCTCTGACACAAGCCGGTGATCGGCTTTTTTGTTTTGTTCATGCTGTCAGTGCGAGCAGAAAAAAAGCCAATTACCGATCTGACAGCTGATCACATGGTATAGGGGCTGGTATCGGCCCCTTACTCCGATCATTGACTCTGTGATCACAGAGCGTGCCCCAGGCAGCTCATGCACTGGAGGACATCTATTGACAGCCTCCAATTAAGGTCCGCGCCGTAGCCGTCATTCAGCTATAGCGCAGAAGGTTAATATACACTTATTGGAATATTTTTTTTTTACCAAGGACATGTAGCAGAATATATTTTGGTCTTTCCAAATTTTTGGTCTTTTTTTGTTTATATAGCAAAAAATAAAAAACGAATACCACCAAAAGAAAGCTATATTTGTGTGGGAAAAAAAAGATGCATAGTTTTGCATGGCAATTGGCAGTCAAAGTAGTACCCGTCAAATATTACTAAGACCCCTTTCACACTGGTGTGGTTTTCAGGCATTTTAGCACAAAAAATTGCGCCTGAAAAACGCTCTCAAGCCACCCCAGTGTGAAAGCTGGAATGCTTTCACACTGGGGCAGTGCACTTGCAGGATGGGGAAAAAAACGCTCCCAAAACGCCCTGCCCATTGAAATAAATGGGCAGCACTGCTGAAGCGCCTGCAAAGCGCTTCGTCAGCGCTGCAACACGGGTGCTAATAACCCTTTCTTTGGCCGCTAGCGGGGGTTAAAAGCGCCCCACTATCGGCTGAAAAGCGTGGCTATAACAGTGGTAAAGCTCCCCTAAAACTAGCAGCGCTCTACTGCTAACGCCCACGCCGCCCCAGTGTGAAAGGGGTCTAAAAGTAGTAGCTTCCATAATAGAAACAGAAAAATACTTTTTTTGTTTTTATTAAGATATGTTAACTATATGAATAAAAGTAATGCATTTCCCATAAATGTGTAAAATATCTAAACCATATTTGAATACATAAGAAATGTGAGATTTAGTATAGACAGAAGAAGCTAAGATCAGAGGGAAATAAATCTGTACCTTTGCTGAGGAAGTATATCAATATTGATGCTCTTTAGTGCTTTGCTTTAATGAGCCTGCTTTTTAGACCAAAACCTAATAAGAAACTGATGGATGTATAGTGTAGCGCACACATTATTCATCAAATCAGGTAGAAGGTAGTATGTGTGTGTATATATGCAGATGGTAAATAAGCGGTTGATGGATTGAGACTACCTAGTGCGTAATTAGTCAGCAGATTATGGCTTGAGGCTAGCCTCTTTGATTCTGTTGCAGCAAAAAGCTACTAGAGTAGTTGTTTAGTGCACTTTTTTCCTTCTTAATGGATGTAATAAACACATGAGGACTTTTCTCAATGAATAGATTACCTAACTTTGCCCCAAAGGGAAAGAAAACTGAAGGCATAGATTATAATTGGATGTGCAGGCATGAGCCATTGGCAATATTTATTTTCAGTTTTTTTTAATCAAGCTGTAAACTAAGCAGAAAGTGAAGGACAGTCTCCCCAGTGAGAACTTAATTCGTAATCAAATCAAAGGTTCCAACCTTTTCTTTTCAAGAAAAAAAAAATCATTGTTCTCATGGCAGAAAGAGATAGAAATGCAGCAAACAATCTGATGCATTCTTATATTATTTCTGCTTTATTCCTAACTGGAAATAAATAATTTTAGATAGAGGGCTTGAAAGAATGTTACCCCAACATTTGATATTCTTGGGGAAAAAGGAGACTGGGGAATGTAGCCCCACTTGATCACACCATAGGGGAATTTTGTTGAAGGACTATCTCGGTACAACTTAAACAGCATACACTCAAACTTTTATAAAAAATACAGTTTTTTTATTAATACAAAAAAGCTTAAAAACATAGGATATTGAAGTACTTGATAATAGACATCAAAGGGATATGCAATAACAATCCATGTATATCACCAGCATTCATGTCCTCTAGGGCTGAGGATCAAGATATGATGGATTCCCATGGATATTATTGTTCTCAACAAGTTTTGCGGCATTTAACCGCTTCTTAAGGAGAATATGTGTAATCAGTGAGATAATAAAAAACAGATATTACAGTGTAACAATGTAGATAATAACTGTCAACAGCAAAATTTATATGGGAGAGGGGGAAAAAATAGAGAAAAGTCGCTTACCTGGGACCCAAGCCTGGTTGGAGTCCAAAGCACCACCGAAAGACCCCCCCGCGCGGCAGCTAAGGGGGACGTGCAAAGAATGGACAGATGTCTGAGATGAATAGTGGCAATATAAGTATAGAAAATATACCCATGACAGCCAATTGGAAAACAGGAAGAGAAAACAGAAAAAAAAAATTGATCATAGCGCAAATATTTTTTGTTTATTATATATTTATTGACTGCTTAAACCTTGTGATCAATCTAGTCCAAAAATATCTTATATCGCACCTGGTTCAAGGAGGACTTGGGCCCTGTCCCAGAAGAATGGGAAGCAATGTTTTTCCCCTCCCAAAGGTTTACTCAACTCTTCATCCCACGCAGAGTGCAGTATATCTACACTCAATGTCTCAAATGTAATAGGGTTCTGGGATATGTTGTGGGGATATCCTAAACCTTTTCATTACTGGGAAACAGTTGTGAATACTATTGGTAATGGTTTCCAGACCCAAATCCTGCTAACCCCTTTTTCTTGTTAATGAGTTGTCTGGATGAGAAGACAAACCTTGGAGGTGTTTATTTCAGTTCTCAGACTTTTGTTTGTGGAAGCATAACCCAAAAGGTTGTTTCCCCATCCATCTACATTTCAGAAATGGAAGAACTATATTAATATTGCTTTAATAAGAAAAAAACAAGTCTTTCAACACCAGGGCCACTCAGAAAACTTTAGGGACCTTTGGTTATATGTTCCAGGTGTAGCACCCATGTCCTTGATCCTTCAGAGATTGCTTCAATAAGACATTGTCTGGTGCGACATGTAAATAAAGTATCCACTCTCACAAAAATAGAAGTACCAGTTCTGGCAGGGCTCTTCTTTAACACACCTTACATATAGCAGTAAACTACAAATTAGCAAATACAAAAAATGATATAAAGTAGATTTGAGGATCTTTTGGCATAAGCCCAATTTTCACTAGTCCTCTTTAAAGTGACTCAAAAAAAATACTTTAAAAATAATGAATATACATCTACTACTTAATCCATTTCTCCTGGCCCTTTAAGGTCTCTAAAAGCTGTGAGGAAGCGGCCATTCGGGTCAGGTGACCGCTGATTGGCTGTCAAATTAGTCATATGATTGGCAAGCTCACGATCGCTAGTATGCATTGGGAGCTTGCCAGTTACTGTGCTGGGAGCACGCAGGGAACACGTTCTCAGCATGGTAAGTGGTTAACACAGGGCCGCATATATACGGTCGCTCGGCATGAAGGCCCACATGCGAGAGGCAGCATATATGCGTTCAGCCAGCGTGAAGAGGTTAATGACCCTGTAAACTATTTTTCATGAAGTTGTTTGTTTAATGGTTTCTGCCTTCTTGTAATGTCCTCCATGAACTCCCGGACCTCTCTTCCTTTCCTTTCACTTTCATTTGTTTGGAACGAGCAGTGCACATTAGTTGCTTTATGCACACTACACATCCCATAGTTCATAGTCCATCTCCGAAGCGAGCAAGACAGGCTGACTACATTCCTACATACAATGGGACCATGGAGAATGTATCACAGCAGCAAAAAAAATGGAATTTGGAGATTTGGAGGAAACTGAGAGCAATGGGCACAAAGTCAGATTTGACGACTGACCCATAGTAAAAAATATGTCATTATTTTGATGTTAAATACCAGTGTTATGGCAGCAAAAAACACCCCATGCCTCCGTGCTCACGTGCAGAAGCGAACGCATACACAAGTCACGCAAGCATATGTAAATTGTGATCAAACCACACGTGAGGTATTGCCGCAAACGTTCGAATGAGAGCAATAACTCCAGTGCAAGACCTCCTCTGTGACGCTAAACAGCTAAGTATTTTTAAAGCATCGCCTATGGAGATTTTTAAGTTCTGTAGTTGCCATTTCACAAGCATGCGCAATTTTAAAGCATGACAAGTTGGGTATCTATTTATTATGTGTAACATCTTTCATATTATACAAAAAAAATGGGGTAAATATTGTTTTTTTTTTTTTTTTTTTTATTCAATAATCACTTAAGCCCCGGACCAATTTGCAGCCAAAGGACCAGGCCCCTTTTTGCAATTCGGCACTGAGTCGCTTTAACTAACAATTGCGCGGTCATGTGACATGGCTCCCAAACAAAATTGGCGTCCTTTTTTTCCCACAAATAGAGCTTTCTTTTGGTGGTATTTGATCGCACCTGCGGTTTTTATTTTTTGCGCTATAAACCAAAAATTCAATATTTTTTACTTTTTGCTATAATAAATATCCCCAAAAATATATAAAAAACATTTTTTTCCTCAGTTAAGGCCGATACGTATTCTTCTACATATTTTTGGTAAAAAAAAAATCGCAATTAGCGATTATTGATTGGTTTGCGCAAAAGTTATAGCGTTTACAAAATAGGGGATAGTTATAGCATTTTTATTAAAGTGGGATTCCACCCTAAAGTGGAACTTCCGCTTTTCGGAACCCTCCCCCTTTCCGGTGTAACATTTGGCACCTTTCAGGGGGGGGGAGGGGGTGCAGATACCTGTCTAAGACAGGTATCTGCACCCACTTCCGGGCATAAACTCCCACGGGAGTTTACGCAGCTTCCTGTCCCGGCGCGCTGTCTGCCTGGACACACACGTGTCCCGGCAGACAGCGCTGAAGATTCTCATTGCGCATGCGCTGTAGGGTACCAGGAAGTGGGACCATTGTCATTTATACAGAAATCAGTGCTATTTAAATGCACGGATTCCTATGTAAATGACAGTGGCAGTGAAGGAGTTAACCACTAGGGGGCAGGGAGGAGTTAGTGTGACGTGTGTGTTTTTTTTCACTGTAGGGGGCGTGGCTGATGTCTGACGTCACTGATCGGCTTTCCCGATGACAGGGAACAGCTGATCAGTGACAGGCAGTGTAGGAAGCGCGGGGAGAGGTTTGTTTACACAGACCTCTCCTCGTTCTTCAGCTCTGTGACCCGATCGCGGGACACCAGCGGCGATCGGGTCCGCTGGTCCCGCGGTCACGGAGCTCCCGACCCCACGGCTAGGCAATTAAAGGGGACGTACCTGTACATGCTTTTGCCTAGCCGTGCCATTCTGCCGACGTAAATGTGCGGGAGGCGGTCGGGAAGCGGTTAAAGTGTATTTTTTCCCAGAAAATTGCGTTTGAAAGACCGCTGCACAAATACTGTGGGATATAAACAATTGCAATGATCGCCATTTTATTTTCTAGGGTCTCTGCTAAAATAATATATATAATGTTTAGTTGTTATAAGTAATTTTCTAGCAAAAAATATTGATTTAACCTTTTAAACAAGTTTCGGGAAAAGGCCTGATCTTAAAGTGGTTAAAAAAAACACAAATCCATCTAGTTCAACTAGTAGAAAAAGGAATAAACAAAATAAACAGAATAAATAAATGGAAAACATCCAAACAGAGAAGCTAGTACTCACAGATGATGCCGAGGAAGGCAAAAATAGGATAATATAATATAATATAATAATATAATATATTTATAGGAGCATAGAAGAATATAAGGTACTTTTAAGAATACATAGTGGAATTTAATTTTTTTTTAAACCAGACTTTAGTGTCTTTTTAAAAGCAGAGCCCAGAGAGGGCACCAACGGCTTGTGTGACTAGGGGGCTTCCATCATTTTAGAACAAGACTGTCTGGGATGAAGGATGCAGGTGTTCTGGAAGAGAAGGCCACTCATTCCAAATGTGAAAGGTGTGCAATACAGCCCCTAGAAAAAAATGATACCGTTCTATTTTTTCAAATGTCTAGACATTTACTGGCTGCTTTCCAGATAGTTTATTTCATAGTGATACACTAATTATGTTTCCATCATTAGTGATTAAAGATAAAAGAAAAACATTTTTAATGAACAGTATCTCTTTGTAAATCTTAGCTAACAATGTTGTGTTGCCATCAGTGTATGTTTACCCACTGAAATAAGAGAAATGCTTCTACAGTCATTATCTACTTTGAAAATGCATATAAGGAAATAAAATCAGTCCACCTTGGCAAGCAGACCTTTGATGAGCCACAGACCACACTTATCACAGTATCTGAAGTTAAAGCAACATGAGATAACAGTCAATGAAAATGGCCATGGTGACAATTCAGACAACTGCCAACTGACAGCTCTCTTTTTTGGGTGATCAATTGGCCGTGTTAAAGAACATAAAAAGTGACAGTCATTTAGTCCATCTATAACGAGCAGACAGGAGGAGCAATTTACAGCAAATGAACAATGAAATTCCCCAAGCACTCATTCATATTTGTGCAGTTACTAAATATTTAGCTTGAAGGCAGATTGTGCTTATGCAAACAAATGCATTCCTTATATCTGAGTTCTCTAATGGGAAAGTATGGCAGATTTTCATTTAGTATATATGTTCATTTATTACTGCAGTGTGTACCTTTAGAACCGCAATCCCATTGAAAAAGTATTCATACCCCTTGACATTTTCCACATTTTTGTCATGTTGCAACTAAAAACGTAAATGTATTTTATGTGGCAGACCAACACAAAGTGGGACATAATTGGAAAGTGGAAGGAAAATGATAAATGTTTTTTCATTTTTTTTTTTTACAAATATGTGAAAATGGTGGTGTGCACTTGTATTCAGCCCTCTTTACTCTGATAGCCCTAACTAAAATATAGTGGAATCAATTGCCTTTAGGAGTCACTTAATTAGTAAATAGAGTTGTCTGTATGTAATTTATTCTCAGTACAAATACAGCTGTTCTGTGAAGCCCTCAAAGGTTTGTTAGATAATCTTAGTGAACAAACAACATCATGAAGACCAAGGAACACACCAGACAGGTCAGGGATAAAGTTGTGGAGAAGTTTCAAGCTGGGTTAGGTTATAAAAAATATCCCAAGCTTTGAACATTGCACAAAGTACTGTGCAATCCATCATCCGAAAATAGAAAGCGTATGGGACAACTGCAAACCTACCAAGACATGGCAGTTCACCTAAACAGACAGGCCGGGCAAGGAGAGCAATAACCAGAGAAGCAGCCAAAAGGCCCATGGTAACTCTGGAGGAGCTGCAGAGATCCACAGCTCAGGTGGGAGAACCTGTCCACCGGACAACTATAAGTCATGCACTCCACAAACCTGGTCTTTAAGGAAGAGTGACAAGAAGAAATCCATTGTTGAAAGAAAACCATAAGAAGTCCTGTTTGCAGTTTGCGAGAAGCCATGTGGGGGACACACCGAACATGTGGTAGAAAGTGCTCTGGTCAGATGAGACTAAAATTTAGCCTAAAAGAAAAATTCTATGTGTGGCAGAAAACTAACACTGCACATCACCTTGAAATCACCCATTGTGAAACATTGTGGTGGCAGCATCATGTTGTGGGGATGCTTTTCTCCAGCAGGGACAGGGAAGCTGGTCAGAGTTGATGGGAAGATGGATGGAGCCAAATTCAGAGCAATCTTAGAAGAAAACCTGTTAGAGCCTGCAAAGTACTTGTGACTGGTGTGCAGGTTCACCTTCCAGCAGGACAATGACCCTAAACATAAGCCAGAGCTACAATGGAAAAGTTTAGATCAAAGCATACTCATGTTTTATAATGGCCCAATCGAATTCCAGACCTAAATTCAATTGAGAATCTGTGGCAAGACTTGGAAATTGCTGTTCACAGACGCTCTCCATCCAATCTGACAGAGCTTGAGCTATTTTCAAAGAAGAATGGACAAAAATGTCACTCTCTAGATGTGCAAAGCTGGTGGAGACTAGGGATGAGCCCGATGTTCGAGTCAAACGTAAGTTCGACTCAAACATCGGGGGTTCACCTGAATAGCGAACAATTTGGGGTGTTCGCAGCAAATTCGAAAGCCGCGGAACACACCCTTTAAAAGTCTATGGGAGAAATCAAAAGTGCTAATTTTAAAGGCTTATATGCATGGTATTGTCATAAAAAGTGTTTGGGACCTGGGTCCTGCCCCAGGGGACATGCATCGATGCAAAAAAAAGTTTTCAAAACGGACGTTTTTTGGGAGTGATTTTAATAATAACAAAACAATAAAAGTGTAATATTCCTTTAAATTTCGTACCTGGGGGTGTCTATAGTATGCCTGTAAAGTGATGCATGTTTCCCGTGTTTAGAACAGTCCGAGAGCAAAATTAAATTTTTAAAGGAAAAAAGTAATTTAAAAGTACTCACGGCTAAAATGAATTGTCGTTACCAGCAATACACATAAAAGTTCATTGATAAAAACGGCATGGGATTCATATGACTGCGTGCTTCATTTAAAGTCCCACCTTCCTTTTCTTATTTTTCTCATATAGATAGGGATGGAGGCATGAGACCCTACCAGGTCTCTGCCTCATCCCAAAAAAAAAAAACTTTTTGTTATGGGAAAACCAGTGAGCCAATCACACAATGTGGTGATGTTTCTGGGGAGTGGTCAGTACACATTCTGTGTACAGAACACCTCCAGGTAGCCATATTGCATTGCATTTTACAGACAATTACAGAGCTGCAGATAGGAAAGGTAAGTTTTAATAACATTCAATTACAATATGACTTGTGTCGCAATTGTGTAGGCTATATTATTTTTTTTGCCATTTTTTTTCCCCATGAAAGTGGAGTTACCCTTTTAAGGCTGGGTTCACACTGGTATACGGAGGGGCTCACAGCAGGGGTCTGGTTCGTCCCTGTTCTCCATTTCTGGGACGAATCAGGCTCTAATTTTTCGCTGGATTCAGACCTGAAACAGACCAGAAGACGCACAAGAATCTTCTGCAAACCGGTCCACTGCTACCCCGGAACTGTGTGATCCGGCTCCTTTGAGAGCCAGTTACAGTCTCGTGCAAATTGGATGTGGGGAAATCTGCATCTAAAGCTGACTGGCGGATACCATGCTTCGCTTATGGTATTTGTTCACAGACAAAAGACAGTGTTACAAAAAAGTAGCAATTCAGCATCAATCTGGTCCAGTCAGGAAACCCCATGGCTACAAGCATGTCATGCACTGTCAACCCCTGAATCGATGCTCAGGTGAAATGGTTCACATAACACTCAGCAAAGATAACTACATGATAGCAATAGCTCTTTTGTAGCACTTAAAACTAAACTACAGTGATTTAAAAAAAAAACATTTTATACAATTATTTAAATAAATGTATATTTGCATACAACCAACATAAGTACGGCATTTTAATCTGTGCTCATATCTGCCTGTTTTCACATTCACAAAATCGCACCCACGGAATTGCACTCCATTTTTAACCCACTCTCAAACAAATGCTCACAAACTTTTGGAACAAGAAGCAGACATTCAAGGTATAAAATCTAAATAAATACATTTCAAATAAAAGGCACCAAGATATGCATATCTATAAGGAACGCCTTGAAGGTATCAAGAAGAACAATGGGACACACCAAGCATGGGCCGCCCATTATCACTTCCAAAATGAGGCTAACAAACCTAAACATAGACTGTTTTTGCTGGAAACCTCATTAACCACATCAGCTCTGGAAGATTTTACCCCCTTCATGACCAGAGCATTTTTTTCTATTTAGCACTGCGCTACTTTAACTGGTAATTGCGCGGTCAAGCAACACTGTAGCCAAACAAAATGTATATAATTTCTTTCACACAAATAGATTGGTGGCATTTGATCATTTTTTTTCAATATAAATGAATAAAGACTGAAAATTTTGAAAAGAAAAACAATATTTTGTACATTCTGCTATAAAAATAAAAAAAAACTTCAGAACTTTTGGCCAAAATGTATGCTGCTACATCTTTGTTAAAAAAAATGTCAATAAGTTTATATTGATTGGTTTGCGTGAAAAGTTATAGCGCCTACAGACTATGGTATATACTGTATACACTGGAATTTTTCTTTTTTTATACTACTAATGGCAGTGATCAATGGCTTATAATGGGACTGCAATGTTGTGACGGGAAATCTGACACTAACTGACTAACTGCCACTGACATCACAAGTGACATTAATATGGTGATCAGTGATAATACTGTACACTGACTTTGTACTAATGACACTGGCTTGGAAGGGAGTCTAGGGTGATCAAGGTATGTGCGTAATGTGTAATGTGTGTATAGTGTTCTGCTTTTACTAACTGATCTCAGTTTCTTATCTCTGCTTTGCTGGGATGAGAAACTGACAGATCCCTTCCTTTCGTAAAGTTGTTTACCAACACAAGTACTCTGGGCTGTGATTGCACACATCCAATCAGCAGGTCCCAGCCATGAATCATTGGCCGGGACTTGCTGATAGGCTCCCGCTGTGCATAATCACAGCATGAGCCGGGCAGGATGCGCACGCCCTAAACCCGGAAGTAGGCCGTGACGTACCAGTAAATCCATTTGCCTATAGCGGCCTCTTGTCCGCAGTACAGTGACCACATATTAACCAGCAACTGTTAAGATAATGAACACTTTGGTCCGGAGACTATAATAACAATAGAGCATGTAGAGTGTGAGAGTCAGAAGTATATCATGTACAGATTGCCGTAAATAGGAAAGTGCCATGTGCAGCTCAGTTTATAGCGCCAGAGCATGCATGCCCCTTCTGCAATTAAGGCCTGCCTGCTCGCTGTTTCTTACAATGGAACTTCAGTTACGCTGTAAATATGGAGTAAAAACAAATCAGACAGCTTTATTCAGTCTGACCTCTGGAGACACTGTTATACTGTCAATTCCTATATACTTTCATTTGATACAAAGTATTTTTGCTTTTGAGCCAGATTACTTTGTTGGCTGTCCTATTATTTTAATTTTTTTTTTTGGGTGGGGGGGAGAGAGAGAGTTGAGATGTGGCTTTCCAATTTTACCAGAAGTAGATTTAGATTATACTATAGCGGCCTCTTGTCCGCAGTACAGTGACCACATATTAACCAGCAACTGTTAAGATAATGAACACTTTGGTCCGGAGACTATAATAACAATAGAGCATGTAGAGTGTGAGAGTCAGAAGTATATCATGTACAGATTGCCGTAAATAGGAAAGTGCCATGTGCAGCTCAGTTTATAGCGCCAGAGCATGCATGCCCCTTCTGCAATTAAGGCCTGCCTGCTCGCTGTTTCTTACAATGGAACTTCAGTTACGCTGTAAATATGGAGTAAAAACAAATCAGACAGCTTTATTCAGTCTGACCTCTGGAGACACTGTTATACTGTCAATTCCTATATACTTTCATTTGATACAAAGTATTTTTGCTTTTGAGCCAGATTACTTTGTTGGCTGTCCTATTATTTTAATTTTTTTTTGGGTGGGGGGGAGAGAGAGAGTTGAGATGTGGCTTTCCAATTTTACCAGAAGTAGATTTAGATTATAGAGTAGAAATGTAAATCATTTTAGTATTTTTTTTTTTTTTTTTTTAAACAAACGTACTTTTATGAAATTTTGAACAACTTAAGACATTTGCGTGAAAATATAATTTACAAAGTATTTTGAGTACAGAGATGGCAAATACGTACACATTTTGCATATCATAGCAGAATGATAAAGCTCAATGTCAGATCAAATCAGATTCAAAATTTCAGTGAAGGTCTGAAATTCATTGGTGGATAAGGAGTAGTAACGTGCTGCAAGTTCTCAGTAAGAATGTGTTGATGTACTATCTCATTGCGTATGGCCACTGTCTTCACTAATATTCAGACTTATGGGCATATTTTATGAACAGGGGAGGGAGTGTGTTACCGTAGTTTTGTTTGGCATGAGCAGGAAGTAAATCACGTTTGATCAGATGTTTTGACGAAAAAAACATGAATAAGCTAAGCATCATGCATGTGAAACTGTAGCGATGAACATTTCAGTAAAAGATCCCGAGGATGTTACTTACTGTAGCGTTATTTTGTTGGGTTGACATGTATGGGAATGAAACCTAAAGTGTGAAACTCTATTAGCTGTCAGCTTGGAAGCCCATTTTATGTATATTCTATAGACAGATCGGGGAGAACATGGATATAGCATGGAACTCAAGCCTAACTTTTTTTTTTTTTTAGTTTGGATAGACTGAGCAAGGGTTAGACCCTTGACCATGTCCTTATTGTTATAAATATTGAAAGAATTTCGCGCAATACGTAGCTAAAAATAAAGTGCAATAAAGGATGTTCCAGTCATATAAATATTAAAAATATCAATATTACTGGTGAGAGGTAATCAATAATACAGTACTAATAAGCGTAGGTGTCTACATTAAGTAGCATATAAAGTGACTTGTGCATATGTGCAAAAGACTAATTAGTAGTAACCATATAAAAGTGCTGTGAAATACAGGTGAAATAAATTCAAACGATCAAATAAAATAAATTCAAACGATCATAGTGCATTAAAGTGCTATGCAATTAAAGTGATTAATAGTAAAAACGTCAAACAATGGATGAGTAATCAATACTCTCAGGCAGATGAGTGGTTAACAAATACTAATGGTAAAAGTTGATAAATGTAGTCCCGGGTTGGATAAAATATATATGAATATAACAGTGTCCAAGTTAGTCCATCCGGTCCTGATAATATAACTATATGTAGTCAGGTACCGTGTTCACTCTGATCATGCAGTAATGGTGTATTCCATTCACTCAGGTTATCAACACTAGCTGCGTGATTTAAATATTAAATCCTGTGTATTTTAAAAGTTCTGCAGTGGATACTTGGTCCTGATTTTCATAAAATTCAATCCAATCGCCAGTCTCTCAAAACTCTCACCTCAAATATATAAGATTGAAGCTTTTCGGGCATATCCTATAGCCCCATGGACTGTAGATACAAATTATTCAGCATAAAACTGGTAAGGGTAAAAAACTTCTACTTTAAGGGCGTTTTAAATCTTGGTTCCTGCAGTGCTCAGTGTCAAAATATGACAAAGGGCCAAAAAACAAGAAAGAAGGGGAAGCCTCCACTAGTGTAGTATTTTAGTTGAATACAAGCATGTTTATTTAAACACAGTGGGTGGACTCTTACATTAAAATCAAGGTATATAGGCAAAAAACGGCATAGACAGATATAAATAAAAGTAGCTCCTAGGCGTTCTCAGCGCCGTCTCACGTCTCACGTCTCCTTCTCTGCCTACGGCCACTCCCTACGCGTTACGACACGTCACGTGTCTTCATCTGGGGTCTTCATTGTGTATTTGTGAACACACCACATTTTGCAGCAGAGCACTATTTATTTATTTTTGACTATTTTACGTACTCCAAGTAGCGCGAGGGGCACACATTCACATGTCCTTATTGTTGTCTGTATCCCCAGTGGGAAAATGTTCCCTCACTTCCTGCTCCAGAAGCGTTAAAGGAAGTGTATAAATCTTTACAAGATTAGGGAAAATGTAAACTATGGTATTTGTCACTAGGGATGAGCCCGGTGTTCGATTCGAACATCGTCCGTTCGTCCGTTTGACGAAACCAGAATTTTGTGAGCCGTTCGCATCAAATTCGTGTGATACGAAAGGGCCCACTGGCGCAGTGCATTGCTGGCTGATGATTGGCCAAGCATGCACTGTGACCCTGCATGCTTGGCCAATCACAGCGCCGGCAGCAAGGAGAGCCATAATTGGCCACAGGCAGTATGCCTGTGGCCAATTATAGCTCAGGGGGTTTAGTACACACCCCACAATATAAAAGGCCGCCAGCGCGGTGGCCTTGTGTAGTGTGTTCCGGCGTGCAGGGAGAGAGCTAGATAGGCAGGGAAAGTGTGTTATTGACTCTACAGGAGTTAGTGTGTGTTCTGTGCCTCCAGCACAGCACAGTATACACCTGTATCTACCCATATTTGCTGGTGTTCTCTAATACAGCCATCTGCAGGAGTTAGTGTGTGTTGTGTGCCTCCAGCACAGTGTACACCTGTATCTACCCATATTTTTTTTTTTTGAAAAATCTTTTTTTTTATTGAGTTTTCAGTCACATTCACAAGAAAACTAGCCCACGCAGGGGCCAAACATTGATTGCCCACGCAGGGGCAATTCTTGTGTCACAGCAACAGGCCGTAACCTTAAAACAATGTACAACTTAACATGAACATCTAAACTACTACCCCAATGGGGGGAGAGGTTCCGATTAAGGGGGATCTGTGCTCAAGCTGGTGATAACAGGGTGCTAAAATAGAAGAGTATCTGGGTTAATGTATCTGAGATACAGTCTTGATCTGGGTCTTTCTAACTTAATCACTTGCTGTGGTGTCATCATCTAGCCAGCATGTCCCTACTTTATCAAACTTTTGTGGGCAGCCTCTGTTCGAATAAGTGGCCCTGTATAAGGGCAAGCTGGCATTAATCAGGCTTTTCCAAAATCTAACAGTGGGGGGGGATGATTGTTTCCAGGTCATCGTGATGGCCTTGCGAGCGTAATACAGTAGTAGGGATATGAGTACTTTTCGCGCTCTAATCACCGGCATTTGTTCAACCAACCCCAGCAGACAGTGTTTGGGATCATAAGGAACATGGGTCTTGGAGACGTGCACAATTACCTGAATTACCTCCTGCCAATAACGCTGAATTTCTGGGCAGCTCCAAAAAATGTGAAAAAACTCTCCGGGCTGGTGTGAGCAACGCCAACACAACGGAGAATATGCTGCAGACATCCTGTGGAGCCTGTGGGGTGTGTAGTGAGCTCTGTGCAGAATTTTGTACTGGACCAATTTATCTCTTGCTGAAACCAGATGGGAGAAGGGAAAGTCCCAAATCTCCCTCCAGTCATCATCATCCAGCTCTGGGATGTCCCCCACCCATTTCCTGCGGAGGGAGGACAGCTCAGGACTAGCAGCAACCAGGAGGGACCCATAGAGCTGGGACGTGGGCTTCTCCAGGTCTTTCACCCGAAGGGTAGATTCAAGCTCTGAGTATGACAACTCAACTGGTTGGCCCAGGAACTGACACCTATAGGCATGCGCAATTTGAAGGTATCTAAAATGTGCATGTGCGGGTACATTAAATTTAGTGCGTAAAACGTGAAAAGGGGTTAGTTCTTTATTTGTGATAATGTGTTCTAATTTCACTATTTTATATTTAGCCCAGGCCTGCGGATCTGGTATGGTGTTGAACTGCGGGAGGTTTGGGTTCATCCAAAGTGGGGTGTGGGGAGACCAGGATTTTAGTTAGGGTGTCCTCAGGGCCTCACTCACCCTCCATGCTTGTATGGTGGTGCGCATTGAAGGAGTAAGGTGGTGTATGGTTTTGGTTCCCCTGAACAGTAGCCCCTGCAAGGCCTCCAGAGATCCAACTATGGCAGCCTCCAGCACCGTTGCAGAGTTGGTCAAGTCCGGCTGCAACCACCAATGGGCGGTCACAAGCTGGGTGGCCAAATAATACTTGCGACAATCCGGAAGAGCCAGCCCCCCATTGTCCACAGGCCTGGTCAGGGTGCTATACTTGAATCTTGGAGGTTTGGGCCCCCAAATGAAGGAGGTGAAAAGTTGTTTAATGGAATTAAAGAACGTCTTGGTCAACCATTGAGGGGAGTTTCTAAAAATGTACGTGAATTTAGGAAGGACTTTCATTTTTAGCAGATTTATGCGGCCAATGAGGGAAAGGGGTAGGTTACTCCATGCCTTAAGTTTGGTTTTTACTCCAGTCAACACAGGGTCAAGATTAAGCCGCACAAAATCTTTGCTTTGTTTTGAAATGACTATACCCAAATAAGTGAAATTGTCAACCCATTGTAGCGGGAGAGAGGGGGGTGAGGAGGACCTAGCCCCCTCATCCACTGGAAAGAGTTGGGACTTGTGCCAATTCACTCTCAGACCTGTGAAGGTGGAGAAGGTATCCATGATTTGGAGGGCGCCCTGCAGAGAAGCCCCAGCATCATTTAAAAAAAGGAGCAGGTCATCTGCGTAGAGAGCCACTCTCTCCTCCAGCCATCCCACCCGGAGTCCACGGACCTCAGCCGAGCACCTGAGAGCCTCAGCTATGGGCTCCATGGCCAGGGCAAATAGGGCCGGGGAGAGAGGGCATCCCTGTCTGGTGCCCCTCTGCAGGGGAAACGGAGCAGACAAAGATCCATTCAGCCTAATACGTGCCAAGGGTCCAGTGTATATTGTACGTATCCATTCAATACATTTTAATGGGAATCCCATTCTTCGCAACACCTCCCAGAGATACACCCATTCCACTGTATCAAATGCCTTTTCCATATCCAGGGTGGCAATAGTTCTAGTCCCTTGATTGATGTGCGGGGCATGGATATTAGCAAATAATCTGCGGATATTGATGTCCGTGGACCTACCAGGCATAAAGCCTGTTTGATCAGTATCAGAGGGATTTTATAACTTTATTAAGTCTAGTGGCCAGTACTTTAGTGAGTATCTTTAGGTCGCAATTAAGGAGTGCGATCGGTCTGTAGGAGGCGCACAACTTAGGGTCCTTGTTGGGCTTGGGAATAAGAATGATGTGTGCTTCTCTCATGGAGGGAGGTAGAGAACCCGTTTGTAAACAGGTTTGGAACAGCAATGCCAATCTAGGGGCAAGCAATTCAGTGTGGGCTCTATAGTATTCCAGGGGCAGACAATCCGGCCCCGGGGCTTTACCTGCCGGAAAAGACTGTATGGCAATTGTGATTTCCTCTGGGGTTATGTCTGAGACTAGGAGGTTCCTTTCAGTGTCAGAGAGCCATCCCAGTGCCAGGGTGTCCAGCATAGAGATCATAGGTGCAGGGTCAAAATTTCCCGGTAATAAAGAATTGTACAGTGTGGTATAGAATGTGGTGAATTCGTTTAGGATATCCTCCTGCGTGGTGACCAATGCGCCACCAGGCGCGAGGATTTCTGAAACAACTGCAAGGGGCCTATCCTGCTGTGCCAGTAGCGCTAGCAGTCTGCTATTTTTGTCTCCATGTTCAAAATACTCCTGTCTGCTGGATTGTAGGCCAAGCCTAGTGAGTTCAGAAACTTGAAGGTGCAGTTCTCTCCTACGCGAGGAGAGATGTTCGAAGTTCGGGACTGTAGCCGAGGCCGAGTACTGGCTCAAGGCCTCATCAACCTTGCGCTGCAGTTCCGAGACCGTGTCCCCAAGCTCCGCCTTCGTAGCAGCCACAGCGGAAATATACTGTCCCCTGCCGTGAGCCTTGAAGGCGTCCCAAATCATCTGTGGAGAGGCCGACTCAGCATTGTGTGTCCAGAACTCTTGTAGCTGAGGGGAAATTCTGTCATGGACCGTCTCATTATTAATCCAGAGGGGCTGTAACCTCCAAAGGGCTCGGTTTACGCGACCTGGTAGTCCTAATGGATACCTTAATCGGGTTATGGTCGGAGAAGCCAGAGGGGAGGTAACTTGCCTCTAGAACGTCATTCAGGAGGGCTGTATTGGCAAAAGCCAAGTCAATACGGGAGGAGGTTTTAAAGGTAGTTGAGAAGCAGGAGTACGTTCTATCCTGGGGGTGCAACCATCTCCATATCTCAGTAAATTCAGTGGCCTGAGCCCAGGTGCCCAATTCTGGGCTAAAATTGGATGAGGGGGTAGGTCTATCCAGGTCGCGTGATAATGTAGCGTTAAAGTCCCCCATGAACAGAATGCGGGCTGGGCAATGCTGAGCCAGCCTCTCGTACAACGAGTACAGTATCTGTATCTGACTAGGAGGGGGCAGGTATATATTAACAATAATATACTTCACATTATAGATGGTTAGCACTAACATAATATATTTCCCCTGGGGGTCCAGATGAACATCTTGAAACACACATACTATACGTTTGCTAATCAGGATAGACACCCCACGGGAGTATGAGGAGTAAGTCGCATGGAGTGCTCTCTGCACCCATGGCCTCTTGAGAGCCTGGACCCTGCTACCTATCAGGTGCGTCTCCTGCAACAACACTATGTGAGGGTTATGCAGTTTTAAATATTGGAACAGCAATGATCTTTTATACTTGGAGTTGAGCCCCCTGACATTCCATGACAGAATGGTCAGGGATTCAGTATCCGCATTAGCCATCATGGAACATCAGGAGGGAACAAAAGTAGGATGGAAACAGCTGGCCATTGCACGTGAAGATACCCATTGACGTAGAAATAGTCATCTGAGACTCGAATTTGAGTCTTGAGTGGACCGAACGCTTGAGCAGCAGAGAATATATGTAGGGTTTTAAACCAAAATATATAAAATACCTCTCCCCTAAAAACATAACGCCCTACCCATACACCATATGAACCAAGCCTAGTGGCCAAAAAAGGAGGCCAAGAAGCCCAAAAAGTTGATGTAGGGCTTTTTCCCATAACAGAAAAACTAAACCTTTAGGTCACTGGGACCTCTGGATGCCCTGAGCACAGGGCAGTGGTAGAAGAAGCCCCAGCCGGGCTTGTGGTTGCTCCCTGATTTAATACCAGGTGAGGGTGGGGGGACGTGAGTCTTTGTCACATCCGGCAGGAAACCAGGTGTTCGGTAGATGCCCAACGTGGGCACAGAGTCCTCCGAAAGGTGTGTTGATTCATCTTGCTGTAGCTCCAGTTATGTAGGATCATGTAAGAACAGGAGAGTATATAACCCCAATTGAGGGGGCGGAAGGGTCCGCTGCAAGTCCCCAGTGGCAACAGGAGTTAACAAGGGAAAACCTCAACCATAACAGGACTGTAGAATGGAAAACAAGCACTAGGGTTACTGCAAAGAAAGTAGCCATGTGTCCGCTTCATCGGGGGGATTCAAAAAATTTCACCGAACCTCCATGTTGAACTCGCAGACGACTTGGGTAGAGCATGGAGTATTTGATGTCGCGTTCTCGGAGTCGTCTTCTGACATCAGTGAAGGTTTTGCGGCGTCTTTGCAGATCCGCGGAGAAGTCAGGGTAAAGATGCACCACTGTATGTGCAAAAGGGAGGGTGGGGTGTTTGCGGGCTTCACGTAGGATACGATCACGGTCCCTGTAGTTGAGAAATCTCACCAGGAAGGGCCTCGGTGGAGCCCCAGGGGTGCCCCGACCAGTCGGAACTCTGTGGGCCCTTTCCACCACATAGGTTGGGGGGACCTCAGTCAGATCAAGAAGGGTCTTGAAGAATGCTTCCGCAAACTCAGCTGGGTGGTCTCCTTCAGCCCCTTCCGGAAGACCCAGGACCCTGACATTGTTTCTCCTGAGGCGATTTTCCGCGTCGTCAGATTTAGCCACCAGGGATTGGACGGTGCGTTGCAGTGTGTGGAGGGCATCGTCATGGCGGGCGGTGAAGTCCTCTGTAGCAGAGATTCGTGTCTCAGTCTCAGAGAGTCTGCCCCTGAATTTGTCCAGATCTGCCCTGATGAGGTTACATTCCTCAGCCAGGTGGTCAATACGGACCAGTAAGGAGGTTCTGCTCTGCTCTATGGCCGCAAGGATAACAGTGGTGTCATTTGTTTGTGGCGGCGGCTGTGAAGGTGGAGAGGCTGGTGAGTGCGTTGCCTGTTCCATGTCTGTCAATAGTGCTTTAAACTGTTCCAGAATGGCACTGGAACACTGGGCAGGCTGGGCAGGCTGTGCAGGCGCCTTCTTGCTCGCTGTCTTGCTTTTAGAGGGCATGAGCAGGCAATCTAGGGCTTTGCAGAGTATATTGCAGAGTGATGGTTGTGTCCCCTTTAAGAGATTTTGTTAAGCAGGGCAGAGTGCTTCACAAGCAGGTGCAGAAGAGAACTTCCAGCTTGTGTGAGCCTGTGCTGTACTGTGGCCACTTGGATCCGGCTGTCAGCCCCAGAGCGCTGCACTATCGTTGTGACCCCCTCAGGGATGCTGTCACTGGGGTAGGATTAGGATTGTGGCCAGGATGCAGCAGGCCCGGCAGGCCTCAAGATGGCAGCGGCCGCGGAGGAGAAGGGCCGGCCGATCGGGACTCCCTGGGACCCCTCACGCTGGTCTCTTGCCCAACTCCCTGCAGAGATGGCACTACAGGTGGGTCAGCGTGTGGTGCGGGGTCCGGACCCGCGATCGTTATGCGGGAGGGCGGTGGGATCCGGAGGCTCTTTAGGCCTCAAAATGGCGGCCGGCTCAGTATTATGAAGGGGGCCACGGGCCTTGTATCTCCCCAATCTGACGGCCCTGCTCCGGAATTTAGGCGGGGATCGAGGCAGGGGGTACCCAGGGACAGGTGGGGTGATGTCTGTGGCTCACCAGGGTGTAGGATTAGCAGGATGGGTGCGGATAGATGACAGGATGAGCGGAGCTCTTTTCCAGTGCGTCCTCCTCGGCTCACATCCGGACACGCCCCCGTATCTACCCATATTTGCAGGTGTTTTCTAATACAGCCATCTGCAGGAGTTAGTGTGTGTTCTGTGCCTCCAGCACAGCACAGTATACATCTGTATCTACCCTTATTTGCTGGGTATATAGGGTTTTAGGTATAGGGTTTTATTTTGGGTGCAGGGTTCCCCTTAATATCCATACAAGACCCAAAGGGGCAGGGGGGGTGATGGGGTAGCCATGCCATTTTCCTCAAAGATTTTCATCCATATTGCCAGGACAAGACATGACATTAAAGCCGTAAGCAGTTTTAAATGGCTTCTTTTTTTCCTTTACAAATGTCATTTTGTGCAGGGACAGTTCTAAACACTGGAAATACATGCCACTTCACAGGCATACTTTAGACACTCCCCAGGTACGATATTTAAAGGAATATTTCACTTTTTTTTTTTTTCACTTTATGCATCATTAAAATGACTGCTCCAGAAAAAACTGACGTTTTTAAAACTTTGTTTTGCATTGATACATGTTCCCTGGGGCAGGACCCAGGTCCCCAAACCCTTTTTAGGACAATAATATGCATATTGGCCGTTATAATTAGCACTTTAGATTTCGAACGTTCGCATCCATTGTAATTAATAGGGTTCTAACGTTCGTGCGAACTTTCGGTCAGTTCGCAGGTTCTGGTGCGAACCGAACCCGGGGGTGTTCGGCTCATCCCTATTTGTCACAGATACAGGTTCCAGCCGAAGGTTTCCTCACACCTACTGTTCTGATGACAACTTTAAAAATGTCCCTAATTTTCTCCCCTACTGACAGCACCTTTTGAAGAAGAATTTCCCCTCAATGTTATGACAAAGGTTCTAATCCTTGTCCACTGTAGTTTTGGTGAAAGTTCCACTTCCACTGCATGGTTTAGTGCTGTGTGGCAGGTGTGCCGCTGCCAAGTAAACATGGTGGCCATACAGCGTGCAGTGAAAGTCTTTAACATTCCTGATGTAATTATAAGGGTCATACTTTTTTCCAATAACCTCTAAACCTGAGTAAAAAACATTTTTTTTTTTTGTTTTGTTTTTTGACGTTTTTAGCAACGGAAGATGAGTGAATTAAAGTGGATCTACAATGCATCTGAACACCACAAAACTAAAACACGATTTCGTTAATTTTTAGTATTCAAAGAAAACTTCCCCATCAATCCATGTCTCCATGCATTATTTTGTTGAGAAATCACTTTGAAAAATACTCCCATAGCATTTCTGGCTGTGGCCATCTTAGGTAAGGGCAGACAATTTATTTTGCATTTCCCAGAATTCATCTGCCTTTAGCTCAAGTACACAGGCAGGAGGGTATTTTTAGCTGAGAAAAGCCCTCCTCTGTTCCTGAAGACTCCTGGGATGTATGACATAACTTCCCTGTGCATAGAAACTAGGAAGTAACTGAAGAAACGTATAAGAAAAAGTTTAAAACAAGTAAATATTATACACCTTTCTATCTATTTACAAATGCTAGAAGCATAAGGATTACATATAGTCAAAGTTGATTGAGAGAGTGAAGTTCCACTTTATTTTGACAGGATGCATTAGAATCAAGGCAGATTGACTGACTCCAGAATTGGACAGGCAAAACATGGACAAGAGTCCTTATACCAATACACACTTTCTTTCAGTCTTACCACCTAAAGAGGAGCTCCAGCCTCCCCCCCCCCCCTAATAAATGTAAAGTCAGTAGCTACAAATACTATAGCTGCTGACTATTAATCTAAAGACACTTTACCTGTCCAGGTATCCAGGGATGTCCTCACCCGAACTGATTGTTCAATCAGATTTGGGTGCAGCGCCAACATAACAAGTTAGGGAAACAGGAAGTAAAACCCTGAAGCTTCACAGCCATTTTCCTACTGTGCATGCTCAAGCCACGCTGCACCTTGTGAATGGTCCCATAGCAGAACAAGCAGAACTTCCCCTTTTGGGTGGAGCTCCACTTTAAGGGCAACATTTGCTAAAGAAATTAGAAGATTGGGACAAAACTGAATTCTAGCTCTGAAAACTGATATTTTAGTTTAGCTTGATTGTTGTAAAGTTGAATCACATGCTGGCTAAATCACTGAAGAATACGGTGGCAAGTAAGGATAAGCTCGGGTTCAATCTGAACTTGGCTACATGTGGTCAATGATGTCATGAGATCTGCGAGGTGAGGAATGCCCTAGCTGTAGTGGATTGGGCAGGGGTGACAGCTTCCTGCCAGGTTTGGGCCAAACCGAAGTTCAGACCAAACCCAAGTTCAACCTTAGTGGCAAGGTGTCCCAGGCAGGAGTCACATTTTTTTTCCCCACAGCTGTTGCCATTGTAAAGACAAATAGTTTGTCTTTTTCATAAGATAAGTGACAATTTTTACAGCCTTTTTCAGAGGCAGTGGAGACACTAGCCTCTGCGGTATTGTAACTTGGCACTCTCTGGGAGATATGATGACCTGGCAGATAATTCAAACCACCATTTCCAACCCAAAAATGTAATACCAGTTTTTGTGGCGTTCGCTTTTTAACAGTATGTTGACAAATGCAGTTATAGTACTTCATTATACATCTAAACTGACTAAGTTCCATGATTTCAACTTCACCTTACTGCTGAGTATTTACTTTGTTCATATTTTCACAGCCTATGTTCAATTACTTTTATAATTTCTTTTCAGCTATTGTTTCCTGAGTTAATCAGTTTGGTCCAGTCTTTTTAATGCAGCTATCTCATAAAGTGGGAATTGAATATTAGGTTTGGCTAAACCCTGCAATCCAATAATCTAGAAACTTTCATTTGCACAACGAAATTCATAGTTTGCTTTTAAGTGGCCATTGCTAGTCCAATAAATTAAAAATACCTTGTTACATGTAATTGCTTTCTAAGCAGGCATACTTTTAAACCATATTCATTTAGCTACTTAGTATTGGTGATTTTTGAACCGACACAAAGTTTAAAAGCAGGAAATAGCGAACCATCTTACAAACACCATCAATAGAACAATATTAAATTCATGTTGCACCCTCCAGTCCAGTAACATTATTTAAATCATGCAGGGACACTCATGCATTTTACACCTACTATTGCTTACCCAAAGTAATTATGTTGTGAGCTCAAATGGTGGTATTGTGTACTAATGATGATTTATACCACAATCTCTTCAAACTATACAAAATTATCAGCAATATTAAATGTAAAAATATGCTGCAAACTAAATTAAATTATTTATGATGGTATAATCCTTTAATGTTTTGTTAATATTGAATACAGCCTCTATAATTCACTGAAGTCATCATTCAGTGCTTTATTGAAGGTCTAATAGAGGTCAGATTTTTAGCTTGCAGGAAAAATAGTCACCCAGTCAAAAAACCCATAGAACTCTATGCATCCAGGGCCCCACATGTAGATTATGGGCTGGGTGCATAGAGATTGGGGGAGCGGTGCCCCTGCGCCCCTTATGGACAGGCCGCCGCTGCTCTCCACCATACCCGGGCTGAGGAGGGGATATTTGTTGCAAAAATATATACCACAATAACTAGAGAAATGGAAATGGCAATAACTCCTCAAACAAATATGTAAAACAGTTGCAAAATAGAGTATATAGTTTGTAATAAGCAAACTGACCAGCAAATGAACCCTTAACCCTATACTAATGTCTAAGGGCAATACTAAGATAAAGCTTGACAGTCTTTGTCAAACCCTTTCCCTGCTGACTAGTATGTTGGAGCGTTCAGATAAAGTTTCTCTGAACCCAGGTATAGTGGTCTGCACTGTTCCCAAGTGGACAATACTGTTTTTCTTTAATGGGGTTTGGCTAGAAGCCTCTCGCCAACTCTTGGGGTGACAACTTGCTGTCCACATCCCCTTTCTCTGTGTCCCCTTGGTGGTGGGCTACAGGCTGCACACAGCCATGTATCAACAGGGTCCTCTTTCTCTTTTCGCTACTCTTTCCCACAGCCATTCCTGTGCTTGACAGCAAGAGAGGAGGAGAGGAAGTGCAGGGCCACAGTAGTGATAATAGCCCAGTCCCTGCTGCCAGACAGGGCAATGCTGTGGATTAAAGGCTACACAACATTTTTGGATTTAAGTTTAGGTACGCTGTGGATGCAGGAAAGAAATTTGCACTGTGTATGACCTGCCTAACGGACACAAACAAGTTTATTAAAATGGAGTTCCACCCAAAAGGGGAACTTCCACTTATTTGTCTCCTCCTCCCCCCCAAATTTGCCACCTTTAGGGGGGGGCGGAGACAGAGGCGGGAGACAGGGCTGCGGTGCATTACGTCAGGAGCTCGGCTCCCTCATCCTCTCTCCTCCCTCCCCCACTGGGCCAGTAGGAGGGTTGCCATGCCTCGCACATGCGCATTAGGGATCCGATGTGAAGCCATAATGCTGCACTGACGGGCTCCCTTGCCGCCAATGGCGGCGGCAGCACCCGACAGCTGATGAACACATCAGCTGCGGTGCCGACATTGCTGGACTCCAGGACAGATAAGTGTCATAATATTAAAAGTCAGCAGCTGCAGTATGTGTAGCTGCTGACTTTTAATATGTGTAGCTGCTGGCTTTTAATTTTTGCAGCGGTGAGTGGACCTTTGCTTTAAGCCACATCACAATAGCATTTGGTGCACAGTAAAACATTCGCTTTGCTTTGTTGCACTGTGCAAAAGTATTCAGCAAAGTCTGGCCCATGGAGCAGAGCCATTGACTGGTATTGCCCCCTGCTGGTGGGCCTCTATACTGAGAAGACATTTGGCATGCCATCCAAAGTCATGCGTGAAGATCCAAGAACATGTGAGCCAGCATGATATACCCGATCAGTATAGATACTGTAAATGTACAGTATAATAACCTAAGGATCATATCAATTACAGATAGAAAATAATAAATGTTCCAGATTTGTATTATGTACTTTAATTTAAACTACAATTAAAATCTGTGAAATTATACCCGTTGAAAATGTGTTTTTATGTTACCTTTATTAGGATTCTATTGCAGACAGAACATTATCTCATTATGTATGTCTACCACTTTCCTTAATGTGTCCTGCTTTATATCAATAAAACAGTTCCTGTTCATTAGACTACTACTTACTGGAAACTAGGATTAAATTATGTGCTGTAATTTGCTCACTTTGTAGAGCTTCCCATTGATGTATTAAGCAAAGTAATGTACTTTTAGTGTAATATTACATTTCACTCAATGGATCACTAAACCAGTAATACAGGTATAAACAATAAACTCTAGACATATTATACTTGATGATAGCTGTGCAGCAAGTGTGAAATTCAACATAAAATAAGTAATATAATTATTTAAGAATACTATTTTAATAGAGAACTGAAAAACCTGGGCAGTTCAATATTTAATATTCGTTTTGTTCAAATATAGGCGATTACTGTGCTAATTATTCACGATAAGTCTCACATCATATTAAATAAATTCCATGGATCACGGATTGTTCCATTTTCATGTGTCAGAAACCATAAAATCAGACCGAGACAGAAGTACATTTAAATCACACATGTTTAATAATAAAAGTAAAAAGAACAAACATAGACAAAACATAGCCAAAGTTCAGTAACGGGAACAGATACTCAGTCAAGCTAGAAGTCAGGGATCAACGTAATGAAACCGCAAGCAGGATCTGTAGCCAAAAGGCATGTCAGCAAAGCAGGTCTTTAAACAGGAACACAGGCGCTCTTCTCTGTGATGTTAACCAAGGTGAAGGCAGAGCTCCTCTGGACTGGACGGCTTAAGTAGGCAGGACTGATGAGCAGGATATCATCAACAGCTGAGTAACTGTGGAGAGAGATGGGAGCTGGCAATTAGCTGACAGCTGAGCGGCCAGCCCAGAGAAGGAAGGGCTGAGCCCAGCCCTGACATCATGTAACTTGGGCCTCAGCTTTTAGCAGGTCAGACACATAGTATTAACTCCGATAGGTTTTTGATAACTTTCCACACATGTAGTAAGTTCCACCTGGGATATACTATATAGATGAACCTGCTTGGAGTCATTTCTATGAAGGGGTCTATATAATTATAAGAAAAGTATGTGTGTGTGTTTTAACACATGTGGCTTTACGGATTTTATTTCCTGAATGTGGCCCATAATTTGACAAAATAGTCAGAACATTTTGGCTTACAGGTGTGGTGCTACCCCTGTAGGAGCCAGTGGTTAGGATGGGTCCTCTGTTTTTTTCACTTGATCTTTCCAAGAACTTCAGCACCAGTTCAAGTGTACAAACATACAACACAGGAAATCACTGAAAGTTATACTTTTAAACCCAGTAGTAGTGCTTTATCAAGGAAAAACCAAACCAGGTAGTAAAGGCAAACTTAATATATTGCCACCCAATATGGTTGGTAACTAGACAAGCATATTACAATAGTAATACCACAAGGTAGCATACAACGTGATTATTAGTAAGGATTAGGTGTAAGATTACATTTAAAACACAATAGAAAAAATACCACGCTAAAGTGCATAGGTGAAGAAATCAAGTAACAGCAGCTGCCAAACTATGAAATACACATAGAACAATATACAATAAACAATAAATGGGCAGCGCTAAAAAATAAAAATATTGAAAATCAAAAAATCAGTGAAAGAAAGTCCAAAGCAAGAAAAATTATTATAATGAAAAATTGTCCAATAATCAATGATGAAATAAAACTGTGACGGTTGGTGAAAAATACTTATAGAAGTGCTGATAAAACCACCTGGTAACGACAGTACACCACCACCACACAAAAAATATATGCGCTTACCAGAGGCAAGCTATAGGGGAGCTTGCGGCTAATACCCAGCCAGGGCCTTTTCCTCAAGGAAGCTGAAGAGCATGACATTTGGACATCCAAATCAGCTTAGCAAGGCTACGTTTTGTGTGGGCAATTTTCAGTTTTCCGAGTGTCATGCATAGGGCAGCCTATTCACTTCAATGGGCTCTTCTATGTAGGTTTGTCACTCAAAAAAAAGCTTCTGCTTCTTTTTGGGTGACAAGCTTTACAAGATTTTTAAAGCTGAAATTTGCCACAATTGTAGAGTGATGTGGTCACACGACAACTGCTGCGAAATTTAAAATGGCACCCAAACACGCATCATGTGTTTTGCAGTATTTGCCACACAATTTGGAATCGTGGGCAAAATCACTGAGTTTTGCACCCACGATTTTGAATCGTAAAGTGTGAATGGGGTCTAACAGGTTGAATGAAAAAAGAAAAAATGAAAGAAAAAATCAGATTTTCACATTTAAACAAGTGATGTGGATGCAGGGATTTCCCCCGCTGTGCTATTGTATTCTGACAGTGGGGATTCCCTCCCTCTGTCAGAATAAACATATCAGACCATTATCTGCAGTGGCTGATTAAATGCTAGTTTTCCAGTAGGGCAGCTTCTGTTGAGCAGAAAGGGCTACACACAGATCGAAATTTCAGCTGGTTCCCAGTTTACTCTTTAAGGCCCCTTTCACACAGGCATCTGTCAGTTCTTAAATAACAAAGGGGCATAGCCACCCGATGAAGTCACAGGGTTACTGCTGCCCCTTGCGCTGTAATTTGGCAGCCTGCATGCTGAGATAAGGGTCTGGTATAGATTTTGGAGGGGACCCCACGCCATTTTCTTTAAAAATGTTGGCGTGGGGTTCTCCTTAAAATCCACACTAGACCCGAAGAAGGGCCTGGTATGGATAGCGGGGGGGGATTGCAGAGTTTTATATTGTCAGCATTAAGCTGTCGGTGGGGAACCCCACTGACAGCTAATGAGTCATCAGTAGGGATGAGCCGAGCAACCCCCCCCCCCCCCCGTTCGGTTCGCACCAGATCATGCAAACAGGCAACAAATTCGGAAGAACACACGAACACCATTAAAGTCTGTAGGACACAAACATGAAAAAGTTATTGTCATAAACAGTGTTTGGGGACCCGGGTGGGTTGCGTGGGGGTTCCCCTAAAATCCATACCGGGCCCTTCAGGCTTGCCATTGGCTTCAGAGGCGGGCGGGGTCACCTGTTTATGTCACCGGGTGTCCCCACCCTCAGCTATATAAGAACTGTCAGAGAAAAAGCATCAGTCGGCGGGAGCCTCCCATGGAGGCGGAACGGTTGCATTTTTTTTTTTTTTGCGGTGGCGGCATGAATTTATTATAGGCACGATATTTAAAGGAATATTAAATTTTTATTGTTTCACTTTAAGCATTAAAAAAAATCACTGCTCTCGAAAAAGTGGCCATTTAAAAAAAAAAAATTTGCATTGATACATGTCCCCTGGGACAGGACCCAGGTCCCCAAACACTTTTTATGACAATAACTTGCATATAAGCCTTTAAAATTAGCACTTTTGATTTTTCATGTTAGTGTCCCATAGACTTATTGTTGGCTGTTCGGCAAACTACATCGAACATCGGCTCATCCCTAGTCATCAGTTGTTAGGACGCTGGCGGGTGCTGGCTTCTAACAACCAATGCACAAAACTGATGCAAAAATGGACCGTTTGTCCATTGACATCCGTTTTAGTTTCGCTTCCATTTTTTTTTTTTTTTGAAGGAAGAAAAATAGGGCGGGCTTCTGTTTCAAAAAACAGATGTTAACTAAGGCGGATGTCAATAGATGAAAGGGACCTAAAGAGAAGTTGATTCAATCTGTTTTTAATGTTTATTTTGCTGGTGTTTAACTATTTTCACTTTCTTTTCGGAGTCCTTCTTTTCCCCAAGTGCCTCCTTCTTTTCTTTCCTCTTAAAGCAAACAAACAAAAAAAACAAAAAACAAATGCACCTTATGTGTCTGTTTACTCTTCAATTGAAAAACTCCTTCTAGTGGTTAATCTACGAATCTTTAAATTGAATTCAATATTACAAATATTAAATGTGCAAAAATGTAAAAGCCATATAAAAAATGAAGCCCACTTCACTGAACTTTATTTATAATTGTGTGCATTGCACGCGGTTGTGGGGTGGTCTTATTGAAGTTTTGCCTAGCTTTGCACAGCATCTTGGCCATGACATGGGTACAGCCATGAACAGCTGTATGTTTGGTGTTCAGGTGGCCGGCTAGGGGGCTGCCTGCGGCCACACATGTGAGTGTGCCCTATAAGTGTCCAGTGTGCCATGTGTTATAATGATGATAGAAATCTGATTATCACCCTTTTTCAACCATTTTAACATGGAGGAACCATTGAAATAACCTTCAGATCTCAGAGAACCCCTGCTAATAATTATTATATCTACATGTCATAGGACATTGGTGTTAACCATAAGCTGTGGAAATAATAAATACACGAAAATGGAATGTGGAGTACATGTTGAATGGAAAAATAGTGCTGTTCTATGCAACACAATGTTTTTCAGTTATAATAAAACAAATAATAGTAATGACCAGAAAATAAATGCATACTAAAATTGCAATGCTTCCTCACATTATTGGTCAGTTGCAGTTTGCTACCTTACTCTGTTGGCCACACCCTTACATTGATGGTGAGTGAAGTGCCTATTTGCACTTGTGGTCAATGTGGTGGCCCCTTAAACAGTTGGTTAGTATAGCACCCTCTTACACTGGTTGTCAATGTAGTACATTACATTAGCGGTAACTGAAGTGCATTGTTACATTGGCGACCAGTGAAGAATTGATTGTTCGCAGGAAAAGGACACCCTTACTTTGAAGGTCATTGGAGATGAGCTCCATTGGGCATTGGGAAGAATGTTCTTTGTACTGTAAAAGATGGTCAGTGAGAAGAATGTCTTTACATTGGTGTCCGGTAGGAATATAGCATATAGCTGAAAAGAGTTTGTGGTAACTTATCTGAGAGGAAGAAATTGCTTATTGCTTAAGGAATCCCTAGCAGCCTATGAAGGAACCCTAGAGTTCCATGAAACCAAGGTTGAGAGAGGATTTGTGTTATACAATCTCATTTATTTTTAGAATGTTGGATGGATATTTGATGAAATTCTATTGAAAGGTTGACCTGTATTTTAAACTTGTTTTATAGAAAATGTTCTCTAAAAAACAGCTCAGCCTGTATTGCAGCAAATATATTATAAGGTTATTATTTCTGTAAGACCTTGACAATTCACTGCGAAGTGTGTGGAAACATTCTGTTAATGTAGGATGCCTGAGTTTTTGATATGTCTGACTGTGTTCAGTGGTAATTAGATATGAACTTTCTCTAGCTAACTTAGGGCATGACTTTTTCCTGAAAGACTGGTAGATTTTTAAAGAGCTGTTGGCAGAATATTAAGCATTTCTAATGTTTAATATTTAATTTTAATTATTTTAATGTAATATTTGTTTTACTATTTAATATACCCACACCATAAAAACAAAATTCCTATCACTCAACCCATAAAATTTCAACAGCTTTGGACAACAAAACCTGAACTGTAGCCCAAGAAAACAGCACTGATTACTTGTTTTATTTCCTAGTGTAAATTGGTCACAAAGAAAAAATTATAGTGAAAATATTGATTACTGCAGTCTTATGAATATAGACATTTGATGGAAAACATACATGGTATATCCTATTTCAGAATTCAAACATAGGGTGTGTTAAGTGCTGCCCCATCCAACCAAACTCCAGTTTGACAATTTGTAAGCCTATTTTTGACAGGTGCTCTTAAAAGGAACCTATGTTGAAAAAATATTTCCTGTGTGCCTCAGTTATCCAACACTTCTGGGTGTGTAGGATAGCTTGTCTCACCTGGTGAGAGCATTGTGGTTCTTCCCTCTAACTCTATATTACTACAGAACACAGTAGTTATGTTGGAGATATGGAAGGAACTACACAGGGGACACACTCAGGGATGTATCTTCCATGAGGCAAACAAGCCGTTTTCCTTGGGTGGCATTTTTCAGGAGGGCGGCACCGCCTTCAGGCAGAAGGGCAGAGGCATCTGTTTAACCACCTCTCAGTGGTTGTATCGGGATGATGCCTGCAGCTGCAGGCACCACCCTAGCAATCATTTTCTAGAGCCGGCAGTTGGCTCTCTTGTAATAGCAATTTGAGTGGCTTACTAGCCCCCCCTCCCTGCCGCCTTCTACGGCTCTCTCGGGCTCTCTCGTCCCATCGGGAGACCCAAGCCTTGTGTTACTATTTCCTAACCTGTCTATTTCTCTGTAAACCTTTCCTGTAAAAGAAGAGTAAAACTCCCCCAACCTTTGATTCTGATCTTCACTGTCTTACAGCGCCAGCAGAACAATAAAAATGGTAAGTAAGTATTCTTTTACAAGCTGGCTATTTTGTAACAATTTTTCTTTTTTTTTTCTGGGACAAAGTTAAAAATTATAATAGGCTTTATCTTAACAAACCTACTTTTTTAGAAAGTAAAAGGTGCCCTGCCTAAAACTGAATTAATTTAAATCACATTTTCACTCAAACAAGACAAATGTATTTTGAACTTTCCTAAAAATGTTAGATGAAGTAAACCATTGTCATTTGGGGGCCTGAGATCACCAGCAACCATTTGTAAAGCAAACAGTTCTTTATTAGTTCCTCCAAAAACAGGTAACAAAAACAGTTTCCTTTAGCACAAATTCAAACGGTTCCAGTGCAAAAAGGAACCATACAATTAGCTCACCGCCAGACTCTTGGTTCCCCACACTAGGGTATGATTCCTCCATGGTTCAGGGTGCTGGGCAGGCCACAGGGTTTCAGCAACAAGGGTCTCAGTTCCCAAGAGCGTTCACCCTTGCTTACAGCTTGTGAGCTTTTCCACACTGCCTCACTGACAGGTGCTGATTCCATCCTGCTGCCTTTAGCCCCCGGTCACACCGGTGTGACTTGTCATGCCATTTGATAGTTTCAAATGGCATGACAAGTCACATCCTATTGTCTGTATTTGAAGTGGTCAAATTGATGCGACTCTGACACACCTTCGATTTTGAAAGTAGTTCTTGAACAGTCAAAGTCACAGATCTCTTCCAACTAGCACCTGAAGTAGTATTACTTTGTAATGTTACTTTGCTTTTAATGTTGCAACCTTGTAGTCAGGGTTTGGAGGTTCTTCCCACCCAAAACTCTTCAAACCTCAGAAATTTCAGGTACCTAATATGAACTTCTCAAACCAAAGAGTACTGGAAATCAGTCCTCTCTCTAGCCAAACTCCCCTCAAACACCTCACCCGGCATGGATGGGGACCCCTGAGTGCTTAGCAATGTCTCCAAAACTGACCCCCTTAAAGGGACCACAACAGAAATTGGGGAAATGTACCTTCTGGTGTCCTGTACACCCTCCTAACTTATATTTATAAATTAAACACAAATTGCCTAAGTTCAAAGATCAGTAGGAAGTATTTAGTATAAACATGTATCCTGTGTAGCAGTCACAGCGGTGAGATCACACACATCCTGCCTTGTGTTACATCCTTTTCCATCTTTCATTTAGTCTTGTTCTCTGGGTATATTAGTATGTCATCATAGCCTTTGGCTCTCTTTACTACTAATGTCTGCATATCAAGTCTGTTTTATTTTTCTGTACAAAACATAGCTAGTCTCCTTCTTTATCTCTTGGTCTATCTCAGTCTGTTGCATGCAAATAGTTTATGCTCCAAGCCAATCCTGTATTTTGCCAGGCTGAACAAGAACACCATTGTTTTAATAACCTTGTTATGGCAGTCCTTTTTATTTAATTTGATAAAGCATAATACATTTTCATAGCTGGCTCATTTTGTGTTACTTATTTTTAACGTGCAGCTTACACAACTGAAATCAATTCATATTTTCTTTTTCCATAAAATACAGTTCAACTTTTTTCTTTGTACCTAAGGCTGGGTCCACACACATTTTTGGATACTAATTTTAAAGGCTTATATGCAAGTTATTTCCCTAAAAAGTGTTTGGGGACTGAAGTGATTTTAATAATGCTTAAAGTAAAACAATAAAAATGAAATATTCCTTAAAATTTTGTGCCTGGGGGGGTCCTAAGAATGCCTGCCTGTAAATTAGCACATCTTTCCCATGTTTATAACAGTGCCACATCAAAATTAAATTTCTAAAGGAAAAATGTAATTTAAAACTGCTCGCGGCTGTAATGTATTGTCGGATCCCGGCAATATAGTTAAAAATACCAAAAACAATGGTGTGGATGTTCCCCCAAAATCCATACCAGGCCCTTCAGGTCTGGTATGGATATTAAGGGGAACCCCGCACCAAAATTAAAAAAAAAAATGGCATGGGGGTCCCAGGCATTATATACTCTGAACTGCAGTATATATACTGTATGGCCTTCCCTATATACTCGGCAGAAAAACTGGGCCTTAGGTGTTGCTGGTACCAGAACACTGTAAGCCCTCACAGTTACTCTTGTTGGGGGCAGGAACGGGCCCTGCTGTGAAATATTATATCAAAAATTGTAATTACATGGCCCTGGTAAACCGGGGCAGAAAAATTGGGTCTTTGGTTTTGGTGGCGCCAGAACACTGTAAGCCCTCACAGTTACTCTTGGGCGCAGGAACGGGCCCTGCATTGAAATGTTATATCAAAAATTGGAATTACCTGAACGGGTAATTGTAATTAGCCTTAACAGGCCCTGCGTTGAAATATTCTATCAAAAATTGTAATTACATGCCTCTGTTAAACGGGGGCAGAAAAATTGGGCGTTGGGTGGTGGGGGTGGTGCCACAACACTGTAACCCCTCTCAGATACTCTTGTTGGGCACAGGAACGGGCCCTGCTGTGAAATATTAGATCAAAAATTGTAAATGCATAACCCCTGTTATACAGGGGCAGAAAAATTAGGCCTTGGGTGGTGGTGGTGATGCCCTCAACCAAAAATTTTGTTGGAAGCTAGCATCATTAAGATTGAGGAGGAATAGGATAGTCAACATAGGCAGTCTTCAAGGGATCCCAGAACCATAGCAAATTCAATCAGTTACATCAGCATCAGGTGCTTGATAGCTGCTGTTCCAAGACTGATTGATTAATTTTTATGAATGTGAGCCTATCAACGGAGTCTGTGGACAGGTGCACTCTTTGATCCATCACAAACCCTCTAGCAGCACTGAATGTGCATTCAGAAAACATGCTGGATGCAGGACAGGCCAGCAGCTCAATTGCTTATTGAGCAAGTTCTGGTCAGTGGTCCATCCTCAAGACCCAGTAACCCAGTGGATGCTCTGTTGTAAAGGTCTCCAAGTCTGCTCTTGCCCCTAGATATTCCTGCACCATATAATACAGATGCTGGCGATGGTTGCTTGAACCGATCAGACCTTGGCGATGAGGACTGAAAAATTTTTCAAAGGCATCGGGCAGCCGGCCACCTTCTCCACCCCTCTTCCTCTGACTGAACGAAGCCTCAGCAACAAGTTGTCCAGCACACACCAATGACCACAGATAGATGCCCAATTAATAAATGCCCCCTCCAGGCTGCTATATATATATATATATATACTATATTACTCTTTAGACTAACCTCTAACACAATCCTTACCCTTTGGACTCTGCTATAGGTGGTGCCTGCGCGTCTTCTGTTCCCCTCCTAGGTTGTTTTCCTCCCCTCCGGACACCCCTGCCTAGGCAGAGGGAGAAGAAGGAGAGGAACCCCCAAACGTGTGACCTCTCGTAAGGCTTCGTGGCGCCCTAGGGCCCAGGTGACCTTCAGCGGAATCCATCTGGCATACCCCACCATTAGTGGATGGTGTCTTCCTTACCAAAAACTCTCCACGTGGGACTACCATACATCTTTTATCCCCAGGATATACATTATTGTGGTAAATATAAACCTCACGGTGTTCTGACATCCTTTGCTCCCCATCTTGGAGCCTTTTCACCCTGTAACTTATATTGTTACCACTAACACTGACCTATATTCCTTCTTTGTTTAGCAGACCTCTTTTCCCTCTGAGGAAGACCCTCGTATTGGGTTGAAACGCGTCAGGGATAGTTTTTCATTTATACGACAGACTCTGTACTCACTACTGTTATGTAAATGTCAGTCTGCTTAATGTATATTCATGTTCTTTTATATATAAACATATATGTATTATTCATTCCCACTGGAGCTCATGTTCTAACCTAATGTTATTAATTTAAAAAAAAAAATCTTTTTATAAATAAAGTTCAAAACTTTTTTACATGCCAACTCTGACTTCTTTCATTATACGCTGCCTAAAAACCCCAACGTGGGGGATTGTTCCTTTTGCTATCCTTTAGGGGTGAGCATAACTCTTTTGACCTTCGGGTCTGTGTCTCCCCGTTTGCTGCACCAGGAAATGGTAACCTCCTAGGGTCTGAAAATGCATTGCACAAACTTTTTTTCAAGGCCTCCTGAAGATGTTTCATCCTCTGCTCCCTCTGCAAAGGCAGGATGAGTTCTGCAACCTTACCCTTGTAACGTGGATCAAGAAGGGTTACCAGCCAGTCATGATCCCTCTCCTTGATACCACGAATCCTAGGGTCCTTTCGCAGGCTTTGCAGAATCAGGGAGGCCATGCAGCGTAAGTTTGCAGAGGCATTCGATTCTGAGTCCTCTCGATCACTAAGGATCACATTATCCGTAACTACCTCCTCTCAGCCACGTACAACTCTTAGGGTTTCTGGGGACAGAAAACCATCCCTTGAAGACTGCTGCTTAATGTTATTCACTACATCCATGTTGACACAATCCATCTCCTCCTCCTCTTCTTCCTGTGTGTTTGGCAGACTGCAGGAATGCTAGCTGGATAAAGGGGGCCTTGAGAGCAAAATAAGTCCTCCTCTTCCTCCCGCTGTTCTGCCTCAAGTGCCCTGTCAATGATTCCACAAAGCATGTGCTCCAGCAGAAAGACTAGAGGGACAGTGTCACTGATGCATGCATTGTCGCTGCTTACCATCTATGTGGCCTCCTCAAATGGTGGCAGGAAAGTGCATGCATCCTTGATAAGTAGCCACTGGCATTGCAAAAAGAAGCCAAGCTCCTCTGACCCTGTCCTGGTGCCATACTCGCACAGGTACTCATTGATGACCCTCTGCTGTATGTGCAGCCGCTGCAGCTTTGCCAACGTCGAGTTCCACCTGGTGGGCATGTCACAAATGAGGCGATTGGTGGGCAGGTTGCATTCCCTTTGAATGTCAGCCAGCCAAGCACTGGCATTATATGACCGGTGGAAATGACCACAGACTTTTCTGGCCTGCCTCATGAAATCTTGTAAGCCTGGGTACCTTCTCAAGAACCGCTGCACCACCAAATTCAGGACATGTGCCAAACATGGAACATGAGTCAAGTGTCCCTATCGGAGGGCGGAGAGAAGGTTGGTGCCATTGTCCCATACAACCATTCCTAGCTGATGCTGGCTTGGCTTTAATCACCTCTGAGCTTGCCCCTGCAGAGCTGACAGAATCTCAGCCCCAGTGTTGCCTCTGTCCCCTAGGCAGACCAACTCAAGCACTGCATGGCATCTTTTAGTCTGACTGCTTGCGTAGCCCCTTAAACGCTTACGGGGCAATGCTGGTTCAGAGGACAAATCTGCAGAAGAGGCCATAGAGGAAGAAGAAGAGAAGGGGGTGTAGGAGAGAGCTGTGGCAGAATCACCACTAGCATTTTGGAGGCGTGGTGACGGAACAAGCTCCAACAACACTAAACCCTGTCCTGCATCCTTCCCAGCTGCCAGCAGAGTTACCAAGTGCACCATGAAGGAAAGGTAACCTCCCTGCCCATGCCTGCTGGACCATGAGTAAGCAGTAATATGAACCTTACTGTTGGCCGCCCTGTCCAACGAGGCCAAAACATTCCACATGCCGGTAGATAACCGGAATGGCCTTCCATGAAAAGAAATGGCTCTTTGGATCCTGCCACTAGGTACAGCACATTCCACAAATTCTTGAAAGGGGGCAGAGTCTACCAGCTGAAAAGGCAGCAGTTGCAGTGCTAAAAATTTGGCCAAGCTAGCATTTAGACGCTGAGCATGTGGATGGCTGGGACCGAATTTCTTTTCACGGTTCAGCAACTAGGGTAGGGAAATTTGACTGCTAAAATCAATTGGTGGTGTACTGCTAGCAGATTGGCTGCAAGTGCTTGGGACACCTATTTCTATACCTTCATTCCTCTCAGTGTAAGTTTTGGAGAGGACTGGAGGTATAGTAGGGTTTGAGATCCCTGATGAGTAGCAAGGAGAAGTCCGCTTTTTTTCTTTGATGTGGGTCTTTCAAGTGCTGTTGCCAACGGACTGCATGGCAGGTCGTCCTATATCTGGTCAAGCATGTGGTGCCCAAGCTGCTGCTGTTCTGGCCACGCTTAATCAGCTTCAGACATAGGTTGCAAACAGCAATGGTGCGATCTGCTGCACACTTGTCGAAAAAGACCCACACCAAGGAACTTTTAAAAGTCAGGGGGGAGTCAGTAGCGTCCTGCACCTGCGGAGCTCTGCAGTGTGATGCAATAGGGTGGCTGCCCTTAAGCTGCCCCCTAGAGGACACCCTGCCTTGTTGGAGTTATGCCTCCTCCTCTTCCTCTTCACTTTCCTCCTCTCTTCTCTCGGGCACCCAAGTACAGCCAGTGACCTCATCATCCCCTCCCTCCCCATGACTTCCGAAAACTCAGCAGTATGCTGCAGCTGGGGGAACATGACTTCCAGTTTATTTTCCTTCTGTGGCACCCCCTCTCTCTATTCTCACGTTACTCTGTCCCTTAACCTGGGAACCAAAATCGGAGCCTTCAAATCGCCACGCATCCTCCAGCAGCATATAACCGACACTGTGGTTGAAAAATTCTGGGGACTCCTCCATACATGATGGTGGGGCTATGGAAGGAGTGACTGTGGACAAGAAGCCAGTGAAATAGGCCACTTTGGCAACTGCGTTGGAAGGCAAACTACTCTGATCCTGGGTGACAGAGGATGAGGAGGATGAGGATGGCTTTGTTATCTACTCCACCAACTCTTCTGCATGTTGTGGCTCAATAACACGGCCAGCAGCAGCAAAAAAGGACAAGCGTGACCCACGGCCACCTGCAGAGGATGTACCATGTCCATGACCACCACTGTTGACTGTAGACACAGAGGATGCTTGCCCTCTTTTAGTGTCCTGTGAGCGTCTGCCTCTTCTTGGTGGTCTTCCGGACCTGATGTATTTTTTGTTTTGCAACATCACACTACACTGTATTAGATACTGTGTACACCACCAGAAGTGTAGTAGAAACTGTACACACTGTATTAGATATGCCTGCACTGTATTAGCAACTGTACAATGGCTGGGCTGGACTGTATTGTATACTATGTGCACCACCAGAAGTGTAGTAGAAACTGTACACACTGTATAAGATACTATGTACACCACTTGCACTGTATTAGAAACTGTACAATGGCTGCACTGTATTGTATACTGTGTACACCACCAGAAGTGTAGTAGAAAGTGTACACACTGTATAAAATACTGTGTACACCGCCTGAAGTGTATTAGAAACAGTACACCACCGAATGCACTGTAGATATAGGCTTCACTGAATGCAGAATACATTATATATATATATATATATATATATACTGCCTGCACTGAATGGATATAGAGTAAACATTGAATATATAGTCTATGCTAAATGCAGAATATATATATATATATATATATATATATATATATATATATATATATATATATATATATATATACACACACATATATAATATATGCCTGCTTAATCTAACTCAACATTAGTCCCCCTGAGCCATGATTGGCCAAAGGCACCCTGGCCAAAGCAAGCAGGTCAGGTGCATGCGTTGGCCAATCATCATACAGCACTGCGCTCTCGCAGTGCATTATGGGGTGTTCCGCGGCGCTTAAATTTTCTGTGAACGCTGGCGAACGGGCGAACACATCAAGCTCATCCCTACTCATCAATAGTAATCCTCCACCAGTGACTTCATCAGTGGGTCTGTTGCTAATTGCGCTGCACTAAATTATTCTAATTTACTAATAATGACCGTGGTGGACCATGTCTGTGGAATGTGCGTCAGCACAGCTGCTTTTAGTCTTCACCAAGGGCACATGTGACTGGGTGACAACACAGAAGCACAGTTTGGAGACAAATGGCCTTGTGGCTGGCTAAACAAGGACCTTCATAGCAGACTGAAAACCTCTTTTGAAATTAAACTTGCTTATCAAAGCTAATATAAGATTTAATAATTCATACTATACAAAGTCAGTTTGTACTGTATGTAATACAGTACATCCAGATTTCAGAGAGCTTTTTACATGGGGATGGGGGAGTCTGCCTCCTGAAACTGTGTTTTACAACCATTTGGCATATATTCACTATGATTCAGCACTGTAGCTTAGTGGTTAGCACTTCTGTCTTGCAGTACTGGGGGTCCTCTGTTCAAATCCCAGCCAGGACACTATCTACTCCCTGCTTGCATGGGTACTTTGATTCCCTTCCCACACCCCAAAGACATGCTGGTACGTTAATTGGCCTCTGTCTAAATTGACCCTAGTATGAATGTGTGTGTATGCATGCATGTGAGAAAAAGACCTTAGGTTTTAATCTCCTTGAAGGCAGGGACTGATGTGAATGAACACTATGTAAAATGCTGTGTGAATTCTTAGTGCTATATAAATACCTGTAATGAATTTCTTGGGAGGTTTGAATCTCAGTTTTGCTGTGATTATTTATTTCCCTAGGTTTGGATTCTTGAGGCTTTCTGTATGTGAGAGACAAGAAGAAGCCTGCACTGTTTGGGTTTTGTTGTATGCAAGGTGGGATTAAAGGCAGACGTTTAAAAAGCAATACAAAAAAAACACATGTTATATGTACCTGCTCGGTGTAATGGTTTTGCACAGAGGAGCTCAGATCCTCCTCTTCTTGCAGGCACTCCTGGCCTCTCCCTCCTGGTGAGTACCTCCCAAGCAAGCAGTTTACTATGGGGGAACCCAAGCAGGCTGGCTCCTGAGCTGCTGCTCTTTGTGTTCATTCACACACAGACCCATGGTTCGGCCCCACCCCATATCTCTCCTTATTGGTTCACTGGCTGTGATTGACAGCAGCAGGAGCCAATGGCTTCCACTGTTGTCTCAACCAATGAGAGTCTGAGCCTTTCATGCACATTGCTGGATCATGATGGGGCTCAGGTAAGTATAAGAGGGGCTGGGGGGGTGGGGCTGCTGCACTTAGAAGGCATTTTACCTTCATCCATGCATGAAGGTAAGATATCTGGAGCCTTTACAACTACTTTAACTTGCAGTTTTTAAATACATTTTAAAATGTTGGTTTATATATGTTTTTACAATAAACTATATATATATATATATATATATATATATATATATATATATATATATATATATATATATATATATATTCTTCTAGTTTTTCAGATTGACATTAAACAAAGGATTTCTAGAGCCGTAGTGTTAGCTAAAGAGACAATACAACGGAAGCTTAATGCCCTGAGGCTCCCTTTTGACTGCAATTCCTCCAACATTCATTTGTGTAAACTACACCTTAAAATATAACTAAAAGCAAAACTTTTTTAGTTTTGGATGGAGGGGAGAGGGATTAGAATACCTGCTATATTTTTTTATTATCGTCTGTCTTTCCATTAGAACAGTCCAGGGGGCAGTTCTCTGTGAGCATGAAAGTAAAAGAAAATCCCAAGTTTTGAGTTGCTCTAGTGACCGTGGTGGTAACCAGGAATTTTCCTCACTTTGAAAGCACTTCCTCTCACTTTCTGTTGTGGCTATAGGACAGAAAGTGAAGGGAAGTTTTCCCACATGGAAACCGATAACTGACATGGATTATAACCCTCATACTATTTCCAAAATAAAAAAAAAAAAAAGGTTTGACTTTATTTCTACTTTCAGAAATTGAGATCTGTAAGCAGGCTTTTAAAGTAAAATGAGCAAAGTATCAGTGTATCTGTTGTAATTCTTTAATTAGATCACATAAAAGGTGACTTTAGCGTTATTTCAAAGGTGTTTATGTTCCTTTGGAAAATGTTGTTGGAGGATGTGTAGGAGTGTACAGATTGTGCATTCTGAAGGAGTAATTGGAACAAACTATATGGGCGAGCTATGGACTTGCATGGTTATATCTATATATAACCACCATGTTTTGCTTTTTAACCCTTTGTTTACAATGTTCACCAGCCACTTTGCATTTCCGAATGTTTGCCAATATTTTTATCAGCGTTTGCTAAAAAATCAGGTTGCCTCGTGTTTGAATTTGTAAAAGTAAAGTGAAGGCAAAGTCTTAATAAAGCAAGCTCAATTTGTTTTAGCACTTAAATTGTCATGATGTGAATTCCCTACTTGATACATGGTGTAGAGTACATTCAAGATGTATAGAGTGTGTTGGCAGTCATGGATGAAGCACCTCTTTTTCTCAAGAAAGGATTACTCTTGTTGTTGTTTTTATCATAGAGTAATTAGAGTTCACCTTATTTTATAACTTATTCAGTCATACGGCTTGGTATCCTCCTGCACAGAAGAAGATGAAGACAATGGTCACGATTCAGTAAATGTACAACACTTATCTGCTTTGCATTAAAAAATCCTGCACCCAATTCAGTCTTGCAATGGTTCCATTAAAGTTCCAACTTGTGCATCAGATTCAGGTAGTTCTTTTGTACAACACTTTCACAATGTGTTGTTGCTGCTGCCATTTCAAAAATAAGGAAGTTGGAGGTAATTGGGACCAACTCTATGTTGCCCACAGAACTCCAACAGGTCAGTGGCACCGCAGTTGTGTGTGTCCACCCCAGACCCTGGCTGCTGCTGCTGCTGCAGTAAGTTGAGCTGCTCACTGTGTTTTTGGGGAAATCAAGTAGAACTGTGCGATCCTCCCATGATATGTACTTGACTGGGGAGAGGGGCTCTCAATGTCGCAATCGTTCTGCTGGCTGGTTGATTGGCATGGCTGCTTGGAGCAGCATCTCTTACTTTCCTCTACGTGCTAAAAGATTGGCACTTCTTTGCCACAAGTTCATGTACATGTTTTTGACAGGTATATAAATCTTTTGCACGTACCGGCATTCACTTCTAAAGAGTGTCTGCACCACTATATATGAATCCCAGGTAAAGTCTTCTGTTTAGATAGTGTCTGTAAAGCCTCGTACACATGATCAAACAAAATTTTCTGTGGATTTCTGTCCACAGAAATTGCATACACGCGGCAGGACTTTTTCAGCCAACTTTCACCACTCACATGTTTTTTCTGCTCTTTACCGCCACTCTTTGATCAACTTCTGTATTGTTGTCTGATCTTTTGCATTGGTTCTGAGCATGCGTGTTTGTACTTTGGACTTAAGTCCGATGGATTTCTGTACACACAATCGGACTTTGCTCCATCAGAATTTTGTTGCCGAAAAGTTGGTCTGTTTGCACAGTGAACATTTTGTCTGATGAAAACCAAAAAAGTTGGAGTGTACACACGGTCAGATGTAGCCATAGGACAGCTAATTTGCATGTTTGTTAGAGGTAGAGATGGGCCAAACACCCCCCTGTTTGGTTCACAGCAGAAATTCCCTACAGGGGAAAAGTTCTAACCCGAACGGCGAACCCCATTGTAGCTGAACAGAAAGAATTAAGTGCCTATTTTGTAGGCTTATATGGAAGTAATTGGCCATAAAAGGGGTATGGAGGTCTGGGTACCGCCTGTGTTTTCAAAACAATCCTTTTTTTTCAGGAGCAGTGATTTTAATTATGCTTAAAGTCCAACAATAAAAATTAAAAATGTCTTTAAATATAGTGTATGGGGGGTCCCCTTAGTCTGCCTGTAAAGTGGCGCTTCTGTAGCATGCAAAGAACATGCTGCAGCATAAATTATATTTCTAAAGAAACAAAAAACTAGTCAAATCACATTTAAATTAACTAGTGGTTGCAATTGCCAGCACGAGCTAGTGAAAAAAATAAAGAGAAAAATGGTGCCCCCCCCCCCCCCCCAGTCCATACCAGATCTGAAGGAAGCAGAATGCACTGTGCAGTGAAGGGAGCAGAATGCTCTGTACAGCATGCAGTGCATTGCAGGGCGAACACCCTGTAAATTCGGAAAAGAACAGGGCGAATAGCCAATGTTCAGCCCAAACTTCATGCTCGGGCTGAACCATTTGCACAACACTAATTAGAAGGCATGGCTCACAAATAATTTTAAGCAAGTCAGTGGAGGGGTGAAAAAAAGTGTGTGTGTTTGTGTACTGGGATTAGAAGGCTGGGAGAGTCAGAGGATGGATTCTCAATTAAAACTTGGGAAATATTCCAGAGATTTGGCTGCACATGCAGCAGAGCTGAGTGTGTAAGCTATAATGCTGTAGTTCTGAACCAGCCGTGCTATGGATAACCATATTCCTCTTGATGTGCATTCCTCCTGACATGAAAAATGCAACTGCCAGAAGAAAATAGTTAGATATTGTCCATACAAGCTTTACTAGATTTGTGTAGAGAGGAGGCTTCCCATTATCCCTGTATTGGTACCAATGCAGTAAGTTTAGTTTGTTATATCAAAACTGTGTACTAGCCTATTACAGCAAACCTGCAGGCTCATATAACACCTCCAATTAGTTCAAATATGTGTTCCCCTCAAGTGCATATCCCACAGTTGTAATATAGGAGATAAAGGTAATTTTACAATACCAAATTATTTCTTAAACTAAGCTTAAACATTAGAAGGCAAATTCCATTTTCTAAATATGCCCTCTATAAACGTACATGTTTATACTTATGAGGAGAAGTGGTGGGAAGCAGCTACTGACCACCGGCTCTGCCCATTACAGCTCAATTCTGGAATAAACAATAGCAATAGGCTGAAAAACATCCAATCATTCTTGCAGGAGCTAGCCATACTTTAGTATGGATAGACCTAAAGATCACCTCCTGAGTATGTTTTCCCTTCCAGAATATAATATAAGTGAGTCTCTATCCCTACAATCTGTATTATTCAGATATATTCTGGAATGTGTCTCTATGCTGTTTGCTGTCTCAATAACAGAAGAGCCAGCAAAACCTGGATTAAATTCTCTTGCTTTCTCATATCGGCATACAAGCAGAACGACTGTTGTTTTTTCTTTTGCATAGCATCCCTTTTTTATGTAATTTATAATATAGGTTGCCTATTGTGAGCAGTGAAATGCACATATGTAAATATCTGTTTACTGCAGCCTCTAGGCAGAGCGTCAAATCAGGATTTGTCTTCAGGCTCCTGTTCTCCTGGCCACAATTCAGATCTACATAACAGAGATACATCTCACACTATTTTTGTAGGTAGGAGGTGGTAATGACATTATTCAGCTCTCTTGTGTACCTTGTTTCTATGTTCTGTGTCCTATTTAGAGGTTGTTTTTGTTTTTTTGTCTAAGCTTTACAATCTTTTTTGACCTTCAATTTTAATTATTAATGAGAATTTTTGCAGGGAATGGAAAAACACAAACTATCTGTCAGAAACCATGAAATCAGGCCAAGACAGAAATACAGTTAAATCAAACTTGTTTAATAATAAAAGTAAAAAGAACAAACGTAGACAAAACATAGCCAAAGTTCAGTAACTGTAACGGATAGTCAGCCAAGCCAGAAGTCAGGGAACAATGTAGTGGAACAGCAAGCAGGATCTGGAGCCAGAAGGGATGTCAGCAAAGCAAGTCTTGAACAGGATCGCAGGAGATAGTTTCTGTGATGTTGACTAAGGCGAAGGCAGAGATCCACTGGGCTGAAGGGCTTAAGTAGGCTGGACTGACGAGCAGGATATCATCAACAGCTGAGTCACTGTGGAGAGATAGGAGCTGGCGATTAGCCGACAGCTGAGTGGCCAGCTCTGAGAAGGAAGGGCTGAGCCCAGCCCTCACACTATCTTGATTAAGGTTATCTCCATGATTGGGGAAGAAGTAAATAACATTTTGTTATATTAATCCAACTAGGCCAGAAGCCACTACCCATTGCAATGACCATTGCTTAGTATTTTTATTTATTTATTTAAATTTTTTATTCAGTTTTGATTCTTTAACCACTTGAGCTCCAAAAGATTTTACCCCCTTCCTGACCAGGCCATTTTTTGTGTTATTTTAACCAGTAGCTGCCCGCCGGCCGTCTATTGACAGCCAGGCGGCGAAGCTCTCAGGGCAGGAGGACGTCATCCCCTTCACGGCCCTCCAGAAAGCGTGCGTGCGCCGTGTCACTGGGCACCCGATGTGCGTGCCCAGCGGCCGCGATGTCCGCCGGGCACCCGCGATTGCCCGGTAACACAGCGGGACCGTGGATCTGTGTGTGTGTAAACACACAGATCAATGGTCCTGTCAGAGGAGAGGAGCCGATGGTGTGTTCTCTGTACAGAGAAACACTGATTGGTCTCCTCCCCTTGTCAATCCCCTCCCCCCACAGTAAGAATCACTCCCAGGGAACATGTTAACCCCTCCCCACCCCCTAGTGGTTAACCCCTTCACTGCCAGTGTTATTTACACAGGAATCAATGCATTTAAATAGCACTGATTGCTGTATAAATGACAATGGTCCCAAAAATGTGTCAAAAATGTCCGATGTGTCCGCCATAATGTCGTAGTCACAATAAAAATCGCTGATCGCCGCCATTACTAGTAAAAAAAAGATTATTAATAAAAATGCTATAAAACTATCCCCTATTTTGTAAACGCTATAACTTTTGCGCAAACCAATCAATGATTGCTTATTGCGATTTTTTTTTTTTTTTACCAAAAATATGTAGAAGAATACATATAAACTGAGGAAAAAAAAATGTTTTTTATATATTTTTTGAGGATATTTATTATAGCAAAAAGTAAAAAATATTGTTTTTTTTTTTTTAAACTTGTCCCTCTTCTTTTGTTTATAGCGCAAAAAATAGAAAACGCAGAGGTGATCAAATACCACCAAAAGAAAGCTCTATTTGTGGGGACAAAATGATAACAATTTCATTTGTATACAGTGTAGTATGACCGCGCAATTGTCATTCAAATTGTGACAGTGCTAAAAGCTGAAAAATGGCTTGGTCAGGAAGGGGGTGAAAATGCACTGTATTGAGGTGGTTAACTGACAATTGTGCAGACGTATGACGCTGTACCCAAATAAAATTTATGTCTTTTTTTCCCCCACAAATTGAGCTTTCTTTTGGTGGTATTTGATCACCTCTGCGGTTTTTATTTTTTGCGCTATAAACAAAAAACTTTTTTTTTTTTTTTTTTTTTTTTCTTACTTACTTTCTGCTATAAAACATACCCAATAAAACTTTAAAAAAAATCGAATTTCTTCAGCAATTTAGGCCAATGTGTATTCTGCTACATATTTTTGGCAAAAAAAATAAAAAATCAATAAGCGTATATTGTGTTTTTTTTTTTTTTTTTAATATTATTTTTTTATACTAGTAATGGCGGCAATCAGCGACTTATACCGGGACTGCGATATTGCGGCGGACAAATCAGATACCTAACTGACACTTTTTGGGGATCAGTGACACTAATACAGTGATCAGTGCTAAAAAAATATGCACTCTCACTGTACTAATGACACTGGCAGGGAAGGGGTTAACATCAGGGGCGATCAAAGGGTTAAATGTATGCCTAGGTTGTGATTACTCACAGTGGGGAAGGTGCTTTGACTAGGGGAAGGCAAGGATCCGTGTTCCTGCTTTGAAGAAACACAGTCTCTGACAATTTGAGTCCCAAATGATCGGCGGGTTTCGGCGGACATAGAGTCTGCTGGCTCTCGTTGTGTCCAATCACAGTGGGAGTGGGTCACCAGCGGCGCTCGCCACAGACTCGGAAATGTCAGATCACGTACTAGGTATGTGATCTGACGCAGAGCGGCCCCCCTGCCGCAGTAAATGTATGGCGGGCGGTCGCTAAGTGGTTACATTTTCTACTGTCTAGACATACTATACAAGTAATGCTTGGAGGCTACTAGGCAGGCTTGAAAAAAGCCACGACTGCTAGTGATTTTTCATGCACATGGAGTGCTACCCCCCCGAAGGAGCTACTTGGTAATTTGTGTTCTCTGTAATGCACCTCAACTCCAAGAACAACCTCAGCCCCTCTGGCACACCTGGTTGAATAAAAGTCACTGCAAGCATAGGTATAGATACTTTTTAACTTGGCTGTGAATTAGTACCAGGAAACAGACACAAGACTGTTTAGTAGTAAATTAACTCAATGTATTGGTAGGGGCTAGAATGAATGTGTCAGGAATAGGGATGAGCCCGACGTTCGAGTCCAACATCGGGTGGTCACCCGTTCGCCGAATTTCTAACATTATGGGGCGTTCGCAGGAAATTTAAGCGCCATAATGAACAGCAAGACTGTCATTGCACTGCGAGATCGCAGTGCATTGACGGCTGGTGATTGGCCAAAGCATGCACCTGACCTGCATGCTTTGGCCAATCACAGCACGCTCTGCTGTGAGAGCAGGGGGTGCCTTTGGCCAATCATGGTTTAGGAGGCTGAGTCCACGCCCCACACTATGTAAGGCTGTTTACATGGCAGCCGTACATAGTTTTATGAATGAGCGCAGCAAAATGAAATTTGTAAAGGAAAAAATGTCATTTAAAGCTGTTTGCGGCTGTAATGTATTGCAGGATCCCAGCAATATAGATAAAAATCACAGAAAAAAACGGCATGGGTCCCCCCCTATAAAATCCACACCAGGCACTTCAGGTCTGGTATGGAAATTAAGGGGAACCCTGCTCCAAAATGTAAAAAAAATGGCCATTCAGGTATGGTATGGATTTTAAGGGGAAGCCGAGACAAAATAAAAAAAAATGGCATAGGGGTCCCCCCAAAATCCATACCAGACCCTTATCTGAGCACACAACCTGGTAGGCCGCAGGAAAAGGAGGGGTGAGGGAGCGCCCCCTCCTGAACCGTACCAGGCCCTCAACATGGGGAGGGTGCTTTGGGATCCCCCCAAAAGACCTTGTCCTCATGTTGATGGGGTCAAGGGCATCATCACCACAACCCTTGCCCGGTGGTTGTGGGGGTCAAGGTTCAGAATCTGGAAGCACCCTTTAACAAGGGGACCCCCAGCTCCTTCCAACCATGTGAATGGGTATCGGGTACATTGTACCCCTACACATTCACCAAAGAAAGTGTAAAAATGACAGGAGACAGTGTGGGACAAGTCCTTTATTAAAAAAAAAGAAAGAAAAAAAAAAGTGTCCTGCAATGTCCATTCATCTTCGATCACAGCGTCCGACAACCCGAGAAAAAAAAAAAGAGGAAAAAACTCTGCCTCCATGGGAGGCTCCTGCTGACTGCAGGCTTTCTGCATTGACAGCTGTTGTATAGCTACGGGCGGGGCCACTCAGTGACATAAACGGGCGACACCGCCCCCGCTGTCAATGCAAAAAGCGTGCAGTCAGAGGGAGGCTCCCATGGAGGCAGAGTTTTTTTCAGTTTTTTTTTCTCGGGTCATCGGAAATGGTTAACCAGTTCAGCAATGCAGGGCAGCAGCTACACACATAACCAAGCAGTGGCAATCGAGTCAAGAGTAAATCACACGTTTTTTAATTGCCCAAATTTCGACCTGCAATTTTGTTTGATTTGTATAGGGTGGATATACTGTATTCTAATATATTAGGATATAAAAGTATATAGAATTTTGACTGAGCATTTAATCTAATGGGTCCAATGATACAGAAGATGAAATCCTGTTAAATTTATTTGAGTCTAAGTGAGAATACAGAAGATAATGCAGCTTACAATCTATTAGGATATAAGGGTGGGATATACAGTATCTCTCAAAAGTACACCCCTCACATTTTGTAAATATTTTATTATATCTTTTCATGTGACACTGAAGAAATGACACTTTGCTACAATGTAAAGTAGCTGTCCGCTCAAAATAACTCAACACAGCCATTAATGTCTAAACGCTGGCAACAAAAGTGAGTACACCCCTAAGTGAAAATGTCAAGTGTCATATCCAGAGGTTGTCTTTGAGAAATCGACGTATGAGTGCGTTTCTGCAGAAGTTAAAGGGGTGGGGGGTCAACCTGTCAGTGCTCAGACCATACACTACACACTGCATCAAATTGGTCTGCATGTCTGTCATCCCAGAGGGAAGCCTCTTCTAAAGATGATGCACAAGAAAGCCTGCAAACAGTTTGCTGAAGACAAGCAGACTAAGGACGTGGATTACTGGAACCATGTCCTGTGGTCTGATGAGACCAAGATAAACATATTTGATGCAGATGGTGTCAAGCATGTGTGACAGCAACAGGTGAGGAATATGAAGACAAGTGTGTGTTGCCTACTGTCAAGCATGGTGGTGGGAGTGTCATGGTCTGGGGCTGCATGAGTGCTGCCGGCACTGGGGAGCAACAGTTCATTGAGGGAACCATGAATGCCAACATGTACTGTGACATGTAAAGAAATGGATAGTATAAAATTGAACATTTTTTTTTCCTGTAAAATAAAATACTAAAAGGTATAAACACATATAATCTTTCGTGTTATATCCACAATCGAGAAATTAAAAATAAAATAAATATAAATAAAAATATAAGTGAGCAGTCTTTAGGTGTATTAGTGATAGGTGAGCAGTTCAACATATAAAGGTGATTTTCGGTCGATACACTCAAGGTGTCTATCCAAGCAGCGCTTTATCCCGTTGTCTTCTCACCACGTGAGGCTATCTTGCTGGTTTGACCTGTTTTATCTGTGGATCGGTGGTGATATGGATGCAGTGGGTACCCTGGTGATGACACTTATCTGAAAGGCTGTTTTACTCTGTTTATCTGGTGAGTTTAACCCCCTAGGAGGAGTGTGCCTCACGTGGTGAGAAGACAACGGGATAAAGCGGTGCTTGGATAGACACCTTGAGTGTATCGACAGAAAATCACCTTTATATGTTAAACTGCTCACCTATCACTAATACACCTAAAGACTGCTCAATTATATTTTTATTTTTATTTATTTTATTTTTAATTTCTCGATTGTGGATATAACATGAAAGATTATATGTGTTTATACCTTTTAGCGTTGTTTTAGTATTTTATTTTACAGGAAACAAACTGTTCAATTTTATACTATCCATTTCTTTACATTTTTATATTTTAAACAGCTGCTTAGTTTATATTTTATATATATATTTTTTTTTTTTTTTACAGTATATATATATATATATATATATATATATATATATATATATATATATATATATATATAATCAATACGTCCGATATAGTCTGATTGGGTCTGGAACTGTGGGGACGCATCCGGCGCTGAGTAGTGTATGATAGGCCATTAATATACACTCTTCTTGTTCATGTACTGTGACATACTGAAGCAGAGCATGATCCCCTCCCTTCGGAGACTGGGCCGCAGGGCAGTATTTTAACATAACGACCCCCAAACACACCTCCAAGACGACCACTGCCTTGCTAAAGAAGCTGAGGATAAAGGTGATGACTGACCAAACATTTGTCTCCAGACCCAAACCCTATTGAGCATCTGTGGGGCATCCTCAAATAGGAGGTTGAGGAGTGCAAGGTCTCTAACATCCACCAGCTCCGTGATGTCATCATAGAGGAGTGGAAGAGGACTCCAGTGGCAACTTGTGAAGCTCTGGTGAACTTCATGCCCAAGAGGGATAAGGCAGTGCTGGAAAATAATGGTGGCTGAACAAAATATTGACACTTTGGCCCCAATTTGGACATTTTCACTTAGGGGTGTACGCACTTTTATTGCCATCGGTTTGGACATTAATGGCTATGTGTTGAGTTATTTTGAGGGAACAGCAAATTTAAACTGTTATACAAGCTGTACACTCACTAATTTACATTGTAGCAAAGTGTCATTTCTTCAGTGTTGTTACATGAAAAGATCTAATCAAATATTTACTAAAATGTGAGGGGTGTACTCACTTTTGTGAGATACTGTAGAAACTGTAGAGCTTACAGTGTATTAGGGTAAAAGGCTGGATATAGAAGGAAAAAGAACCTACAAGCGAGTAGGATAACGGCTAAAATAGAAAAGGTGAAAGAGCTTACAATCTACTAGGTAATAGGCACTCAAAGGTTAAAGCCACTTTACATTTGACGAAATAGTTGTGTGTCTGAGTCGTTACAGTTGATCTGTATCATTCATCCGGTTTGCATACATACGAAAAAGCCCACAGGAACATTCAGGATATCCCTTAGGCTTGATTCACATCTATGCATTTTTAGTGCTTTTTGCATTTTGCAGATTTGTACTACAGAACGTGTTCTATAGGAAACCATGTTAAATGGACTGTAGTGCAAATCTGCAAAATGCAAAAAGCACTAAGAATGCATAGGTGTGAATCAGGCCTTAGAACTGAATGTGGTTTAAATAATTTTTTGTTTGTTTTTTGTCTTATAAAGCTGAGCTCTAGATACATATAAAAGAACACAAATGAATGCAGCTCTGTGATCATTCAAATACACTAAAGGCAAAACCTATCAGTTTTCATTGCTGTATGTGTCCCTATTAGGGAGATTCACCTTCTCCATTTGTCCTATTTATCATTATCATTGAAAGTGAAAATCCCAAATGTTGGGTTGTCCCCAGAAAAGTAATAGAGGGGAAATCTTCCAATGAAAACACGAGTTCTGTTAACATGGGATTCCCTTAATTAGCAGGGATTTCCTCTCGTTTCCTGTCTCGGCTAGGGGACAGGAAGAGAAGGGAAATCTCCCCAATGGGACACAGATGGCAAAAAATAAAATGACAGCGGTCATGAGCTTCCCTTACGCTATGCAAAATGAAAAACATTTTTTTACCTATACTTCTACGTTTTCCTGGCCAGGCTTTTTCTGGAACTTTTTGTTTACACGTTTAAACTAGTATTTTTTGCTAGAAAATTACTTAGAACTCCCAAATATTCTATAAATATTTTTTTTAGCAGAGACACTAGAGAATAACATGGCGGTTGTTGCAATATTTTATGTCACACTGTATGTGTGCAGTGGTCTTTCAAATGCATTTTTGGGGAAAAGGTACACTTTAATGAATAAAAAAAAAAAAAACACTAAAGTTAGCCCAATTTTTTTTTTATATAGTGTGAAAGATGATGTTACGAGTAAATAGATACCCAACATGTCATGCTTTACAATTGCGCACACTCGTGGAATGGCGACCAACTACGATACTTAAAAATGTCCACAGGCGATGCGTTAATTTTTTTTACAGGTTACATGTTTAGAGTCGCAAAGGAAGTCTAGTGCTAGAATTATTGCTCTTGCTCTTACGATCGCAGCAATATCTCACGTGTGGTGTGAACGCCGTTTATATATGTGGACGCGACTTAAGTATGCGTTTGCGTCTGTGCACAAGCACAGAGGGATGGGGTACTTTCATTTTTTGTTTCTTATTTTACTTTTTATTTCTTATTTTTGCACAGTCCCTTTTATATATTATTATTTTTTTATCACTTTTATCCCTATTACAAGGAATGTAAACATCCATTGTAATAGATATAAGCATTACAGGTCCTCTTTGTTGAGAGATCTGGGGTCAAAAAGCCCCCAGATCTGTATATTACCCTTAAAAAAAAAAAAAAAAGAATAAAACAAATAATCTCTTTAAAGTGATTGTAAAGGCAGACGTTTTTGTTTATCTTAATGCAAAACCTGTGTGCAGCAGCCCCCCTCAGCCCCTCTAATACTAACCTGAGGTTCCTCTAGGTCCAGTGATGTTGCAGGAGTGTCTCGGCTGCTCGGGACTCCCCTCCTCATTGGATGAGACAGCAGCATGGCGCCATTGGCTCCCACTGCTGTCAATCAAAGTCAGTCAGTCAATGAGAAGAGAAGGGGGCAGAGCTGGGCCACGGCTCTGTGTCTGAATGGATACAGGGAGCTCATATGATACTTGTGGCTCAACTCGGGTGACCTCATAGCAAGCTGCTTGCTGTGGGGGCACTCGGCATTAGAGAGGGGCCAGGAGCATCGGAGAGGTACCCCAGAAGATGAGGATCTGCTCTGTGCAAATCCACTGTAAGTATAGACATGTTTATTATTGTTAACTAAAAAATGAAACTTTACAATCACTTTAAGCCCATGAACCGGAAGTGATGCCAGAGGTCGCTCCAGTCCTTCAAGGGCATAGAGCAGAGTGGGCGATATCTAGCCCTCACTTGACTTCCTGTCTATTCATCGGCCGCATCGGATCAGTTCTGACCAGGAAGCGGTGGGAGGGCACCTCTACCGCCGCCTCTAAAAGTGATCCTACGGCAAAGCTGCCACTGGGACCACTTTTCACAGACGCCGAATCGCCAACAGAACAAAATGATACTGGGGTTATGGCAGCTAGTCATGACGTAAATGTACTGTGGGTGGTCGACAAGTGGTTAATACACCATTATGTGTTTTTTTTTTATTTAGTGCACGTACCTACGTTTGACCTGGTACAAGACTCTTGAGGTCATTGTACAGCAGGGCAGGAGTGTGAGCGTAAGAAGGAACACAAAGAGGCAATCAACTCATGTGCAAAGAAGGAGTTTGCTGATTGGAGGAGAGAACAGAGTGACAGAAGTGAGCTCATGACTGTACTCCTATTCTTTCACAGTTTCATCACAGCCTGGGTCAGGTTTATAAAAATCAGTGTTCAGAGGAAGCGAGTTGGATGATGCTAGCTGTCCGACTGAGGACATTGACGGAAAATCATTACTACAGGGGTGGGGAGCAGCAGCTCTAGATTGAAGGTATTATAAATACTGCAGAAAAAGCTATTCCTTATATTTAATGCTGCAGCAAAAGCTGATGTTGCTTTTATTATTTCATCTTTCAATGGGCTAGTGATTATTATTTTTTGGCTGGAGTTCTGCTTTAAAAACTGGACACTCTCTGGTGATGAATTGAATCTACACTTGCTAAGTAGACTTTGCTCTAGAAATTACAGGCTTCGTTCAACTCAATGATTCAGCAGAGTTCCAGAAACGGGTCCCTTTGCATATCATTGTCCCTTTCAATGCCCATCCGCATCTAAGTAGCAGCTTCATTTAAAAAGCAATGTGCACCGCAATGCCTTTCTAGCTGCACAGGATGCTCCCTGATCATCTGAACTAGCCCTTAGGCAAGATACATGCTCTTTTTATACTTCAGGTCATATTTTCACCATTTTAGAATTATAAAGAACACGGATCAATCTTTAATGCTTCATGCACTTACTGCCATCTATAACGGTAAAAAAAAACTGCAACAAGGAATGTTACTAAGAATCCAAAAAGCACTCTGGTTCTTATTTTTATGTGACGCTTTTCTTACCATAGCAACCAAATCATTTCATGCGTCTACTCTAGGTAGATTAAAAAAAAAAAGGGTACATATAGGGTTTCCTTTATATTGGTATATTAGTGCTTGAAATACAGGTCAATAAGATGGGGCAACTCTAGAAAGTAAGGGGAAAAAAAAGCTTGAAAAGAGAAAACTAATACAACCACCACATAATATATACAGTGTTTGTGTGTGTGTGTGTGTGTGTGTGTGTGTGTGTGTATGTATGTATGTGTGTGTGTGTGTGTGTGTGTGTGTATATATGTATGTGTATATGTACATATATATATATATATATATATATATGTGTGTATATATATATATATATATATATATATATATATATATATATATATATATATATATATATATATATATATATATATATATATATATATATATATATATATATATATATATATATATATATATATATATATATATATATATATATATATATATATATATATATATATATATATATATATATATACACACACACAGCAGGTAAAATAAATATTGAACACATCCCGATATTTCTAGGTGAATATACAGTGCCTTGAAAAAATATTCATACCCCTTGACATTTTCCACATTTTTGTTACGTTACAACCAAGAACTTAAATGTATTTTATTGAGATTGTATGTGATGCATCAACACAAAGTGGCACATAATTGTGAAATGGAAGGAAAATGATAAATGGTTTTCCAATTTTTTTACAAATATATATGTGAAAAGTGTGTTGTGCATTTGTATTCAGCCCCCCCCCCCCTTTACTCTGATACCCCTAACTAAAATCTAGTGGAACAAATTGCCTTCAAAAGTCACCTAATTAGAAAAAATGGAGTCCACCTGTGTGTAATTTAATCTCAGTTTAAATACAGCTGTTCTGTGAAGCCCTCAGAGGTTTGTTAGAGAACATTAGTGAACAAAAATAGCATCATGAAGGCCAAGGAAAACACCAGACAGGTCTGGGATAAAGTTGTGGAGAAGTTTAAAGCAGGGTTAGGTTATAAAAAAAAAAAGTATCCTAAGCTTTGAACATCTCACGGAGTACTGTCCAATCCATCATCCGAAAATAGAAAGAGTATGGTACAACTGCAAACCTACCAAGACATGGCTGTCCAACTAAACTGGCAGGCCGGGCAAGGAGAGCATTAATCATAGAAGCAACCAAGAGGCCCATGTTAACTCTCTCAGATGGGAGAATCTGTTCACAGGACAACTATTAGTCGGGCACTCCACAAATCTGGCCTTTTATGGAAGAGTGGCAAGAAGAAAGTCATTGCTGAAAGAAAGCCATAAGAAGTCCCATTTGCAGTTTGCGAGAAGCCATGTGGGGGACACAGCAAACATGTGGAAGAAGGTGCTCTGGTCAGATGAGACCGAAATTTAACTTTTTGGCCTAAAAGCAAAACGCTATGTGTGTGTGGAAAACGAACACTTCACATCACCATAAACACAACATTCCCACCGTGAAACATGGTGGGGGCAGCATCATGTTGTGGGGATGCTTCTCTTCAACAGGGACAGGGAAGCTGGTCAGAGTTGATGGGAAGATAGATGGAGTCAAATACAGGGCAATCTCAGAAGAAAACCTGTTAGAGTCTGAAAAAGACTTGAGACTGGGGCAGAGGTTCACCTTCCAGAAGGACAACTACCCTAAGCATACAGCCAGAGCTACAATGGACTGGTTTAGATCAAAGCATATTCATGTGTTGAAATGGCCCAGTCAAAGTCCAGACCTAAATCCAATTGAGAATCCGTGACAACTCAAGACATGAAAATTACTGTTCACAGACGCTCTCCATCCAATCTGACAGAGCTCGAGCTATTTTGCAGAGAAGAATGGGCAAAAATGTCACTCTCTAGATGTGCAAAGCTGGTAGAGACATACCCAGAAAGACTTGCAGCTGTAATTGCAGCGAAAGGTGATTCTACAAAGTATTGACTGAATACAAATGCATTCCACACCTTTCAGATATTTATTTGTAAACAATTTTGAAAAACATTTTTAATTTTCCTTCCACTTAACAATTTTGTGCCACTTTGTGTTGGTCTATCATATAAAATCCCAATAAAATTTACGTTTTTGGTTGTAACGTGACAAAATTTGGAAAATGTAAAGGGGTATGAATACTTTTTCACTGAAATGTATATCTAAAGGTGCTATTGACATGAAATTTTCTTCTTTTTTTTTCCATACATTTTTATTGAAATCAGAAACAGGTAAATGTTTACAGCTTGAACAGCAAGTACATCATACAAAAAGAAGAAAGTTGTGGACTACAAATGTCCTTCAGATAATCTCATGTACCAGAGAGAGAAACAGAATGCACAACAATCAGGGAATCATAAGAGCATAATCTCCATTTGGCACAGTGGTAACGTACCTAACCATTGCTATATGTACATGGCAACCCTGCTATGTCTGGTATTTTAAAAATATAAGGAGCCTGATTTCGAAAATGAAAACAGGAAGGAGTGAGAAAGGAAATAGACATAAAGGTTGGAGAGAGAGAGTGAGCGAGAGAGAGAGAAGAGAGAAGGAGAAAAAAAAAGGGGAAAGGAGAGGGGGGGAGAAATACCAGGGACGGGGGAAAGAAAAGGGGGGAAGGTATACTGGAAAGAAGAGTCTGCAGGGTATGGAATGACAGTTAAGCCCCATACACACGGTCGGATTTTCCGATGGATTCTGTCCTATCAGACAATGTTGTCGGAAATTCCGACCGTGTGTAGGCACCATCGGACAGTTTCCATCGGATTGTCCGACGGACAAAGTCCTATCTCCTGCTGGATAGATTTTTTGACAACAAAGTCCGATCACACCAAATCCGATCGTGTGTAACGAATTCCGACGGACAAAGTGCTACGCATGCTCAGATCACATTACAAGACCAAAGCTATTGGCTACTAGCCTCTACGTAGTCCCGTCGTAGGCAACAAACGTCACCACGTTCAGAATGATCGGATTTTCCGACAACTTTGTCCGACCGTGTGTACGCAAAACCAACATCGGACAAAGTACGACGGACATGATCCGACGGACCTGGTCCTCGGATAATCCGAGCGTGTGTATGGGGCTTTAGAGTGATGACCCCCGCCGTCTCTGCTCCACCCACCCTCCCAGCCATATCCCCTGATTGAATTATCGTAAAGTATATGTGTAGTGTGTGAATCGACACCTTGTCTAGGAATTGGCAATTTGGTAATAATCGATTGTTTTTAAATGGGTCCAGCATGCCCATGTTCTTGTGAATTTTTGTATCCGTTCTTGGGAGATGTGTATCAGTTCCTCCATCTCTTCTATTTTGGAAAGCTTGGCAAACCATTCTCTAACAGTTGGCAGGGTATTAGATCGCCAGTGTATCGGAACACACAGTCTTGCCGCATTCACCATATGCATGGCTAGGGATTTGTAGTAAGCATTTTTAGACAATGTTGTGTGATGTAATAAATATTGTGCTGGAGTATAATTTAGGGTATATGTAGTGATCTGTAAGATGATTTCATGTACTTTTTTCCAGAAAGACTGGATGGAGTCAAAGTCCCACCAAACGTGGAGCATAGTGCCTTCTGCTTCACCACATCTCCAGCATGTGTTAGGTATGGATGGTGAGAATTTGTGGAGTAGGGAGGGAGTTCTGTACCACCATGTTTCGATTTTATAGCAGTTTTCCTGAATAGCTACGTTCATGGAGCCCTTGTGTGCGTATTCATGTATAGTTTCCCATTTCTCATCAGATAAGGAAATCTGAAGTTCCATACCCCATGCGGTGCATGCGGAATCTCTGGTGATGTTGGGCTCTTCCAGTAACATTGTGTAAATGAGGGATATTAAATGCCTTTGTATGGATTCAAATGGTGTGAGCTGTCTTGTCCATGTTGGTTGTGATGTTTGTGTAGACAGGAAGTTTCGTATCTGTCTAAACAACCAGAAGGGGAAAGTTTTGGTTAATGAAACTTCAACCAGGTTGTGACATGAAATTTTCACCACATGTCGATAACAACCCATGCAATCCATGCATACACAAAAACCAAAACAAATACGTTCAGAAATGAAGTTATGTGTAATAAAATGGAATGACACAGAGAAAAAGTATTGAACACGCTAACTGAAATTTATTTAATACTTCATACAAAATCCTTTGTTGGTAATGACAGCTTCAAGATGCCTCCTGTATGGAGAAACAAGTCGCATGCATCGCTCAGGTGTGATTTTGGCCCATTCTTCCACACAAACATAAATCCTTCTTGGGCCTCTTCTATGAGGTGATTGGCAGGGCCATTCTAGCAGCTTTATTTTTTTTCTTTAAAGCCAATTGAGAGTTTCCTTGGGTTCCTTGGCTTTGTGCTCTGATCTTTAGTTCTTTCTATAGATTTTCTATTGGATACAAGCCATTCTAACAGCGTTATTTTCTTTCTTTGAAACCAATTGAGAGTTTCCTTGGCTTTGTGTTTGGGATCATTGTCTTGCTGAAATGTCCACCTAGTGTTCTCTTCATCACCCTGGTAAATGGCAGCAGATTTTTATTAAGAATGTCTTGGCACATTTTTCTGTTGATCCTTCCTTCAATGATATGAAGTTTGCCAGTACTGCATGCTGAAAAACAACTCCAAACCATGATGTCCACACCTCCAAACTTCACTGTTGGTATTGGGCCATTTTTGGGCTGATGTGCATTGCCATTTGACCTCCAAACATGGTGTGTATTGTGGCATCCAAAGAGTTAAATTTTGGTCTCATCTGACCAGACTATATTCTCCCAGTATTTCACAGACTTGTCTTAATATTGTGCAGCAAACTTTAAACAAGCTTCAACAACTTTTTCTTCAGCAATGGAGTCTTGCTTGGTTAACGTGCATACAGGCCGTGCATTACTTATTGTTTTATTTGAAACAATTGTACCTGCCAATTCTAGGCCCTTCTGAAGCTCTCCACAAGTGATCCTTGGCTCTTGGACAACTCTTCTGATAATTATTTTCACTCCTCTGTCAGAAATCTTGCAAGGAGCACCTGGTCGTGGCCAGTTTATGGTTAAATTATGTTCTATTCACTTCCGGATTATGGCCTCAACAGTGCTCACTGGAACATTCAGAAGTATAGAAATCCTTCTGTAACCAATGACATTTGTTGTATACAACAATAAGGTGTCAAAGGTCTTGAGAGAGCTCTTTGCTTTTACTCATTATGAGAGGTTTCTTGTGTAACACCTAGGTAATTGATACAGCTTTTTATAGGCCAAAAAAAATTGAGATTGAACCAGCTGATATTAATTTGCACTGACAAGGGGCAGGATTGCTTTCTAACTATTGATAGATTTCAGCTGGTGTCTTGGCTTTCCATGCCTTTTTGCACCCCCCTTTCTTCATGTGTTCAATACTTTTTCCTTGTGTCATTCCATTTTTTTTATACCTAACTTAATTTCAGTACTTGTTTGTTTTGATGTATTTGTATGTACTATATGGATTGCATGGGTTGTTACCGACCTTGTGGTGAAAATTTCATGTCAATAGCACCTTTAGCACCTAAAAATAAGACCGTAATGGGGTAAAGATACATTTAGGGAGAGAAGGGAACTATTTCTCCAAAATTGAGATATTTGGGTGCTGTCCTGTGATTTGAAAATCTTGGGTGACAATCTGGCTGTCTGTATAATACAGATTACTGCCTTACACTCACCATACAAATTTTACAATCTGATTGTACAATTTCATAAAGATGCTGCTACAGGTCACAGGCCATGCATTCTTATGACGTGTAGATCTTTAAACTTCTCATAAGGGCAGGTAAAACTAAGCATGGGTAGAGGTGGTCTTTAGTAAAAGGCCTCATGCACACGGACATATTAAAATACTTCTCTATTGGCAAGAATATTAATTTAGGCTGCTTTCACACTGAGGCGCTTTACAGACGCTATAGCGCTAAAAATAGCGCCTGCATAGCACCTGTAAATAGCGTCTCCTCTCTCCTCTGCTTTCACACTGGAGCGGTGCGCTAACAGGACGCCAAAAAAAGTCCTGCAAGCCACATTTTTGCAGCACTGTGTTTACACCGCTCCTTAAGTGCCCCTGCCCATTGAAATCAATGTGCAGCGCTGCCGAACCGCCAGCATAGCGCTGCTGCAACGGGGGGTTTTAACCCCTTTTCGGGCGCAAGTGGGGGTTCAAAAGCGCCTCGCTAGAGGGCGAAAGCCTCCGCAAAAATGACGGTAAAGCGCCTCAGTGGGAAAGTAGCCTTATTCTAGCCATTAGAATGCATTTACACATGCTATACGCATTTACACGCACTCCTAAAAACTGCAAATTCGCTTTTCCAACGAGAGTTTGGGGCATTTTTTTAATGCTCCTGAATGTTGCGTTCAAATACGTGCATACATGCCTGCATGTGCATAAGCATATTAGCTAACGCGTAGCTGTGTTCAGAGGCGTAAAAAAGAAATAAAAAAATACCTCTCAAAGTGGCATTTTTATCACTCGTGTGCACGAGGGCTACACCATACATCGGAATGATCAGTAGCAAAGCTACAAAGTCACCAGGACTCAAAATTGATGTGTTGTAAAGTCACGTCACATAAGGCACATGCTATGTTATGTGTGTTCCCTGCCCTATGGGCGTTTCAGGGGCTGGCAGGTAGAGCTGTCGTTGCCTAGCAAAGACCGGAAAGGAATTCTTTGACTTTATCTGCTTTCTCCTGGCAGATTGCCTCTGCTTTGCAACATTCAGAACACGTTTTTTGAAGGAGGTATTTAGCACACTTTATGGCACAACCTTTTCACTAGTGTTTGCAATGCTTATCTCTGATGTTTTCTGGTTATTTTTGGCAGGTTTTTGATGTCATTATGACAAAATAGGAAATATTGCACAGTTTGCTGTAAGTTGCACTAAGATGTACAGTATAGGTGTGTTAGGTATATGCTTTTTGTTACCATGTTGCCTTGTGAAAGGGACCCTACATGGCCCTGAAACAGTCGTTTTTGTATTATGCCTTATGTGACGCTGTTTTTAAAAAAAACAGGTGAATTTTTTTTTTCAAATCTGTATATACTTTTTTTTAGGCTTTGTCCACTGCAGCCAACATCCTTGGCATTATGCTAATTCTTCTGCCACATACTCACATTCCTAAGACCCCCAAACTATCATATCTATGCATTGCTTACAATTGTAATATTAATGGGATACTTATATAAGCATGCTTATATTAAAAAAAATAAAAATAAAATGCACTGCTACTGAATAAATAGAACGGTTATTTAGGAGGATTCTGGGTGTATCTTGTTGTCTGTTCCCTGCTGCAATAGCTATTGTTAATATGGAATCACTTATCAAGACACACATCTGCTTGGAGTGCTGGTGACCTCACATGCATTTAGTTACAGCATGGCACCATCCGTGGCATTCATTCCAAGTGACCATCATTAAAAGTTAGAGCACTGTGGAGAGCACTGTGGAGAGTGTAGCTTTTTTTTTTTTTGGATCTTTATGGAATGATCAGCAGACCTAGAATGATAGGAATCTGAAGTTATAAGCATTTGGTGATTTGGGGCATACTTATATTCAGCATTGGTGCCTTGTACTGTGCCCAAAGTGAAGAAATTTCAGCACACCAAGGATTCCTCGAAAGGTCCCAAAGCTTTATTTTGTGGTCACACGATAAATATACAAATATGTATATTTATCACGTGACCATGGAATTAAGCTTTGGACCCTTTTGAGGAAACCTTGGTGTGCTGATTGTATTTCTTCACATTGAGTATCCATTGTTTCCAGCCTATGGTCATTACAGCACCCAGCATCACTGAAGAGCCGCTTATCCTGAACGTGTTCGTGGGGAATATTGCGTTTGCACTGTGCCCAAGCACAATTGTTCCCCCTTCTCCACTCCTCCACTGACCTATGCTTACTATGCCAGGCCCAAACACACTTACATCATCTGTCATAGACAAAAGTGATCCATATGTGGCCAAATCGTAACGGTACAACAGTCTAATGCCCCGTACACACGGTCGGAAAATCCGACCACAAAATCCATCGGATTTTTTCCGACGGATTTTGTCCGACACTGGGGTTGCATACACACGGTCGGACAAAGTTGTCAGAAAATCCGATCATTCTGAACGTGGTGACGTTTGTTGCCTACGACGGGACTACGAAGAGGCTAGTAGCCAATAGCTTTGGTCTTGTAATGTGATCTGAGCATGAGTGGCACTTTGTCCGTCGGAATTCGCTACACACGATCGGAAAAAGTCCGATAGGACTTTGTTGTCGGAAAATTTGAGAGCAGGAGATAAAACTTTGTCCGTCGGAAAATCCGACGGAAAAAGTCCGATGGAGCCTACACACGGTCGGAATTTCCGACAACATTGTCCGATAGGACATTTTCTGTCGGAAAATTCGACCGTGTGTACGGGGCATTAGACTCCATTCACACCTAAGTGTACTTCAGCGACAACTGCTGCACCTCGGTTTTTGGAGTGGCACCATTCATTTCAATGGGCCTCCCGCCACTCCAAAAATGCGCCAAAGAAACTCATGTACCAAATTTTGGCACAGAGCCAGGCACATTTTGCTTTTCTGATATCTTTTTGCAATTTTACCGCATTTTAACGATCGACAATCGTGGCACAAACTCACCACATTCGGGGTGCCATTAAGAAATTATGGCATTACAAAAGCGTCCCGTGTTTTGCCGCAATTCTGGAGTCGTGGGCAGAATTGCGTGCGCTCAGCTGTGAATAGAGCCTTAGTGTTTTGAGTTCTGTGCTCAGACGCAGTTAGGCCCTATACACACTATTCGATTTTCTGCAGATTTTTGTCTTCAGATTTACCAAAACCATGTAATGTGAGGTCAAACCTTAAGAGTTTCAATTTGTACGCAATCAGGCAGGCCCTTCCACTACATGGTTTTGGTAAATCTGAAGACAAAAATCTGCAGAAAGTCTAATAGTGTGTATGGGACCTTAGCAATCACAGATGTGTACCATGCCCAATTTGAATGGAACCTCTTAAAGTGGCCCAGGGTATCGTACGCTTGAACCATTTCAAAGCACAGTATGGAGGGATCACAATAGTCAAACAAACTGAAATTTGGGGCTCAAACGTACTTGAAAATGGTACCAATTGCCTAGTATGAGTATGTCCTCTGACTGTTCATCATATTAAAGCCCAGATGGGAGGTAGAAGGAGGGTCGAAGATTACCTTTGACTGTGTGAGTTGACATTTTCATATGCACCATATTGGGACACCTGCATTTACATGCACATGAACTTTAATGGCATCCCAGTCTTAGTCTGTAGGGTTCAAATTTGAGTTGGCCCACCCTTTGCAGCTATAACCGCTTCAACTCTTCTGGGAAAGCTGTTCACAAGGTTTAGGCGTGTCTATGGGAATGTTTGACCATTCTTCCTGAAGCACATTTGTGGGGTCGGCACTGATGTGGACAAGAAGGTCTGGCTCTGCTCTAATTCATCCCAAAGGTGTTCTATCAGGTTGCGGTCAGAACTCTGTGCAGGCCAATCAAGTTCCTCCACCTCAAATTCGCTCATCCATATCTTTATGGACCTTGCTTTGTGCACTGGTGCCCAGTCATGTTGGAACAGGAAGAGGCCAAGCCCAACCCCTGAAAAACAGCCCCACACCATAATCTACCCTCTACCAAATGATTTGGTCCAGTGCACAAAGTAAGGTCCATAAAGACCTAGATGAGCGAGTTTGGGGTGGAGGAACTTGACTGGACTACAGAGTCCTGACCTCAACCAGATAGAACATCTTTGGGATGAATTAGAGCGGAGACTGCAAGCCAGGCCTTCTCATCCAACATCAGTGCCTGACCTCACAAATGCACTTCTGGAAGAATGGTTAAACATTTCCATAGACACACTCCTAGGGTGGGGCCACAAAGGGTGGGCCAACTCAATATTGAACCCTACTAAGACCGGGATGCCATTAAAGTTCATGTGTGTGTAAAGGCCGGTGTCCCAATACTTTTGGTAATATAGTGTAACTTCAATAGCTTGTGTCTCTGGTTTTACAAATTATATTGACCCTTAGTGAATAGGCTATAGTTATATAAAAATTCATTGTGCAAAGTATACCCAATTATGTGGAAGGACAAATAAAAAAAGCTGTATTTTTGCTCACAATTTGATCATTTGAGCTAGGTAAAAATTCTATTGCAAAAAAAACACCACATTCAGTTCTGTGTGTTTTTGTTCTGCATTAAAAGCACATGGAAAGTAGATTATATGGTTGCCAATGGCATAGTTCACACCAGTGCAGTCAGTTGCAGAAAAAAGTTGAATATGCTGCATTTTTCCTGTACTGGAACGCAGTAAAATGTATCAAAAACGCACTGGAAGGCATCAAAAACTTACCAAAAATGCACTGGACCATAGTATAGTACTAAAAAAAAAATCAGGAAAAAAGAAGAAACACACACCGGAATGCATGCAAAAACGCATACGGAATGGATATGGAGTGCGTTTTTGTGGCGTGAACTGGCCCTTAGGATGCAGATCCAGATGCAGTTCTTTTTCTGCACTAAAAATGCATGCACAGGGTTTTCCATGTATTCCAATGGCTCTAGTTCACACCAATGCAATCAGTTGAAGTCAGTTTCCGGTCAGTTTCTGTACTGGAAACTGAATGGAACTGACTGCATTGGTGTGAACTAGAGCCATTGGAATACATGGAAAACAGTGTGCATGCATTTTTAGGGCCAGTTCACACCACAAAAATGCACTCCGGATATGTTCCGGATCAGTTTCAGGGAGATGCAAAGCCACCTCATATGTGCCCACAGTGCCCACCAATCAGTGCCCACAAGTACATCAGTTCCACCTATCAATGCCCACGAGTGGCACCTACCAATGCCCACCAGTGGTGCCTAATCAGTGCCACCTAGAAGTGCTGCCTATCAGTGTCGATCAGTGCCCATCACTGCCAGCTATCACTGCCACCCATCAGTGCCCACCAGTGCCACCTATTAATGCCCATCAGCGTCTCCTTATCAGTGCCGCTCAGTGCAGCCTATCGGTGTCCATCAGTGTAGCCTCATCCGAGTTCATCAATGAAGGAGAAAAATGACCCGTTTGCAAAATTTATTAACAAAATATAAAACGGTTTTGTGTATATATATATATATATATATATATATATATATATATATATATATATATATATATATATATATATATATATTATTATTTATATATATATATTTTGGTCTTTTTTAATTAAAAAATTAAATAAATAAAAACCCACAGGTGATCAAATACCACCAAAAGAAAGCTCTATTTGTGGGAAAAAAATTATAAAAATTTAATTTGGGTACAGCGTTGTATGACCGCGCAATTGTCATTCAAAGAGTGACAGCGCTAAAAGGTGAAAATTGGTCTGGGCAGGAAGGGGGTTTAGGTGCCCATTAAGCAAGTGGTTAAATTGTATACTTCGTGTTATGCGCACAGATTCATAACAGAATAACTTTTCAAACATAGAAACCATATCGCTATTGTAATGGAAATTTGTAAGTTCTGTATATAATTGTATTCTATTTTGTATGTATTGCACACTGCCCTCACTGTGCACACGGCACTAATAATGTTTTCAGTACATGTTTACATTCTTTTGAGTCCTGATTAGAATAAGCCTGCCTATGATACGCCCCTTGTTACCATAAATGAACAATTGTAATATTAATGTGATACCTACGTAATCATGTGTATAAAACCCCTGAATTGCGTCATAATAAAGGAGAATGGTTATTTGGAAAGATGCTGAGCGTATCTTTTGTGTCTGTTCCCTACTGCAGTAGTTATTATTAATTTGGAACCACTAATCAATATGAAGATAGGAGTTGCCTATCTATAAATTTCCAGGACAGGTGGCGAGCCAGCCAGGAGGGGTTAAAAGGTGACCCTGAGTATCCGAAACGAGGAGCTTGAGACGATCCGGGAATTTCTGATAATCAGCCGGCTGAGGTAAGCCTTTTGCTTACATTTGAGTTATCAGACTTCCTTGATCGGTAAGGCATTTTTGGGACAAAGGGTACCTATCTTACTCCCCTTAATCGAACTGTATTGATTGGTGGTTATACGTTATGTTATCACTGTCTACTGTCCATCGGAGTGTTATAGATAAGAAAGAGAAGAATAGTGCTGTTCACAGGTATATGTAGTACATCTGCTAGAAAAAGTAGTTTAGAGGCAAGAGGGTATAGGCACACGTAGAGAAGACTGGCCAGTCATTATGGGCATTAAATTAAGTAAGGGAATGAAGGGTAAGAGACCCTCAAAAATGCCCAGCGCAAGAGGAGCGCTATATATGAACCGAAGGTGCGGTTCCGCCTATACTGAGCCCCTAGATTAATGGTTAAAGTGGACATGGATCCACAATGGGTAACTGGGTTACCACCGAAGTCCACAGGGACTAAGAATCATGCAGAGTACACAGCTAGAGAAACAGCTATCTATGTGAGCAGGATGGATGAAGGGTGACAATTAACACTAGACAGAAAGGGACATTTTCATGTTAAGTTGTGGGATGAATTTGGGGTCAGGCACTACAACTAGTAAAGTCAGGAAACAGAGAAATGAGAGTTAAAACAGAATATTTTATATGTTGTCAGAGAGGGAAAGATGGGATGAGCACTATGGCTGCCCGTCTGATCGTAGAAGGTACAGTATGTGAAGTATGTGTATTACAATACATTGGATGCAAAGGATATCAGAACAAAATAAGGAAAGCAGAAATTTATCAAGGAAGTATTTAAAAGAGTTAAAAGAATGTGAGAGAATGATATGCATGTGTTGTGTACAAATGGGAAAAATGTAAGCGATTTTAGAGAGATATTCGTGTATGTGTGTGAATGCTGGAACCTTTAGTTCTATCGCTTGTGTGTGTCATGTACGCAGATGTGACCCCCTCCTTTGTGCTCTCCTGAAAGAATGTAGCTGGGATGAGAGGTCGGTGATAAGCTGGAAGGACACCATGCCAATTTCAGTTTTTAGACAAAACATTTATAACTTTATGTGCCGGGTTAACGAATCTAATGAGAAACAATGTGATCACAATTATTTTTGAATCTGTTTTCCAAACATGGTAAAATGAAGGTTACATTTAACCGTGTATTACACAAATTGAATATCCTTTGATAGTGGAAACAGTGCATTTAATAGGGAATTAAGTAAAATTAAGTAATATGTCCCCCTTTAAGGAACGTTATCTGTGGATATATATATTAGGGTGTGATATTGAAATTATCATTTTAGTATTAATTTCTAATTGGAGTTTAACAATTTTATTAATAATATTGATATATTGAAATTGGTTTAGACAACCTTTGATTGGAAATGAAATCCAGGTTAATGGGGAATTTATAAAAATGGTATTAGTTTAGTTCAAGATAACAATTTTGTAATTTTACATTTATTGAGTGGAAAGAAAAGAGATTAAGATGAGGTTGTTAATTGGAATATAGCTGCCACAATGTTTAACAAAGCCAAGATGGATGGGATACATAAGAAGTTTTTCTACAAAAATTAAACCTTAAAGTCTGATAATAAATTGATGTGCGGTCCATGATGTGAGAGTAATAATAAATAATATTTAAATATGACAGATCCATCACATCAAGTCCACACACCCTGTTAGGATAGATCCCACCTGCAGCCAGTTGTTTTATAGTTTTTGATGTGGCTGAGCGCTTTGTTTGTTTTTATTTATTTTTATTTTTGAATCCAAAGCAGAATGTGTGGATTGTGAAATGATGTGCCCCTTTTCCTTGTAAGTGCAGTGGGTATAAGCAGAAGAATATTTTGGATTTATGGACATCTCTGCATGACCGCAGGGTATTGTTATCATTTATTATAATATTGCCAGGAAAAAGTTGTCTTTTTGAAACATGAAACTGGAGTTCTTACACAAACAGCGTGATAGAAAACAAGCCATTGTAATATATTTATGCAAGCTGGACCCAGTAATGAAGGGTTCACCCCGATATATCAGAGCTGTACCTTTATGCAAAGGTGCTATTAGACAAAGTTAGACATTATTTTGGTCAAATATGAAATTTTTAATGGTCCGACATTTTGCGCAGCAAATATACAGCTAACTAAATGTTTGTCTAATGAAAGGTTTAAAATAGGAGTTTGTTTTGTTTGTGTACAAATCTAACAATGAAAAATGTGTACATTTTAATCCAGCCACCTTATTGCCCCTATTGGAGGAGGCTGTAGACGGGGGAGACCACATGTGTTAAATTGATGACGTAGGAATCAGCTGCTGTGAGCCCAGTGCAGGACACACTCCCTGAAGACCCAGATATTTATATTTTTTGTAGAGTTATTCCCGGTTTTATTCTAAGTATGCAGTTAATCACCCAGAAGGATACTCTGTATATAGAGTCATTGGATCCCTTTTCCCCAGCTCAAGAAGCAGAGCTCCATGTTTTAGCAAAGCCTGTGAGCTATAAAAAGAGTATATATTTATATACAGTGGTGTGAAAAAGTGTTTGCCCCCTTCCTCATTTCCTGTTCCTTTGCATGTTTGTCACACTTAAGTGTTTTGGAACATCAAACCAATTTAAACAATAGTCAAGGACAACACAAGTAAACACAAAATGCAATTTGTAAATGAAGGTGTTTATTATTAAAGGTGAAAAAAAATCCAAACCATCATGGCCCTGTGTGAAAAAGTGATTGCCCCCTAAACCTAATAACTGGTTGGGCCACCCTTAGCAGCAACAACTGCAACCAAGCGTTTGCGATAACGTGCAATGAGGCTTTTACAGCGTCCTGGAGGAATTTTGGCCCACTCATCTTTGCAGAATTGTCCTAATTCAGTTACATTAGAGGGTTTTCGAGCATGAACGGCCTTTTTAAGGTCATACCACAACATCTCAATAGGATTCAGGTCAGGACTTTGGCTAGGCCACTCCAAAGTCTTCATTTTGTTTTTCTTCAGCCATTCGGTGGTGGACTTGCTGGTGTGTTTAGGATCATTGTCCTGCTGCAGAACCCAAGTTCGTTTCAGCTTGAGTACACGAACAGATGGTCGGACATTCTCCTTCAGGCTCTCTTGGTAGACAGCAGAATTCATAGTTCCTTTTATCACGGCAAGTCTTCCAGGTCCTGGAGCAGCAAAACAGCCCCAGACCATCACACTACCACCACCATATTTTACTGTTGGTATAATGTTCTTTTTCTGAAATGCAGTGTTCCTTCTACGCCAGATATACTTGGACACACACCTTCCAAAGAGTTCCACTTTTGTCTCATCGGTCCACAGAATGTTGTCCCAAAAGTCTTGGGGATCATCAAGATGTGTTGTGGAGAAATTGAGACGAGCACGAGCTTTGATGTTCTTTTTGCTCAGCAGTGGTTTTCTCCTTGGAACTCTGCCATGCAGGCCATTTTTGCCCAGTCTTTTCTGATGGTGGAGGCATGAACGCTGACCTTAACTGAGGCAAGTGAGGCCTGCAGTTCCTTGGACGTTGTTGTGGGGTCTTTTGTGACCTCTTGGATGAGTCGTCGCTGCGCTCTTGGGGTAATTTTGGGCGGCCGGCCACTCCTAGGAAGGTTCACCACTGTTCCATGTCTTCGCCATTTGTGGATAATGGCTCTCACTGTGGTTCGCTGGATTCCCAAAGCTTTGGAAATGGCTTTATAACCCTTTCCAGACTGATAGATCTCAATTACTTTCTTTCTCAATTGTTCCTGAATTTCTTTGGGTTTCGGCATGATGTGTAGCTTTTAAGGATCTTCTGGTGGACCTTACTGTGTCAAGCAGCTCCTATTTAAGTGATGCCTTGATTGTGAACAGGTGTGGCAATAATCAGGCCTGGGTTTGGCTAGAGAAATTTAACTCAGGTGTGGACAACCACAGTTATAGTATGTTTTAACAAGGGGGACAATCACTTTTTCACACAGGGCCATGATGGTTTGGATTTTTTTTCACCTTTAATAATAAACACCTTCATTTACAAATTGCATTTTGTGTTTACTTGTGTTGTCCTTGACTATTGTTTAAATTGGTTTGATGTTCCGAAACACTTAAGTGTGACAAACATGCAAAGGGACAGGAAATGAGGAAGGGGGCAAACACTTTTTCACACCACTGTAGATAGTAGAGAATTAGAGAGCTTTTGGTTCCATTTGAAGGGCCAGAAGTTTGTTTTTACTTCGGCAGGTAAACCAATCAAGCATGCCAAGTTAATTTGATCGGCTGTTTTCAGCCTTCCCGGTTCTTGCTGAGGTAGCCATACTAACATTAAAACTCACATATGGAAGCAGACCGACTAAGGATGCTGCATTTACAGCCCCGGACACTTGCTGGGTCTGTGCAACTCACAGATTCCATCCTAGTTCTGGCCCAGTATAGCTGGGATTAATAATTCAACTTTAAGGACCCCAGAACGAGAAGAACAAGTGGTCCACAGTGGGCAACTTCTTATGAAACAGGACATTGGAAAAGGTGATCATTTATGTCTGCCAGCCACTCTTTTCCCTCCAGCTTGACACATGGACCGTGTCACCAGTCACAAGCAGTTATGGCTGCCTTAGTAAATGAGCGTGGGATAGAGCCAGGGTTCACCACAGTTGTTTTTATAACATACCACTTCTTGTTTTACCTGTTACCAAAGGTGTTACCAAAAGCTGAACATCCCTTCCAGAGATTACAAAAGATATATCCAGTTTCCCAAGTCAGGATCTTATGAGTATGCATTTTGTCTGTATGGACATGTTTTTTGGATGTCCAGTGGCCAATGCTACTGCAAAGGCCACAGTAAAAAGTGTTATCAGAAGTAGTTTGTAAGTACAGAGAGTAACAGAGGAAATAATTTTTTATAGAAGAGTCCTTACTAGAAGTTTTGAGGTTTTATTTTTACACTCCCTACTGTCTACAATGTAGCGGACAAAGTAGAGTAAGAAAACTTTTGCCTGAGTGTTTTCTTATAATTTATCAAGCCCCTAAGGGGATGTTGGACTCTTTCCCTATGGTATTTGGTTTGGGAGTGTGTTACTCACTTGCTTATATTTTGTCTCAGCAGCTGAAGTCCTCCATTTGGATCTCACAGAGAATGTTGCTGATCTTTTAAGGTTTTTGACAAACTCATTTATGTGTTTTCTCCCCAATTCCAGATCCTAAAAGTTTGGAAGGATCTAAAACTAAAGCCAGGTGACTTGTGGATTGTTAAGAGACATTTATATATAAGGAAATGTTTGGAGACTCAATACAACATCTATTTCATGTACAGTTTTGCAAAACTTGAAGGAAAAGTCACCTGGATCCACACCAGACACTGCAAAAATTACTAAATTAAAGAAATCTCTGAGTTTGATTTGTTTCCCTCTTGCAATAACAGTCTAGGGTACTTTATTGATTCAATTACTTTAATTGTAAGGGATATATATTTGAAAAGTAGTTTAGCCATGTTGAAGTCATATTTGTCTTTTGTACCTCTTCCATTTTTTGTAGAATTGTCTGTGTTTACATATACTGATAAGTCAGCATACCAACATTAAGCTAGAAGGCCATTCTGGCCACAGGAGTGTACAGTCAATACTCTGTAAATATGTCTTATCAATCATTTGTTTTTCACAATGAAAAGTCATTTTGTAATGAAAAAAGCTGCTCAGCTATTATTTTCTCCACAATGGAGTTTTTGCCTCTTTGGCCAGGACTACCTCCACCTAAGTGTGTGGAGGTTCCAGGTTAAAGGTGATAGCAGGTATGGTTAGTGATCAAAATATTGATCAAAAGAGGGGAGACTGTAATGGAAATTTGTAAGTTCTGTATATAATTGTATTCTATTTTGTATGTATTGCACACTGCCCTCACTGTGCACACGGCACTAATAATGTTTTCAGTACATGTTAACATTCTTTTGAGTCCTGATTAGAATAAGCCTGCCTATGATACGCCCCTTGTTACCATAAATGAACAATTGTAATATTAATGTGATACCTACATAATCATGTGTATAAAACCCCTGAATTGCGTCATAATAAAGGAGAATGGTTATTTGGAAAGATGCTGAGCGTATCTTTTGTGTCTGTTCCCTACTGCAGTAGTTATTATTAATTTGGAACCACTAATCAATATGAAGATAGGAGTTGCCTATCTATAAATTTCCAGGACACTATTAATGAAGATAAAAAGTTACTGGAACTTGGAGGTGGGGTTTCAAAAGTGTTATATTTGTGTTAATAAGATGAAGTAAAGGGAACAATTTATAATTAGTAGAGGTTATTGTTCATGCAAGCGTTACAAATCAGTGTCCATAAATCTGGGATTACGGTCACGTTTTCCCATGGAAGGGTTAACTAACGAAAGCCTCAGACTTGCTAAAGAATACAAATAGTGTCCTTCTATAAACTTGCACTCTTCCTGTGGAAGCGGGGATCTGCAATCTACACTACAGTCTTCCTGCTACAGGCATTCTATTGGAGATAATCCAAATATAGGCATTAATTACTGTAAATGTTTGGAATCCTATAAAACCGGGAATATTTTTATACCAGAAAGGTACCAGACATTACATGACCTGATTCTGCCAGAGTTCTGAAAACTTTACTTTAGTTTTAAACCTGAACGTAATGCAGATTGAAAAATGCAATTCAGTGTAGTTCTAGTTCTATAAAAATCTTTAACTTTAAATCCAACAAAAAATGTCTTAATTTGTCTTAATTAACCACTTAAGGACCGGAAAGATTTGCCCCCTTAATGACCAGGCCATTTTTTGCGATGCGGCACTAGTCAATTTAACTGACAATTGCGCGGTCATGCGATAATGTACCCAAACAAAATTGATGTGCATTTTTTCCCCACAAATAGAGCTTTCTTTTGGGGGTAGTTTTTAACCTTTTTATTGTTTGCGCTATAAACAAAAAAAGGCTGACAATTTTGAAAAAAAATACCTATATTTTATACTTTTTGCTATAATAAATATCTCCTCAAATTTTTATTTTTTTTACATTTCTTTCTATAGTTTAGGCCAATATATATTCTACTACATATTTTTGGCCAAAAAAATCGCAATAAGCGTATATTGATTGGTTTGCGCAAAAGTTATAGCGTCTACAAAATAGGGAATAGATTTATGGCATTTTTAAATTAATTTTTTTACTAGTAATGTCGGTGATGAGCATTTTTTAGCTGGACTGAGACATTGCGGCGGACAAATCTGACCCCAAGTGACACTTTTGTGGGACCAGTGACATTTATACAGGATCAGTGCTATAAAAATGCACCAATTACTGTATAAATGACACTAGCAGGGAAGGGGTTAACACTAGGGTCGATCAAAGGGTTAAATGTGTTCCCTGGGAGGTGTTTCTAACTGGGGGGGAGGGGACTGACTTGGAGTACAGAAAGATCGCTGTTCCTAATCACTAGGAACAGACTATCTCTCTCTACTCCCCTGACAGACGGGCCTCTGTTTACATTAACAGATCCCCCTTCTGGCTATCTGTGGAGCGATCGTGGGTGGCCGGCGGACATCGCGGCCACCAGCCACGCTAATCGGCTCCGGCCACGTGCCGTGGGTTCGTGCGCGCGCACGCCCACTGTATCTGTTGCACAAAGCGATGTACACCTATAGGGATTCGGGCAATAGAGCCTATCTGCTACAGTTTAATGACGGCGGCTGGTCAGCAAGTGGTTAAATCTCTTGTAACAGCACTAAGAGACTAGGAGCGGGCGAGTCGACCAACATTAGGAATCAGTCAGACTCTGGTACATGCACTACCAGGCTGGAGGCTGGGGTGATGAGAGGGCTCCCCTTGCGGCTGAGTGCATAGTACCCCTGGAGTTGGAGACAGAGGGTGCTATGCCCAGAGATGCACAGGTTGCCTGCCGGCGAAGCTGTCTGATGGTTCCAGAAGCGGACACCCAGGAGCAGAGAAGGTGGTCACAGCCAATGATTCCCTGGAGGCACTGGCGGATCTTAACAGGTGGAAAAACAGAGATGTCGTCAGAAGCCAGGCTGGGGGTCAAACACGGGAAGTCAGTCAGAAGCAGAGGCAGGAGGAGTAGTTGAGATCAAGCCAGGGTCAAAGACAGGAAGTCAGAAGAGGCTAGAACAGGCAAGAGCAGGTCCGTGATACAAGCTGGGTTCAGAGCCAGGAGAGAAGCCAGAGCATCTCAGGGTAAGCCGGGTCAGTAACAGGTAATCAAACAGGAGCAAGAAACACAGGATACAGAGCTGACGATAATCCAGCGATTTATGAGAGCAATTGGAGTCCTTATATAGGCCAGCAAAACACTGGTACTTAGCACGTTTTGCGTACGCATGTTAACCGTGGCTAACGGATTCACGCGCCCATAATGGATATTGGCATATCTGCCAGTTCTTCTCCGGTTTCTTCCCTGACAATGCACATGTGCTGACAGTTGGGGAGAAGTGACTTTAATTTTTACTGCTGCTCCTTCATTCTAATGCGGCGTACACACGGTCGGAATTTCCGATGGAAACAGTCCGATGGGAGCTTTTCAACGGATTTTCCGACCGTGTGTATGCCCATCTGTCTTTTTCTGTCAGAATTTCCGACGGACTTTGGATTGAGAACCTGTTCTCAATTTTTCCGACGGAAAACCTTTCTATCGTATTTTTCGATCGTGTGTAGGCAATTCCGACACGTAAAATTCCGACGCATGCTCCGAAACAATTCGACACATGCTCGGAAGCATTAAACTTCCCTTCTATAGTGCTGTTGAACGTGTTTTATGCCGCTGTGTTATTGACCGTCGGAATTTGGTGTGACCGTGTGTAGGCAAGACAGTTTGAGCGAAATTCCGTCGGAATTCCGACGGGAAAACCATCAGAGCTTTTTCCGACGAGAATTCCGACCGTGTGTACGCGGCATAAGACTAGACAAAACTCAAATTCCTTTGGGAGGTCAAAAAAAAAAATGCTCCCATATGTAGGAACATACACAAGTCTGGAATATTGCTGCACTGCTTGATGACTTTATTGAAGCATTAAAATCATATCATGGGTATGACCGGAACAATGAAAGGTAACGCGTTTCACGCTGGATTAATGCTTACTCAAACCTGCTCCTGCGTGTGTATTTCAGATGTGCGTTTAGCTGCTGGTGTGGGGTTCTGCTTTAAGCTTCCCATACAAAGATGACAGTCCAGCTGTTCGGATTAAAATGCAATCTAATGTCTATGGGGTACAAGGAGGCAGCACCACCACAAGGTTGTGAGGGGGAGAGTAATTATTTTACAGGTTGTAAACTTTGTCTCTCATTGTTGAAATATAAATGGTCACATAAAGCAACTGCTCACATTTAGAGACCCCCCGGGGCCAGCAGTCTGTACTTTATCTGTTAAAGCAGAACTCTAGCCAAAAATAGCAAGATAAAAAAAATGAATAGCGCTTTTAAACATTTGTAAAAAATAACTAAAACTTTCTCCTGCAGTACTTTTTTCTGCCCATTAGAGGTCCTCAGTCAAATGGCCAGCATCATTCAACCCACTTCCTCTGAGCCCAGAACATCCTGGGCATGCTGAGAGGCTGAGCTAGCTGCTGGTACAAGTATTGGGTGGATCCCGACTGTGAAGTCAGGATCTTTCCTGAGTTTGGACCGACAAGTGACGTCAACCGACAGCGGGGTTTAGCAGATTCACTTTATTTATCCAAGCATTTGAAAAGAAAATCCACATTTGCTTATTTTACCTGCACACGATTAGATAATTGAAGTGAATATTCACACAATATATTGTGTAACAATTCTCAAATGACTTAGTATATCATCTTTATTGGCTTCTTGGGGTGCTTCTTCCTCTCCTTCAGCCATACCATACAAGGATTGCAGGAGGTTGATAATGAATACAGAGCTGCATTAGGTTGTATCTTTTTATTTGACTGCAGTTTAGCATTAAAGTTGTTGTAAATGCTGCTGTAAATTGCATATACCCAGTGAAAGGACTGGCTTCAGGTGATGCAGGGATTAAACAAATCCTCCTGCATAAATTGTACCTGTTTATCTGCTGTATTCTCTTCTCTACATCCGTTCAAATTCCAGAATTTATAAAGCTTGTCTGAGCTGTCAGGAGGCAGGGAGCTGAAATTTCACTCTGCAGATCTCAGTGAGAAAAGCTCTGACAGCTGATTGGAGCCCCCCCCCCCCCCCCCCCCACACCCACACACACACACACACACACACACACATCACACAGGAACAAAGCTGAGGTTGTCCATCAGCTGGAGATTCCTCTCCTGTTACCATTTTTCTCTTGGTGTCAGAAAAACTTGTCAGAAGTGATTCATGCAGAGAGCAGAGGAATGAAGCAGCAGAGAGAAATTACACTTGGTGCTCTTAATTGAGACAAGTACACTCTATAGAGGGATATGCTTTGTTCATATTTCATTTTACAACCTCTTTAAGTTTGCTGCATGCATTAGTATGGTTATTATATTATTATTATTATTATTATTCATTTGTGTGTGTATGTGTATATTTATATAGTATATAGGTCACAATTCTTGTAAAGTGTAAAGCCCCATACACACGGTCGGAAAATCCGACCACCAAATCCATCGGATTTGGTCCGACGGATTTAGTCTGACACTGGTGTTGCATACACACGGTCGGACAAAGTTGTCGGAAAATCCGATCATTCTGAACGTGGTGACGTTTGTTGCCTACGACGGGACTACATAGAGGCTAGTAGCCAATAGCTTTGGTCTTGTAATGTGATCTGAGCATGCGTGGCACTTTGTCTGTCGGAATTCGTTACACACGATCGGAATTGGTGTGATCGGACTTTGTTGTCGGAAAATTTTTAGAGCAGGAGATACAACTTTGTCCGTCGGACAATCCGATGGAAAATGTCCGATGGTGCCTACACACGGTCGGAATTTCCGACAACATTGTCCGATAGGACAGAATCCATCGGAAAATCCGACCGTGTGTATGGGGCTTTAGTCTACACTATATTTCCCGTAGCAGTATGAAACATATTTGTTCATTTTCATTCTTCAGGAACAAAGTAAAACTTGAATGCTATGGGGGCATATTTTCAGTTTTCTAGTGAGCAAGTGGGCATTTGAAATGTAATTTAGTTTAGTTGTTTCAGTTGTACAACCTTAGCTCTCATGGTCATTTTTTATTCATTTTCTTCATTATTATTTACTTGTATTCTCTCCCTGTCAGAGCAGAAGTGCCTGGTTGTCATGCTGTTTTTCTCCTGCCCTGGCTCAGTGCTGATTACAGACACTCAAAATATAAAGGGTCTGTCAACATTTCTTGAAGGAGAACTGAACTGAACTTGTTCATTGACAGTTTTATCCTCCTTCAGTAGCCCAGACAGGGTATCAGTTATCATCCATGAGCTAGAAAATAGACACAGCAGTTTCAATGAATGACTAAAGCCCCGTACACACGATCGGACATTCCGACAACAAAACCGTGGATTTTTTTCCGAAGGATGTTGGCTCAAACTTGTCTTGCATACACACAGTCACACAAATGTTGGGCCAAAATTCCGAACGTGAGAACGCGGTGACGTACAAGACTTACGACGAGCCAAAAAAAGACGTTCAATAGCCAGTGCGGCTCCTTCTGCTTTATTCCAAGCATGCGTTAACTTTTGTGCAAGGGACTTGTGTACACATGATCGGAAATTCCGACAACAAGTTTTGTTGGCAAAAGATTTGAGAACCTGCTCTCAAACATTTGTAGGCGGAAATTCTGACAGCAAATGTACGATGGAGCATATACACGGTCGGACTTTCCAACAACAAGCTCACATCAAACATTTGTTGTCGGAAAATCTGATCGTGTGTACGGGGCATTAGACTGATACTGGACTTTTGCCCCGTACACACTGTCGTACTTTCCGACGGAAAATGTGCGATCGGAGTGTGTAGGCTCCATCGGACAGTTTCCATCGGAATTTCCGTCGCACAAAATTAGAGAGCTGGTTCTCAAATTTTCCGACAACAAAATCAGTTTTTGTGCAAATTCCGATCGTGTGTACACAATTCCGACGCACAAAGTGCCACACATGCTCAGAATCAAGCAGAAGAGCAGCACTGGCTATTGAACTCAGTCATTTTTCTCGGCTCGTCGTACACGTTGTATGTCACTGCGTTCTTGACGTTTGGAATTTCCGACCAACTTTGTGTGACCGTGTGTATGCAAGACAAGTTTGAGCCAACATCCGTCGGAAAAAAAACATGGATTTTGTTGTCGGAATGTCCGATCGTGTGTACAGGGCATAAGAGTTCTGTGACGGAGAGAGAAGGTAAGTGGATATACAGTACAGGCACACTTATCCTTAAGAGGTTAGGCTACACTATTATAGCAACCTCAGAGTGAATGTTCAGATTCTTACAATTACCTATTCCTAAATGTTTTTCATAGTTGTCAATGTTATGTGTGGTATACCTTTTTATTCTTTGCTGTCATTAAGATGCCTGTACATGCAAGAAAACAGTATGCAAAGCACAGATTGTCTCTCTTGTTACAGAAAAGGTGCTCGCTTTGCTTTGAATGTTGAGGAGCATGATCAACATAATATACATTTTATGCAATTAATGTATGAGACATGAGAGCAGACATTTTTGTGGTTTTCATAATTCTGCTTATGATGATGTTATAATAGATTATATTCACCTCAAGAGGATGGAGATGCATATTTTTATTTTATAAAGATCTGGTGCTGACTAATTGTTAGACCAAATCCAATCCCAGGTAAAATGCCATAATTGGAGATATCTGTTAGTTTACGAACCCTGAACTAAAATGTCGCTGCAATTGATGTCATTGGAAGTGTTTACCTAAGTCTACGTTTCTCAACCCCCTTTCAGTCATGGCAGTGGCGGCTGGTGCTCAAAATTTTGGGTGGGGCGCAAACAAACAGCCTCACTGTGCCATCAAACGCTGCCACTGTGCCCATTAAACGCTGCCACTGTGCCCATCAAACGCTGCCACTGTGCCCCAAGTGCTGCCACTGTGCCCCTCAAACGCTGCCACTGTGCCCCAAGTGCTGCCACTGTGCCCCAAGTGCTGCCACTGTGCCCCAAGTTCTGCCACTGTGCCCCAAGTTCTGCCATTGTGCCCCTTAAGTGCTGCCATTGTGCCCCTTAAGTGCTGCCATTGTGCCCCAAGTTCTGCCACTGTGCCCCTTAAGTGCTGCCATTGTGCCCCAAGTTCTGCCATTGTGCCCCTTAAGTGCTGCCATTGTGCCCCTTAAGTGCTGCCATTGTGCCCCTTAAGTGCTGCCATTGTGCCCCTTAAGTGCTGCCATTGTGCCCCAAGTTCTGCCACTGTGCCCCTTAAGTGCTGCCCCAAGTTCTGCCATTGTGCCCCAAGTTCTGCCATTGTGCCCCTTAAGTGCTGCCATTGTGCCCCTTAAGTGCTGCCATTGTGCCCCAAGTTCTGCCACTGTGCCCCTTAAGTGGTGCCCCAAGTTCTGCCATTGTGCCCCAAGTTCTGCCATTGTGCCCCTTAAGTGCTGCCATTGTGCCCCTTAAGTGCTGCCATTGTGCCCCAAGTTCTGCCACTGTGCCCCTTAAGTGCTGCCATTGTGCCCCAAGTGCTGCCAGTGTGCCCCTTAAGTGCTGCCATTGTGCCCCTTAAGTGCTGCCATTGTGCCCCTTAAGTGCTGCCATTGTGCCCCAAGTTCTGCCACTGTGCCCCTTAAGTGCTGCCATTGTGCCCCAAGTTCTGCCACTGTGCCCCTTAAGTGCTGCCACTGTGCCCCCTGCCTGCCCTCTGCACTTACCTTGTCCCGGTGTGCAGCTGGTGACGGCGTCAGGCGACGAGCGGTGTCTCCGTCGGATGTCTTCTCCCGCGCTCCTCCTGTCTTCTTCTGCTGTGATTGGACGCTAGGTGATTGGACGCCTAGCGTCCAATCACAGCGCCTGTGACTTCAGCCAATCAGGTGACAGGTAACAGACCTGGCAACCTGATTGGCTGAGAGGCGGGTCTGTGTTAGGGAAGCGATGTATTCGCTTCCCTAACACAATACTGTGTAATCAGCGAACGCACAGCCGTGCGCCCGCTGTTTACACTTAGGGAAGCCTATTAGAGCACACCGCTCTAATAGGGTCCCCTATTAGAGCTTACAGCTCTAATAGGGGCGCTTCCAGCAACACCCCCCCCACTGTAATTCAGATGCCCGGCGCCCGATCAGGGGCCGGACACCTGAATAGGGGGCGGCAGCGGTGACAATAGATAGATTCATGCAATGCATGAATCTATCTATTGGTGATAGAGCGGTGCAGGAGAGGGGGGGCGGCGCTCCTGCGCCCTCTATGCACGCACCGCCACTGAGTCATGGCACCCGTTAAAAGTGTTACTCATCAATGTGAATCCTGGCCTTTGTACAATGCACACAATCACCTTGATGAAACTAAATTCACATCAGAAGCCCCCCCCCCCCTTCACATCAGAGGTTCCCCTATCACTTAAAAGGCCTCTTATCATATAAGAGATACCCCATCGTATCAGAATGTCCCCCCCCCCCCAATTGTGTCAGAGGTCCCCCATAACATCAAAGTCCCCCTTCACATCAGAGGTTCCCCCATCACTTTAAAGGCCTCTCATCATATAAGAGATACCCCATTGTATCAGAATGTCCCCCCCCCCCCAATTGTATCAGATGTCCCCCCCAATTGCATCAGAGGTCCCCCATGACATCAAAGTCCCCCTTCACATCAGTGGTTCCCCCATCACTTTAAAGGCCTCTCATCATATAAGAGATACCCCATTGTATCAGAATGCCCCCCCCCCAATTGTATCAGATGTCCCCCTCAATTGCATCAGAGGTCCCCCCATGACATCAAAGTCACCCTTCACATCAGAGCCACCCCTTCATGTCAGAGGCCCCCCCATACATGAGTCTCCCCATCACATCATAGCCTCCCCATCACCACCGAATCCCCCGATCACACAATCCCAACTTCACTTCAGAGCCCAACTGTTTGGCTTTAGCAACATGGCAGAAAGTGGAAGGTAGAAGTCTGTAAGAGGCGGACTTTGATCATCATCTCCTGAATGCTGGGGGTGGCCCTACATGCCTCCTGCCCTGGATCAGTGTTACGCTTTGCCATTTTGGTTGGCGAGCTGGCCACAATCACCATAGCAAAGAATGACACAATGCGTCCAGACCCTAGAGCAGGGGTAGGCAACCTCGGCCCTCCAGCTGTTTTGAAACTTCAAGTCCCATGAGACATTGCAAGACCCTGACAATCGCAGGCATGACTCCTAGAGGCAGATGCATGATGGGATTTGTAGTTTCACCACAGCTGGAGTGCCGAGGTTGTCTACTCCTGCCCTAGAGTGTCATTGGTTGTTATGGCGATGGCGGCTGATGTGCCTGCACCATGGAAGCTCATGATACTTATCCAGGGCAGACTGGGTTCCATGCTTGCGGCACCCTGGGGGGACCCAGAAGGCACTGTGGTTGAGAAACACTGAACTAGGTGATGTGCAGTATAGCAGCTGAAGATCTAACCACCTAAATGTTGTCCTGATTGGGACGATTCTCCTCACTTCCTGTAAAGACAGTAAGGACAGGAAATCTCTCCAGTTAGAACATAGGCTGCATCAACACACTTTTCTTTAGTAAAATTGGAAAGAATGTATGGTTGTAATTAGTGTATTGTCTTCCTGTCTCAGTGACCCTTATTTGTTGTCCTGCTGTGACAGGAACTAAACGTGAGGTGAAATCTCCCCAACAGGGTCATGGACAGCAATAAATTAAAACACGACTATTAACTGTTCCTAAGTCAATCCAAAACCATATAGACCATATATAAATGTTGGCAAAGTTGTGCTTAAACTCATGTTTGGACTCGCCCTTATATAGTGTATGTGTGTGTGTGTATATATATATATATATATATATATATATATATATATATATATATATATATATATATATATATATTTATTGTGTGTGTTTATGTATGAAAAATATTTTCAGTTTGGATATAGTAAGGGAGGGTCATAACCTCTTTAAGAGTTTCACTTTACTTCCTGTTCCATAGCTAAAACAGGAAGTGACAGGAAATCCCTGCAAATTAAGGGAATCCTTTGGGGACCCCCAGGTCACCAGAACTATTGTCCCCATTGAAAGATTTCCCCTCCCAAAATGTGGGATTTTCTTTTTACTTTCACTTTCACTAATAATGGTAAACAGGACGTATAGAGGAGGGTCAATCTCCTTAACGGGGACAGATTCTGTCCAAAACTACCAAAAAATAAATAAAAAATTTAGTTGTATCAGGGGTGCAATGCTTTGTATTTGTAATATGTGTATTTCATTTTTTTCCCAAAAGGTGAACTTATCCTTTAACTTAAAGCGTTGTTAAACCCAAACGCAAATAGTTATCATATTGCAGCTTACCAATTCTATATTGGTGACTATTAGTTTACTTTTTTAGGCGTTCTTTCCTTGATTTTTATCTGGTGATCCGACCAGTAATTCTGGCGTTTTGCAACAGACCAACCTGTCCCGCAGATGTAGCAGAGGCTTGAGACGAACCATTTACCAATGATAGGGGTGCTTTCAATAATACGTTTTTACTCATTCATGTAAAAACAGCTTGCCTGTAACTGCTTAAAAAATGTGTTAGCTGGAGTTTGGCTGCAATTTGTTTATTGTATCGAAATCTGTTAGTATATCTAACACCCCCCCCCTTCATACTGACAATGCTGCTGTCCAAAGGTGTCCCTGTTGCTCCTTCATCCAGAGTGGGGGGCACTCTAATACAGGAGGGTCTGTTGCTGACCAGATCACCAGGGGAAAATGGGGGAAAAGCCTAAAAAAGAAAACGAATGCAGCCACCACATCTGTGGTTTTTGATTTTAATACTGCTTTTAACGTGGTTATAAAGTCAGAAGATTTTTTTCTTATCTTAATGCATTTTGTGCATTAAAGTGATTGTAAAGTTTTGTTTTAAAAAAAGAAAAAAATAACAAACATGTCTTACTTACCACCTCTGTGCAAGGGTTTTGCACAGAGCAGCACCGATCCCTCTTTTTTAGGGTCCCCCAGCGATGCTCCTAGCTCCTCCTCCACAACGGGTGCCCCCGCGGAGAGACACATTTAATGGGGCACTTGTACAGACAGCAGGACTCGGCCCCGCCCCCCCCCGCGTCACTGGATTTGATTGACATCAGTGGGAGCCAATGGCTCCCGCTGCTATCAATCTATCCAATGAGGACCCGAGACAGCAGCTGGAGCTGCTCTGCTCGTTCTCTTTGCTGGAACGATCAGGTTCAGGTAGGAAAAGGGGGGCTCTGTAGGGTAGCTGCACCACAGAAGGTTTTTCACCTTAATGCATAAAATGCATTAAGGTGAAAAACCTTGAGACCTTACAACTTCCCTCCT